>OZ025292.1:286208760-287658760 GCA_964019185.1 Maratus speculifer | reverse complement strand
TTTTTTTTTTTTTTTCTTTTAATATTAAAATGTACTTATGAGATAGAAGAAAGTTTTGGGATTGACACATCCAACTAGTTTTTTTAATGTAATGCACATTTTGTAATCAGTAGGTTTGATAATCAGACCTCGTTTTCTTGCTTTAAAAGATGATATTTCATACGTCTTTTTTGGATTCGTCATTTTTCCATATTTGATAGTATGCGTCTACTCGTTTTGTAACTTTTTTTTGTAGCTTTCTTCATTATCAACAGAGACATTTGGTTTTCCTATTTAAATAAAAATTCTTCTAAATGCGAAGAATTTTGTTAAAATAAATAAATAAATGAAATAAAAAAAATAAGCATGTTTTTCATATGATTTATTTAATACATTAATTTATGTTGCATAAATAATAATTTTATTTAAACTTGCTTGCAACAATTAGAAGACATGGTTCGGTTTGGTTTTGTTTATGCCGGCCAATTATCTATACTTGGGATATAGGCCCTAATGGGTGGGATGCCTTCCGTGGAGATCTTTCTAAGGGAACCTAACCCCTTATTTACGCAAGGTTCGAAGAAAACCACGGTTAGGCCGACTGTCGCGACTGGGTTCGAACCCAGCACCTGCCGTAAAAGAAATGAAATTTCAATTTAGAAATTTACGCTACTGCAAATTTTTAAACTTCTGAAAATCGCACATTTTCAATTTTTACACCATCGTATAGGAAAAAAAAAAACTTTTAAATGCAGTTTGTTTGAAAGCTGTATCTCAATTTATTTTTGAGATATTAATTTTTTTGTAGGTTATAATACCAATTTTGTAATTGTGGCAACAGAAGTACTCTATTTCTTTTAAAATTAAAAGAAATGGGAGTAATTATAAGAGAAAAAAACGACAAAAAAAATGAACTGATGATATTAAAATTAATATTTTAAATAAAATAGTCTTTTTAAAAATTTTATGATTTTTTTGTGTAATTAGAGAGGTATGCAGCTATAAGTACACAAAATTTGAACTCTCTGGCTAATATAGTTTTTATGTACGGACTCTGTGACAGACAGACAGAGGCCAGAGACGAATAGGGTTTCGTCAGATAAACGAAACACTAAAAAAATAAATTCCAAATTTTAAGGTCAAATTTCATATTTTTTATGGCGCGTACCCTGTGTATGTTATTAGAGTTTTTTAAATATTTTATTGCTATATTTTGCAATTAAATGGCCTAGTTAATTTATTTTTTTTTTAACCTTTTTAACACACTGCAACTTTTTTATATTGCACTAAATATAATTTTTTGTTTCCGGCGAAGAATTTTTTTTTTTTTTTTTTTTTTTTTTGTCAATTGAGATTACAGCCATGGACAAAATAAGTATTATTTTAGTCTTTAAACTTTTCTTGATCAGTTACAGCGGTCATATCGGACAAATTCATAGTATATAATGAGAATTATAGTGTTTTTACATACATGCCAGATATGGCACATCGTGTAGATACTTACTTAAAATTGAGGAATTCCTTTAAATATTTTAATTATTCCATTTATTCATGAAAAAGTAACCTATTTTAAATTAAGTGTAATTAATTTGATAGATGGCAGCACTAAATATCATTTAAATTTACAGGGTGTTTTTTTTTTTTTTTTTGAACTGATGCTGTTTAGAGCTCTTTGTAGTTAATTGTAACTGCTTTAAAAAATATAAGTGAGCTATGAAACCAAGGGAAAAAAAGATTTCAAGAAAAAAGAAAATTAATTCCAATCACGAGTAAGGCGTATTCCATGTGACATGTTATGCTAGGCCGTCGAAAATGTTGTACAAAGAAATGCAAGATGTAATGCAAAGATCGGTGGTCACATTGAATGTGATCCGATTCCTCTTCGGGAAAGTGAATATGATGAATAAAACATGGCATTTTACCCAAATTATTAATTTTGTCCGTTTCTGATCTTTTTATTCCATGTACAGCGCCAAATTTCCCTCTATTGGCGGCGATTGGAACTATTTTTTATTTATTTTATTTATTTATTTATTATTATTTTTTTTGTTGTTGGAATCTTTTTTCCCATGGTTTTATTAGTCCATTTATAAAATTTTGTGTTATTCCATTTATTAGAACGAGCTACCGGCGGCTCTGAATAGCGTCAGTAAAAAAAAAAAAAAAAAAAAAAAAAAAAAAAAAAGACCCTGTATGTCAGGATCTGATAGCACCTGTGCTAAAGAATGTAATGTCTACTCTTTCTCTATTTGAATATCTAGTATTGTATGGTTATGTACAGAATTTCCAAGGTGACATTCCCTCTTCGTGGAAAGGGGAATTGCCAGCTAATCCTTTGCAGGTGGTGTGTTAGAGAAAGGAGATGGCTCAGAGGCATGTCCATCTGTCAGTGATGTATGCGGATGATGAGCAGATTAGCAGCATGTCACTAAGCAAGAAAAGAATGGAGTATGTGTCCAATGAGGAAGCTCCAAAGGGGTTTATGTTGGGGAAAGCAGTGATTTGGAGAGGGCAAGTTTGTCTGAGAGAATTCATTCCGTACCTAGGTGTCGTACCTAGAGGTTGCTCTGTGTGGAAGAGCGTAAAGTGTGCGTTTTCTGGTGCGCAAAGGACACAGACGTCCTGGTGTTTAGTGCTCTGGGCTAAGAAGTGCAGGCCCAGTATACTTGTGTTGGGAGACTCAAGGTTGAGCTCCAAAAAAGTGAATTTAACGTGTATTGAGTGTGAGGTGGAAAGTGTAATTGGAATAGTACGCAACCAATCTTTACGGTATCTAATTTAATGTTGAACCGGATCACCTATATCCGAGTTGTAGTTGTATATATTTGTAAATAGCGTATTTTGTGTGTACATATATTCTTAATAAACTGATAATTCAATTACTAGCGTAAGTCTTCATTTACAAAAATCTCACAGTGGGTGACCGATATCACCTAGTAATATCGGTGGTGGCAGCTATATCTACCACGGACATTCTTCAAAGTTGTGTGGACTGAGAGGAACGTCCGACACTGTATATGAAGGCTGGAAAAACCCACCTAACTTAATTTCTATAAACTCCTGAATTTCTCTGAAATTCCACACTTAACCATTGAATTTCTATGCAATAAGACTAATCGACTAATCAGCTTCGATGGAAGATAAACTGAAGCAAGACCAGTAGGAACTTTAGATCAACATGCATTGGTTCTATTCAATTTCTATTAATAAACAAACTCTCTGGTGAAATCTATGAAATGTGATTTGCCCCTATTAAATCGTAAAAGAAATCCTTTGCGCCTTTTTCATACACCTACAGTTCCTACAACATAGTTAGAAATAGTCCGGGAGCAAAGGGACATCAAAAGTCCCGTCATCGCGGAATTGAAAAATTCTATGTAAATTATGTAAATTAATAATAAAAAGTTATATGAACAAAATGATGAATGACTAGGTTTTACATGTCGAAAATAAGTTTAATTACATAATTAAAATTAAAGTTATAATATTTTACCGCCATCTCGGGTACTAACCACTCTTGGAGCATTTTATAGAAAATTTTGTGTTCTTTCAAAAAAAAAAAAAAAAAAAAAAAAAAAAAGAAAAGAAACTGGTGTGAAAAACTGTATTTTGCAGGAAATTAATTGTCAAACCAATTTTAAAACGAACAATGGAACAATGTGATTTTGTTGGTGACTACCTAGTTGCGTGCGCAACTTAACATCCAGTCTATAGATAAGTCGTGTTGCAGGGGATTAGGGAGCCATAAGAAAATTGCTTAAATGCGGCTGGTAGCCACAGAGATAAAAAAATAGCTATCATAATTAAAGATA
Organism: Maratus speculifer; assembly: GCA_964019185.1. Classification (NCBI taxonomy): domain Eukaryota; kingdom Metazoa; phylum Arthropoda; class Arachnida; order Araneae; family Salticidae; genus Maratus; species Maratus speculifer. The sequence continues at coordinate 287,654,969 of OZ025292.1, read as the reverse complement.
GTAAAAAAACGTAATTGAGGAATAAAAAACGTGTAATGTACAAGTAGTTTAACAAGATAAGATATAAAACGACGGATGGTGATAAAAGTTCGCTCTTATTTTACTTTAATTTTTTACCGGTGACTACTTTATTTCGTGTCTAAACTCTGGCCAAATGTTGATTTTCATCAAAAACGGTAACTTATAAAGCTTTTTAAAAATAATAAATTTAATTAAATTTATTTTTTGACGCGTCAAACTCAGTCATTTTATCTGTGTGATTTTTTTTACTGTCAATTTACATTTTTTTTTTTTTTTTTTTTTTTTTTTTTTTTAATTCTCTGATGACATTAATTTTTACGTCACCGGCTCCCGAACTATAAGCTGTTCTTCTAGAGAACTCGGAATCAAATTCTAGATCAACTAGAAAGAATCCTTATAAAAATTAAATAATACAGCAGTTCAAATTCATTCGGAAAATTATAGACGAATTAAAAAATTCACTAATTAATAAAGTAAAATAATCATAATTAAAAATAAATAATGTAGATAAAGTCTTGTGAATTTTTATCGATGTAAATTAACCGAATAATTTCTCTGTTATTTGACGGAATCTGTTTAATTTTATACACGACTTAAGATAACGGATTACCAGTAGATTCTCTATGATTTCACGGAATATTTTTTAATTCTGTGCAGTGCGGAATGCCGCAACAAAGTGGTCGACGGGCTGAAATGCGAATCATTTTAAGTACGTCTGTGGATTTTGAGGAACATCGGATCTCTTTTCAATTTTATTTTTAAATTGTGCACAGTGAAAAATTAAAACGGTGATGGTTTTATGAATTTCAATAGTACATTTATCTTTTCCTGTCCGAAACACGATCTCTATCTGAAAAACTCACGTTATTTTTTGTTTTTATCCATATTAATAATTACTACTATTCGAAAGAAGTTAATTTTTTTACATGATTTTTCATTTCGATGTTCGCAGTTGCAAACACTATCGCGTAAAGAGTGAAAAATTAAAGCAATCAGTGCATCTCATATATATATATATATATATATATATATATATATATATATAAGAGTACGGAAGAGGGTGGCCGTTGGCTGGATAACACGCAATGGTTAATTTATTTAAAAAACAATAGAGGTGGGTATCTGATGCATTGCAATAATATTTTTTATAACGGATGTTGAATTGACACACATGTACGAATAATTGTATAGTTGCATTTATTAAATCTATTAATATAATCTAATAATCAATGTTACTTATTAACTTGAATCTAACTTTTTGCAAAATTAGGACCATATCTAAAATGTTATATTTTAAGTTTATAAAATAATATTTTAATTTCATTGTTTTTTCCCTAATTTTTACGCATGTTAGTATCTTTTTATTCGTATTATTTTGCTTTTTCATGGCTAATGCTAAGATGAAACCACACACTTTATTTGAAGTGTCAAAGTATTTGTGTGCTTGAAGGTTCTACTTTGATTCTACAAATTTCGATTATATTCCTTTTAATTAATTTTTTCTATGTTTCATTGTGGTAATTTGTATTGCATTAAATGGTTATATACATAGTATTTCGCTACCAGACCGACAAACTTTGAGGGGTAATAGAAGACATAAAGACAAACATTATTAAATAGGAAACCATGGGGGTGCAAACGTCTTTTGTAGGAGCTAGGGGCCATTAAAGTTTAAGGTGCAAAAATTCAAACGCTGATAAAAATTAGAAAAAAGGGTCGATTTGTTTGCGGTTTTCTCTAAAATCATTCTTTATATTACGATTTTTTATTTTTTTTATTTTAAAGGTTAAGTTCAAAAATTGTCGATAGAGGGCGCTTTAGACTTTAGAGTAACGAACAAATACTTTTTTGCCGTTCTTTTGTGCATGGGGTTGAAATTATTCTAAAGTTTAGACTTTAACTTAAATTTTAAGCCCAAAATCGGAAACATGGGGATCGGTTAACTAGCGAAAATTTAACTGTGAACCGAGGGGGAGATTTTAAACGCTCATAAACATTGGACAAACTAATCTATTTTGTTGCGGTTTGCGTGTAGGTCATTCCCTTGATAATTATTTTATTCAAAATGACGTATAGCTTTCATGTCCTCATTTTTTGATAGAGGGCGCTTCCGACACATGTCCGACATTTCAGTGGTATTACTACTGGGTGTTTTATTACCAGACCACCATACTTCCAGGAAGTATAAGGGATGCAAAGACGACTCGGAATCACACAGGAATGTAACGTTGGAAATTGCTTTTTTGCATGTTACGTTTAAAAAAAGCAGAGAAAAAATAACAACAGAAACAAGCAGAGAAACAGCAACATGTTAAAGTGACAGAACAAAGTTTATTTAAAGGTTTTACTGCAAAAAGTGTTCGAAATTACGACCAGAAAAAGTCCGGCAAATTTGACAGCGACAGTAGATGGCGCTGCGTTTTTCCTGCGGTAGATGGCGCTGAACGGTAATGCGCGTGAGAGTTTATCTCTCTATGCGCAGCTCTATGTGGTTCCAGCACGATCGGGCTCTTCCACATTTTACCAATGATGTTCACCGATACCCCAACATAACATATGGACAGCGGTGGATAGGTCGTGGTGGCCCGGTTTATTGGCCTGACAGATAACCGGACTTATGAAATATGAGCTTCGTCTGCTGGGGTCACATGGAAAGTTGGGTGCATGAGAATCCCGTACCATCAATTAAAGACTTAGCAACTCGTATTTCTGTAGCTTCCGGAAATCTATCAAAGATTTCCGGAATCTTTCAAAGCGTGAGGAATTACATGCGACGCCACTGTCAAGCATGTCGAATTACTTCTGGTCATAATTTCGAACATCTTTTCTAGTAAAACCTTTAAATAAACTGTTTTATGTCCATATTAACATGTTGCTGTTTCTCTGCTTGTTTCTGTTGTTTTTTTCTGCTTCCTTTAACCATAACTTGCAAAAAAGATATTTTCAACATACTCCGAGTCGTCTTTGCATCCCTTATACTTCCTGGAAGTATGGTGGTCTGGTAATAAAACACCCAGGAGTAATACTACTGAAATGTCGGACATGTGTCGGAAGCGCCCTCTATCTAAAAATGTGGACATGAAAGCTATACGTCATTTTGAATAAAATAATTACCAAAGGAATGACCTACACGCAAACCGCAACAAAATCGATTAGTTTGTCCAATGTTTATGAGCGTTTAAAATCTCCCCCTCGGTTCACAGTTAAATTTTCGCTAGTTAACCGATTCCCATGTTTCCAATTTTGGGCTTAAATTTTAAGTTAAAGTCTAAACTTTAGAATAATTTCAACCCCATGCACAAAAGAACGACAAAAAGCATTTGTTCGTTACTCTAAAGTCTAAAGCGCCCTCTATTGACAATTTTCGAATTTAACCTTTAACATTAAAAAATTAAAGATCGTGATATAAAGAATGATTTTATAGAAAACCGCTAACAAATCGACCCTATTTTCTAATTTTTATCAGCGTTTGAATTTTTGGACCTTAAAATTTAATGGCCCCTAGCTCCTACAGAAGACGTTTGCGCCCCATGGTTTCCTATTTAATAATGATTGTCTTTATGTCTACTATCACCCCTCAAAGTTTGTCGGTCTGGTAGCGAAACACTCTGTATATACCGGGTGTCCCAAAAATGGATGGATTTTAAAATTCAATAACTTGCAAACGGTGATAGCTATTTAAAAAAATTTTGTAGGAGGGTTATGTATAATGTCAGGAGTTTTTTTACCGTAATCTTTTATTTTAGTTCGCATCTCAAACAATAGGTGGCGCTGACGGCGATTGAAGGACAGGTCGACGCTTCACTCAGCACTGATCACCTGGCCTTCAATCGCCGTCAGCGCCACCTATTGTTTGAGATGCGAACTAAAATAAAAAATTACGGTAAAAAAACTCCTGACATTGTACATAACCCTCCTGCAAAAATTTTTTAAATAGCTGTCACCGTTTGCAAGCTATTAAATTTTAAAATCCATCAGTCATTTTTGGGATACCCGGTATGTATATATATAAGGTGTTCTGCGGTTATAACGTCAAGTGATATTGTTAGGGGCAATTATGAAGAAATCCGGAAAAGAGCACTTACGTGTTCTGCGTAGAAATGCTGCGAGTCACCTGAATTACAAACAAACGCTAAAAGTCAATTTGTTCCATTTGTAGACCTTATCGCTGAAGAACCGGGTAAGACTCAATGCTTGATCTAAAAGTTGAGAGGGAAATTCTGGGATATGAGACTATTTATTAGGAATTGCTTTATTTATTACTTAAATTAGTAGTGCAATCATGTACTTACAAAATGTTTTGGAAGATTACGGATGTTTTCGCGAGGAAACAGTTTAAAATGTATACTGTGCAACAAGAATATCAAATTAATAGCGCCATTCATTGGCTTTATTTTTCCGGTTGATTCTTTTCAGAGCTGAAATTACTTCGGGAAAGGTTTTTTTTATGCACTAGACAACATTATTGGTATTGTTGAAAGTCAAAAAGGATACAGAGAAATTTGTATGTCTTTAAGTGCTGCTATTTTTTTTTAATACTAGAAGAATAAAATATCAAATGATTATTACTGGATCCTGAGATCGCAGTTAATAGTAAGTAAGGAAGATTTATCAATTTCTAAGGCTGTAGAGTTTGTCAATTTACATGCCAATATTCAATCTTATTTTATAGGTTTGTTTGCGCGACATTATTACCAACATAAGAAGGTAAAAACGCCAAATAGCATTGGCCAAGAAATAATGCCATTACATTTTATGAATACATACCTGCTAAAATATTCTTTCTTACATACAATCGGCTCTCGTTAATTCGAACTCGTCGGAACCACACGAAATGTCCGAATTGTCCAGAGTTCGAATTATGGAAAATGGGAGAGGAAAACATGTTTAAGAGGGTATTATTACAAATAAATTAATGTTACAGTGCTTTTAAAATTTATTTCGGCTATTATCATTAAAATGAGACTTAATGTAAAATTAAAAGATATAAATACATAAACTAATAAAAGGATTAGGAACAAGTACAATGGAAAAAAGTGTGGAGGTGATGGACAGACGGGGCATCAAAAAAGCGAATATCAAATGCATGAGATGTATACTAGTTCAGAAAAATTCTGACAAAAATGAAAGAAAGTTATTTCAAGAGACTGAAATCAGTGAAAAAGTGAGAAAAAAATGAAAAATCGGAATTCCAGTTTGCTCGAAATAAGCAGGGATTCAATGTATTCGATTTCGAAATAATGAGAGCCGACTGTATATAATTAAGTTGATGTTTCAAATCCTATATTTATTACAATAAATACAAAACTCAGTTGTAAAAATTGGTAGAAACTTAACGTGACGTCATTAACACGAAACACCTGACATAGTTTGTATAAAATATTACAACTGTTTTTGACCTTTAGATAAATTGTACACATTTATAAACAGGTGCTAAAAGTGGGTTAAAGAATAAAATTATAGTACAAATTAAAGCGTTAATTTCTCACCTGGGACATATGGATATTGCTGGAACAGGTGTTAAGATGTATCTCTGGCGTGGCGACAAATAGATGATCAAATTTCTTGGGCATTGTATGCAATTCTCACTTTCTGCAGAAACCTCTCCTGAAAAGTTCACATCAATTACTTTAAGGATTTTGGAAATTTTTTAAATGAATAAGACCAGCAATTTTACGCAAATTCTAATATTTCATTTATCGAAGAGAATGCTGAATTAAGTAAAAAATATTCTTCGAATTATTCAGGTATTACTTTAGTTAAAAATAATTCATAATGAATACGAGGACATGGATACATAGATAAGTTGTTGAGGAAACATGTTTCACTCTCTGTCACACACACAAAAACTTAAATGTAATTTGATAATCTTTTATGTTGCAAGTTACAAACTAAAATCTTTTATGATTTTTTAAAAGAAATTATTTAAGATATGCGTAGTAGTACAACAAAATACCGTATAAACCAGGACTATAGAGTAATCTTCTATAGCCCTGGTATAAACTCGGTTTAGAAATCAGCGGTGAGCGAAGAAAAGAGCGCCAGGGGAAAAGTTTCAATTTGGCGCCCCTCCCCCCCTCCTCCCTTCTCTTTGTGACTGGCTTCACAAAATTGACAAGTATAGAAACACAAATAAATTCTATCGCATACATATTTCACGTTTACTTTAGAGTTGTAAAAGGTTTAATTTTAACAATTAAATAATATAAGATAAAATTTCCCTTATATTTTGTCAAAGAGTATCTGGAAAACAGATGTGGAATAAATGTATCTACAGTACAGTGTAACAGTTTGCATTACTTTTCGATTCGAAGAAAGAAGTCCCATGCTATTTTGAGAATGTATGTTTTTGTCCCCCTTCCCTCCGGAAAAAAATCTCTTCCCAATATATATAGATATGTTTATTTATTTATTTAAACAGGAAAAAAAGAAACACACTAGGTTGGTAGTATAAATTTGACGCACTTTCACTTTCCGCTACCGGGGCGACCGCCCTCTTCACCCCCACTTTGCACGGAACTGTTAGAGATACCCAGTTTATACATTTCCTCAATTTAATGATAAATTTTAAGGATTCGATTTTATCTTTATTTATTTCTCTATTAAATGATCCAGTTTTAACGATAGTTTTTCTGTATTTAACGATTATTTTGATGACTCTCAAATATTTTAGTCTTCACTTTTTAGTTACGCGAATTGCCAGCTTTTTCAATCTATAATTTATGTATAAATATGAAAGAAAGCAACCTTATAATAACACATTGCTCAGTGGTGCACAAAACAGGAATTTTAATATACATTAGTACATATTAAAATAAAATAACACCCTTCAATTATGACTGAGCAATGTGTTATTATTAGTTAAATTTTATGGTGCAACTGTCCTATATATATTTATGAAAGTAACCTTATTATGAACTATTCAAGAGCTTTGTAACGAGAACAAAAAAAATTTCATCATATTAATATTATTTACAGAGAAATAATATTAATAATGCAAATAAAATAACAGAAAATAATTTATGATAAAAATTAATGTCTAAAGCAAAATAAGAAAATTTTCAAATGAGGAAAATGATGTCATTCAGCAACCAGATAAATGAGAATTACAATATTATCAAAGATGCCTTTTTCATATTACTAATAACAGTAACTTTTAAAAAACATTTGAAGAGAAAATGACGTCACTATTTAAAACATCGCATTTTTACTCATAACGATATTAGGTACTACTCTGTCCCGTCGACCAATTTCGCCAAATTATACAAATCGCCAAACTAATAGCCAAATTATACATATTGACATAATTTTTATTTTAAATAACGAAAAAACAAATAATTAGTAAAATGTTAATAAAAATATTAATAAAAAGTCGAAATAAAAATCACTTAATGACATTTTAAACACATGAATCGTATTTAATGTCATTGGATGTGACATTCACGATCATCCATTATTGGCATTTAATCTTATAGTTTGGCGATAATTTTTTGGTCTACGGGATAACCTAGTAGTACCCGATATTACATTTCAATATTTCTTTTCATTATGAACATTGAGATTGAGATTTTACTTTCAGATGACTTCAGTTAGTGAAAATAATGTCACAATAAAACTAAAATAAGCTTTTTTTTTAAATTTTTATTTTTTTAAATTTATTTTTATTTTTATTATTTTTTTTTATTTAATAAAACTATTTTTTTGTGAGTGCATATAAAATAAAATTTCTGGATTTCGCGGCACTCAGACTACAATTTTAACTGAAGATGTGCGAATATTTGCATGCAAAATTTTAACTGGCAAATTTGACATTTAGTTTGGAAATATATTTATTATATATTGATTCAATAATGTAATTACTTTTGCTTTTTTTTAAATCAAATCGATCGGGTCTTTTAAACATTTCATTCATCGAATTCGACGGGATTCCACTCGTTTCATTGCTAAAATGCATTTCCTTTTTCTCAGAGTCTATAAAAAAGCGTTTAAACTAAAGAAAAAATCAGTTTTTTATGAATCTAGTCAATGAAAAAGTAGCACGTCAAATTGTATCTCTTAATTATGCCGATATTCCAATGTCTCAGAGAGAACTTACTAATCAATTGGGTATTTCACGCCGTTCTGTTTGCTATTACATTGAAAAACACAAGAAAAATGAAGTTAATTCATTGCATTCTAAACGGGATTGCCCTTCTAAAAAACCTCTATCGATTTTTTTTTTTTTTTTTTTTTTTTAATCGGGGGCGAAATTGAATTCTGCAATGGCAGAATCTGCATTCAACTTGTTATTATTTTTTTTAAAATCAAATTTACATTTTTTTTAATCTAAAAAAAATTTTAATCATCAGAATTTAATGAAATTAAAAAGGGACCACATGGATATCTTATACTTCCAAACAAAAAAAGAATTATCAAAATCGGTTCATATTTAAGGAAGTTATGAATGAACAAGAAATACATACAGGTCGAAATCATAACCTCCTCATTGAAGTCGTTTAAAAAAATCTCCGAGCGCATATAATTTTAATTTTAACCTTGTAATTTCTTGAATCATATATCTTCAATATGAAAATAATTTTATTGTATGAAATGGTAATTAAAATATATAGTAATAAATAATATATAATAATTTAAGATTCTGCATTCTAAATTTACGGACAATAAAGGCGAAACAATCTTGTTACCCAACAGTATAATAGTCTTGTTACTCTGAATACGAAACAGATAAAGCTTTCAATTAATGATGTATGATAGTATGCATTTTTTATTTAATATTTTAATGTCTTCTTTTATATGATTGTGTTTAAAAATTATTAAAAATTAAAAAAAGATGTATGCTAGAATTCTCAAGGTTTAGTATATATTTATGTGCGCAGATGGCAGCACCAAGGTTTTTAATAACCTTGTTTGTTGTATTTTTATAAATTAAAATTTTATTTCAGATTATTTTACACTTTGAAATACTGGATATTAATCGCTATGAATGTAAGCTCGATTAAAACACGAGATTCATGGCTTGTTCATTTGCTATTGGGGGTTGATATGTAATTTTCATAAAACAGGTATTTTAAATTCATTTTCATTTTGTACTCATTTCGCTTTTTACAATTGGATAAGATTATATATATACACTATATTGCCATTGATTATGGGACACTTGCGATTTTAGACATTTTACTAAATATCTAGAAAAATACATGAGGAATCATCTCGAAACTCTTAGTGTATAAATATAATAGTATACGTCATACATCTCCGTGAAGATATTTTACCGAAACTCCATAGGGGACCGTCAACAAAGTAAAAAAGAATGAATATCTTTTGAATAACCCTGTCAAAACTAATGTAGCAAAGGCGCTCAAACTCTAGATTATGATTGAATGCCTTATTGTAATACACTGTGTTCATTTTTATGCAAATAGCATGCATACTCGCAGAGTAATTAAGGTTTTTATAAAAATGGTCCCAAATTTTTCCAAGTTTTTCCATTATAATTTTCAGAGTTCTTAATATAAAATAATATTTTTTTCAGAAAATATGACAAACAACATTGCACACAGTACCCTGTAATCAGAATTAAAAAATAATAAAAATTGTATGAAAAATGAGTAGGTTTACTATATAATTTTTTACTGCGCATGCGTCAAAGATATCAAAATTTCATTTGCATATTATGTTAGCTAAATGTATAGAGCAACTTTTGTAAAAGTTTCAAAATTATGGCTTGAAAATTCTGAAAGTAATCGTCTGTAGAAAAAGGACAAAATCCGTTGTTTCCAAAATGAAGCAAAAAAATGAGGGATTTTATCCAAAAGTAGTCGTAACAATGGAGTTATGAATAAAAAGGAGGAGACATATAGTCTATTGTCTATCAGTGGCGAGTGAAGTAACTGAGTTGGTTGTCACAATATGACAGCTGTTTCATTTAATCAGATTTACAGTTTCTCATTACCGTCTGTGAAATTTCCCACCAGTAAACTTAACTAGAAAATTTCGCCTTCTTTTAGAGCCTTATTGACTAAAAAATTCTCTGCGAATTCTGCTAAAAAAATTCCATTTCTTTTAACTGGTGTCAGTTTGGCGAAGTGTTGTAATCTTTTTACTGACATAGTTTTGGTTGTCACAATATGGCGGATCTATTACCACAGAAGTAAACTCCTACCAGTAAAAGTGAATATTAGTTTTTGTCATTCTTTTTAATTGAAAATTTCTCTTATTGAGCCGTTTAAATAAAGAGAAGTTTTCTGCATAATTTTATTGGTTACAATTCGACGCGGTAGTAATGAATCCCTGCGAAAGCGGTTACAGTTGAAGCTTCACTATTTTAAGGCTATGTCAGTTCCTCTTCCTTAATAGTTCCATGGTCGTAACATCCCGTATTGTGTATTCTATATTGACACTAATCAATGAATATATGGATACAATCCCTCTTGTTTTTGCTTCATTTTGAGAATAACGGATTTTCAACTTATTCAATTGACGATTATTTTCAGAATTTTCAAGTTATGATTTTGTGACTTTCACAAAAGTTGCTCTATACATTTAGCTAACATAATATGCAAATGAAATTTTGATATCGTTGACGCATGCGCAGTAAAAAATTATTTAGTAAACCAACTCATTTTGTATACAATTTTCATTATTTTTTAATTCTGATTACAGGGTACTGTGTGCAATGTTGTTTGTCATATTTTCTGAAAAAAATATTATTTTATATTAAGAACTCTGAAAATTATAAGGAAAAAACTTGGAAAAATTTGGGACCATTTTTATAAAAACCTTAATTACTCTGCGAGTATGCATGCTATTTGCATAAAAATGAACGCAGTGTATTACAATAAGGCATTCAATCATAATCTAGAGTTTCAGTGCTTTTGGTACATTAGTTTTGACAGGGTTATTCAAAAGATATTCATTCTTTTGTAATTTGTTGACGGTCCCCTATGGGGTTTCGGTAAAAAATCTTCACGGAGATGTATGACGTATACTATTATATTTATACACTAAGAGTTTCGAGATGATTCCTCATGTATTTTTCTAGATATTTAGTAAAATGTCTAAAATCGCAAGTGTCCAATAATCAATGGCAATATAGTGTATATATATATATATATATATATATATATATATATATGTATTTACTTATCGAAATATGTATTGTATTTATTTAAATTGACACCCACATACATACATATTTTAAGGAAACGAAAATACTTACCTTTTGTGTCAGGAAGAAAAAAAAAAAACAGTTAATGCTGGACAATAGCTTGATCGACCAATGCATGAGTGATGTTTCTTATACTTCAGTGTTCGGAATTTTATTTCATTATCAAAGTTATAATATTGTTAGAAAGTTTAAAAAAATTATACCATATAAATACAGAGGTGGATCAGATATGAAGATTTTTTTTTAAACTATTATATATATTTTTTTAAATATTTTTTTATCGAATTATAATAATGCTATTTTTTAACTTCTTTTCTCTTACATCTACTGTACACACTTTTTAAAATATAACGAAAATTATTTTATACTTGTACAACAACAACAACAAATTAGAACTGGGACGAGTAATAATCATTTTGCACAGAAATTCTTCGACTTCATTATCTGTTAAAAAACTTTGCGACTCCGAAAGCTCCGAAAGAAAGAGGATCAAGATCGAAAAAAATGTAGTCATAAAATGATAAGATAGATTTGTAAAAAAACTAGTCGAATAATTTTGTTTTGTTTTGTTTTGTTACATCTTTTGTGTGAGGTGTTGGATTGGGTTTACTTTTAAGCAGCTCGCTTTAATTACTTTATCTCCCAAAAGGTCAAGAGTGGGGGAGATACGGATAAATATAATTAAGGGATGATTCGCCAGTTACTTAGAACCACATTTCTTGGCGAAGGGTGAAAAGTTTTCTAAGGGTAAAAGCGTTGAACTTGGACAACTTTTTAAACACTGGTCCGATATAAAAATTTAAACGAAGCTGATAACATTTGAATAATTTTCAATGGATACGACTGTACTCAAATCCAAAAGGGCAACTAACTTTATGACACAAGTTTAAATTCATTTTTGTTCAGAAACATATGAAAATAAGCAGATGTTATTCAAAAACTATGTAATCGGAAGACATTTCCTATTTTTTGGCTAATTTATCTTTAACTTTTTGTTTTGTTAAATTTTTTGTGTGAGGTATTGGATTGTTCCAGAGAAAATGAACATTCGGATAGGAATGAGACATTATCAAGATCGATGTGAAGCTTAATCTTCGCCATAAATTAACATTATTATACTGTATTATTTGTACAGTCGGCCAAAAACAAAAAACACTTAATGTACATTTCAATGTACAAATTAAACAGAAAAAAAAAAAAAAGATCAACGATTTACGATCAACCATTATTAGCATTTAATCTTATAGTTTGACGATAGTTTTTTGATTGACGGGATTATAAAGTAATAGCAAAGTAAAATATACATTTATGCATACACGAGAGGTTTATTTCATATTTCGAGATGATCTTTTTAACTAGTGTTGTTAATTCTATGGTATTCTTAAGAAAGAACAAATTTTAATGATTAATTGAAAAATAATAGTGATTTAAAAAGGTATGTATTTTTTGCAAAAATTTTGGGCCACATAAAATTTTACTGATCTTTGAACGGATCAAACCACGCAGACAGTGATTTTTATACGAGCTGGGTCAAAACCGGGACTGAAAGTTTTGACTTGTAATGACTAGGAAGAATTAAGCCAGTTCCGGCTCGGCACGGAAAAATAAGCTAGACCCAGCCCGACCTGGAAAGAGTAGGGATTTGGCCGGGACCGGCCTGTAAAGAGTAGAAACCTGGTCCGACCCATGCCGATTTCTAACTGACAGTTCAACCATGAGTTTTCTCATCCCAGTTACAAAATTTCTCGGATACTATCAATCCTCAGGTAAATACTTTTTTATTGAAAAAGTATATTCAATAGACAAGCAAGCTAAATTAACAGCATTAAAATTAATATTCAATGACACTCTTTTATATATATATTTAAAAAAATAGTCAACTGAAAATGTTTCTTTGGGAACTAATAGCATCTGAAAAACTGATATTTCTTATTGCGAAAACTGATTAGTGCACTTTAAAACATTTCGGAAGCGTTACCAAAATTACGTTAAACGAATAAATAAATAAAAAACAAACAAAAGACAATAGCTTTCGTTTCCGAAGTACTAATTTAAATCTCTGAAATGTAATGGTTTCTTAAGTTTTGGAAGATAAAATAACGCTTTTCGGATTTATGAGTAACTCGTAAGAGGTTATATTATATTTACTTACATTGTATTAAATTTTGTAACGCTTACGGTAATATATATATATATATATTTTTTTTTTACAGTAGACAGTTCAATTTCAAATTATAGCTATTTCGAACCTCAGCCGAATTCTCTCAAAAGATCAGTACATGCTCTTTCTGTCTGTTTCGCAAAGAAGATGTAATATTTATTGGTAGAGGCTAATTTGCTGTTAATTTAACAATTTCAACAACTGTTTTTTTTTTTTTTTTTTTTTTTTTTTTTTATAAACTATTCTTCAAAGTTCATTGAAATACTTGAAACATTTATTCATTTTGTTAGAACATTTAAAATATTTTTTTTAATGTGAGTACTTACCTGTATTCCTGATAGGTATATACATTCGGACAGGCGAGTGCAAAGCTATCCAAGGGCTTGTGGTGGTGCCAGGAAATTTTGGAAGCGGGCCTTTATAAACTCGTAAATTGCTAATATCTTGGTATTGCATTAATGGTACACCTGTTCAGAAAGAACATCATTTGGTTACGCCTATTGCATTAATTATTTGGAAAATTTTCAATTTCAAATTATTTAGATTTGGATCGATTTAATAAGAAGTCAAATTAAATGTGTTGCACATTACAAATGTCCCTGAGATTCAGAATATGAGTTCACAGTTCGCATGCAAAGTTCTCATCGAAAAAAAAAGTACAGCATTTTTGAAAATATCTATATTATAAAGGCATGTATGTATGTGAGTATAGCTGACGTCCTTTATGTGGTGGAAATGAATTAACCAAAAAATTTCACTTCTACAGCAATTATTTTAACTTCTAAATATCGCACGATTTCATTTTTACGTAATCGAGAATAGGAAAAAAATGTTTTTTCAAATGTAATTCGTTAGAAAGCTGTATCTCAATTGATGCATTTTTTAGGATTTTGAAAATAATTTTTATGCATGAACTATTCTTTAAATCTACCTCTATTGTGTGCAACCCGATTATGAAAGATTAATCCGTTTGTACCTAAAACAATATAAATAATGCAGCAGTTGTTTCCTGTTAATATTCCGAACAAAATTAAAATTCATTTATCTATACTATTAAAATAAATTTTTGTTCCGTCTGTATGTGTTTGTCTGCCATGGCTAGCGAAATCTGCAGCATCTACGAGGCTGAATTTTTTTGTGAAGATTGTCGAAGGCTTCTCGTAATGCATTTTAGTTTCTGTTTTAAAACTCTAGTAACTAATTTAGAAATAAATTAATAACCCCAAATTAAAACAATGTTAAAGTATTCATAATTCAACAAAAGCATAGATTTTTATCAAAATGCAGACAATTCCTTATAAAAATTGAAAAGGGGGAGGGAAATAATAGAATTAGAGTACTACAAGGGCGATAAATGTACTGATCCTTTTTCAAAACGGCTGTATCTTAAATTCTATCGGGCCTAAAAATTCAATAATTGCAGATGCAACTGAAAATAACGTTGATTTTTTAAAAAACATATAAACAACATAAAAAAACATTGATTTTTAAAAAGAAAAGAATACTTTTTTGAATACAGAATGTAAGTGAAATTGTTAAAATGTGGAAGGCTAACTAACAAACCATTTGAAACTTTCAGATAGTTTACAACATATAATAAAAAATAATAAATAATGAGAATGCGTTGAATTTGAGCCGGCGGAGGCAGCTCCGGGGTGCACTTTCCTAAATTTTGTCGACGGCTCTCATGTGATATATCGTAAAAAAGCCACGTAATCACTTATTCATGTTATCCATATCATGTTATACAATGCATTATACAAAAGTTGGAATCATACAAATTTGAGATTTATTTAAGGATGAAAAGGGAATCATACATGATTTCCTTGTCATCATGAGTCCGGGCAACGCCGGACGGTTGAGCTAGTAAATATACAAAATGACAAGGTAAAACACAAATTTAGCAGACATGTAATTGAACTACGCGCTTTAATCAGTGAAATTCATAGTAGCAGAAAGACGATTTTGTCGATTTATTCTGGCTATTGACTTCTCGCATTGCGGCTAATACGAAAGGATAGCTTTTAATAATTTTCTAAACTTTACTTAAAGAAATTATTATTGTATATTTCACATAAAAATATTTTTTGATATTGTTAGGGCACAATATAAAAAAAACTGTTAAATATAAAAAAATCTACTAGAGATTTCAATAAAAAAGAAATGGCTTTCAACCATGTTCTATATTCTGGAAAGCTCAGTTTAAATCTCCCATCCCTAATAACTAGGTTACAGCTTGTTAAAATATCACTAAATTGATACTTATTATAAAATACATTAAATCTCAATGTGACTAAAGAATTAAGAACTAAACTGCTACTTTAGATATATCTAGATACAGGTTCAAAATTACACATGTGTAATCCTTAATTTAAAATCCTAATTACAATACTTAAGAAAAATATTATAAACGAAGATGAGAGAAAACAATAATAATAATGATAAAAGCGCTTTATGTATTCAAAATAACACAGTAATATCTCGTTAAAGTAGATTTAAATCCGATTTATTCCGTATCTAATTTAGCTGTTTGACGAAGAAATTACTTACTACTTCTTTATAAATTTCATTAATCTTGTAATGTTCCCTAAAAAAGGAATAAACTTGTTTCGTGTTAAGCTGAAAGATAAAGAAAGAGGATTTCAAATAAAGAAAACTAAAAATATTAAATTAGGAATGAAATAAGGTCAAATCCATAAATAATTCAATATCATTTTTGCAAAACACAGTTATGAAAAACACGTCATTTTGTTACATTAATATACATTGCATTATGTATGTGTATTTGACAAGATCACCTGTAACAAACTTGTACATATTACTTATGGGGAAACACCGTGTTTTTAGCACTTTCCAACATAGATGAAAAGTCTTTATGCATTCGGTTTGTCTGTCCGTCTGTCCACGCTCTATATACTCGGATTTTCGTGCAATTGATAAAGCTCGTTTAGGGTCACCAAACCATGTTTGGTATTGCATATGAAGCATGTACGATTAATGGTACATTTACAGGAGCACTCAAAAGAATTCGATTAGATTATGATACATGATTAAAAAAAAATCGTTTGAAGAGTATTTTAATGACATTACACTAGTTATAATGCATTAAATCACTCAATAATTAAATCACTATGATATAAATCACTGAATTTCTCTAAGATCACGTTAAGATAGAGTATACATAGCATATTTTATTAATTTACAGGCACCCACTAAAGAAATCGGTTGTCTTTACGCAATAATTGCTGGAGAGTACGTTTTAAAATTCGGTAAGGTAAAAAAACTATGGAGTGATTAAATGGTTAAAAACTATTTTAAATTTAAATAATTTTTTACATATTACCTTTTATATGTAAATTCTGTATTTTATATACAGGGCTACACAAAAGTAATCGCATACCATTCTCATTATTAGAGGATATTGCTGAAGGGGAATTTTCAACTGAAATATATGTATCTCTTAAATGAACTAAATTTTGGAATTCATGATGCTAATAGAGACAAATCTCTATATCATATAGAAGGCTGCTAAAAAATTCGGATAATTTTCCAATTGTAGATGGCAACAGCTGAAATTCGGTTTTGAAATGCATCATTTATTTCCATATGGTAAAATGAGATGTAATATTTTAATATTTTAAACGGTGAAGCTTTGTTACATTATTCTGAAGGTGTTTGAAAATGCTTCATAATCTATGCTTGACGCAGCTTGATGATTTTTTTCTTTCTTGTTTGAGTATGTGCTAAGTATTTATTGATGATTGTGAAAGCACTATTCTAATACTATGAGCAATGCTTGTTACAATTTCTGAATTCTAAAACGTTGTGCCTGTTTTTTGTGGCATCCTTACAATAGAGTTAGAGAGGGAAAGTTGTTGTTAATCTTCAAGCCATTGTTGCAAAATCTTGTAGCACACACCCACCCATATACAAACACACACATACACGCACGCATATATATATACTATATGAACCACTGAAACATTAGCGTTGTGAGCTTTTTTAATAAGTTCATAACACAAATACTCTTGAAAGTTTGATTAGCCGTTAAATAAAATATGTTATTAATTGAAAATTAACAAACCTCGAGTGTTTTCCGACGTTTCTTCTGTAAATCCATATGTGAAGTTGTAGTCGGATTCAGCAAATTCTGATAAAGTTGACATTTCTCTAGATAGAAGTAAAATTTTTTAAAACTATAATAGGCAATAAATAATTTTTTTTTTCACTTTAATAAGACAGTAGCCAAAATGTAACAAAAATTTGAATAACTGGGTTCAGCCTGTACTCTTAATCGTCTCTGGCGCCGAATGATTTTGTGGTAATCGTGGCTCAAGTCGTCATTTTCAAATAAATTGAATAAATATAGGATTATCAATAATTAATAAAATGTTTCCGAAAAATAAATAAGATATCCTGGGGTAATAGCGCCACGTTAAGATTCTATCAATTTTCATGGCTTAGTTTTAGATTGTATTTTTGAAACAAATATAGGATTTGATATTTCAACTCATTGACTATCTATATAAAAAAATAATTTAACAGATATGTATTCATAAAATGTAATGGCGTGATTTCTGGACCAATGCTATTTGGCGTTTTTACCCACCTATATGGGTAATAACGCCATGCAAATAAAACTACAAAATAAGACGGAATAATCCCATGTATATTACCCAATTCTAAAAATATAAACTCTACAGCCCTAGAAATTGACAAATTGCATTCTAAGCAATATAAAATGTTCATTTTTTTGTGAAAATGTGAGAAAAAAAGGGGGGAGGGGGCAAAAGAATATCAGGCCTTAAGCTTCTTTTTACTTAAAAAGAACCGCTTAAATAGAAATATTAGAAAGATTGCGTGGTTTTAACTATGTATATCTAAATCAGCATTTATGTTTCCATGGACACATTTTATACGATAGAAAATATTCAACTCTTTTGTTAAAGTGAAAGAAAAAGAAGACGGGGGGGATTCAACAGAATATAACACTCTGAGTTTCTCTTTGCTTAAAAATTCCCGCTTAAATATGATTATGAGAAACATTGCACGGTTTTAACTATTTTTAATGTGATATTTTTACCATGCGAAATTTTACAATAACTAAAATTATGTGTTATAAATATTTTTGTTAACACTGTTATGGAAGTTTTGTAAATACTTTTTAACAGGTAAATTCCACACTAATGCGGATTCGCGCAAACCTAAAGTTAAATGTCGGCGCTATACAAAACTCTCTTTAATAAATTTGTATTTTTTATTAATTAAATAAAATTTTTGATAAAAATTAATATTTCTCTTAGACCTCTTATTACATTTTATGTTTGATTCACGTGGTTATATTTCATTATCTCTATCTTGCAACAAAATTAACCTTTAACTGATGTTAGCGATATCACTGAACGCTGTTTTTTTCTCAAATTTAAGATTTTAACTAGTAGTTTTCCAGTTTAACTGTTCAACTATAGCTACAACTGAAATTCTCTTTCGTTTGGAGTCCTCGTACTATTGTTAAAAATCTTTGACTAGATTAAATTTAATTAGAATTAATCCTATACAAAAAGTTTAGTGCAAGAAACAGTAATGTATGAGTTTTAATCATTGATCACCTTTTAACCTTTAACTAATGTTACCGGTCTTACAGTCGACTGCTTTTTAGGTGCGTTCCTAATTATGTAAATACGAAGCACCAGTGGCGTAGCTAAGGGGGGGGGGCAAGGGGGGCGTCCACCCGAGCGCCGAGACCTAGGGGCGTCAAATTGAGAGAAACTGTTATATATCTATATTGGGGTGGGGGCGTAAAATTTCTTGCTGGCCCCGGGCGCCAAAAAACATAGCTACGCTACTGCGTAGCACCTATTGTTGTCGCTCAGTCCGTCCGTCTGTCCGTCTGTCCATCCGTCCGTCCGCATATAACAACGCAAAAACTACCCAACCGAATCGTTTGAAATTTAAAATACTTTATTATACCATAACTTTGTCGAGTCATTTCAAATTTTATGAAAATCGGATGGACAGATCAATTACAGGGACAATCAAAAGGATTCCGTTACATTACGGTCAATGGGGAAAAAAGTTTCAAATGCATTTTAATCGTTTGAAATTTAAAACATATAATTATTGCGTAATTTTGACGAGTCATTTCAAATGTTATGAAAATCGGATGCATAGATCAATTACAGGGACAATCAAAAAGATTCCGTTACATTACGGTCAATGGGGAAAAAATTTCAAATGCATTTTAATCGCTTGAAATTAAAACATATAATTATTACGTAGTTTTATCGAGTCATTTCAAATGTTATGACAGTCGGATGCATAGATCTTTTACAGGGACAATCAAAGGTATTCCATTACATTACGGTCAATGGGAAAAAAGTTTCAAATGCATTTTTAGGATGTTACACTCATTCGAACATAATAGAATTGGCATCAATCTATGAAATATGCACTAAAATATGCATTCTGTACAATCTGTGATGCAAAGAATTTTTATTATTAAATTACAGGGTCACACAAAAGTATTCCACTACGGAATGCTTCACAAAGGAAACATTGTTTGGGGCGTGTTTTAATTATATTCAACTATTTCACATTTTATGAATAAGATATACGTTGCTGAGGTGTAATAAAAATTACTTTCTGCATATTTACAGAAACACAAAAATTTCGACTACTATACTCTATCCGAAGTACGCTCTACTATATCAGCAAGATCTGAATATTTTTAAAATTTCGTTATCGTACGAACCTCTTTTGCTACGTTCACGTGCAATTTCCAACTTGTTTCAATAGGTATAGTTTAACTTGTAATTTTCAGTTTAACTACAAACACTACTGAAATTTTATTTCATTTGGAACTTTAGTACTATTACCAGACACTTTTCAATAGATGAATGTTATTATAATAGTGTTGTACAAAATGTTTAGTAAGAAAAAAAAAAAACCCACCATCTTAAGAGTTAATCATGTCTTTCATTCATCTTTCGGTCTGACAGACCGCTTCACACTAGTTACGTTGCAATTTTTTTCATATCAGTTGTAGGTTAAATTTATAAAATTTTGAAAAACTGAAAAAAATCCGCTAAGAAAGCGGAGTTAAAATTTAGAACTCAATTGAACAATCAAGTGGGAATTTAACAGAATCCCGATTTTTAGAATGTTGGAATTAGAATGCCGAAAACATTTTGATATCTTTTTATTTATAAGAATTTAAAATTGTTTTTGCATTAGTATTTAAAAAAGATTAGTTTTGGGTATTGAACCCCCTTCGCCCTAGTCTAATCATTTCAACAATGACAGTAATGCTGTCTCATACATAAAGTAAAAAATAAACCCCCTTCGGATGTAGTTCCGCCACTGTAAGAAATTAAACCGGTGTACTTGTTGTGCCGTATATTTTAACCTACAATCTATCTTGCAAACATATCCAAAAATAACTTCTACAAGATTTTGAAAATGCATGAAATAAACTACAAATTTATATTAAAATTTTTGTATTTTAATATAAATAATAAAATTATTTATATTAAAAAAATTTATATTAAATAATTTTATTTGTATATAAAATTATTTTATATACAAATTTAATTTGTATTAATATAAATTACAAATTTATATTAATACAGCGCCGGGCAGCTGTCCTGCCCGGCGTTGCCCGGGCCCGTGATATTATTCAGTTTTCAAATGTGTTATTTACTTTCTAAATGACCCTTAAATTAAACTCAAATTTCTATGATTTTATATCTTTAAGTCCATTTTGTCAAAATTTATATTTTTAAAACAGAAAAATCGCGAAAAGATATTGAATTGAAAGCACATGCTGTTTGGTATTTTGTTTTCTATGTAATTTGATTTTTTGGAAACTATGCGAACCGAGAGCGAACGAAACCGCGACGGAACATTCAGGTTTTTACTGAATTCGTAAAAATTTTCACACATTTTATTTTGTAAAAAAAAAAAAAAAAAAAAAAAAAAAAAAAATTCTATCCATACGAAAGTTTCAAAATTTTTTAAAGTAATGTAAATCTGGTTTATTGAAAGGCTCTAAAAAGATTGTGCTAAAATATGGGCATCTAGTTACTTTTAGACGGGATATAATTCGTGTTTGTCAGTGTATTTGAACGGGTTAAACTCATTTTTTTTTTAACAAATTGCAACATAAATTATGAGAATGTTTTAGCTTTAAGAAAATATTTTCGGTTTGTCAAGGCGTATATAGAATTGCGCCCTGCAAAGGCGAAACCGCAATGAAACGATCTGGTTTTTATTGATTTCCTCAAATTTTTCGCACTTTTTATTTTGTAAAAATTATTTCTACTCGTCCGAACGTTTTAAAAAATTTTAAGAAGGGGTAAATTTGATCTATTTAGATGCTTTTAAAAGTTTGGGCTGAAATATGTACACTTAGATACTTTTAGCGTAGAAAAAATATTCTATTTGTGAGTCGCAAAGTGCCTCCTTTTGCCGGTGTATTTGAAAGGGTTAAATCTTATATTTTAAAAACCGATTGCATCATAGATTATAAAAATGTTTTTAAGCTTAAAGAATATGTTTTTTGTTTACCGGTACCTATAGGATTGCGTTTTGCTAAGTCAAAACCGCAATGAAAACGATCTGTTTTTTATTGATTTCATCAAATTTTTCGCATATTTTATTGTGTAAAAAATATTTCTATCCGTCCGAACGTGTCGAATTTTTTGTAGGGAATATAAATTTGGTCTATTGAGAAGATTTTAAAAGATTGAGTTGAAATATGCACGTTAAGATAATTTTAGCATGGAAAAAATACCCTCTCTGCGAGTCGCAAAATGACCTTCTTTTGCCAGTGTACTTGAAAGGGTTAAAATCCAAATATTTTAAAACCAATTACACCATCAGTCAGAAGAAAGTTTCAACTTTAAGATCTTCTTTTTGGTTTGTTTATATCTTACAAAATTACGCCCTGGAGGGGCATTGACAAAAGGGAGAAAAATAGTTTTGGAAAAACCGACCATTTTTGAATATTTGTTTTCAAAGGGTTAACTGCAACATTTTTTTCGAATTGATTATTGCATTTGAGACCTAAAAATATGATCTTTCGAAATATGTCTCTTAAGTTTAACTACGTCGAGCAGTTTGGTTGATTTGGATTTAAACAAAATGATCCAAAAACAGCCTTATTCAAACAGAAATAACGGGGGAAAAAGGTTCTTCCTCAGATTAGATGCGTAATTGAGTTTTTGCGCATGTGCAAACGTTTTCTTTCCCAGAACATTTAAAAAATAACTTTTTGATGAGAGTGAGTTCCGCTTCATAATTAATATCTATGAAACTAATCAAAAAATTAAAATTCTGAGCCTCAGGTGCATCAGGAGAGGTATTGGGCTACTCGCAAAAAAATTTTGAGCTTCGTACGTGCTGTAGATTTTGCTAGCCATCCAGTGGCGCACCCAGGATTAGGCTTTGGAGGGGGCTTAGAGGTCTATATTTTCCTGATATGGCCAGTAATGTCAGAAGATATTGGTCCTATTTTTTGAAATTTGATTAAAAATAGACAAGGTATGTTGAGTCTGCACATACATTTTTTTTTTGTTTGTTTTCTGTTGACTTGATGCAGAGCGAAGACTGAATGATGCAAGGGTTGGGGTGAGCAGCTAAACCTGGCTGAAGAGGCTCTGAAAATTTTTGACGGGGCTAATTCTGATAAATAAAAAGAAAATTTAGGGACTTTGGTATTTTAAGTAGCTTAGCGGAGTAAGACAGCTATATAGAAATGTAAAGCTGCTCACCGGGCCAATATTTTGGTCAATACAACAACAACAACAATAAAAAGAAAATATTGTTAAGTTTGAATATGAAAAATGCTAATATTTCAAATTTCATAAGAAAAATTAATAAGAAAAAAAATGCAAAAAGGTTACTATTTTTCAAAGTTTCTATTTTGCAACACCTATTAAAAATAATAAAAAATAAACTTTCATAATTTTAGAACATTTTAAATAAGTTAATCTAGTCTCGCGGTCTGGGAGGGGCTTCAGCCCCCTTAGCTCCCCCCGTGGGTGCGCCAATGTAGCCATCGCATACACACACACACGCAGACAGAGCGTTTTGTTCTTTTATTAGTATAAGATAATGTATTTCCTGATAAATTTATAGCCTTCACATCACTGAACTTACTTCCCAAATTTTAAATAAAGCGTTATTTTTAGTTTCCTATAAAAGCGATATAGCCTAAAAATGGAACAAATTAACTTCAAGCTCGTGTTTGTGTTTTATATGACTCACAGTTCTTCTGCACAGAGCCCATAAGTACCATTTACCGGACTATTTCATAATTTTGCGTAATATTAGCACTTGGCGCTATTACTCAACCTGGTGTTATTACACCAGAACGCCTTATTCAAATTATTTATTAATTAATTTCAAAGTTATAACACTCTAAAAGCGAAAAGAAGTGCATTTAAAGCAAATAGATACATTTTAATGCACTGATTTACATGTTTCGTATACACGATTGACAACTTTATCAAGATAAATATTGATAAAAAATGTTTTCCATCATTAATGTCACTATTATAAAATCAAAAACATAATTCTTTTTCGATAGATAAGATGTAGAAAAGATACAGAATTCACCAATTTCATATGAAATACATTTCAACCGAACTGCGGTTATTAAATTAACCAGACAACGGGCAATTGAAAAGGGCATATTCCGACTATATAATATATATATATATACTATTTTTAAATGAAATAAATACTTTTAGAATATGAGTCTGAAATAATATTTACATTAAAATTCTCGAGTCTCATGAAACTACGTTAAATCTTACAGCAATGATAAGTGAAAAAAATGGAAAAACTAATTGACAGTTTTAAAAGATAAAATACATGGATTTCAAAATGAAAAAATACGATTTTCAGATCTAATATTGAAGCCTCTTATTTGCTGGTTTACTAGTTAGAAATGAAATCAATATTTTTTGCACTTCTTTATGGACAGTTTTTTTTCAGAGATTAATTGTCAAAGATTGGGGTAAAAAAATCTCTCTTTAAAAAAAAAAAAAAAAAAAAAAAAAAAATGGGAGGGTTTGAGTCGTTTGAGTCTTATTCTACTATTGGCTCTTACTATATCTCATTTCATGATTAGTTAAATGACTCAAAAATTCGTCACAATGATTGCAAAGTGTAATTACACAGATGATAGTCACCTGAGAGTCATAAAGTAATAATTTATGGGTAAAATTTTGGTTGTCATTGACATTGTGACACTACACATTTGGCCATTTTGACATCACACTGATAATAAGTTGCCCTTTAAAGCTTAAGAAATAGTGGGGGAGAAAACGTAAAGAACTATTCAACTGGGTATTAGGCTTTTTTTATTTACTGTACAAAAATGATGGTTTGTATCTTCTTATTTTTAATTTTGAGATGATTTTTTTTTTTTCAAATTTAAAGCTATAGTGCCACTTTTGTATTATATATATATATATATATATATATACAGGGTGTCCAGCAAATAACACCCTGATTTCAAAATTAAATTTCTGAAAAACAAAGATCGATAGTAATATGCGGTAAACGGTTTTATCATTAGGTAAGCTGTAAAAATCTTATACAGAAATTTCAAACAGTGAATATTTTGAAAAAATTGCGTTCTGATTGCATAGAATGCTTTGATTTGACATTTTTCTTGTTTTAGATTGCCTGCAGAGAAATAATTTTTCAGCTTACAGAGCAATATTTTAAAGATTTTTCGAAGTAAATTTTTAGAATTTCGAAATTTCAAAAATTTAATTAAAAAAAAACTATGAACAATGGCACTTTAAGCCGAAAAACACATTCTCTTTCAGCAATCTAAAGCAAGAAAAATGTCAAATCAAAGCATTCTTTGCAATCAGAACACAATCTTTTCAAAATATTTACCGTTTGAAACTTTTGTATAAGATTTTTACAGCTTATCTGATAAACAAACCGTTTACTGCATAATTCTATTGATCTTTATTTTAGAGAAATTTAATTTTGAAATCAGGGTGTTATTTGCTGGACCAGGGGGTCCAACTTTGAAATCTTAAATTATAACCCCCATTTTTTATTGCAGATTCGGATTCTACGGACAAAAATACTCAACTTTTGTATTTGATGTTTATTTCGAATCCTCGTTTATCACGGTGTAATTGACCATATTAAATCGATACATATTTCGGCTATTCCAACGGGATTTTCCCTAATCGAAACTAATTGGGGAGAATTTATGACATCAAATTCCTCGTCTTTTGCAATAATAGCGTTTCCTGAAAATCACCCGTGCCGATTATTTCGGTAGTGCTACACAGTTAAAAATTTGATCCATTTGCTGTAGCGTCACTCCACAGCTTTTATAGAATATCTCTTTCATGACCAATGAGAATGTTCCATAACACAGTAATGTACACTGTAAAAAATTGACCCTTTTGCTGCATCGTCACTCCACCGCTTTTATAGAAAACGATTACTTTACTGTGTTATGGAGCATTCTCATTGGTCACAAAAGAGATAATCTATAATAGTTGTAAAGTGACGCTGCAGCAAATGGGTCATATTTTTAACAGTGTAGCACTATTGAAATAATCGCCACGGGTGATTTTCAGGAAACGCTATTCCTACAAAAGACGAGGAATTTGACGTCAAAAATTCTGCCCAATCAGTTTCGATTAGGGAAAATCCCGTTGGAAAAGCGGGAATATGTATCGATTTAATATGCTCGATTACACCGTGATAAACGAAGATTTGAAATAAACATCAAATACAAAAGTTACGTATTTTTGTCGGTAGAATCCGAATCTGCAATAAAAAATGGGGGTTATAATTTAAGATTTCAAAGTTGGACCCCCCTCTGACCCCCAAGGGAGTCGGTTTCAAAGGTCAAATTTGGTATCACAGAGTAGCTTATTTAAAAATATTTAACACGTATATTTATGTTTTTCAATCTCATATGTATTTCTCGAGTTATTCGGCCGTTTCCAGACTTTTCGGACACCCTGTATATATATATATATATATATATATATATATATATATATATATATATATATATATATATATATATATATATATATATACAGGGTGTTTCGCTACCAGACCGTGGGGTGATAGTTTGTGGGCGACCAAACTTTGTGGGGTGATAGTAGGCATAAAGACAAACATTATTAAATAGGAAACCATGGGGCGCAAGCGTCTTCCGTAGGAGCTAGGGGCAATTAAAGTTTAAGGTCCAAAACTTCAAACGATTATAAAAAACTGGAAAAAGGGTCGATTCGTTTGCGGTTTCGCTAAAATCATTCTTTCTATCAAGATTTGTTTGTAAAAAAAATTTAAAGGTTACGTTCAAAAACTGTCGATAGATGGCGCTTTAGACTTTAGAGTAACGAACAATTGCTCTTTACCGTTATTTTATGCACGGGGTTGAAATTATTCTAAAGTTTAGACTTTAACTTAAATTTTAAGCCCAAAATCGGAAACATTGTTATCAGGTAACTAGCGAAAATTGAACTGTGAACAAAGGAGGGGATTTTGAACGTTCATAAACATTGGACAAACTAATCGATTTTGTTGCTTTTTGCGTGTAGGTCATTCCCTTGGTAATTATTTTATTCAAAATGACATACAGCATGAATTCTCGCTAAAAAGGCATTTTCGACGTTACATTCGTATGTGATTCCGAGTCGTCTTTGCATCCCTAACACTTCCTGAAAGTATGTTGGTCTGGGAGTAAAACACTCAGGAATAATGCCATTGAAATGTCGGAGATGTGTCGGAAGCGCCCTCTATAAAAAATGGGGCACCAATGTTGTACGTATTTTGAATAAAACAATTACCAAGGCAATGAACTACACACGAAAAGCAACAAAATCAACTAGTTTGTCCAATGTTTATGAACGTTCAAAATCCCCTCCTCTGTTCACAGTTCAATTTTCGCTAGTTACCCGATAACAATGTTTCTGATTTTAGGCTTAAAATTTAAGTCTAAACTTTAGACTTATTTCAACCTCCTGCACAAAACAACGGTTAAAAGTAGTTGTTTGTTACTGTAAAGTCTAAAGAGCCCTCTATCGACAATTTTCGAACGTAACATTAAAAAATTTTTTACAAACAAATCTTGATATAAAGAATGATTTTAGCGAAAACCGCAAACGAATCGACCCTTTTCTCCGTTTTTTATAATCGTTTGAAATTTTGGACCTTAAACTTTAATGGCCCCTAGCTCCTACGGAAGACGTTTGCGCGCCATCGTTTCCCATTTAATAATGTTTGTCTTTATGTCTACTATCACCCCTCAAAGTTTGTCGGTCTGGTAGCGAAACATCCTGTATATATATATATATATATATATATATATATATATATATATTGTATATATTGTATGTATGTATATATATGTATGTACATATATATATGTATATATACATATATATATATATATATATATGTATATATATTTAAATATGTTTAAAAACTTTTTCGGTTATCAGAAGTATTTCTGTTGGAACTGCATTCTTGTACGCCAATTACTTTATTTTGAGGATATATGTTTTTCAGATTTGAAAGTATAATGCTATCTATATATTATTTTTAGAATTATTTTTTAATATACTTAAAAATACTTTCGATCATGAGAAGCATTTACATGCAAATCGAATTGTTGTAGGTCAATTACTTTTTCTTATTGAATCTTTAAATGTGTCAAAAACTTTTGATCTACCCTATATAATCTCGCTAAACCATAATTGAATAGTCTCGGAAAAAAGGAGTGTCCATGCTTTTATTTGCCATCAGTTTATTACATAGGAATTGAAGAGGTACCGTTCGACTAGGAATAATGCCTGCTTACTTACAAATTATAAATACGGTTTTTGACTCAGGCTACATATTAAAATTTGAATAGACTTTGATTTTTCAAAAGGTAACACTAATTTTTGAGCCATGTTTGATTTCCTTGTCTCAAGATAGCGTAGAAAAAGATATAGCTTACATATATTTTCTTAAATCGTAAAGGAGTTAGAAAAAATAAATTATCGAGGATGGTAATATTAAATCAGTTTACGGAACTTTAATTTATAATTTCTTAAAAATTAAACTATTGTTTTTTTTTTCATTTGACGTACAATGAATAGAACCAAACATATTCCATGCGATTTTTTTTTTTTAATTAAAACACATGATTTTAGTTCTGACAAAATAATAAATTATAATAAATTAGTAATTACATTAACTTTTACATAAAATGGATAAAATTCTCAAAAACATTAGTATATAAGCTGATTTCAATTATCAGTTTTCGAAAATTTTCTTTTAAATAATAAATAAGAAGTAAACACTTTTAAAACTTATCTGTATAGATTCATTTATTGCACATATTTATAGAACATTTAACACGACAACCGAGTTTGATATTTTCTA
Organism: Maratus speculifer; assembly: GCA_964019185.1. Taxonomy (NCBI): domain Eukaryota; kingdom Metazoa; phylum Arthropoda; class Arachnida; order Araneae; family Salticidae; genus Maratus; species Maratus speculifer. Next base: position 287,626,194 of record OZ025292.1, on the reverse strand, counting down.
ACTTGACAGTTAAAATCTTTGTAAAATATAAGTTTGAACTGACATTCTCTAAAATCTTTTTTCAAGAATTCTACCGTTATTAACTTCTGACTTTGAAAGTTTCTTTGTAGAAATATTATTTTATAAAAGTATGAATTTTAAAAAGAAATAGATATTTTCTATTATTTTTAATGTAATCTATCTTGAAACATTACTTTGGAAATATTTGGAATTTTGCTCTTGAGAAACAGTTAAAAGCTAATAACTCATTCAATGATCCTTAAAATTATTCGGGGTCCACTTACAGCATACGAGAATGCTGCAATTGAAAAGTACTAATTCAGACTTATGGAGACTATTCATCCACTTGAAAACACTTGCTCGATAATATTAAATCTATGATATTTTCGAATTTCTCATTTAAATCTGAATAATTTTAAACGATTATTTCAGGGTTTCGTCCATCTAATGACACTCTATTCGTCTCTGGCCTCAGTCTGTCTGTCACAGAGTCCGTACACAAAAAATATATATGCCAGAGAGTTCAAATTTTGTGTACTTACAGCTGAACACCTCTTGTCACACAACAAATAAAATTTTGAAAAAGACTTAGTTTAATTTAAATATTTTTTTTTAATATCATCAGTTCATTTTTTGTTGTTTTTTCCTCCTAATTGTTGCCAAAGTTTAAATAAATATAAAAAATATTATGTATCTAACATAAATTAATTAGTTAAAAAAATCCCGTGAAAAACGCGCTCATTTGTTTTTATTTTAGTAATTAATTCCAGAATTGTATTTTTTCCACGGTAAACCACGTGACAGGAAAGAAAAAGAGATTAGTTTTTATAGTAGGGTTTGATAATCGCAGTACATTTTTTTAGGGTTTCGTTCATTTGACGAAACCCCATTCGTCTCTGTCCTCTGTCTATCTGTCTGTCTGTCACATAGTCCTAAACAAAAACTATATAAGTCAGAAAGTTCAAATTTTGTGTACTTACAGCTACTTACCCTTTGTCCACAACAAATTATTAAATTTTGAAAAAGACTATTATTTTAATTAAAAAATATTTTTTTAATCTCACCAGTTCAATTTTTGTTTATTTTCTTCTAATTGTTGCACGCAAGTTTAAATAGATATAAAAATTATTTTCCTCTTCCTCTTTACCTTTAATAAAAATGTACTGAATGGTGTACTTCTTATTTTGCCACGATTATAAAAATTAGATTAAAAACTACAAAGATAATTAATACCTCAGAAACAAATTAAGGTACAGTTTTCAGACACACTGCATTTAAAGTGCCCTTTTTTTTCTCTCTATACGACGATGTAAAAATTAAAAATGTGCAATTTTTAGAAGTTAAAATATTTGTAGTGGCAAAAAATGCAAAACGGAAATTTCATTTCAAATTTCAAAATATTGCCATTCCCAAAATAGCATATGCGTTTAGCTCAGATACGTTTAGACTTTACTATATGGATAGATAGATAGATAATTTGATTTGAACATTTTTAATTTGACAAAAATAAATAATTTCCTTTTAAAGTTATTTTAAAATTAAATTTGTTGGTGCTACCATGTGTGTACGAATTTATTAATTATAAATTAACAATTTTGTTTTATTAATTAAAGGATAAGTTGTTTTGAAAGAAATATTAAACGGAACCCTCTGTGCGATCTGCGATCACATTTACCCACTTGTTTAACTATTGATTTTACTAATTTGGTTCTCTCTCATCCGGATTTTATTTCATGTGCTGATTCAAAAAATAGAAATTTAAAAAAAGAAATCGGACCACAACTTTCCAATTTATGAAAAAAAAATTTAAATTTATAAAAGAAGATGATTTTTCGCACATACAATTGACGGGAATTTGTTAAAATTACGAAAACTAAACGATCGCTTTTGCACTTTTGACATAGTTTATAACACGTAATACAAATTTTATAAATTTAAGATAAATTGAAATTTTGTTGGAAGAAAATGTAATGGTGTTTTTTTCTTTAAATAAGCCTGTTTATTGCATTTTGAATGCATTTTTTTTTTACTGAGGACTGATATAAATATTATTTCTTAACATTAATTATTTATAAAAGTAAAAAAGTCAGAGAGAGGAGGGTCTTTCGCGGAGGAATTATTTTCTAAATTTTGTTAAGTTTGTCGAAACTAAAAAATTGATCGCTTTATACTTTGACACGTAGTTTATAATACATAATAAGAAAAGCGATAAAGTTTTTTGAAAGAGATATTAAACGAACCCCTCTGTGCGATTTGTGATCACACTTTACCCACTTGTTTAATTACATAGAATAGCTGAGGTGGATTTCTGATATGGCTATTTTTTATGTTTTCGATTTCGGTTGCAGATAAAGAAAGGTACTCTGACTTTCGGATACAGTTTCGAAAGTGAAAGTACCTATGTCCTCTGTTCTATTTTCTTGGATGAAGAAAGTGGAATAAATTTACTGGATAGAGGGGTAAACTCGTCATTTTTTTAATTCAGCATAAATGTTACTTTTTACGGTTGCGTACTTAAAAAGTTAAAAGTGAACCATTACGTGAAGATCACTTCTGTGTCTAGTGGCCTGCGAAGAAAAATCTGCGCCCGGGACAACGTTCAAATTTGAATTCACCCCCCCCCGCCCCCCCCCCCCAAAAAAAAAAAAAAAATGGAATCAAACTCAAACTCCATTTTGGCGATTGTGTGAATTTGAGACATTCACTCAAATTTTAATGTCTCTCAAAGTCGATTGGTATTGGAATACCTACGTGGGCTTAATGCCCACGTTTACTTTCATTGAACAAGACACAAACTAAGCTGAGGTCCTCATGATAATATAAAGAGCCTAATGTTCATCTCGCAGGCAGCTGCGGTGGTGAAGAGCAGATGATGTGGTGACTGATGTGCTGGCTGAAAGGTGATCTTTGAGCAGTTGAGTTAGAGACATGCCAGATAAGATAAAAGGTGGGGCAATAATGGTAAAAGGCTAAATTGAATCATGATAATTTTTATCTTCATTTTTATTTGTTTTATAGCATAGAAGTGTAAAGTATTTAAATAAAATATTAAATTAGAGGACCAAGTATAAGGGTACACATTGCAAATGTTAGAATAAGAATGATAGAATAATAAAAGGAATGAATAGAAGATGCAAATGATAGAATAACATGCTGCAAACAGATAAACACAATGAAGTAAGCAATTTAAAATCATTTATATAATTTTCCATGTGCAAAACGAAAAAGCTAAATAAAAATCACAAAATTTCTCTTTCTCATTATTATTTTTTTTTTCTCAAAGTAACTAGGAACGAGTTAGGAAGGTAAATTTTACCCTGTGCCAGAAGCGATGCAGGAAGACATCAACAGCTGAATTAGTGGAAGGATGCGAAATAAAACATAATGAAAATAATTTTTGGAATTTGGAAAGTCACAACGATGCGTTTAAGGTAATCCACCCCTTCTTCACATGGAAGGAGCTGTGAATCCGTCATCTCTACTAAGGTTGATTAGCGGTCTTTTTTTCCCCCGAGTGTCATTGATACTGTAAGGTTGGATGGATCACAACGGATCATTGGGTATAAGAATGCGATCTCTATGAAAGTTTACAGCAAGTTTTTGATAACTTGTGCAATCGGCTTGATATTGAAATCTGCATGTACGACATCATTCCGACAAACGTAGTCAGTCATCTTACAAATCTTACGTAAAACTGCATTTTGAGAGATTTGAATTTTCTGCATCTGAGTTTTACAGATCGATACCCAAACAACTGACCCGTAGGTCATGGTTTATCCGATAAAGGACTTATATAGTAGTAATTTATTTTGAATCCATTTCTGACAATTAACATTTTTTTCAAGAGTTGTCCGAAATATTGTTATAATTTGGCAATATAATACGAACTTTCCGTGTTAATATAACCGAGTGGTCTAAGGCACTGCGTTCAGGTCGCAATCCACATCTGTGGGCGTAGGTTTTAATCCCGCTTATGACAATTAACTTTTTCTCAGAGTCGTCAGAAATATCGGTATCCATAAGAAATACCAGTAAGAATATTACTTTTACTACCGTAAAATGGGGTGAATCGGAACAATTTTCATTTTTAATTTAAAAAAAAGCAAAACTGATTTTTTAATCCGTTTATTTTTTTACTTGAAACTTCGGTCTTGTTTTGTTCTTTACTTTTCAAGCAAAACTATAACATTTGTTACTGTTTACATATATATTTTATATTTTTTTAATGGTGTTCCGATTCGCCCCGCAAATAGGGGTGAATCGGAACAAATTTATAATCTTTATTTGTTTTGATTCAAAATTTAATAGGGTTAATAAAAATAGGTAATAATGATAAGGGAGGAATAGGAACAAGTATTTACTGTCAAACAAAGCCTCCATTTTATATACAAGTAAAGATATGCCTTTTAAATAATTAGAAAACAACTTTGAACTGAAGAAAAATTAAAATTTATTCTAAAAAATTGTATTCGAATACAGAAGTTGGAATTTAATACAAATTCAGCAATGTTCTGTGTTATCTTTTACCAGTAATCATTGGGTAAGTGAATCTATTGAGTAGCCCCAATCGCTGCATGTATTAATACGATCTACTAGTACGCCCTCATAGGCCAGCCCTTAGTACTGTTTGCATACCTTTCTTTTTTAACAGGTTTTCCATTTTGAGATGTTTGTGTAATGTTGTCGATGTCAGAGAATAATTCTATGAAATGTTTCTTAATAATTTGCCATTTTTAAATTCTTTTATTGTGTGTTCTATGTCTGTTGGATTAGGCGATGACTTTTTTGTTTAACTGGGTAATTTCTTGGCACCTTTTAAGCTCTTCAAGTAATCATAACAAACAAAATATTGTTACAATACACATTCATACATGTTTTCGGTTATTACATGAAACTGTAACTGTATAGAAAAATAAACCATGAGAGAATACGTTTTCCGATTCACCCCGTAAATCTTAAACCTCTAATGTTACAAGCCATTTTTTTCATTTTTTCATTATCTACTTTAAAAATAAGTTTAATTTAATACAGCATATCATTTACAGGTCTATCATTAATTAAAAATCCCTACTCTTAAGTTTAGAATACGAAAAATACTGCGGTTACACACAAAGATTTGAAGACGTTGAAAAAATAAGGTTTTTGAAAATCCACTTGGAGTTTTTTTTTATATACCCCAGTACTGGTGCCATCATGGCAAAACTGAATTTCCCAACTCTTAATGTTATTACATTCTTATAAAAAAATTCGCAACTAAAAATATCATCACACATATTTATAATGAATTTATTTTTATGACTGGGAAGTTTCGTTCCTATTCACCTCGCAGCTCCTATTCACCCCATTTTACGGTAATTAACTTCACTAAATAGTTTTAACTACAAAGAAATTAAAATAATATATTGCGTTGTCTTTTGTTTTGCTAAGAAATTTTCTTTTCATAATTACTCTACATAACATTCTGAAATTTTAATATTTAAAAAGCAGCTGGCAATGTTATGCTACTTCTCTGTGTTAGTATAACCGAGTGGTCTAAGGCGCTGCGTTCAGGTCGCAGTCCACATCTGTGGGCGTGGGTTCGAATCCCACTTCTGAAAATTAACATTTTTCTCAGAGTCGTCAGAAATACTGTTATAATTTGGCCATGTTATGCGAACGGTCAGTGTCAAGATGGCCGAGTGGTCTAAGGCGCTGCGTTCAAGTCGCAGTCCACATCTGTGGGAGTGGGTTCAAATTCCATTTCTGACAATTCACATTTTTCTCAGAGTCGTCAGAAATATTGTTATAATTTGGCCATGTTATGCGAACGGTCAGTGTCAAGATGGCCGAGTGGTCTAAGGCGCTGCGTTCAGGTCGCAGTCCACATCTGTGGGCGTGGGTTCGAATCCCTCTTCTGACAATTAACATTTTCTCAGAGACGTCAGAAATATTATTATAATTTGTCAATATAATACGAACTTTCTGTGTCAGGATGGCCGACTGGTCTAAGGCGCTGTGTTAAGGTCGCAGTCCACATCTGTGGGAGTGGATTCGAATCCCACTTCTGACAAATAACATATTTTTTCAGAGTAATCTGGGCATTGAGGGCAATGAACGGGCTGATATTCTGGCCAAGACAGCAACAGAAAATCCAACAATAGAAATTGAACTCCCAGTGCCTTTCTCCCATGTCGAACGTGTCCTAAAAGAAAGAATCCTACCCGCCTGGCAGACTAGGTGGCACGAGTTTGACAAGGGAAGCCATACTTACAATCTCATCCCAAAAGTATCTAGAGAGCTTATTTCCTTTCTCCACCCACCACAGGATTCCTTACTGGCCATGGACTCTTTAAACAATATTTAAAGAAATTCCATTGCGCCTCTTCACAACTCTTTTAATGTGGCGAAGTGGGATCTCCAGATCATACCTATTATCACTGTACCCTGACTGAAGCTTGGAATCTCAGATATCACCCTTCTCCCATTAAATCCTGGCTACAACTGGTGTTATCTCGGCCAGCATTGCTTGCCAAATTAAGAAACCTTTATAATTACTTAATGTTCATTTCCATTCTAACCACTTAGCGGTCTGTCTTTATTTAGTATAGCAGGAGATCGAGAGTTTTTCATCCCACCTCACAGTTGTTTGTCACGAGGGGCACGGGCCCCAACGGACAGTGCACCATAATTTCATCCTTTTCTCTGCCGCTCTCTGTCGCGAGGGGGCAGTCTGCTCTCCAGCGGATGAGTTTTAGCATGTAAATTTTATCTATTTTATTGTATCTAAAAAAATTTAAGTTTTTTTTTAAACTTTAAGAAAGGCGACCGAGAGGGATATTATGCTCTACAGATAAGGCTTCCTTGTCTGAGCAGTCCCTCTTAGGCATTCAAAAATATTGTTATAATTTGGCACTGTAATACGAAATGTCTCTGTCAGGCTAGCTTAGTGGTCTAAGGCGCAGCATTCAGGTCGCAATCCGCGTCTGTGGGCGTGGGTTCTAATCCCACTTCTGACAGTTAACATCGTTTTCATAGTCGTCAGAAATATTGTTATAATTTGGCAATGTAATGCGACAGCCTGTGTCAGGATGGCCGACTGGTCTAAGGCGCTGCGTTCTGGCCGCAGTCCATAACTGTGGGCGTGGGTTCGATTCCCATTTCTGACAATTATCATTTTTTTTCAGAGTCATCAGAAATATCAGCATCTCTAAGAAATACCAGTAAGAATATTACTTACTTATTAATTTCACTAAATAGTTTTTACCATAATGAAATTAAAATAATTTATTGCGCTATGTTTTATTTTGCTAGGAAATTTTCTTTTTATAATTAAATGTCTCGGTATATTTCTCAAATTTTAATATTTAAATGCAACTGGCAATATCATAAGTTGGCAATTTGTGTCAGGATGGCCGACTGGTCTAAGGCGCTTCTTTCTGGTCGCAGTCCACAACTGTGGGCGTGGATTCGATTCCTACTTCTGACAATTAACGTTTTTTTTCAGAGTCCTCAGAAATATCAGTATCTATAAGAAATACCAGTAAGAATATTACTTACTTATTAATTTCACTATATAGTTTTTACTATAAAGAAATTAAAATAATATATTGCCTTATCTTTTATTTTGCTAGGAAATTTCCTTTTCATAATTAAATGTCTCGTTATTGTTCTCAAATTTTAACATCAAAATTCATTTTAATGTCTAAAAGCGATTTTTCTTTGTCAGGATGGCCGAGTGGTCTAAGGCGTTGCGTTCAGGTCGCAGTCCAAAACTGTGACCGTGGGTTCGAATCCCGCTTCTGACATTCAACATTTTTTTCAGTGTCGTCAGAAATATTGTTATAATTTAGCAATGTTATACAAACTTTTCATGTCTGGGTAACCGAGTGGTCTGAGGACGAAATTTTTAAAACGAAGGGCCAAATTCACAGTCAAGTAAAATCCAGACACCTCATTGGTCGTGTGGAAAGGGTGAAAATCCCGAATTGGTTTCTCCATTAAAAAAAGAAGGAGGGGTAAAGTAATTTTTAAGCGATTGTTACCGTCTGTTCTTATTTACGATAAACCATCGAAATTAACTCAGTTAAGATATTTTGATGACATTTTATAGAAAGAGAGTGAAAAATTTTGATTGTAATTGAAAACAGATCAGATTTACTTCAAAATTACCGCTACGATTTTTCCTCGGAAAAGGGAGTAAGGCGACATTTTCCCTACCGCTAAGATATTATTCTCTAAAAAGGACGCGGCTCAAGACCAATAATGCGCTTGGATTTCACCGGACTTGATTTTGGCCTTCCATTTTAGAATTTCGCGGTCTGAGGCGCTGCTTCAGGTCGCTGTCCACATGCGTGGGTACGAATCTCGCTTTTGACAATTAACATTTTTTTCAGGGTCGTCAGAGATATTGTTATATGGCAATATGTAATGCGAACTTTCAATGTCAAGGTTGCCGAGTCGTCTAAGGCGCTGCATTCAGGACGCAGTCTACGTCTGTGGGCGTGGTTCCGAATCCCACTTCTGACTCACAGTCGTCAGAAGATACTTCATGATTTGGCAATGCAATGCGACTTTTTTATGTCAGGGTGGCCGAGTGGTCCAAGGCGCTGCGTTTAGCTCGCAGTCAGCGCCTGTGGGTGTGGGTTCGAATCCTACTGCTTACAGTTAACATTTTTTTCAGAGTCGTCAGAAATATCATTATTGCAAATAGATCATCTGTTTGCAAATAGATCATCTTGAATTTTAATGTACGTATAGGAGCGTAAATGGGTATATCATTAAAATAATAATAAGAAGAAATTACATTTTTTTTAAAAAGTAATACAGAACAATTGAGTTTGACGCCGTAAAATGAAAATACTGTTGTTTCTAAATAAATTGTTCTGATTGTCGATATATGTGCATATCATGTTAAAAAAAATAGAAAGAAAAAAATGGCAATTCTATTTTTATTATTTTTTAAAAGTAATACAGAACAATTGTTAAACATCCTGATTAACTTCTTTAATTATATATTCCGAGCTATCTATTTCTTTATCTATTAATGAATATGTAAAAACAGAAGGAAAATCCAGCTTTCAAAAGCTTTTCAAACAGAAATTGATGATTAAATAAACGTAAACTCAAAAATGAAGGAAAGCAAAATTATTCAACCAATCAGAAGACCATATTTTCTCCCCTATACTAGCTTCGGTGGGATCGGTAAAACGGGTGGGATCGTCAGGACGGCAGTTGTATCCCCAAGCGCTGCGTGCAGGTTATAGCGCCCTTCCGCGGGATTGTCTTCGAATACCATATTTGCCAATTAGTTTTTTTTATCTAGAAATATCAGTATGAATCATCAGTAAAAATAATACCTTCTGATTTGTTTCAATGTTTTATTTTGCTACGAAGAAAAAAAAATATTGTGTTATCTCCAACATCGCAAGGAAATTATTTTTTCGTTTTTATCGTTCAGCTCTTCACTCATATTTTATTATCTAAATTTAGATTTCAATGTTATCAAAGATTTATTCCAATGTTTAAGATGGCCCAGTGGTATAAGAAGCATTATCCAAGTCACTGTCCATTTCTGTGGCTGTGGGCTTGAATCAAATGCAAATTTTCAATTCTGAAAATTTGTATTCGTTTGAGAGTTGTCAAATTTTTCTGTATTTCTCTGAATCATCCACTCTTAAAACGAAAGAGTGGATTTGGTTTCCCAAGAAAGAGCAATAAATTATTAGATCGTGAATGAGTTGTTTTAGATAGATTTCTTATGAAATACTACCTATTGCGGTCGCTCCTATGTTGTAATTTCTCAAAAATTTTTGCAGATCTATGCCGATCATGATTTTTAGACCCCACAAATTACCATCAGTAAAAAAGTTTATATATCTATATCTATCTATCTATCTATCTATCTATATATATATATATAGTATATATATATATATATATAAATCACTTTCTTCTGGACACGATAACTTCTATAATCTGCTCCAATCTTCTCCAAACTGTTACATAAAATATAGGTCGAGTTGGTTAATGGGCAAAATCGGACAAAGGGGGTGGAAATAGGGAGGTGTTTTGTGAAAACCGAAAAAAAAGCCATAACTTCGTAATTAAAACAGATATAGAAAAAGAAAAAATCCATAACTTTGTCAATTCTGAACTATCAAATTATAATTAAATTTACTGTACATCTTCTCAATAATATCTACAAATTTTATACTAACAAGTTTTTCATAGGACCAATTCTTATAGCAAAAATAAATTAAACAAAAATAGGAGTTGTAGAAAAACCTCAAATCCAAACTGCTTATATTCTGACTCATTTTTAAATTCATTTTTGATTTTAAACGCATCCAAATGGCAGATCTTATTTACCCAGGTAAAAAAAATCAGCAAAAAACCTTTAAAAAAAAAGATTTTACAGGGATTTTGAAGGTATTATAGGGATTTTGAAGGCAAATTAAAAGTGCAGGTTTATTTGAGGAAATTTACTGTTTATTAAAAGATTTTATGAAGGCATTTATCTGATCTCCAAAATACTAATCGGGTATTTTGAAGGTCACTTCAGGTATTTTGAAGGAAAATGAAAACTGAAACAAAATGCACAGATTTTTAAAGATTGTATAGAGGCTTTTATCAGCATGTTATTGGCTTTCAATTTATCTTTAGTGACTTAGCTGATTTTTGATAAGTATTACTTCACGTATTTTGAAGGAAAATATAACTTTCAATTTACCTTCAATGACTTAGCTAATTTTTGATAAGTGTACTTTAGGTATTTTGAGGAAAATATAGTCTTCAATTTACCTTCAGTGACTTAGCTGATTTTTGATAAGTATTACTTCAGGCATTTTGAAGGAAAGTATAGTTTTCAGTTTACCTTCAGCGACTTAATGACTTAGTGAATATTTACAATCTCTTAGTTCAAGCCTTCGTTTTGTTACGAGTGGACGTGTCAAAGAAATGCTCTTCAAAATACAAGAATAGGCGGGAGCCACCGCCCGCGCGACGGAGCCATTTTATTGATTTAGATGCGAGAATATCCCAGCTACATTTTGAGGTAAGTTGCATGTTTTTAGGACAATTATTAGTTAAATTATAAGTAATTAATTATCACATCCCTTTGTCAGTTAATTCTATCCAAGGGCGGCGCCAGAATTTGCCCGACGTGGGGGCACTGTATCCCCGACAGGGGGGCCAAGTTCATAACATATATCAGAGGTCCCCGCGTGCTGGAGCAGGTCTTAAAAATTGCGTGGGCAAAAATTTCAAGGGCCCAGTTCGTACAAAATAAATTAATGTTCCGGTCTGCGTAAAATTTAAAAAGTTGTCCTGCTTTATATGGTCTAGCAAGTATTATATATATTAGCCCCTTCCCCCCCCCCCCCAAAAAAAAAAAAAAAGTTAAAATCTCGACCCGGCTTGACTCTATTTCTACAAAACATGAATTTTTACTTCGATATTGTTATAAACTGTTTTACACGAAGAGTTCTGATCAAAAAGAATTAATCTTTTTTTTTTTTTTTTTTTTTTTTTTTTTTTTAACTATTTGGAAAATAGTTGTTGATCTCGGTGGAGACCTGGAAAATCTGAAGCAGATCTGAATCTTTTTATTGGTTGAATTCCGGAACTAATTTTATTTTATTCGTTTTGTGATTGATCCATATTTAATCTCCAAAAATGGAATACTTCTGTTGACACGATGACAAAAAAATGTAATAAAGACTTTTAAAATAATAATAATTTGAAAAAAAATTGTGGTAAAGTTTGCAAACTAATTTCATTTAAAAGAGCATTTTTTTCTCTATGTCACTGTGTAAAAATTTAAAATGTGCGATATTTAGAAGTTTAAAAATTCGCAGTTCCGAAAATTGTAAAACTGAAATTTCATTTAAACCTTGTTTATGTTGGGCCCAGGAATATTAATGTTTAATCCATGTCGTACATAATATATGAGGCGTAATAATGGGTGCTCTACTGTATGTATTATTGAATGCAAAAATACAAATGAAAAACTTACATAATTTCTTTAAAAAGTTAAATTATTATTATCAACAAAATTACGAATTCTGCGTATAAAGAAGTTTTAAAATTAAAGCACTCGGGTAAAAATATCAAATTACATACAAATGCAAAGAAATAAGAAGTCATTTGAACTTACTCGTATGAAAGACTTGAAACTTTTTATGTATTGTAGAAAAATAGTATAGTTCACACATTCGTAAAAAGATTGAACTCATAAAGTATTTATAATTAGTAGAAATAATAATTCAAATGCAAAATTTGCAAAGTCATAAATTTCATTGTTTTATAGTCAGATTCGTTCTTTAAAAGGTCATTGTAGCATTGTTCTTACGGTTACTGCATTATTAATTATATAATTTTTGTAAAAAAAAAAAAAAAAAAAAAAAAAAAAGCATTAAATAGACGATTTCGATATTTTTAAATAAAAATAGTACTAGATTAGGAAAAAGAATTAACTCCTTATATCTGTGGTCAATGGACAAATATCGATAATAGGGAACTGCACCTTATGTAACTCTGAAATATCCTTCAAGACTATCAGAGCAGATGTTTTTCTAGTAATTCCCACAACAGCATTGAGATGTATAAAGGTTCTTTTTACAACCAATCAGCAAGAATACGTTTGCTGAAGCTAAACAACATATTCATCGATCTCTTTATCATTCCAGCAGTCGAAAAGTTTGTTTTATATTAACTTGCAGAACAGAATTTGAAAACTACTCAAAACAGATAGTCATGCATTTCCTTTTGGTGAACCGCAGCTATTCTTTGCAGTTTAAACATCGTTAGATTGAAATCTAAATAAGAATACGAGTATAAAGAAACAACATACTTGGCTAGAACAAAATCTGTATAAAATTGAAATTTCTTTCATATCCTTTTTCGTTAAATCTGAACACGTTGCTGTACTAAATACTAATTTCCTTGAAATTAATGTGAAAGTAATTAATCGAACTAGAATTTTTGAAATATATAAATTTTAAGAGTTTATAAGTACCGCGTTTTACTTTTTTCATCATTTTCTAATTTAGTCATTTTTGAGAAAATGTAATTATTTTATAAACTCGCAAAAAATAAAACATACGGCAGTAATTTGCTGGAACGCACGTGTGGTTGGAACGGATTTTTCGATTACTTGAAGAATTTTCTGTCTTTTGATTGTAGAATTTTTTAAAAAAATTGAGATTTGATTCATGAATTTTTCATATTTTGAGAGAAAATAGAGGTAAGTAAAAAATCAGTTTATAATAGAAAATCCTAGTACACAGCGTTGTTGCACAGTTAATTAAACAGTCCTTTAATTAAAAAAAATGCATCTGTAGATATTGGAGGATTTCAGGTAGTTTTAGCATTAAATTGATTAATTTTCTTTATTTTCGAAAAAATGTTCAAATTAAAGCAGACTTTTTTAGCTATAGAAATAATAATAAAACAATGGGGGAAAATATCTTCAATTTCCATTTTCTTTTAGAGTGTATATTGATCAAATGCACAAAGTGTGATGTTCCAAATTTTAATAAGATCAGAATTTAAATCTGAAACAAAAACTTTAACACAAAATTTCCGAGAGAAATGTAAATGAAGTGAAAAATTGTAAAATAGTTGGGAATCTAAAAGTAAATTATTTTAATATCAGCGAAAAGCGATCTGCAATTATAAATATATCGCTGATTCAAACTGCGGGTTATGCATGAGATCTAGCTGCGGGTTAGAGGTCTGCGACTGCGAGGACCAAAATTTCCCGCTCAACATTGCCGAAGCATTCCTTTGATTTTCATCATTTCTATTATTTTAATTAATTTCTGCCTTCTGACATAAGATTTTTTTTTTTAAATTTTGATCTTAGATTTCTCATTTTTACATATTTATAGATAAAAGGGATTTAAATTCCTTTTCTAACACGAATAGCACTAAGCAACACAGATGCCAGAATACCCATGTAATTTGACGAACATGCTGTTTAGGTGTGAGTATTTCAGGTATTTGGTGTTTTTTTTTTTGTATTTTTTGCGGGAGGTGGAGTAGAAATGGCAAAATTAAAGTGCAATTTTTTCTGTTTTTACGGAATCTAATCAATGGAGGGGGGATAGTTCAATTCACGGATTGTTTACCGAGCACGGAATCCTCCGCGGAATGGGTTATACCTGACCTGAGCTAATTAATTATATATCCATTCAACCTGAACCAGTTTTTAAAAAACAGATAACCCGAACTTGACAAAATTTCTAAAATCAATAGTATTCATTCCGAACGCAATCCCAACTCAGTATGAAAAAACAAAATTCCATCTTGTAAAGCAATAATGGAAAAGTAGTCTAGTATCAATTATATTTTTTATGTAGAAAAATCGATATATCTGTATATTGATTCATTGACATTCAAATAATGTAATTTTTCATTTTAAAATATATTTTGGGGATACTTTTGAGGAATCTGATAGAATCGAGCCCATACGCTAAAACAATTAAAATTACCCGACTCGAAAAATAGAAGTCAATCCTAAACTTTCCGAAAAAAAATTAACTTTAGCCAGGTCCGACTAAAACCACCAGTCGAGTTGAGTTTAATTTTTCGAGGAGATGCAGGATCGGGTTTCTACCCGAAACCCGATTTGAGCTAGACATCTCTACATTTCGACCTGAACCCGAAATATTTCAACCCAACCAAACAGTAATTGTAGCTGATGAAAAAATATATCCATGCTGTAATGCAGTTATGTAAGAATATGTTTACAAATATATATTCAGTAACAATTTCAGATTTTAAGTAAAACAAAAATCATTATACATAAATTCATTGACATTCAAATACAGTTTTTCATCTTAAAATAAGTTTTGTAAATTCTTTTGAGAGATCAATTCTTCTCGAATCAAGAACCATAAGTATCACATCCAACCCGAACCTGAAACAAAGTTAATCCGACTTTAATCCGACACTCAACGACAAAAATTTAGGCTCAAATCGATCCGGTCCAGACTGCGAGTCATGTCAGGTGCAGTTTGCCCCACACGATGAAGCATTCTACTTGTTATCCAAGACAACCCCGACAAAATAATTTTTGTTTTCGTATTTTAACTGAACTAAAAATTCTTCATTACCAAGCCGATCGTAAATCCAAAATAAGCGAAAACTGATCCACAAATTTAATGTAGTTAAAAAAAATATAAAATTGATTTTTAGTATAAATTTTATCTTTGTTGAAAAAGAAACATGCATAGAGTCATTCATGCATCATCCTATGCTGTCATCCATGTAGATTTTTATTTTAAAAATTCAGATTTTTTTTCGACAATTCGGGTTTATCTAAACTCAAATTGCAAGAATCAAACTTCAGTCAGAAACCGATGTACAAAAAAGAATTAGTTTAGTCAATCCGACTTTCAAAAAAAAAAAAAAAAGCTCCATATTTCGAAACTTGAATGGGCTGAAATTCAAAAGTCAAAATATTTTCCCCGACGAAATTGAATTTTGACCCCGATGGGGGGGGCCAGGTATGCCCGACGGGGGGGCATATGCCCCCACGGCCCCCCCTCTGGCGCCGCCCTTGATTCTATCGGCCCTTGCAGAAACTAAGTTCCACAATTCTAAGTATTTAATAGCTTAAATTCTCGATTAAAAATTCTCAAATTATGTAAAAATCATCTCTATAGTCTAATTTTTAATCAAGATTAGTTTATAAAAAAAATTTCATAAAAATTCTCGCATTAATTAAAGTTTTAATACTATTTTTTCCAAGTTAATCTAGAACCATGTGTTCGAATTCGAGCTAAATAACGCTAAGTTCAGCTTAATGGGGATAAGTATAAAGATATATATATCGAAGATAGCGTCCCGTTCACCCCTGCCTGTAGCAAGTCAGACCCCGTAGCGACCACGTCGAATTTCTGAGCCTTGAAAAAATCACAAGATTCTAAAATAAAGATTCAAGACAATACACCAGCCTCAAATGTAATCGGTAATTATATATTGTAATTATATGCACTTATATAAAGAACTTCAACTATTTTCTCCATTTTTCATGTTTTAATTTCTAAACATAGATTATTTTTCGACTTTTTTTTTTCATTTTTTTGCAAAAATATTTTTTTCGAATTTTTAGATAAAACTAGGAAATTAACTAATCATTACATAAAATTAACGATTTTAATTAATTTTCTTTAAAATTTAAACTTTTTTTTAGTACAGCATTTTATTTTACCGGCGGTCGGCTTGATTACGCCTTACCTACCGTACTATCCATCCAGCCGTAAAACACTAATTTCTAATTATGCCATTAATTATTTATTCCTTCCCGCTGGGTTCCTATACGTATTACTTCAAAATCGGGGGAAGGGGGAGGGTTATTTTTTATTTTGAGTACTATAACTGAGTAGTGTGCAATATAAATCTTTGTTTTCACACATATGCAGGGAAAATGCAGATTTTTTTTATCTTCAAGAAACCTTAGTTCCAAATACCTGCAAAATACCTGGATATTTTACTCTCAAGGAAAATGCAGGTTTTTTAACCTTAGTTCCAAATTCCTGCAAAATACCTGAATATTTTACTTTCAGTGAAAATGCTGGTTTTTTACCTTCAAGAAACCTTAGTTCTAAATACCGGCATTTTACCTGAACTTTTTTTTAAGTTTTTTGCTGATTTTTTTTTACCTGGGTAGGAACTGGGGACGTATAGGCCAGTTTTTTTTTGATAAATGCCGAATACATTTCAAAAAAGACTGTCAAGAAGGATATTTTGAACAGAATTTCCCGAAGTGATCGTGATTGGAAAATTGAGGAAGTATTCAAATAACAAACTGCGTTTTTTTCTGTCTCATTTTAAAATTCATTTTTGCTCTCAAACGCATCCAATTTACAGGTTCTCTTATTTAGGAACTATATAAAGTGATTGATTGCCCAGTGTTTTGATATAGGCGGAATATATTTTTAAAAAGGCTTCCAAAATGGGTACTTTAAACAGAGTTTCCCGAGACGATCGTGATTGAAAAATTGAGGCATTCAAATAACAAAATTGCGTTTTTCTGACTCATTTTTAAATTCAGTTTTGCTCTCAAAGGCATCCAATTGACAGATTCTGTTATATAGGAACTGTAAAATGTGCCGTATTGGTCAGTTTTTTGATAAAGGCTAAATATATTTTAAAAAAAAGAAAAAGCTAACGAAGTGGGCACTTAACACAAAATTTCCCTAAGCGATCGTGATTAAAGAATTGAGGATATATTCAAATAACAAATTGCGCATTTTCTGACTCATTTTTAAATCTAATTTTGTTCTCAAACTCATCTAATTGACATGTTCTCTTATTTAGGAACTGTATAATGTGCCTTATTCGTCAGTTTTTTGATAAAGGCAAAATATATTTTAAAAAAAGATATCAAAGTGGGCATTTCGTGCAAAATTTCTCGAAGTGATCGTGATTGAAGAATTGGGGTATTCAAATAACAAATTGGTTATTTTATAACTCATTTTTAAATTCAATTTTGCTCTCAAACGCATTCAAGTGACAGTTTTTGTTATTTAGGAACTATATATTGTGCGCATTGGTCGATTTTTTAACAATGTCAGAATATTGTTTCAAAATATGTAGTAAAAATGGGCAAATCTCTCGAAAGAAGACTCTGATACTTTGCCCAAGTTAATCTGACCAATCGTGCAAACCCTCAACCAAAACAATGACCACGTGTGCAAACATGCGTGCACAGAACAGAAAGCAGCTTATTCAATGCTAATTTGGACAGGGTTTGCGTCACGTGGACTTACACGTGGTCCAATGAAATGGTTCAGGGTTTGAAGCTTAATCCAGCTTCACTTTTTTGGCGGTTTTTCGCGAAATGACTCGGCCGATAGTATATAGTCGGCGTTGGTATTATCTTGTGTATAAACATAGAAAAGTGCGCCACTAAGATTCAAATATAAAAAGGTATTTACAAAGAACTGAGAACAACATCAATGTGGCATAAAAAATAAAGAAAAAAAATGCCCGCTACGAAATTTATTTTCCTATCTTTGAAATAAATTAACGTGCAATATATTGAATTAATAACAATAATAATTAAAGCACGAGAAAAAAAAGTACTGATTGAAATGTGAAAAGTGAACAAGCATTAGAAAAAAATAATGACAACAGGGAAGGAAATAAAGCTGTGTGGAAAAAAATAGTGAGAGTAAAAAAATTTAAAAAAGTAAAATAAAATAAAAATAAAAATAAAAGTAAATATTTAGGAATATACGGAGCAGAAGCGGTTCCTAGGCTAAACAAAGACCGCAAAATTAGAAGGGAGATAAGAGCTCGAAAATTTTAAAGAGTGATAAGAAATATAAGAAATATTGTTTTAAGAAGAAAAAAACCCATGAAATTTGAAATTGAGAAAAAAAATATTACGGTATAAAACAATTTAAATATAAACGAGTTACAAAACTAAGTAAAATGCTTACAAAACAACAACAACGAAAAAAGGGCTTCGGGAATAGTTTTGAGTCTTATAAGATAAACATTACTAATAGAGAAATTAGAAAGAGAGAGAGAAAAAAAAGAACAGAAACTGGTTGTCAGTAAAATTTATTATTATTATTATTACTATTATTATTATCAAAAATATTTTCTTATTTGTTCAATAGATGCCCATTATGGGGAAACTAGCCGCTTAAAAGAATAAAGTCAGTAAACAAATGACGTAAAGCCCCGCTGTAACAGTAAAATAAAACAGAAAAAAAAAGAAAACATTGGGAGAGGAAGCACAACGGGTGGTCAGAGCTCATCCGACGGACGCTTGGTGACAGAACCGCCTACAGAAGGGACCAAGGACATACTTATCCTAATATAAATGCCCCAGCGTAAGAGAGGCAGGGGGCAGGCCCGCAACCAAGGTTTCCTTTCGGGAGGGGCTGAATCTTGAAATTTTTTTCTGGTTTTACAAAGGTAATTTGTATAATTTACCGCAAAAAATTTAAACAAACCTAAAATGTGTTTCTGCATAGGATACTTGATAACAATATCAGATATCATTATTTTTTATTTATTTATTTATTTATTAAATCAATCACTGTTGCAATTTTTGACATTCAAAACCACTTCCAGTTTCCAAACCGGTTCGTAAACCGGATAGTTTTTAGGAATAAAAATTCCGCGAAAACAAAAAAGCAGAAAATAACAATGTTTGAAATAAGCCTCAAGTATCCTATAAAAAAAGCTAAAAAATATTGAAATGGAAACATGTAACACGAATTTATTTAAAACACACGATTAATACTAACGCGGAAGAGTCTGTCATTAGGAGTGCGAGGTCTTGAAACTATTGATCCATAAATGAAATTAATTTCTTTCGCATTATTTTTTCCAAAGAAAAAAAAATTGCTAAAGTCATATTTAATCATAAAAATTATCTTTGTGTTTTACATTCTCTGATTATAATAATTTTAAATGCAGTACTCTTGGTACAGTAAATTTATTAATGCAATTGAAGCAGTCATCGTAATTACTTCTTAGCCATGATGCTGTTTAACTTATAAAGATATATTGTAATGTCCCACTGAATGGAAATCATTGCAAAGCGACTCAATCTCTCATCTGCCATAATGATTCGAGGCAAAGGTTTAACTATTTTCATTGTCTAAAAAGACCTTTCAGCACTGACTGTTGTTACTGGGTTTTCAACCAAGACTGTGAACAAGTGTTTGATATTATTGCAATATGTCACATTACAATACTAAAACTTTTAGGACCGCTGTATTGGTGTCAACAATTTGTTCACACCTTAATTCATATTCAGCTTTCACTTGCTACATTGACATAGAAGCCAACATCTCTTAATTATTCCGGAGTCGGATCAAAAATTTGCATGCAAAAACCGGAAGGAACATCTAAGAAAATGTGTATTTTTTCTACGATGTAAATCTTTGATTTCATCCTGAAATTTTTGTTCAAATAAAATTTCCGGTTGAAAACATGCTCATCTTGTATCAGACTCCGGAATAAATTAAGAGGTGTTGGCATCTATGCATTGCACTTTATCATGAAAATTTTCAAAAAGATTTTCTACATGGAGAATAAAGATCGTGATATTGTAATACTCTTCAGCGGATGTATTTTGAGGGTTTGTATGTGTTGTCTGACAACAAAAACTGTTGTCTTGACTTTGTATTATTGTCAAGACTAACATTCAGACAAATGTTAGTCTTGGGATCTTTATTTCAGTTTGGAAGATGTCTTCCCGAAGTTTTGATGCACAATAAAATATCTCACAAAAGATTTCTGCTGCATTTTTGCTATATTTATGTAAAACAATTAGGACATTTTAATAGCTGATATCATGTCACGAAATTTTTCTTGAAGAACTCATTATGACTTTGTCAGACCTAAAACCTTCTTACAAACACACAGGCTTATGAGAAAATCATTCTTCTCCCGACCGCCATAAAAGATCCAACAACCAAAGAAATCTTCCATGTGTTTTTCAAAATATTTTCTGAACTAATGCAAATGTATGTAGCTCAACAAAAGTTAATATCCTTTCATGCCTCTCGATAAATTTTGTATCATAAATGCGGAGAAGTAATTTTCTTTTGTTTAATGGGGTATATTATGCAATTGCTCCTTGAAGTGCTAAATTTGCCTTTAGGCGATTTTTAAAAACTTTTGTCACTGCTTCAACAAGTCCATGATACTTTTGGATTATGGGCTTCAGTATGCTGTTGGACAAGGCAAGATTAAACAGATGGCTTTCAAAGTGTACGTATATAATTTTTGGATGCTCTGAAACATTTCAGAATGGACCCCGCTAACATGGGCAGACTTATCAGCCACTTTATCACACGCCTTTGTGACACATTTATACATTTCAAGGCGAAATTCATCACAATGTTGTAACATTACTTTTCTTGAATTTTTGCAGAGAAGACATTCATTGGAATAAAACCTAAAAGAATTTTTTGAATCATTGGGTTTTGTGAATTTTTTAACAGTCCACATGTCTAACACAAAGATCAAGCTGTTCTGTGCTTGAGTTTCATCAGCAATTAAGATACGCGTTTTGTTTGTACTAACAAAACAGATCACGTTATTTATTTTGATAATTAATTCTTCAGTAAATGTATCCGAGGACATTTGGTGATTTTAATGTCTTGGGTGAAGTAAATAGCATTTCTAGGGATATTTATAATATCACATTTCAATTCATTCTCTCCAGATTTTGCTCAAAATTTAAAAGACTCTTAGCTAACAGTCTTTTTCATATCGATTTTTCTAACGTTAGAGGATCATCATCTGGTAATTTCAAAGTGGCGTATTTTTCTCTGCACAAAATAAGATTGTTTCAAGTATTGGCCCAAGAGATGCTCTGATTTCTTCTTTTCCTGAAGCTTTTTGACCAAATCTCATGAAAACTCAACAATGAAATATTAATTTGCTGTATTCCTAAAGAAATCTTAATTTTGTTTGCTAAAATAATATACGGTTTGTGATAATCTAATTGTATTTGCGTATGTTATATGAATTGAATAAGAAAACACATTTGGCCTTTTTCTATTGTCTGAAACATGTAAAAACTATCCTTCCTGTTTTATTTTATTTCATTTAATTTTATTTTATTTTATTTTTGTAATTCCTTTATCTATTTTTTCGTGAAAAAACATAACACAAGTTTTACAATAAATGCGTTTTGGAATATGTAAGAAAAGGAAATACTATTTCTGGATCTTTCTTCCATTTTTCTTATTTTTGTTTCTTTCCTACAGTTAAAACTATATGGCTGTTTGGAAAGTAAAATGGAACCAAACATGTTTCTCTTCGTTGCTTCATCAAAGTCATCTCTAGTTACATAGCAATATCGAATCGAGTTGCTTGCCATACTGCAGGCTGATATCGAGTACTTGACGAATCCCCATCAAAATCAAATTGTTCCGAATGCTAACGTTCAAACAATTCTAAATTTTTTTTCTAAACAAGACTTGCTGCCAGAAAAGTTGATATTATTGTAATTGATTTTACCCAGGGCCCGACTAACACGTTTTTGTGCTCAGGGCACTTTCAATTTTTCGTGCCCCTTAGATTGATTAATTTACTGATACTAACTTTTTTTTTACATATTACATACTTATTCGAAAAGTGTCAACTCAAAAAATTAAGTTTTCCAGAAAACTAAAAAACGATTCCAGGAATAAAAATAAAATATTGTTTCTATTTTTTTAAATTATTGAAATGCGCTTTTAACAACATATTGAATTATATTTTTGTCATTTCATCGTGTTAATATCTCAAATATCATATCTTTTCACAACTAAAACTTTTTAATAGAAATGTAAATGAAATTCTGAAAACTTATTTGCCTCTCAGAATTTTCGTGTCCAGGATACAGAGCCCGAGTGCCCGTGCGATAGTCAGGGTCTGGTTTTACGTAAGTTAGTTCATGATTTAGTGAACCCATGGTGCTGTTTTGTGATTTTGCAATTAAAAAAGAAAAGTACACATCTGAAATTTACTTTTACCATTTAATATCATATTTTCTTGTTATTAACAATCATTTACATTTTTCTTTCCATCTTATCTAGTCATTTGACAAAATACTGTACTTTGCGTCATTAAATTCGCGGCCCTAAAATTTATTTTAGACCCAGAAATTGTATTTGATAAGATTTTTTTAAAACTCAGAATACACTTTAATTACTAAATTAAATTTCTGGCTGTAAACTGAGTCAGTGTTGTTGTTTAAATTTTTACTTCGACCCCAGACATAACTCAAAATGTCTCTATGCTTATTTTACAAATAGCACCCCCTAGCCCGTCAGCACACTCGCCTACATCTGTGGATTGGCCTCACAGTGTACTTGGGTTAATTTTATCCAAATATGTGAGCTGACGGGATACAAAACTCTCTCCGGTCATACTATGAAAAACTTTTTTTAAAATCCTTAGATAGAGGTATCCATCCATGAAGTTGGTAGTTCTACAAAATACAAAGAAAATTAACCAGACAAAGCAGCTACTTTACGCACATTTTCTTACTAGTAAAGATTCACATGCAAACAATTCGCAGAAAAGTTGCTCAGAGAAGGGACAGTGGCGTTTTTTGGAGGTTTTTCGGTACCATATCGTTTTTCATCGCATCATTATTTTTCAAAAATAAATACTAATAATTTTTTTAATAGAAAGCGTTTTACAGTTATAACATCATTATCAAAGATACTTTCTTTAAAATTACTTTTTTTCACATGATTTTGCATTATAGGTGGCTATTAAAGTTTTTGTCTCCCTTCTGTGCATTACATTGACCGCTCTAAGTTTCGTTTATATTGCATGGAGATCAAGAAAATTAAGGAAGATCATAACATGCAAGAAAATGTTTTATATCTGTCTCCTAAAGTTAATGTGTCATATCTGTATTACACTAATTTTTCTTAATCAAATTAATGATACGGAATTACACTTGATCGAATTTCACTGCAAATAAAGATAGTTAAAAGTGCGTTTTAAAAAGAATTTATATTTTTTGTGGTAAATATTTATTAAAAAAAAAAAACAATATATCCAAATGAGCGATATAATGAAGGATTACTGTAGCTGTAATTGAATAATGGATATTTTTACTGTTAAAAATACAATTGATTTTGATACAATGGAAGAAAAAAAACAAACAAAATTTATTTTATTATCTTAAAAATAATTTTGTAAAGTCTCTTCAAACTTTCGGGAGGGACTTCAGCCCCCTTAGACCCCTCCCTGGCTACGTGCCTGGTAGGAGGAAAAGCCAAGGTCATCCCTTTAGTCGCGTCGTAAAAGAGGGCAAAAAGTCTTTGTAAAAACATTAAGAATGCATTATAAAAGCAAGTATTAAGAGCAATGAATCAATAAAGTGATAAAAGAAATAAATGAACAATAATTATATAAATGTTTTAAATGAACACAGAGTAATTAATGAATTCATTGCTCTGGAATAAAGAAGGCACATGTGATCGTAAGCATTCATTATGACAGGGAAGAGAAAATTAAGATTATAAACATAATTTTAAAAAGAATTGGCCTAGAAGCTGGGTAACATACCTTAAAATGCAGCTGATACATTCCCACATCCACTGTGACGAAGGGGCCCCGGGCCGCTGGTCAAGGGGGGCCTTTAGTCTTTAGCCTTGCATAATTGAGGAGCTTTCAAAAAGCGTACAACACCTCTCACCGCAGCGAGCTCAATAACGTTTATTTATTTGTTTGTTTCACTGTACACTATATGGTCATTAACACGTTGACAGCCACGTCATTCACCGATGACTGACATTCACTTTTCCGTTTAGGCCCCTTCAATCACTGGTTTTTACAGCTGTTGGTATAATTTATGACGGCCGGTTATCTTCACGAAGGATATAGGTCCTAGGGCAGTGCTCTCCGAGGAGTGTTTTTCTAAGGGAATTTAATCTACATTTACGCAAGGTCCGAAGAAAACCACAAAAGCTCCGGAAGGTTAGGCCGACGGGTGCTATGTGGCTTGAACCCAGCACTTCTTGTCTACTAGCTTCGAGAGCAGAACCTCTCAGCCCCTGTTAAATTATAGGATTATTATTTATTTCAGGATTATATTTTATTAATAGTTATTTAAAACAATATAAATATTTTCGCTTTTATATCATATATTACAGTGATGCTCACCGTCCCACCAGTGGCTGAGAGGGTGTGCTTTTGGAGCTAGTAGACGGAAGGGGCTGGGTCCGAACCCAATCTCGCCCGTCAGTCTAACCGTTCGGTGTTTTCTAAAGTTTCGTAGGTTTCTAAGGTCCGTATTTCTTGCATAAATACGGGTTAGGTATCTCTTCCCTATAGGTTTGTAAACATTCTGTTATTTTGGCGTACTGCGCATCCTTCTCGCGTTGTAATATAAACTCGAAAGTCTAGTCTGTTTTGCGAGTGAAGCTGATTAGAGAATGTAAATATAATAAGGTTATAAACCTTTTGGCAAATTCGGATTCCCACCCAGCCTTTCGATGTCACACATTAATCCTCCCTTGAACGTCCTCCCTGTTAAAATACCGTTATTAAGGGGCCGCTTTACTCAAATGAAAAGACCCGTTCGCTAATGCTAATCCTATGGAAGAAATTTATAAACATATCTCGGTTGCATTTTAATATTTTTAAATGATTCTTTTTGCATTGGATAGCTGAAATTGATCTGAATGCAGGCCGTTTTTTACTTTTTCGATTTTGTTTACAGATATTTTTTATGAGGATGATTTCGCTTTCCAAACCGGTTCTGAAAATGAAAGCGTTCTCTTTAAAAATATCTGTAAACAAAATCAAAAAAGTAAAAAACGGCCTGCATTCAGATCAATCTCAGCTATCCAATGCAAAAAGAATCATTTAAAAATATTAAAATGCAACCGAGATATCTTTATAAATTGCTTCCATAGAATTAGCATTAGCGAACGGGTCTTTTCATTTGAGTGAAGCGGCCCCTTAATATCTAAAAAGTCTTTTTATTTTTACAATTTTTTTCGTGTTTTTTTTTTTTTTTTTTTTTTTTTTTTTTTTTTTTTTTTTTTAATGCATTTGCAATGATAGACAGATATAATTGTACACTCTTTATTCGCATATCTTTTTGGTTTAAATGAAAAGATGAAATTTATAAAATGTCACTGTTGTATAAAAAATAACTTTATATCAAACAACATTTTAAAACGATAATTTAAATGTTTTTAATAATAGCTCTTTCTTATATACAGTCGAACCCTGTTATAGCGAACCCGGTTTATAACGAACTCTCGGATATAACGAAAGAAAATGTTGGTCCGCCATTTTCCAATTGTATTTAATGCTATTTTATCCTGCCATAGCGAACCTCCGGAATCTTAAGAATCGGTTATAACGAACTTTTTTCTAGTCGACCAAGATTTTTTTTTCTCTTTTTACTTTTTTGCTGATGTGAAAAAAGGTTTTCGACACCAATTTCATAAGAAAATGGATGCCGGCTGGTAAAACATGGTGCAAATTAACGATAAGCCTTTTTATTAAAGAGTAGTAAGACCTGCATTCTTTCTCTTTTATGGTGGCTATTCTGCAGGTGTGATCACGCCCACCCGTCATTTATTTTCCTTTACTCCGGTCATAGCAATTCAGTAGCGCATTTAAATTAATTTACAGTGTCTCACATAAGTGATGGGACACTTGTGCTTTACAAAAGGAAACTAATCAAATAAATTAAAAAAACATGTACACATTTTTTTGTGGGTGTGTTTCATACTTAAATTTAGTAACGATTATTACATAACATATATTTTGTCAAAATATTAAAATATTAATTTAATAAAAATACAAATGTTTAGAAAGGAGCAAAAAATAGCTCACATAAGTGATGGGACACCATTATATATGCGACAAAAATCGTCTGAAATAAGCAATAAAAAATTTCTTTGGGGTTTTATTTTTACTTAAAAGCAATTGGCAATAATTTATAAAATCGTCTGCAGTATTTCTCTCCGGTTTGTTTTGGAATTTTTGTGTTTTTTAGCTCTGTGTAGCCATGAATGCTAAACGAAAAGAAACTTCGCCTGAAATTCGAAAATTAGTTATTAATTTGCATATTGAACGTGGAAAATCTATTAGAAAAACTGCTGAAACAGTTAACTCGAGTCGTTAACAGTTTTCAGTATCATTAAACGATATAAAAAGAATCATATGATTCAGGATAAAAGAAGACCTGGCCGACCATCAAAGCTATCCAATGGAATAAAGCGAATTATCGTTCGAAATATTAAAAAAAATCCAAGAAATAGTGCTTCAAAAGTTGCTGCTGATTTACAAGCATTATATGGAATAATTGTTAATCCTGAGACTATTAGAAGGGTAATTCGATCTGCTGGATATTACGGTAGAGTAACCAGGAAAAAATTCTTCGTAAGTGAAAAGAATAGAAAACTCAGACTAGCTTTCGCAAAATCCAACATAAATAAGAATTCTGATTACTGGAATAAAGTTATATTTGCTGATGAGAGTAAATTTAATATATTTGGTTCTGACGGTAGAATCTTGGTGTGGAGAAAACCCAGGGAAGAATTTCGCAAACAGAACTTGGTACCAACAGTAAAACATGGTGGAGGAGGAGTTATGGTATGGAGGTGTATGTCGTCCGCTGGAGTTGGTAATCTTGTTTTTATTGACAGTATAATGGATCAGTACAAGTATATTGATATTTTAAAACAAAATTTGAAATCTTCAGCACGAAAATTGAACCTTCATAACGATTTTAAATTCTACCAAGACAATGACCCCAAGCACATTGCTCTGAACGTTAGACTCTGGCTGCTATATAACTGTCCTGAAATAATAAAAACACCACCACAATCTCCAGACTTAAATCCCATAGAGAATATTTGGCAAGAATTGGAATCAAGAATTCGCAACGAATACTCTCACAACGAATTAAGTACGCATATGGCAGGAGAATATAAATGGCGACTGTTGGGTTATACTATTTTTGGAATGAAATGCTTTATAATCTTTCAATGGCTCTAATAATAACTTTTTATTTTCATAAAAATAAGAAAACAAACTGAAAAAATTAAAAGAAACAGATATAAAGAAAATGTTACAAAAAAGTAAATTTGTGTTTGATAAAAAATTATGACGAAATCGAATGACAAACCTACTTTCCCCTTCAGATATCTTCCGATGTCAAGTATTAGACCTCCCCCCCCTCATATACACACTCCCCTAAAGTGTATATTATATATGTACACTGCACAGTCCCATAGCCGTTTTCTTTGTGAAAATTATGGTAGGAAAATGTTACAATTTTCTTTGCCAGTTATTGAAATTACTGCGCGAGATAAATCCGCAATATGCCAAAAGAAAAAAAAAAAAAAAAAGAAAACAGAACACTTAAAAATGCGAAACAAACCTATAGGGAAATGGTATGTATGGAATCTTTCTCCTTTTTTTTGGAAAATTGAGCAATCTCCCAGTAGAAATGACACGAATTGACCAATGAATGCATTGATAACAGCGTATTTCTACAAATACAAACAAGGTAAGTTACAAATATTGTAGCAAGTTGCTAGCTTTATTTTTGTTATAACTCAGACAAGCGCATCTTCGATTTTAACGAATTTTTTTCTTAAAAGTACATACTTTGAGCATTATTGTGAACCCGGAACTCTTGGAATAGCGAAAAAAGTGCTCTACCATTTAAGTTACGAAGATACCCAGCTTAGCTTTTCTCATTCATATATGTTGGTAAGGCCTGGACTGCAGTGCATGATGGAACAGTCTTCATGAAAACACAGTCCTGCGGCGAAATATGAGACACAAATAAACCCAGCAGGAAAGTTGATATTTAGTGTCGACACCTTAATTGTTACCTGAAAGAAATAGTATGTCTGGGACTAAAAATCTATTACTTACATTGTTGTGCCATTATCTTCCATTGCTGAAGTCAGCAAAATCCCTTGCAATCCCAGAAACAGAGCTAGAAAAATAGAATAAAAAAGAAAACTATAGTTTAGAGCATTAATTTCGTTATTTGTTTTAATTAAAATAAAAAACTTAGTTAAAATTAAATACAAGAATCGAAAGAAAATTTCTGGAATATTAATGCAATCTAAGTGATTGATTTGCTTGAACTTATCTTTATTTAGACAATAAATGAGTTTCGTGATTTATTTAATTACAATAAATGAAGACTATACGTTTTAGTATGTCATTGAAATCAACACAGATAAATACATTACTAGCGGGGATGGCCGAGCTAAGCTCGTTCAAAATTAGCATTGTGTTTAAACTGATATATTATTCTCACTGTATCATTCTTATTGCTGTAGACATAATTAGATTAAGTCTGAGTCATGATGACCAAAAATGACCCTCTAATAAATTCTTTTTCGAGCATGCGACCTATCTCTAGTGTTCTTCTTGAGTCTGAAAACGATTGAATACGAAATTTAATGAAAATCGCTAGTGATTTTCTAAATGAAATTAGCTTAACCCAGATTCATTGCGACACAAAATTACACACTAATCAAATGTTATTGAACATGCGACCTAGCCCAATGTCTTCTTGAGCCCGAAAACGATAGCATATAAAATTTAGTCAAAATCATTAGAGCCGTTTTTTAGATAACAAATATCTTGACTTGGATACATAGAGACTCAAATAGACCCACTAATCGAATTTTCTAGAACATAGAATCTTACCCAATCGTCTTCCCAAGTTCGAAAACGATATGATACATAATTAAATCAAATTCGTTAAAATTGTTTTCTAGAAAAAACTTTTTTGACCCGTAGTGACCCAAATATGACCCACTAATCAAAATATCACGAACATGTGATCTAGCCCAGTAATCTTCTCCTACTAGAAAACAATATAATATAAATATTTCTCAATATCGTTTGAGCCGTTTTTGGATACAAATACCTTGACCTTTACCATAGTGATAAAAAATGACCAGCTAATCGAATTTTTTCGAACATGCAACCCAGCCCAATGACCTTTTGGTATAATATCTCGTGTTCTAGAGCAGTATAATGCAAAATTTTGTTAAAATCGCTTGAGCCTTTTTTTATACAATTAACTTAATTCTGACCAATTGTGACCCAAAATGATCCGCTAATGAATTTTCATGAACACGCAATGTAGCTCATTGATATTCTTGAGCTCAAAAACGAAAAAATACAAAATTTAATCAGAATTATTAGTGCCGTTTTTCAGATAATATTAGCTTGATGACCCTTAATCACCCATTTAATGACCCATTAATTAAAATTTCTCGATGATATAACCTATAGCACAATTATCATTTCACGACAGAAAACGGTAGAGTGCAAATTCTTGTCAAAATCGTTTGAGCTGTTTTTTAGCTGTAATTAGGTTGACCCGGACACATAATGACCCAAAATGACCCACTTATCCAATTTTGTCGAACATGCGACGTACGCCAATGTTCTTTTCGATCCCGAAAAAAAAAATTGGATACAAAATTTAATGATAATCGTTCGCGTCGTTTTCCAGAAAATTAACTTGACCCATAATGACAAAAAATGACATATTAATTGAAATTTCTCGAATCTAGAAAAATGATGTTCTCGGGCCCGAAAATGAGTGGTTGCAAAATTTAGTCAAATTCGACTAAGCCGTTCTTTACATATAAATAGTTTAATCGTGATCCATTATGACCCAAAATGACCCACTAAACGAATTTTCTTGAAAATGTGACCTAGCCCAATGATTCTTTCGTGGCCGAAAATGGCAAAATACAAAATTTCGTCGAAATCGCCAGAACCTTTTAAAGATAAAATTTACGCACACATAATTCTTTCTCGTATTATAGTATAAGATACAGTGTGTCGAGCGGTTGCAGCTACAGTCATAAAAGTCGTGTTTAGGTACAGTAAATAGGCTATGCACTACTAGATGAGACGGCTTCCAGCGCTACTTGGTGCAAAACCGCGGAGTTAAGAGTTCCTATCTTGAAAACGGCTCACCTTATGAAAAAAATGTGAATTACAAAGTTGAAGACCATCATCGATTTAGTTCGAAAAGATACCTTTTGAACATGAATCCTAAAACAGAAGGCTTAAAACGCGCACCTGTTTGTTGGCGATTTCCTACACTGTGGTGCAAAAAAACGATCTTAAAAGAAAATAAAATAAAACAAAAACTAGTTATTATAAAAAATTTTTATTTTCGATTTTCAAATTTCTCTTTGATAGCTGCAATGTACATCCAGACTCTTGTTTGATCTTCACGTTGAACATATTGTCACATAGCGGATGACACGTTGGCATAAGCATGTGTAAAGCATCGTTGGAGGTCCTGCAATTTTAGCGGAGAGGTCATATACACCTGCTGTTTCAGGTATTCTCACGGAAAAATGTTCATTTGAGTCAAGTTATTTGAACTTGGAGGAAACCACTTCTACGAAACCACCATACCCGATTACTTGTTCCTCAAATTCCTCCATCAGGTACTCTTCCCTGGTGTTGTCTTGCACACAGATACATTGTGCCCTGATGCGGGCTTTTTTTCCTTCGAATAACACCGAATTATTGCATCATTTCTTTTTTCGTCTAGTTTTCGTGATGTCACAATTTCGCAGTTTCGGGAATCACGAACAAAAAATGCCGTTTTAAGCGTTATGTGTTTAGCATTCATGCTCACAAGGTGTATCTTCGAAATTAATCGATGATGCTCTATAACTTTGTAATTCAAATTGTTCAGCTGCTTTACTATATCTTAGACACCACTTTCATGAGTATAGCTTCACCCGTTCGGAAGTTAAGAGGATTATAACGAACTTTAGTGGGTACCCTATATTTTCCCTCGTATCGTGATGTAGGCAGTACTTGTAAAATATAGTATTTAGATCTCTAAAAAGTAATTTTTAAACGAAAATAAAACATAAGATAGTGTTATTTTCAAAAAGAAAAGTAACAAGCAATCGAATAAAAAACTACATAAATATTTCACAATATTTATGTCCCCCATTTTACGTCTCTTGGAAATCACTACTGACTTTTAAGATTTCGTCAGCTTGATTTACACTATCTTCTAAGAATTAATTTATCGCATCACTGCTGCTACTTCCTCCAAAATCACTTCACTAGTCTCATTTGTCACCAGACATTTCTGAATATCTTCGTCATTTATATCTGTAAAGCAGTGTAAAGTTCCACCTCGTTAAGCAAATTCTATTAGTGAATTCATTTTGTATCTGACGGATGTATTAGATTTGACCTTTGGCCGTATTTTCCATCCAAGAATTATAAATTGGTTGCCTTATTTCTTAGAAGGATACAGTTATTAATATGAGCCAAAATTGTAAAGTTATTAAGGTATGTGTCTATCTCGGGATCACTTAAAAAATGACATTTTTATGAAACACAGATATTTTTTAGCTAAAACGGAAAATAAAACTATGAACTCATATAATTTTTTAAAGGAATTTCAATTAATTTTTCAAATTTAGACAGTATTGAGTCAAATTTAATTTAAGAATTCGGTTTGTAACGAACCGTTTTTAACGAAATCAATTCAAAATATTTCACTTTTTTTCCAACAACATATCAGCATACCACTTACCTATGTTATGAAGCAAAAGATTATAATCTTTTGCCATCTTAAATTTACTAATATGTTACAAATTTTGTATATAAAACATAATTTTTTAAGTGTATTTTTCTATGAAAATAGTTCTTACATTAATGTATGCAAATTTAAAAGCTATATTTTGCCTTATAACACTAGAAGGTTCTGCCTCTTACGAGCTAGGCTCGTCAACCATCTTTGCGGCACCACCATTCGTGCTAATTTTGATCGGCTTTTAAAAACCAGCTTTTGATTGCAAAACATTAAACTATAACTTAAATAAAAAACACTTTTGTTGCTTGAAAAGAAATATTATTTGTGCCATCTTAGAATTCACAAAAACAGTTAAAAATATCATTCCAAAATATGAAGTAAATATCTTGTCTAAATATTTTTTTGATTTTTAACTGTTTTGCTATGTATTCCTTCGTCATTTTAAACATGGCATATATATATATATATATATATATATATATATATATATTTAAACTTTTTGCTTTTAACACACCTAATGAATTAATTTATTATTTAAAAGTTTTCTTTCTCTTATTTATATTCACGTAAAAATATTTTTATTGCTAAAAAGGAAATATATTTTTTCCCGAAGGCCTAAAATTGGCCACATTAGCTTAAAAGATCATTTAGAAATATGGAATATTTAAATGTATTTTAAATTTAATTTGTTTGCAATATTATTGTTTGGTTATTTTAAATATGACGCAATTTTTTTCCATTTACGGCGGTTAACACATTTTAATAAATTCATTATTTTAATATTTTCTTTCTCTTTTAATACTCCCATGTAAAGATAATCCCATCAAAAACATAAATGTGAAAGAATGCCAAGTTCGTTAACGGTAATTATAAAAGTAGTAAGATCTAACTGGAAACCAAGTTCTTTCAAAGCTCCTTAAATCAGAGCTCCTGTAATGCGTAATGTTCTTCGATTGCTTAAAATGATTTGCTATGTTACTTGCTATTCAATGGAGCTAATTAGTAAGTTTTCCCTTTTCAAATTTCTCTATTTAGTTAATCATAACTTAAAGTTAATCGTTTCCTTAACTTATCAATATCTTAATTTCGATATACTTATTCGAATACTTGATTGACTAGATCTTTGTCAATGACATACTAGACTAAATTGTACTCAGACTCAAAGATAAAAGTTGGTGGCTGAAAACTTGCCAAGTCAGAATAGCAAGTAACATAGCAAGTAACATAACAAATTATTTTAAGCAATCAAAGAACATTACGCATGACAGGAGCTATGATATAGGGAGCTTCGAAAGAAATTAGTTTCCAGTTAGATCTCACCTATTTTATTAGCGAAACCGTTAAGGAACTTGGCATTCTTTCACATTTATGTTTTTGATGGGATATCATTCTTTTTTTTATCAAATAAGTGGGTTTATATTTCCTTTTTGAAATAAATAGGTTTAATATTAAATTACCTTTATTGAATATTAATCTTACAACTTTTCCCTGCATTTACACAATGTTTTTTTTCGCTGTTATTTTCTATGTTTTCTTACATATTTGTAACGTTATAGTGCATTGCTCATTCAGCCCTATTACAGGAATGTTTCGGAAAAAATTCCATTCATACTTAAAAATATGAATATTAGGGTTGTTTATGTTCCTTTAAATCCCACTAATAAGGATATTTCTTTTACGCAATTCGGTACTTGATTATCCCGTCGACCAAAAAAGTTTGTCACCAACTTGGGTATAAATCGCTTAATTGACGACATAAAATACTTGCTAAAAGTGATGCTAATTTGGCGCTATTTTTGATATTTCGCCAAATTCCCATAGACTCCCATTGCAATCCCATAATTTATCCAATAATATTGTTGGAGCAAGGACTGTCACGATCATTTTGACATCATTATTTTTTAAATCGGTTCATTAACTCCCCAAGATTGTTTAAAAATCGCCATTTAGAAAATTTTTAGAACGCTTTTCGCGCATTTTCACCCCTTTTAAATTTTTGTATATGTTAACAAATATTTGTACATATGACCTTATGTATAACGTAAGACATATGCTCTTAGTGATCATTTATATCTTATAAGTAATTAACGTGTCAAATTTTATGTTTCTAGGGCCTTCAGTAACACAGACATCACATTTTTAGAACGTTTTTTACTCCGGAACCCCCTTTGGGTTGGCTGCATTGACAAAAGATATAACCTATGTTGGAGCAAGGACTGTCCCCACCATTTTAATATCATTACTTTTAAAATAGGCTCGTTATTTGCTGAGATTGTTTAAAAATCGCTGTTTAGAATGTTTTTAGAACGCTTTTCGTGGATTTTCACTCCTTTTAAGTTTTGCATTTTTTAGCAAATGCTCTTAGTGATTATTTATATCTTATAAGTAATTTACATGCCAAACTTTATGTTTCTAGGCCCTTCAGTAACACAAAAATCACATTTTAGAACATTTTTGCTCCTTCACCCCCTTTTAGGTTAGTGGCACTGACATAAGATATAGCCTATGCTTGAAACAGGGCAAATACCATCATTTTGGTACTATTACTTTTCAAATCGGTTCGGTAGTTTCAAAGATCAGCCTTGATACTTGCTAAAGGTGACGCCAACTTGGCACTATTTCTGGTATTTCGCGTAATTCCCACAAATTCCCATTGTAATCCAATAATTTATTTTTTAATAATTTATTATTTAATGTGGTGATTTCTGATTTTTCTCTATTTATAAATCCAATAACCTACTTCTTTACCTGATTTCAACTTCCCCTGGAAGTTGTCAAACATTTTGATGAGTGAGTCAGTGAGTCATTGGTAAAAATAGTGGTTTTCGGACATTAAATTCTCGTGAACGGTAAGAGATTTTTTTTTAATTTATAGGATTTGGTAATTAGAAAATGGTCTTACATGATACAAAAAATTGCAAGTGTCTAGGTCAAATAGAATTTAAGTTATTGGGGGGGGGGGGGTCAAAAGTGGTCCGAAATGGTTCGTGTAATATAACCCACGGCCGGTGTTACGCCTTTTTACTTTGTGAACTTGGCTGACACACTGCCGTGTGTCTAGATTTTGTGACTTAATTTTCAATATTTCCCGCTTTTAACTCGTAGTTATTTAATTCTCATTTGACATTTTTTTTTTTGTTTGAGATAGTCGCGTGTAAATAGTTTTTTAGTTTGAAGAAAATATTATTCTTTGATCATTTCGCAACGATTTAAAATAATAACCTTTTCAAAAATAAGTAAAAAATGGTCTCTCAAAATGCTGAAAATTTGAATTTAAAATGGGAATAAATCATAAAAAATAGGTAAAATTAAAAAAAAAAAATCAGTTTGCACCTCGGGAATTTCTAATGTATAGAATGATCTAAAACTGTCCAAATTCATATATATATAGTTTTCGTCCTATAAAACATTTTTAATGGAAAGATTTTGACCAACTTTAACATTAAACATCGCTTAAAATAATTATTGATTTAAAAAACTGTCTGTATCAGCGTATTTATCAAACATTTCTCTATAATACCACCAATTTTCATAATTTTGTGCGCAGTAATTATCTTAATATTAGCCAAAAAAAAAAAAAAAAAAAAAAAAAAAAAACTCTAGGTCACAAAAAATTTATTGTCAGCGGCGGTGATAGCACTAGCTACTTTTTTTAGAATAGAGAGATACCAATAGATGAGTAGAACCTTACTACAAAATTTTATATCGTAATATCGTAAACATTTTTTAATAAACTAGCGGACCCGACAGACGTTGTCCTGTCACTGACAGACGTTGTCCTTCTTGGCACCGACTCCAGAAAATCAAATAAATGTACTTAAATATGGTTATACGCACGATAAACACTACGTTTCTTAATTTAATTTCTTATTACAATTATGTAAGGAAATTATTTTTCACTCTTCATTATTTTTTGAAGTCGGTTCAATTTTTGATAGAAAAGTTTATTTTTCTCTTTTTAGTTAAAAGTTAACGATTTCCAGAAGTCGGTTAATCAAAATTATAATACAGGAAATATTATTGTAAAGCATACACGTTTGTCAGGAGTGGGGTTCGAACACGCAATTTCTTTCTTCAAGAAGCTGAGCTTAAATCTGGCGCCTTAGACCGCTTGGACATTCCGTCCGCACTCTATTCATCGATCTTATTCAACACTTTTAATTAGCAAAAAATCACTAACTATTAGTTTTTGCCTAATTACTAAAAAGGTACTGAATCAATTTCGACGAAATGTGAATCTAAACCATTCTCGAATCCACTGGAACGCACACACAAAATTTCATTAAAATCGGTCCAGTCGTTTAGGAGGAGTTCAGTGACATACACACACACAGAAGATTTATATATATAAAGATAAGCATTGAAAATTTCAGGTTTTTGCGCCGAAGAAATCGCCAAATTAGGAAAATGTGAATTATCTCAGGAACTACTGGATTTAAACGAATTTGCTTAGTACCATTCGATTCAGAATGAAAAAGTACACTAAAATATGTTATCAGTTGAAAAATAACCACAAAAGCCGATTTTTAAGGAATTTTTTTAAAGTTCGTTCTTTTTTCTACTCATCTTAGAGGTGGAATTTTTGAAAATCCCTTCTTAGCGGCACTCGATGTTATAAGAAGTATTTTTACCCCGATTTCCAAGATTTTTGGTTCGGAAGATTTTTTCGTGCTGTTATTAATACGAAATCCAGACTTTCTTTTACATACATAGATAAGGATTCAAAATTTCAGGTTTTTGCGCCGAAGACATCGCCAAATTAGGAAAATGTGAATTATCTCACGAACTACTGGATTTAAACGGATTTGCTTAGTACCATTCGATTCAGAATGAAAAAATGCACTAAAATATGTTATCAGTTGAAAAATAACTACAAAAGCCGATTTTAAAGGAATTTTTTAAAAAATCGTTCTTTTTTTTACCCTCCTTAGGAAGGGGGGGGGGGATTTTCGAAAATCCCTTCTTAGCGGCACTCGATGTTATAAGAAGTATTTTTACCCCAATTTTCAAGATTTTTGGTTCGGTAGATTTTTTTGTGCTATGATTAATTCGAAATCCAGACTTTTTTTTATATACATAGCACTTTTTATTAGCGAAAAATCACTAACTATTAGTTTTTGCCCAATTAACCAAAAAAAGTACTGAATCAATTTCGATGAAATGTGAATCTAAACCATTCTCGAATCCACTGGAACACGCACACAAAATTTCATTAAGGTCCAGTCGTTTAGGAGGAGTTCAGTGACATACACACGCACAGAAGATTTTTATATATAAAGATAATAAGTATTCAGGTTTTTGCGCCGAAGACATCGCCAAATTAGGAAAATGTGAATTATCTCACGAACTACTGGATTTAAACGGATTTGCTTAGTACCATTCGATTCAAAATGAAAAAATGCACTAAAATATGTTATCAGTTGAAAAATAACTACAAAAGTCGATTTTTATGGAATTTTTTAAAAGTTTGTTCTTTTTTCTACTCATCTTAGGGGTGGAATTTTCGAAAATCATTTCTTAGCGGCACACGATGATATAAGAAGTATTTTTACCTAAATTTTCCAGATTTTTGGTTCGGTAGATTTTTTTGTGCCGTGATTAATACGAAATCATGACTTTCTTTTTTATATATGGCACTTTTAATTAGCGAAAAATCACTAACTATTAGTTTTTGCCTAATTAATAAAAAAAACTGAACCAATTTCGATGAAATGTGAATCTAAACCATTCTCGAATCCACTGGAACGCACACACAAAATTTCATCAAAATCGATCCAGTCGTTTAGGAGGAGTTCAATTACATACACACGCACAGAAGATTTTTATATATAAAGATGATCTTTCTCGTAAACTTACACAGTGAAAAATGCAAATAGAGATAGTTAAGAGAGGACATTACACTGTGGTTTACTATATGAATATTGAGACAAGCTCAGAATTTTTATTTATAAATTATTATATGTCAAATCCTATTAATAGGAAATAATGTTGTAAAAATGCTATAATGCTTTAAATGAATTTTCTTTATTTCCCAAATCGTATTATAGGGAAATTCTGTAATATGAATGCAATACTTTTTTATTTTTATGAAGATTAAATTTCAGTTAAATTTAGTTTATCAACAGATTTTTATAATCAAGGAGTATAAAAAATATAGAAAACTAAGTAAATAAAAAATAAACTAAATTCTAAATGACTTTTCATTTTAAAAGGCTCTACTATTCTTTGCCATTTATACACTTTTTCTCTATTTTATTAATTTAGAAATTTTTTAAAGACTTAAATTTCTATTTGGCATTAAAAATAATATGCATTCCAATATTTACACTGCTAATTTTTAAAAAGAAATATCAAAAACTAATTATATTACACTGGTCTCCAAAAGTTAAGGAACAGTAATCGGATGCTTTTGATTGTACACGGTTTGTCGAATATCAGCCAAAATTCTTGTCGAATTGTTTTGAACTTTAAGGAGGTAAAGAATGTATTTGACTACATATTTTTCATTGAAGATATAATCGCGGCAACATATTAGGGCCAACAAAAAATGTGAAAGTAAAATAATGCTTGCAATCACCCATGTAACAGGAAATGTTTTAGATAGACTGTCGCGTAGCAAATTAGTATGCCCGTTCTGTTTACATATCGCGTGCATTCATGTAAGCACAGCCGCTTATTCGTGAAGTTGTTACGTTCCTGTGAAAATGAAAGGTTTTTTTTTACTTTCTTCTATCTTTACAAGAAGAAAGTATTGGATTCATGAAAATTTTTGACTTCCGGTTTTCGACGGATTTATACGTTTTAGAAGGTGCTGAACACGTTTTGACTATTTTTAGAAAATGTCTGTCTGTGAGTCTGTCCGTCTGTCTGTATGCGACAAAAAATTTGTGGGCGCTCTATCTCAAGAACTAATGCTCGAAATTTAATAAAATTTTATATTCAGTTAGACTTTGATATGAATTAGTGCCTATTGGTTTTTGGTGAAAATTGGCCAGCAGGTGGCGCTGCTATACTACGTTTTTCATGATTTTCAAGATTGCTATATCTCAAGAACTAATGCACAGAATTTCACCAAACTTCAGATTCTGTGACCCCTTGATATACATAGACGCTGATTAAGTTTTGGTGTAAATTGGCCAGCAGATGGCACTGCTACCCACGTTTTTCATGATTTTCATGATAACTATATCTCAAGAACTAATGCACAGAATTTCACAAAACTTCAGATTCCGCGATACCTTGAGATACATAGCCGCTGATAAGGTTTTGGTGTAAACTGCCCTATAGGTGGCGCTGCTATGCTACATTTTGCACGATTTTTGCGATAGCTATATCTCAAGAACTAATGCAGAGAACTTCAACAAATTTTAGATTCTGTTACACTAGAATATATAACATAATTAGACGCTGATTACATTTTGGTATTAACCTTGCAACAGGTGGTGCAGCTATGCTGCATTTTGCACGATTTTTTCGATAGCTATATCTCAACAGCCAACGCACAGAATTTCATCAACTTCAGATTTTGTTACAAAATGACATATAACATAATTACACGATGATTACGTTTTGTTATAAATCCTTCAACTGATGGTGCTGCTGTGCTATATTTTACACGGTTTTTTTTAAACTAGCTATATCTTAAGAACTTATGCACAGAATTTCATCAAACTTCAGATTATTTTACACCATAACATAATTAGACACTTTTTTACGTTTTGGCATAAATTGTCCAAGATATGGTGTTGCTGTGCTATGTTTTGCAAATTTTTTGTTATAACTATATCTCAAGAACTAATGGACAAAATTCCATCAAATTTCAGATTCTGTTAGGTCTTGACATAAATAGATGCTTATTATGTTTTAGTATAAATTACCCAACATGAGGCACTACTAAGCTCATTTTCTCAGAATATTAATTAAATTTTGCGTTTTAGGCTTTTCAGATACCAGAATCTCATTACGCTAGGTCAAATGTTCGAGGAAATTTGATAGTGGGTAACTTTGGGGTCACCACTTTTTTTTTTTTTAATATTAAAATGTACTTATGAGATAGAAGAAAGTTTTGGGATTGACACATCCAACTAGTTTGTTTATAGAGTACAAAATTTTCAACCAAATTTCAAACCGATTTTCTAAAAGTTGAAAAAGGTTAGTCGAAACAGTATAGTGCAATTAAAACATAAATATATTGAATATTTGATGAGACATGGGCATTTGTATGAAATATATTTTAAATGCGCATGAGCTTCCAAGATTTTCATTTCTTGATCTTGTAGTCAGCTACTTAGAGCAATTCATATAAAAAGGTCCAGTCAAATATTGTGAAAACTCAAGAAGATACAGTGATTATTAAAGCTACTTTTACAATGGAACTCACTATTTCGCTCCTGTCTTTCTGAATTTTCACGATATTTGACTGAAATTTTTGTTTAATTGCCTTGACTTTGTTTTAATTTTGAATTTTGCATAATAGTTGTCTACAAAATTATGTAATAAAAATTTTCAAACTTGACAAGTATGCGCAGTTAAAAACTGTTGTAAATGCCTATATTTCATCAAATAATTGATTATATCCATGTTTCAAGTGCAAGATACCGTTTCCACTGTTCTTTCCCAAGGTATTGGAAACTTGTGTAGAGTATTTTTGAAAACTTTGCATTTTATAAACAAAAAAATTTGAGTTTTTAACACATGCATTAATACCTTCATGAATATGTAAGGTATGCTTTCATAAATGTACACTATCGTTAACATGGAAATCACAAACATCACATTTGCTACAGTAATAGACCATTTTCAGCTTTTTCTGTTACACTTGATCGCAAACATTGTTGCATTATTAAATTTTTTGTTTGGCCTCTAAATGTACGCGCGACTAAATCTTCATTTGAAAACTATGAAGTCAAAAATCTTTTTTACATTCTCGAAGTTCAAGGAAGATTCTTCAAGTGCTTTGATAGATATTCGACAAACCGTGTACAAACGAAAAAAATCGCACTATTCTTTAAATTTTGAAGACCAGTATAGTTTTATTCATTAACCAGGGTGCCGAGTGGGAAGAGAAAAACCACAATAAAAAAAAAAAAAAAAAAAAAAGAGGAAACTGCCATAATTTTTGTACAGAAAATATTTCCAGTAATATAAAGGTATTAAAGAAGGAGAAATTCTCAAATACGTGATATTTAACACCTTTTTTAACTGTGTTTTCCCTGACCACTCGCCATCTTGTTAACGCATATCTAGTCTAGTCTTGGTATGAGCAGAGATGGGCAGTATCGAAAATACATGTATTTGAAATACATTTTCAAAATACATTTGTATTTTGTATTTTGTACTTTAACCCGACTAAACGAAAGTATTTTGGTAATGTATTTTGAAATGATTTTCTCAAGTATTTTGTATTTTGAAAATACATTTCATACTCAAAATACATTTCTGTAAATTTCCAGCTGCTTCGAAAACTGCAGATGTAAGATTCACAAAAGCGTAATACAAGTGTGACTGTTTTGTTTTGACTTATAGGGTTCGTTTGTGGAAGTTTATACAAACATACTTTTTAACTGCTTGTACGATAAAGATTAGAATGAATGCTTCTGTTTTACTTAGACATTACTGCTGAATCATTACAGTTCTAAAGTTCTAGGTTTTATAAGTATAGCGCTGATATGAGAATGATTAAAAACTACTGTATTATAAACAGGAAGAATTATTTAGTTTTGCTGTGTATGGTGTTTTTTAACGAATTGCAGAATGACTTGTAATGTAGTTGTAGAAAGAAATATAATGCAATGTTTAAGTCTCGTGAAAGAATAGCTGATATTTTTTCAGCTTCGGGTGATAAATGTATCAAGTGAATTAATGAATTACGATACACTTTGCTCGATAATAACGATAAAATTAAGGCAGCATGCCATATGTTAAAAAC
Organism: Maratus speculifer; assembly: GCA_964019185.1. NCBI lineage: Eukaryota > Metazoa > Arthropoda > Arachnida > Araneae > Salticidae > Maratus > Maratus speculifer. The sequence goes on along the minus strand of OZ025292.1, from coordinate 287,584,219 downwards.
AAGATCTACCGTTATAAGAGAAACATTTGAAGCATTTTTGATCATAGATTTGTTTTTACTGGAAGTACACGTTTATATAGCATGCATACCCGGATTAAGGGGGGGGGGGGCTAAGGAGACTGCAGCCCCAGGCCCCAACCAGTCAGGGGCCCTCAGCAGAGGCTTAAGTTGTATCAAAGTTTCGTTTAAAACAGTTACAGGGGGTGTAAGAGCTGCGCGAAATCGCCGTTTTTTTTCAACTTAACTTGAATTGCCATTTAAAGTCATTGCTGTCTGTATCTCTGAAAATTTCCAGGTTTAACAAAAGTGGTGATGAAAACAAAACGAAAAGGGTCGCGTAAAAAAGCGCGAATTTCGTCAAAAAAAGAATGGATTTAATCAAGATCGCGGAAAAGCGCAATTTCCTTCAAAAGGCCGTGGAAAAAGCGTTAATTTTGTCAAAAGGTCGGGGCAAAAGCGCGAATTTTGTAAAAAGGTCTCAAAAATAGCACGAATTTTATCAAGCGGTTGCGGAAAAAATGAGAATTTCGTCAGAGGATGGCCCGAAAAACTGAGATTTTGGCAAAGAATCGTAAAAAAACGCGAATTTCATCAAAGGGAGGAAGGAAAAACGCGATTTTCTTTAAAAGATCACAGAAAAAATGCAAATATAATGAAGAGTTCGCGGAAAAAGAGCAAAATTTGTCAAATCATCGGAAAAAAACGCGAATTTTGAGAGAGGACAGCAGAAAAACGCGAATTTCGTCAAAGGGTCGTGAAAAAAAAACGCAAATTTTGCGAACGAATAGCGAAAAAAAAAACCGTGCGTTTTGCCAAAGAGTGGCGGGAACAGAGAGAATTTCTTGAAAAGTTCTCGGGAAAAAGCTCAAATTTTGTCAAAGGATCGCGAAAAAATCGTGAATTATATCAAAGAACCTCGGAAAATTGCGAATTTCTTCAAAGGTTCGCCAAAAAAAAACGTAAACTTTGAGAAAGAATGACGAATAAACATAAATTTTGTCAAAATGCGGCAGAAAAGTGAAAATTTTTTTTAAAGTTCGTGGGAAAAAGAGCAAATTTAGTCTAAAGATCGTGGAAAAAGAGCGAATTTTGACAAAGAACCGCTAAAAAAGGCGAACTTCGTCAAAGGATTGCCGAAAAAATGCAAATTTTGAGAAAGAACAGCGAAAAAAAAGGTGCGAATTCTGTAAAAAAGTTGGCTAAAAAAGCGCTAATTTCATAAAAAATTTGCGAGAAAAGTGCAAATTTAGTCAAAAGAGCCAAAAGTGTCACCGCCGAAAATAATCGAATTTTGACAAAAACCGAAAAAAAACGCGAATTTCGTTAAAAAATTGCCGATAAAACGCGAATTTTGTCAGAAATCCGCAAAAAAAGCACGAATTCCATGAAAGGATGGCAGAAAAAACGCGAATTTCTTGAAAAGATCGCAGGAAAAGCACAAATTTAGTCAAAAGATCGCGGAAAAGAACGAAGTTTGTCAATGAGAAGCGGAAAAAGTGTACATTTCTACAGAGTCTCGCTTAAAATAACGCGAATTTCGTCAAAGAATCGCTAAAAAAACATGAATTTTGGCAGAGAATCGCTGAAAAATCGCGAATTTCGTCAAAGAGTGGCAGGAAAAACACAAATTTCGGAAAAGGATCACAGGAAAAGCGTAAATTTTGTCAAAAGGTCGCGCGCGGAAAAAAGGCGAATTTAAAAACACCATTAAAGATAACAAAGAAAAAAAAATTTATTAACATTATTCATATTCAAAATCTAAAATTTGTATTTTAGGATTAAAAAAACAAATCAAAGGTGTGTGTGGGTATTTGAGGAGGGGGTGACATTCAGTATCGTGGTAGGAGGCTTAAGATTTCCAAAAGCGTAAGGGGGGGGGGCTAAAATTCCCAGTAGCCCCGGGCCCCAGAAGTGCTTAATCCGGCCCTGATAGCATGACTTCGTAATTTATTATTATAAGTTTTTTTTTTACTCATTTCATGTTTTATTTTGTACTGTTAAAAATACAGTAAAACCCGATATTTCGGATTAAATGGGACCGGACCCAATCCGGATTATCCGGAGAATAAGAAAAAAATGAAGTAAAATAAAACATATTTACAGAAAATCACTTTTATGTTAAACTTATTGAATATTTCTAGACAGTAAAAATGTTTACTTTGCTTAATACTTCCGAAAATATTTCAGAAAAAGTTTTTTTTTATTCTGAATACGACGATGAAACAAGTTAATGTTATGGAAATTAGCCAATCGCTTATTAAACTTAGGGACTAAACCGATCCGGATTATCCGGAGATCCGGATTAACGGGGTCCGAATTTGCGGGGTTCTACTGTAATACCACAATGAAAATATAAACTGGTAACTGATCAAATTGAAAGTTATTGTAGGAAATGGAAGTTTCATTCTTTTTTGAGTTTAGATCGTAAACAAAAGATTCACAGATGAAAATTTTAATATCAATAAGAATATAAATTTGGTTAATTACAAAAGCATACCCCTTTAGAAGAATATTTATGATTTTGAATACGCGGGCATGTATATATATTTGTTTACAACAAAATTAAAGATGATAATAAAACATTTTTTGTACCGATTTGTAACCATAAAATATTATTAATTCTGTAGTTATTTATGCATTCCGGAGTTTCCAAGATTATTTATGTATCAACCTATATTAATGTTCATTGTACTGAGATTTGCAAAATGCTCAACGTTTGGCTTGCAAATTAATCATACACAAATATCAATAAATAGTTCTTTAAGAGAATAATGTTGTATTCATTCTTAGGGAAAATTAATAGCAATTATTAATTTGCAATCATTATTACAAATATAACATGCATATGTTTAAAACAAAAACATTTAACTTGTTAATTTAATATTTCTTTTTAGCTCACAGGTTATCAAAACCTAAGAGCTTATGTGCCGCCCATTCTGTATGTATCTATGTATGTATGTGTGTATATAATTAGTGATTAGTTTTGGGAGTTCAGTAGATAAGTATAAGGAGGGGGAACGGGGCTAATCAACCATTATGATTTAAATAATAAATCCCGTAAATAATTTAGATAAATGGGATTTCATGTAGAATTATCAGATTTCATTAAAATTTTAGATATGTTATATCATTCTGATGAGGCGCCTCCGTGCTTAGTATTGGATGTTCATTGGATAAGTATAAAGGGGAGGGGGGGGGAATGGGGTAATTCAGGTTAATGGGTTTTTCACGCAATTTGCTTCAAATTTTGGATATAAGTTCATTCTGAGGAGGTGCTTCCCTGATTTGTTTTGGGAACTAATTGTATAAGTATAAAGTGGGAACCAGGGAGACTATCCCTCTTAATTTAGGAAAATGGTTTGTTATGCAGAATTAACCGATTTGCCTCAATTTTAGATACACGTTTATCGTGATAAGACGCTTCCCTCATTAGTTGTGGGGTTCTTTTTTAAGTATAAAGAGGAGTACGAGCGATTACCCCCTTAAATTTAACAAATGGATTTTTATGCAGAACTATTCGATTTGCTTTAAATTTTGCATGTAGGTTTTTTCTACTGAGATGAATCTCTGAATAGTTTTGGAGGTTTAATGATTAAATATGAAGGATGTAATGGGTAATGGGATGTAATGGGATGTAATGGGAACTAATGTATGAATTTTCATCAAACTTCAAATTCAGTTACACGTTAACATAAATTGCTGCTGATTAACTTTTGGTGTAAATCGCGCCACAGGTGGGTGGCGCTGCTATGCTGAATTTTTTAGGATTTTAGCAAAAATTAATGCACTGAATGTCATCAAACTTCATGATTTGTTATTTATTACTGTTAATTGTTAATACTGATACCGAAATTCGGAATTAAAAACCTGTTTCGATCGATCCTTAAATAAAAATTTTCCAAAAAGAAATTTATTGAGTGATTCCTAAATTAAGATTCCCCCCTCCCCCTTGAAGGTCAATCGTAATTTCTAAACATAGATTTGAGTTAAAAAAGTTATCGTGCTTGTAGATCGCTCTCAACTATTCAATGCCAAAAAAGAAAAAAAAAGTGAAAATATTAAAATTTGAGCGAGATATTTGAAAAGAATGCACCCATAGACTTAACATTATCATCCGGGTCTTTTTGAGCGCGTCAAGTGGCCTCTTATAGCTGTCGAACAGCTATACAACAAAACAATTAGATTTATAAGCATACTTCCAATTAAAACTGGTCAGATGTGGAATTCCAAAACTTTCTTTGATCTTTCGCACATTAATACTTCTTGAAAAATGCAGCATAGTAGCGCCATCGATTCCGGGGTTTAAGCCAAAATCTTATCTGCTAGAACTTATGTCAGCTTATAACTGAATCTAAATTTGATGAAAATCCGTGCATTAGTTTTTGAGACAGAGCTATTGTAAAATCATAAAAAAATTGCATATCAGCGCCACATGTTGTGTGATGTACACCGAAAACTAACCAGTATCAATCTTTTTATCAGGTACTAACTGAACCTGAAATTTGATGAAAATCTATGTATTACTTCTTGAGATACATTTATTGCAAAATCTTGAAAAATGCAACATAGCATCGCCGTGTGTAGAGCGATTTACACCAAAAACTAAACAACACTAATCTATATCATGGACTAAGCAGAATCTGAAGTTTTAGAAAATTTCGTGCATTAGTTCTTGGGATAGAGCTATTGCGATAATTACGAATAATACACCATGGCAGAGAGCCACCAAAACGTTGAGCGATTTGCACCAAACGTAATCAGCATCATGCTATATCAAGTACTAACTAAATATAAAGTTTTAAGAAAATCCATGCTCTAGTTCTTGAGATATGGCTATTGTAGAAATTTTAAATAATGCAGCATAGCAGCACCACCTGTTGAGCGATATACATCAAAAATTCATCTGATCTAGTTTATATCAAGGTCTAATTGAATAAAACATTTTGTGGAATTCCGGGAATTAGTTCTTGAGATAGAACGCCTACAAAATTTTTGTCAGATACAGACAGATTCACAGACGGACATTTTGTAAAAACATCTTTTTTCAGGTTCTCTGACTCTTAAGACGTGTAAATCCGTCGAAAACCAGATTTTGAAAATTTTTATGAATCGAATACTTTTTTTTTGCGAAGATAAAAGGAAGTAAAAATCTGAAATGAGTCCATGCAACTTACCGAAGACTTTACTGAATATTATGAATTCATATAAATAAAGAATATAATAACAAATAGGAACTTAGATCCTAATTTTACAAAAGTTACTTATTTCCGATTTTAAAAATGACATCATATTATAAAGAAAAAGTGCAATTTCAGCCATAAAGCTTAAAAAAAATTATTCTAATGACGTAATGTTCAGTCCATTTTCATTTCTTTCATGATGGCATTAAGGCTTATATATGTTAAAAAGCAATAACAGAAAAAAAAGTTCCTAAATTAAGCCAGGATTTGGCATGAAACATAGTTGCCAATATGAACGTAATCGTCCAAGAGCCGACCGCACAAAACCCTAAGTCATCGAGCACAAGAAATAATCCGTTATATTATGAAAGAGTAGTCATAGGGAAATCTAATGATCCATGTCTGTCAGAAGCAAAGTTGCGCATAAGCCAAAAATTAATACCATTAGTGGTTGACTTGTACACTGTAAAAAAAAAAAGGGGTCGATCCACTAAAAAAATTTTAGTTTCTGTCAGTGATCCTTGCAATTACTAAAAAATTTTTTGTAATTCTACTCACTTACAAGAAAATCTGTAAGAATTACTAGAAAAAAGCTAGCAACGCATAGAGTTAAAAATTTTATATTTTTAATAGCTATTACTTAACCTCACTTGGTGTGGCTGTGATAGCCTAGTGGTCATAGCATCGAACCCCGGGCTGAAAGGTCCCGGGTTCGATGCTCGATATTACCAAAGACGCAGACCAAATGTATGCAGTGTAAGCACTCTTTAAATAAAGGGATTATGAAAATCCTGTCGTAGCAGTTACCATGGATGATCTCTAGACTTTCCCTCCCCTTCAGATGCATATCAAAATTGACCAGGTGGCAATGTTTGATGTTGCCATCTATTGAGGCTTTGCTGAAAGTCTTCCGCTGCAGAAGTCTGTCGTTTTATCCACTGGATGCAGTTCAAAGGAAGCTCATGCCCTTCGGGCACACGTCAACAACAAAACTCATTTGGTGGTTCTCGCTAAAAAGTTTTAAGTTAGTTATACGAAAAATTCATTTAAACAGTTTACAAAATAAATGTTTATTTCAAAATGTTCTTCCTAAAACTGCGTTTGGAATGGTTACTAAGAATCTGTGAGTAATTGTTATTAAAAATAATTTTGGAGCTGTTACTAAAATTTGTTTGGTGGCTCATACTAAAAAGTTTTAAGTTAGTTATACAAAAAATTCTTTTGTTCAGTTTACAAAAGAAATGTTTGTTTCACTTGCAAAAGAAAAGTTTGGAATGGTTACTATTTGTACTGTGAGTAATGGTTACTAAAACATTCTGTGGAATACAAATCTACTAAAAAATTTTTAGTAACCTCATGATTTTTTTTTTTTTTTTTTACAGTGTAGACTTAGCTTTATGTTTTCCTGCACCCATTTTTCCGTGTTTTCATTCTTTTAATTGTACGCAAACACAATGATAGATCTGCGAGTAAGCCACTAGTGGTATTAATTTTTGGCTTATGCACCACTTCACTTCCAGCAGACGTGGATGATTAGATTCCTCTATGACTGTACTTCCATAATATAAAGGATTTTTTCTTGTGCTCGATGACTTAGGGTTTTGTGCGGTAGGTTCTTGGACTATAAGTAATAAAAAATTTTTGATTGACATATAAAAGAAAATTTTTATCGGCTATCATTGCAGAATGATTAAAAAAGTATTTAGATATCAAACTCGTCAGCCGATTAGTCTAAAATAAATACAGTTCTTGCAACTGTGACCTGTAACATGTTTATAAATTACGCCAAAATAATTATTTTAATAAAAGTTATAAAATTTAGATTTTTGTACTGTCTCTATTACCTATAAGCTATTTTAAAAAGTACTTCACCATGCTTTATCAATAAATAAAAAAGTAAAAATTCCATTTTTTTATGTCAAAATTCACTATGATACTTTGATTTATGCGAATTTTCGTCATTTTCTGGCATTTTAAACGACATTGAAATTTTATAAATTAAAAGTATCGTAATTCGGCATGTTCTTGTTACCAAAAAAAAAAAAAAAAAAAAAAAAATCAAATGCTTTGATCAGTGCATGGAGTATTTTTTTTAAATTATTAATAGGGCTCAGGGACCATATAATATTTTAAATTTAATAACCTTTACCAAAATAATTATTTCATAAAAATAGCTTCTAGGATAATGACGAATATCATTTGAAAATATATAATTTCTGTGGAAGTATTCGTCTAAACTTATAGTTTTAAAATTAGCTATTTGACAACAATAAGAAAAGACGCACTTTACCAGAAATTTATGTTTTAGTGCCATGCAAAAGTATAGCAACTTTTAATTCGAGTGGAAAGAAAAAAAAGATAAAAAAAAAAAAAAAAAAAAAAAAAAAAAACTGAACTGTATCTGAACAGTTTTTCTTAAAAGGAAAGCTACCCTGAATAAAATATTAAAAGACTCGGACTGAAAAAGACCATTTATAGAAACTTTTTCCATTTTTATATTATTTGGCATAAAGAAGAAATTTTAACTCTTTCTGTTAAATATTTTTACAAATACATATTTTTATTCATCTAATATTCGATATATGGTGTATTGCGTATGTTTCTAAAGGTATACCCTACCAGCACATGCATTAAACATATTGTCATGTGTGTATGGACTGCTGTTAAATTTATTGTCACGTTTTTAATTATTTTATTTTTATCACCTCATCTTTAAATCTTTTGATGCTTTTTTGTATAAGATGCAATGTGAATACGAAAATATCTTTACTGTTTGATTTTTCATTAAAAAATAAATAAATTTTTACATTTGAATAAATTATTGATATTTTGAAATGAGGTTAATTGATCTCTTTTGTAAGCTTTGATAATTGGCGTTCGCATTAACTTTGAAAGCTGAGGTGTTAATAACATCTGTTTCTGCTCTTTAAATAACATTTGCGGCATCAGCGAAGGGAAATTTTATAAGATTTATTGAAGCGAAATATTTCAGACAATGAAAGGTGAAGTTTATAGTTGAAGAGCTTGGGGAAACAATTCCATAAGATTATACGATGGAAATTCTAAAGGAAATTATCTTGAATAGTAGAGAATATATACAAGATCCCGATCTTTCACAAGGAATTTTATCAATTGTTTTTACTGAGAAAAAAAAAAGTGCTAACAAGTTAGGATTAGAAAAGGAAAAGTTGAACTGAGAGCTAAAAAAGCTGGAATCACATTTTCAATTAGAATTAGCAAAATTCCAGTCCTAAATCAAACGCGAAAAATTCCATCTTTATATCTGCAAAACTGACAGAGTTATGGCTGTTTAAATAAGTCATCAGGTTTTAAGGGATTAGTGACAAATTGAAATGCGTACAATTTAAGAAAAATGTTACTTTAAGAGTTCCAGGAAACATGCAAAAAATATATTTATTGAGTTAGAATTTTTCTTTTTTTTTTCTTTTTTATTTTTCTTTCTTCCTTTTTCTTTTTCTTATTTATCTTTTTTTTATGAACTATGTAATTTGAAAACAAAATCACATTCTAAAATGTCTCATAAAGTAAAATAAAATAAAATAAAATAAACGATTTGTATTTTTTTAAGTAAGGTAATTTAAAATCGTTATAATTCGAAACATTATTCCAACTCTATTATTAATTTCCTCCATTATTAAACTCCACTAGTGGCTGAAAAATTCTGCTCTCGAAGCTGGTAGACGGGAGGTGCTGCGTTCGAACCCAATCGCTCCCAGCGGCCTGACCGTTCGGAATTTTCGTGGTTATCTTCAAACCTTGCATAAATACGGGTTAGGTTCCCTTTGAAAGACCTCCAACGGAGGACACTTTCCCTAGGGCCTATATCCCTCTTTCAGATAAACGGCCGTCATAAATAACATTTAACACGCACGGACAGCCTGGACTAGAGGTGGGCATTATTTAACATAACAGTTAAAAAAAGACTTACTGCTTTGAAGTATGTTTTTTTTAGCAACAGAATATCAAAATCTCCCTATTAATTTTTAAGGATTTATCCATTTACCTTGCAAAAAATCTTAAAATAAAACAAAATAAAACAAAAAAAGTTTTATTTTGACTTTTTACTGTAATAAATATAAAGTCACAAAATCTTTTCTTAAACTTTTAGTTATCTTCTAAGAAACAAGTTGAAAATTGCACGTGAACGCAGCAAATGAGGAGCGTTCGTACGATGATGAAGTTTTAAAAATATTCAAATCTTGCTGATATAGAGCGTACTTCGGATACAGTATAGTAGTCGAAATCTTTTTTGTGTTCCTGTAAGTATACAGAAAGTAATTTTTATTACACCTCAGAAACGCATATCTTATTCATAAAATGTGAAATAGTTGAATATAATTAAAACACGCCCCAAACAATGTTTCCCCGTATAGAATTATGTAGTGGAATACTTTTGTGTGGCCCTGTAATTTAATAATAAAAATTCTTTGCACCACAGATTGTATAGAATGCATATTTTAGTATATACTTCATAGATTCATGCCAATTCTATTATGTTCGAATGAGTGTAACGTCATAAAAATGCATTTGAAACTTTTTTTCTCTTTGACCGTAATGTAATGGAATATCTTTGATTGTCCCTGTAAATGATCTATGCATCCGACTTCCATAACATTTGAAATGACTCGATAAAATTACGTAATATTTATATGTTTTAAATTTCAAACGATTAAAATGCATTTGAATTTTTTTTTCCCCATTGACCGTAATGTAACGGAATCCTTTTGATTGTCCCTGTAATTGATCTATCCATCCGATTTTCATAACATGTGAAATGACTCGACAAAATTACGCAGTAATTATATGTTTTAAATTTCAAACGATTAAAATGCATTTTAAACTTTTTTCCCCATTGACCGTAATGTAACGGAATCCTTTTGATTGTACCTGTAATTGCTCTATCCATCCGATTTTCATAAAATTTGAAATGACTCGACAGAATTATGTAATAAATATACGTTTTAAATTTCAAACGATTAAAATGCATTTGAAACTTTTTTCCCCATTGACCGTAATGTAACGGAATCCTTTTGATTGTCCCTGTAATTGATCTATCCATCCGATTTTCATAAAATTTGAAATGACTCGACAAAATTATGTTATAATTATGTATTTTAAATTTCAAACGATTCGGTTGGGTAGTTTTTGCGTTGTTATATGCGGACAGACAGACGGACAGACAGACAGACGGATAGACAGACGGACAGACAGACGGACGGACTGAGCGAAAACAATAGGTGCTACGTATTTACATAATTACGAACGCACCTAAAAACGAAAAAAAAAATACGTGTGGCACTCGGGGACTGCCGCGGTAAAGCTATTGCATAGCATTTTTTATAAACTTATGCAATTATAATTATCTATTTATTTTTTATTTATGCAGTTTTTTTTGCCTTTGATATTAATTCAAGTAAAACATTTTGAGCGTGATGACCGATAACGATTTTTTTTTTCTTGTATTGAACAAATGAGAAGTTAATATCGTTTAAAATATTTTTATTATCTTACAATACATGTAGGTTAATCAGGAATTTTTATCATTGAAACTATACGTTTATGGTAGCTGAAATAAAAAAACATAAGTTTCAGACTTGATATTCTCAAAATATCTGAAAAATACCGCGTCAATGTCTGCCGAAGTCTACGGAGGGATACCGTGCCGAAGTCTGCCAAACTGAAGCGACGTTAGCGGAAGTGTTAGGTTTTTTTTTCTCGTTACAGAATTTCTAGATTCTTTCGCCGCGCTCAAAGCCCGCGATAAAAGCTATGCAATACCTTAATAAATTACAAACAAAATTTGGCTGCGCTGCGAAAATTAGATCGCGAGTTATAAGCATTTTAAATTTTCCGAACCTCACCGTGGGGGTCTCCTGTCACCAAAAATTAACACTGTCTCATAAATTACCAAACAAAATTTGGCCGCACTACGAAAATTAGATCGCGAGTTATAGGCATTTTAAATTTTTCGACCCTCACCATGGGGGATCTCCTGTCACCAAAAATTAACAGTCTCATAATACATTACCAAACAAAATTTGGCCGCGCTACGAAAATTGATCGCGAGTTATAAACATTTTAAATTTTTCGACCCTCACCGTGGGGGGGGGAGGGGTCTTCTGTCACCAAAAATGAACACTCTCTCATAATAAATTACCAAAAAAAATTTGGCCGCGCTACGAAAATTAGACCGCGAGTTATAAGCATTTTAAATTTTTCGACCCTCACCGTGGGGGGGGGGGGGTCTCCTGTCACCAAAAGTAACACTGTCTCATAATAAATTACCAAACAAAATTTGGCCGCACTACGAAAATTAGATCGCGAGTTATAAGCATTTTGAGCGTGATGACCGATAACAATTTTTTCGACCCTCACCATGGGGGATCTCTTGTTACCAAAAGTAATACTGTCTCATAATAAATTACCAAACAAAATTTGGCCGCGCTACGAAAATTAGATCGCGAGTTATAAGTATTTTAAATTTTTCGACCCTCACCGTGGGGGGGGGGGGGGGGTCTCCTGTCACCAAAAGTAAGACTGTCTCATAGTAAATTACCAAATAAAATTTGGCCGCACTACGAAAATAAGATCGCGAATTATAAGCATTTTTAAATTTTCGACCCTCTCCATGGGGGATCTCCTGTCACTAAATTATGAGGCTGTCACTAATTATGAGACTGTGTTAACACAGTCTCATAATAAATTACCAAACAAAATTTGACCGCGCTACGAAAATTAGATCGCGAGTTATACGCATTTTAAATTTTTCGACCCTCACCGTGGGGGGTCTCCTGTCACCAAAACTAACACTGGCTCATAATAAAATACCAAACAATATTTGGCCGCACAACGAAACATCGATCGCGATTTATAAGCATTTAAATTTTTCGATCCTCACCATTGGGCGGATCTCCACTCACCAAAAGCTACATTATCCTACCTTATTTTATCTTAAGACGATTCTTTTCTATACACATTCTATCAGGAATTTTTATTATTGAAACTATAGATTTATAGTAACCGTGGGGGAGGTCTCCTGTCACCAAAAGTAACACTGTCTCATAGTAAATTACCAAACAAAATTTGTCCGCGCTACGAAAATTAGATCGCGATTTATAAGCATTTTAAAATTTTCGACCCTCAGCATGGAGGGGGTCTCCTTTCACAAAAATTAACACTGTCTCATAATAAATTACCAAACACATTTTGGCCGCGATACGAAAATTAGACCGCGAGTTATAAGCATTTTAACTTTTTCGACCCTCACCTTGGGGGTCTCCTGTCACCAAAAGTAACACTGTCTCATAGTAAATTACCAATCAAAATTTGGCCGCGCTACGAAGATTTATCGCGAGTTATAAACATTTTAAATTTTTTGACCATCACTGTTGGCTGGGGGGTCTCCTGTCACCAAGAATGAACACTCTCTCATAATAAATTACCAAATAAAATTTGACCGCGCTACGAAAATTAGACCGCGAGTTATAAGCATTTTAAATTTTTCGACCCTCACCGTGGGGGGTCTTCTGTCACCAAAAGTAACACTGTCTCATAATAAATTACCAAACAAAATTTGGCCGCACTACGAAAATTAGATCGCGAGTTATGAGCATTTTAAATTTTTCGACCCTCACCATGGGGGATCTCCTGTTACCAAAAGTAACACTGTCTCATAATAAATTACCAAACAAAATTTGGCCGCGCTACGAAAATTAGATCGCGAGTTTTAATCATTTTAAATTTTTCGACCCTCATCGTGGGGGGGGGTCTCCTGTCACCAAAAGTAACACTGTCTCATAGTAAATTACCAAACAAAACTTGGGCGCGCTACGAAAATTAGATCGCGAGTTATAAGCATTTTAAAATTTTCGACCCTCTCCATGGGGGATCTCCTGTCACTAAATTATGAGACTGTCACTAATTATGAGACTGTGTTAACACAGTCTCATAATAAATTATCAAACAAAACTTGGGCGCGCTACGAAAATTAGATTGCGAGTTATAAGCATTTTAAATTTTTCTACCCTCACCGTGGAGGTCTCCTGTCACCAAAAATTAACACTGTCTCATAATAAATTACCAAACAAAATTTGGCCGCGCTACGAGAATTAGATCGCGAGTTATAAGCATTTAAATTTTTCGATCCTCACCATTGGGCGGGTCTCCACTCACCAAAAGCTACATTATCCTACCTTGTTTTATCTTAAGACGATTCTTTTCTATACACATTCTATCAGGAATTTTTATTATTGAAACTATAGATTTATAGTAACTGAAATAAGAATGATAAGTTTGAGACTTGATATCCTCTAAAAATCTGAAAAATACCGCGTCAATGTCTGCCGAAGTCTACCGAAGGATACCATGCCGAAGTCTGCCGAAGTGAAACGACGGTAGCCGAGTGTTAGGTTTTTTCGTTACGGATGTGTTAGGATATTTCTCGTTACGGAATTTTTGGATTCGGTCGCCGCGCTCAAAGCCCGCGATAAAAGCTATGCACTAGCTTAAAATATCCACTATTACAAACGAATCAAGTTAATCAAGATTTGAACAAATAAATCAAATTTCAACGAAAAAAAAAAAAAAAACAAAAAAAAAAACATAAAAAGTCAATCGTCCTATGAATGAAGACGAAAGTCCAACACTCAAAATCACTCTCATTTCATCCATCAGTCACCCCCCAAAAGCAATAATAGATTCTTCCGAGCAAAATCCATCTGCCTTTGTAAGCTTTGGAAACTTACAGCTAATTTTGTTCCTCTGCCACTGGGAATAAAAATTATCTTATAGTTTTAATTATCTGTCAATATCAAATATCCTATACCAACTGTTAAATGTTCAAATGTTATGTTTCCTTTCAGCAGAGATCTGTATTTGTTTCAATTCTAATGCGTAAAAAATATTTATCACTCCTCTAAGAGATTACAGTTACTTGTAATATATAACTATGCAGCAATTATATTATTCTAAAAGTATATTGTTGTTTTGAATACTTAATTCTAGGCTGGTAATATTAGAATCTGAGAATTTTTATGTTATCGAGAGAAAAGGAAAGGTTTTTCCAAATTTATAAGTGTGAATCGCGCATCGTTTGTTGATTGACGATATTTTGAGGTGTTAGTTTTGCGTTTGTTTTTGATGTTGAGGATGTTTTTAAGATGAAGATACATTTTCGATTGCGTGTTGAAGGATATGTTTGTTGATGCTATGAACAGTTGCGGTGAAGCTACTTATTTATTTATTTATTGTACATTATAGCATAAGTATGATTACTAGAAAACTTTTTTTTTTTGGAATTAATTTTACTAAAGCAATGAAATTTTTATTTTATTGGGCGACTTGTTAAAATTTAAAAAATACTTTAATAAATTTCGGAAAAATAATACAATTGTTGTCAATTTGAAAGCAAAGACGACATTTAAAAAATTACTTGTTTGTATAATTTTGATAATGGAATATTTTAATTAACAAATTTTGTCTTAAACCTAATGAGGTCTAAAAGATTTTAATAAATTATTTTAAATAATTCATTCTATATCCTATAATGCTATTGGATGTCGTAAACGGAAGTTAAAATACGCCGTTGATCGCAAGGTCGTGCGAAAACGGGGGTGGGGGGGGTTGAAAGGGGCGGTCACAGAAATTTATGGGGCGCCAAATTTATACTACCAATGTCATTTTTGGCCTGACGCAAAAAAAAAAAAAAAAAAAAAATGGGGGGGGGGGGGGGCGGGGCGTGCCAAATTGAAACTTTTCCCCGGGTGCAGTTTTTTCTTCGTACGTCCGTGGTTGACCATATCACCATTGTTCGATAAATGGCATAAATGAAAAAGTGAAAGTGTTTTAGAAAAAGCGGAAAAACTTTTAAATGAGAAAAAGTGCTTGAGAATATATAGAATAAAACATTTATTTTAATATGATCAATCTTGTTTATCGAATTTATGTAAACAGTGGGATTATAATACGTAATTACTCTAATTTGGTCTTTTTTTTATACATATCAAAAGATCCACTTTTAATTTCACATGGGGATGTGTTTGTAACCGAAGAATCATGTTGAAAGTAGAATCTAATGTTAAATAAATATGTAATACAAGTGTATGTCCATACTTTTCAAACAAGATCCTGTTTTCGCGAAATTGTGGAAATTTTTTTATATTTGTGAAAAATCTAGTCGTAATTTTGTGAATTTTAAATGATCGTTATATTTGGATATTTGTTTATACATTATTAAGACGAGATATATGCATTTAAAAAACATATATTTTCAATGTATATGTGGAAGTGACACGTCAGATTTTGCTTTTAAATGTTCTAATTTGTAAAAAGTTCAATTTGGAGATTGAAATGATTCGCGAAAAGGTATATTTTTAATACAAAGAATTTTGAGAAGTTTCCTTTATGAAAGGTGAAAAGTTTTCTATAGGGTCCTGTTTGAAGATAAAAGATTTTGCAAAAGGTCCTTTGAAGGGGGGGGGGGGGGAAGAAATGTGAAGGGTCCTGTTTTGAGGTGGAAAATTTTGTGAAGGGTCCTTTAAAGGATCCGGTCTCTTTCTAATCAGGTCTTTGAATACTTTTCCGTGTTTTCTTATCTCCACTGCTAAAGTACGAAAACTTGTTTTGATTTTTTGTAAATTTTAACTCTACGTGTTAAATGTGAGCTTGACTCTTTATCAGGTATTAATATTTCAAATATAAAAATATATGCAAAATATTACTCAAACGTAAAAAAAAAAAAAAAAAAAAAAAAAAAATGGTCATTATTAACAAATATGTATCTAACATCTATAAAAATGACCTAAATTAAAAAATCCCCAAAAGTGCGAATTTAAGCAAATTGTTAGCTTTGGTAAAGAGATAAAAAATTATTAGGTTATTGTAACATGTTACCAAACTAATCGTGTAATCATGGAGCCTGTTAACAAAAAATAACTGTTTTTCCCATCTCTAATTCAGACAGACCAGTGTTTTCGTTTATCTGTAAGCGAATTTGTAGACTTGTCTGTGCAACATATTTTGCAACACACATATTCACGGTCACACAAGGATTTCTCTGTTATTAATACAGAAATTCACTTGAATGAACATCGTCCCAATTTCTTCAGTGACCCATTATTTTCGGAAGCAGCTGTTTAGAGGCCTCCTGGGAGAATTTGACCACAGGAAATGCGGCAGGAAAAAGTCTTATGATAAATTGTTGCTTGACAGGATTGCTTCATTTGATCCTCTGATTTTATTTCGCTTCCTGCCATCAAGAAATGTGCAGAAATCTATATATTTAAAAGACTAGACCATTTTTTTTTCTTTACTCATTAGCTCTGAGCTTACAAGTGGACCGATTTTCATAATTATTTTTTTAAATGAAAACTTTTCATAAGTAGATGTGCCCATTCTAGATGTTTTTTAATTTATTTCCATTTTTATATTTTATCTTGAATTTAAAATAAATTCAAAATGCTTTTTCGTGAAATTTCTTCAAAACAGTGGCAATCAAATTACTTCCATTGCTGTAGAGAAATGAAAAATAATGAAAAATATTCAGACACGTGTCTTTTTGAACGTATTTTTTTTCCGAGTTAAATTTATATAAAAACAGTCTATATACCCGTGTACTTTATTTTAATAAGGAAATAAAAATTCATATTACTCTGACATCACGAGAATTTTTTTTCTTGGTTTATTTTATCTTTATCAATTTTAATTTTATTGATGGAATTTTTTTCATTTCATTGAAATAGAAAAAATGTTTTTATTTTAATACATGCTGCTGAAGCATAAAAATACGTATATAAAGTACGTGTGGAAAGTTTGTTCTGGTGAAAGTGGTAACATGTTTAGTTTAAAATACATTTTTACATTAACATATGTAAGGAGAAAAAATTATCCGATAATGCCAAAATGACGTAAGTTACATTGTTTTTCATTTCTATATTGTAAAGATTATAATTGGAAACTTTATTGATTATTTTTCTTGATTACATGTTCTTTCTTATATAAAAAAATAATTTTATGTAAGATATTAATTTTTTAATAACGAATTCAGCAAAGTAAAGAATTTCAGGAAAATTAAAATTAATAAAAAACAGTTTTACAGCAGAAAAAAACCCCTAGATGAAAGGCTTATATTCTATAGAAATAATTTTTGTAGGTTTATTGTAAATTCATTTAACAGTTCCTTATTATTGATATTCAGTTTATGTTGAACATAAAATTAATATCATGTCAAGTTGCTTACACTATGTTTTGAATCAGAATATGATAGGAATTATATTTCAATATTTTAAAAGGATCCATTGGACATGCTACTTTATAACACGGAAAGTATCCCCGTTTTTGGAAATGGGACAGCCAACCCGATTATGGAAAGATATAGAGGAAACCATGCAAAGAAGTTATCAGTGGAAAGCATTAAAATTCTGTTTCATCTGCAAATTGTCAATATCATTGAAAAATATTTTTTTCCATTTTTACACAAAAATTAGCTAGCTTAACACAATGGATGCCTTTTAGAAGTTTAAAACTTTTTCTTAACGTTGAATTTCGACTCGTTCCATCTCCTATTTTGTTAATTTCAAACTATTTTATATGTCTTTCCGTAATACATATAAATAAAAAAATAATCTGAAAAAGAAATTCTCAAAATTGAGTAAAAAAATGCTCAATTTTAAATACGTCCCATACTCAAAATAGCTCCGATCCAAATTTACTCGACATTCAGAAACACATGTACTCATTTTGGATTCAAGACAGGTCAGAAACAATATTTCAAAAATTAAACTTTCCTACTGAAATAAAAATTTAATCTCACTCAAAAAAAAAAAAAAAAACAAAAAAAAAAACAAAAAAACAAAAAAAAAAACAAGTTGAATATAGATTCTGCCATTGCAGAATTCAGTTTCGCCTCCGATTAGAAAGAAAGAAAGAAAAAAAAAATCGATAGAGGTTTTTTAGAAGGGCGACCCCGTTTAGAATGCAATGAACTAACTTCCTTTTTCTTGTGTTTATCAATATAATAGCAAACAGAATGGCGTGAAATACCCAATTGATTAGCAACTTCTTTCTGAGACATTGGAATTGCGGAATAATAAAGAAATACAATTTGACGTGCTACTTCTTCTTTGAATAGATTCATCAAAAACGGATTTTTTCTTTAGTTTAAACGCTTTTTTATAAGACTCTGAGAAAAAGGAAATGCATTTTAACAATAAAACGAGTGGAATCTCGTCGAATTCGACGAATGAAATGTTTAAAAGACCCAATCAATTTGGTTAAAAAAAAAAAAAAAAAAAAAAAAAAAAAAAGCAAAAGAAATTTCATTATTGAATAAATATATTATATAATAAATAATTATATAATAAATATATTTCCAAACTTAATGTCAAGTTTGCCAGTTACAATTTTGCATGCAAATATTCGCAGATCTTCAGTTAAAATTGTAATCTGAGTGCCGGCGAAATCCAGAAATTTTATTTTATATGCACTCACAAAAAAATAATTTTATTAAAAAAAAAAAAAAAAAAAAAAAAAAAAAAAAAAAAAAAACTAATTTCATTTTTACGATGACATTTTCACTAACTGAAGTCATCTGAAAGTAAAATCTCAATCTCAGTGTCCAAAATGAAAAGAAATACTGAAATATAATATCGTTATGAGTAAAAATGCGATGTTTTAAATAGTGACGTCATTTTCTCTTCAAATACTTTTTAAAAGTTATTGAAAGTAATATGAAAAAGGCGTCCGTAATAATATTGTATTTGATTGATATTGTCATTTTATTATCAAGAGAAAAGCTAAACTGAATTGCCACCATTTTGAAAAAATATCGTAAAAAAGCATTTAAAATTAAAAATAAAATACAAAAATGGAAATAAATTAAAAAATAGCTAAAATGGGCACAACTACAAATAAATAGCTTTCATTTAAAAAAATAATTATTAAAATCGGTTGCGTAGAAAATTCAGGGATGATGACACGACATTTTTAGCTTGTCTGAAAAAAAATAGCATCAAAGGCTAAAAAAAAAAAAAAAAATATTTTTACTATGACATTATTTTCATTAAATGAAGTCATCTGAAAGTGAAATCTCAATCTCAGTGTCCATAATGAAAAGAGATATTGAAATCTAATATCGTTATGAGTAAAAATGCGATGTTTTAAATAGTGACGTCATTTTCTCTTCAAATGTTTTTTAAAAGTTACTGTTATTAGTAATATGAAAAAGGCGTCCGTAATAATATTGTAAATTCATTTTATTTGGTTGCTGAATGCCATCATTTTTCTCATTTGAAATATTTCTTACTTTGCTTTAGACATTAATTTTTATCATAAATTATTTTTTGTTATTTTATTTACATTATTAATATTATTTCTCAGTAAATATATTTTTTTACCTCAATTAGTGCATAATTATATGCAATCATTTTATTGTGGTTAAATTTTACGAAAACAATTAACTTTTTCTTTTAAATGCGAGGACATGTTCACTGATGAAATAAAGTTTTTGACTTGTGGAAAGTAATAAATAATGGAAAATAAATTTTTATTATCGAGAGAAAAGCTAAACTAAGTTGCCACCATTTTTAAGAAATATCGTAAAAAAGCATTTAAAATTAAAAATAAAATATAAAAATTCAAATAAATTAAAAAATAGCTAAAATGGGCACAACTACAAATAAATAGCTTTCATTTAAAAAAATAATTATCAAAATCGGTTCAGTAGAAAATTCAGGGCTGATGACACGACATTTTTAGCTTGTCTGAAAGAAATAGCATCGGATGCTAATAAAAAAAAAAAAAAAAAAAAAAAAAAAGGAAAAAGAAAAAAGAAAAAAGAAAAAAAAAAGTACAACATTAGATACAAAATTTTACGTCTGTTTTTTGAAAAACGTAAATGAAGAGTTTTCATCACAAATTTAAAATTTAAAAGAAAAAAAATTCTTAAATTTATTTGATTAAAATTCTAAATTACTTGATCAACTTGAGTAACAATGTGTAGGTGCCATACAACAGGATAAAAATATTAAATAACCGGCATAACAAAGTCCATACCTTAAGCAGTAGGCACTGTTGATAAGATGATGATATAGGCGCTCGTCAATTTTATTGCCGCTTCGCGGTTATTAAGACGGTCACCCACTCTAACACCAGGTATGGAACCCGATCAGGTGATGCATACCCATCAGGTAGACGCCTGGTGATCGGTTAGAAAAAAAAAGGATATGTAAGATGATAGACAAGATAGATGCAAACAGCCGATGTTCCTACGTTAGCAAGTGGCCGAGAGGTTCTGCACTCGAAATTCATAGGCGGGAGGTGCTAAGTTAGAACTCATTCATACCTCTCGACCTAATCGTTTTCCGTGGTTTTCTTCGAACCTTGGATTTTCTTGGGTAAATATGGGTTAGGTTAACTTAGAAAGACTCCCTTGGAGGACACTCCTTCTTAGGGCCTATAGACCTCGTGTTGATTACTGGCCGTCGTTAATACAACCAACCTAGTTTTGCAATTTTTATAATTTTCTGGGTATAGTAAAAATTTTTGAAAAGATTTTTGGGATTGCTTAATTAATTTTTTTCATGACTTATAATTTTTCTATACATTTAAGACAAATTATTGTTACTTTACTTAATCACTTTTTGAAATAAAGATTGCTTTATGAAATGTACGTTAAAATTTTGGTGATATTTTGATCAAATTGAACAGCAAAGAACATGGTCAGCAAACAACACAGGTGACTGAATTTGCTAAATGTTGTATTTATTGTTATGGTTAGCGTTAATAATATAAGATTTATATGTATTTATTATAGATTTATATGTAAGGGTTCATATGGGTACTGGAATTTGAAAAATAGGAAGTTCTTTGGTACCAGTTTTTTCTGCTTAAATAAGAGGAAATTTTGCGCGTTTGAACTAGATTTATTAATTGAAAAATAAATAAAAAATTCTAGTATTTGACCTCGAAAAGCTGGAAAACTAACGTTACCCGTAGTGCTCTCGCTGACATTTGACCAACGCTAGTAATTTGGCTAATTAAAAATGAAAAACATTCGCCAAATGAAAAAAGTATTAGCCAAATAGATTCGCCGTGTAGCACAAATAATAATAATAATCCTTTAATGTACCCCCTTTTTTTCAATATTTCTAAAATAAACTAAGTTTTTAAAACTGCGACAACGATTGTTATTAATATAATTTCAACTATCCGCTACACATATATATTAAAAATATGCATACGTGCACATGAAAAGGAAAAGAAAGAAAAAGCAAAAATTGAGCACTAGCAATTTGGCGAATCGAATCGCTTGTTTACTCGCCAAATGAAGAATTTAGTCGCAATTTGGCGGAATGGCGAGCGACAGCGAGAACACTGGTTACCCGTACGATTCCTGCCTACGTTACTATTTTTGTAATATTTGCGAATTTTATTAATTTATTAATATCTTAAATATTTCCTTATATATTTTTATGTTTCTATGTTTTATAATTACATCCCTTTCCCTAATAAAAATAAGATAATGTGAAATAATTTTATTTCTAGAATTTATATTCTATATTTATCATAGTCAATATTAACAGTCCTATTTCATAAGACACGTCTAATCATAACAGAAAAGCAATATAAAAAAGTACATTGGTGGGAACTAGTCAAATTTATTACATAAACAATTAATTGAACAAACAGAAAAGTGACATTTATCTCACTAAGTAAGCTTCTTATTTCTGTTTTGGGGTAAGTAAAAATAATATAGGAAATAAAATGATAATATTATTAATTTGTTCATACTATATATTAATATAAAGCAACGCAAGAACAATCATTTTCTTTTCCAGTTTTCTAATCTTTATGATATTCAATTGAGCAACCACATTACTTTTGCATTTTATACAATAACGGAAATTTATTATAGTATCAATTTTCGATAACAAGACATGCATCAAAAGATAGAATAAAGGCAGTAACATTGAAAAATAGTTAATAAAATCTAAGCGACTTGTTGTTACAAATGTCATACATGGAGTTTAGTTATTCAAATGTCAAAATGATATTTCAACAGATAATTAGTTATATAACCAAGTTTCTTATTACGTTTTCGGGAAAATAATACTGCAACAAATCTAATATATTTGCAACAAAATAAAAACATTAAAAATCAAATATGACATCATTAAACGTATCGGTATTTTGTATATTTTCAGATTCACTGCTATACATACAAAATTATCAGTCTAAAGCTATGTATGAACATCTATTTTTATTATAGTTTTATAATATTTATGACTTTAGATATTTTATTTTTATCTTAAATATTGTTTTTATTTTTTTTTCTTTGTATAATTCATTTATATTATCCTTTCATTATTTTATGATTATAATTTTAAGAGAATGAACCATCCATCAACTTCTTCATGATCTGCAAAAATCTAATTATATGATGCATATTATGCACCCTATTTCACAAAACACATCTAAAAATTAAAGAAAAAATATAGTTCATCAAAAAAATATATTCTAAGACAAAAAAATTTATTGTTTCAAATTTAGTATATCCTTAACCCTTTATTAGCTAACGGTACTTTCAAGTACCAATGAAGAAAATTTAACATAACATTTGTTTACTCAGTCCATTAATGAAAGCTTATTTTTCTTTCCTTACTGCACATTCTTCTCGATCAAAATTGGATAGTGTAGAAAAACAATCGAAACTAAATATTTTCGAAAAGTGGCAAGATTTTTAATCACTTACGTAGGTATAGCTTTTCTTTTTAAGAAAAAAAAAATAGAGAGAAAATTTTTAACTACAAAAGCCTCCCAATTTAACAGATAAGATCATAATACATTTAAATTCATTG
The DNA here is from genome assembly GCA_964019185.1 of Maratus speculifer. Taxonomy (NCBI): domain Eukaryota; kingdom Metazoa; phylum Arthropoda; class Arachnida; order Araneae; family Salticidae; genus Maratus; species Maratus speculifer. Next base: position 287,561,166 of record OZ025292.1, on the reverse strand, counting down.
CTTTTACAAGATTTGTGATATTTCCATAAGAGTATTTTTAAATAATTAATCTGATTGTTTTTGTACATTTTTTTTTTTTCAAAAAATGTTATAGCTACACGGTAAATGAAAAAAAGAAAAACAAGTTGAATGTAGATTCTGCCATTGAAGAATTCAGTTTCGCTTCCGATTAGAAAAAAAATAAAAAAAAAAATCGATAGGGTTTTTTAGAAGGGCGGCCCCGTTTAGAATGCAATGAACTAACTTCATTTTTCTAGTGTTTATCAATATAATAGCAAACAGAACGGCGTGAAATACCCAATTGATTAGCAATTTCTCTCTGAGTCATTGGAATTGCGGAATAATAAAAATATACAATTTGACGTGCTACTTCTTCATTGACTAGATTCATCAAAAACGAATTTTTTCTTTAGATTAAACGCCTTTTTATAGACACTGAGAAAAAGGAAATGCATTTTAACAATAAAAGGAGTAGAATCCCATCGAATTCGACGAATGAAAAATTTAAAAAACCCGATCGATTTGGTTTTTTAAAAAAAGCAAAAATAATTATATTATTGAATCAATATATAATAAATATATTTCCAAACTTAATGTCAAGTTTGTCAGTTACAATTTTGCATGCAAATATTCGCACATCTTCAGTTAAAATTTTAATGTGAGTGCCGGCGAAATTAAGAAATTTTATTTTATATGCACTCACAAAAAATAGTTTTATTTAAAAAAAAAACTAATTTCATTTTTACTGTGACATTATTTTCACTAACTGAAGTCATCTGAAAGTAAAATCTTAATATCAGTGTCCATAATGAAAAGCCCCCCAGGGGGATACCTTCTTTAGGTATTCACGGGCTTCACAACCCCGGGGCACCTGAGTGATCTTTCTCTTTTCCTTTTCCTCTTACTCCTCTGGTCTTCCTTTCCTCTTTGTTTCACTCTCTTTGTGGTTTCCTCTTTCTGAGGTGAGGGCAATTCTGCATGGGCCGATACATCCTGTTTATCGACTCATGGAGAATTGTAAACCACCCACGTGTTGGCCGTGCGTGGCGACCCGTGTCCCTGGAAAGGGGGATCCTGGTAGTTGAGGGAAACCAACACACTGCTTTGGCCTCTGCTTCAGGTAGGTGCATATTGGTCCCGTATGCATCAATCGGCTGGTCAGCTGACTTTGTCACTGGCTTTAGGGATCAAGTTATCGAGCAAATACTAGTCATCTCGTTAAGGGTGGAGACTGACATAGGTTTGTCTTGTGACCGTATGGGCCCTGGTTAGCACTGGTGCACGAATGTGCATCCCCTTGTTGGGCTCGGTAGTGGGTGGTGCGGCCGGGGTCTGAATTATATATTTTTTTAAATATGGATGGAAAACCTTCACTTCCTTCCACTTCTCTCCCTAGTGGAGAGCAACAAATTGTCCCGACTACTTCACGCACTCGATTCTTTATCATTAAGCGTACTGACAGTCTCTCTGATAGTTCTTTTAAAAGGACTTCACCTTTTCTCATTGCAAAAACTTTTCAGTCGGTATTGGGGGATGGTCATTCTCTCAGAAAACTACATTCTGGGGATTTACTAGTTAAGGTTTCTACAGCTAAACAGTCACAATTCCTCTCTAATTGCTCTACAATAGGTACCTTTTCAGTTTCCGTACAAATACATAAAACTCTAAATACAAGTCGTGGTGATCTGAACAAGATCTGAACCTGATCTGTTATTTTCTACTAAAGCTGAACTATTAGAAAATTTAAAAGACCAAAATGTCATAGATGTACGCCGTATTACTATCCGTCGTAATGAACACGTACTACCTACAAAACATATAATTCTAACATTCAATTGTCATACATTACCAACTAAAATTAAAGCTGGCTACCTAAGTTGTCCAGTCCGACCATACATACCAAACCCTCTCCGTTGTTTTAAATGCCAGCGTTACGGCCATAATAAAACAAATTGTCGTGGATCTCTTACCTGCGCACGTTGTGCAGAAGTCGGCCACGACAATAACTTATGTGATAAACCTGAACGCTGCGCAAATTGTAAAGGTGATCATACTGCCTATTCACGCACTTGTCCGAATTGGAACAGAGAAAAAGAAATTCTGACTCTTAAAATTACTCAAAATATGTCTTACCCTGATGCCCCGCAAACTTGTTGAATCCAGAACACCATCCGTTGGAATTTCCTACTCCAGTTTACTCAAGCAGCATTCAACAACCGTAAGACACATAAGTACCCAAACTGACTCCACATATCCACCTAATAAATCTACTAAAACCCAATCAACTAGCACGCCAATTAAAGAAAGCCGGGATATCTGTCTCCCTACTAAATGTTCTGTAAATCCGCCATTAGAACGCTGGCTACCATCCACAGAACCTGTAAAAATAACTTATCTTGAAAAATTGAGTCAGAAATCTCAAGCTCAATCTAAGGGAATATCCAAACATCTAAATGAGACTAAGGCCGTTGCCTCACCAAAAAATGACCGGAACTCATCTGCATTAAACTCGAAAAAACCCAAGTCTAGTCAAATAGTGAAAACTGATGTTCAGAAAGAAGGAACCAAAACTGGGACCCAAACTGTTACTAGTTCAAAAACATTACAAAAATCACAGAAAAAACGAACAGAAACCATAAAAACCCCAACTCCAGCAACCCCACGGCGGAAGACTGTCTTTAAAAGATTGCAAAATTCATCGTTCAGCCCATGCAAAAGAAATTTTAAAGATCCTAGGCACCTACAGCACTATGTCCAAGAAGCTATGGAATCCGAGACTTACGGCAGTGGCTCGGATTCCGCGGAAAATACTATGTTTGAGGAGTATGTGCCTACTTAAATTAATTTTTTAGTGTAACTTTCACTTTTTACTCTGTATTTAATATATTTTTACATTCTATTTACTTTCATGTTGTTATTTCTTTATTGATTGCTCCGATCTTAACCAGTTATATTTTTTACATTTATCATTGCATTACATCCTTGATTTTTTAACTCTGTTTTTATTTAGTATTTTATGTCACATTTACACTGTTTGTATTTTAATTTTTATTTTCAAATTTTACAGTTTCAATTGACACTGAGTGTTAGGTATGGTCTCTGATCTATAATTACTGTTTTTTACTTGTTTTCTTAGTACCGACTACTAATTTATCTGTTAGTTTTTTCTCTCCGACTTTGTCTTGGCGCAGCATGTGCCAATGGGGACCTTGCGCCATAAAACCCAATTCAACCAACCAACCATAATGAAAAGAAATATTGAAATGTAATATCGTTATAAGTAAAAATGCAATGTTTTAAATAGTGACGTCATTTTCTCTTCAGATGTTTTTTAAAAGTTACTGTTATTAGTAATATGAAAAAGGCATCCGTAATAATATTGTAATTCCCATTTATCTGGTTGCTGAATGACATCATTTTCCTCATTTGAAATTTTTCTTCAGACATTAATTTTTATCATAAATTATTCTCTGTTATTTTATTTACATTATTATTATTATTTCTCAGTAAATATATTTTTTTTTACCTCAATTAGTGCATAATTATATGCAATCATTTTATTGTGGTTACATTTTACGAAAACAATTGTCTTTTTTCTTTTAAATGCGAGGACATGTTCACTGATGAAATAAAGCTTCTAACTCGTGGAAAGTCATAATGGAATTTTTTTTTTTTTTTTTTTTTTTATCGAGAGAAAAGCTAAACTGAGTTGCCACCATTTGCAAGAAATATCGTAAAAAAACATTTAAAATTAAAAATAAAATATAAAAATGGAAATAAATTAAAAAATAGCTAAAATGGGCACAACTACAAATAAATAGCTTTCATTTAAAAAAATAATTATCAAAATCGGTTGAGTAGAGAATGCAGGGCTGACGACACGACATTTTATAGCTTGTCTGAAAGAAAAAGCATCGGAGGCTAAAAAAAAACGACCATTTTACATAGATCATATTGGCAATCGGGAAGCCAATACTGTTCATTGTTTTTTAGAGAATAATTTCCGTAAATTCCAGAAAATTTAGTGTTTTTTTCAACGAAGAAAAATTTCTGGGATTAACGGGAATTTTTCAGTTGAAAAATAGTGAATTATAGTGGTGTATATGTTTTTATAAGAAAAATATATCTAAATTTCCCACTATCATAGTTTTAAAATTTCAGTTTATCTTCAGTCATTAAAAGAGATAATTAATGAGGTGAAGTAATTTGTTGATAATTAATTCCGTAGGTAAATGGTAAAGAGCTAGTCACATAAACATCGAAATGACATTTAAATCTACAGGTAGTTACAGTGTCAAGTTTCTTAGTAAGTGCATTCGTAATTATACAAATACGTAGCATCTATAGTTATCGTTCAGCTCGTCCGTCTGTCTGTCTATTTGTCTGAATATAACAACGCAAAAACTACCCAAACGAATCATTTGAAATTTAAATATATAACTGTTTCAATAAAACCTTGTGCGGAAAATTAAAATCATTAAAATCAACGCTTAACACACAATAAATAAAAACACGCTACAGACGTATGCGTTTCGCGAGCACCAGGGCTCGCTTCCTCAGTGTACAAAAGGTAAAAATGTTTAAAATCAGAAAACTCCCCCAAATGACCGCAAGTCAGAAACCCAAATGACCGTAAACACAGTACCAAAATACCACCATGCTTCAGTAACCAATAGAATCAAACCAGAAATGAGGCGTTATGACATAATAAATCTAACCAGAAACTTGAGATGTACGGTACACTACATAAATCATTAACCAAGGAGTTTTTTACTTTATTGACATGGAGTGCTTCAAAAAAGTCTAAGTCAAGCGTCAAAAGTCTAAGTCAAGCTCATCACTAAGAGAATTGTTATATCTGAACAAATTAAGTGAGCTCTATTAATCAAATAAAGAAAAGCAGAAGCTTTTTGAGAAGGGGGGGGGGTGACATGAATTAAAATGAGGGGGTAGTGTGACAGCAAAAGGTTTACGGTAAACAGGAGTGTCAAATGAGGTTAATTGACGAGTGACTAAAACGTCAAAAAATGGCATTTTATTATCGTTTTCGACTTTATAAGTGAATTGAATGACTGGATCTATTTGATTTAAAATAGTAAAAATATTATCAACAGGAGAAACAGATAGGTCAATCAGTGCAAAAGGAATCATCAACGTATCTGCAATAAAATGGGAATCTGATGAGGCTAAACATTTTAACCTCAAAGTAATGCATGTATGGGTGATTCTACGATAAGAAGTTTCAAAAACATAGAGGATTCGGCCAAAAAGAAAATTTTGAGTTTGATCAAAAACCTCTAAATTATGATTTTTCTCCCGTTTATTTACTTTTTCATATAAGGGCAAGTCACTTTATACATATTTTATAACTTTTCTGGTCAATGGCTTGCTCCCCTGGCAGTTTTCTTGCCAGGGGAAATACGGCAGGGGAGAGATATTTTCATGTAAATTCAAATTTTTTAACTGACTGAATTAGTTTTTGGGTTAATTGTGTATTTCACTTTAATTATTACCGTATTGTTTAATTAGGGCAGTAAATGCAATTGAATTAAATGAATATTATAAGTTTTATGACTTACCAGGGGAGATACACGATCACCGTGGGAAACCACTACACCGCACGGCCGAGTCGCAAAAACTAAAATTGGCCACGCTTAAATGGCTTGCGTGTTTAGTATTGCTAACTTCAAGCCGATAGATGTCCTTAAGCGCTACTTATAGCCATCCTTGAATTTATATTTGTTTCAGCGGAACGAAATTTGACAGGGTAGATACACAAAAAAGCGGGACAAAAGTTAATTAAAAAAATTATTTGAAATTAACAAAATCATTTTATTTTTTATTTTATAATACGTTAGTATAATTACTTAAATTCCAATTAAACATACTTTAGTTAAGCATCTGATGGAAAAAATATATGTATTGTTTGAAAGTTAAATTGAAACCGGCAAGGGGACATGCCAGGAGAGAGACTTTTTTAGACTTTGTAAGAAATTTCAGAAAAATGCGTTTTAATTAGGCATTCAATCGTGATGATATTTAATAAAGTATATTAAGATGATGCGATTCATTGCAAAAAATAGCAACATATGGAATAAAAAATCTGTTTTAAACGGATTGCCTTACAAATTACCTCTTATCGTAGAATCACCCGTATAAATCAGCTAAGAAAGGGCTAAGGTGGTTACCCATTGCTAAACCATCAGACATAGAATAGAATTGATTAGAAAATTGAAAAGCGTTTTGTTTTAAATGCTGAATAAATCAATAATATGATTAATTTCATAATCTGTATAATGAAATTCTTTTAATCTGAGAGTGAGGCATTGAGTTGCTCCAAGAGCAGGAACATGTGTAAACAGAGATGTAACGTCAAATGAAACCATTCTCAAAGAGGGGGATTTTAATTCATGTCACCCCCCCCCCTTCTTAAAAAGCTTCTGCTTTTCTTTATTTGATTAATAGAGCTCACTTAATTTGTTCAGATAACAATTCTCTTACTAGGGAAGTGCACGAAGTGTGAGTCACCGATTTTGACAAAAGTGGTATCGTTGGAAAGATCTCATCGAGAGCAGCAAAAAACTTAATGGAACTACCCGTCGAAAATGAATTGTTATCGAGATATCCGAGAATATATGTGACGCAACTAGCGCATACTTAATGGGGTACCGTAAAAAAAATTTAGTCTCGATTTTAACTAAAGTGGTATCGTTGAAAAGATATCATCGTGAGGATTAAAAAACTCAATAGAATCACCCGTCGGAAATGAATTGTTTTCGAGATATGCGACAATATGTGTCACATTTTTAATACACACTTCTAAGAAACTGCATTAACTAGGGAAGAGCAAAAAGTATAAGTCACCAATTTTGACAAAAGTAATATTGTTGGAAAGATCTCATCGAGAGCAGTAAAAAACTCAATGGAACTACACGTCGCAAATAAGCCGTTATCGAGATATCCGTCAATTTATGTCACTTAACTAGTATACATTTAATGAGGGACTGCAAAAAAATGTTTTCTCGATTATAATGAAAATGGTGTCTTTGCAAATATATCATTGTGAGAAGTAAAAAACTCAAAGGAACAAACCATCTGAAATGAGCGATTTTCGTGATATCCGACAATTTCTGTCACTTAATGCAGTTTCGTAGAAGTGTGTATTAAAAATGTGACACAAATTGTCGGATATCTCGAAAACAATTCATTTCCGACGGGTGATTCTATTGAGTTTTTTAATCCTCACGATGATATCTTTTCAACGATACCACTTTAGTAAAAATCGAGACTAAAATTTTTTACGGTGCCCCATTAAGTATTCGCTAGTTGCGTCACATTTATTGTCGGATATCTCGATAACGACTCATTTGCGACGGGTAGTTCTATTGAGTTTTTTGCTGCTCTCGATGAGATCTTTCCAACAATACCACTTTTGTCAAAATCGGTGACTCACACTTCGTGCACTTCCCTAGTTAGTGATGAGTTAAATTAGATTAGATAAATTTTTATAGATCGGGGCTTCAGTTTATCATACATTAACAATTTCTCATAATAAATATCTCGATGATTCAGATTCTTTTGCTACACCAGTTACTTATTCTGGTCTTATTATTTTACCGTTTCATCATAGCATTAGCTTTAAAGTTGCAAATATTTTGAGATATTAATGATTTCAAAGTAGTATTCAAACCAGTCAATAAATTAACTTTTTCTCAATTAAAATATCAAATTTCTCCTCTGGATTATTGGGGTATTTACAATATACAATGCCAGTGGGGTTTGTCCTACATTGGACAAACAAAACGTAAACTCAGAAAAAGAGCAGCAGAACACATAGCTTATGTTAAGAGAAAAGATTTGAAGAATTCCTCTATAGCTTCTCATTGTTGGGAGGAGAGCCATAATTTAAATTTTATCTCAGCCACGATTATCCAAAAATACACTACTCCACTTGACTTTGACTTTTTTGAAGCACTCCATATCAATAAAGTAAAAACTCCTTAGTTAATGATTTATCTAGTGTACCGTATATCTCAACTTTCTGGTTAGATTTATTAGGTCATAACACCTCATTTCCGGTTTGATTCTATTGGTTACTGAAGCTTGATGGTATTTTGGTACTGTGTTTTTCTGACTTGCTGGAGTCAGTTTGGGGGGGGGGGGGGTCTGATTTTAAACATTTTTATCTTTTGTACACTGAGGTAGCGAGCCCTGGTGCTGTATACGTAACGTATACGTCTGTAGCGTGTTTTTTATTTAATGTGTGTTAAACGTTGATTTTAATGATTATATAACTGTTTCATAATTTTATCGAGTCATTTCAAATTTTATCAAAATAGGATGCATAGTTCAATCACAGGGACAACCAAATGCATTCAGTTACAGTAACAAGGGGACCACCAAACATGGTGCTCACAGATTTTGATGAATTCAAAGTATATTGTAGGGGTCATATCATTAATTATTCGACAAAAAGGGTTCTTTCAAATGGGCCTTAGATTTTGAGAAATTAAGGGTCAAAGTTCAGCGTATATTTTAAGTACTTATTAGTAAAGCTCTTTGTCAACAGCTTCGTGGCTCCGCGGAAACGTACGAGATTCCAGACCCGGAGGTGGCGGGTTCAACTCCAAGTTGGAGCTTTTTTTTTTTTCTACTTCTTTATATGTTTCGTATATGTTAAATTTTTTAAACAGAATTGGAAATTCTACAGCTTTTAACTTATTAATATTTTCTAGGGATAATTTACTTTTTCATTTTTTTTCTTATTTAAAAAAATATGGTTCAAATGATAAACTAATTACACTTCAAAATTCATAAAATAAATAAAAATAAATAAAAAAGGCATATATAATTAAAATTTTCAAAAGTATAAAAATTTTGAATGTTTTAAAATCCCTTCTACTTTAAATGTTAATAATTTTGCTCAATTACATTTATATATGTAAGAAAATACAAAAATCAGACCTATTTATTACTTTTTTAATAAATCGCCCCTCAATGTGGATACGGGCCCCATGACTAATAATCACGGGTTTTACAGGGCAACAAGAAACCTAAGTTTATCGTATTAATTTAAGTAAAACACATGGCCTTTTTAACTGGCAACCCGCGGGAGATGAGAGATTTCCATTATACATCTAGGCACTTGGTCTCCAGAACTCATGATGTAAAGACTTGCGAAAAGATTTTGCTATGTATTAAATAAATCGTAATTAAAACTCATCCCCTTGAAGTCTGTCGTTTTATGAAAATGCGACAGTTCTTCATAGTCGGCAGGATGATACCTAGTGCGGGAAAATAATCGACGAAATATGAACATCATTAAAAATACCAGACCCACAAAGGAAAGCAAAGACAGTGGTCATTCTGACTCGAAACATCGAAAGAGGCCCTGAAAAGGAGCTAATGTCTCGTCATGAGTTATCATCCAGCAAACGTATTCCATGTTGGGATACTGAGATATTTTTCTACCATTCGTCGAGCCTTGCCGGATTTGAAACACGGGATTCGTGAATTTTCATCCAAAAAGTGGGTTGTATCGTGGAATACTTAGATGTTATCTTCTATCACTCGGTCGGGCTTTGCCGCATCCTGGACACTAGATTTCTTCTTGAGAGGGACTTCAACTATCGCCGTTCGTCCCCCCTCCTGCCTTCTGTCGTGCGATGAATTACTTCGGCCGGTCTCTCCGAACTTGTGATTTATTTTGTTTTTGTGCGTTCTTAAAAGAAGTTTTGTGTTCGTCTGGTTTCATCGAAGTGTGTGGTGCAACCTGTATTTATTCTTCTATGGTGATAATGAGAGCAATGTTTTCATCAAAAAATGTCGGGTACTTTGCGTTTTGTTTACAACAAAGTGTTTGAATGCAGTCATCGAGTCATCATGAAACGCGTAAATCTTTTCGATTTCAACAGTTCTGTTCGCTTTCTAGTGATTCATCAATAATCTTCAAATAGTGTTCCTGTAATCGCTTCGTTATTTATTGAAAGAAAAACTCGTGTTGCGTGAATTTATTCGACATCTATTACATGAGTATACTCAAGGGGTGGTACAGTGATTTATGATTAAAGGAATGTTTAATTTATAATATGTGAGCTCACAAGTTACACTATTTTATTTATTTATTTATTTCATTTCACAATTCTATGCAGATGCTTGTATTATGTTGATATTATTATTATTATTTTTAAGGTCATTTAGAATTTGCTTATATTTAGATTTTTAGGAAGTTAAGTCCGCCTTTTTCTGGTCCATATCAAATTATGGAAAAATTATCCAATGTAAGTTTCAAAATAAATAAGCCTAACTGGCTTACAAAAAAGGATTATGAAGTAATACACGCTTCCAAACTAAGATACTTTTTTCCTAGTAATCAATTTAAACTACTTACACCAACAAACTGAAATAGTTGGTATCATATGAACTGATATTATATTATATCTGATCTCGTTTTGCATTATTATGAATACTTGGAAATTTAATTACCTTTTTGATTTATTATGAGTATTTGAATTTTAAATTATTTTTGCAGTATTGTGAACATGGTGTTATGTGTAAAAGTACTATTTCCTGAACTACGTCAGGACAGTTCCATACAAAATTGAAAATGTAAATAACATTGGACTTTTCAGAATCCATCTGCAACATATTTCTTATTTTGATTATCTTATTCTATGTATAATATTTACTGAGTGTTTTGCATTTATTAATACAATTGTTTTTATCATGTTCAATGGCGTATAATGGTACATTTTATAATAGTGTTGTTTTTAGATATGTTATTTGTATTTATTTTATTATTGTTATTCTATTATTTGTTAAGTATACGAAAGAAATAACTCATCTCCCATTAGCTCACTTAATGTAAAAATTGTTTACCCTTTTCAGGTGAGTATCATGGATGGAAGCCGGCCCATCCCCGGAGACTTGTCTGGAAGGGGGGGAAATTGTAAGAAAATACAAAAATCAGACCTATTTATTACTTTTTTAATAAATCGCCCCTCAATGTGGATACGGGCCCCATGACTAATAATCACGGGTTTTACAGGGCAACAAGAAACCTAAGTTTATCGTATTAATTTAAGTAAAACACATGGCCTTTTTAACTGGCAACCCGCGGGAGATGAGAGATTTCCATTATACATCTAGGCACTTGGTCTCCAGAACTCATGATGTAAAGACTTGCGAAAAGATTTTGCTATGTATTAAATAAATCGTAATTAAAACTCATCCCCTTGAAGTCTGTCGTTTTATGAAAATGCGACATATATATTGTTAAGTAAAAAAAAAAAAAAAAAAAAAAAAAAATCTAAGTTGGCGTTTTTTTTTTTTTTCTTTCTTCATATACTTTTTACATGTTACATATTTTAGGCACAATAGGGAATTCTACAGCTTTGAACTTTTTGATATTTTCTTAATAAAGTAAATTTATATTTTCGAATGTATCTCATGAAAATTTCTTTTTATCTGCAATTTTTAAACTAATATTTTTATTGACAAAACTGCATAACGAATTTATGCCTTTAACCTTTTATTTTTAATTAGTATGTAATTTCTTTTCTAAGCACAATTCTGAAATAATAATTTTTCTTTTTTCTATCGCTTTTTTTGTGGAATATTTTAAATGAAAATTTATCCTTTTTTCTATAAATTATACAAAATAATTTTCAGGCGCAATTTCTCAAGCATTTATAGGATTAGTTAATTCAAATAATGCATACCTTCGAAAGTGTAATAAAATATTAATGCAGTAGTAAAACGCTAAAATATTATCCAATTTTTTACTGATCTTTAAATACATTTATCTCTAACATTTAATAAAAAAATCAACTAGATTGGAAAAGTCGTGCTAATGAAATTAGAATTTACGATACATAAAATGATGTATATTTATTTTATTCGTCTGCTTTTATTTTCTCGGTAAAATCAAGCAAAAATAGAAATTATTTTTGCTGTTGTCATTTTGTTTCTTTTGCAGACAAATAAAATATTTGAAATATTGGTATGTATATGCATAGCTGAAATTATGGTATGAAAATTGAGTATGCAATTGGTAGATTTGTGTCGAATGCTAAAAATGGGTTGAATGCTAAAAATACTGTAATAGAAGGAAGCAGCACTAGTGCAGAAAACTTTCGTTTGGAAAAGGAACAAAAAGGCGAAATTACGAATGCATTAAAATATTGCGATATGTTGTTACGAAATGATAATCTGCTTACAAATTCCCAACCGAATGATATTTCCTTTTCTTCTATTGCTATAGCTGAAGAATTTCATAATTCAATATTAGAAATATGAGATAATCGACAATTTATTGAGGCAGATGAACGGATATTGAATGAGGAATGTGAATTTAATGAATTTACAAAGGTATGATTTTTTTTTACTTAGCAATGTATATAAATGTAATTGAGCAAAATTATTAATATTTAAAGTAGAAGGAATTTTAAAACATTCAAAATTTTTATACTTTTGAAAATTTTAATTATATATGCATTTTTATTTATTCTTATTTATTTTATGAATTTTGAAGTGTAATTAGTTTATCATTTGAACCATATTTCTTTAAATAAGAAAAAAAAAATATAAAAAGTAAACTATCCCCATAAGAAAATATTAATAAGTTGAAAGCTGTAGAATTTCAAATTCTGCTTAAAAAAATTTAACATATACGAAACATATAAAGAAGAAGAAGAAAAAAAAAAGCTCCAACTTGGAGTTGAACCCGCCACCTCCGGGTCTGGAATCTCGCACGTTACCGCGCAGCCACGAATCTGTTGACAAGCAGCTTTACTAATAAGTATTTAAAATATACGCTGAACTTTGACCCCTAATTTCTCAAAAACTAAGGCCCATTTGAAAAAACCCTTTCCGCCGAATAATTAATGGTATGATCCCTACAATATACTTTGAATTCATCAAAATCTGTGAGCACCATGTTTGGTGGTCCCCTTGTAAGATGAATTGGAAAAAATAGTTTCAAGTGCATTTTAATAATGTTACACTGTTTCGAACAGAATACAATTCATATGCATCTATGAAATTATACTAAAATATACTTCTGTACAATCTGTGGTGCAAAAAATGTTTTTTAAAATTTATATACAGGATCACACAAAAGTATTCTATTAGATAATGGTATAGGGAGAAACATTGTTTGTGGTGCGTTTTAATTATATTAAACTATTTCACACTTTATGAAATTAATATACGCTGCTGAGGCTTACTACAAATTAACTCTTGTATAATAGAAGCCATTGAGTATTTACAGGGACACACAAAAGATTTCAGATACTGTATTTTATACGAATTACTTCATACTTTAAAAACTTCATTATAGTACGAATGCACCTCATTTGCGACGTCTGACGTACTATTTCCAAATTGTTTTTATTTGGGGAAAATGATACAGTAAATAAAGCCATTTTACCTACTGTGAAATCAAAAAAGTAGTTAAAAATCAGATACTTACTGATGATCTTCATAGCGGCCTGTCGACTGTCGGAAGTGAAAGAGTACAATGGTCAATATGGATGCTAAGTTAAATCAAAAGGAAAACGTTTAGCACTTCCGCGCTTATCTGAAAGTCATTGCTTCCACAACGATTGTTAATCAACGCGAAGTATCTCTAGAACTATACAGTAAAAAAAGAATAGAGGATGAAGTCAGAAACGACCTTCAAATTAAGGATGTTCTTTATTCATTAAGTTTGTATCATTTGGAATTTTTTATCCTTGAAAAATACTGAAGCTCTTAGATTCATACTCTGTTTCTTTATAAGGATGCCTACGATATGATTGTTTTCATTTTATTATAAAACAAAAGTTTTTTTTTTATAAATATCTTTTTTACATTCTTCTATCTTTACAAGAAGGAAGTATTGGATTCGTGAAAAATTTCGACTTCCGGTTTTCGATGGATTTATACATTTTAAAAGGTCCTGAATACCATTTGTTTTTTAAAAAAATATCTGTTTGCGAATTTGTCTGTCATTCTGTTACTCTGTGGGTCTGTATCTGACAAAAAATTTGTGGGCGCTCTATCTCAAAAACTAATGCACGAAATTTCACAGAAACTTGATTTGATTATGATCCATATCTGTCGGAAGTGAAGTGTAATATTATAATTCAAAAATTGATACCACTAGTGGTTGAGTCTAAGGTTTAGCATTGCGTTTGTTCTATAATCGAAAGTATGAAAGTATAGAAAACTGGGTGCATGAAAACTCAATGTTAAGCCTACAAGTCAACCAATAGTGGTATTCATTTGTGGCTTATGCATCACTTCGCTTCCGGCAAACATGTATGATTAGATTCCCCTATTACTACTCTTCCATAAAATAAAGGGTTTTCCTTGTGCTCGATGACATAGGGTTTTGTGCTGTCGGCTCTTAGACTATAATGTACTAATTTTCATAAAACTTTAGAATTAGTTAGTTCTAGATATATTTTGGTGTTGGTTACTTTTTGGTGTAAATCGGTCAACAGGTAGCTAATGCAAGGAATTATCCTTAGAATTCTCGTGTAGGGCATAAGATTGTCATTTAATTTTGTCATTAATTTTCACGTTTACTGGCAATTTCAAAGCGGGATGAGCAATTCCGCTTCTGTTAGCATTTATGCAATTATTCTAAATGACGCGACGCAAGAGCTAAGGCTATGTTACTTTGGGATAGAATTGCTGCCAGAATCAATTTAAGAACCTTTTACCAGTTCCTTCCGTTGCATCTAAAATGAAGATTTCACCAATCTCGTTATATATAGTTTGCATTTTTTAATAGTAAATCCCTTTTTGTTTATGCGTTAGCTTAGGAATATATGATTACACATGCGAAAAAAATATCACCCGAGTTGTAATTATAACGACGTAATTCTTGAACAGCAGCAGACTGATGTGATGATGGCATTCTCAACTGATTGAGAACTTTGTGATTTCTAAGTAGAAATATCCAATCATTATCAAAGCTTCGTTGTAGAATTATACTGTGAATGCCATGTTCATATTTAACATTCAACGGGAAATATTTTCAGCCATGTGTGATTTATATTTCTCCATATCTTTGTTACAGATGAAGGAGAGCAGGCTATCAATGGGATTGCAAACAACGTACACATCCTAATGGGGGACGTCCTCCAAAAAATTCAGAGCTTTACAGGCACTGCGGAAAATGGCATATCAACACCGTGGACAATGCTCAATTGCTGGAAAGATGATGAACCAACAGGCCGTATTTACCAACGACATGCGAAGGAAGAAGCTTTTATCTTTGTTAGAATGCACGGTTTACAGTCTTTTTCTCGTAATTTATTTAAATGCGCCAGGTTGTCTTTTTAGGTGCGTTCGTAATTATGTAAATACGTAGCACCTATTGTTGTCGCTCAGTCCGTCCGTCTGTCTGTCTGTCTGTCCGTCCGCATATAACAACGCAAAAACTACCCAACCGAATCGTTTGAAATTTAAAATACATAATTATAACATAATTTTGTCGAGCCATTTCAAATTTTATGAAAATCGATTGGATAGATCAATTACAGGGAGGATCAAAAGGATTTCGTTACATTACGGTCAATGGGGAAAAAACATTTCAAATGCATTTTAATCGTTTGAAATTTAAAACATATAATTGTTGCGTAATTTTGTCGAGTAATTTCAAATGTTATGAAAATCGGATGCATAGATCAATTACACGGACAATCAAAAGGATTCCGTTACATTACGGTCAGTTGGGGAAAAAATTTCAAATGCATTTTAATCGTTTGAAATTTAAAACATATAATTATTACGTAATTTTATCGAGTCATTTCAAATGTTATGAAAGTCGGATGCATAGACCATTTACAGGGACAATCAAAGGTATTCCATTACATTACGGTCAATGGGAAAAAAGTTTCAAATGCATTTTTATGATGTTACACTCATTCGAACATAATAGAATTGGCATGAATCTATGAAGTATATACTAAAATATGCATTCTGTACAATCTGTGCTGCAAAGAATTTTTATTATTAAATTACAGGGCCACACAAAAGTATTCCACTACATAATGCTATACGGGGAAACATTGATTGAAGCGTGTTTTAATTATATTCAATTATTTCACATTTTACAAATAAGATATATGTTTCTGAGGTATAATAAAACTTACTTTCTGTATATTTACAGGAACACAAAAAATATTTCGGCTACTATACTGTATCCGAAGTACGCTCTACTATATCAGCAAGATTTGAATATTTTTAAAACTTCCTACTATAAGGAAGTTTTAAATGTTACACTCGTATGTTACGTACGTATGTTACACTATGTTACGTACGAACGCACCTCATTTGCTGTGTTCACGTGCAATTTCCAACTTGTTTTCATTTGCGTCGTTCAAATGATTCTGTACTCGCATTCTATGTGTAACACGCAAGTACTTCCGAATACATCAGCGTTTCTCCAAACGTGCCATTTTGCGATAACGCGAAAGTACCAATTAAAGTTGTAGCCGGTGAATTGAAGGCTATTTGTTTCACATTTGAAGCTCTGAATTAAACATATTGCCGATTTTCTAGATGTACTGCCAAGTGAACAATAGATCGATTTCATTTATGTATGGCCACAATGAAAAACATACACAAAAAATTTGATTCAATTCTATGCATAGTACCATGCACTTATTAATGGTAGCAATTACAAATAGATAAACAGACAGGCATTTTTAAAAACGTGTTTTTGGAGATTTTCGACTTCTATAACCTATAATCTTCCTCATTTTTTTTATAAATTGTGAAAAAGATGTTTAAAACGAGTAATAGTAGCTAAATGATCAAGTTTTTTATTTCTT
The DNA here is from genome assembly GCA_964019185.1 of Maratus speculifer. Lineage (NCBI taxonomy): Eukaryota > Metazoa > Arthropoda > Arachnida > Araneae > Salticidae > Maratus > Maratus speculifer. Next base: position 287,544,340 of record OZ025292.1, on the reverse strand, counting down.
TTGGTGGAAAATGTTGCAGCAAACAAAGTCATTTTTTTCTTACTTTGAAATCAAGAAAATCTAAATTACTTACTTACTAAAGAAACTTAATCGTGGTTTGTCATCTACTGCCTGTCAGGAGTGAAAATGTGCAATGTTCATTTTGACTTGCAAGTTAAACAAGTCAAAAAAGAAAACATTAAACACTTTTGTACTTATCTTAAAATTAATACTTTGACATCGGTTGTTCACCAACACGAAATATCTTCAGAAGTGCACACTTGAAAGAAAAAGAAAAGAATGAAAAGAAAAAGGGAATTTCAAATTTATAGTTTAATTATTTATAAGTTAGAGTATCATTTCGATTTATTTTATTTAAAACATAAGAAAGCTTTTAAAATTTGAAAGATTTTTGTTTTTTGTTTTAGGATATTTAAGAAGCATGAGACTTAGATGAACAACTGCTTTAAAACACAGTTGTTATAATTATTTGATATCAATATAATTTATTCTTCTTTTCGTTTTTATAAAAGCTGGCTCCACCCGTTGAAATTCGACGGAAAATAATACATATTGGATATGATATATATCAGTCTTATACAGGGTGAGTCATAAATATCGAAACAATAGGCTATCTCCTTAAATATTGCCCCTAGACCCATACTTCCAATTGCAAAGTTCAATAAAAAAGTGAATTTTTTGATAAAATAAGTTGCAACTCCATTGGGGGGAGGGGTCTATTTTAAAAAAAATACGAAAATTAAATTTTTATATGGCCCCCAGATCATAAAACTTTCAATTAGAAAAATTCTCCTTATAAATTCCTGAATTGAACAACAACAACAAAAAAAAACTATCTTGATATCTTCAAAACTTAGAGAGCGATGACAATTTTAATAAACCGTGAGGTTTCAAGGGATCAGACACAAATTTAAATGCGTGTAATTGAAGAAACAATGTTGCTGTAATGGGTCCAGAAAAAATTTATTTTATTTATTTATAAAGTTAGAATTTTGAATGTTTTGTGATGGATAACCACATAATTTGTAAGAATTATCACATCACAAAACTTCTTAATATTTTTTTCAAGAAAAAAAAAAAAAAAAAGAGTAAATTAAAATTGTTAGAACTCAAAATACTATTTGTCGCGTTGAATTTTTTTCTTTTGATTAAATGAAAAAATCTAATTTTCAATTTTAATTCAGCATTTTAAATAATATTTTTTTTAAATAAAAATATTTAAAATAGCTATATAAAAAAAGATGCAATTTTTTGTAAACAAATCATATTTTTAAAAGAATATTTTCTGAGCTGAAAACTTCTTTCAACACGTTGGGCATTTTTTTTTTTTTTTTTTTTTTTTTTTTTTTTTTTTTTTTTGAGATGTTAAAAAATTATTGAACTCGCGGGATTGTTACCGTAACCGACGGTTATTGACTTATGTCAGTTTAAAAATGAGAAATACTGAAATAAAAACATTTGATGCAGAAAAGTGCATTTAGTTTTAAACAAAGATGGGCTCCTAACGTTTAAATGCTTTTTAAAAGTTACTTGATTAACTCCGTCCTCTATAGCTTCGATTTCAGATTTTGTTTAATTTTTGCCATTATTACCCTCTTTAGTTACTGTTTAAATGCGTCAGTTGATTTAAACCTTATTTTCTTTATCACGTCGATTTCAAATTCTTTCATTGTGCAGTGACTCACAGACAGACATTTTATAAAAATATGTTTTTCTTTATCTCTGAGCCCTAAAACGTGTGAATCCGTCGAAAACCGAAATTCAAAATTTTCATGAATCCAATACTTTCTTCTTGTAAAGATAGAAGAAAGTAAAAATAGGCTTAAAACCATCATAAATTTTGAAACGGAATAGTAAAAAGCTGATTTGTGAAAATATTTCTATGTAATTTATTAAAATATATTTCCAATGATTCCGTTAATAGAAGTGTCGTTATCGCTATTACTATATTTATTAAACTTGTTGCCTGCTGCAATAAGTTTTTAAGACATTTTTAATTGAGAGTTAAATTAATATCACTTAATTTAATAACACTTTTAATAAGTGTTTAATAAGACGGTCCGGCCAATGGATCGTACCAGTTACGATGTTGGCGCCAAGGTCGAAATATTGCAGACATCTAGCATATTTCAAGAAAGTTTAAAGCAAAAGCCTATACGTTGTTATTTTATATCTAAAAGTTAAAGTATTGTCTTGGATCGACATTTAACAATGAGTAAATTTATGGTCGATCCCGAAATTTACTTCAAATGAACTGATTTGGCTCAGAGGTATGCTTAAGTGGTGTAAGTCACGAATTTTGGAAAATTTTGGATTTTAATATCTTTCGGGGATTTGTAGATATCGAGGTAAATTTTTTTTTGTTCAGTTCAGGAAAGGATAAGAAATACTTTTCTAATTGGAAGTTTTATCCCCTGGGGGCCGTATAAAAATTTAATTTTCGTATTTTTAAAACTAGACCCCCTATGGAGTTGCAATTTATCTGCTAAAAAAATTCACCTTTTTTTTTTTTTATGAAACTTTGCAATTGGAAGTATGGATCTAGGCGCAATATTTAAGGAGATAGCCTATTGTTTCGATATTTATGACTCACCCTGTATACACAATAAGATACTGAGCGAAATAAACAATTACCACTTCTTAAAATAGGGATAACATAACTTTTCATGGTTGGTGAAAATACACAAACTTCAGAAAATAACAAAAGGAAAACAACTCATAAAATATTATGTTGGACTTAACTTCAGCTTACAAATCCTTTTAATGAGGTTTCTAAACCTCAAACATTATTTAAATGCCAAATTATTTAGGAAGTTAATATAATACCTAGATGAATTCAAAAATATCTGCATAGATTTACTTATTGGTTTGTAGCCTCCATGTACTTGTCAAAATTAATTTTATTGTTATGGCAACGAAAAGAAAAACGATATCTTTGTTATTAAATAGAATAAAATGTTTGTGTTTGTTGCTGATATGCAGAAAACATTTTATTTATTTTTATTTTAAATAATAACTTAATACAACGAAATGATTTTAATTAATTTTTGATATTATGTAAAATAGAAATATCGTAATACCGGCATATCATAGGTTTTATTCTTTTTTTTTCTAATATGACATCATTTACACCTTCAGAACACACTCATTTTTTTTCGAAATAAAAGCGTGATGTATGCAGTTATTTAAAAATCCTTTAGTTTCATAAAATATTTATTATAATTAAATAGAAATAGCGCAATATATTCGCGTTTGTAATGACCGAAAGGTGGCGTTGTATAGACCTGATAATTGTTTGTTTATGTAGTGCTGTTTGTTCCACGCTGTAGCATAGCGAAACCCGTTTAAAGAGCTATTTAAAGTGCAGTTTTTTATCTTTTTTATTTAATTATGGGAGATAAATTACAAACATCGACAATTTTAGAATTTCTAGATGCTGGAAAATCTAGTAATTGCTTTAGAGAAGCTGAAGCAATTATTGATTCAAAGAGATTAGTAATGTGCGGCATTAAAGAATGCAAAGAAGAAGAAATAGAGATTGTAGGCTCGTGTTTACAAACAAGCCAAACAAAAGGAAATCCCCATATTATTTCAGGTTTGCTAGTAAAGGAAAACAAAAATTTGAAAATAAAAATTTTTTCTTGCTCTTGCAAAGCTGGAGCAAGCGAATCATCCAAGCATTGTGTTGCTGTCATGTTATTTTGCCATGAGTAAGTCAAATGTACTTTTTTATATTATAGATCTAAACTTTGTGTATAAAATTTTGATTTTAGATAATTTTATACAAATAACCCAACGTTGCATGCGTTATAGAACTGTTAATTTATTTATTTATTATAGAACTGTTTATTTATTTATCGGTCTTTTAAACACTGATTTCATGCTCACGGTATCAGTTCTATTTCGTTTCAGACTTTGTCCGCGAGAGGGCGTCTATTTCATTTCAAACGCGAATAGAAATATTTTCATTTATGCACACCACGGACCTTTAAATAAATAGAAGTTCAATTTATTTAGATGCAGGAATAAAAGTAACTGAATATGACATCATCACTGACACAGCTATAAAAATGTATATTATATTCATGGAATAAATTCATCTCGTTTCTGAATGACGACATTTTCACCATCGACAAAATTTCCCTTTAGATGCTTTATTTTTTTGTTAAAATTTATTTTCTCTCTTTTTTTTTTTTTTTTTTTTTTTTTAATTTACACTATACCTAATAATATTACTCAGTAAATAATCTGTGTATTGTACCGCGATCAATGAATAATCATGTGCAATCATTTTATTAGGATTAAATTTTAAGATAACCATTATTTTTTTTCTTTTAAATGCGATTACACATTCATTGATAAGATGAAGCTCCTGATTGGTGGAAAGTAATTAAGCAAAATAAATTTTTATTATAGTGAGAAAAGCTGAAGCTGTTGCCACTGTTTTGAAGAAATATCACGAAAGAGCTTTTAAAATTATAAATAAAATATACAATTGGAAGTAAATTATAAATTAGCCAGAATGGGCACATCTACACATAAACAGCTTCCATTAAAAAAAAAAAAAAATTATTAAAATCGGGGTAGTAGAAATCTCGGGGCTGATGATTTAAAAAACAGCCAGGTCTTTTAAATATATAGATAATCTGAAATGTTGCCTTAAATATATTTGCCGAAACGTCAGTGAAGGCTTACTTTGGAGACACGAAATTTTTTGGTTTCTGTCTGTCAGTCTGTCAGTCAGTCAGTCTGTCTGTTCCGCGATAACTAACGCAAAAAACATCCGATTGGCTTGAAATTATGTGGGTATGTTAGTGAGGCACTGGGATTAAGCTGTATAGTTTTTGGTTAGATTTGATTTATTCGTTTGCAAAATATAGAATATTTTATTTTGCGCAATAATGCTTTTCTATGGCAAATCCAATGATTTTCAATTTTTTTTCCTTGAGAGAAAATGACGCATTTCATTAATGGAATTCAATGATAAATGGACACTGAAATTTACCAGTTAAATTATTCGTATTGTTTTGAAATTTTGTGTATGCATTTGTCAGATTTTTAAAGTTATTACTGTAAATTTTGGAGATTTTTTATAAATGTGTTCCAATAATATAAACTAATTTGTTTTAGAGATTTACTTATTTAAAATGTATTTATTTCATTTTCTTTATTCTCTCTTATGCTAAGCAACCATTCATCCTAATCCTTATTATAGTTTAATGCTATAAATTTGAAAGCGTATACGAAAATTTAAATGAAGTCAAAGTCAAAACTGATGAATTAATTAATGTCTTTGTATCTTTGCTGATAAATATATCATAGCCCAGAAAAGAATATAGGCTATGTTTTATTAATTTTATTCAAATATTTTCCGTAATAACTCAAATTTTCCTTCTTTTTCATACAGAATCAAGAGCGATTTTTTAGATAAAATTTAACCAATTTCCTTTATCGTTGCCAAAAAAAAAAAAAAAAATCTGGAATAATTTTTCAACGGCAATAAGTTTCAATTGCGCAATTTCCATTCGAAAAATTAAACTAAGAAAAAATAAATATGACGTAAGAATTAAAATAAAAATAAAAATAGTACTTTGTTAAATATTAAACACGTAACTTTGTTTCGTTAATAAGAATTTTTCTGACAAAAATGGGGGCATAATTAGAAGTAAAAGAAATAAAAGATAATTATATTTTTAACAAATATTTCAATTGGTAAAATTTGACGTCATAATTGAAATAAAACAGGTATTTTATAGTTGTCGTTAAAAATACAAGAAACATGGACAGCAATAACTCATAAATAATGATGTCATTGCCGAAACTTCAATGAAGGCTTATTTTGGCGACGCAAAATTTATTGTTTTCTATCTCTCAGTCTGTTCTTCTGTCTATCTGTTCGTCCCCGATAAATGCCACAGAATGCAATCAAAACTTCTTTTTTTCGTAAACAAAATTGTAAAACCCTAGATTACTGAGTTTCAAACACACACTTCCAAAAGTTCCTGATACATCAGATTTAGGTGTTTTTGGTGGGCAGGTATCTAGAAGTATGAGGATAATGAAAAATGTTTATTAAAACTGTCGCTTATCCTTATAAATCAAAATGTAGAAAGAAATACAAGATGTACGATAACCATTAGCAGATTGATAGAAAGTTAGAAATTTAAATGTAATGAGACTACGGGGGGTTCAGGGGGGCGGAGCCCCCCTGAAGAAATCTACTCTGGTATAATAAAAAAACAAAAATAATAGATCATGAATTTTTCAGAATATCCTAACATAACTAAATCTTTAATTTAACGGCTTTTGATGGCTTCAAATTTCTTATTCTTATTTTATTCTTATAAATAATAACGTAATTCGAAAATTTTAAATTACAGTTTCCAGGAAGTTGAATATTACGCTAAGTGTGTTTTAAAAAAAAGATGTGAAAAGCTGATGTTGAGGCTCTTGATCTGCAGATTTACTAGTTTATCTCATTTATCATACCATATATATTTTATGAAGGATTTCTTTCTGGGGATATTTATTGGTGCATATTTAGTCTTAAATATTTTTGATTCACACCAGGAGAAAAAAAAAGTGGAACAGCAGCAAAACCAATAGGAAATTTTTTTTAAATATTTTTGCGATTTTCACGTTTATGTATAATTTGTTGAAGACAAGGTTGTTTACATTTATTTTAGCAGAAATCGCTCAATAATAGATGGAAAAAATAATGTCCGAATCAATACAAGAGCATTCTTTAAAAATTTTGTTTTAGAGAAAAAAGTAACCGATTTTATGCATTTTTATTGAAAAAACAATGTATGTATATGTACGCCGTATGATATTGCTGAAGAAATCATTAATTCAGATTAAAAGGCTAATATACAGGGTGTTTCATTACCAGAACGATAAACTCGCCGGACGTGAAAGGGCCACAGAGACGGCTCGGAATCACATAGCAATACAGGATTCAACATGTCGTAGCCAACATTCCCATCATGCCGTAGTAGTGAGTTATGATAGAAAGGAATGTTACCAGTGGGCTGTTTTTTAAATTTCAGATTTTTTGATTGGCATCACTTTTTGAAAATGATTATTCCCCTTATTAAATAACACATTATTTAACGCGAAAATAAGGAAACTTTTACAATTTCAAAAAGAAAAAAAAAAACTGATGCCAATCAAGAAATCTGAATTAATAAAAAGTAGCCACTTGCAATATTGCAAATAAGCAGAGAAAAAGAACAAAAACAGCAGCACGTTAATGGGACAACATTTCTTTGAAAGGTGTTACAGAAGGTGGTCGAAATCGCGGTAGGTCGCGGGCTATTTTTTTAAAAATTCAGATTTTTTGACTAGCTCAGGATATTTGAAATTGTTAAATTCCCCTTATTTTCGCCCTAAATTATATGTTATTTAATTTCGCCATTTTTGTAAAGTGAGTCCAATGAAGAAATCTGAATTTAAAAATGTTGCCCACTGGCAACATTTCATTGTACCATAATTCGCAATTACGGCACGTTGGACTCTGCATTGTATGTGATTCCGAGTCGTTACTGTGCCCCCTACACCTACCGCAAGTTTGTCGGTCTGGTAGTGAAACACCCTGTAGACAATTTATAGTGGGATGCCTACTTAGATACGGAAACGACCTTCGGCCGATTATTGTTCTTTATACTCATTAGGTTATTATCATTTCGAATTTTTTAATCTTGAAATATAATGATCATCCAAGATTCATAAAGACTATTTCTTAATAAATATATTTTGGAAATAAGAGACTAGAGAAAATAATTTCTGGGTAAGATGAGATTGTTATAAGTATTATTAATAGAATTTTCCCCCTTTCTTTTTAACCTGCAGAAAAATTCGTATCCATCTATGTTATGAAGGATTGATGTGTTTGTAGGTACGCTAACGTCATTCTGAAAATGGCAACAGCACATGATTAAAAAAAAAATGTTGCTGTAACTTTTTAATTTTTAAAAACTTCTAAGTATCATGCATTTGCAATTTTTATGCTGTTAAATAGATAGAAAAATGTTTTTTTTTTTAATGCGATTTGTTTGAAAACTATATCGCCATTTACTCAATTTTTATTGTTTTTAGAATAATTTTCAAGCATGCATTTTTTCCAAATCTATCTTTATCGTGTACACACGATTATAAAATATAAATCGGTTTGGACTAAAGTTAATATAAATAACTCATAATGCTTACAGCTTACACACTGTAAAAAAAAAAAAAAAAAAAAAAACGGACGATTTAACGGAAGTATTACTGGTAATCTGGACGCCAGTACTATTTACTGTTTTTTTTTTTTTTTTTTTTTTTTTTTTACGGAAAGATTTCCGTTTTTTTTTGGAAAATATTCCGTTTTTTCGAGATTTTTCCGGAATTTCCGGAAAATTTTCCGTTAAAAAACAGTAAATAGTACTGGCGTCTAGATTACCAGTAATACTTCCGTAAAATCGTCCGTTTTTTTACAGTGCATTTCATAACAAATTTAAAACATCCATTTATCAATAAATAAAGCAATAAAATATAAATAAAACAAAAATTTAAAATAAGTAATCAAATTTCTTGAATAAATCACTGAAATAAACCCAATTGAAAGGTCTGATTGTAAATTAGGATCGTTGGCGATTTCTTCGGTTGTTAAATCCTGACGCAAGACCAATAGGATAATGTAGTTTTAATACAATTACAAAACGTTATTTGAACGCACATTATTGCTGTTTTTTATATAAATATTAATTTTAGCATTGCTAATGAGCATTCTAGAAAATGTGTTAAATATAATTTTTTTTAAATATCGATAAAAAAATGCAGTTGATTTTTGCAAGAATTACTGCGATTAAATTTAATTACTGAGATTATTGATATGTTTTTTTGATTAACTGATTTTTTTTTCTTTTAACAAACAACGTGCGTTTTAACGAAAGTTAAATACACTACATCAAAAGCCGCTCGCAGAATCTTTATAAAATTACCTCATTCATCGCTATGCGTTTAGTACGTGCAGAGAAGAAAGATATTAATATCAGAAATAACATATATGATGGTTCTCATCTATATAGTGGAACCCCGACTTTACGTAACCCGTTTCGTACGCTATTTTTCGTTCTCCCAAAAAGTTTTATTCCGATAATGTTAATAGTACCTTAATTCTGCGTCATTTACTCTTAAAGTTTTCCGCTTAGTGCGTCATTTTAGGCGAAGTACTTCAGGAAATTTTATGTTCTTTCAATTATGGAAAAAATTTCGAAAGAACAAAATTGATGTTCATGTGATCAACTGGTTGTTTTTTACCGAAACCAGTTCTTCCACTCCTTGTTATTACTCCAGTGAAAAAATAATGATGAACTAATGCCATGGCTAAATGGATATTTAAAGTTGAAGTAATTATAACTTCTTTTAATATTAACATCACAACATTTATTTGAAGTTGAATAAAACATAGCGTCGAAAACAAATCATAGAATAGAATAAACATAAATAAAACATTAGAAACTATAGCATAGCCAACTAGATAGTATATAAGGCCTGCGCATTTCGCTAAAAACCGCCGAAAAAGTGAAGCTGGATTCAGCTTCAAACCCTGAACCATTTCATTGGACCACGTGTAAGACCACGTGATCCAAACCTTGCCCAAATTAGCATTGAGTAAGCTGTTTTCTGTTCGGTGCACATGGCTCGGCACATGGTCATTGTTTTGGTTCAGGGTTTGCATGATTGGTTAGAATAACTTGTGCAAGGTATCAGAGTCCTCTGGCGGGAGATCTCATACATTAATCTCAAATAGATGGGCCTATAGATCTAGTGAGCCATGACTATAGTAATCAGAAATTATCTATTGTTGCCATCACCTAATAACAAATATCGTTTGACAGATACAATAATTCTCCCACGCTTAAAATGGAACGTACACAAGTTATAATGTTTGTTACTGCACAACATAGGGCGTGTTAAGCGCAACGTACCAAAGTAACCAATGTTACCGAACGATTGTAGGACAGTACGAAAGCGAATTGTGGCACCAGTGAAAACTATCCTGTTGAATTGTTGCCGACGTCACACTTCACCTTGATTTTCATTTCGCACTTGTCTACAATCGGTATGTAACCGGTAAGTGACCGGCAAGTTGTGCTGAACGTACCCATAGTCTTGCAAGCATGATTGGGGTTTATGCTGACGAGCGGATCGTCGTAGCTGAATATTATGTATGAGATTTCTTTGAAAGTTCTCGGCTATCTATTTTTGACGCTTCCAATACAATCGCCTTTTTTTGAATTTTCATCAAATGTAATGATGTCTGACTGCAAAACAGCTTCTCGAATTGCGTTGTCGCGGAGACCTCTGACAAACTGTGAACGCAAAAATATATCAATTGTTGAAGCATTACAGTCACACTGCGAGATAAATTTGCACTCTATTATACCACGACGAAGTACAGAAATATAATCGGCAATTGATTGTTTTTCAACTTGGTAAGCAGAAAGAAATTTATGTTGTGTCACGAGAATATTTTTTTAGGGCAAATATATATTTCAAAGTCGTTATTATTTCATCGTCAGTCAATTCAGGTGGGGTTTTGAGCAAAACCAAAGCGGCTAACATATTGTGCCTTATCGAATACCTATCGAATTTAAATATAGCTGATCACTCATTTTTTTAATTGAAATAAATTTTTTTCATTTCCAGAAAATTTTCAAAGCGTTGTCGATAATATTTAAATGATTCGTTTTTAGAATCAAAATTTTTAAATGTTTGAAGCAAAACCAGATTTACTGCTTGCCTATTTGACCTATCAACTTCTGATATATTTGAAACTGGTACGGGAAAAAGTTTCTCCAAAAATTGTTGTTGTTGTGTTTGAAATGCAAACATAAATTCTTTAAATTGATCAGGATCCATTATCAAAATAAAATTTGAAATCAATATGGCAAAATTAGTGCACCGTATCACCAAGTAAAACGTAATTCACAGTCAGTTAATAGAATTTCATAAAACACTTTACAGTTGAAATCTAAAATGTATATTAATTTTATCATAAAGATGATTTAAATGTTTCACATCGTCGCCAAAAACTGTCGTAGCTGAGTGGTTATTTGAAGTTGAAATAATTACACATTCTTTTAATATTAACATCACAACATTTATTTGAAGTTGAATAAAACATAGCGTCGAAAACAAACCATAGAATAGAATAAAAATAAATAGAAACCTTAGAAACATAGCAATCAGAAAGTATCTATTGTGCCATCAACTAATAACAAATATTGTTTGACAGATACAATAACTAATTCGTCCACTAGCACTTGACCATGCCTGCGTTCACATGATATTGAGGAGGAGGGATGGTGATTTAAGAAACTAGCACACGTATATTTTGCCCAATTTCAATTGAATTCGATGAAATCCTTTCTTCTCCCCCCTTCTGCGGTTTATTGACAATAGAAAACGGGCATATTATAATGGTTCAGGAGATATCAATCTCAACCCTACATAACGTAAAGGTCTCTGTCCTAGGCGTTTTCAGTCCAACTTACCGAAGTAACCAATGTTACCGACCGATTGTAGGGCAGTACGAAAGCGAATTGTAGTACCAATGAAAACTATCCTGTTGAATTGTAGCTGACGTCACACTTCGCCTTCATTTTCATTTCGTACTTGTCTACAATCGGTCGTGAGATTGGTTACTTCTGTAAGTGACCGGTAAGTTGTGATGAATACGCCACTACAGTTGGATTGAAGTTTTGAAGTTTTATTGAGTCTTCTTTGACATGGAAAAGTCATTATACATAAAACACGCCGACTTCTAACCGTTAAAAGTGGTTGTGAGTGTCCGCAGCTTTTTCCATTTTTCATTCATTTCAATCCGCAGTGGAGTCGCTTTCTTTTGCTATCTCTTAGTGATTGCCAGAAATAGGATGTCTGAAAAAATGTTTCTTTGTAGGCGAAGGCAGAAGTTATCGGAAGATTGAAATTTTTCAGAGGAACTAAAGTTGATCTCGCCAAATCGCTAGGTATCGCTTATTCCATATTACAAATTATCCGAAAACAAGAGGTAATATTAAAGAGTTTTTATTCTTTGCTTTTTGAAGACCATTCGTAATTATATAAATATTTAGCGCATATAGTGTCGTCTGGTCCGTCCGACTGTCAGCATACAACAGCGCAAAAACTACTAAACCGTATGGTTTGAAATGTAATGCGTATAATCGTCGCAGAATTTTGTCAACTCCTTTCGAATTTTATGGAAATAGAATCAAAATTTAAAAAGATAATAAAAGTTGTCTTCATTCTATTTAACCCTATCATATTAATTAATTCAATGATATCCCTTCATAGGCGATGATTCTAATAGAAATGGTGATTATTGTATTATATCCTAACATACTTAACCATCTCAATCCCAGTGAGTTCAAATGGCATCATGACATTATTATTATTTTTTTCTACATTTAATTCGGATATTCCAAATTTATACCAGAAAATCAAAATAGAAATACTCGTTTTATTTAATATCAGACATTCCATCTTTAAATAAAGCGAAATATATCATTGAAAATTTCTGGTGTAAATTCAAATTCTCTGAACTACCGAATTTCTAAAACGTATTTTACAATGGGAATGAAAGGGTTAATTAATTCAATAATCAATTCCCTCATTGAAATGATTCTATGTTGTCATGATTATTACATCCTTTTTTAAAATGGATTCATATCATTTCCGTACTACTGAATTTAATCAATATTAATAAATATCGTAATAAATATTGCATTAACGCATTTTTGCATAAGAGTGCAATAGCTATTGCACCAAGATCTGAATATTTATAAAACTAGTTATAATACAAACTCATCACATTTGCCACGTTTAAAGTACAATTCTAAATTTCTTCTTCTCTCTCTCTCTTTTTTTTTAAAGATAGAAATACTTACGCAGTACACATTTAGCAGATTTTGAATTAAAAAAAAATTCTTACAAGCCAGGGACATTTAAATTATCATGCAGACTCATTTCGCTAATGCAAATTCTTCATGTGATCCCCCCCCCCCCCCTGAAAATAACTTTCTTCTAAGAAAATTCTACGATAACAAACCATATTAAAATAGTCTGTCAAAGTTTTTCTTCAAGGAAAATCTAGAGAAAATCTTTAGAAATTTCACTTTAAAACAAAAGTTCTTGATATGTGTTGTGATGAAAAATTTAATTATTCTGCGTGATAATAAATTTCCTACAGCTGCCAATGAAAGTAAAAAACAAATTTCAAATTTTAATCCTCCATAATTTATTCTCCCATTCGAGGGAAAAAGAGATTGTGTGTGGAAAATGTAAATAAAAGTATAATAATAACTTTATTATCTACGTTAAGTATTAGGGATGCGATTTTGCGATTGTCATTTAAATTTCTTCTTAAAACTCATTGTCATTTAAAACTTCTTAATGCTTCAAATAGTCTCTTCTAAGAGGTTGAATTTTGTATTTTGTAGTTAATTCAAAATTGATAAAATTCAAAATTTATTTAAAAATTAATTTGTAATTGCTAATATTAATGCATTATCATATTAGCTTAACTTCCGGGTTTCTCCAGTTTCAATAATATTGAAAGCAAAAAGTCCATAAAATACTTCTTGTTCAAGAAGTTTGACGGCTTTGATATGTAAATTTATTCAATAATTCAGATTCTTAATTTGTTATAAAGTCTTTTAGTGTTCACTGATATGTTTTCTAGAAAAACGTTTAGACATTTTCAAGATGTACCATAAACGAGGGGATACAGTGACATTGTAGCAGAAAGGGATCGGTCCATTACAGAGAACTTTCATCCCGAGCCCTTAAACCTAACTGTTTTTATATAGATTAGAATTATTAAGTTCAAGTAAAGTAAAAAGTATTTTAAAATTACTAATGTTTTATAAAAGAAACATGCAACTAAATAGCGCTTTATTCAATGAATGTTTTGAAAACATTGTAACATATGATTAAAAAAAAAATCCCTGTCGGCTGGGTCTATACGCGGAGGTAGCTTTCGAAGAGTGTTAATTACAACAACAAATATATATATATATATACACTATATTGCCATTGATTATGGGACACTTGCGATTTTAGACATTTTACTAAATATCTAGAAAAATACATGAGGAATCATCTCGAAACTCTTAGTGTATAAATATAATAGTATACGCCATACATCTCCGTGAAGATTTTTTCCCGAAACTCCAAAGGGGACCGTCAACAAATTAAAAAAGGAATGAATATCTTTTGAATAACCCTGTCAAAACTAATGTAGCAAAAGCGCTCAAACTCTAGATTGTGATTAAATGCCTTATTGTAATAAGTCTTGTTCATTTTTATGCAAATAGCATGCATACTCGCAGAGTAATTAAGGTTTTTATAAAAATGATCCCAAATTTTTCCAAGTTTTTTCCTTATATTTTTCAGAGTTCTTAATATAAAATATTATTTTTTTCAGAAAATATGACAAATAACATTGCACACAGTACCCTGTAATCAGAATTAAAAAATAATGAAAATTGTATAAAAAATGAGTTGGTTTACTAAATAATTTTTTACTGCGCATGCGTCAACGATATCAAAATTTCATTTGCATATTATATTAGCTAAATGTATAGAGCAACTTTTGTGAAAGTCACAAAATCAAAACTTGAAAATTCTGACAATAATCGTCAATTGAATAAGTCGAAAATCCGTTATTCTCAAAATGAAGCAAAAACAAGAGGGGTTGTATCCATATATTCATTGATTAGTGTCAATATAGAATACACAATATGGGATGTACTACTGCATTTGGATAAAATCCCTCATTTTTTAGCTTCATTTTGGAAACAACGGATTTTGTCCTTTTTCTATAGACGATTACTTTCAGAATTTTCAAGCTATGATTTTGAGACTTTTACAAAAGTTGCTCTATACATTTAGCTAACATAATATGCAAATGAAATTTTGATATCTTTGACGCATGCGCAGTAAAAAATTATATAGTAAACCTACTCATTTTTCATACAATTTTTATTATTTTTTAATTCTGATTACAGGATACTGTGTGCAATGTTGTTTGTCATATTTTCTGAAAAAAATATTATTTTATATTAAGAACTCTGAAAATTATAATGAAATAACTTGGAAAAATTTGGGACCATTTTTATAAAAACCTTAATTACTCTGCGAGTGTGCATGCTATTTGCATAACAATGAACACAGTGTATTACAATAAGGCATTCAATCATAATCTAGAGTTTGAGCGCTTTTGCTACATTAGTTTTGACAGGGTTATTCAAAAGATATTCATTATTTTTTAATTTGTTGACGGTCCCCTATGGCGTTTCCGTAAAAAATCTTCACGGAGATGTATGACGTATGCTATTATATTTATACACTAAGAGTTTCGAGATGATTCCTCGTGTATTTTTATAGATATTTAGTAAAATGTCTAAAATCGCAAGTGTCCCATAATCAATGGCAATATAGTGTATATATATATATATATATATATATATATATATGATTAGAGATAATCCCAGTTTAATAACTTCATTTGGCCGTTTATGAGAAAATTTTTAATTTCATTTTTCTGCAAAAACTGGTTTTATTAGAATCATCTTAAGAAAAATTTAGCTCAAATGCCCATTTTGACAACATATTTTGAAATAAATTCTGAATTTATTAAAAAATCGACCAAAACAGCACATTATACAGTTCTTAAATAACAAAAAACTGTCATTTGAATGCATTTGAGAAAAAAATTGAATTTAAAAATGAGTGATAAAATAACCGATTTGTTGTTAGAATACATACTTAATTCTTTAATCATGATTGCTTCGGAAAATTTTGTGCGAAATACTCACTTTGATAGCATTTTAAAAAATATATTCTATCTTTATCAAAAAACTGGTCAATGCGTCACAGTATATAGTTCCTAAATAAGAGGATCTGAAAATTGGATGCGTTTGAGGGCGAAAATGGATTTTAAAACGAGTTCTAAAAAAACGCAATTTGCTATGTGAAAACTTCCTTAAATTTTCAAATCACGAAGACTTCGGGAAATTCTGTTCAAAATACCCTTTTTGGTAGCCTTTTTCGAAATATATTCTGTCTTTATCAAAAAAACGATCAATGCATCATATTATATAGTTCCTAAATAAGAGGATCTGTAAATTGGATGCGTTTGAGAGCAAAAATGGATTTAAAAAAGAGTCAGAAAAAAACGCAATTTCTTATTTGAACATTTCCTTAAATTTTCAGTCACGATGATTTCGGAAAATTCTGTTCAAAATACCCTTTTTGGTAGCCTTTTTTGAAATATATTCCGTCTTTATTAAAAAACTGACCAATGCATCACATTATGTAGTTCCTAAATAAGAGGATCTGCAAATTGAATGCAATGAGAAACAAAAATGGATTTAAAAACGAGTCAGAAGAAAACACGCAATTTCTTATTTGAATACTTCCTTAAATTTTCAGTTCCGATGACTTTGGGAAATTCTGTTCAAAATACCATTTTTGGTAGCCTTTTTTGAAATATATTCTGTCTTTATCAGAAAATTGACCAATGCGTCTCTTTATACAGTTTCTAAATAAGAGGATCTATCATTTGGATGCGTTTAAAATCAAAAATGAATTTAAAAATGAGTCAGAATATAAGCAGTTTGGATTTGAGGTTTTTTCTCCAACTCCTATTTTTGTTTAATTTCTTTTTGCTATACGAATAGGTCCCATGAAAAACTTGTCAATATAAAAGTTGTAGATATTTTTGAGAAGATGTAAAATAAATTTAATCAGATTTGATATCTTAAAAATTGTCGGAGTTATGGATTTTTCTCTTTTTTCACCGCCCTTTTTCTTTTGGTTTTTAATTTTTTTCATCGGTAAAAGTTGGTTCTATCAAAAACTTGTAAATACAAAAGTTTTAGATAATTTTAAGAACATTTACAAAAAAAAAAAAAAAAAAAAAATCTTGTCGGCTGGTTCTATAGGCGGAGGTAGGTTTCGAAGAGTGTTCATTTCAACAATATATATATATATATGATTAGAGATAAACCGAGTTTAATAACTTCATTTGGCCGTTTATGAGAAAATTTTTAATTTCATTTTTCTGCAAAAACTGGTTTTAACAGAATCATCTTAAGAAAAATTCAGCTCAAATGCCCATTTTGACAACATATTTTGAAATAAATTTTGAATTTATTAAAAAATCGACCAAAACAGCACATTATACAGTTCTTAAATAACAAAAAACTGTCAGTTGAATGCATTTGAGAAAAAAATTGAATTTAAAAATGAGTCATAAAATAACCGATTTGTTGTTTGAATACATCCTTAATTCTTTAATCATGATTGCTTCGGAAAATTTTGTGCGAAATACTCACTTTGACAGCATTTTTAAAAATATATTCTATCTTTATCAAAAAACTGGCCAATGCGTCACAGTATATAGTTCCTAAATAAGAGGATCTGTAAATTGGATGCGTTTGAGAGCAAAAATGGATTTTAAAACGAGTCATAAAAAACGCAATTTGCTATGTGAAAACTTCCTTAAATTTTCAAATCACAAAGACTTCGGGAAATTCTGTTCAAAATACCCTTTTTGATAGCCTTTTTCGAAATATATTCTGTCTTTATCAAAAACTGATCAATGCATCACATTATATAGTTCCTAAATAAGAGGATCTGTAAATTGGATGCGTTTGAGAGCAAAAATGGATTTAAAAACGAGTCGGAAAAAAACGCATTTTATTATTTGAACACTTCCTTAAATTTTCAGTCACGATGATTTCGGAAAATTCTGTTTAAAATACCCTTTTTGGTAGCCTTTTTTGAAATATATTCCTTCTTTATCAAAAAACTGACCAATGCATCACATTACGTAGTTCCTAAATAAGAGGATCTGTAAATTGAATGCATTGAGAAACAAAAATGGATTTAAAAACGAGTCAGAAAAAAAACGCAATTTCTTATTTGAATACTTCCTTAAATTTTCAGTCCCGATGACTTTGGAAATTCTGTTCAAAATACCCTTTTTGGTAGCCTTTTTTGAAATGTATTCTGTCTTTATCAGAAAATTGACCAATGCGTCACTTTATACAGTTTCTAAATAAGAGGATCTACCATTTGGATGCGTTTAAAATCAAAAATGATTTTAAAAATGAGTCAGAATATATAAGCAGTTTGGATTTGAGGTTTCTTCTCCAACTGCTATTTTTGTTTAATTTCTTTTTGCTATACGAATTGGTCCTATGAAAAACTTGTCAATATAAAAGTTGTAGATATTTTTGAGAAGATGTAAAATAAATTTAATCAGATTTGATATCTTAAAAATTGTCAGAGTTATGGATTTTTCTCTTTTTTTCACCCCCCTTTTTCTTTTGGTTTTTAATTTTTTTCATCTGTAAAAGTTGGTCCTATCAAAAACTTGTAAATACAAAAGTTTTAGATAATTTTAAGATCATTTACAAAAAATTTATTTGGACTTGATATCTTGAAAATTGACGAAGTTATGAAGTTTTTTCTCTCAAAACCCCTGTTTTTTTTTTTTCGCCCCTTGAGCCCACTTCTAAATTTATCAAAAATCTGTCATGCATAAACTTTTGACCCATTTTTAAGAAGTCATATAAACTTTAAACCGATTCGATATCTACTTTAATTAAGAAGTTATGGTGTTTTTTCGGTTTTCGTAAAAACGCCTCTTATTCCGACCCCCTTGGTCCGATTTTGCCCATTAACGAACTTAGCCGAGATTTTATCTCCTTTGATTTTATGTACCAGTTTGGTGGAGATTGGTGAAGAATTATAGAAGTTATCGTGTCCATAAAAATGTGAGATATAGATAGATAGATAGATAGATAGATAGATAGATAGATAGATAGATAGATAGATAGATAAACTGGTGCGATTGCAATAGGTAGTATTTCATACGAAATCTACCTAAAAGGCCTTAAATTAACTGTCTTAAAAAGATAAATTTAGTGTTTTTATTTATACAAAGAATAAGAATGATTTTATAATCAAGATTCAGCAAGAATAAAAATATTTGTATGTATATTAATCTATATTTTAAGTATTTGAAATAAATAAGCGTATGTCTGCAATACCTCTGTCCGTCCTTCCAACTAGAGTTTGCTTACCAAATAGACCTGTGGAGCTAGTTGCGTATTCATTGAAATTCAAAAAAGGGTCCTAAATTTACTGTTTAAACTTAATTTTTTGAAGATAAATTTTCAATTAGGATAAACAATGAATTTTTTTCCTTATGAAATATTTTTTTCTTGCTATGCTCAATTTGGAAATCATAAAAGATATTTTGAAGTTCAAATGTTCTCATTTATAGTTCCATATTTGTCTTTTATTGAATTAATTGGTTATTATAATCATGTATTTAATAAAATCCTTTTTCATAAGTCAGTTTTAGTTTAATATTAAAAATGCCATTTACTCAAAATTTTGACATTATTTAAATGGTCTTTAGATAGACATTATTTTGATCGTAAAATGGATTTTGTAAATAAAACAAAACAATCAGCAGAGTAGCAGGAGGGCCCCCTGTTTAACGTTCGGCTTCCCCTACTTAAGTCTTAAGTGGGCCTAGCTTTCAGTAAATTAATCTAATTATAATTTTAAAATCCAAAGTTTACTGGTACAATTTGCAACAATTTAACATGGTACACAATGGTACACATTTAAGAAATGTAATGAGACAATTCTTTAGAAAAGTAATGAGACTGCATGTATGTAATCGTAAATTTAATATTCATGCAGTTTTGTATAAGAGTGTAACAGTTGTTGCAGCAGTAACACAATATTTATAAAACAAGTTATAGTACGAGCGTACCTTATTTTCCACGTTATAATGCTAAATTTTCGATTTGTTTCCTTTAGTAATATACACAGTGTTCTCGCTGACATTTGACCAACGTTAGTAATTTGGCAAATTAAAAATAAAAGACATTCGCCAAATGAAAAAGTATTAGCCAAATAGATTCGCCATGTAGCACAAAGGAAAAATATCTATCTATCTATCTATCTATCTATCTATCTATCTAAATTTAATTGCTTGTTTACTCGCCAAATGAAGAATTCAGTCGCAATTTGGCGCATTGGCGAGCGACAGCGAGAACACTGAACATACATTAATTACGCATTAATGATAAAATTTGAAAAACCTGAAAGAAGGGTGAAATAGAATAACTCTGAATACGCACGATTTCAATTAAAACTAGTCGGATGCGGCGTTCCCAAAATTTTCTTCCATCTCAACCATGTTAATATTTCAAAATTCGTTATCACAGTGAAGAACTCAATTGCAATCTATGCCTATCATTTGAATTCTAATGATATGAAATTCCGTGTTCTTGAGATATGATAATCGTTAAAATAACGTAAATGAAGCAAAATGCAGAATGATAGCGCCATTTTTTGGGTGATTTACAAGGAAACTTGATTTGCAATAACTTATGTCAAAATCTAATTGAATATGAAATTTGATGAAAATCCGTGCATTAGTTCTTGAAATAGAGATACGGAGGAAATCGTGAGAAATGCAGCATGGCAGTGCTACTGTTGGGCGATTTACACAGAAAGGCAAAAAACAGCAAGTCATATTAAGGATTGGCGCAGCATGTCCCTAAATGGACCTTGCACCATTAAACTCCACAGAACCAACCATATTAAGGACTAACTGAATCTGAATCTATATGAATTTTATGAAAAATCTGTGCATTAATTTGAGATAGAGTTGATGCGGAAATCACAAAAATGCAACATAGCAACATGATCTATTGACCTGTTTTACAACAAAAGGTAGAAAACACCAATCCATGGCAAGGTCTAATTGAATCTGAAGTTTGTAAAAAATCTGTAAATTGATTCTTGAGATTGAGTTATTGCGGAAATCGTGATAAATGCTGCATAACAGCGCAACCTTATGAGCCATTTATAGCAAATTGTAGATAATATCAATTTATGTCAGGCACTAACTGAATCTGATGTTTGATGAAAATCTGTGCATTAGTTCTTGAGATAGAGCAACCATGAAAAATGCTGCATAGCTGTGCCACCGATTGAACGATTTTCACCAAAAAATTAATCAGCATCAATTTATATCAGGGACTAACTGAATATAATTTTTTATTAAATTCCGTGCTTTAGTTCTTGTGATAGAGCCCCCTCAAAATGTATGTCACATACAGACACACACTCTTAGACAGACATTTTGTAGAAACATATTTTTTTGTATCTCTGATCCTTGAAACGTGTAAATCCGTCGAAAACCGATAGTCGAAAATTTTTACGAATCCAATGCTTTCTTCTTGTAAAGATAGAAGGAAAAAAAATATTATCAGTGAATTTTTGAATCATTAGAAATTACCATTTATTTATACCTATCTCTCAATAAATAATATATTTAAATGTTAAATATAATAAATATATCAAACTAGCAAAAAATATATCAAACTGCTTCCTCTGCTTATATTTTTCTATTTCCATAAAACAAATTCATTATATTCATTCTGATAAATATAGCGACAAATGTGAAATTTGACAGTGTTACGTCCGACACATATTTCATTTTTGCTCCAGTTGTTTTCTTTCTCTGTTAATGATATGATATGTTTATTCACCAACTGTTTTACTTTTTCGAAATAATATACAATATCAGCAAATTTTTGTTCGGAACATTTTTGAAATATTACAAATAAATATTGTCTCTTTGTATAAGATAAAAGGTAGAGTTAGTCAAGTTTAGAAGAATAATGATGTCATATTTTATAACCCAAAAAACGACTTATTTCAGTTATAATATATTGTATTTCATAACATTTTTAACGTGCTCTTAGAAATTCAGGAATCTTTTTCCTTTAAAACAATGTTGTTTTTTTATTGTTCCTTTCTTGTTTTAAGTTACTTGTAAAGCATATAAAATATGTCAAATACTAAAACATTTGGGCATAATATGTGATAGTAAATTTTTTTGTTGTAATATAGTTGCTTTGTTTTATGTTTTGCTGTTTGTTGATAGCAGCTGCTTACATTGAGATTTTTAAAGAGAAACTAGATTATTTGAAAGAAAAACTTCAAAAGAAAAAAGTTTCAAAAGTAAGAAAAAAAAAACCGTTAAAGAATCATAAAAAATAGTTTTACTGATTTATTTTTCATACTTTGTATTTACTTAAGTGTTATTGAAATTAACTCTTAATTATTTTGTAACAGTTGTAGTTACTGAATAAAGGACATTCTTTATTGCCTCAAAGGATTTTTTAAAATTTAGCAATGTTAGTTGAAGTAATGTGATTATCCAGAACTAAATAAAAAGAAATGTAAATGAATAAACACACATTAAAAAGAGTTAATTTAAATTTTTATTCCATAAAAAACTAAATAATAAATCTTTTTAAAAATAACTAGCCGATCTTCGCTCATCTAGACAATCGCTTAGGGGAGGAGAGGGGGGGGGGAGATATTTTCTGAAGCGTAAAGCCAGGACATCACCCTTACAAAGTGCATTTTACATGCCGACAAGGAAACATAAATAAAATATTTTATTTTAAATTACACGAAAACAACTAATAAAATATAAATAATATGTAAATAAAGGTCGTAAATAAACATTTACGACATAAATTTTGTTAGCTTCTTTTAAAGAACCGCTCGGAATTTCGCTTATGCTTCTAAGAATGAGAGTTCTTTTGGATAATATGGGATAAACTAGGATCTAAGGTGATTGTGCCTAAATGAGAGGCGATTCCCATAGTTTTGTCGCATTTAGAGTATATTTGGGATTTTATTATATAAATATCTATTTTATTAACAGCAAATTACTGAATATTTTACTTTTAGTTCAAAACTAACTTGTTTTTGTATAAATTTAATAATTATGTATAGTATAAGATCACCTTATATTATTGCCGCATTCAGGTAATTTTTGTAGCATTTACGACAGTTAAAACCTAAATGAGACGCTCATAGTGCGAAATGTGATAATGAATTCTACATAGGACAATTCCTCTGAAAAAGTCCTTTTATTTTTAATTGCTGTTTCAGAAAATACTACATAACAACTTCAACGCCATTCGATTGAAAGATGACTAAAAGGCACGATTAACTCATAAAATACTATTTTGCACTAAACTGTTTGTACAGTATACTATTTCTAATGAAATTTTGCTTTTTTGAACATTTTAAACAATACTACTCGGATTGAAAATGAAACCAATTTCACTGTAACGATAGTTAAACTGGAAATTGAAAGTTTAACTGTGAAAATTAATAAAAGCAGCTCTAACATCCGGAAACTGTTAAGAGCAATTAATTTTTATTTATTTAATCTTCAACTGCTGTGACAGGACTCGTGACAGGATTTGTGATATAACTACTGTCAGCAGTCTCAGAGATAAAAAAAAAATGATGATCAAAATAAGAATGAAAGTCTCGATTAACTTGCAGGATATAGTTTCTGAACTAAACATTGAGTGCAGGATAATTAGACTTCACATACTCTAGCAATAGTTCTAGTCTCTAGTAATAGATCTAGGGGAAACAAAATGCCACTGGTATTAATAGCTAATTTGGAAATTACGAAATTTAACTATGAAAATTTGTAAGATTCGTGAGATTGCTAACAACAGTTGAGGGTTAATAAAGTATTGGAATATATAAGATTGAAAGATAAATAGCTTATTATTGAACTACTAAATATACTTTATTTAATAGTCATTTAAATAATAAACATTAACAGAGATGCATAATCTTAAATAAATTATAATTAAACACCGCACATTTCACTTTTCATACTTCACAACAAATCGTGAAACTATGAATTGTTTATCACGACTCACCACCGTTCTGTTTGTTGTTTTTACACTGCTAATATGAAATTGTTGTTATTAAATGTTATGTAAAATGCCCCTGTTCCTAATATATCTAACTATCATCCCTCTTTCTTATACAACTTCCACTATAACTAAAATTAAATAATTGTCACACAAAACACTGTTTAAAATTCGCGGAATTCGTGCGTAAATATTAACCCATAATTTCTACACTAGTGCGATTTGGGTACGTAACTTCAACTCCGCGTATTTTTACCAAAAATCTAGTGATAAGGGTATCTAACTACATGATTCATAAACAGAATTTAAGAAAGGATTAAAATGAGACATTGAATTTTATCAAAAGTCTTAAATAAAGCATGATTTCAATAAAAACAACATTCTGGTCGGTGCAAATTCGCATTAGTGTGGAGTTCACGGGTTAAAAGTGTACTTCCAAGACATTTATAATATTGTTTATACAAGATTTTTTTTATTACATGTAACTTTATTTATTATAAAATGTCATATGATTATCAACCTTATAAATAGATAAAATCGTATAATATTTCCAATAATTCTGATTAAGCCATACCGGAGTTTTTTGCCTGGTATTTTGTTGCTCCATCCCCCCTCTTCACTTTTCTTGTACTTTGAAAAAGAAATGAAGATTATTTTGTATCTGAAAACACACATACGTTAACAAATACTCGTTTTTGTTAAACATATGTAAAATAACCATATTTTTTTAATCTTTTTCTAATTTAAAAGTGGAAAATGTCGATTAATATGAGTAAAAAGTGAAAATAGAATAAAAAAAATAATTTAAAAAGGAGTGCTAACAAAAATTATAGACTTTTAAACCAAGGCATAACTCAGTGTTTTATCCAGATTTAATGAGGCGTAATTTTTTTTCAAAGCACCTTTATATCAGGCGCCCTTTTAAAAATTTATAGTCAGTTAAATGAATCAGACAACATAATTCTTGGCTTTCATACAGTTACTTCATCTACAAAGTTATAAAAGAAAATCGCAGAGAAAATTTTGGGAATTTTCGACCCAATTATGAAAAGTTGGGACGTTGCAAAATGAATAATGTGCATTTGATTGGAAAATCTTTTAAAGAAAACGCTTTAAATGGAGAAAAGTGTCTCATATTTTGTTCTTTAAGATTGGACGCCTTATCATACAGTATTTATTTATTATTCTCGCATTAAAATTTTAAGTAAAAGAACATTATCGCATTTATGGGTCATCACATTTAAGCACAATGATCTTACAGCGATATTTATAAATGGTCTATACGGGATAACGGTCATAAAATAAGATATAATAAGAGTGATAAGAATAACAAGACCGTGAGTCCTAAATTATATACCGTTAATACAGCAATCACTATTTCAGGGCTCTGAGATTTTGCGTGCATAAAACATTAAATAGTAATCATTTTAACAAAGCTACGTCGGTGTTATACCTATAAACGGATTATACAGCAATCACTATAAATTGGCAAACAATATTGTGAAATCACTTATTTGGCAGTCACTACTCTGCATATCTGAATGCATAAATATAGCAATCAGTACTTGAATCGTAAAACATTATTTCCAAAAATGTTTTGAGAATGTTTTTATTTATTTATTTAATATAAAAATTTAAATCTGACCACTTAAAGACGAAAAACACAAAAACAATTTATAATGTATTAAATAGAAAAAGAAATTTTTTCATCTAAGAAATCGCTTACGCAAAATATTTTGTCAAAAATCGTAACAGTTCTTTCATTCGTCTAATTCTTCATATTCTCTTTTATTGCCGGTTACGGCAACAAATAGTTAAAAATAGTTTTGAAATCGCTGAAACGTGTCTACTTTCTTCGGTATATTTGTTCCGCTGAATTTCACTCTATTACTTAAAGCTGCAACAGAGAAATGGCGAAATGATATCTCTGTTTAACCCTGTTACTAGTTGAATTTTTAAAATTGATGAAATGTGTTTTAATTGCGTTTTAATAGATACCTTAAGCTGAATTTCAAGTTATTACCTAAAACTGCTACTAAAATATCCCAAAATGATCTAAAAATTTCGAAATTTCCCCATTTAAGGGACCTGATCACTCAGCTTTGGAATTCTCCTCGATGATGTTAAGTCTACGGACGTTTGGTACATTGGCTTATATCTTAGGAAAATTAATATTTTTAACTACTTTTTTTTCAGTGTACTCTTCTTAAAGTATAATTCTTTCGTTAATCTAACTTTCAATTTAATATTTTATGTGTTAAAAGCTGACGAAATGTGAGTAAAATTTTAACATAGTTTAAAATTTTTCTAAAGTACATACTTAAATTTATAAATTAAGTATATATTTTAGAAGAATTTTGAAAACTAAGAAAAACAGAGACATCTTTTAAGAAGCGTATACAAAAAGTAGAAGTTAAAATATTAAATTCCCAGGAGATATTATAAATGTTCGAATGCATCAAACACTCATAGAGTGTACATTTGTGAGGGGAATTCGGAAGCTGGGTGATTAGTCCCCTTAACCTTCTTGATGGTTGAATTTTCGTAAACCTTGTCTTAGTTGGTGCCTATATTGCGTAAAATTGCGTATTCCAAATTACTTTCTTGCCATAAAAATAACGGTTGAGGTTTGGTGTGGCTTGTCAGTCCTTCACAACATATTCTTTTATACAAGTGTATCGATAATACAGCAAAAAATTCCTATTAGAAATGACTATGATTTTTTAATGCTTTTCTGATGCTAAAATCGTACTTGATCTTAAGAAGTTAGTAAGCATAAGTTTGGTTTTGATACTTTAGTATTTATGCCAGGGCCGTAGCTAATGGGGCCTCATCGAGTTTTTCAAACTTATGTATCCTAATATTTAAAAAAGTAGTTTCAACTTTAATACTTCAATATTATTATTTCAATATTATATCAAATTTGATCTTCACCTTAAATTACTGCTTCAGTCAATTAATGACAGTAATAAAAAGAATATTGCCCAGTTAAACTGATAGCACAAAACTCACAGGCTACGCACACTAATTGTATATTACAGCCTTATACAATAAAGCCCTTAGAAAAACAAATTAAGAAAGGAAATAGCCCCTTCACCCATTTCCTTTTTTTTTATATATATATAATCAATGAAGCCTGAAAACGTGAAAACTAATCAGGGATACGCTTTATCATATAATAAACCTGTATCCAAAATTTGAAGGAAGTCGAATAGTTCTGCATAAAAGTACATTTATGTAATTTAAGAAGATTTGTACCCAATTCCCTCCTTTATACTTAACCTTTCAACCTCCAAAACTGTTCATAAATTCAACTTATCAGAAAGAACCTACATCCAAAATTTAAAGCAAATCGCATAACTCTGCATAAAACTCCATTTAGCTAATTTAAGATGGAAGTAATCGCCTGTGCCCCCTTTATACTTAAACAAGTAAGAAAAATCATGCGTTAAGCATAGATTATGAAGCACTTTCAAATGCTTCATGAAATCATTAACAAAACTTCGTTATTTAGGTAAATAAGGCTATAGAGCCGAATATAGCCAAATATATATTCCAGTACTATTGAACAGACCTGTATTTGATCACTGTCATCTAATATACATACTATATAATGGGAAAATTTAATTTAGCAAAAAATGCCTAGTAGCTTGAATTTTCTCTTTCAGCAATTTATACTATTAGATTGAAACATACTTGAATACTTTGTTCGGCCTTGTAGTTTGCCTGGTACCTTTATTACACATCAGTGTTAAGATAAAATTTATTTTAAACTAAAACTCTCTTAAAAGAACTGAAATCACGTTCTCATAAATTATCATTCATAGGCTCCATGTACCCAATTCTTTGCGTGGCCCTGTATATCATTTTATCTATATTCTGCAAACATTTCTTAGTAAATTTAATGCAGTTCAGCGTAAAAATGCATAATTTATTTAAGAATCACCTTTTAGTAATTTATGTTCATATTCAGTAACGTAGGTGAGCTCATTTGGGTAGCCCTGTATATTAACTACAGCATTTATACTCACCATATAATATGCATAAATTTAGTGAAACTTACACGCGCATATCATAATTAAAATGCATTTCATCCATCCATCAGCTATCATCGGATGCACATACAAGTACTTCGGAAAGAATGTACTATTTGAAATCTTTTGTGTGTCCCTATAAATACTATGTACTTTATATTAGGGAAGGCAGTATCGTATAATTTATACTAAGCCACATTGATATACATCAATTTTATTATGCATGAAACAGTTTAATATATTTAAAATATGTCACACACAATTCCCCCTTTTTACCATTATCTAATGGAATTCTTTTGTGTGACCCTGTAAATGAATAATAGCTCCATTTTCACCTTATATTTTATAGAATGCATATTTTAATGCACCTCGTAAAAGCATATAAATTTTAATATGCTTGACAGGGTATAACATCTTTAAGATTCCTTTGAAACAATTTTTCTCCATAGGCCGTAATGTAATGGGAAAATTTTGATTCTCCCTGTAGATAAACTAGATATGGTAGAAACTTCATTTTCAATAGGGTTCGTGCTAGGGTAAACGCCAATAACGTCCTAAAATTTCATGGCAACCCGAGTATATTTACGTGAGTTAGAGCGCGGACAGATGGCCAGACGGCCAGACAAACCGAATGCATAAGCACATTTCAACTTAGTTGGAAAGTGCTAATAAAAAAGAACACTACAATCAGGGAAGCGTCTTATCACTATGAACTTGTATCCAAAAATTGAAACAAATCAATTAATTCTGCATGAAAAACCATTCACCTAAATTATGAGGGGTAGTTCTCCCTATTCACCCTTTTATACTTTCCAGTGAACTCCAAAAACAAATCAGGGAAGCGCTTTTTCTAAGTGAACCTACATCCAAAATTTGAAGTAAATCGGTAAATTTTGGATGAAAAACAATTTAAGATACCCAGCCTAAATTCAGAAAGGGCGATTATCCCCCATTTTCCCTCTTGAAGCTTGTCCAATGAACACCCAGTATTAACCATAGAAGCACCTAATCGGAATGATCCTATATCTAAGATTTGAACGAAAGCTGATAATTCTGCATGAAAAACCCATTTATATAAATTAAGGAGAGGGGCATTAGTCCCCGTTCCCCTTCTTAATACTAATCCAATGAAAAGCCTATACTAATCATGGAGGCGCTTCCTCAGAATGATCCTATATCTAAGATTTGAACAAAAATCTGATAATTCTGCATGAAAAACCCATTTATATGAATTAAGGGGAGGGGCATTAGCATCCGTTCTCCTTCTTATACTAATCGAATGAACTCTCAAAACTAGAAGCGCCGTATCATATTACGCCTAGATCCATAATTTCAGTAAATCGGATATTTTTATCATGGGTTATCGCGTTACACACATACATACTTACATACAGAACAGTCAGGCACATAAATTCTCAGACTCTGATAGCCTATGAGCTAAAAATCAGTTAATGTTATCATGATATTTATTTAAATTGATAATTCATCGTTATTCTGTTTTACATCAACTACTTGTGTTGATTTCAAATACATCATTACAGTAGAAAAATATTCTTAAAAATAATAATATATAATTTTTCTACCTTTCTTGAGGGTTCTTGAGGGATGTACGGTGGTCAGGGTCGTAATTCTTGGCAATCTTCAAAAACAGAAAATCCACAGCAAAAATAAGACAAAACGTAAACACACAAAAAAAAAGTTGATTATTTACACACGCGCGCACAGATATTACATGTTTCTTGATCATTATTCTTAATATGACTACATCGAAATCCAAAAGGTACAAAAAGAACATTAATAAAAAAGATCGTAAAATAACCAATCAGCTTTTAGTTTGCACAAGAAAGAAAAAAAATAAAAAAAAAAGAATGTTCTCAAAATGAGCGGCTGCTGGCGCCAGTGAGTCTTCGTGAAGAGTGTTTTCACACTCCCCACCTTGAGTTCATTAGGGGACAGAACTCAATCACTGCAGTTGGAGTCTTTCGGGCGGCCGTACAATTCGACCACGGCGAGTAGTCAAACGATTTTGCAGTACTGCATCACTTTGATTATCGGCGATTCCATTCACCTCCAAAGAACAAAGTTTCTTAATGGGACGAATTAGCATTCCAGTTGCAGTCTTCAACTTTACTACGCGCACAACGCCATCTTGACTGGGTATAAGTTCGATAACTCTACCAAGAGGCCAGTTTATTCGGCTAGAATTTTCCGTCCATATCAGGACAACATCTCCTACACACAAAGATCTTGATTTTTTCCCACTTAAGACCGAACATTTTAATGTGCCGAGGTATTCGCTTCTAAATCTTGCTTTTAAATCATTTCTAATTTTAATTCTATAATGGTATCGTTTATTCATTTCTTTGTGGTCTAGAAATTCTAATTCAGGCATACCTATTTTAGAATTTTCCTGTAAGAACATTGAAGGAGTTATAACTTGAAGATCTTCATTATTATCTGTAACATACGTCAAGGGGCGGGCATTTATAATACTTTCACAATCGCAGATAACGGTATGTAGTTCTTCAAAATTTAAAGACGACTTGCCCAATACCCTTCTCAAGATTCGTTTCAGGATTCCAACAAGCCTCTCCCAAAATCCACCCCACCAAGGTGCAGAAGGTGGAATAAATTTCCAATCTATACGTGAAAACGTAGTAACCGCTTTATAGTCAATTGTTTTCAATAAATTGTGGCAGCCAGTAAAGTTTGTGCCGTTATCTGAATATATTATTGCAGGACGACCTCGTCTAGAAATAAAGCGTTTCAGTCCTTAGATAAAACTTTCGGTTGAAAGAGCTGTCAATAGCTCGAAATGCACAGCTCTCAGGGGCGTAAATCCCGGGGGGGTTTGGGGGGGTGCAGCACCCCCCCCCCAGAAGAAATCAGTCGGAAAATTACCAGATCGCTCGGAAAAAGTATCTTTAGTCGGAAAAAAAAGTATTAACCTATAAAAACTTATAAACTGGAAAAACGGAAATATCGTTCGGAAAATTTACCGTTTTATCGGAAAAGGCATACCGTTTAATCGGAAAGTCGGAAAAAATAGTATTATGTATTACCCTATAAAAACTTATAAATTAGAAAAATGGAAAAATCAGTCGGAAAAACTCTTGTTCGATTGGAAAAAATGGCATTAACTTATAAAAACTTATAAATTGGAAAAACTAAAATATCATTCGGAAAATTTTTCGTTTCCATCGGAAAAAAAGCATGTTTAGTCGGAAAAAACAGTATTACGTATTAACCTATAAAAATTTATAAATTTGAAAAACGGAAAAGTCAATAGGAAAAACTGGTGTTAACCTATAAAAACTTCTAAATTGGAAAAACGAAAATATCATTCGGAAAATTTCTTGTCCGATCGGAAAAAAATGGTATTAACCTATAAAAACTTATAAATTGAAAAAACAAAAATATATCATTCGGAAATTTTTCCGTTCCATCAGAAAAGGCATGTTTAGTCGGAAAAAATAATATTACGTATTAACCCATAAAAATTTATAAATTGGAAAAACGGAAAAGTCAGACGGAAAAATTCTTGTTCGATCGGAAAAAAGTATGTTTAGCCGAAGAAAAAAAGGTATTAATCTATAAATATTTATGAATTGGATAAATATTTTTGTAGTTTTTAATTAAATAAGAAAAACAAGTTAGATCGAAGAAAACCTATAAAATTTTCTTCTTAGTCAGATTTATTTCCCCTTGTAGTTTCTAATAAGAAAAAACAATTTATAACGAAGAAAACATAAACTTATTCTTAACCGGAACTAATTAATTTAACTAATTGGTAATTTATTAATTAGTTTAATTTACTAATTAATATAACTTATCAATATATAGGATTTATTTATTTATTTATTTATTTATTTATTTATTTATTTTTTGATAAAACTATTCAGAAAAATTTTGATTTGTCAAATATTTTGTACTCGGAAACCTCGATATGACGAAAAAAAAAAATATTTATGTACATATTGTAGCAATGTTAATGTTATTTGTAACTGTGGTATTTTGAGTAAAACCTTAATATTACGATTTTTTTTCTGAGCCTTTTGACTTCGAAATATCGAAATCTACCTGTATTTATTTACTATAGGAAAGTTTTTAGTTTAGTCTCGAAATTTTAAGCTATACTGATTGAAATGAAGAAACTCCTTTTTTTTTTTTTTTTTTTTTTTTTTTTTTTAATCTAAACTTTAAATTTAGTTAGAAATGTGTATCACGGAATTTAAATGGTATCAAATAAAAATTCAAAACTGAAATACAAATATTTAATATTTTTCCATTTCGAAATCTGGATGTTTTTCACTCTACAAATTTTACCTTTAATTGAAAATAATTATGGTTTTATTTTTTCCTACTAACTAATATTGTGTTTTCTTTTTATTTTATTAAAAAATATATAATTAAAAATGTGAAAGTGTTTTTATTTACCTTTTTACGTGATTTTGGATTGATTTAAAAAAGTGCTTAAGAAATATATATGATATCGGATGAAAATTGAAAATACCCAAATACTTTTGAATTTTTATCTCGAAATAATATGAATATTTTACAATATACGAGTATATTTCTCCCAGAAATAATACGTTCGTTTTTTTTTTTTTTTTTTCTTTTTCTTTTTTTTTTTTTTTTGCCTGAATCAATTGTATTTATTTTTTTTTAAATATTTTTATTAATACTATTGCATTTTGTTTAGTCCGAAAAATAAGGGGTAATATCAAGTTGTTATGCTGTTTTAAAGTTTGTCGTTAGAAAGAATTGAAACTTATATTAAGAAATCCCGTATTTTTGACAAATTTTTGTCTCTAAAATATTCCTTAAGCAAACAAATAAATAAAAGAAACAGCTAGAGATTTTAACTGACTTCTGAAAAATAGAAAGATAGAACTTTTTTTTTTCGCTTCAAAGTAAAGCTTGGGCACCTAGACAACTGGGCGCTGAACTTCCTGTCCTATGTGTTAATTACAAAACAAGCAGCACCTGCATTAACTCTTTGTTTAAACCGTTAGTATTCAAGCTCATAGTACGAAATCATTCAATTACAAAATGTTGATGCGAGAATATTTTGGTATTTGGTTAATAATTCAATATTTTTGCATCTGTATGTCCTCACCTAAATGTAAGAGACAAAAAGTACAATCTGCGTTAATTCCATTTTCGGTAATGATTACAGGAACACACATAATAAACAAAAACATGCTGATAAAATTTCAGCCCATATACATATACCGTTTTGCATTGCTGGAGTTCCAAAAAAACCTTTTGAAGTAAGTAAGCTACTTTATTACAGAATATTTTAGATATATAAAATGTGGAAATAACTATTGTTTTCATATTTAATAATAGATTTACTTATTTATTTAGGGGAGAGATAAATTATTTAATAACTTGTAAAAATGTACTGTTATTCGATATATATTAACTTTTTTTTAACAGTTAGTATCGGAATTCCCGAACTATTTGCTAGGTTTGTTTCAAACTGGAGATGACAAGCTAGTTATTATTTAAATTTCATGAAGTTATTATTATTTTTAACAAAATTTTTTCTTTCAATGTATTTGCTTTCTTTTTTGCCGACCATTTTAAAATTCGCAAGTCAATGTATTTAGTATTGTGCATGAAGTTAAAACTGTACTTTGGATCTTTTTATATTTTATCAACATTATTTCATTAATACTAAGAAAGTTAATTTATTTTTTGAAGTTCAAATGTCAATTGTAAAATATTCTATATTTTAAAAACTTTGTTATAGTACCAGATATAATAATTTTGTCTCACTGCATAACAATAATTTGATTATTACTTTATACATAGATTTTTGTGTGTGTGTGTGTGTGTATAAATAAGAAACAGAATTTAATCATTTGAAACTTGAAAATAATTTCGCTCTTGGGAGAAGATAAAATGGCGCAACTTTTGATTGTTTAAAGCTAATTGATGATTAAATCGATCTTTAAACCTCTTTTGAAATTTAAAATTTTTTACTGATACTTTTTTTTTTTTTTTTTTTTTAAGCCTGGTGTGCCTGTGTGTGTGTGTAAGGAAGGGGGGGGGGGTTGTAGATTGTAGAGAAACAAGAATTTTACTTTTGACTTATGCATTTCGTTTTTTTGTTTTGTATTTTGTGCATGGTTTCATACGGCGACAGCAAAACTGTTGGCTCTGTTTAATTGCCTTATTTATTTATTATTATTATTTTTTTAAGAATAATTTGAGTATAATTTGAAAACACAATGAATTCGCACCTGAAAACTTACATACTTTCCTTTAATAATTTGTTATTTATCTACTAGCGGCCTTCGCCCGCTACGCTGGTCGGTTTATCTAAAGAAATCTTGAAGAAGTAGTTAGATAAGGTTCAGACATACATTAAAAAAAAAAAAAGCAAGTCGATCATTCAAAAAACGTTGGGAAATATCAAATATTTACTGTAATTTTTTAAGAAAAACAAAGTTTCGAAAAAAAAAATTAAATCGAAAAAAAAATTACACTGACATATTAATGCAAGGAAATTTTCCCAGAGAGAAAATTCGCCTTGAATACAATATTTCAAATTCTTTTAATTGCTTATAGGCGTTAATGCCAACATAGTGAAAAAAAATTCCATGCTGGGAATCGAACCCGGGCCATCAGTATGGCGCACTGACGTTCTACCGACTAAACCACATGGAACGACAGCCAGCTTGAAACTTTCTCATACTTAAGTAGACTGGCGAAAACATAACGATAGCGCGTTTTAAAATCGCACAGTGACATCTATTGGATTTTATATGTACTAAAAAACGTTATGTACTAAAAAACGTGAGCAGCGCACCTAATAGTTTCTTTTGTTTCTTTTTGTTACTTTTTTGTCTGTTGTCTGATTTTGATGAAACAAAGCCTATACACTGCCCGGGAGTGTGCATTCTTCATTAGTGAAAACCGCATAAAAATCCATTCAGTAGTTACGAAGATAACCTCGAACAAACAGACAGACAGACAGACAAAAAATTCAAAAAAATTTTTTTTGTGTTTCATTGGTTTTCTTTTATCGCCCTGACTCCATTTTTGTCAATTATCTTCAATGTACAGACACACCGGGTCCTACTGTTTTATTATATGTATAGATATAATGCATCTAATATATTTATATGATATATCTAGTACAGTAAAACCTCTAAATAACGGACACCTTGGGAGCGCAGAAATTGTCCGCTATTCGGAAGTGTCCGCTATTGGGAAAACCTCAGAGATAGAAAAATTGCTAATGAATGCTTAATGTTTCATTGGTCGATTTTAATATGCTCTAAAACCTCTATTATATGATTAACCAGAAATTAAAGTAATTTTTAAAGCAATAAAACTGAAATAAAATTGTGCATATCTTTATCCATTGTTTATTACATTCTTACAAAACAAATAGTTACAAGTTTGCTTTTACTTGCGATTACATGTAATTTGTTTTTCAATATGAAGTTTTAACTCTGTCAATAGTTTTAATCCTTTTCAATCATCTTTTTCTTAAAGAAAAAAAAATGTATAACTGTTTACTGTATTTTTCTGCTTCTTAAAAGCATACAATCTTAAATCATCCGAGGGAGGGGGTGGGGTGATTACAGATAAATATAGGAGGAGAGGAGATTTTCTCCAGTTCATTCCCACATTTATCTGTGATAACAACATTCATGACATATTGCCCTAATAAATTTAGATGATTTTTATTTTTTTTTTTTCTTCGTTGAAAAATAATTTTTCATTCTTTTTTGCCAAAATTACTGTCCGCTATTCGGAATGTCCGTTATTTAGAGGTTAAACATACAAAAATTTAAGTCTTGGGAGTGGGGATTTGAAAACTGCCGTTAAATAGAGGTGTCCGCTATTCGGGAGTGTCCGTTATGGAGGTTTTACTGTATATATTTTATGTAATGACTGGGCAACGGCGGGCGGGTCAGCTAGTAGAGATATCTATATATACATATATATATATATATCAGGGTTGGCAAGTTTTTGACATGCGACAGTTTTTGACGGTTTTAACCATGGTTTAAACCGTCATGTCAAAAACCTCCTTGTCAAAAATGTCAAAAACTGTCAAAAACCTATATTTATATGTAAATAAAAATATTTATTTACATATATATATCTACCTATATATAAGTAAAATTTATTTGCTTTTAATAAAGATAATGTCTCTAAATATGCTGTAGAAAAAATAAATTTAAATTTTTGAAGTAACATATTTTGAATATTGAACAAAACCTTAGATTTTGGAAAACTTATCTTTTGTAATATTGTTTATTAAATTTTAATGTGTTATTTAAAATATACAGGGATATATATTATGAAGAAATTTATTTATAACCAAATTTATCCATTGTTTAAAATAATATTAAAGATTAGACAGGTTCTCTAATTGATTAGGAAAAGAAAGATGTTCAAAATTGGTTATGTGCTACCATGTGATACGTAGGGCAAATGAATAGGATTATTGAACTAAATTTCTACTTTGATAATTTTCATTTAAATTGATTTCGATTATGTAATCAAATTAATTTGAAGTATTTCATGTATGTTTTATTTTTTAAAATTATGAATTTAATTAGATAATAATTAAAAAAAACTACATGATATTTTGTGTTTTAGAAGTATTTCATAGATCAGTGTAATATTTTTTCTGCTTTGACTTTTACAGTTGTTATTTGGTTTTTCTGAAAAATCAGTAATTCTGAATTTTAAATCGTCAGTCATTTTTTGAATTTATAACTAACATAAAAATAATAAAAAATTAGCTCCTTTCTATAAATATCTGAGTATCTATTTACAATATTCAACCTATTCATTTACTATGCTGAAAATTTAGCTTACACAAATACTTACAAAATTTTTTTTTTTTCACTGAATACTATAAAATTTTGTTAAATATCTTAAGTATTCAGTTGTTGAATAATTACTTATTGTCTTACCTTGCTATCAAGGTAAACATTATTTGTATTTTTAATACTATTAGCGTGTGTGCTGTGAGGTAAGGAGGCGGAGGCAGGGAGGGGGAATAAAAATGATGTGTAATAATCATACATATAATAAATAATATGCATTATTTTTAAATTCAAATTAACCTACTGGATATTATGTATATAGCATTAAAAAAATATTAAACACATATATCAAATTCCACACTTTTGAAAATCCTGCATTACAACACTTAATTCGTTAATATTTATAAATATTAGTTATGTCAAAATGCATTCTAAATAACTTTATATTTTAAATATAATAATAATAATAATAAATAAATAAACAAGATAAATAAATAAACAAGATATTTAAACATAAATAATTATGCATGTCCATTTTGAGATAAATTTCTGAAATTTGAAATCTGTGATTTTTACCTTAATTTTTATCAATTAAAAATATTTAAAGACCTACTAATTACCCATAATATAATTAAATCTCAACATAATGTATGGCATCTGTTCTTAGTTTTAAAATATAACAACAAACTTTAGTACACCGCAGCAGATTGTGACTTTATGGGTTTTTGACAGTTTCTTACAGGTTTTTGACGGTTTAATCCGGTTTAAACCTTTGTCATGTCAAAAACCCCTTTTTGACGTCAAAAGCCCAACCCTGATATATATATAATAGTTTGTCCTGACTGACTGATAGTCAACGTTCGGCCCAAAATATTGAATGTAGAACCATTAAAATTGGAGAGAAAATACTTCTTATGATGTACGTGTCCACTAAGATGGAATTTTTGAAATTACCCCCTCCCCTAAGAGGGACAAGCGGGGGGACGGGGTCAAAAATTTTGAAACAACTTACCACATCTCAGCAAACATTTAAGGTAGGAGCGTGAAATTCCAGAAAATAAATCTACTAAAAATATTATTAAACACATAATCCAACGATTTTCGAAATCCCCCCCTCAAGGGGTTAAAAGGGGGGGATCGAAAAATTTAGGACATTTGGCACATCTCAGCAGTCTTTTTTAATAATAGCATGAAACGGCAGAAAATAAAATTACTAAAAACTAATTAAATAAGTGTTTCAGCAATATTTATAAATTTCCACTCCCGAGGGGATTAAAGTGGGGGTGGAAAATTCCATACTTTTTGGACCATGTGGCGTATCATAAGAGAGCCTCTCACTTTTTCACTCAATCACTCTTTCATATTAAAAACTTTTCTCCCCTCCCCCTGACCCCCACCAATTTCCCTACCGTGGACAATTTTCGATCTTTTTTTAAACTGTAGCGTTTTATCATTTAAGATCGGATTTTTTTACAGGGCCCTCTGTTAAATATTATTTATGATATATGAAAAATTCACAGCTAGAGGAAGAGTCTACTTTGAGAGGGGAACTATTACCTAAATTTGGCCTACACCTCTCTTGTGATATATCGTTGGATACCCACTTAGTCCTCACAAGTCACCGCTTTTTTAAATTTAGCCGACACCTTT
The DNA here is from genome assembly GCA_964019185.1 of Maratus speculifer. Taxonomy (NCBI): domain Eukaryota; kingdom Metazoa; phylum Arthropoda; class Arachnida; order Araneae; family Salticidae; genus Maratus; species Maratus speculifer. The sequence continues at coordinate 287,506,012 of OZ025292.1, read as the reverse complement.
CGCGTGATATATCGTTGGAAAGCCCTGCGACTGCTTATTTATATTATGCACTACCCATGTCCCTCTCGGGTGGTACGATTATTCCATCAGGAGATCGTCTACTAATGGGGAAAATATATTGTTATATAAGACTAATAATAGCATAATATAAGATTATTTGACTATCTCGTTACACGAAGTCATAATTATCTTGAGAATTATAATATATATGAGGAGCCCAGAAGCCAAGGGGTACAAGTGACAAAATGTCGATTTGGAGTAAATTGAGTTTAAAGATAATTGATGTTAAATTGGAACATCAATAACAATTGACTAAATTGAAATAGGAAACATCTGCTTGTTGCATTCTAATCTTTGAACTCTCATTTCAATAACTGTTAAAAAAATAGGGTACAATTTCTTTAAATGCATAATTAATGAATATTGTTTGTTTTTCGAAAAAAGTGGTTTATCTCTATAACTCCCCAAATAATCAGAAAATGACCTATATTTCTTTACCTGAAATGAAAAAAGCATATTTCCAGATACCCTGTGCACTTAACTCATTTTTTTCAATTTTGTCACTTATACCCCTTGGCTTCTGGAGTCCTCATACATTAATGTGTATATATCTATGAATATACATATATATATATATATATATATATATATATATATACAGGGTGTCCGAAAAGTCTGGAAACGGCCGAATAACTCGAGAAATACATATGAGATTGAAAAACGTAAACATACGTGTTAAATATTTTTAAATAAGCTACTCTATGATACCAAATTTGACCTTCGAAACCGACCCCCTGGGGGTCAGAGGGGGTCCAACTTTGAAATCTTAAATTATAACCCCCATTTTTTATTGCAGATTCGGATTCTACGGACAAAAATACGTAACTTTTGTATTTGATGTTTATTTCAAATCTTCGTTTATCACGGTGTAATCGAGCATAATAAATCGATACATATTCCCGCTTTTCCAACGGGATTTTCCCTAATCGAAACTGATTGGGCAGAATTTTTGACGTCAAATTCCTCGTCTTTTGTAGGAATAGCGTTTCCTGAAAATCACCCGTGGCGATTATTTCAATAGTGCTACACTGTTAAAAAATTGACCCATTTGCTGCAGTGTCACTCCACAGCTATTATAGAATATCTCTTTTGTGACCAATGAGAATGCTCCATAACACAGTAAAGTAATCGTTTTCTATAAAAGCGGTGGAGTGACGATGCAGCAAAAGGGTCAATTTTTTTACAGTGTACTTTACTGTGTTATGGAGCATTCTTATTGGTCATGAAAGAGATATTCTATAAAAGCTGTGGAGTGACGCTACAGCAAATGGATCAAATTTTTAACTGTGTAGCACTACCGAAATAATCGGCACGGGTGATTTTCAGGAAACCCTATTATTGCAAAAGACGAGGAATTTGATGTCATAAATTCTTCCCAATTAGTTTCGATTAGGGAAAATCCCGTTGGAAAAGCCGAAATATGTATCGATTTAATATGCTCAATTACACCGTGATAAACGAGGATTCGAAATAAACATCAAATACAAAAGTTACGTATTTTTGTCCGTAGAATCCGAATCTGCAATAAAAAATGGGGGTTATAATTTAAGATTTCAAAGTTGGACCCCCTCTGATCCCCAGGGAGTCGGTTACGAAGGTTAAATTTGGTATCACTGAGTAGCTTATTTAAAAATATTTAACACGTATATTTACGTTTTTCAATCTCATATGTATTTCTCGAGTTATTCGACCGTTTCCAGACTTTTCGGACACCCTGTATATATATATATATATTAGTCTTCATGTTGGCCATAGTACTCGGAAATTTTCCTTCTTGAAAGTCGGAAATTTATGAGCCTACACCCCCCTACGCGACTAGAGTGGTTTACGCCCCTGACAGCTCTAAAGACTGTACACGTGACTATCAAAATCCAGACTTTAGATTGATTTTTCAAATAAAGAGGCCCGCACAGATCGATTCCTATTATTTCGAAAATCGCGGCTTCTCTGACACGATCAAGAGGTAACACTTTCTACTACATCAGGTGGTTTTGCTGAGTGTGTTTTACAAATGATACATTTGCCGATTACCCTTCTGATTGTTTTCCGACTCTTCAGCACCCAGTAATTTTCTCGTAACGCAGTCATCAACAAGGGTACGCCACAATGACCGAATTCTAAATGTTTCGAAAATATAATCTGTTCTACGACGTAATGATTTGAAGGGAGTAAGATAGGTAATCTAAAATTAAATTCATCTTCTCGTTGAAATATCTTCATTTTTACGCGTATGATTCCTTCCGAATCTGTAAAAATATTCAGGCATTTCAGTCTTTGATTATGTTCATTCACAAAGGATTCTTTTTGCACAAGTTTTAATAATACTGTTTCTGCCGCTTTTAATTCGTTGTGTGTTAATTGACCGAATATTCTGTCGGTACTACCCCTTTTCGAATTTTGGTAAAATCGCAAAATCCAACCAGTAACTCGCAAAATTTTATTGTAAGAAGAATAGCGATTATAAAATTGTGCCTCATCACTCTCTACATTAGGAGCGGTCACAATAGTTTTTCTTTTTTCAGAATTCACTATATCCATATTAGGAAAAATATTAGTACTAGGCCAATTTTCCTTTGATTCTGAAAGCCATGATGGCCCTAACCACCACTGAGATTTAATAAGGGATTTTGCACAACAACCGCGTGACGGTAAATCTGCTGGATTCATATGTCCAGGTACGAAATTCCATGAAGTGTTGGGGGTAAGCTTTCGAATTTCTCTAACTCTATTTTCTACAAATGTAGCCCAAGGACCTTCCCGTTTTATCCAGTATAACACGTCCATTGAATCTGACCAATAGAAAGTATCAACATTTTCTAATTTCAAATCGTTTTTAATACTATTAGACAATCTAGCTCCAATACAACAGGCCAATAACTCAAGGCGTGGAATGAAAATGTCCTTTAGAGGAGCTACTCTAGAACGAGCCTGAATAAGTTGACAAGTTACACGATTTTCTACTTCATTTCTTAGATAAATGCATGTAGCGTAAGAAAATTTTCTAGCGTCGCAGAAAATATGTAAAGATAAGTTTCCCTCTTTTAGAGATAAGTTAGACAATCTTCGCGGGATCTCAAGATTTCCCAAATCATTAATTTCCTTAGTCCATTTTCTAAATTCCTTAACTATCTCATCGGGCAGATTGGAGTCCCATGACGCCTTTATTTTCCAGCATTTCTGTAAAAGTAATTTTGGAATTAAGGTCACGGGGCAAGTGAAACCGATGGGATCGAATATTTTATGAGTTAAGGACAAAATTGTTCTTTTAGTGATGCACTCATTTTCCAATTTAAAATTCCGAAAATCACACGATAATGTATCACTCTTGGTGTCCCACATTAAACCAAGTAAGGGAATTTTATCCTCAGCCGCATCACTCAAATGACCCTTTTCATTAAAGCCTAATCCAATTTCTTCGCACCGATTATGACACCAGCCACGAAGATCAAATTGTGCCGAAGCTAAGAGTTTCCGCTTTGAATTAGCTGATTTTGAATTTTTGAATTTTTGAAATTTGAATTTTTGAATTAGCTTTTACTGATAAGCGTTGCATTTGTGTATGATAGTCATTATGGGCTAACTTCTTTCCTTTTCGTGAATTCAGACTTAACTTTGCTTCAAAGATGTCGAATGAGAAGGATTCCGTGGCTCATCGGAAAGAGAATGATACATCTTCAATATGGTACTACTATTTAACGCCAAAAGATGGAAAAAGCGCTTAATGTAAAAGGTGTAGCGCAGTGCTTGAAACATTCGATGGATCGACTAAGGGATTGCAGAATTTATTAAATACTCTATTACTTTCCACAAGTCAAGATTGCACAGAAGATAAGTTGCCTTCTAAAAAGTTGAAAATAGAGGACTATTTTAGTAGTGATAAGGAATTCTATCGAGAATGACTGCTTAAAGATGGTTTTTCATTTAATGTTTTCATTGCTTCAATTGATTTAAGAAATTAACTGATAGCTAAAGGCTACAATGTAATGATTTGCCAAAATCTGCAGTATCAGTTCGAAATCGTGTAGTGAACTATAGTTTCATAATAAAGATGTTAATTACAAGAGAAATTCAAACTTTTAAAACTTCAGGAAAAAAATTAGTTGTTTGATTTTGACGAATGGACATCTACTGCAAACAAGCAATTTACGAATATTAATGTCCATTCAAGAAATATAAATTTAAACAAATTCTTTAATTCAGGGTTTGTGCCTATACATAGATCTTTCATTGAATAAAAATATATCGAAATGCTAACACTGCGCTAAAACAGTATGGCACTTCAATGAAAAAAAAGTTGATGCTATCGTAACTGTTGGACACAATGTAGTGCTGAAAGTCGTAAAAGAAATTGAAGTTAATCAACAGCTTTGTTTTTCTCATGGCATTCTTTTAGCATTCTTTGTGATGATTTATATTGTAATCAACGAAATACAGAACCAGAAATTTCCTCAAGTAAAACAATAGGTGAATCATGCTGCGGAAGTGAAAATTTAACCCTAGAAGAAGATGATAAAGATGAAGATATTGAATCTTCCGAAAGTTTAGAATCGGGGTTTGTTTTAATTTTTGAAGATGAAAACGGCTTTTCATACTCTGACGAATATATCAATGAACTTATTTAAAAAGTTCGAAAATTCGTAATTTATTTTAAACGATCTGCAACAAAGAATGAAGTTCTTCAAAAGTATGTTAAATCTGAAAAAAAGAAAAAAATTCCCCTTCTTTTAGATTGCAAGACTAGATGGAATTGCTGGTAAATATACTTGAATTGATTTTATTTCTTGAAAAATAGCATACAGAAAGCTTTAATCGATTTAGATCATAAGATCTGAATTGACGATTCCGATTTTCTACTTATAAACGAAATTATTGAAGTCCTCAAACCGATACAAATCACAGTAGAAGCAATCTGTTGCAGGGATTCTAATTTGTTAGCCTCCGACGCAGCCTTAAAAATTCTTTTAAACGAATTGTCGGAGAAAAAAAAAATCAAAATTTGCTTATAAAATGATAGACGTGCTAAAACTATGCATTAGAGAACGACGACGTATGGAATTATCGGGTGTTTTAATATATTTGCATAATCCTAAACGAGATGACCTGAGTGCAAACTAGCAGTATGTTTTCTATTCATCACAAAACTGTTATTAAGAAACAAGTAAAAGCAGTAATTGGAAGGGTGAATAACAGTGTTGACAATAGCAAGTTTGAAGATATAGAAATAACGCATATTGAGACCACTGCGAAACGGCAAACGCATAACCGAACATTTAAGGAAAAATTACAACAAGAAATAGAAAAAGCATGCGAACTGTCGAACCTGTAACACAAAAAACTAAAGTATTTATCATTAAAAATTAGAAATGAGATGTCTCTTTTTGAAAATGGAGGAGTACGCGGTCATCATTTAAAATTAGTTTATGAATATTTGCTGACAATTCCCCGCGCGAGTGTCAAAGCAGAACGAGCAGTTTCAGCTGCAGGATTTATTGCAAACAAAATTAAGAAATACTGAACTATTCAAACTAATGTTTTTATCTTGACATGCAATAATTTTTTATGTTATGCAACGTTTTCAAATTTTAACAACTATCACTATTTAGAAATTTAAATAATACATTTATTTAAATTTTTATTGTTATATTTTAGTATGTGTTAAGAACTTTTATTTCAAGAAAAAAAAGCATCATGTAGAGTCTTGTGGTTAGAAATCTTGTGTTTTCGATATCCTAAATTTGTAATCTTTAGTTATTTGGTAATGAGAATAATTCAAAATTTAATTAGTGATATTATTTTATTAATTATCTTTCCATATTGTAAATATTTAACCATTCAAAGACTTTTTCAACAATAAATGAAAGAAATTATATGGAAAATAAAACAACTTAACAACCAATAAACTTTTTCGTTGTTGTTGTTGTTACATTGTCAAACATCAACAGCATATTTGTTTTAATTTCCAGTTGTTGTAATTTATCCTATAGTTTTTTTTATTATTAACTAATAAATTTTAAACTTGGTATATTTTCTTAAGTTAGGCTATATTTTTGCTTTAATTATTTTTTTACAATATTGTGAAATTTAGCTATTGTAAGAATTGGCAATATTGGAGAAATTCTAATTTTCGTAATCCCGGGATTATCCCGGGATCCCGGGATTGAATTTAAACAATCCCGAAATCCCGGGATCGGAAATTAGTCTCGGGATTATAATCCCTAGTCACGATGCCAAAAGTCTCTAATTTGTAACATGTAGATTATGAAATCAGTGGAATTGAACTGTAATCGTAATCGTTCGGTAATCGTAATCTAACTAAAAAAATTTAATCGTAATCTAAACATAATCGTAATCCATCAAAAAATATTAATCGTAATCTAAACGTAATCGTAATCTAACTTGCATAAATAGAGACATAATCGTAATCTAACTTGCATAAATAGAGACATAATCGTAATCTGGTTTTTGAAATTGAAAATAATCGTAATATTAATCGATTACAGCCCTCCGTAATCGACTCGAAGTCTGGTTGGCACCATTACAGAAATAACATTAAAAAAATAATAATAATAATGTTATTAAAAATAAATTGATAAACAGTTGTCAAACGAGTTGCAATTAAAAGTGCTTTTTAAAACTTTCCAACAAAGTTGAAAAGTTTTAATGCATTCTCTTTGTCTGTTTGTCTGTCTGTCCATTTGGCCATATGTCCATTTTTTCGTTTGTCCAGCTGTCCCCACTACTGTAAATATACCCGGATTTTTATGCAATTGGCATATCTTATTTAGGGTCTTTAGGCATGTTTAATATTGTGTATGAAGTATGTGGGATTAATTATTCATTTACAGGGGCACCCAAAAGAATTCCATCACGTTATGGTATATGGGGAAAAATCATTTGCTGAGTATTTTAATGACATTACGCTGTTGCAAATATATTGAGACTGATATAAATCATTAAATTTCATTGAAATTTTATTAGAACAGGACATTCATAGTATTTTTAATCCATTTTCAGAAACACACAATAGAAATCGATTACAATATTGTCTTTGAGTAATAGTTGCAGGAAATACGTTTTCAATTTCGGCACGCGCTTTTAAATTTAATTATTTTTTAGTTGTGTTTGTAATTATATTAATACGTAGATTCTATAGTTGTCGTCTGATCCGCCCATCTGTTTGTATGTCTGCATGTCTTTCAGGGATGTAGTGGAGGGTATACCGGGGTATACTATGTGTACCTTCTGAATTTTTTAAAGGATTACCGTATATCCTCATGAAAGCCTGTAGTATACATGCACTAGGGTACACCTTCTGTCTTGAGCGTATACTCTCTGTTTAGTGCGTATATCCTCTGTTATTTTTACGACTACACCTCTGATGTCTGTCCATCTGTCTGCCGCATATAACAGTACAAAAACTATCCAACCAAATCTTTAAAATTTTAAATATATATTTATTGCAGAACTTTGTTGAGTCATTTAAAATTTTCGTAAAATTGGATATATAGTTCAAATAAAGGGACAGTCAAAAGTATTCCGTTACATTACGACCGATGGGATAAAACAGTTTCAAGTTCTTTTTTATGATGTTACACCCGTCGAAAACTAATGAACTTGATATGCATTTATGAAAAGAACTAAAATATACATTTTGCAGAATACATCTCTCAACGAATATTTATTATTCATTTACAGGTCACACAAAAAAATTCTTTTATATAACTGTTTAGGGCGGGGGGGAACATTATTTGCGGTATATTTTAATTATGTTAAATTATTTCACAAAATGTGTTTCCATATTGTTGAATTATACATAATATTTTAACTTATTAAACGGTGCAGTTTATCATACTAATCTGAATATATTGAAAAGTGTTTCATAATCTATTCTTGACGCATTAATCTTTCTTTCTTGTTTCCTTATACAAAGGTGTAAAAAACTGAAAATGTGCAAAGCTTAGAAGTTTATCTGTGAATGAAGAATGCAAAAGAGATTATCAGCTGTACGTTTTTCACCTGCTTCTTTTTGCGCTTAGCTTATATAATATAACGCTGTTTTTTCAGTGACGTCACTTTAGTCTTTGTCTATGAAAGAAAAGCATATTATGGTCTAAAAAGCTAATCGTGTTATCAAAAATCATGGTTATATGTGTAATTCGTACATAAAAACTGAGCTGTAGAAAATTTCCTATTCAAAGGTGTAAACCAGTAAAAAATCCATCCGCTGTTGTTAAGTGGAATATACAGGCATTTTCAAAGCTGCTTGCATTATAATGCGTATGATATAATTTAATTATAATATGATTATGAATATTTTAATACAAGTAATAATTAGCTCTGAAAAGAGTTTTTTTTTTTTAAATTTTAAATTTTTATTTACAACACATTTTATTAAAGATACTTTATTTATCAGTTTAATACAATAAGTATTTTATTGTATTAAAATTTACATTCTAATGGTTTTAGAAAGTCAATTATAATATAATTCCATCGCAAGGGAAAACTGAAAAATAAATCAATTAAAATTTTCCTGACTGTTTCCATTTTTCTTCTATTATTATAATAAATTCATTTATTCCAGAAAAGAGAAATAACGGCTTCTTATTTTTCTTGCATGAATATTAAATTGTTTACATTAATTTTGTGCTTTTAAAATTTGAATGCTAACATTAATTTTTAATTAGAGTTGATAGAATTTGTATTTCTAATTTATTAACCTAAAAACATATTTAGAGTGAAATAATTTAAAATTTGATTAATTTAAGGATTGAAATGAATAATAATTATATAAAAAATGACAAGTATATTTAGTTTTATATTACTTATGTTAAGGAATATATCTTTATATTGTAGATATTGTTTTACTGCGTCTTGCATTGCTATACTTGGCAAATTAAAGGAATTTTGATACTTACTTTTCATATTTTCATACTTTCTATAGCATTAAATTATTTAAATTTCAAATATGTACTACATTTGGGTGTGAAACTAGTGGTTTACTAATAATCTTTTGAAAAACACATGAAGAATTGGTTTCAATGAAATTATTGTACATATACAGAGTATTTAAAAAAGGATATCCGAAATTAAAAATTTAATGAAATTATTGTACATATACAGAGTATTTAAAAAAGGATATCCGAAATTAAAAATTTAATTGTCCATTAGTTATAGCTGATATAAACTAAAAGGGTCAATCCATTTCAAGTGGTCCAGAAAATATTTTTTTGGTCGCTCGACCATTTTTAAAAAAATCTGAAATTTTTTGTACAACAACCCTAACATGATGGAAGTTCAAAATGACCGTTATTTTAATTTTACTATTTTTTGTTTGTGCATGGCGGCCATCTTTGTTTCATCGTGTTCAGCGATTTTCTCAGATACTAGGATACACAAAATTGTAAATATCTCGTATTTTACTTTCCCAATTGAAATTGGGGTTTGCAGCATTTTGTTCAGAATAAAATAGGCTAAATGTACGGTCGTAGAATAATTTAGAAAAATAAATTTTTAAAGGTGAAATTTTTCTAACAAAATTTAAGATTTTTTCCAAAATCTATCCGTTTGCAAGAGGAAATTTTTCATGTAAGGAAAACTGTCAACCTTACACAATTTTTTCTACAAGTAGGTCAAAAGTGCGTGTACTCACACACCAAGTGCCAGATCTGGGAATTCATTTCTCTTTGCGAAAAAAATTCCAAAATTCGTCAAAAATTCCAAAAATCGCACTTTTTAGGCTTTGATATCTCTGGTGGGGCACGAGATAAAAATCTGAAATTCTGGCCTTTGATAGTATTTTGTAGTAGTTTTATCTACAAAAAAATTTCAAGAAAAAGATTTGACTACAAGCTGAGATATGACATGGACAATATGTGAAAGCAATACTGCCAAACTATTGTAACCTTTTATGTAATTATTCATGCCTCCAAATTTTAAATTAATTATTTATGGTACAAAGTTAAATGTTAATTACTAATATCTTCTTCAAATGCGTCTGTGTGATTTAAACAATTCAGAATGTATGCTAAGCCAATACACTATTTATCCAGAGGAACAAACCTACTACAAATGCTATTGCAACAATTTTACTCGGTACACATTTCAGGCAAAGTAAATTTCAGACAATGGGTTGCAACTGATCGAGTTGACATGGTTTCAATTATTAAACCTAGAGAATTTCATTCAAGTTAACAAGGGATGACAAGATTTGGGTGGCTTCAAATAAAATTTTGTGAAAGAACAGCCTGATGGACTGACAACAATAACTGGTCGAATTCTTAACATCTCTCGTAAATAGTGTTAAGCTCTTTGTTGAGCATATATAGTATTTTTGTAAATTAAACATTTATTATTAAACTGTTTTCAACAAACGATATTTTCTGTGTAAATATTGTAATAAATGAGACTAATCTCATTTCTCCTACTGTACTCATAATAGCATTTCTTAATATTTTTTAATCACCGTATCTCAGCTTATAGTCAAATCTCGTTCTTGAAATTTTTTGTACATAACACTATTACACAATACTATCAAAGGTCAGAATTTCAGACTTTTATCTCGTGCTCCATCAGATATATCAAAGCCAAAAAAGTGCGATTTTTGAAATTTTTGACGAATTTCGGAATTTTTTTCGCAAAGTGAAATCAACTCCCAGATCTGGGTCTCGGTGTATGAGTACACGCACTTTTGACCTATTTTTAGAAAAAAATTGTGTAAGGTTGACAGTCTTGTTGAACAATTACATAGTAGGTTAGAATAGTTTGGCAGTATTGTTTTCACATATTGTTCATGTCATATCTCCGCTTGTAGTCAAATCTCCTTTTTGAAATTTTTTGTACATAACATTACTACATAATACTATCAAAGACCAGAATTTCAGATTTTTATCTCGTTCCCCACCAGACATATCAAAGCCTAAAAGTGCGATTTTTGAAATTTTTGACGAATTTCGGAATTTTTTTTCGCAAAGAGAAATCAACTGCTAGATCTTAGACTTGGTATATGAGTACAAACACTTTTGACCTATTTGTAGAAAAAATTGTGTAAGTGTGACAGTTTTCCTTGAATGAAAAATTTCCTATTGCAAACGGATAGATTTTAGAAAAAAATCTTAAGTTTTGTGCTAAAATTTCACTTGTAAAATTTTATTTTCCAAAATTATTCTACCACCATATATTTAGCCTATTTTATTCTGAACAAAATGCTGCAAATCCCATTTCAATTGGTAAAATAAAAGACGAGATATTTACAATTTTGTGTATCCTAGTATCTGAGAAAATCGCTGCACACGATGAAACAAAGATGGCCTTGTGACGTCGTAACTAAATGTACTTTGACTCTCTGTACAATTTCACAATTCACTTTAATGAAACCAACACACGGAGTACACGATGAACACTATATACATAACCTCACTGCGCTATTTACAATTATGTACAGTTAATTTACACATATATTTATTAGGAAAATGCACTTGAGAATATACAGCCCCTTCCGGGCATGAGGTTTTGAACACCCTTTACCGATGTTCTTTAAAACCTGAACTATCCACGGCTCACACCCGAGCCCGCCGAAAAAAACGTTCTTTTCTTGCTGCGCACCAGGCAACAACTGAATCCCTTCGTTTCAGTTCCATTTCAAACAGAAAAGTTAATTTCAAAAAGTCTCTTTCAAAATGAAAAAATCACGGAGCGGACGGTTTTCAGACCTCATGGCACTAGGCATGGAACGTCATCGCAGACTTATTGGCGTCGACATCACGGAGCCGGCCGATATCACAGCTCCTTCCCCCTAAAGAGATTTTCATAGGGTGCATACACCTATGAAAATTGAAGATTAGGAAGACGGCATTGAGCCCCTCGTCACTCCCGACACGCCAAACCTGAGAGGTCACAATACCAGAACACTATTAAAATAAATGCATAAATATAAAAAAAAAACCTTACGATTAAATTTTACTAAACACAATGAGCTAGTCATCTGAGATATCCATCTGAGCCGAAAGAATGGCACAGTACTATTCTCGAATATGCAACATAAAGTTCTATACTAAATAATACACAAAATTAATACAATTAAATAAAATTCAATATATGTAAAATAAATATAAATGAGTGAATTCAATGATTGGATTTTAATATTTACACACACTATTACTCAGTTCTACTCAGTCCATCGGCATTCCCGTGAAGCGTTCCCGGTTTGTGCTTAATCTCAAAATTGTATGCCTGTAAATATAATGCCCACCTAGTCAATCTAGCATTTTTCCCCATCATTGTTTTAAGATAGGTCAAAGGATTGTGGTCTGTTTGTATAACAAACCGCTGCCCATCCAGATAATGATTCAGCTTTTTAAGACCATATACAATCGCAGCTAATTCGCTTTCAATAGTGCTGTAGTTCTGCTCTGCTTTAGAAAATTTCTTACTTAAATATAAAATGGGATGCTCTTCCCCATCTCGAATCTGTGACAGAACTATACCAGCACCATATAAACTTGCGTCGGTTTGCACAATAAACTCTTGTTTATAATCGGGGGCATATAAAACAGGACTCTGGGTCAACCTCCTTTTTAATTCCTGAAATGCCTTTTCACAATCCTCATTCCACTCTATCTTTTCTTTTTTTACTTTCCCTTTCAAGATATTAGTCAGGGGAACCGCGATTATTGCATAATCTTTTATATAACGAGAATAGTAGCCCGTCATTCCCAGAAATGACCTTACTTGTGTTTTAGTTGAGGGTGTTGGAAAATCTAAAATTGCTTTAATTTTTACGTCACTGGGGGACCTCTTTCCCGAACCTACCTCATGACCTAAAAATTTCACGCTGTCTTGTGAAAATCTGCATTTTGTGGGTTTCACTGTTAAACCGGCCTCTAATAAGCGCTTTAGGACCTTGGCTATATCCTTCATGTGACTTTCCCAAGTAAGTGAAAACACCGCAATATCATCAATGTACGGCAAGGCAAAGGATTCCAGACCTCCCAGAACCATGGCAATTAATTTACAGAAGTAGAAAGGAGCATTCACGAGACCAAACATCATGACCTTAGGCAAAAATACCCCAAAAAGTGTCACAAATGCAGCGTACCTTTGGGCCCTTTTGGTCAGTGGTATTTGGAAATAACCTTTGGTTAAATCCATCACCGTAATAAAGGTCGCAGAATTCACCTTTTCTACTACCTCCTCTATATTCGGGAGTGGGAAAAATTCCGTTCGAGTCTTGGAATTTAGTATTCTATAGTCCACACAAGGACGAGGATCTTTTCCCGGAACCTCTACCAAAATCATGGGGGACGTAAAATCGGACTGCCCTACCTCAACTACTCCTAAGTCTAATAATCTTCTTATCTCCTCCCTCAAAATTTCTATCTGCCTCGGCGACATTCTATAAGATTTGGCTCTCACCGGCGTTTCATCAACTAATTCTATATCCATCTCCACTAAATGAGTACGTCCTGGATCCGAAGAAAATACTTTCTTATTTCGCTCTATGACTTCCTTAAAATTATTAATTTGAATTTCTGTCGCCCTTTTCTCTAACCCACTGTTGTCCACGATTTCCCAAAAATCAATTTGTGTAGGGTTTGGCATGGGGTACGGTATTTCGGCATCTTCTTCCACCTCTTCCGAATCGATATCAATTACCAGATTAACAAATTCCGGCCGCTTATAATAAGGTTTCAATAAATTAACGTGATAGATTGTCGCCTTATTTCGCTTCTCTGGTAAGTCAATGGTGTAATTCGTTTCTGAAATTACTCCCGTGACCGTACCTGGCCCGATCCAATTTACAGCCATCTTATGAGATTTAGAGGTTGCCAAAACTAACACCTGGTCCCCAACCTTGAACTTTCTTATCACTGCATTCCGGTCATACCATAACTTTCGCTTGTCCTGGCATTCCTCAATGCGCTTGACTGCCAACTCCTGACATCTTTTCAACCTATTTGTCAGATTCAAAATATAATCTACCACATTTTGGTCCGTACTCTCGTCACCCATCCAATTTTCATACACCAAAGTGTGTGGCATACGCAAATTCTTCCCGTGAACGAGTTCAGCGGGACTAAACCCCGTGCTTTCATGCGTTACTGTTCTTAAAGCGAACAGTGCCATAGGCAAAACTTCTTCCCAATCACGACCCGATTCGAGAAATAAGGCTTTAATGGCTTTCTTTAATGTAGAATGTAATCTTTCCACACAATTGGACTCCGGATGGCAGACTGAGCTATGGGACACTTTTATACCAAATTTTTGAAAGAATTCGGTCGTTAACTCGCTCGTAAAAGACCTTCCTAAGTCAGATTGTACCTCTCTGGGAAAGCCCGTTTTAGCAAAAATCTGCAACATAGCATCAATAACGGAAGTAGAAGTGATATCTACCACCGGTATGGCATCCGGATACTTAGAAGCAAGGCAAATGGATGTAATTAAGTATTTGTTATTTTTATTACTAGTTTGTAAGGGACCTACCGCATCCAGATTTATCTTAGAAAAACATTCGGAAATTATTGGTACCAGTTTTAAAGGAGCCTTACGCTTATCTTTATTACTACCCACCTTTTGGCATGGATCACAAGATTTTACGTAATTTTCAATATCTTGATAACAATTTGGCCAAAAGTAATACCTAAGGACTCTATCTTTTGTCTTTGTCGTACCTAAATGTCCTGATACCTGCTCATGACACAATGCTAAAACTTCTCTTCGATAAATTTCCGGTACGCATAACTGTATTTTCTCCTCACCTGTCCTTGATAGCGACACCCGTACAAGCTTATCTTCCCTAATACAAAATTCTTTATCATTAGAGTTTTTAGCTTTCTCCCACAACTGCTTAAGTGAAGGGCAATTTTTCTGCTCTTCTTTAAATTTCTCCGCTGATACATTAACCAAACCTGTCTCCGTCTCTAACTTTTCCGGTATAACCATCCCTTCCTCCTCTTCTTTAAACTCCACCTCATCTTTATCTCCATCCTCCAAATCCAATCCATTCTCAACTTCAACCACGGATATCTCCCTTTCACGTTCCCGCTTCTGACTGCGCGTCATTACAGCATTTACCAACACAGGATTACCTTTTAATTCCTCAATAAGTTCAGCTGTCTTGTTTCCCAGCAAATAATAACCTTTCTCTAATTCTGTCGGTATCACAGCTGCCTTAGTAATCACCATTCCAAAATCCCCTTTAATTGTAACTCTCGCCAAGGGCAAACATTTACACGCATTATCCAAGGGTCGCTTTATCCACGTTACTTCCCCAATTAAATCATCATTATCTATCCAACTACGGTCACAAAGATCAATTCCAGCCCCTGTATCCCTTAAATAATTTCGTTCTATCCCATTAATTTCTGCTTTTTTCAAATAAGGTGTAAAACACTGTCCTAAACGTACACCTACGTCCACGTGACTGACTAAATCTCCAGAACTTTTGCGTTTTAAATCCGGACAATCTGGCCTAATGTGCCCTGCACGATTACATTGAAAACAGATAATTGGTTTTTTTCTATCAAATTTATCTTTATTTCCAAAATCTCTACGCACATTATCTCTTTTATCAACCCCACCTGATTTAACTACCTGATCCCCTTTACTTCTAGCATTATCTTGCCCATTCCTATCCCTAAAATATGGTTTATTATTCCACGTTTTGTTATCAAACTTCCTAACATTCCCTCTCACACTTTCAAATTTATCGCATTTTTCTGCTAAATATGACGCTGTCTTAATCTCATCCCACTCATCGAGGAATTTATCTTTAATAGCAAAAGGAACTCTACGCTTAACCTGCTCTGTGAGCATTAATTCTTTGAGTGATTCAAAATCATTTACTTCAACAGTTTCTAACCAGTATTCTAAATACCCTCTTAATTCATAAACAAGCTCAGTCCATAACGCACCTGACTTCCTTTGATGAGTCTCAAATTTTGTTTTCAGGGCCCCTGCTCCTAATCTGAATCTCTTTAACAAAACATTCTTGATATGCTGGTAATCATCCCTTTTTTCTAAGGGTTCTTTTACAATAATTTCAGCTACCTCTACAGGTAACAAAGGTATAAGTTGGGACACGTAATTTAATTCTCCTAAATTCTCTTTTAACGCCTGACTCTCAAAAATCATAAAAAACAAGGTAATATCAATTAATTTAGGGTCAAATTTTGGAACTAAATCCTTTAAACTCACTCTTTTATCTTTATTTTCGGCCGTTACAGAATCAGGGGAAACTAAGGAGTTACTATCTGCACTGCATTGTAATCGCAGCTTCTCTAATTCCAATTGTCTATCTTTCTCTCTTTCTAACCTTTCCTGTTCCGCTAATTTATTTAATTTTTCCTGTTCTGCTAATTTTTCCCTTTCTTCTAAAATCCCTTCTAACATATCTTTTGCAATTTGTTCATCATAATCAGAAGCTTTCAAAATTGCCTGAATTAAAGGCACTTTTTTAATGTCAGCAGATATTTCGGTATCAAATTCTGCTGCGAGCAAAAGCAATACATCTTTATTTTGCCTATTCAAGAATGAAGCCATAATCAAACTCAGAAAAATATCTCACTACAAAAAAGTAAATACAATTACAAAATATTTCTATAACTTTCCTGAGCACAATAGCATTAAATTACCAAAGAAAAACAAGATTTTTTTTTCAACTGAGTAACACTTTTCTCTAATCACAGTAAATAATTAAAACCGTAACTAAAGTATTCATAAAAAATGTACAATAAAATAATAAAGACTCAGTACATTCCTTTACTTTATTAAATCACATTGCTTTAATGCACTACGAAAAAGTCAATAATAATTTCAGTAAATTCAACTTTCTAATTTAATAAACTTTACACTGCAACTTAAACAATTAAGTTCATTACCGCCCTACTTGTGCAATGAAAATCGCCTTACTCTTTATGCAAAAAATAAAAATATATTTAAAATACTTAATATATTCTACTTTTACACTTCTTATTTTGTTTTACTTTTAAAACAAAACAGCAACTAGCAAATAATAATAATAATAATAAATCCCGAAAATACTCTTGTGCAATAACCTTAAAAAAAAAGAAAACAAAACGAAACACGCTATTTTAATTTTCTAACATTTAAGCGTATGGCACTGAGACCTCCCCAAAATTCAGCGCGCAAGAGAAACAATAGGGACTCACCGTTCGATTCTTTAATATTCCGAGCAGAAATTCATAATCTTCGAATGCTGATTTCAATGATCGACACAGCTTTTCAGTCCGCCTTCAAAATAATACAGCAGAGACGATGAGTTCGCGGAACTTTTGATATCAGTTCCTGTATCCCACAGCAAGCCACCAATAATTTTTTTATTTATTACTAGCTGTGACGTCGTAACTAAATGTACTTTGACTCTCTGTACGATTTCACAATTCACTTTAATGAAACCAACACACGGAGTACACGATGAACACTATATACATAACCACACTGCGCTATTTACAATTATGTACAGTTAATTTACACATATATCCATTAGGAAAATGCACTTGAGAATATACAGCCCCTTCCGGGCATGAGGTTTTGAACACCCTTTACCGATGTTCTTTAAAACCTGAACTATACACGGCTCACACCCGAGCCCGCCGAAAAAAAAACGTTCTTTTCTTGCTGCGCACCAGGCAACAACTGAATCCCTTCGTTTCAGTTCCATTTCAAACAGAAAAGTTAATTTCAAAAAGTCTCTTTCAAAATGAAAAAATCACGGAGCGGACGGTTTTCAGACCTCATGGCACTAGGCATGGAACGTCATCGCAGACTTATTGGCGTCGACATCACGGAGCCGGCCGATATCACAGCCTCTATGCACAAACAAAAAATAGTAAAATTAAAATAGCGGTCATTTTGAACTTCCGTCATGTTAGGGTTGTTGTACAAAAAATTTCAGATTTTTTAAAAATGGTCGAGCGACCAGTGCAGGACCACTTGAAATGGATTGACCCAAAATAAAAGACTATGGAAAGAAATATTTTTAAAATGTGAATACATGAATTAAAAAAAAAATAGTTCAAATTTTAGTTAAAAAATGTCATAAAAATTTTAATAATTCGATCTTGAACTTCCACCGAAATTGGGATGATTAAATTCAGGACTTGCGATTTTTTTTTCTATTTTCTAACAGCTGAACAAAGGGAAGAGCAAAAACTGAGGGACCTCTAATGTAGCTTTGAACGCTAATTTCAACATCCGTGTAAGTTCATATAGCGCAACATACACTATTGACGAAATGTTGGGTTATTTTGAAAAATAATTATGTTGAAAATTTATGACCTTTCAAATGCAATTAATGGATTGTTGAATTTTAAAAATAAGATGTTTTTCTTGGATGTAGATTATATAGTATAATAATTGCAATTTAAAAGATCATTTGATAATTGATCGTTTGACTCGTTACATTTTTAATGTCAGTGTGCAGTAATTTATGCATCTTTCTTAGATGCCCTGTGGGAGAATTTGATACGATTTCTGCGATAATCCTCATTAATGGAAAAACTTGTCTGCTAATACAGTAAAAGCTCCATAACGGACACTCCCGAATAGCGGACACCTCTATTTAACGGACAGTTTTCCGATCCCCACTCCCAAAATCTAAATTTTTTTATGTTTAATCTCTGAATAACGGACATTCCGAATAGCGGACACTATATTTTAATTATAAAGTATGAGAAATTGTTTTTTAGCGAAGAAAAAAAAACATAAAAAGGTTCTAAATTTCTCAGGGTAATGAGTCAAAATTTTGTGATCACAGATAAATGTAGAGAGTGGGCCAGGGAAAATCTTCCCTCCCACGTCCAGTATTAAATTCAGGGGATGGTCCGGAGGACATTACCTCCCGGAGCATCACAATGCCTCTCCACTCGTCTCCGGATGATTTGAGATTTTATGTTTTTAAGAAGTGGCAAAATACAGTGAGCAGCTACATTTTTTTTAAAGATGATTCAGAAACATCAGACTATTGACAGGGTTAAAACTTCACATTGAAAAAAAAATTATATGTAATCTTTAAATGCAAATGGAAATTTTTTAAATATTTTTTTCTTTGTAAGAATGTAATAAACAGTGTATGAAGGTATGTACCATTTTATTTCAATTTTATTGCTTAAAAAAGTACAGTAAAAACTCCAAATAACGGACACCTTGGGAGCATGGAAACTGTCCGCTATTCGGAGGTGTCCGCTATTGGGAAAAAGCTCGGAGATTCAAAAATTGCTAAGAAATACTTAAAGTATCATTAATTGACTTTTTTATATGCCCTTAAATTCTAATATATGATTAATCTGAAATTAAAATACTTTTTTAAGCAATAAAATTGAAATAAAATGGTACATACCTTCATACACTGTTTATTACATTCTTACAAAGAAAAAAATATTTAAAAAATTTCCATTTGCATTTAAAGATTACATATAATTTTTTTTTCAATGTGAAGTTTTAACCCTGTCAATAGTTCTGATGTTTCTGAATCATCTTTAAAAAAATGTAGCTGCTCACTGTATTTTGCCACTTCTTAAAAACATAAAATCTCAAATCATCCGGAGACGAGTGGAGAGGCATTGTGATGCTCCGGGAGGTAATGTCCTCCGGACCATCCCCTGAATTTAATACTGGACGTGGGAGGGAAGATTTTCCCTGGCCCACTCTCTACATTTATCTGTGATCACAAAATTTTGACTCATTACCCTGAGAAATTTAGAACCTTTTTATGTTTTTTTTTTCTTCGCTAAAAAACAATTTCTCATACTTTATAATTAAAATATAGTGTCCGCTATTCGGAATGTCCGTTATTCAGAGATTAAACATACAAAAATTTAGATTTTGGGAGTGGGGATCGGAAAACTGTCCGTTAAATAGAGGTATCCGCTATTCGGGAGTGTCCGTTATGGAGCTTTTACTGTATTTTAATTTCAGATTAATCATATATTAGAATTTAAGGGCATATAAAAAAGTCAATTAATGAAACTTTAAGTATTTCTTAGCAATTTTTGAATCTCCGAGCTTTTTCCCAATAGCGGACACCTCCGAATAGCGGACAGTTTCCATGCTCCCAAGGTGTCCGTTATTTGGAGGTTTTACTGTATAATAATATTTATTAGTAGTAGAAGTGAAAGCAGGTTTAGACATAACGCAATTAGAATAAATTAAAAAAATTACAAAAACCTAAATTAAACAAATCAGCATAAGAGGAATTATTTAACATAGTCACAGTAATTTATAATAAGATTTTGTTTTTTCCTTAAGAATTGTTGATTGAGTCAATGTTATACTGCTTCAATTTATAGAGCAATGCACAAGAAGTTTGTTAATTGTAATTAAATTGATTTATTTTGATGGGAAGGGAGGTGAAAGCATTGTACATGCATATATTAATTATTGCAAATAATTTAACTATATATTCATACGTATACATACAAATCTAATTTTTCTTCTTGTTAGATGTTGAATATAAGATCATTCTTATTCTTGGTATAAGTAAAACTAATATACTTACTAATGTACCTCTCGTGGTACACTAAAAAATATTAATGTCACTTTACAACAAAAATGGTGACAACTAAATTGCCACCAAAATTAGTGAAAGGATACACCACCAGTAGATTGGCGTAATAAGCGACCAGCAAAGAAATGGCGTAAACAAACACTACTTTTGGTGGCAACTCAGTCGCTATCATTTTGGTTTAACACAAAGAGGCTGATTGACTTTCATTTAATTGAAACAATTTTTTATAACATACATTTTAAACATATTAACTGGTAAACACGAAACTTGCAAATTGTTTACATGCTTTAAAATATCTTTTTCATAAGTCCTGTATAGAGGGGGGGGGGGCAAAATGGAGTTAGAATACCTTTAAATTATGGCATAGTCAAATTCCTCATGCATGTTTAGCATTAAAATTAAGCATTTTTGGATGCATCTAAAAGATTCGCTCCCGCATGGAATTGATGAATTTTCATATTAAATGTAATCAAGTGGGCACCCTTGATGTTTTTAAGTACATTTTACCAATATAAACACAAGAATAAGAGTATGACAATCCCTTTCACTTTTTCAATATCAGCATTTAAAAAAATGAAATGAAAATTATGAAAATTTCTCATATTATTAATAATGCACCCAATAAGCTAAAAAAATCTAATAATGCATTCTTGGTAAAAATATGTTTTTTGCGAACGGAAAAACGTCATAATCACACATTTTAAAATAATTTTGTAATAAAAATCATAATTACTTATAACTAACATTATAAATTTACTTCGGCGTTTTTAGTTTTCTTAACAAATATAAGCTATATATAATACAAAATTACATTATAATTTTACAATTTAACGCATATTATAAATTGCTTAATTACGTCTACTACATATAAATAAAGCTGAATAAAAAGATTGACAGTTATACAAAATGTATAGCTCTCGTTAAATTAAATCATATCATCTTACTCTTAAATTGTCTGTACCGTGTTAAAAGTAGGATCTAATTTTAAAAAGTACATACAAACATTTAAAGTTTTACATTTTTAATTTGCAAAAAAAGTAATCACATTGCTTACCTTGCTTATGTTCTTTTATCGAGAATTAGAAAAATAAAACATTCGTTCAGTACATCCATAATTTACTTCACAAATACAGACTACTTTTTTTTGGTAAATTTAGCGTTAGTTTGACAAATAAATCAAGAAATAAATAAATCAAGAAATTAAAATAAACACTTGCGGAATTGGGGAACTTGCAACAAAAAATACGTTACCAGATTAATCTTTAATCATTACTGATAACATAGCGGAAATCACTGATATAATTCTGATAGAACTTTATTAGCTAATTTAAAGGAATTTCAAAATGGCGCACTGATATGTTTACAATTTTACCTCGTAATTTGGTGTAAAGTTTCCACAACTTCTTTAAAGGTGTAGAATTACACAATTTTTCATGTATTAAACTTATTAATATATCACTTAAAATTGTATTGACAGGAAAAATCACCAGAAGAAGTGCATATGTAAATTTCATTTGTTGTTTTACAAACCCAAATTAAATGTAATAATATTCCTTTCATTTACAGTGTAGATACCTGGAGTGAACTGCCCATGGGCTTAAAAGGCTAGTCCTTTTCGAGAATGGAGAAGTCCGTACCATCTCGCTATGAGTTTGTTTATTAAACATCCCAGATACTATGTCGCATTTGTTTTAGCTAATGCTGGTTTCTGTTCATTAAATTACATGATTTTAAATATTAATCAATAATTCTATTCTATTAAAATAAGATTTAAAAAGACAAATATAGAAAAAAAGATGATTTAAAGATTAACTTAAACGTATAAATTTTTCCCTTACAATGTTGCTTAACTTACTATTTTTACAACTAGAGACTTGAGAATATAAACGATTGCTTGGCATTATTTTAAAAATTTGATAAATTGACGATTTTTTAAATTATTTGTTTACATAATTTATTAAAATTTTTGTTAACATTATGTGCTACATGATTTATTACATTATTTATTCATGTTATTAGTTTACATTGGATCTGAATATTTAGGTTATGATAGAATTGGGGAATTTATCGCGTAGCCGTCAAGTCAGACGCCGAGCAGTTATAAAATCTGCGGTTTAGCCATAAACATGAATGTAAAATAAATAAAATAAAATAAAATAAACATGCTTTTATTAAATTTCACAAAAATATAGGGGGAAAAACTTTGAAAAAGGCTAATCTGAGAGACAGTTGAAGGTGCAGAATCAAAACTGCATACATATCAAGCGTTCAAAGATAATGCTAGAATCTTAAAAACAAATACACGTGTTTCACGTGATATATTTAATCCATTTATTTATATTAGATACATAATAATTTTTATATCCATTTTAACTTTGGAAACAATTAGAAGAGAAAACAACAACAAATAATGAACTGATGATATTAAGATAAATATTTTATTTAAAATAGTAGTCTTTTTCAAACTTTTATGATTTATTGTGTGACAAGAGGTATTCAGCGGTAGGTACACAAAATTTGAACGCGCTGACTTGTATAATTTTTGTGTATGGACACTGTGACAGACAGACAGACATAATACAGAGACGAATAGGGTTTCGTCAGATGAACGAAACCCTAAATGGAGCTAAAATTGAATATTTTATTTCGTATTAATTTCTATACATACTCTAAACATTAATAAACGTTGTATTCTCATAGGAAATACAATGGTGTATACTATTTTATATAGCTTAGCCCATCAAGAATTTAGTAAAATGTGACACTACTTAAAAATTTCGTCTTAACATATTAAGTACTTACTAATTTTTCTGAGTCGTCTTTCATTACATTAAAAAACATAATTAAAATCGAACATATTTAAATCATCAGCGACATTTGCATTGCATAATTAAATAATATTTCATCTTAGTATATTTTATGTTAATATTTTATTTACAATATTTCAAATCTAAACTTTATTACGCAACATTTTAAAGTAACATTTTATAGAAACAAAGTAGTTTTGTTGCCATTCACACAAAAGAAACTGCAATCTATTTAATAATCATCTTGTTGTTCATCCCTTCCGATAGGTGGCGTATGCCCTTTATTGATGTCACCCCGTCTTTAATCTTGCAGACACCTCTCCCATTTATCTCAGGACGCTTAACTACAGCTTTGTGCAGAATCCATTTAATTTAAAATAAAATTTTACTCGGAACAGAAAACAGAAAGGAATATTTAACATGGTTTCCATGGATGCTATCGGATACAAGTCGGGAGAGTATATTGCGAAATCAATCCGTATACGCATTAGCAATACGATGTTCTTCGCATGTAGGAGCACTCTTCGGAGCAGTCACCACAAATAGTGGATAGTTAGATGACTGGTATCATGCAAACAAGATCCAAAAGAACAATTACATGGAATGTGTAGGGCCCGATTAACCTTTGAAGCTATGGGAAGCAAAGTGTCATTTCGGGGTCTTCTTTCGTTCAAGAAATGCTTCCTGAATTCTCCATATTTGTAAGTTCACCAATGCTAAAGTATAATCCAAATTACTACAAACATTACATTATTGAATTTTGTGGATTTTGATTGGTTGACCGTAGAGGTCAGCACGGGCCCGGGTGACGCCCGTGGCCCGGGCCCGCAGATTGTACCTGGCTGGCGGAATGGTTCCAAATTTTCTAACGGCCATGTCAAGTCGGCAGAATTAGTATAATTTTTTCAACGGGCCGGAACGGGCCTGTCAAGAAAAAAAAAATTAGCGAGCCTGTATATAGGCCAGTCAAATTGTCAAAAATAGATGCAAAAATTCTGCTAGAAGATTTTATGTTTTTAAAGTGTTTATGGGGATGCTAATAACAGGTATTAATGGTTTTCCAACAAAATATCTCGAGGCTAAATTTTGTGTAGCCAAAAAACCACGAAATTTTCTGACTTTTTTCAGTTTTTTGCCTATAACTCGAAAATTTAAAATTTTTTCTCATCGTATTTAATTACAAAAAGTACGATCTTTAAATTCTCTATAAATTTCATAACAAAAACGTTTTTCTAAACCCATTACGAAGCGCGCTACAGGATTCTGAAAATTACACTTTTTATCTAACTTTGTGGAAAATCGGAAAAAACAGAATTTGACACAACTTTTTATTCATTTTATCTTCTTTAATGTAATTAGTTTATATGACAAATAGTCGCATGATAGTAATAATGAATTATTACAACGGTAATATTATAAATATAATTAATACTATTGTAATTTATTTTAAATTTAGAACTTAAATAGAGAACATTAATGGTAGGCATTTATTTACATGAATGACTTAAAAAAAGACTTATGGTAACATTTTTAATGTATTTAATAACATCTGGAACGTTTGTGGGTTGATGGATTTAGTTCGTCAACTTCTGCTTTAGGGTCAAATGAGCAATATGCTTGTTCTTCAACAGCTTTGATCTTCTTTGAGCTGTTTTGAGACACAATCAACCTGGTCGTTAAAGTCATCATTTTTGTTGTTTTGGTCGATTGTTTCCAGGCATCAGCTTCGTCATCGTCTTCTGGGTAAATAAAGTCGTCATCATTTTGTAGTTGACCTCGTAGCAGTTTTTAAAAAATACCGAGCATTTGAGTTCTGATTTTTGGCAAGATCATGCCTTGCATAACATTTTTGGTTACAGCTACTTGAGACATCATATGCTGCAGTGATTTAGATTCTGGATTTTGACACATTTGGACAGGCTGAAAGACACCGTCAGATGTGCGAACCCAACCCGATTTTTCAAGGAGGTTGTCTTTTCCTAGCCAAACTTGTACCTGATGACAAAATCGAAGGAAATGATGTGCGCAACATCTTTCATTGGTGATAGCATTGCAAAATGAAATTTGCTTTTAGCGCTAGACTTAGCAAATAACTGGAATCTCAAGGTGTTTAATATCTGTGTAATGTCTCCATATCTACTGTACAATGAAATAATAGTTTTTCTTCAACGTTTATGACTTCTTCATGGGTAGTCTCTGGTTAATTGACCTTATAGGTTATTTCTTTAAGCTGACCATGTTTTTTCAAAGTTTTGGAAAACCTTGATTTACACAGTCCTAAAAAAGCGGGTGTTGTATCGCATCCGCTGATTGCATCAGTAAAAATAATATTATTATAATTGTATTTGTATGAATGTTTGAAAATGACATGAAAATGAAAATCATGAAATCTTGAAATGACAGAGGTAGCAATCATGATAACAGCGTCTTCTTCCGCCTAGTAAGCTTGAATTCTGTTGTTTTGAAACTCTGTTTTAAGCAGTGAATTGGAGTGGTTCTTGTTTCTGTCATTGGCAAGAAATTTATCGTGATGGAAAATTTCGTTTGACACTTGTTAGTTTTTCTTTTAACTCTCTATAATCCTTATTCGTAATATACTAAACTATGTTAAATGCATTAGTAATGTTTTCGTTAAAGAATCTGTTTAAAAAATTGTTATTAATTAATCGATTTCATAATTGTTATCCAACTGTATTTGCATTACATTATTATGCTAATAATTTTTTTAATTTTGCAGTCAAATCCTATTGTGAATGAAAAATTGATTGAATTTCAAAAATAAAGATAAATCGGACCGTCCTACAATTTAGTGATCACCATGCAAATTTAGCAATGGGTATCATAGAAAGATAAATATTTTTATTTAACCCTGTAACAATCGCGCCCGATACCATCACGGACAAACTGCCTGTTTATGTATCGGACTCGACGATTCAAGATTAAAAATAAAAGGTGTCAATAAATCGAGCAAAATATCTAAACTTAGAATATGTTAAGCTATACCAAATTAAAAAATTTATAAAAAATAAGAACAGCAATAGTAAATTAAATTAAATTTTATAAAATACAAGAAAAGTTATACTAAATTAAACATTCAATAATGTAGACATTGATAACTTATAATAAAGTCAAGTTTGTATGATTTAATCCTACAGCAATGAGCAGTTAATATTATACAATTCTCCCAAGAGTTTTGGATTACTACATTAAAATAAGCCGGTTTTACATTTGATGCGAATGTGTACAACTTATTTTCGACAATAGGTGCAATTTTAAAGCAAACTGCAAAAGATTTTATTTAACATTCAAAAGTTAGATGTGGTAGGAAAATGGAAGAAATTGTCGTACGGATACATTTAAATGTACAGACATCTAATACATAAAAACTGCCATAAACCTAAAAAACACTAAAAAACGTACAACTTACGAGAAAAAAGTAAAATTTGGCAAATTTTTTTATGAATGCCGTTTTAGAAAATTTTCCTGTACATTTATTTATTAATAGGTACATTTTATTTCCACATTTAGCGATAAAAAGAAAAAAAATTGAGATGGGAGGCGAAAATTAGGTTACTTTCTATGAAGTTGAAAAAAAGCGTCATTTTCACTAAGCTGTAGCGCGCTTAGTAATATGTTTACTAGAAAAACGTTTTTATTATGAAATTTGTAGGAAATTTAATGATCTTTCTTTTTGTAATTAAGTAAGGTACATAAAAAATTTAAATTTTCGAGTTATAACCAAAAAACTGAAAAAAGTCAGCAAATTTCATGGTTTTTTGGCTCCACAAAATTTAGCCTCGAGATATTTTGTTGGAAAACACTTAATTCTTGTTACTAGCATCCCCATAAACACTTTAAAAACATAAAATCTTCTAGCAGAATTTTTGCATCTATCAGCCCTTTTTTTGACAATTTGACTGGCCTAATACAGATTTCAGTAGAAACGAAAAAATATGAGCTATTTTCAATGAGTATGGCTTTAACGAGAATAAGAATAAATGTGCGTCACGAGCTGTTATTCGAGCTGTTGCTTATAGTTTGATCACATCAATACAGAAATGTAATTCATACACAGAGAGATCGGCATCGGAAAGTAACATTGTATATAACTCGGGCTTAATTTTTAGGTAGATTTCGTAAGAAATACTACCTATTGCAATCGCACCAGTTTATCTATCTATCTATCTATCTATCTATCTATCTATCTATATATATATATATATATCTCACTTTTTTATGGACACGATAACTTCTATAATTCTTCACCAATCTCCACCAAACTTGCACATAAAATCAAAGGGGATAAAATCTTGGCTAAGTTCGTTAATGGGCAAAATCGGACCAAGGGGGTCGGAATAGGGGGCGTTTTTGTGAAAACCGAAAAAACGCCATAACTTCTTAATTAAAGTACATATCGAATCGGTTTAAAGTTTATATTACTTCTTAAAAATGGGCCAAAAGTATATGCATGACAGATTTTTGATAAATTTAGAAGTGGGCTCAAGGGGCGAAAAAAACAGGGATTTTGAGAGATAAAACATCATAACTTCGTCAATTTTTAAGATATCAAGTCCAACTAAATTTTTTGTAAATGTTCTTAAAATTATCTAAAACTTTTGTATTTACAAGTTTTTGATAGGACCAACTTTTACCGATGAAAAAAATTAAAAAAGAAAAGAAAAAGGGCGCTGAAAAAAGAGAAAAATCCATAACTCCGTCAATTTTTAAGATATCAAATCCAATTAAATTTATTTTACATCTCCTCATCAATACCTACAATTTTTATATTGACAAGTTTTTCATAGGACCAATTCGTATAGCAAAAAGAAATTAAACAAAAATAGGAGTTGCAGAAAAAACCTCAAATCCAAACTGCTTATATTCTGACTCATTTTTAAATTCATTTTTGATTTTAAACGCATCCAAATGGTAGATCCTCTTATTTAGAAACTGTATAAAGTGACGCATTGATCAGTTTTCTGATAAAGACAGAATATATTTCAAAAAAGGCTACCAAAAAGGGTATTTTGAACAGAATTTCCGAAAGTCATCGGGACTGAAAATTGAAGGAAGTATTCAAATAAGAAATTGCGTTTTTTTCTGACTCGTTTTTAAATCCATTTTTGTTCTCAAACGCATCCAATTTACAGATCCTCTTATTTAGGAACTATATAATGTGATGCATTGGTCAGTTTTTTGATAAAGACGGAATATATTTCAAAAAAGGCTACCAAAAAGGGAATTTTGAACAGAATTTTCCGAAGTCTGTGATTTGAAAATTTAAGAAAGTTTTCACATAGCAAAATGCGTTTTTTATGACTCGTTTTAAAATCCATTTTCGCTCTCAAACGCATCCAATTTACAGATCCTGTTATTTAGGAACTATATAATGTGATGCATTGGTCAGTTTTTTGATAAAGACGGAATATATTTCAAAAAAGGCTACCAAAAGGTTATTTTGAACAGAATTTGCCGAAGTCTTTGTGATTTGAAAATTTAAGGAAGTTTTCACATAGCAAATTGCGTTTTTTATGACTCGTTTTAAAATCCATTTTCGCTCTCAAACGCATCCAATTTACAGATCCTCTTATTTAGGAACTATATACTGTGACGCATTGGTCAGTTTTTTGACAAAGATAGAATATATTTTTTAAAATGCTGTTAAAGTGAGTATTTCGCACAAAATTTTCCGAAGCAATCATGATTAAAGAATTAAGGATGTATTCAAACAACAAATCGGTTGTTTTATGACTCATTTTTAAATTTAATTTTTTTCTCAAATGCATTAAACTGACAGTTTTTTGTTATTTAGGAGCTGTATAATGTACTGTTTTGGTCGATTTTTTTAATAAACTCAGAATCTATTTCAAAATAGGTTGTCAAAATGGTCATTTGAGCTGAATTTTTCTTATGATTCTGATAAAACCAGTTTTTGCAGAAAAATGAAATTAAAAATTTTTCATAAACGGCCAAATGAAGTTATTAAACTGGGTTTATCTCTAACCATATATATATATATATTTTATTTTTTTATTTTTTTTATTTTAATGAGCACTCTTCGAAATCTACCTCCTCCTATAGGCCCAGCCGACAGGGATTTTTTTTATCTGACTCATGCCGGGCCGAGAACAATCTTGCATTGTTTTTCTATGTATAGACGAGCCGGACTGGAAATAGACTCAAGATGTGTAGGGCAGACAGTATGATTTGTAAGATTATTAATAGCGATAAAGAACTTATGTTAATTTAATCTTTGGATATATATTTCTTGGTGGTTCTTAAATTCACTTCTGAGAAACGTGAAAGTTTGACACATTTTCTGACTAATTTTTGAGTGTAAATGTATAAAATTGACAAGCCTGATTATTTAAGGGATTTGAAGTCGAATAGCCTTTTCGATTTTTGGTAAGTAAGATTCTTGTATAACCTTGTTCAAATGTGAGAGATTCTTGTCAAATGTTTGCAGATATTTTTCAATTCCTATGTTGTCGTTTCCAGAAATTCTATTCAAAACACTAACTTTGACAAGATTTTCTTAAATTGCTTGTAGCAAAAAAAGGATTTGCCATTCGATTACATAGTTTCTGAATAAAAACACCTGCTAATCTTATGCATTTCCGAACAAAAAAATGAATTCAGAAAGTGGCTCCTTTAGATTTGAGAATAAATTTTTATTTGAGGATATCTTTATTAAAATGGTACAGAATTTTTTCATAAATCTACTTTTATTATAGAGCTTCAAAAGTTATGATGTTTCTAACTTTCTTTAATTCTAAACCATATTATTTTTTTAATGATTCTTTATTTGAATGTTGAAAGTCTCAGAATCTATGTAATTATTAATGTTGCTAATATGTATTTCCTGTAAAATATACTTTAAAATCATTCCATAGATATGTATGTTTTATTTCATTTAGCGGTTTTATTATTCACTCACATACTATTTCTCGACTGACATTACGCAATTCATTTTGTATTGTCAATATTTTATCTTTTTCTAATATCTATGATCAACTAATAACTTTTTCTAATATCCATGATACTTCAATGTACCATTGTTTGAAAGACAATGAAAATCCTTGGATTGCATGACTTCAAAAGATAATAGCATCGCATGTGTACGTATATTTGTGGTCTCGTACATTTGGCGCTTTGTTTATTGAACATTTATAAGAATAGAAAAATATAGCATCAAATGGTAGAACCGCATTATATGTCGAATTTTACAATAACTATCTTTAGAATACCTTATTATAACCTCTTCAGACCTGAGCATAAAATAACTCTGCAAATCTGCATTTATTGCTTTTGAATAATCGAAATGACACCATAGATGACAGAAAGAGTCTTTTTTATGAAACTTTAGGGGACTTTAATTTGTACTTAATTTGTACTTTAGGGGACTGGTAATTTAGGTTTACAAATATGAATATAAAAGTACTATAACATATAATAAATTCGGCTCATCAGGGTATACTAGATGTTAAATTTTTTAATTAAAATTCATGTACTACTTACAACTAAAGTAGAATTGATTTCCTACAGTTTCGAACAATAAAACTTTTTCATCATCAGGGAAACATTAGAAGATAAAAACTAACACGTCACACAGTTCACATAATATAATACTATAAGTATTATATTATGTGAACTGTGTGATGTGTTAGTTTTTATCTTCTAATGTTTCCCTGATGATGAACAAGTTTTATTGTTCGAAACTGTAGGAAATCAATTCTACTTTAGTTGTAAGTAGTACATGAATTTTAATTAAAAAATTTAACATCTAGTATACACTGATGAGCTGAATTTATTATATGTTATATTATCAAACAGTGTAATTGGTCCTCCTATATTGAAAAAAGTACTAATCCCCTTAAAACATCAGTTTAACTGCCAATAATATAAATTAATGCAATAATAAAATTAAGGTCTTTAAATAAGTAAATGATCAGCAAACCCTCAAAAACTTTTATTGCAAAGCTTTTAAGTTAAATAATCATGAATATTTCTTACTTTCTTGGCCACAATGTCTTGAAGGTATTTTCGGAACTCGGATGGAAATAATATTTATTTTATGAGGTAATATTCATCAATGCTGACATTTATTAGTTTTGTTTTAAAGCCAAAAAACCATTCAGCTATATAGAAGTAAAGTAAAAATGCAAAAAATTCGAACAGTTTAGTTTTTATGAGGGAAAAAATGGTGGTACATATTTGTGTACCTCAGGTCTGAAGAGATTAAATCGAGAGCGCTAGTGAGAAAACTTTAAAATTAGAAATTAAGTGTAACACTTTTCTTAACTATAACTACATATTCGTCATGATTGTTTATATGAAACGTCCGTATGTAAGTGTTCTATATACACTAGTGAAATAAATTAAGAGAATTTGCATATTTTATCGGATTCCATGAAAGAACTGAACTGAAGAAAAAAAACTACTGTTTCTAGATAAAAATGCAAATATTGTTCATCAAATACGTTAGCGTACACGCGTGTGTAGGCTTAGCCAGCAGAAAAACAGGCTTTATAACAGCGTGGAGGATAGGTCGAATAGCGTTCGCTAGGAGACCTCGGCGAATTTTTTGGAGTTATCTTGCAGCAATTGGTTAAATTCACATCGAAACAGTAAAAATGACTAACCACCAACGTTTGGATGATGGAAGGAGGTGGCAAATTGTGGGAAGGCTAGAGGCAGGTCAGCTGCAAGTTCAAATATGCAGAGAGTTTAATTTAACGCCCAGCGTTGTGTGTAACATATGAAAGCAGTTCCAGGATACTGGATCCATTGACAGAAAGCCTGGGCAAGGTCGTCCAAGAGTCACGACGACAATAGATCGTCATTTGTCCATTTTAACGAGGCCTAACAGAGAGACTACAGTTTCCAAGCTCGCACGCGACAAGTATGCAGCCACAGGAATCCGTGTAACAAAAGTGACTGTTTCTAAAAGACTGAATGAAAGAGGGTTGTTTGCCAGAATACCAGCTGTTTGCGTCCCGCTCACGTCTACGAACAGTAGAGTCCGATTAGCATTGTGCCGGAAGCATAGTGATTGGAGTATGGAACTATGGGTTACCGTTCTGTTCACTGACGAGTCCCGCTATAGCCTAAGCACAAATTCTCGCTGTACTTTTATATGAAGAGAGTCAGGGATCCACTACCTGCCCTCCAATGTCCGCGAAATCAGCAATTATGGCGGTGGTAGTGTATTGGTCTGGGCAGGCATCATGTTGGACGGCCGCACACCTCTCCACGTCTTTGAACCAGTCTCTGTGATTGGTGTGACGTATAGGAAGGAGATCTTGGATTCCTATGTTCGCCTT
Organism: Maratus speculifer; assembly: GCA_964019185.1. NCBI lineage: Eukaryota > Metazoa > Arthropoda > Arachnida > Araneae > Salticidae > Maratus > Maratus speculifer. The sequence continues at coordinate 287,473,301 of OZ025292.1, read as the reverse complement.
TTCCGGGGTGCAATGGGCCCCGAGTTCATCTTACAGGAAGATAATGTGAGGCCTCATAGAGTTCTTCTGGCCGACGAATTTCTCGATATTGAATATATTCGCCGGATGGATTGACCAGCCAGGTCTCTAGACCTCAACTCTATAGAGCATGTCTCGGACGATCTTGGGAGGGCGATTGGAACTCGCAACCGCTCCCCGAGAACCATCCATAAACTGAAAACACCTCTGCTGAATGAATGAAGCCAATTGCCACAGGCATTGATAAACTGTCTTATTTTCAGTTTGACATCACGCTGCGAGGGTTATATAGCTGTAAGAGGGGACCATACCACCTATAAACTCATTTATTTTGTGTATTCTGCAATTGCTGTTTCATACGTTCAGACTTCCACGAGTGTTACGAACTAACATATGTGTCTATTATAAATGTAGAATGTTTGTATTGTTTGTATTATATCGTCTTATGTTCACACCAAATTTTATTAAAATCTGTTCAGTAGTTCTGGCAATCGTAGATCAAATATGAAATTCTCTTAATTTCTTACACCAGTGTAGCTATAAGGAAAGACGTTTGTGTGTATATGAGTGTATTTATTGGACCTGTTCTGAAGTGATTGCTGCAAAAATTTTGTAGGGAGTATCTCTATGTACGTTGTTATGCTCTTATAAGCCCGATTTTAAATTGTTCAATTAAAATTTTTTTAATTTATATTTTATGCAATTTTTAATGTTTTTGTTTTCAGATTTTGCAATAATTTTTAAACTTTAGTAAAAAAAAAAAAAAAAAAAGGATATTTGCCGGTTTGGCCTACAGGTAGAGGTTGATTTTGAAATTAAATAATAATTTCACTAATAAAAACTAAGCCAAGATTAGAGATACACGTTTTTTCCCCAAGAATGAGATCTAGTTACCTAAACCTTTTGTGGAAATTCTGATATACACGCATACACACACGCATAATTATGAAATAGGTTTAAAAATTGCGAAAACAAAGTCAGAGAACCGCAAAATGTTAAAAAATGAAAATATTTCCGTAATCACGTTTTAATAATGCTTCAGTACATTTTTACGAACTCTCATGTTGTTATATACTCACCTGCTGACGTTCATAACGTACTCACCTGCGGACGTGATATTTCCAAGATCACGTAATATGTACTTTTTGTTTAAATTTATCAAAATATTTATTTCATTATCAGTTTTCACGCGGAAATCTTGCTACAGAAAAGTTATGTTGCAATATTTATTTATATATACAGTCGAGTCTCTATGCAACGAAATCTGTTGTTCCAGTACAAAATTCGTTATGTAGAAAAATTTGTTGTATAGAGAATGATGCTAAAATTCTTATTTAATGTGTAAATTTTAAACAAATATTATTTTTGAGGTGTTTCATTAAGGGAGACCCGTAAGAAAAAACCCAAAATTTTTATTATTGATTTTAAAGTAATGAATTTTGGCGTACTACTTAAGAATCTTTTTGTAAGGAATAATTAGCAAAAAAATTCACTTTTTATTAAAAAGTATATTTTTATGGGGATTTTTATGATTTTTTTTGTCGAAAAATACACTTTTTAAAATTACTACTCCTCATTCAATTTTCAATATTTAGGTATTACTAAAATTTCTTAAATAGTGTTATAGTATATAGAAAAGAACTAAAAAGAGATATTTTTAATTTTCTATTTTAATCGGCTAAAAAAAAAAAAATACACATGGTAAATTTTCTTAAATTCGTTATAATTTTCATGTTAAAATTTCAATTTATATAAAATTTTCAGAAATAGTTAAAAAAAAAAATATCTCTCCTTTATTTTCTTGCAAATTTTTTTAAGATTCTTAAAACATAAACACTTTGTTTCTAAACCATTTTACCACTGAGCCTTAATACTTTGAATTTAGGCAAAATATGAAAAAAGTCATTTTCAGGAAAATACGTTTTAAATGGCCGCTAGTCCTTTAAACTCTATAGTGAGTACAATTAAAAAAGCTAATTTATACCTGTTCCAAGTGTCCCCGAGTTCTGAAATTTTGTATGGATATTCGCAAATATGTATTTTATCGTTTTCTGAGATAAATTTTTTTTTTATCTTTTGATGATTTTTGGACAAAAATGGGGTACGGGTCTCATTTAAGAATTTGAAATGTTTAACTACAACAGATATTAACCTAATATTATATTTCTTAAATATTTTAACAGTTTCAAAAAAGATAACAGTCATTTATTTGAAAGCTTAATGAAAATCAAGTAAGGAAGACTTGCATTAATTTTATACGAAGAAATCTGTAATTTTTTGTTATTTTGATTTCGAAATTGTTACTCTCAAAATTTTTTTTCACATTTTGGCAAGGAATGGAGAAATGTATAAGGAACAATTTCCTCCATTTGAAGATGTCTCCTAATACGATCAAAGGAACTCATCATTTCACTGTGTGATGTTTTTTCCCCTCTTCTTGTAGATTTTCTTTCTCATTCTCATTATCACATTCAAAATCATTGTTCATAACTTTACTTGAAATATCATTATCAATAGAATACTTTGCAATAGTGAGATTGTCATCCACTTCCAAAAAACAGAGAGAATAACATTGTCTTAGATATCTCCGCTTTCCTTAATTAATCTCCATTTCTCTTTTAAGTCTGCTCAAATGTGTAACAATCGAATTGAAACTGTTTTGAGAAGGATACTGAAAAGTGTGTGAAAGAGGGGGGGGGGGGGAGAGGGAATGAATTCGTTGGATTTAAAGAAAAAGGAAGAAGTATTATAAAAAACTCAGCTTTGAACAATAAATCAGGAATAAGTTATGGAAAATCGATTCCATGTGATTTCGAAGCTTTTTAAAACTGAATAAATAAAGAACATCTTATGAAAATATTCGTTATATGGACGTAGTTATTTCGCTATATAGAGACTATTTTAATGTACTCATGGGAAAGGGGGACGTTCTTGTTAAAAATTCGTTATATAGATAAATTCGATGTATGGAGTTTCGTTATAGAGATACTCGACTCTCTATATATTTTAATTCGTAAAACTATTTATTTCATTTTTATTTTTACATGAAATGTTGCAATACTGGTTTCTTTAGAATTATGTTAAGGAAGTACTCAAACTTTTTAACCTCCCCCCATTTGTATCCCCTTTGCACGATTTTGCTTATTTGCGATCTCTGTCGAGATATTAATCATCTCAATGTTTTGGAGAGTTTGTAAACGACCCGTACATAATTGCGAATTTTAACGTGCGGATAAAACTTAGCACATACATATATATACAGGGTGTCCGAAAAGTCTGGAAACGGTCGAATAACTCAAAAAATACATATGAGATTGAAAAACGTAAATATACGTGTTAAATATTTTTAAATAAGCTACTCAGTGATACCAAATTTGACCTTCGTAACCGACCCCCTGGGGGTCAGAGGGAGTCCAACTTTGAAATCTTAAATTATAACCCCCATTTTTTATTGCAGATTCGGATTCTACGGACAAAAATACGTAACTTTTGTATTTGATGTTTATTTCGAATCCTCGTTTATCACGGTGTAATTGAGCATATTAAATCGATACATATTTCGGCTTTTCCAACGGGATTTTCCCTAATCGAAACTAATTGGGGAAAATTTATGACATCAAATTCCACGTCTTTTGCAATAATAGCGTTTCCTGAAAATCATCCGTGCCGATTATTTCGGTAGTGCTACACAGTTAAAAATTTGATCCATTTGCTGTAGCGTCACTCCACAGCTTTTATAGAATATCTCTTTCATGACCAATGAGAATGTTCCATAACACAGTAAAGTACACTGTAAAAAAATTGACCCTTTTGCTGCATCGTCACTCCACCGCTTTTATAGAAAACTATTACTTTACTGTGTTATGGAGCATTCTCATTGGTCACAAAAGAGATATCCTGTAATAGCTGTGGAGTGACGCTGCAGCAAATGGGTCAAATTTTTAACAGTGTAGCACTATTGAAATAATCGCCACGGGCGATTTTCAGGAAACGCTATTCCTACAAAAGACGAAGAAGTGGACGTCAAAAATTCCGCCCAATCAGTTTCGATTAGGGAAAATCCTGTTGGAAAAGCGGGAATATGTATCGATTTAATATGCTCGATTACACCGTGATAAACGAAGATTTGAAATAAACATCAAATACAAAAGTTACGTATTTTTGTCCGTAGAATCCGAATCAGCAATAAAAAATGGGGGTTATAATTTAAGATTTCAAAGTTGGACCCCCTCTGACCCCCAGGGGGTCGGTTTCGAAGGTCAAATTTGGTATCACAGAGTAGCTTATTTAAAAATATTTAACATGTATATTTACGTTTTTCAATCTCATATGTATTTCTCGAGTTATTCGGTCGTTTCCAGACTTTTCGGACACCCTGTATATATTTCATAATTAAATGATGTTTATTGTATTACAATTGATGGCATTACGTATGTATATATGTATATGCATATAGATAGATATACATGTAGATAGATATAAATCTATATAAACTTTTTACGTGGGGATAGTTTTGGGTCCCTGGAGTCATATAATAAAAGTTATGTGGAATTTTTTCAAAAGTCGTACCACATGCTAACGACTGCAATAGGTAGTATTTCTTACGAAATCTACCTAAAAAGAATACCGTTTCATTCTTTTAATCGAATATAGAAAATTTTGTCCTCGTAAAAAAAAAAAAAAAAAAAAAAAAAAAAATAAATAATTATAAATAGAAAAAAATAGAGAAAGTATTAAAAGAAGTTAAAAGAATTATTTCAGTTTGAATTTATTTAGTACATTTTTGAAAAACAAATTAATACTATTTGAGATTACTCATTTTATACAATGATTCGTTGTGGACAATTTGAATTTGAAAATGCAGAAACCTGTAGAAATTTGAAATATTACTCATTGTTTCGAAATATCAATGAAAAATATTTTGAAATAAGTATATCACAATAAAGTGTTTGCAACTACCTATTCTGAAACAAAGCAACACTTTTGCAGTTTTCGAAAATTCAAGAATTTCTTCTTCCTAAATTTTGTTTCTTCAAACTGCTGAAGAATTCAATAACTTTAACGAGAGTACTTCAGTCCTATAAAACAATTTATTTCTCGTCTTTCTTCTATTCAAATTTTATTTTTAAACTCAACATATCCGATTAAATTTCATGCCGAAGAAAACTCTAGATTTCTTTTAGAATTTCGACAGATTTAACAGGAATTCCTTACTTTCTTTTACAAAGGCGTCCTATTATATCGTTTCAAATTTTGTATGTACTTTCCAGATATTTTTACTGAATAATTCAACATACATGTTTAATTATTCTGGCATAGTCTTCATTGAATGTTATTTTGTAATCACTGAAAAAATTTCACCAGAGAATCACAACTTTGATTTATTTGAAATAAAACTTTTGGTGAAGAAGCCGCATTTTCCGCATAAATTGGTACATCATTAATTTCATTATTTAATGTGCTGCTTTGTTTTAAGTTTCTCTCTATTTTAAATAAATAAATACATACATAAAAAAAATAAACTAACACTGTCACCGACATAAATTAACTTTTTGTTACCAGAGATCTCTCTAGGTTAATATCAAGAAAATCAATATAAAAATATGAAAATTGATCGTTGTATAGAGAAATGTTCGATTAGGAAAAACAATTGAAACTGACAGTTTTTTAGAAATTATTTATTGATTATTAAAAACAGAAAACATCTTAAAAATAATTAATTGATCACGTGTTAAATACAGCAATTAGGGAAAATTAAGTCTAAATTTTGTTATTGGATTTAATAATAATTTATATATTATTCGAAAGATAATGTAGACTAGAATACTTAACATACATTACTTATCTATACTAATATTATAAAGAGTTAAATTAATAAGTTTTCTATTTCACATCCGCTAAAATTTACAAATTTGAATATCTTTTTTTCAAAACTCTGAATATCGAGCTAATTAATTTTTGGAAAGTATACAAAAATATGTAATCCTGCTTTTTAAGATCTGTATTATCGATTATTTTGCAATCGATATTTCTCTATTATAGGTGAACTGCAATTATAATCTTGCTATAATATGAATACCATTCATGAATACAGCTTATTAAATATTTTACTTGCTATGAATAACAGAAATTTAAAAAAATACTTTCCATGTGAAAGTGATTTATTACAATGAAGTTTTGTGCATTATAGAACTATGTAAGAATATTTTGTTTGTATTTAATTATAGTTTTAAATTAAAACCCGTTTGTTGAAAATCCATTTTCAGTAATAATAGCTTATAGATAGTACTGTAACCAAATTATTTGAGTCTCCCTATAAATTAACGATAAATGCCTTACACACCGCATTGTATGTGCGCCTCCTTGATGCATATCAGCTTCATTATTTTTGAAATATTTTAACGTTATTAAAATACATTGCAAACGATTTTCCCTCGCTGACTTTATTATAAAGGAATACCTTCTTGAGTCCATGTAAACGCATTACAAGTGCTACACTCATAATTTTCAATATCATAAATGCCAAAGTAATCCTAAATAACATAGATTTAATTTTAAAAAAACAGAGTATACAGGGTGAATCTAAACCTTGGGCAAAACCTTAAGGGGTGATAGTACATATCAAGACAAGCAACATTAAATAGGAAAGCAAGGGTCCCAAATGTCTCCCAAAGCAAATAGGTGTCCTTAAATTTCTAATTAAATTCTTAAATTCTTCTCAAATTTGGACCAAAATTTCAAATGATTACAAACATTGGAAAAATCCGTCGCTTCGTTTGCGGTTTTCGCAAAAGCTATTCTTTATGCCAGTATTTTCTTGAAAATAAATTTTAAAGTTAAAAATTGTGGACAGAGGACGCTTTAGACTTTGGAGTTACTAACAACTATTTTTTACAGTTATTTTTTGTATCTCATTAAATGCTGCCAAGAGCTTAGAATTAAACTTTCATTTTGAATTCAAAATCTGAATCGTTGGTTAACCTCTTCAGACCTGACACATTTTAAGCCTTCGTAAAAATTATTTAACACTTTGTTCCATCTATTTATACGTATAGAAACATAATTTTGTAATAAAAAGTAAAATAATTATTATTAGTTTATATTTACTAGTAGGTACACATATGTGCACCTCGGGTTCATACATCAAAAAAACACTTCATTTTTCAAAAATTTATTTAAACGAGAAATTTGGTGGACAATTGATACATATAAGCTTATTTTACTTGCTATTTTCGAAAAAAAAAATATTTTTTTATATATAGAGATATATATTGCATTTTGTACAAATAACCCTTGTTCTTGATTTGCAGCCTTCATACTTACATTTTGAAGCAAAGTTATCATTTGTTGAAGGAGGAAACTTTGTCAATCTGAGTTCAACTTTGTCATATCTAATGTAGTAAATTGGCTTTTAAATACTCTTACGTTGTTTTTGCTGTGATTTATTTGCGGAATCGTCTTCAAAATCGTTTTCAGATGAATAAATTTTGCGTGGTCTCTACATTCGTCGTTTTTCACTTACTTTGCTGTTATATTTCACCAATTCTTATGTACTATCACAATCTGCTCCATAAAAATACCACAGGAAAGACAATCTCTCTTTTCGAGGAACTTCACCTGTTTTGCAATTTCTGATATACATTATCCAACAAATGGAAATAACCAAATCTATAAAATGTATAAAAACTCTTGTTGACTACTTTTTTGTGTGAATAGAACAACGGTAGTAAGCTAAACACTTATCCTTTAAATCTGCACCACCCATACACGTTTTGTATTCACAATTGCAGGTTATGTTACATTAATTTTATATTTTTGATCTTTAGACCACCTAACACAACTCCTCTCGGGATTGCTATCGATGCAAGTCGAAAGCAAAATTACACATTTGCTATCTTTCCAGTTTAGTATACATATATCCTTCCCTTCCCTCAGTCTCTCATCCCACTCTCCGGTTACGAATTTCGATCATTGTTTTTTTTTTATCTGTTCCTCTAAGTCTTTTGTTCATAATCATTCCAGTTTGGGAGATATTGTTCCTCAATAAAAAGTCGGCACATTTTACACTAGTAAAAAAACTGTCCTAGTAAATCACCCGTGTGTTGTCTTTTGGGACAATGCCTCCACCTATACCTAATCATAATTATTTTAAATGATCAGCTGGTACTATTCCTTTTCCATGACATATTTGGCATGGTCAACCTTGGTGGATAAATTAGTTTTTTAATCTCAACGGATTAGGTTTTAACGGCACATAATGTCTAGATCCACAACGTCCAGCAAATGGGATCTAGTGATCTCTGTTTATCTAGTGATAAAGGTTTTGGCTTGGGCAGGGACAAACATTTAATTCTTACTGCATTCAAGATTAGATTTATTTTCCATAATTTGTCATCTGCTTAAAGATCATTTGATTTATCTGCAAAAAGAAGAAATTTTCTGATCTCAAAAAATCGAACACGTGACATAGTATCTGCAATTCTAAGTACTGACAAGTCTTTTTTCCAATAGAAGCTTGCTTGGAGATATATTAAAGTTCCCATGTGTATGTGTACGCCTCAACTTTTATAATTTCATATTTAGATGCATTTATTGAGCGACGGTTTCGTGTTTGAACAGAATATAACGGAATTTGAATTGTTTGAACGGAATTGGTTTCATATGAACCTTTTTCCGCAAAATCTTCATTTAACTAATCTAAAAATGATTCAAAAGGACTTAGGATGCTGGAAAATCTGCTCTTAGATAATCCTCATCAATCAATGATCCTCGGAATACTATTAGAAGAAAAAAAGATTAAATAAATGTTTGCGAAATGATATAGTTTTATTCTCAGCATTATTATTCTACTGTGCTGTAACACAAGTTTTAAAAATTTACTTATTTTCAGCTTTCTATAACAAAGGCTTTTTAGGTTAAACTTTATTGTTACATGGATTCGGGATAGATACTGGAGCAATATCCTCAAAGGTTATATCTGTATCATCTAAATTTTTTTTGCCAGAAGACACACCATCACCATTGGCCCCATCAGTTTATTTACTCTTACAAAGATATAATAATTATGATTTTTAAAAATTAATGTTTAATTTAAAACATCAACAAAATGAATTCTTATTTATAATTAATATATATTTTTTAATAATTCCACAACTTTAGCACTGCACCAATTAGATATCATTCAGTACAATTTTTTTGTGTGAGATGACTTCTTTCCAAAAACACAGAATTGAAACCGGAAGTGCACATATGTGTACCTTACAAATTACAACTAGTTTAAACAGATATTATGATCTAGCTGAAAAATTTAAATGATTTATGCAATACTGAAGAGTTTATAAGCATTCTTAAAAAATATTATGAATAAATATTAATTTTCTAATTATAAAAATGTACTTACTTTTTCGACATTTTATATTTTTCGACATTGCTCGTTTTTTTCCTCCAAAATCATATGAATTAAGATTGTTAACGCCATTTTTTGCTGAAACTAGAAAAAGCTAACGCACACAAATAACATCCAATCGTCTCAGTAAAAAAATTTCAAATATTAAGTGAGATATACAGTTGAAATCAGAGGTACACAAATGTGCACCTCGTGTCTGAAGAGGTTAAGTAGAGCAAATACTGAACTGTGTTCAGGCGGGGAGTGGGGGGGGGGAGAAGGGTCAAATTTTGACTCCTGAACACTGTTTAGTGTTTGCGCTACTTAACCACTCTCAACGATTCAGATTTTGAGATCAAAATTTAAGTCTAAGCTTTTGAAACCATTTATTGAGATACAAAAAATAAAGGTAAAAAATAGTCAAAAGTCTAAAGCACCCACTATCAGCATTTTTTAAACTTTATCTTTAACAATTGTTTTCAATAAAATGATATTAAAAATAGTTTTAGGGAAAACAGTGAACAAATCGACCAATTTTTCCTTTTTTTAAAAATCATTTGAAAATTTGGATCCTAAACTTTCATGGTGCTTATCTCCTTCAAAAGGCATTTGGAGCCCTTAGTCTCCTGTTTAATATTGTTTGACTTGATGTGTGCTATCACCCCTTAAAGTTTTGCTCAAGAGTTTAGATTCAACCTGTATATACGCGAGTTAAAGCACAGCAGACGTCAAACAAACCAAATTCATAAATATTTTTTAACTGTGTTGGCATATTTTTAAAATAACTTTTTAGTCTTTTCTATTTTATCCATTCTGAAAAGTTCATCGGAAGAAATATTTGTAGGCTTTTCCTTTTTTATTTCCGCTTCTCTTAACGTTATATAACAAAAAAATATTGATTCGATCCTTTGAAAAGAAATAGAAAGATGTATATGAGTTTATGAGACAAAATTGCAAAATAAAATGTTCTGAAAACTGACAGCACAAAATAAGTCCTACATCGGATTAAAAATATTTTTCAAAGAATGAGAAAAGTATCATTTTAGTAAGAATAAATAGATAAATAGTTCTTTTAAAAAAGAAAAAAAAAACATTCTTCTTTAAGCATTCCAAATTCGTCTTGAAACTAAAGAAATTCCACATATGAAAATAATTAAGCACAGTCTTTGAAAATCGAGGCAGGTTAGGCTTGACTAAATCTGTTTCGGGTCTACTAAAACGCACTAAGTTTACACAAAATAGGTTTTAAGTTAACTCATTAGGTACCATTGCTCAAATTTTGAAAACATTATTTACGGACTTTTTAAAATGATTATAAGCTGTTAAAAAGTTTACGTCATTTGTGATAATATGTAAGATAACATCTACCATTTCTTTAGACGTTTCGTTTGAATTATTTTTTAACGATTTAATCCAGGAGAAAATTAACCTTTTGAATACTTTCGAAAAAAAAAAAAACACTTTATTAATAAAAATTAAACTTTTCAGTTAAAATATCCTTAAAACTATCTATTATGTAATTCAACATAAATTCGGAATTAATAAGTATAATAGATAGATCACATATCACGAAAAAACAACTTATTTCCTAAATGGAGCAATGCGGAACGCCCCAAATTTCAAAGGCCGAATACGGTGTTTTTGTTATGCACACGAAAACTTTCTTTATTGAAGCTCTTAAAATGGTGATTTTTTTTTTTTTTGGAAGTGTTAAAGATCTCAAAATCCGTTACTTACTTTATCAGATATCTTCTGTTTACTAGACGGCATATTTCTAGAAACTTTTTCAATTTTTTCATTGCATATATTTTGATTTTAAGAAAACATGCCTGTGAAATTTTAATATTTGGATTATTTTCGATATTTAGATTCAAATGATTACAGTCGAGTCTCTATATAACGAAATCCACCGTTCCAGTAAAAAATTCGTTATATAGAGAAATTCGATCTATAGAGAATGATGTTAAAAATCGTAATTAATGTGTGAAATTTGAACAAATATTATTTTTGATCTTTTGAAATAAGAATTTGAAATGTTTAAAAGTAAATATTAACCTTACATTTTATTTCTTAATTATTTTAGTTGTTTCAAAAAAGAGAATAGACATTTATTTGAAAGCTTAATGAAAATCAAATGAGGAAGATCTGCATTAATTTCAGACGAAGAAATCTGTAAATTTTTGTTGTTTTTGATTTTAAAATTGTTACGCTGTCAAAAAAATGCTAAAATTTTAGTAAGCAATGAAAAACATTAACATTTTCCTCCATTTGAAGGCCTCTCTTATGTGCCTCTCATTGATTCCTCTCTTACATGTGTATCAATCCAATTGACTCTGTTTTGAGGAGGTGTGGGAGGTGGGATGAATTCGTTGGATTTAAAGACCAAGGAGAGAAGTAATGTATGCACACACATATATATATATATATATATATAAAACTCAGTACTGACGATAAATCAAAAATAAGTGATAGAAAATTGATTCCATATGATTTCAAAGCTTTTTTAAAACTGAATAAATTAAGACCAATTTATGAAAAAATTCGTTATATGGAGATAGATATTTCGCTATATAGATACTGTTTTTTAATGTAATCATGCGAAAAGGGGACCGTTCATAGTACGAATTAGTTATATAGAGAAATTCGATGTATGGAGTTTCGTTATAGAGAGACTCACTGTATTTGGATAATTCGGAAATCGCTTCTTTGTCACGTGATCTGAGCATAGTAACAGATGATTAAACGGAAGGAGGCTCTTCAGACAATCGCCTCATTGAATTGGAAGCTGAAATTCCAGAATTAGTCAGAGCTCGATTGTTAATATAAAGTGAAATTGGACTGCTAAGTCATATCTTGGTAGAAACCATTTTCAGATCCGATTTTAGTGTACCCCCAGGGGGATACCTTCTTTAGGTATTCACGGGCTTCACGACCCCGGGGCACTTGAGTGATCTTTCTCCTTTCCTTTTCCTCTAAAGGTCTAGACGAACGGCACTAGTTTTTATTACACTAAAAGAGCAATCAATCACTCATTGTTTTCGAACTGAACAAGGGTGAAACCTCGTTAAATGGTTTTTGAAGGACTGACCCTACCAATTTGACAAAGGAAGGGGAACTTTTATCTATTCCATCTTCGGTCGTAAACCTGTCAACTGATATTCTTCTCTTGAAGTTCAGATACAGTACACTAGAAGTGCAATTTATACATCAAAGCGCCGAAACGAAAGATCAAAGATAGCGCAAGAAGTTAGTGCGAAAAACTGTGTGTGTGCCCGCAGCCTTACTCCTCTGGTCTTACTTTCCTCTTTGTTTCACTCTCGTTGTGGTTTCCTCTTCGGAGGTGAGGGCAATTCTGTATGAGCCGATGTCATCCTGCATATCGACTCATGGAGAATTGTAAACCACCCACGTGTTGGCCGTGCGTGGCGACCCGTGTCCCTGGAAAGGGGGATCCTGGAAGTTGAGGGAAACCAACACACTGCTTTGGCCTCTGCTTCAGGTAGACGGGAGGTGCATTTGGTCCCGTATGCATCAATCGGCTGGTCAGCTGACTTTCGTCACTGGCTCTAGGGATCAAGTGATCGAGCAACTACTAGTCATCTCGTTAAGGGTGAAGACTGACATAGGGTTGTCTTGTGACCATATGGGCCCTGGTTAGCACTGGTGCACGAATGTGCATCCCCTTGTAGGGCTCGGGAGAGAGTGGTGCGGCCGGGGTCTGAATCTTATTATCTTTAAATATGGATGGAAACACTTCTTTTCCTTCTACTTCTCTCCCTAGTGGAGAGCAACAAACTGCACTGTCTTCTTCATTTACTCGCTTCTTTATTGTGAAACGTACTGATAGTCACTCTGATTGCTCCTTTAAAAAAACTTCACCATTTCTAATAGCTAAAACCTTCCAGTCTGTCTTGGGAGATGGTCATTCTCTCAAAAAACTACAATCTGGCGATTTGCTGGTTGAGGTTTCTACAGCCAAACAATCACAATATCTTTCAAATTGCACTACAATAGGCACCTTTTCTGTTTCCGTACAAGTACATAGAACTTTAAATACAAGCCGCGGAGTAATATCTGAACCTGATCTTTTATACTCCACTAAAGATGAACTTTTAGAAAATTTAAAAGATCAAAATATCATAGATGTACGCCGTATCACCATCCGTAAAAACGAACAGATAATTCCCACCAAACATATTATTCTAACCTTCAATAGTACTACTTTACCACCTAGAATTAAAGCAGGATATCTAAGCTGTCGAGTCCGACCATATATACCAAACCCCATCCGTTGCTTTAAATGCCAGCGTTACGGACATACTAAAACAAACTGTCGTGGATCTCTCACCTGTGCACGTTGTGCAGAGGTCGGCCATGACAATACCTCATGTGAAAAATCCGAATGCTGCGTTAATTGTAAAGGAAATCATGCAGCATATTCCCGCAAGTGCCCTAACTGGAACCGTGAAAAAGAAATAGTTACTATAAAAATCACTCAGAATTTGTCCTATCCTGATGCCCGTAAACTTGTTGAAAATAGAACCACATCTGTCGGAATTACCTACTCCAGCTTACTCAAGAAGCAATCAACAGCCGTAAGACACATAGCTACACAAACTGATGTCTCATATCCACACGATAAATCTACCGTAACACAATCGACCAACATACCATCCTCTGAACCGGCAAAAATAAATGACATAGAGAAGAAGCAGAAATTAACAGCTGTATCTAATAAATCATCTCAATCCCAAACTAAAACAAAAGCTGCTACGAATACCACCATACAAAAGAAACTTGATATCCCCAGAAACCAAAATCTAAAAAAACCCCCAATACAAACGACAAAAAAGAAAACCTCAACTCTAGTCTCTCTACAATGGAAGACTGTGGGGAAGGGGAAGCAAAATTCTAGCCTCAGGTCAATCCTAAAAAACATTAAGGATCCAAAACAGCTACAACAGTATGTGGATGAGGCTACGGACGAGTCCTATAGTAACGACTCGGATCCCGATGAAAACACTGTATTCGAAGAATTTGTGCCCAATTGTAACTAAAACTTCATGACTAATATTATATCTTGGAACTGCCGCGGCTATCGCAACAAATATGATGAAATACGTGATATTCTGTCAGACCATCAACCACTCTGCTTAGCTCTTCAGGAAACTCATTTTAAACCTAACGACAAAGCGAAATTACGCAACTATGCAACATACAGAAAAGATTTTACTGGTAGTGACAGAGCCACTGGCGGAGTGGCTCTCTTTATATCCCGCAGTGTACCTCATTCACAAATTAATTTGAATACTTACTTACAAGCTGTTGCAATCCGTGTACATATAAATCGACTTATTACTATCTGTACTATATACTTACCACCAAATTCATCCATTCATTCAGCAGATCTTGATAATCTCATTCTCCAACTGCCCTCTCCTTTTATCATACTCGGTCATTTTAATGCTCATAGCCAACTGTGGGGTAATTCTGACAATAACCAACGTGGTGATACAATAGAAAAACTAATTTCTGACAATGGCTTGTGCCTTCTCAATAATGGTGATCGTACGTATTTCCATGAACCAACTCGCACCTTTCATGCTATAGATCTCATTATTTGTTCCCCTTCCATTTATCCATATTGGAACTTCTGGGTTTCCAATGACCTGCATGGTAGCGACCATTTCCCTATTTTTATCACTCAGACTACTCCTCACAAGGATTCTAACTACTGTTTTAAACGCTATATCTATGACAGGGCGAATTGGCCAACTTTCACAGACAATGCTAAAATAACAAGCGATATGATAGAGGGTGACATCGACGATGCGCTTGATAATATTACCCAATGTATTATCAATGCTGCTGATATTAGTATACCAATCTCACACGATATGCCGCGACACAGGAAGCCATGGTGGAATGACGATTGCCAAAAGGCAAAGAAAAATCAGCAGAAGGCTTGGGGCATCTTTCGTCGTTACCCAAATTATAACAATTATCTAGCTTTCAAAAAAGCAAGGGCTGAAGCTAGAAGAGTGCGACGTAGAAGTCAACGTGATTCCTGGATGCAGTATGTTTCCAACATAAACTCCAATACTTCCAGTAAAGTCCTTTGGAGAAAAGTGAAAAGCTGTATGGGACTATATTCAGAAAACCGCATCTCAATCTTAAATCATAATGGACATACTATTGCTTCTCCCAAAAATATAGCTGAAACTATAGCTAGTACTCTGGCATCAAATTCTAAATCCGACTCATACCCTGAACCTTTTTTATCATACAAAAGACAAATGGAATCTACCAGCATAAGTTTTAATTCTCACCATTCCCATGACTATAATCTTTTTTTTACTAAACAAGAACTCCAAAGTTGTTTACATAATAGCCGTCCATCTGCTCCAGGACACGATGGCATCACCTACACCATGCTAAAATACCTCTCTAACGCCTCTCTTAATAACTTACTCATTTTTTATAATAGAATTTGGACTGAACACACGTTTCCTAAAGCCTGGTATAAAGCTATTGTCATTCCTTTCCCAAAACCAGGTAAAGATTCCAGTGATCCAAACAACTACAGGCCAATCGCACTCTCTAGTAGCCTTTGCAAACTTTTAGAAAAAATGGTTAATTGTCGCTTGGTGTATGTTTTGGAATCTAATAATTCTCTTGCATCCTTTCAAAGCGGATTTCGACGTGGTAGGTCCACTATTGATAATCTCATTCTTTTAGAGACTCATATTCGAAATGCTTTTTTAAAACGCAACCATCTGGTGACAGTCTTCTTTGACATAATGAAAGCCTATGACAAGACCTGGAGGTATGGCATCCTTCGTGATCTCTTTAACCTTAACTTCCGTGGTAACCTACCAATTTTTATTAAGAACTTCCTCGCAGTTCGAATTTTTCAAGTTCGAATTGGGGGGTTTCTTTCCAGTTTCCATGTACAAGAAGAGGGTGTACCACAGGGCAGTGTTCTGAGTGTCACCCTTTTTGCTATCAAGATTAATGATATCCTGCACCAATTGCCCCCAAGCGTTCAAGGTACACTTTACGTTGATGACTTTAAAATTTTATGCAAAGGACAAGATATGCGCTTTATCGAAAGACAATTGCAAATCGCTGTAAACCGTATTATTCAATGGACCAATAAAAATGGTTTTATCATCTTCCAGGACAAAACATCTTGTGTGCATTTCTGCAGACGTAGGGATCTGCATCCAGATCCTGAAATTTTCATCGGTTCAAACCAAATTCCTGTTGTGGACACTGTTCGTTACCTCGGCTTATATTTTGACAAAAAACTGACTTTTTTACCACATGTTTTACAACTACGGACAAAATGTGAAAAATTGCTAAATTTAATTAAGGTACTTTCAAATACTTCTTGGGGAGCAGATCGCACATCTCTCCTGAAAATTTATCGAGCTATTATTCGCTCTAAAATTGACTACGCCTGCCAGATCTATGGTTCTGCACGTAATTCTGTTCTTAAAAAACTTGACACTGTGCACCATAGCGCACTTCGTGTTTGCTCTGGTGCATATCGTACATCTCCGATTTTAAGCTTGTATGTGGAGTGTGGAGTACCTTCATTACATCATACTCGTGAAAAACTCTTTTTGAACTTATATTATCGCCTTCTCTCTCATCCTGGTCATCTACTTCATTCCTACATTTCAAATACAGACAATGACACTCTGTATCAGCATCGCCCATCCTGCATCCCATCCTTTGGTCTCAGAATCACAAACTTAATTGACAATACTCCTCTGAGTAGTATTGAGGTGAGTCCATGTCCACTGCATGTACTCCCTCCCTGGAAACCGCATAGTATTACCTCTCTCGACCCGTTCAAAGGATATGATAAAAATAATTTGGTTCCTACTGTTTTCCAAACTCTTTTTGCTTCTCATCGAGCAGAGTTCAGTACCTACACTGACATTTATACTGATGGCTCAAAAAGTGAAGATCTTGTTGGTTGTGGGGTTTTTTGTGAAAACATTTCTCTTAGTTATCGGCTGCACTCGTCTATCTCTGTATTTACGGCTGAATTGATTGCAATTGACAGAGCAATGTTGTACATCTCTCACCATCATGACACTTCCTTCATTCTTTATACCGACTCAAACAGCTCTATTGACGCCATTAAATCATTTAAAAAACATCCAACTGTCTCATCAATTCTAGAAACTTATTATAATTTGACACAACGTGGTTACAGTATTTTGTTTTGCTGGGTACCTGGACACATGGGTATTCCTGGGAACGAGAAAGCTGATGCGGCAGCAAAACAGGCTATTAATCCATTACAGCATAAAATTCCTCTTTCTGACGTTAAATTACTTATCAATCTTTTTATTAAAAATAATTGGCAAAACAGTTGGGACTTAGAATACAACAATAAACTGCATCATATTAAACCTACAATCACGGCCTGGCCTCCGAATTATCCCAGGAAATCTGATGTTATTCTGACCCGCTTACGAATTGGGCATTCCAGAATTACTCATAGACATTTGTTACTTCGAGAAGATGCACCCATGTGTCCACACTGTCACTTTCATCAACTGACCATTCTGCATGTTTTAACTGACTGTCCGGGCCTCCGGCACTTGTATAGAAACTATTTCCATTCTTCTTCACCTATCTTGACAAACCTCATTGGGGAAACACCTCATGGGGCGCTCTTTGCTTTCATAAAACATGCAGGACTTTATTTTGACATATAATGTACTTTTACATTTTAAATTGATGTCCTTCTATTGGCTAAGTTTGTAACTTTTATTATTGTCTGACTAAATCTGGATGGGGTCCCCCATCCAGATGGCTTACTTCTTTGATCATTATCCTTGTTTGCTATTTTTAGTAACTTTTTTGGCGCAGCATGTCCCCTACGGGATTTTGTGCCATAAAACCCCAACCAACCAACCAACCAACCAACCGATTTTAGTGATAGACTCTTGGGTTTATCACTCTATTTTTGTGCTGTAGTCCTCCATGATCTCATCATCCTGCATGTTAAAGTTATCTTCCATTATGTTTGTGTCTTTTTTAAAACTTTCCAACAAAGTTGAAAAGTGCTTATGCATGAGGTCCGTCTGTCCGCTCTCTAACTCTCGTAAATATACTCGGATTGTCATGAAATTTTTGGATGTTAATGACGTTTACCCAAGCACGAACCGTGTTGAAAATGAAGTTTGCCATGATTAGTTTATTTACAGGGACAGTCAAAAGTTTCCATTACATTATGGCCTACGGGGAAAAATCGTTTCAAATGAATTTTAAAGATGTTACACCCTGTAAAACTTCTTCAAATTCATATCCATCTATAAAGTGCACTAAAATATGCATTTTCTAAAGTATGCAGCGAAAAGGATAGTTATTATTCATTTACAGGGCCACACAAAAGAATTCCAATAGATAATAATAAAGAGAAGAATTGCTTGCGACATATTTTAATTATGGTAAACGATTTCATATATAATCAAATTGATATACGTTGCTGAGGATTAATATGAGTTATTTCATGCATAATACGTAGTACATAGCATTTACAAGAACACACAAAAGATTTTAAATAGTATATTATATCCGAAGTCTTGTATATTATGGAAGATGACTGTAAGATGGATGAAATGCATTATGATATACGCTTTTAAATTTCACTAGATGTATGCATATTATATGGTTTATATAAATGCTAATTGTTACACAATTTAGATATACAGGGTTACACAAAAAATCTCGGAAAGGTTACTGAATATGAGCGTAATTTACTTAAAGGTGGTTTTTTAATACGTAATGCCTTTTTCACGATGAACTGCAATTAGTTTACTAAGAAATGTTTGTAGAATACAGATAAAATGGTGTACAGGGTCACGCAAGAAACTGAATACATTGTCACCTTTGAATGATAATTTCTAGAAATTTGATTTAAGTAGTTTAAAAAGAATTTATTTTTAAACTAAACTTTAGCAAAATACTTTCGTGCATTAAAGGTGCAATGTATTTTACATGGCTAAACAAAAGTATTCAAGTATGTTTCCATTTAGAAGTATAAATTACTGAAAGGAAAATTTCAACCAGTTAGACGTTTTCTTGCTAAATTAAAGTTACTCATTATATAGTCTATATATTAAACGACCGATTAAATACAAGGCTTTTCAAAAGTATTGGAATACATATTTGGATATGGATAATAATACGTTATATCCCTGGATAGCGAAGTTTTGTTAAAGATTTCAAGATGTGTTGAAAAATGCTCCATAATCTATGCTTAACGCATGATTTTTCTTACTCGGTTACTTTCTTCTATCTTTACAAGAAGAAAGTATAGGATTCATGAGAACTTTCGACGTTCGGTTTTCAATGGATTTATAAATTTTACAAGGTCCTGAACACGATTTGGTGTTTTTTAGAAAATGTCTGTCTGTCTGTGTGTCTGCGTGTCACTCTATCACTCTGTGAGTCTCTATTTGACAAAAAATAGTTTAGTACCTGTTTAGAGCTAATAACAATAAAAACTTCAAATAATGAATTAAAATGATTTTAAATTGATTAAATTACAATACCATTTTTTAAAAAAGGTGAATACGGATATGAGAGGTGCATATGTAAATTTAGAAATGATGAAAACAATGTCGGGTTTAGATTTCAGTGGGAAAAAGTCAATGATGGAGTCAAAGTAGAATAAATTTTGCTGTTTTCCTTTCTGGAATATTAACAACTGCTGTTCGATTAAATTTTAATTTTAATAATTTCTACAACTCAGTTTTATAATATTTTCCCTTTTGGCTAAATATAATTTGCTTAAGACTTAGAATTACTTATATAAGGTATATTTTTTACTGTAACTAATTTCATAGATTTAATATGAATCAATGAAACACTTCTTACTTAAACATTTTCTTTCATCGAAATTCGACGGGTTCTACCCTGTAAACATAACAACTGTACGAAATATCCCAATATTATCCTTATCCTGTACAGAATTCAGGGTTTATTTTTATCTATTTTTTAACTTCAGTTATGAATTTATGTTAATAAACTGATAACTAAGAAAGATTAAAAAGCGAAAAAAAAAAATCATTCCTTGTACATAAAATTTGATTATACATAAGGACTCAAAAAGCACATTTTTTGACAATTATTGAGAATTTTTTATTTTATTTTATTCTTTTTGCATTGCAAAAACAATGAGAAAACGAAATAATTATGTATTTAATATTTTTTTTATTACTAAAGGACTCTGCAAATGATATCTTAACACATAGAAAAATTATTTACATTGCCATTTTTGTATATTTTGTACAATTTTGCTCCAAGCCATTTTATCACAAGTCAGAATTTTCACGCCAAACTTAGCAAATGAGGTGCGTTAGTACTATAACAAAGTTTTAAAAATATCCAGATTTAGCAGTAATACAGTGCTGCCGAAATTTTTTGTGTGTCCCTGTAAATATTATCTGCTTTCTACGATACAGGAAATAACATGTAGTAAATTTCAGCGTATATTAATTTTATAAATTGTGAAGCAGTTTCATATAACTAAAAACGCACTCCAAAGAATGTTTCCCCCCATACCGCTGTGTAATGGAATACTTTTATGTTCCCTTAAATTAATCCCAAATATTCTTTGCACCACAGATTGTACAGAATGTATATTGTAGTACATACTTCATAGATTTTAATCAATTTTGTTTCATTCGAAATAGCGTAACATAATTAAAATTCACTTGAAGCTATTTTCCCCATTCGACATAATTTTAACGGAATACTTTTAATTGCGCCTGTAATTTAACTATTCATCAGAGTTTCAAGAAAATTGAAATGACTCGACAAAATTATGTAACAATTATATATTTTAAATTTCAAACGTTTCAGTTGGGTACTTTTTCGTTGTGATATGCGGACAGATAGACGAACGGACGGACTGAACAACAACATCTGGTTCTACGTATATATATAATTACGAACACACTTAATAACACGTATCACGCTAAATAAAAGCGCTATAAGAAAAAAAATGTTACATATTTTGTTCAGTCGTGTTATTTGTCAGGTTCCATTCACACCAATTTCTTTATGACTTACCAATCATACGTAGTGTAGGGTAAGTCTTGCAATCGTTTTGAAAACCAATTTTTTTTCCAGATTTATATGCTTCAGACACTCGAGATTCCAAAAATATATTTTTAAGAAAAAAAATTTGCCGTTCGTCCATCTGTGGATCTGTAAACAATCTATCTCCCGAACAAATTGAGATAGAGACTAGAAATTTTATATATACTTAGTATGTAAGAATGTAACGAAGCTTATCAGTAACCTCGATTTTCCGGAACTGGTTTTTTTCGGACTCTCGAAAAAATTCTTCCTAATGAAAGGAACATAAACTTTTTATTTTAAGTAGTGGACGTAAAAGGCAATAAAATAACACAAAGCGTGCATAAAGAACAAAGTTGATTGGATTATTAGTTGCCAGATATTCGTAATCCTGTTTACCACATTCTTCGATTTTTCATGACTTTGTATTTCATTCAAATTTCAATTCAAAGATATATCTTAATTGGAAATGTGATGCTTAATCCGACGCAGTAAACTGTTAGTTAGTATGATTATTATTTTTACAGTCGTAAGAATTTTCTTTTACACAATTCGGTATTACTTAAGTAGTTTGGCGTTTTATATAATTTGTCGAAATGAGTGCAGTTCACTAACAGAGCATTACTATGTGTATTAAAAATATTTAAAAATATGTTTAAAATTTTGTTTCGGAATTGCAATGCATTTTATAAATAGTTTACACATGGTTTACTTTCATATTTCATATTATGCACATCCATGATGAGTGAGTTTTACCGTAGCCCCAACGACTAGTTTTTAACATTATTTATATGCTTGAAAAAATTTGTAAAGATGCGTATCCTATAGGATATATCAGGTCTGAATAGGTTAATGGGTGATTCTACGATAAGAGGTAATTTGTACGGCCATCCCTTTAAAACAGATTTCTTATTCTATTTGTTGCTATTTTTTGCAATGAATCGCATCACTTTAATATACTTTATTAAATAACATCATGATTGAATGCCGAATTAAAACACATTTTTCTGAAATTTCTTAAAAAGTCTAAAACAGTCTCTCCCCTGGCATGTCCCCTTGCCGGTTTGAATTTAACTTTCAAACAATACATATATTTTTTCCGTCATATGTTTAGCTAAAGTATGTTTAATTGGAATTTAAGTAATTATACTTACGTATTATAAAATAAAAAATAAAATAATTTGTTAATTTCAAATAATTTTTAAAATTCACTTTTGTCCCACTTTTTTGTGTATCCACCCTGTCTAATTTCGTTTCGCCGAAACAAATATAAATTCAAGGATGGGTATATCGGAAGTAGCGCTTAAGGACATCTATTGGCTTGAAGTTAGCTATACTAAACGCGCAAGCCATTTAAGTGTCACCATTTTTAGTTGTTGCGACGCGACCGTGCAATGTAGTGGTTTCGCACGGTGATCGTGTATCTCCCCTGGTAAGTCATAAAACTTATAATATTCATTTAATTCAATTGCATTTACTGTCCTAATTAAACAATACAGTAATAATTAAAGTGAAATACACAATTAACCGAAAAACTAATTCAGTCAGTTAAAAAATTTGAATTTACATGAAAATGTCTCTCCCCTGCCATATTTCCCCTGGCCAGATAATTGCCAGGGGAGCAAGTCACTGACCAGAAAAAAATTTATAAAATATGTATAAAGTGATTTGCCCTTATATGAAAAAGTAAATAACGTAACAAAAATCATAATTTAAAGGTTTTTGACCAAACTCAAACTTTTCTTTTTGGCCGATTTCTCTGTTTTTGAACCTCCCACATAGCACACATTCATCTATAAGTCATCTAGAAGCTGTAAATACAAGACGGCCAAAACATCTATAGGTTAATTAAAATATCCACGATACTCTCTTTTTACGTCTATTAGAAATAACATGTGTGATCTCTCTGAGTTCCTCCAGACGTTGATTATATCCAGATAGTGTACAAGACTACATCTATAAGACCTCCTAGCAAGAGTATTTTTTCCGTAAGAGATGCATAATGCGTATTATTCGCAAATCCATTGGATGCAGTCTTGAGTATTTCCTAAGGACATGGAGTAAAGGATTTCCTTTAGATGTTAAAAGAGTGAAAGCCACAGATCGTCTGTTGCAGGTCACAGACGTCTGATAGAAATCTAAATTGGAATGTCAGATAGACGAATGTTTATTTATTGATATGCACATCTAAATAACATTATGGAGATTATAGACGTATTCATACTATAAGTCGACGTCTTATAGATAACGTGTGTTGTGTGGGCTCTTATCGTAGAATCATCCTAATACAATTTAAAATACAAATGCCGAAACAAGAACAAAAAAAAACTTGGGGATAAATGAATTTAAAGGTTTATACTCTCTTTAGGAAACAGTGCTATAAAATAAATTACATCTTTTGATCTAATTATCGTATTTATATGCCGTTTGTGTTATCAGTTAAACTAAAATATAAAAACATGAAACCTTTTCCCCACGGACTATATGAATTATGATACTGGATACATAATATGCAGACAAAACTAAAAGAAATAAGCGTTGCAGATGTACTTTTTGTTTTTAATTTTCACAACTATATAAATTACTTTTTTTTTTACAAATATATTATTATTCCTTTATGAAAACTGAGAAGTAATTAGCTACTTGGAGCAGACTGTCTTTTGACAGCAATTTATAGATTTCACCTAACTTCAAATTATCATGTCTTGCACGTTCATGGTTGCTTGAAGTGGTCGGCATTAATTAACATTTTTCTCTTTTATTATTTACAATATGAAGTCTCAGTTAGATTATTCCTTATAAATGTCAAAGCCCAGTCCAATAAAGTCAAAGTTCAGTTAAAGTGAAAGTTCTTTAAGCGTTTATTAGTTACAAAAGAATCTGGTTTGATGTATCCTCTTTATAAAGCTATTTCTGTAAATTCCCCGAATTAAACATCTATCTGCCGTTGTTGTTATAAATAAGGAAAACATTTATGCGACAGCAAACATAATTACTTCTAAGAAATATCGTTGAGTTTGTTCTACGTAGAAAAATAAATTCTACTTTTAAGTCATGTCTCATCCATTATCGCTACATCTATATTATAAATCAACAAACATGAAAAATCATGCGACCAGTGCAGATTATGTAACACTTTCCGACACAATTCAGAAAGCAAACACAGAACTTCACAGCTTATTAAGGTGAAACACACTAATATCTAAACAAACAATTTGAAAACTTATAAAGGATTTTGAAAATCTGATTTTTGCTAGTTTAATCAATAGTTGGAAAAACATCCTTTGTTTCTTCTGTGCAGTCCTGCATATGAACTGTAAATTTGTATACATAGTATGCCAAAAGTTAGTTCAATTAAACGAATACAAAGTTGAAATTTTCCATTCACCTATCTCCGAGACGAAACGGAAATTGTTTGAAAACTTTTATGCAACCCTGTATATGATCTATAGAATTTGTGCATACCAAGCAGTAATGTAGTGGTAAAAAACAGAGAGTATACGCTCTAAGAAGAGGATATACGCTCAAGGCAGAGGGTATACCCTAGAGTGTATATACTATAGCTTTCTTGAGTAACAGAGGGTATACGGTGTTCCTTAAAAATCCAGAAGGTATATGGCGTATATACGCGTATACCTTCCCCTACATCCCTAACACCAAGTAATATATTTTCTAACAAGTCGGAAATTGCACTCCTAATACAGCAAGTGAGATGATTTGTTACTATAACGAAATTTTGAAAATATTTAGATATTACTGTAATAGTATACAATACTTCGAATACAGTATAGTATACAGTGTTCTCGATGACATTTGACTAGCGTTAGTAATTTGGCTAATCGAAAATAAAAAATCATGCGCCAAATGAAAAAAGTATTAGCAAAAAAAAATTCGCTGTCTAGCACACACACACACAAAAATTATCTTTAATCATTTATTGTACCCCTTTTTTTCCATTATGTTCTAAAATAACCTAAGTTTTTACAACTGCGACAAAGATTGTTATTAATCTAATTTCAATTATCCGCTACAAATATATTAAAAAATATGTGTGCATGCATATGTATGAAAAACGAAAAAGAAAAGAAAGACTAAGCAAAAATTGAGCATTAGCAATTTGGCGAATCTAATCGCTTGTTTACTCGCCAAATGAAGAATTTAGTCGCAACCTGGCGCAATGGCGAGTGACAGCGAGAACACTGATATTATACGAAACCTTTTGTGTGTTCCTGTAAATAATATCTGCTTTCTATTATAAAAAGAGTAACTTTTAGTTAATCTCGGCAACATATACCAATTTCATAAAATATGAAATAGTTTAATTTCATTGGAAAAGGCCCTAAAGAATTACCCTCTATCTTTCAGTAAGCACGGACGCACCTCAGATTTTGGTATTCAATTGAGGGCGCCATTTTTCATATGACTGAAAACATGCAGCAGTGTTATTGTACAGCATCAGTATACATGCACATTTTAACGATCTGGAAATGAATCTTAAGGTTGTAGACAAAAGGCACTTATGGTTTTGAAGTTACAGGTAATTGAATTTTAAATTTTACATTTTTCTGCGAAAGGTCTATCTCAAAAATGTTTGCAGGGTAAGGTGTCAAAAACTTTAAACATGCCTATAATAGAAACAATAACAAAAAATAAAAATAAATAAACATGGAGATCCAAAATATTGCTAGGTTTCTTTTAGGATGCTAAAATACGTTTTGTCTTATTTTGAATATGTGAATTTAGTTTTATAAAAATTATGAAAAGAAAAACACACATGATAGTTATCAATTCATCTAGATGGTTCTAGCGAGATAGTCCAGAAGTGCTTTTATCGATGGAAATAATTTTGAAATGTTTTATTAATTATTTTAAGCAAATTGAAACGAAAAAGCCTAACATTTCAAAAATGAAGAAGGAAAATTTAAGTTTTTTTTATATCCTTCATATAAAACATCGAAGCCAGTGCGGCAACAGCAAGATTAAAAAAAAAAAAGCTGAAATTTCTTGCACATGTGCATGTGTTTCCAAAGGGGCGGGCGGGGGGGGGGGGAGTGAATAGCTATTTTCAATTACTACCAAATTTAACCATCAAGCAGGACAGTCGTTCTTCCAAGCCAAGCTAGAAAAAAAATATGCCCTCCAAACAATCAAACGCCAAGAATATGATAACCGCTTAACTGCTTATTATACTGGAGACAATTTCTACATGTTAAATCGACCAAAAATGGCATTTTAAAATTTCAGACAAAACAAGAAAAACAAACTTCTCAAACTCCATGAGCATTATCCCTTTTAAACTTCCAAAGTAAAAAAAACCACCACTAGCTGGTCAAAAGTACATCAAAAACAAAATAAACCCCTTCAACCGCCGCTACCTGGTCAAAAGTACCATTGTATGATTAAGATGCATACGTTCGAATTAAAAGATATTTTATTTTATTCGTTTATGTTTCATATTGATATATCATAAAATAAATTAAGATGGGATATAAGTGCTGTGTTCCTGGATGTAAAACAGGCTATAATAGTAAAAAAATTAAGTTTATTCCTTGCTCCACAAGTGAGTGATGTTTTTTAGGCTTTAATATAAAGCTATTTACTTGTAATTACATTTAAATTGAGAATTTTTTTATTGCGTATAGATCTTAATTTATGTTTTTTAAATGTTATGTGGAATAATAAAGCACAGACTTTGTTTTGTGTCTAAATACAAACTTATTTAATATGAAAAAAGACGTGTACATTTTACAAAAGATTAATTAGCCAAAGATTTTTTATAGCATTTGTAAGCAGTATTTATTACTTCTTTATCCACTGTCTATGGATTAATTAATATTATACAAAATCAGTGTTCAATTCAGACACTTTTCTCCGGGAAGGACATCAGTGGCTTTGGGGGGGAGACATTATAGAGTTCCGGGGGGGAAATTGTAATTTAGGACCATTGAAAACACAAAATTTCAAATTTTCCGGGGGGGGGAATATCCCCCTGGGCCACTCCCTTAATTTAACACTGCATAAAATATAAAACTGTTTCGATTTCATCTCGCCAACTGAAGTTTCTGACTCCTTTTTCTAGAAATTTTACACAAGCTTTAATACATATCTTGAGATACAGATGTTGCGTAAACCGTAAAAAAATGCAGCATAACAGCGCCATCTGTTGAGCGATTTACACCAAAAACTGATCAGTATCAATTTATATCAGGGACTACCTAAATCTAAATTTTTATTAGAATCCGTGCGCTTGAGATACAGCTGTTGCGTAAATCGTAAAAAATGAAGCATAGCAGCGACACCTGTTGAGAGATTTAAACCAAAACTGATCAGCATCAGTTTATATCAGGGACTACCTATGAGACTATACTATTTACATTTTTATTACAATCCGTGCATTAGTTTTTAAGATATAGCTGTTGCGTAAATCGTAAAAAATGCAGAATAGCAGCGCCACCTGTTGAGCTATTTACGCCAAAAACTAATCAGCAACAATTTATATCGGGGGCTGCCTAAATATCAAATTTCATTAAAGTCCGTGTATTTTTTCTTGAGATGGAGCACCTACAAAATATATTTTACAGACAGATATTTTATAAGAACATGTTTTTTTTGGAATCTCTGACCCCTAAAACGTGTAAAATCCATCGAAAACCGGAATTCGAAAATTTATACAAATCCAATACTTCCAATACTTTCTTCTTGTAAAGATAGCAGGAAATAAAAAAAGAAATTGGTGTTGGTAGAATAAATTTGGTGCTCCCTCAATCTCCTCGGACGGGGCGAGCCCCCCCCCCCCCTCCCATTTCACACGGGCCTGAATTGTCCGGATGGAGAAAATGGATATTTAAAAGGATTCTGCAACGCTGGGCACGGGCTTTATTCTTAAACAATAAGAAAACCATTCATCAAATTTTCCCCACCACGCAGTAAGAGTATTAGAGGAAGAAAGATTAATCGTTCTTTTAAATAGTAGGTTTGCCTAGAGAGGACCTATTTCAACTGCCATTTTGATGCCTGGAAGAAGAAAAAGTAGCTTTCTAAAACTTTCCTGCAAAGTTTAACGTGTTTATGCTTTCGGTTATTGTCTGGCCGTCTGTCCGCACTCGAACCCCAGTAAATATACTCGGATTGCCATGAAATTTTAGGAAATTACTTATGTATAACCTAGAACGATTCCTTTTGAAAATGAAGTTTCTAGCATGATTACTTTATTTACAGGGACAGTCAAAAAGTTAAAACACACTATTTAAAAATAACAAATTTTAACTTATAAGGATGCTCATAACTCGCGATCTAATTTTCGTAGCACAGCCAAATTTTGTTTGGTAATTTATTACGAGACAGTGTTAATTTTTGGTGACAGGAGATCCCCCATGGGGAGGGTCGAAAAAATTAAAATGCTTATAACTCGCGATCTAATTTTCGTAGCGCGGCCAAATTTTGTTTGGTAATTTTTTATGAGACAGTGTGAATTTTTGGTGACAGGAGACCCCCCCCCATGAAGAGGGTCGAAAAATTTAAAATGCTTATAACTCGCGATCTAATTTTCGTAGCACGGCCAAATTTTGTTTGGTAATTTATTATGAGACAGTGTTAATTTTTGGTGACAGGAGACCTCCCCCCATGGTGAGGGTCGAAAAAATTACAATGCTTATAACTCGCAATCTAATTTTCGTATCGTGGCCAAATTTTGGTTGGTAATTTATTATGAGAGAGTGTTAATTTTTGGTGACAGGAGACCCCCCACGGTGAGGGTCGAAAAATTTAAAATGCTTATAACTCGCAATCTAATTTTCGTATCGTGGCCAAATTTTGTTTGGTAATTTATTATGAGAGAGTGTTAATTTTTGGTGACAGGAGACCCCCCACGGTGACGGTCGAAAATTTTAAAATGTTTATAACTCGCGATCAATTTTCGTCGCGCGGCCAAATTTTTTTTGGTAATTTATTATGAGACAGTGTTAATTTTTGGTGACAGGAGATCCCCACGGTGAGGTTCGGAAAAATTAAAATGCTTATAACTCGCGATCTAATTTTCGTAGCGCGGCCAAATTTTGTTTGGTAATTTATTGAGGTATTGCATAGCTTTTATCGCGGGCTTTGAGCGCGGCGAAAGAATCCAGAAATTCCGTAACGAGAAAAAAACCTAACACTCCGGCTACGTCGCTTCAGTTTGGCAGTCTTCGGTAGACTTCGGCAGATATTGAAGCGATATTTTTCAGATATTTTGAGAATATCAAGTCTCAAACTTATGTTTTTTATTTCAGCTACCATAAACGTATAGTTTCAATGATAAAAATTCCTGATTAACCTACATGTATTGTAAGATAATAAAAATATTTTAAACGATATTAACTTGTCATTTATTCAATAAAAGAAAAAAAAATTGCTATCGGTCATCACGCTCAAAAAGTGTAACTTAAATTAATATCAAAGACAAAAAAAAAAAAAAAATAAATAAATAAATAAAAAAAAAAAAATAAAAAATAAAAAAAACTGCACAAATAAAATATAAATAAATAATTATAATTGCATAAGTTGATAAAAAATGCTATGCAATAGCTTTACCGCGGCAGTCCCCGAGTGCCAAATGTATTTTTTTGACGGATTTACACGTTTTAGATAGTGGAGATTCCGAAAAACATTTTTAGAAAAAAAAATTTTGCCGTCCGTCTGTCTGTCTGTCTGTAAACGCTCTATCTCCCGAACAAATTCAGATAGAGACTTGAAATTTTGTATGTAGTTAGTATGTAAGAATGAGACGAAGCCTATTTAATATCAGCAACCTCGATTATCCGGAACTATTTTTTTCGGACCCTCGAAAAATTCGTTCTGATGAAAGGTACATAAAAGTTTTCGAATTTTTTTGTTTTAAAGAATGAAAGTAAAAGGCAATAAAATAACACACATTTTGCATATAGAACGAAGTCGATCGGATTATTAGTTGCCGAGACATTTGTAATCTTGTTTTCCACATTCGTCGATTTTTCATGACCCTGTATTTCATTCAAATTTCAATTCAGAAGTATATTTTAATTGGAAATGAGACGCTTAATCCGACGCATTTAATTGTTAGTTAATAGAATTATTATTTTTGGAGTTATAAGGATGTTTCGTTTACGCAGTTCGGTACTACTTGAGTAGTTTGGCGTTTTATATAATTTGTTGAAATTGGTACATCAGCAATTCTTTAATAAAGCATTACTATGTATATTAACAATATTTAAATTTTGTTTATGAATTGCAATGCATTGTATAAATAGTTTTCACATGTTTTATTTTCATATACATATACATGATGGGTAAGTATTACGGTGGCCCCCAACGACTAGTTTATTTTGTTGTGCCAGCCTTCAACGTTGTTTGTCGTTCTTTCTCCTGTATTTTCGAAGTGATTCCACAAAGAACTAAAAATACATCAAGATTTATAATTCTAATTATTAAATGGGAAAAAAAATATCTGATAAAAAAAAAAAACAATTTAAAAAAATACAATTTTTTTTTTTTTTTTTTTTTTTTTTTTTGTACCAAGAGTTGTTTTTGACTATACTATTACATTCAAAGCTAAATGAAAGAAAGATATGAGGTAGTTTATTAAATAATTAACTTACATCAATTAAAAACAAGTGATCTAATTCAGATTTCTCGGTGTACAGAATGTAAATGCATTGCATTTTTTATTGAAAATCTAATATATGTGTTACATTTAATATATTTTACTATACTTCCAACTAACAGCAAAAAGCATTTATGATATACGATTTTCAGACAAATTGCATTTTTAAATATATATCTTGCTATTTCAAGATGCAAAGCAGGCATAAAATTGCATAAAAATAAAGAAAAGCGCGTGAAATGGGAAAATGAGAAATAATTTAAAATAGTATTTTAATGCCTGCCTTTTAGATAAGATTATTTTTTCAAAAAAAAAAAAAAAAAAATTATCCTTTTGTTGAAATGCTGCTTTATTTTTAGGAGAAATGGGGGAGAGAGAGAGAGAGAATCAACAGTAATACGTACACTATATGGCCAAAGGTGACTGGCCACTTGCAATTTTAGACATTTTGTGTGTGTGTGAAAATAACTTTACCAGCGATAATTTAAATAACTGTATTTTAAATTCTCTTCAAAAATCGAAACCCAATATCTGCAACCGAAATCGTAAAAGTAAAAATACACATCGATCTCAGCTATCCAGTGCAAAAAGAATCGTATAAAAATATTGCAATGCAAGCGAGATATCATCCATTATTGGCATTTAAACTTATAATGTGGCGATAGTTTTGGGTTGACGGGATAACCTAGTAGTACCGCTTTATCTCCCCAACGAATTGATCTAGAGACTTGAAATTTTGTATGTACTTAGTATGCAACAAGACAAAGAAGCCTATTTAATATCAATAACCTCGATTATCCGGAACTATTTTTTTCGTACTCTCGAAAAAATCGCTCTGATGGAAAGTATATAAAAATTTCCGATTTTTTTAATTTCAAGGTATGGTCGTAAAAGGTGATAAAATAGCAAAACTTTTGCACCAAGAACGTTATCGATCGGATCATTAGTTGTCGAGATATTTAGAATCGAAAAATGAATCTCGCAGATATTACGTCGAATTTTTACGTCCCTGTATTTCATTCAAATTTCGATTCAAAGATATATTTGAATGTGAAATGAGACCCTTAACCCGACGCAGCAAATTGTTAGTTGATAGGATTGTTACTTTTTAAGAAAAAGCGTGGCAAATGTGGTGCGTGTTCTTTATTTTCTTTTTAAAATAATTTCAATTTTTTTTAAACGCAATATATTTTTCATACCAAGCCTACAAAGTGGATGTTTTTGAGCACATTTCTCGACGAAAGCAGAAAAACCGGTCGGAAAGCAGGAGAAAAACGGGTGATGACGTGATCGAAATCGCTCATAATGTCTCTTATAATTCTAATCGCTTAAGAATGTATAAATACATAAACCAAATAAAAGATTAGACACAAGTTCGATGAAAGAAAAATATAAAGCGTCACTGACGGACAGACGGCATTCAATCTTATAATTTGGCGATAGTTTTTGGGTCGACGGGATAATCTACTGTATCTCACGAACAAATTGAGATAGAGACTTCAAATTTTGTATGGACTTACTATGTGCGAGTACAAACAAGCCCCGATTATCCGGATAATATTCAGTGGCCTCGATTATCCGGAATTATTTTTTTCGTACCCTCTAAAAACCCGTTCTCATAAAAAGTACATAAAATTTTTTTGATTTTTTTAATTTCAAGGGATGGACGTTAAAGGCCTTAAAATGGCAAAAATTTGACAACAAGAACCGAGTCCATCGGATTATTAGCTGTCGAGTTATTTGCAATCGAAAAACAGGTTACGTCAATATTACGGAGAATTTTCCTGGCTCTGTATATCATTCAATTTTCGATTCAAAGATATATTTGAATGCGAAATGAGACGCTTAATCCGACGCCGCAAATTGTTATTTCATAGGATTGTTAATTTTGGAGTTATAAGGATGCTTCGTTTAAACAATTCGTCCCTCCCGGAATAAATGTGACTGATTATATTAAATCGCCAATTATAGTGCCAATTAATGTGATATAAATTTATTATAGTGTTACAATGCCGTACAGCGCGGGCATGAGGGGGGGAGGGGCAATCGCCCCGGATTTTCACGAATTTTTGAGAATTTTGGATTTTAATATCTCTGAAATTTTTAGATATGGAGATTTTTTTTAAATTTAGGAATGGATAAGGAATAATTTCCTGATTGGGAATTTTGCCATACGTGGGAATACGTATAAAAAATTAATTTTCGTATTTTTTCAAATAGACCCCCCATGGAGTTACAACTTATCAAAAAATTCACCTTTTTTGATAATTTTTTGCAGCTGGAAGCATGAGTGTAGGGGCAATATTTAAGGAGATAGCCTATTGTTTCGATATTTATGATTCACCCTGTATATACTGTAATTAGATATTTAAAATTTCCTTAATTTTTTAAATGTTGAACAGAAAACTTGTTTTTATTTTCCTGTTTTCTTTCTGGAAAAAATAAATTAAAATTAAATGATTATGGGTGAAAACGAAAATTATTAAGAAGGTAGATTTTGTATAGAATACTACCTATTGCGATCGTTCTTATGTTACAAATTCTGCAATTTTTTTTTTTTTTTTTTTTTTTTTTGCAAATTTACACTGATTATGACCCCTAGACCCCAAAACTTCAATTAGTAGAAAACTTCATTAATCTATCTAGCTATATGTATGTATGCATATAAATATAGAGAAAGGGTGAGTCGTAATTAGCAAAACAGGCTAGCTCCTTTAATATCGCCTCTAGGCACTTACTTCCAGTAACAAAGTTTCATAAAAAAGGCGGCAAAATGTGATGACATTAATTGCAGCTCCATTTTGGGGGAGGGGGGGTGTCTATTTGATTTTAAATTATTATGCGGCCCCGTAAGACAAAATTCCCGTATTATGGGAAATTGTTCCTTATACGTTCCTGAATTGATCAAAAAAAATTTGATCTTTATAGCTAAATGTCTGACAGAGATATTCAAATCCAAAGTTGCTGTGACTTACAAGAACTGAAGAATATTTCAAAATATGCTGCCAAAGTGGGCGTTTTGAACAGAATTTCTGCAAGCGATCATGATTGAAGAATATAGAATGTATTCAAATAACAAATTGTCTAGTTTCTAACTCATTTTTATTTCGAATTTGTTCTCAAATGCGTATTGGTCGATGGTTGGATAAATCCAGAATATATTTCAAAATATGCTGTCAAACTGAGGATTTTGAGCCGAATTACGCATAAGATGATTCTAATAAAACCAGCTCTGACAAAAAATAAATAAAAGAAAATAAAAGAAAATAAAATAAAAGAAAATAAAAACAAACAAAAGAAAAATTCTTTAAAAGCGGCCAAATAAACTTGTTAAAACTCGGTTTACCTCTATCATATTTTATTTTTTATTGTTGAAATGAGCACTTAACTTCAAAATCAATCTGCGCCTGTAGGCCAAGCTGGCAGGAATTTTTAAAAATTTGGTATGCTAGTTTCTTTTAAGGATGAAATCTTTTAGTCACGAATAGAGATGGGAATGCTCGGAATAAAACCGGAAAAATTGGGAAAAAAACCGGGTTTTTTCTTTTTTTTTTCTTTTTTTTTTTTTTTTTTTTTTTCCGAAGGCTTATTTTTCAATTTTTCCGAACTGGAAAAATTGAAATTTCATTTATGAAATAATATAGTGAAAATTTTGTAATAGCTACATTCTCATACTTTTTATTTTACTTATTTTTATGTTGAGTGTTTCATATGAAAATTTTAATGTGGGTAATCTGATCTCTGAGCAGAAATCTGATTGAGAAAACTTGAAAGGATCCTTCACATTTTTTTCTTGCTTGAAACACAAGACCCTTTGCAAAATTTCTCTTGAAAATAGACATTTCAGAAAAAGTTTAATCAACAAACTGAATCTTTTGCAAGTGCAGTGATTGAAGAAAAAAAAATCTCATGTCATACAGCAGCTGAATCTTATTAAGTTGCATATATGTATGTAAATAACCTTATTAAAAATGTCTAAATAGGAACCTAAATATAGTAATAATTTTTTATTCAAAAATTCTGAATATATTTTGTACAAGTATATACAAAAAAGTTCACAATTTCACAAAAACTTGATTACATGAAAAAAAATCTAGATATGTAATTAAATGCAACTTCTCTTTCTAAAAATTAATTCATGTGTAAAATTATTGCAATAATATGCCGATTAATGGAAATGATAAAATTAAAAATTCAACGTAAAATTTTGAAATATGCATTTATTACTTTAATCTATCTTTTCAAGAAGTAAGTATTGAATTTGTCAAAAATTTGACTTCCAGTTTTTGGTGTATTTAAAAGTTTTAGAAGGTCCTGAACACGTTTTGATGATTTTTGGAAAATATCAGCCACTCTGTGAGTCTGTATATGACAAATTTTATGGGCACTCTATCTCAAGAACTTATGCACATAATTTCACAAAACTGTAGATTCAGTTACACCTTGATATAAACTCGAGATGTTTAGTTATTAGTGTATATCGCCAAACCGATGGTGCTGCTATGCTGCATTATTCATAATTTGTACAATAGTTCTATCTCAAACTAATGTATGTATTTTTATAAAATTTCAGATTAAGTTAATCTTTGACATAACTTCGTGCTCATTACTTTTTGGTGTAAATTGCTCAACAGATGACGCTGCTATGCTGCATTATTCATGTTTATCGCAATAGCTTTACCTCAAGGAGGATTTTTTTTAAAAATCAAACTACAGCTTTAGACAGTTTCTGATATATATTAATGTTGTTTAGTTTTTGGTGTAAATTGCTCTATAGGTGGCACTACTATGCTGCATTTTTCAAGATTTCGTTATAGCTGATTAATTGAATGTTTTTTCAAGGTGTTGAATCTAAAATTGACCTCCATTTTGCCTCCATAATGTACAATAATGTTGCAAAAATATGGGCAGTTTGCATTAGAAAACTACAACTGTGATTAAAAAAAAAAAAAAAAAAAAAAAAAAAAAAAACATTTTATTACAAATAACTATGTTCCAAATTATACTTTCCCTCTTGATTAAACTTTGAATTTTTGTAGTTTTCTAAAGCACAGTAGAAGTTTATCTCTGTATGTAACTGCTTTTGTTAATTCCTCAAATAGTGAGCATTTTCTATTTGTAGTGTTCTGTTTTCATAACTTTTGAGTTCCACTCTTAGAAATATAAAATTTCCATGTGGAAACATTATTGAATATGATTTCTTACTCGAGAATAGAATACCAGATTTCAGGGTAAAAAGAAAAAAATTACATTTAATTAAACTTAAATATATATATATATATATATATATATATATATATATATATATATATATATATATATATATATATATATATATATATAAATTTTTTTTTTCTGGTTTCAGTGAGTAAAAATCTAACAGTCAATAAATCCTACGCTATTTTTTAGTTGCAGACCTGAGTAAGCCAAACTAAAACTTAGTTTTGTTTGAATTTAAATTATAAAACTAAATCAAAACTTTTTTGAGGTGAGATTGGAAAGCTATACCAAAACTAAACATATTTTATAAAGGAAATAAAATTGTAATTCTAAGAAAAAAAGTATTAGTGTAAAAATATATTTTTTTAAACAAACAATGGAATTTTTGAATACTGATATTCATAATAATGACAAAACTGCAATAATTTCTTTAAACTAGTATCATTTACTTAAAAACTATACTTATGTAAATGGAATGCATAATTTATTTCATTCCAAACTGCAGACATACTGGCTCAGATTTTTACATTAGGTCAATTGGTAGTTAAACATGTAACTGAAAAATCATTTCAACAGAGATATGATATAACAAACAATAGCGTTTAATAAAAATTCTTAGGCTGTGGAAAAAAAAAAACTAAACTTTTAAAAGCAGGCTTTGCTACTTTCTTTTTATTTTGTAATATAAAGTGAAAATAATTTTCATTTAATACATATAAATGGGAAAAAGTATTTATTATTTAGTATTCTCTAAGAAAATATAATTTATTTGGGAGAAACAGTCATGAAAAATCAAATTTTCCAATTTTTCCGTTTTTTTCCGAAAAAACCCGGTAAAAAAACAGTTTTTTTCCGCCACTTATATTTTTCCGGAAAATTTACATCTCTAGTCCCGAATCCAAACAGATTCGTTTACTAATGCTAAATGAGAAAAATGTGCAAAAGTATCTCGGTTACATTTCAATTTTTTTATATAATTTTGCAATGGATAGCAAAAATTGGCCTGTACAAGACATTTTTTTACTTCAATTTTGATTGCTGTTTTTTTGAGAATGCTTTAATATTTGAAACTGGTTTCGAAGTATGCTCATTCAAATAAAATATCATTTAAGTAAATTAAAGTATACTCATTAAAAACATCTGTAAACAAAAACAAAAAAGTAAAAACGTCCTTTGTACAGATCGATCTCATCTATCCAGTGAAAAAAAAAAAAAGTTAAACACCGAAATGTAACCCAGATATCTGTATAAAATTTTTTTATAGCATTAGCATTAGCGAATGGGTCTTTTCGCTTGACTGAAGTAGCCTCTTAATGGCTTGGAAGGCGTAAAATCGTTTGGTAATCTTCGACAGAGGAATAAAATGAAAATAATTCTTTGAAAATGCAATAAAAGATGACTGTATAACAATACTTGTGAATTAACTCGCAGGGACTATATGGTTTTAATCATTTTTACCTTCTACCCATATATCCCATTTTTACTTTCTTCTATCTTTACAAGAAGAAAGTATTGGATTCATGAAAATTTTCGACTTCCGGTTTTCGACAGATTTATACGTTTTAGAAGGTCCTGAACACGTTTTGACTATTTTTAGAAAATGTCTGTCTGTGAGTCTGTCCGTCTGTCTGTCTGTCTGTCTGTCTGTATGTGACAAAAAATTTGTGGGCGCTCTATCTCAAGAACTAATGCTCGAAATTTAATAAAATTTTATATTCAGTTAGACCTTGATATGATTTAGTGCCTATTGGTTTTTGGTGAAAATTGGCCTGCAGGTGGCGCTGCTATACTATGTTTTTCATGATTTTCAAGATTGCTATATCTCAAGAACAAATGCACAGAATTTCAACAAACTTCAGATTCTGTGACCCCTTGATATACATAGACGCTGATTAAGTTTTGGTGTAAATTGGCCAGCAGGTGGCGCTGCTATGCCACGTTTTTCATGATTTTCATGATAGCTATATCTCAAGAACTAATGCACAGAATTTCACCAAACTTCAGATTTCGCGATACCTTGAGATACATAGCCGCTGATAAGGTTTTGGTGTGAACTGCCCTATAGGTGGCGCTGCTATGCTACATTTTGCACGATTTTTGCGATAGCTATATCTCAAGAACTAACGCAGAGAAATTCATCAAATTTTAGATTATGTTACACTAGAATATATAACATAATTAGACGCTGATTACATTTTGGTATTAACCGTGCAACAGGTGGTGCAGCTATGCTGCATTTTGCACGAATCTTCCGATAGCTATATCTCAACAACCAACTCACAGAATTTCATCAAACTTCAGATTTTGTTACAAAATGACATATAACATAATGACACACGATGATTACGTTTTGTTATAAACCCTTCAACTGATGGTGCTGCTGTGCTATATTTTACACGTTTTTTTAAAACTAGCTATATCTCAAGAACTACTGCACAGAATTTCATCAAACTTTAGATTCTTTTACACCATTACATAATTAGATGCTTTTTTACGTTTTGGCATAAATTGTCCAAGATATGGTGTTGCTGTGCTACGTTTTGCAATTTTTTTTTATAACTATATCTCAAGAACTAGTGGACGAAATTCCATCATATTTCAGATTCTGTTAGGTCTTGACATAAATAGATGCTTATTAGGTTTTAGTATAAATTACCCAACATGAGGCACTACTAAGCTCATTTTCTCAGAATATTAATTAAATTTTGCGTTTTAGGCTTTTCAGATACCAGAATCTCATTAAACTAGGTCAAATGTTCGAGGAATTTCGATAGTGGGTAATTTTGGGGGTCACCACGTTTTTTTTTTTTTTTTAAATATTAAAATGTACTTATGAGATAGAAGAAAGTTTTGGGATTGACATATCCAACTAGTTTCAATATGTCTGTTAAATTGTATTCCTAGAAACTTTTCAAATTATCGGCACCTTATATTTATGATATATTAAAATATGGAGCATTTAGTTAACAGATACCCACATCCCCTCTCTGCCACATATATATATATATATATATATATATATGTATATGTGTGTGTGTGTTACTTGTGATTTGCAATGGCTCCATTATATTTAGTATTTTTTAAAATTTACGGAGTTTTAATTAAAAAGGAACACAATGCATTTATTAACGCTAAAAAGAGAGAAACACTACAGTCACATTTTGTTTTCTTGAAGAGCTGTTTAAAATTCTATAATTCCACCAGGCTACAAAATGGATGCCCGGATACTCCTTACAAATTCACGCCAATGCGCTAATCCGGTTTAATCCAAAGGTGACAGCTACTTCGCACCCCGTCTGACAGTCCGGTACTCCCCTATCGACCCTCCCCCCGTGCAGTATGATGCGTCCCCTTTAAAAGCAAAAGTTCCTGAATGAGCTAAGAATAATTTTGATTAATAGATTTATTTTTACTGCTCAGTCACAAATAAAAGATAGAAACAATATAAAAAAAAATACGTGTAGCACTCGGGGACTGCCGCGGTAAAGCTATTGCATAGCATTTTTTTTATTAATTTATGCAATTATAATTATTTATTTATTTATTATTTATGCAGTTTTTTTTCTTTGAAGAACTGAAACGACGCTAGCCGGAGTGTTACGTTTTTTTCTCGTTACGGAATTTCTAGATTCGGTCGCCGCTCTCAAAGCCCGCGATAAAAGCTATACAAAAGCTTAAATGTGCCCCCCTCTGGGGGATGACACACAAGATATGCATAATATGAATAAGCAGTTGCAGACCTTTCAAATGATGTGTCACACGACTGGTGTTCTAAAGAAATTAAAAATGTGCCCCCCTTGGGGGGGTGATACACAAAACATCCATAATATGAATAAGCAGTTGCAGACCTTTTAAATGATGTGTCACATGACTGGTGTTGTAAAGAAATTAAAAATGTCCCCCCCTAGGGGGCAGAGTGGGGGGTGACACACAAGACATCCATAATATGAATAAGCAGTTGCAGACCTTTCAAATGATGTCTCACGACTGGTGTTGTAAAGAAATTTAAAATGTTCCCTCCTGGGGGCAGAGTGGGGAGGTGACACACAAGACATCCATAATATGAATAAGCAGTTGCAGACCTCTCAATTGATGTGTCACAGGACTGGTGTTGTAAAGAAATTAAAAATGTGCTCCCCCCTGGGGGGCAGAGCGGAGTGGGACAATCAAGATATGGATAATAGGAAAAGGCAGTTTCAGACCTTTCTAAAGATATGCAACACGAGGGGTGTGGATAAAAATTTTAAAACTTCCCCTTTGGGGGGGGGAGTGGGGTGCGGCGCCCCAAACATGCATAATTGGAATGAGCAGTTACGGTTCTTGTAAACGATATGCCACACGATGGGTGTATATACAAATTTAGAAAATGCCCCCCTGGGGGGGCAGAGAGGGGGGATGGCGCACCGGACTTGCAAAATATGAATAAGCACTTTAAGGTCTTTCCAAAGATATGTCACATGACGAGTGTTTACGAAATTTAGACAAGTTCCCCCCTGGAGGGGTGGAGGGCGCATCGAATGCGTAAAATATTACAAATGGCCAATTTTTTCTAACAATATAGCACACGATGGGTGTCATCAACATTTTAAAAAATTCCCATCAGGTAAAATTTTGAAAGATTTGCGGGCGGGGGGGGGGGGCGCATTCACATCAATAGTCACAAAACTTTAAAACGATGTATCACACGAGTTCTCCCCCCCCCCCCAAAAAAAAATACACCGAATACGTTTCAAATTTTATAAATAGTATTTATCGAAGTTCCGTGTAAAAAAAAAAAAAAAAAAAAAAAAAAAAAAAATACCGCGTCGATGTCTGCCGAAGTCTGCCGAACTGAAACGTCGTTAGCCGGAGTGTTAGGTTTTTCTCGCTACGGAATTTCTAGATTCGGTCGCCGCGCTCAAAGAACGCGATAAAAGCTATACAATAGCTTTAAAAAACTATGTTTAAATTATTTTAAATGTGTAATCTGGAGATCCTATAATTTACAAATTTTTCCCCCTCCAAATAATTAAAATAAAAATTTGCTTTAATTCTTCATGCACTAATTGCATAAATATCCAAAGTTATGAATTATTAAATTGTTCAAAGGTTATAAAAACTATACGCAAAATTCAAATTTACTCCAAAATATTTGATTAATAAATTTCTAAAAATCATAAGTCTATTTGTTTGCGATATTCAACTTACTTACAACAGTCATTTTAATCCGCGATATTCAATGTTTTTAAATGGCCTGCCTTTTTGTTTTTATCAGAAGGATCTTGTATTTTAAATGGCTTAAAAAAGAAAATGAAGCGCCGAATACCTTTAAAAAATATGTATGTTGTGAAGAAAACTTCAATTAACCAGATTTTCATTTCTACAACTTTCTAAAAATTCAGATTTTTAATTTTTTTTTTTTTAATGACCATTTTTTCCATTGAAAATCATTGCAGAAGCATCGATCGACAGCCCAGATGCAGCGGTGTCGCCCCCTATCGTCGAAAAATCCGCATGTTAAAATTTTAAAACTACTTTCCCCTCCTGCTTCTTACTCCGTGTCTGAGTCCCTTTAAATACTCAAAGTCAAAGAAAACACCTCATGGGCAAAAGTGGCTGACGAAATTAACTCTGCCAATGGAACGAAATCGAAATTAATCCGATCCTTTGGTATCCCTTATTAAAAAACAGTTTTGATATTTTTATTCCAATGAATCGCATCTATTAAAATGATTTCATGCAACACTATTAGTCTAAGAGCCCGTGAGTGGCAGACCTTCGTTATTTTATAAAAGCTGAAACTTTCTCAGCGCAATTTTCCAACACAGATAGGAACGATGGGTAATTATGAAATTTGGATTATGGTGGCTTTGGCAGTTAACAGGTAGCAAAGGTGTAAAAAATACCAACTTACTTTCGTCATTTTATACAGCGTGATCTTTTTATATTTCCTTTGGAATGATATTAGAAATCACGACGTCCTCCATTGGCAGACATTTCCTATGATTCCAACCCCTTGGCAGACACCACTAAACTTTAATAAATTGAAATTCTACTTTCGTCATTTTATAAGGCGTGATTTTTTTATATTACCTTTGGAATGATATTAGAAATCACGTCCTCCATTGACAGACACTTTCTATGGTTCCAACCCCTTGGCAGACACCACTAAACTTCAATAATATGAAATTCTACTTTCGTCATTTTATAAAAGCTGAATTTTATACATGTTACTTGGGTAACTACCAGAAGATATTTCCTCAATTGGCAGACACTTCCTATGGTTCCTGCCCGTTAACAGACACTTCCTATGGTTCCAACTCCTTGTCAGCCACCACTAAACTTTAATAAATTGAAATTCTACTTTCGTCATTTTATAAAAGCTGAATTTTATACATGTTACTTAGGTGACTACCAGAAGATGTTTCCTCAGTTGCCAGACAGTTTTGGTGGTTCCAACCCCCGCCAGACAGACATATACGCGGCTTCTCAATACACTATAGTCTCTGGGTCAATCCATTTCAAATGGAACAGAAAGTATTTTTTTGGTTGCTCGACCATTTTAAAAAAATCTGAAATTTTTTGTACAACAACCCTAATATGATGGAAGTTCAAAATGACCGTTATTTTAATTTTACTATTTTTTGTTTGTGCATGGCGGCCATCTTTGTTTCATTGTGCGCAGCGATTTTCTCAGATACTAGGATACACAAAATTGTAAATATCTCGTCTTTTATTTTCCCAATTCAAATGGGGTTTGCAGCATTTTGTTCAGAATAAAATAAGCTAAATGTACGGTGGT
The DNA here is from genome assembly GCA_964019185.1 of Maratus speculifer. Classification (NCBI taxonomy): domain Eukaryota; kingdom Metazoa; phylum Arthropoda; class Arachnida; order Araneae; family Salticidae; genus Maratus; species Maratus speculifer. Next base: position 287,430,170 of record OZ025292.1, on the reverse strand, counting down.
AGAATAATTTTGAAAAATAAATTTTTACAAGTGAAATTTTAGCACAAAATTTAAGATTTTTTTTCAAAATCTATCCATTTGCCAGAGGAAAATTTTCATGCAAGGCAAACTGTCATATCTACACATTTTTTTTTTTTACAAATAGGTCAAAAGTGCGTGTACTCATACACCAAGTCCCAGATCTGGGAGTTAATTTCACTTTGCGAAAAAAAACTCCGAAATTCATCAAAAATTTCAAAAATAGCACTTTTTAGCCTTTGATATCTCTGGTGGGGCACGAGATAAAAATCTGAAATTCTGATCTTTGATAGTATTGTGTAGTAGTGTTATGTACAAAAAATTTCAAGAAGGAGATTTGACTACAAGCTGAGATATGACATGGACAATATGTGAAAACAATACTGCCAAACTATTGTAACCTATTATGTGATTGTTCATACCTACAAAATTTTAAATTAATGTTTTATGGTTCAAAGTTAAATGTTAATTACAAATATCTTCTTCAAATGCTTCTGTGTGATTTAAACAATTCAGAATGTATGCTAAGCCAATACTATTTGTCCAGATGAACAAACCTACTAGAAATGCTATTGCAACAATTTTACTCGAAACACATTTCAGAAAAAGTAAATTACAGACAATGGGTTGCAACTGATAGAGTTGACATGGTTTCAATTATTAAACCTAGAGAATTTCATTGCAGTTAACAAGAAGAGGACAAATTTTGGTGGCTTCAAATAAAATTTTGAGAAAGAACAGCCTCATGGAACTGACAACAGTAACTGGTCGAACTAATAACATCTCTCGTAAATAGTGTTAAGCTCTTTGTTGAGCATATATAGTATCTTTGTAAATTAAACATTTATTATTAACCCCTTGAGGGGCAAAGCACTTATGTTCTTAAAATGTTCAAATGATTGATTGACACCGGGATTCACAAACAAATTCATGTGATAGAAAGTAAAAGCTGGTTTTCGTGTACATTGTAAAAAGCAAATCTTAATACTAAAATTCCGGTGCCAATGTGGCATAAGGGAATTAAAAGTAAGTGATATATATAATATACCGGTGCCCTTCAAGGGGTTAAAGTGTTTTCAACGAACGATATTTTCTGTGTAAATATTGTAATAAAAGAGACTAATCTCATTTCTCCTTAAGTACTCGTAATAGCATTTCTTAACATATTTAATCACCGTATCTCAGCTTATAGTCAAATATCCTTCTTGAAATTTTTTGTGCATAACATTACCATAAAATGCTATCAAAAGCCAGAATTCCAGATTTTTATCTTGCGCCTCACAAGAGATATCAAATTTCAATGTGAGGAAATAGCTGCACACTATGAAACAAAGATGGCCGCCATGCACAAACAAAAAAGAGTAAAATTAAAATAACGGTCATTTTGAACTTTCACCATATTAGGGTTGTTGTACAAAAAATTTCAGATTTTTTAAAAATGGTCGAGCAACCAAAAAAAATATTTTTTGGACCACTTGTAATGGATTGACCCAGAGACTCTAGTCTATAGACAAGCCGCCGTATATGTCTGTCTGCCGGGGGTTGGAACTACCAAAACTGACTGGCAACTGAGTAAATATCTTCTGGTCATTCAAGTAACATGTATAAAATTCATCTTTTATAAAATGACGAAAATAGAATTTTAATTTATTAAAGTTTAGTGGTGACTTCCAAGGGGTTGGAACCATAAGAAGTGTCTGCCAACGGGTAGGAACCATCGGAAGTGTCTGCCAATGGAGGACGTGATTTCTAATATCATTCCAAAGGAAATATAAAAAAATTACGCTTTATAAAATGACGAAAGTAGAATTTCAATTTATTAAAGTTTAGTGGTATCTGCCAAGGAGTAGGAACCATAGGAAGTGTCTGCCAATGGAGGACGTGATTTTTAATATCATTCCAAAGGAAATATAAAAAAAATCACGCTTTATATTATGACGAAAGTAAGTTGATATTTTTTACACCTTTGTTACCTGTTAACTGCCAAAGCCACCATGATCCAAATTTCATAATTACCCATCGTTCCTATATGTGTTGGAAGACTGCGCTGAGAAAGTTTCAGCTTTTATAAAATAACGAAGGTCTGCCACTTACGGGCTCTTGCTCTATATTTATCTGCACAACAAATTATAACATTTCAACTTGTGATGTGGTAAAAAGTATTTTTTCTTCCTATTGGGGTGGTTTTCAAATGTATTGTCATATTAGGTGTAACATAATTAAAAAAATATTTTGGTTCAAATATGAAAATTTACTCAGGTACGAGTTGCTTATAGTTTACAGCATTCTAAGCAGTTGATTATTTGCGAGTTTTTTTAATTTAATTTCAGAAATTTCAAGGAATGTCTTGGTAAGTCACTGTTTTTCTCATATGTGTGATCACCATCTGTAATTTTCTTGTATCAATAATTAATAAAATAAATTGCTTAAGGTTATCTTAAATACGCATTAACAATTTATTTTATAATTTATTTTATTATTTATTTTATAAATTTACAACATTTTAAGAGCTGTTTATGTCATGAGTGTTACTTTACTTCTTAAATAAAGGGTATAACTTCTGATAAAAACAAATTTAATTAAAAAAATAATTGTTTTTATTGCAGTTACAATAAAGAATTAGAAAGTTCTAATAGACAAAACAATTAATTTAAGTGAAATAAGAAATGCATTAATACAATTCTGATTCTGTAACGTTTATGAAAAGTGGTATCGCTCATGACAAGCTGTAACACTCCTGAAGCAAACAACTTTTTTTTTTAAAGAATATTAAAAAATAAAGCCACTGCATAAAATAAGTCAAAAATGAAAATTTATTACAACATTTATTTTTCTACATTAGAAAATATTTATAAATTTAAGTAACAAGTAAAAAATATAAGTAACATAATTCAGTTTCGTGACATTTGTTCAAAAACATCTACTTCTTGGTGAAACTTAAAATGTGATCTCCTTTCAAGTGAGTTTTCACTTATTTCGCTTCCTGAAGACTGTTCATTCGATCTTTTACCGATTTGTCATTCAAATTAAACCAAATTCAAATTAAAACAAGTGTAACCCTGTAAATGAATAATAGCTATTCTTTTCACCATATATTTTACATAATGCATGTTTCAGTGAACTTCGTAAATTCATACAAATTTTAATGTGTTTGACAGAGTGTAACATCTTTAAAATTCACTTGAAATGATTTTTTTTTTCCATAGGCCGTAATAATCGAAAAGGTTTGACTATCCCTGTAAATAAACTAATCATCCCAGAAACTTCATTTCAATTAGTGTTCTTGCTAGGGTAAACGTCAATGAGCTCCAAAAATTTTAGAGCAATCGGAATATACTTAGAAGAGTTAAATCGCGGACAGGGGGTCAAACAAACCGATATCATAAAGACTTTTCAATTTTGTTGGAAAGTGTTAAAAAAAAGAAAAATTTTGCAATCATTGACCAAAAAAAAAAAAAAAAAAAAAAAAAAGATTTTGGAAAGTTCGAACTATAATTTGTCTAAAATAGTCTTTTGAAAATTATTTATTAAGTTTTAAAGTTTGAATCTTAGATAGCACTTTCAAAACTCGTGTGCAGACATGAAAATCCTGTTACTATTTTTAAATACTTATAAATATATATATGGCATAATATATCCCTGCATCATGAATTAATTATAATCACAACTTAAATCTTATAAAATATTTATAGTTGTAGATTTACTTATTAATTGATTGCTTTAAATCATTAGTGTTACTTCTATTTTCATGGGTGTTACTTTTTCAAGTAACAGTCACGTACGGTAACACTCATGATATTTATTGAAAAATTCTTCACTAAACTAAACTCTGTTTTCTTGAAATTTTAATTAGGCTATTGATTCCTTAACGAATAATACAACATTCCCTAACTAAACATTTTTATGCGTTGAAATAAATAAATGGGTAACACTCCTGTAAGAAAATAAAAATACTCACCATGTTGAAATGAACATTTTAATATATAGCAATTATAGAACAAAATTATCCAGTTCTAAATTAGCGCAGTGTAAAGAAATAATATTGTTTTCTCGCTACAGTTACCAACTGCAATATACATATATTTTGAAAACAAATAATAATAACTTCCCCGAGGTAACACACATGTTCTGCATATGAAGACACAAAATAAATTTAACATTTAAGCTATTCGATTCGCATTTTAGCAATATAAGTTGCCTATTTGTTTAATTAACACATGCTATTTTACTTTTAATCCATATATAAAATTTAAAAAAGTTTGGAAGCATAAAAAGACTGAAATTTTGCAAGTTTTTTATTCAGGACAAGTAAATTTCCATTACTTGTTAACTAAAGAACTAAAACAGACCACTATTTCACAACTCTGAAAAAATGTAATGACTGTAATGAATTAAGCATAAAAAGATGTGTTACTATCTGCTTTTAGAGTATAAAAAAAAATTATTAACATGAAATTTAGATTTAAACATTAGGACATCAAACTGGCAGTTCATTTGAAATTCACTTATTGAATAAAAGCTGTTGCAGTATTAGAAATATTAGAATTAACAGTAATCAATAAATACCGTTTCTCAGAACATTTTCATAGCCGTTGCGGTTTTTTTTTTTTTTTTTTTTTTTTCTGGCGAATGGCCAGGTGTTTGTTTGCAAGTGAATCGGACTTTGATTGGGTGTTTAAATAGGGTTATACAACTACTGCGGTTTACTTATTCTGCATGGGTAGTAAATGGTGCATGATACTTTCTAGACATTAAAAGCTATTAAGGACACGAAAGGAAAATTTGTGACATTCAGCAGTTGATCACGATTTCTTTCGATTTGTTTAGGGGCGTCGTAATAAGCATTTAAAAAAAGTCTTTTTTTAAATTTCAAAATATATTTTTAAGCTCTTTTTATATTAATATAGAAAACAAATTTTGGAAATTTTATTTTTATTATAATTTTAATATATATTTCTAAAAAACTGTTCTTTCAGCTTTTATATATATATATATATATATATATACATATATATATTGCAGGTAATGCGTTCCAAATTTAACAGGGACTTTCCATTAATCTGTTACTAAATAATGCACCATAAAAGAATAGCATTGTTATTTATCCTAATACGTTAAATAATGGCTATCTCTAATACTCGTAGCGAAATTAAGGTTTTTATAAAAACAGTCTAAATTTTTTTCGAGTTCTTTGCTTATAGTTTGCAGTTTTTAATGTAAATTTTTTTTTCTTTTCAGAAAATATGACAAATAATACTGTACATAATACCCTGTAATCAGAATTAAAAAATAATAAAAATTGTAGGAAAATGAGCAGATTTACTAAATAATTTTTCACTGCATCACCGCAATCAAAATGTATAATGTGTTAGTTAAATATATAGAGTAACTTTTGCAAAAATCTCAAACTCGTGAAATTTCTGAAAATAATCGTTGAATAGAATAAGCTCAAAATTTGTTATTCTCAAAAGATTAGGGGTTGTATCCAAATATAATAGTATATGCAATATTTTGAATGCTATATTGACACTAATCAATGGATGTATGGATTCAGCTCCTCATCTTTTTGCTTCATTTTGGGAATAACGGATTTTTAGCTTATTTTATCGACGATTATTTTCAGAATTTTCAAATTATGTTTTTGAGAATTTCATGAAAGTTGCTCTATACATTTAGCTAACACATTATGCAAATAACATTTTGGATTGCTTAGATTTAATTTAAAAATGCTTTTTATTGTTATTAATGAATAATGTAAAAGAATTTTAGTAAATGTGAAACACGTATTTAAGTTTTAAAAAAATTGGTTTTATAATATCTTCTGCATTCCAGGAATCAAGAATTGAATAAAAAAAAAAATATTTAAAATAAAAAGTTGTGAAAGTACAGTAGCTCCTCATTATATTGCAAATGCTGCGAGAAAAAAAAAAGCGTGGTGTAATTGAGGTTATAAAAGATTAAGACAGATGATGGGGAAATAAATATAAATGAGAGATGCGACCGTCTAGAAAAGCTCATAAATTTGTCAAAAATAAAGAAGTTATTTTAATCGTATATTACATATTTCTGAATAAAATGAAGAACAGAGACAGGTTTATAGCAAACATTTAGATAAAGTCATTTTTAAAGTACTTTATATATGAAGTAGAAAAAGAAGTAAGATGTCCTAAGGTAATAACGCTACTTTAACTTTCTACCAATTTTTAGGTCTTAGATTTTTTTTTTCTCAAAGAAATACGGCATTTGATGCAGCAATTTATTGATTATGTATATAAGAAAGAATATTTTAGCAGCTATCCTTATATATCAGAAATATGAATGTGTGTCCGAAAATTTCAATGAAGTTAACGTCTAAATGGATGAATTAGTATCTTTCCATTTTTACACATAGATGGTTTATAAAACGGAAATAAACATAGATTATGTTTTATTTATTTTATTGAAATGTTTTTCTTCATGGTTCAAAATTTAATTATTTTTCATAGAAAATCAATTAACATTTTCCGATAAAAAATAACCACTTTTCCTTCCCTTTGCCAAGAAAATCAATATTTGGAAGAATAATTTCTCCTAGGCAATTAATTTTCAGTTGGACAAATTTCTGGGTGAAAAATTAAAATAAAAGGAATTCAAAAGAAAATAAATATGACGTCATACTTGAAAAAAAAAATAGTTTTTTATTATATAAGAAGCATGAATATCGGCTACGTTAATAAGAGGTTTTCTGCGAAAATGGCGACGTAATTAAAAGTAAAGTCAATGAAAAAGAATTATATGATTATTAAAATATTTGATTTGAAAAAATATGACGTCATATTTTAAATAACATAGGAATTTTGATGTATTCGTTAAAAATACAAGGGGCTTGGATATCGGTAGCGTTAATAAGAAGTTTTCTATGAAAAATGGCGATATATTTAGAAGTACAATGAATGAAAAAGAATTATATTATTATTAAAATATTTGATTTGGAAAAATATGACGTCATACTTTAAATAACATAGGAATTTTGAAGTATTCATTAAAAACACAAGGGACATGGATATGTGTAACTAATAAAAATCGGTAAATAATGACGGCACTGTAAAATAAAGAAAATATATTTTTAGTAATACTGAGTAACAAGTTTGAATATAATGTACATACAAATGAAAGTTTTCCTTCAAAGTTTACGTTATCATTCTCAGTTTTTTTAAAGGAAATAAAACTGATTAACATATATTTTTGACGCTATTTTCTCGTTAAAATAAAATTTTTAAAAAATTTCAATTTGTAGAGGTGGTACAAAAACATGATTAAAGTAAATTTCCTAAAACTAAAAACAAGGTTTCCCACAGCTTCATGTATGAATTTATTTCACAGAAGCGAAAATCGTCTGCAACATATTGCCATTTACAACCAAGGATGTAGTTTAAGCTTCTGTACATTTAAGTCATAGGTTCCCAACCTTTCTTGGACCACCGCCCCCTTTACAAGAGAAAAAAATGCCAACGCCCCCTCTTCCATAATAGTTGATTATACAAAATGTTTTTGAGTATCACAAAGTAGAAGTTAATTAAAACCCCCATCAAATGTAATAAAAAATGTTTATTAAAAATTGAAATAAGGACACAACCCCTCCCCCCCACAAAAAATAACAAAATGGTTGAAGTTGATAGAATTTTATCAATTTGTCCATGTCGGATTCAAATTTCTTTAACAGTCACAAATTGTCAAGTTCAAAGATGTCTGTTCCTTTTCTTACTGCACGAACTCATTCTCAGACAAATCTGACAAAGAAAAACAATTAAAATTTTATTTTCTCTCATTTACAATCCAGGTTAGAGAGATGTATTGATCTTTGGAGTTAGAACTCTTATTATCCATTTCTGAATTTTATTTTATTTCTCGTTTGCTGCGAGTTCTACGATTTCCTCCTCCAAATTTGATGATACTGCTGTATTTGAATTTGCGAAAGGATCTAAAAACAAACTCGGTATTCCATGTATAAATATCTTGGAATCGCTCCGAGAAAACTTTATGAAGACCGTTCAAGTATTGACAATAAATAAGTAAATATTCCTGTTTTCACAGCCTGCTAATAATGTGGCAAAAGAGCTGGTGTTCTCCTATACTTAGATTTCGTTTGAACAATGAAATTTACCCACATAAACAGCCATGGGTTTTTTTGTTTTAATAAATTCATTTACAATTCATCCTACAATCATCTGATGCCTTAATAAAATATTTAGAATGTTTAAATTGATTTAATTAAATATTCTAAATATGACTGTCAAATAATAGATGTCATTTTTTTTTCAAATGTAAGCAGGTTTTAGCGTATTTTTACACCTCTGTTTTCAATTATGTTTAATACTGAATCAAACACATCGAAAAAAGATTCAGAAAATACCGTTTCAGAGACAAAGAACTTCTGCATGCAGCAACAAGCGATTGTAATCATTTGCAAATCTGACACAAAGTGATAGTGACAACTAACTGCACTACAAAACAGGGCCGTAACTACCGCCGGGGCAGCCGGGGCACTGCCCCGGGGCCCTTAAACCTGAGGGACCCCAAACTGATGGTTAAAAAAAACTATTGATTTTAGTTTCTAGTCTAAGTTCCTATAAAATGCCCAGCACATGCCTAAGAGTTAGTAATAAAAAAAAGAGTTAGAATAGATGTTTTTGCGTGTTCGTCAATACACTCCTTACGCTTCGTATGCAAAAGGAGTTCTGCAGCAGACAGCAAAATGTCGAGTCGAATGTGTCATGTCGCGCCAGCATGTTTGCTGACCCCATTGAAGCTAGTATAAGGAAGAGAATATAGATTTCTAATTGTTTGAATAATATAAAAAGCATCTAAAAAATTCTAGAAAATCTTTCTTCTTATCTATACTAATAAGTTAAAAAACGCTCTGTTTGTGTATGTCTGCGTATGTGTGTGTGAGTGTGTGACTGCGATGGTTAGCAAAATCTACCGCACATAGAAGTCTGAAATTTTAGGTGAAGATAGTTCAAGACAGGTCCTGATGCACCTGAGGCTCAGATTTTTTATATTTTAAGGGCTAGGGCCCTGGACCCCTTACAATTTTTATGCGCCAAATTGTTAATAGCTTGACTCCTTTTTATCTAATTTTTTCCGTTTTGAGGTATCTTTCTCCTTTTAAATATTTTCGCCTTTTTATTTTTCAGTTATGACCCTGGACTCTTGGGGCCCGTTTTAGGGCCCCTTTTAGTCTTTGTGATAGTAAATTGTTAATGAATTGCTTCCATTAATTTCGATCTTCATTTTTGGGATACCTGTTCCATTTAGATATTTTCAAATTTTTACATTCCATGTAAGACACTGGAGCCCCCTAGATAATCATAGGGCCGACCAAGGGCCCCTTGATCTTTTTGTGCGCTAAAAATTTTTCACTCCCTAAATTTCTCATCTTCTTAGTGCAAATTTTTAAAGATGAATCTAGGACTCTAATGTCAGGACCAACACCCTGATATTTTTATTCGGGCCCTGGGGCCCTTTTTTTAAAACTTACCCAAACAACTGGTGCATTTTTAAAAATATAATTCTTGCAAATAATTCATACTCCATGCTTAATTTTGACTAATTAAAGGTCTAAAGTGCTACGTACGAAAACATTTTAACATGTTTTCATGTTAGGGCCCTGATTGTATTTGTCAGTTGGCCCCTATGGGGCCCTCTATCATAGCTCCCTTAAAAATGGTCGGATTCACTAGCTTTTTTTTAACACTTTTTTAGGTCCTCCAACTACGATATGAACAACAAAAAATTTTTTTAGACTTCATCTACCACTATTTATGAATATTAATCGCTTTCTTGGAGCCCTTGGTGCAGCTTCTTTAAAAATGATTCAAATTGCTTTCAATTTTATTCAACATAGTTTTAGCGTTTCCCATTATTTTAATAACTACACTAAATAACTAAAAATATAATAACTATACACTTAATAACTAAAATATTTTTATACCCAACTACATGCGAAATAATTTCCTGGCCCTTTGGGGCCCGGTACAGGCCCCCTTGAAGTTTTTGTAATAATAAATTGTCAATAAATTGCTTCCTTTTAATCTGATCTTTATTTTTAGGATTCTTTATTCATTTAGATATTTTAATGTTTTGACATTCTATACAAGACACTGTGTTCCTCTCTGGTATCATAGGGTCCAGCCCAGGGCCCCTCAACATTTTGTGAAATAAACATATTTCACTTCCTATATTTCTGATCTTCTTAGTGCAAAATTTTAAAGTTGCCTGGGACTCTTTTTTCAGGACCAATCCAGAAAACCTGATGTTTTTTTTCGGACCCTAGGGCCCCTTTTTAAACAATTGCCCAATCAAGTGGTGCATTAAAAAAATTATATCATTCCAAAGAATAGTTCTTACTATATGCTTAATTTTGACTAATTAAAGATCTAAAGCGCTATGTACTAAAATATTTTAACATGGTTTCATATTAGGGCCCTGGTTTTAACTGTCAGTTGGTCCCTACAGGGCCCCATATTATAGCTCCCTAAAAATGGTCCAATTCACTAGCTTTTTTTTTCTAGCCACTTTTTATGTCCTCTACCTATTACATGAACGACAAAATTTCTCAGACTTCAGCTACCATTAATTTTGTTTGTCAATTGCTTTCTTGAGGCCCTTGGTGCAGCTTCTTTAAACATAAACCAAATTGCTTTCACTTTTATTTAACATAGTTATAGCGTCTTTCCATCATTTTAATAACTACAAAAAATATCTTTATACCCAACTACATGCAAAATAAATTCCTGGCCCGTTGGGGCCCGTTGAAGTTTTTGTAATAATAAATTGTTAATAAATTGTTTCCTTTTAATCCGATCTTTATTTTTAGGATTCTTTATTCATTTAGATATTTTAATGTTTTGACATTCCATATAAAACACTTTGGCCTCCTGTGGAATCATAGGGCTCAGTCTAAGGCCCCTGAACATTTTGTGAGTCAAACATAGTTCACTCTTTAAATTTCTCCTCTTCTCAGTGCAAAATTTTTAAATTTGAGTCTTGGACTCTTCTTTCAGGGACAAGATTCTCATATTTTCATCCGCGGCTAGGACCCTTTTTTTTTTTTTTTTTTTTTACATTTTCCGAATCAATTTGTGCATTTCGATAAAATATTATTAAAATGAATAATTCATATCCTATGATTAATTTTGACCAATTGTAGATCTAAAGAGCTAAGTACTAAGATATTTTAACATGTTTTCCTGTTAGGGCCCTCTTTTTAACTGTCAGTTGTCCCTTTTGGGCCCTTATTATAAATCCCTTTAAAATGGTTCAATTAACTCCTTTTTTTAAACAACTTCTTAAATCCATCAGCTACTAAGAAACCGTCATAGTCTAGCTACCACCAATTTTGAATATTAATCGCGTTCTTGGGGCCGCTGGTGCAATTTTTTTAAAAATGATCCGGATTGCTTGCAATTTTCTTTCACATTAATTTAGCGTCCTCCCATTGCTTTAATAACTACAAAAAATACTTTATACCCAACTACATGCGAATTAAGTTCCTGGCCCCTTGAAGATTTTGTACCATAAATTGCTATTAATCCAATCTTCATTTTTGGAACTATTTTTTCACTTAATTATTCCCATGTTCTTACATTCCATTTAAAAGCCTGAGACTCCCTATGGTCTCGGTAAATTTTTGTTCTCCATGCATATTTCACCCACTTATTATCAAACCTTCTCAATGCATAAATTTAAAGTTGAGTTTTGGACTCTTATTTCAGGACCTACACCCTGATGTTTTTATTGAGGTCCAAAGTCCTTTTTTAAAGCATTTACTCATTTTTTATGCATTTCTGTAAAATATTATTTAACGAATAATTCATATCCTATGCTTAATTTTGACTGATTGTAGATCTAAAGTGTTAATTGTTTGCTTAAGGTTATCATAACGGGTCCCGGACAATGCCGGATAGGTCAGCTAGTCTATTAATAAATACATAAAATCGAAAAAAAAATTATCACAATCTATCTTTCAAAAGGTTTTTAAACAGAAACGCATGATTAAGTTACATATACTCAAAAATGAACCTAAATAAAATGCTCTTTAAAGTAATCAACCAATCAGAAGTCCGTATTTTCTTCCCTATGCTAACTTCAGTGGGATCGGCAAAAATGGCGTCACCGCCAAGTGCCTGCCGAGCGAGCTGCCGAATAGAGTTGCCCAATTCTACATTTTTTAGTCATTTTTGGGCTTATCATACTATGTACATTTAAACAGCGGTGTGCGAAAAAAGAAACTATGCCCGGGGCAAAGTTCCAATTTGCCCTCCCTGGGGGGGCCCCCCGGAGGTTTTGCCCCGGGGCCCCCAAGTTTATAGTTACGGCCCTGCTACAAAGTGAAACAACTGTTTCGCATTTTAGTGAAACGATTTTTACTATAAAGTTGGCTAAATATCTCGTCATTCATTGAATTACCCCTATTCTTATTGACTGCTCTAATACTGTAATGAAGCGATGTATGCAAATAAAGTTATGAATAAAAGGAGGAGACATACAGTTCATTGTCTCTCAATTGCGAGTGAAATCACTGAGGAAGTTGTCACAAGATGGCTGACCTTTTTCTAATCGGATACGCAGTTTCTTATTGCCCCCAGGGAAAACTTTTACCAGTAAACTTGAACAGAAAATGTCTTCATATTTAAGCGGTTTTTTTCTTGAGAAATTTCTCTCAGAAATATGATAAAAAATTTATATTTCTTTTTACTGGTAACAGTTAGCCCAGGTATGATAATCTTTTTCCTGACCTTGGCAGAGACACTGTCTTGGTTGTTATAAAATGGCGGAACTACTACCGATGAAATGGAATTACATCGGTAAAAATTAATATCAGTTTTTAGCTCATAGGCTATCATAGCCTGAGAGCTTATGTGCCCGTCCGTTCTGTATGTACGGTCGTGCGTAACTCGATAACTCATGATAAAAATATCGGATCCACTTGAAATTTTGTATATAGGTATATCCTGATAAGGCTCTTCCCTGATTAGTTTTTGGAGTTCATTCGATATGTATAAGAGGGGGAACGGGGGTTTCATGCCCCTCCCCTTAATTGATATAAACGGGATTTTCATGCAGAATTAACAGTTTTCGTTCAAAATTTAGATATAGGATCATTCTGATGAAGCGATTCCGTAACTGTTATTAGGTGTTCATTGAATAAGTATAAACATGGAGAACGGAAATTTATAATGCCCCTCCCCTTAATTGATATAAACGGGATTTTCATGCAGAATTAACAGTTTTCGTTCAAAATTTAGATATAGGATCATTCTGATGAGGCGATACCGTGGCTGTTATTAGGTTTTCATTGAATAAGTATAAACAGGGGGATCGGGGGACTCATGCCCCTCCCCTTAATTGATATAAACGGGATTTTCATGCAGAATTAACAGTTTTCGTTCAAAATTTAGATATAGGATCATTCTGATGAGGCGAGTCCGTGGCTGTTATTAGGTATTCATTTGAATAAGTATAAACAGGGGGAACGGGGGTTCTAATGCCCCTCCCCTTAACTTGTATAAATAGATTTTTCAAGCAGAATTGTCAGATTTCGTTCAAATCTCTGAATAGTTTTAGAAGTTTAATGGTTAAGTATAAAAGAGGGGAATAGCTCCTCTTAAATTATATAAATGCTAAATGGGTTTTTATTAAGAATTATCCGATTTGCTCTGAATTTTGGATACAGATTTTTTATATGATAAAGCATGTCCTTGATAGTTTAGGAGGTTCAATGATTAAGTATAAAAAAGGAGAAAGGGGAGAGCTGTTTCCCTTTCTTTTTTTTTTTTTCGAACGGAATTAACGAAAATACAAGGCTGTAATGTACAATTAGTATGCGTAGCCTGTGAGCTCAGTGCCATCAGTTTAACTGGGCAATATTCTTTTTATTGTAATTGTTTTTGACTAAAACTTTCCATTAATAAGAATACTTGAATAAAGAGAAAAATTCTACTTAAATTTGCTGGTGGGAGTTTTCCCAGGCATTAATGAACTCTTGCGGAAGCGGTTACAGTTGAATCTTTCCTATTTTAAGAATATGTAATTTCCTCTTTGTTAATAGTTCCGTATGTATAGAGGTGTTCATTCAAATATTTTGAAACCAAATGCTGACGATGTATAACGGAATGTACAGAGAATACATTTAATACAGTTTGTTTCAAATGTGTTAATGAAACCCTATGATGTCCTGTCATTGTTGGAGAAACATCAGCAGCAAGTGACAAAATAGTATAAAAAAATGTATTTCTCGTGGAGTAACTTCGTGATATTAAACATCAATTCTCTCTTTGTATCAGTTTCTAAATTTTTAGCTAATAATAACTCTTGACTTTTTCTCCTTCTTTTATGAGTTTTTAATATTTGGTAACGCTGACCCATCGAGTTGAATAGAAAATTTGTAAGTCTTTAAGGAATAGCATAATGATTTTTCAGTGCCACCTATTCCTTTTTGTACCGAATTATTACTCGGGATTTTTTCTGGTGATATCCGACGGTTTCTTATGATGAAGAACTTTTTTTATTATCTCTCTGACTGCCGGCAAGATTAATTTCTCGCCGATTGCACGCAGTTTTCATACTTTTGCGATTAACAATATATTGTTATATGAGGCTCGTAGTCCGTCATCTTGTTTAGAAGACGACTGAAAAGGTTTGAAATAGTTAACTGTTTTAAATTTTTCTTTTCAGTTTTTGAAAAATAGGACATACTTTTGTCTTCTCTATCAGCACGCAATGCTGATGCAATTCAAATGCTCTTGTAGCCTAGAAAATTTCTTGGCTTTATTAGGAAAAACTTTTGACAAATTAAACACATACGTAACGATTGATTTGTAGGAGAGTGTATAAGCCACATTTCAAATATGCAATATTGTATTGCTGGCAGGAAACTATTAAGAAATAGGAAATGACATATTCTTAAAATAGTGAAGCTTCAGTCGTAACCGTTTTTCGCAAAAATTTATTAATGTCTGGGAAAAATCCCACAAGCAAATTTAAGCAGATTTTTTTCTCTTTATTCAAGCATTCTTATTAATGAAAAGTTTTAGTCAAAAACAATTACAAAAACTGACATTAATTTTTACTGGTGTTAAGTTCACTTCAGCAGTAGTAGTTCCGCCATGTTATAACAGCCAAGACTGTTTCTCCCAAGATCAGGGAAAAGATTGTTATACCTGGGCAAATTGATACCTAAAAAGAAATAGAAATTTGTTTCATATTTGTGAGAGAAATTTCTCATGAAAAAAAAAGCGCTTAAATATGAAGACATTTTCTGTTCAAGTTTAATGGTGAAAGTTTTGTTTGGGAGCAATAAGAAACTGCGTCTCGGATTAAACGAAGGTCAGACTTTTTGTGACAACTTCATCAGTCACTTCACTCGCAATTACTGATGTAAAAATAGCGAAAAAATGAATACCCGTATAATATCGCTAATTCGAATTCGCTACCTGTTAGAAAGTATTCGTTTCGTTACTCATTACTGTTCAGAAATCGGGTATTCGCAGTCATCGAACATACTATGAAACTGCATAGACCGTACAGAAGAATCTTTTGGAAAATTCATATTAGTTATGTGCTGCAATCTGTCCGTAAAACTTACATTTAATGTAGTTTCCAAGTTTTATATAAAAAATGCAAATAAAATATTAAAATAAATGGAATTCATAGTTCTACACAGGGCTGTAGTGAATAAAACGGGGGGGGGGGAAGCTAAAAAAAATGTAGGATGCTCGTATTTTCGTATCTTCTCGCAAGCACGTACAAACACCCCCCTTGAAGCCGATATATATGATCAAAATATTACAGTGGCACACCAGAATTAAGCTTTGGAGGAGGCTAGCATATTTTAGAGGTCTATATTTTTCTGATCTGGCCCGGAATGTCAAACGAGCTCGGTCCAGTTCTCTTTTTTTTTTACATTTTATTAAAAATGGACGAAGTGTGCCGTTCCCAGACGTACATTTTTTTATTGACTGATACAGAATAAAGCCTGGGTGTTGGAAGGGAGGAGCAATCAGCGAAAATCTAGGAGAGGGTCTCTGAAAATTTTTGATGCAGCTGATTCTGAAGGCTTACCTCTTTGATAAATAAAAGGAAAATATTATTTCAACTGGTGAATATTAAAAATTCTGATATTTCAAATTTCATAAAAAAAAATTATAAATAAATAGAGATTGTGAAAACATTGCTAATTTTCACAATTTCTTTGTTACAGAATCTATTAAAAATGATAAAAGTAAACTTTCATAATTTTAGAAAACTTTAAGTAACCAGTTTAATCTTACGTTCTAGGAGGGGCTTCAGCTTCCTTAGCTCCCCCCGTGAGTGCGCTAATGAATTAAATAGAAAAATAAATTCGAACATATTCACCCTGTAGACACTGTGTTTCTTATTAAACTGTTTGTAATATCTTCATGTTATGCTGGAAAAAAAAAATAGGATGCAGAATGAAAAATTAGAGTGTATAACTAGTGCAAAATTGTGTATCATATTAGCTTCATATGTACAAATAAGATTTTTGAATGTTGAAAAACTTATTTGCACTTTTTGTACAAATACTACAATTTAGTATTTCTGTAAAATTGTGAAAGAGCTTCAAAACTAAATTCAATTTTTGAACAAAATTTCATTTGAATTTTCAGAACAGAAATTCGATTAGTGACCTTGGCCTCTCTTTTCCAGGGGAGGCTCATTTTTTTTTTTTTTTTTTTTTTTTTTTTTTTGTGGGGGGGGAGAAGAGTGCGTGTTTTCCCGTTGGCACTTCCCTAAATATGGCCATGATTGTATATAATGTCTGAATTGTAGAATTTTTATAACAAAATATGAAATAAACAATAATCGGGGGAAGCAATTGTAGAAAGAGTAAAAGTTTGTCAAATTTATATATAATAAAGCTAAGAAATATAATTACACAAATAAAATATTTTTTCAAATGAATTTACTTGTTACTTTTGCACTAAAATTAATTATGTATTATAAAAATTTATTTTGTATAAAAATTTAAAAATATTTTTTAAAAATATGTTTCATTTATTACATGATCATACTATCCGAAAACATTGTACTTTAACCTTATTCTTGTTTCTGAAAATTTTGATTTATATTTAAAAATACTTTTTCCTATTATGAAATTTAAAAACATACCAACAAAAATATTTTTACAAGCAGCAAGAAATAAATAAATAAATAAATAAATAAATAAATAAATAAACTTCATCTTAAAAACATTTTTACAAGGAACCTAAAAATTTGTTTTTATCCTAAATTTTTTTTTCCAATGTAAAACATAAATATACGTGCAAAAAAAAAAAAAAAAAAAAAAAAAAAAAAAAAAATATAAATATAAATATATATATATATATATATATATATATATATATATATATATATATATATATATATATATAATGATTGCATTGAAAGCAAACTTGAAAATATTTAATTGTTTGAAAAATTTCAAAACATTTAAAAGAAATGTGTTTCATTTTAAACTTTAACATCTAAAAAACAAAAGTTTACATCACTCACATTATTATTTCAGAATTCTTTGATTTATGTTTAAAAATATTTTTTCCCATTCTTTTATGGTTTTACAAAATAATACTATTCAGATAATGTGTAACCTGATTTTGAAAGAAAAATTCTTTCAGATGATATTGATACAGACATCACTCATAAATACTTTTTGCTAAATCCGCAAGCTCTGGGAAACTATCATAAGTTCAAAGGCGGGTCTAACGATGAGGTCACGGACGTCATGATGCCCTCCCTCCACCCACGTGTTTAATTGCAGAAATATTCTAAAAATTAATTTAAAAATTAAATATACCTTAAATCCTTATCACCCCTCGTTTAATAATGCGAATCTTTCTGATTCTGTAAAAAGTTTTTTCAAATCAAAATTAGATAACTTCTGACACATTTGTGAAAGCTTTTTTAATTTCGAGAACTATGAAAATGTACATATTCGGAAACTGTGTGATTAAAAAGTCTTATGCATTTTTAAATAAAAACAGATTTAAAAAAAAAAAACTTTAAAAAAATTCCATGAATTTTGGCATTTAAAACTAAATTTCCGGACGTGACTGCTAAATGCGCCCTCATGACGACATTTCTATCGCTATCAAGAAATACTAATGCAAATTTTTGTATTTATGAATGAAAATGAATTAGCGAAAGTATCAGAAAAATCGTCACTTTTAATTCAAGAATAACCTTCAATATAATAATTGATTATGAAGTGATGTGACCCCTTCTAAATTGAGGACTGGATCCGCCATTGTATATAATGGACGATGCTCTACCAATAAATGATTTTTTAATTCGTTGTTGAACCTTCTTTAACTGAGTACATAAATATAAATTACAATTTGCTCTATTCTTTGAAAGCTTCAGAAAAATGTAGGTGCATTTCGCCAGCCCCCCCACCAATTCAAATATTTTCGACAATAATACCAATCGTTTATACCTCGTTTGTACCCGTTTGTACCAGCAATCTTTTCGTTTGTACCTCATTTGTACTAGAGTAATATAGAATTTTTAGTGGGGGGGCTGGAGAAACGGCCAGCCCCCCCACCTCAACATTTATATAAATGAATAGTGCCAATCGTTTATACCTCATTTGTACCCGTTTGTACCAGCAATTTTTTCGTTTGTACCTCATTTGTACTAGAGTAATAAAGAGTTTTTAGTGGGGGGGCTGGAGAAATGCCAGCCCCCCCAACTCAACATTTAAAAAAATGAATAGTGCCAATCGTTTATACCTCGTTTGTACCCGTTTGTACCAGCAATTTTTTCGTTTGTACCTCATTTGTACTAGAGTAATAAAGAGTTTTTAGTGGGGGGGCTGGAGAAATGCCAGCCCCCCCACCTCAACATTTAAAAAAATGAATAGTGCCAATCGTTTATACCTCGTTTGTACCCGTTTGTACCAGCAATTTTTTCGTTTGTACCTCATTTGTACTAGAGTAATAAAGAGTTTTTAGTGGGGGGGCTGGAGAAATGCCAGCCCCCCCACCTCAACATTTATTGAAATGAATAGTGCCAATCGTTTATACCTCGTTTGTACCCGTTTGTACCAGCAATTTTGTCGTTTGTACCTCATTTGTACTAGAGTAATAAAGAGTTTTTAGTGGGGGGGGCTGGAGAAATGCCAGCCCCCCACCTCAACATTTATAGAAATGAATAGTGCCAATCGTTTATACCTCGTTTGTACCAGCAATCTTTTCGTTTGTACCTCATTTGTACTAGAGTAATAAAGAGCTTTTAGTGGGGGGGGGGGGCTGGAGAAATGCCAGCCCCCCCACCTCAACATTTAAAAAAATGAATAGTGCCAATCGTTTATACTTCGTTTGTACCCGTTTGTACCAGCAATCTTTTCGTTTGTACCTCATTTGTACTAGAGTAATAAAGAGTTTTTAGTAGGAGGGCTGGAGAAACACCAACCCCCCCACCTCAACATTTAAAAAAATGAATAGTGCCAATCGTTTATACCTCGTTTGTACCCGTTTGTACCAACAATATTTTCGTTTGTACCTCATTTATACTAGAGTAATAAAGAATTTTCAGTGCGGGGCAGGAAAAACAGCCAGCCCCCCACCTTAATATTTTAAAAAATGAACAGTGTGAAACGTTTAGACGTCGTTTGTAATAGTTTTACCCCAAAATCTTTTCGTTTGTACATCATTTGTACTAGAGTAATAAAAAGTTTTTAGTGGGGCAGCTGGAGAAACGGTCAATCCTCCACCTCAATATTTTAAAAAATGAACAGTGGCAATCGTTTATATTATACATATAAAAAAAAACCTTGTACCTGTTTGTACCAACAATCTTTTCGTTTGTATCTCATTTGGACTAGAATATTAAAGAGTTTTTAGTGGGGCGGAGGGCTGAGAAACACCCATTTTAATATTTAAAAAGATGAACAGTGTCAATCGTTTATACCTTATTTGTACCCGTTTGTATCAACCATCTTTTCGTTTGTACCTCATTTTTCCTAGAGTAATAAATAGTTTGTATTTGGGGGGCTGTAGAAACGGCCAGCCTCCTGCCTTAATATTTAAAAAACTGAATAGCGCGAATTGTTTTTACCCCATTAGTGCCCGTTTGTGCATTCAATATTTTCATTTATACCTCATTTGTACTAGAATAATGATTTTTTTCGAGGAAAGGGGGGGGGGGTTCTGGTCAATCGACTAGCACTCACCTCAATATTAAAAAAAAAAAATAAGTACAGCCTATCGTTTGTACTTCATTCTTTTAGTTAGTACGTCAACATTACTAGAATAATAAGCAACTTTTAATGACGTGGGGGTAGGGGAGGCTGGAGAAACGGGAAGCTCCAATTTTAGAATTTTACAAAATGAATTGCTCCAATCGTTTGTATCTTAACTGTACTCGTTTGTAAAAACAGTGGTTTCATTTCTATCTCATCTGTACTAGAATAATAGAAGTTTTTAGTAAGTTGAGGACACTGGAAGCGCACATTTCAATATTAAAATAGGAAAAAAAAACATAGATAGCCCCAGTCTTTTATAACCCTTTTATACCTTATTTTTACCAGTGTAATAAACGGTTTTCTGTGTGATGATGGAGAAACTCCAGACCCCGTCTCAATATTTGAAATAATAAATAACGAAATCGCTTATACCTCCTTTGTATTCATTTGTACCAACAGTCTTATTGTTTGTACCTCAGATTTAGTAGAATATTTAAAAAAATTAATGGTAAAAAAAAAAAAAGGAATTTAGAAAAATAAAATTAGGGAAGAGGGTTGGAGAAATGGGAAGTATCCTTTTCAAAACTGGTCGCTAATAGCAATCCCAAAACTTTCTTCCATGTCATACATGTTAAATTTTCGAAATTTTCCATTACAGTGCCAAAATTAAATTGTAATCTATGTCCATCAAGAGAATTTTAAAGATATGAAGTTCCATGCATTAGTTCTTGAGTCATGAGTATCGCTAAAATCGTGTAAATCCTACAAAATGCTGCATAGCAGCGTTACTTGTTAGGCGATCCACAGCAAAATGTATACAAAACCAATTCATGTCAACGATTAACTTAATCTGAATTTGGATAGAAATTCGTGCATTAGTTCTTGAGAGTTGTTACAGATATCGTAACAAATGCTGTATAGCAGCGCCAACTAAAGAGTTATTTACAACAAAATATAAACAGCATAAATTCCTGTCAAGAACTTATCGAATCTGAAGTTTGATGGAAATCCGTGAATTAGTTCTTGAAATAGAGCTATTGAGTAATTCTTTTAAAAAATGCAGCATAGAAACGCTACCTATTAACCAATTTACACCAAAATGTAGAAAATGTCAACTCATGTCACGGACTAACCAAATTCATAAAAATTAGTGCATTATACCTGAAGACTGGGCGATTGCAGAAATTTTTAAATAATGCTGCATAGCAGCGCCACCTATCAAACGGTTTACACAAAAACGTAAAAAAAACATCAATTCATGTCAAGGACTAACTTAATCTGAAGTCTGATGACATTCTGGATATAGTTATTACGGTAATCTCACAAAAGGCAGCATAGCAGCGTTACCTGTTGTGTGATTTACACCAAAATCTAATCAGCACCAACTTATATCAAAGACTAACTAAATATATATTTTTAATAAATTCCATGCATTAGTTCTTAAAATAGAGTGCCCACAAAATTTATGTCACATGCAGACAAATAGACTCACTGTTGGTTTTTGGAATTTCTAACTCCTAGAACTTCTAAATCCGTCGAAAACCGGAATTCGAAAATTTTCCCGAAAACGATATTTTTTTCTTATAAAGATAGAAAAAATAATAAAAAAAAGGTAGTGTTAATTATTTATATCTTGTTTGTACCTCATTTGCTCAAGAGTAATAAATGGCTTTTCGTGGGAGATGGAGAGACGGTGAGAATCCCTCCCTCAATATTTAAAAAAATAAATGGCTCCAATCGTTTCACCTCCTTTGTATCCATTTATATTAACAATCTTTTCGTTTAATTTTAAGCTGTGCTAGAATGATTAAAAAAAAACAGCATTTAAAAAGCATGCATTCAATATTAACTGTTGTTATAATTGGCACGGATAGTGCCAATTATTTATACTTCATTTTTACCTAGAGTAATAAAAGTTTTTCACTTTGAGTGGGGAAAATGACCAGATTCTACCTCAATGTTTTAAAAAATGTATATCGTGATTTGTATTCACCCACCTTTATACTGAATGTTTTCGTTTGTACCAACAATGTTTTCGTTTGTGTATCAGTTTTATTTGTCTAATAAAATAATTTTTAATCTATGGTGTGTCTGTGAAACAACCTTTTACCTGAATCTTTTAATCTAGGGATTCTCAAACATTTAAATAGACGTACCACTATTGAAGTTCACAAACCGTTTACCACCAGGGGAAAATCTCAAATCTAATACAGAAAAAACAATATAAAATAAATAATTTTGGGTGATAAATGTTGATGTATTTAAATAGCGAACATAAAAACTCTTTGTTAAACATAGAAAAAAATCAGGAAGGATGAAATGTCAACACAACATATGCCGAGGCATTAGTTCCATTCATCTAAAAATTTCAGTACTAGTATTAGTACCATAATTTGAGAACTCCTGTTTTAATCCTTTCAATCGCAGTGGTCATACGGTGTGACCACCTAATTTTAATTATAAATCTCATAAACACACACAAACACATATGTATATATGTACATTACATATATTATTATTGTAAGATAATTTGATATATTGCATCTACACTTTTGGATTATTCGACACTTTCATTTTTAGCATAGCCATAATTTTATAATTTTAAATACGTTGTTTTACTGCTGCGTGGCGGATTAATTGGTGTATTTCTTTCTTTCCTTATTTATGTTCAATTCATTTTTCCTGATGCATATCTATAACTTTTTATAATATTCCCTACTGTTATGACTTAAGATCTACCAAAATTGGAATTTAGTTTGCAATCTTTATGATACACACTTATTGTAATCATTTAGTTAATAATCTACTAACTTGACTTATATTTTAGGGCTTTATTATTTAGAATTTATATTTGTGTGCATTGCATAGCAAAGAAGACTTTAAAATAAACATAAAAGTCCCCCAAAATTAATCAGGGAAGCATCTTATCAGTATGAACCTATATTCAAAATTTAAAACAAATCTATTGATTGCGCATGAAAAACAAAAAGAACTTGATTAATACATAAATATATTTGGCAAAAATATTGAGATTACCAGTGATATTAGCATATCTTGATTTTTTTCAGAAATAAATTTATTCTTCCTACATGAAAAAGCATGAATTCAGTAATATGAAAATTACAAATTAAAAAATATATAGAATTTATGTAAAAATTAAATGTTCAAATTTTGTCCCTACATGTGAACTGAATACTTCATTGTTTACCTTTGTAAATTATGTGTGGATTTCAGAGAGTTGCGGCTTTTAAAATTTCGGACTTAATGGAGTCTACAGTATAATTTTTTTGTGTCTCAGTCAATTATTTCATCTTTCTATAAAGAGAATTTTTCTGCTCTTGAAAAGGCTAAGTATGAGGGGGGGAGCAATCTTTTAAATATACTTCGTATAGGTTTTTATCAACAGGCTCTTTCTTTATGCTTCTTTTGTCTTTCTATAATAGAAGTATTATTTTTAAACGGCGCTTAAAAAACAGGCAACCTCCAATGTTGATATGTAAAAAAAAAGTTAATTAATTATGCAACATTTGTCCACTTTTGTAATTCTTACTAATAGTATTTTCCATTGCACATTATTGTACTTTCGTAATGGAATTTTAAGGAGATGCAGCAGAAATCTCTTTCTCCCTTATCAACACAAACAGCTTTTCTTTAATCATGATACTCGTTAATACCATCGTTATGCATCCATTTTATATACACATTTCTGAAAAAAATGTTTTTTTAAATTAAAACTGAATACAAAAAGTAAGTATGCAAATTAATGTACAGTTTTTTTTTACAAATTCTAGTTTTAATAATAAACTATACATACATTTTGAAAAGAAAAAATAAAAACATTGTTTAATTGCATTTACGTAAAGATTTACAAGTGCTGTATTCAGGAATATCTCAAAAATACACAAATAAATTGAACAATAAGAAAAAATGTTTTCCATATTCCGAAAAATAGAAAAAGTATTTAAAGTCAATCATTAAAATTGGAAATGAAGTACAAAATGAAGGGTTTGAATTTTTTCATACAAACAGTTTTGATATAACAAGTAAATATACATACTTCACACAAATTACTTAATTATACAATGTGACAATTTAATTATAAAAAGACAAATCGGAATATTCCAAATGGCTCTGAATTAATCTAATGAATGCAACACAATCTTTGTATAAATCAAAATATAATGCGAAAAGATAAACATTAATAGTATCAAAATTTCAAATGCATGATTCATGAACATTTATCATTTAGTACGATTTCTTCCTTTTTAATGGTTTAAAAGTTCTTATAAATAATAATAACTCGTAATTTTCAACGCCAATATTTTTTTAATAGAGCATCATTTCTTTGCGGAGATAAAATAATGTTTGCCATCAATTATTATTATTTTTTTAAGTTTACTCTCGAAATAATAATACTTAAAACTGGGAACCATGTTAGCTTTTAAGATAATAAATATGAAAGGTGCATCACTCTTTTACGAAAATACACTTATTCGCAATATCAAAACTGAAGTCTTAATACAACAAATAACTTCGTAAAATTGCAAACAATTAAGTAACGTTGTCAGGGCGTTAAAAATGAATTTGTAAAATCTAATAGTTTAGAAAATATGCCCATTTAAAAATATTCTTTTATGTTGCATATTTTAAAGAAAAAAATTATAAATAATTCATGATTTTTATTTATATACATACATTTTCTCATACGTTTACTGTTGAAATTTGAAAATTTCAAACCAATGGTAATATGTAAGCAGCATTAAAAATATAATTACAATAGATCATTCAGTAGCCCAAAGATCAAATGAAGAACAAAATAATGGTTTTCAGATCTCCCCCTTCCCCTCCACACACACACGCGCACACACACGTAAACTCACGGAAAAAGTTCACAGAAATTTATCATTAACATAACCAATTTAAAAATTAATGATAACAATATTAAAGATAATGGTGATAATAAATGGCCAAAGACTAATTAAAGTAGTAATTAAAAATTAATTCAATTTTCAGAACAAGAGTTTGTGAAATAAAATATATATACTGTAAAAAGTACAAAATTAATAGAAAACTAGCAATACACATGTTTAAGAAAAAAAAACCCGGAAATATATGATTATTGATGTGAAGTATTATATTGTTTTCAATGTTTAATTCAAGAATCATTGATATTTAGTGTAATCTAATGCTTTAGATTTAATGCTCTTAAATAGACATTGATAACAATAGTAATAAAACATAATATCGTATACATTCACAATATTGTGCATAGTTGACACACTATTCCCAACAGAAGAATATTGACATTAAACAATTTCGCTATGAATAAATTCCTTATATACAATATTCTAAGAAATGAAATAAAACCTATTGTTATTAAAACTAAGGAGAAATACAAAAACAAATAACATTTGAAAAAAAAAAAATATATATATATATATATATATATATATATAAACTTCCTCATTTTATTCAGAGTTTTTAAAATATTAATTTAATAATGTTAATTTTGAACATTAGCCACAGAAACGGGAAATGAAAAATTGTTCTTTTACTTTTTTTTTAACCCTCTAAGTGTTTGGCACGTAATATTCCGTTCACTAAGCTCCAGGTTTCACTGCAGTGTAAGCAATGTTTAAGATAACATAATTCTATAGATTTAATGAATTTTCAATACATTTTAGAATGATTAATACTCTCAAGAATTACATTCGTATTTGTATTTAATTTTTTTAAAAAAAAACGTTGAATTAATCATATTTTCTGAGCATTTAAAATAAAATGAAGAGAAAACAGCTTTAAAATTTTACCCATATGCAAGACGCTTGGAGGGTAGCAATACTTGTACTCAATAAGATACTTTTTAAGTATGTTTATTTAAAAAATCATTAATAAATGATATGAATATATTATACATAATAGAATAAAAATAAAAGTATATGAAAAACATAAGTACACTATACGACATGTTTTTTAATACTTGCTTTGTAAAATTAAACGTATAAATAAAAATATTTGTGTACATTTCACAAAATATAATTTAATGAAAAATTATAGTATTAATTTACTTTATAAAACAATGTTTTAAACTTATTTTATTAAAAATATTCAAAGAACATTTTTTTTTTTTAACTGGATATATCGATATATTGATACCAAGAAGCAGGTATGCTAAACATTACACCACAGATGCTCAAATATATATCAATTTTTACTCTCTCTCTGTCTCTCTCTCTCTATATATATATATATTTTTATGAAAATTTATTTAAAACGGAGCATTTTTTTTAAGTTTTATATCTTACTTTATACTGTCAGCTACCAATGACTTACGAGGCACTTAATATGGTATACTTACGAGGCACTTAATAACTTTGTAGTCATAAAAGACAAGAAATATAAAATCAAATATATCTACAACATTATTGTAAAACCTTCAGGGATATTTAATTAATGATTGTTTTATCTTATTATTTCTCTTGTTTAAAAAGACTAATAAAAATGAATTAATACACAGTATTTTTATCAAACAACTTGAGCATTAAAACTGTACAAAATTATAAAATATTGTTTCACAAAATCAAGTTTAAGAATTAAAAAAAAAAAAAAAAAAAAAAAAAAAAATCTGAAAAGTAGGTATTGTGAGATCATGCAGTGAAACCTTTCACAAAATCTGTAAGGCTACACATTGTAAAATTGTAGTGCGATATATTTATTTGCAAGAGAATATCGCACAGATATATATTTTGTCAGACAGAGAAAAACAAAAGAAAACTACTTTGATTTTCTATAAATTTAAACTGTACGGAAAAGCTCATGAAGAATATCTTCTTCATTTTCGTTATATTCATGTATAAACAAAATACATGAGCTAAATACTATACAAAAAATTACAATTATATCCCCAGATTTACACACAAACCAATAATTTATACGTTTAAATAATTTTTAAAAAGAATTATGAATGACATTCAATATGACATTTAATTTAGACACAATATTTAAAAGCTGAAATACTGCTAAAATATTTATCTTCAATAAGTAATTAATATAAGCATTAAAAATAACTGTTTTCAAGCAATAGCAAATTTTATAAGAGAAATTATTGAAAATTAAAAATGCAAAAGCTATACAGAGATATATCATATTCAAATAAATTGAAATTATGATGAATATATACATAAAAAAATTAAGTAAATACTTATCAACAAAGATTTAATATGAGCACATAAAATTCACGACTTCGAAGACTTTTTTTCAGATCTATTATATTAATATGCACAAATATAGGGAAATGTAATGGGTCTATTAAAGAAAAAATTTTAAACTACATATAAGTTACACATATATTAACGAAACTAACGAAAATTTGGATTATGTTGAATTTTAAACATAATTGTTATATACAAAAACAGTATTTATGTTTTCAAGTTAAAAAACTATGCGCATCTCAATTTTTTAGATTGTATATACTAATATTTCACAGTTAAATATGTTTTGATTAGTTATACGAATTTTTTTATCTTTCATGTCATCGTATAACTCCCATTGATCATCGGATCGGAGGAAAATTGCTCTATAATGTCCGATGTCTGTTATTTTATCTACAATATCTGGTGGCGTAAAGCATATAATGCCCCTGAGGCAGTATTCTGTTTGTTGTAGGAATAGTTTTTGAGGGATACTATCTAAACTTACTTTGAATTGTAAACTGCCATTCTGTGCCACGTTATCTTCTTCAGGAATTTCAGAATTTACTAATTCGATTATTAAATGAGTCTTTTGTAAAACGAATGATCGCTGTCTTTTCTGGGCACACAAACTATTCTCGTTGTTATAACTGCAATTCGTTTCCACTTCCAAGAAATATTCATCCAGATACTGCAATAAATTCACAATATCGTGCGGATTTAGAGCTATAGATAGAAGTGCTCTTTTAACCGTTTCATTATGTGCTGGAACACTGCAGATGTAATTTTCTACGAAGGACGGCATTTCTTTAAAAAAATGTTCCAAAACTGTTTTTGCTGTATTTTCACATTGGATTTGTAAAACTTTACTTGGAAGTTCTACAATCTTACTTATCTTACTTAGAAGCTCCCCACGTACTTTGTAGCTATTCGAGGATATATTTTTTGAAAGATCCACTATGAATTTTTTAAATTCGATTTTTCGAATTCAAAATTTGTCTTGTATGTTTTACTATCATTTACGGCTGCAGCAAAAACTTGAGAAATCGAATCGAAAGCACATGTATTGCTTAAAATGAATTTTTTGTCGTTAATTGTTAAGGATTTCAGTTCCGTATAACGACTTCCATTTTTTAAAATCCCAATCGGTATAGATTTTTTTGAGGACATATCAGCATTTAACATTTCCGGTTGAAACTCTAAATAAGATCTCCGAGCCCGTTTTTTCAAATTTAGAGCTTCGCCTCTCCAATTTTCAGTGTCGTCAGCAAGATTGATAGAGCTTTCACGTAATGAAGCTTTTTTAAGATCAGGTAAATAATTAATGTTTACAGTTTGTTTCTGAACAACATCTTCTTTCGTTGTTTGTGGTTTTTCTTTTGGATTATCAACTTTTTTTGAAGCTGCTACTATCATGGTACCTTCAAGGGATCTAATATGTACAAAAAGAAAATCATCGGCTCGAATCGGAAGTGTTTTTTGGGAAAACACCCGTTGTTTTAAATTATTAAAACTGCTTTCGACGGGCGCGCTACTAGCCGTTATGGATCCATATTGAAATAGAGGTACCATTATAGCTGTCCACAGGGGCAATTTCTTAGACAAATTTATGCAGAGATCAACTATTTTGGGTAAATATTGCGAATTGTCATGATCTCCTTCTTCTTCTTCTACTAATATTTTACATCTGTTCGCTATGTCTTGTACCCAAGTACTAAAACCTGTTGGTTTTTCATTATCTTCCGGCATTTCAGAAATATCGTCAATATTATTTAAAACTAAATTTTCGACCTCAGAGCCGGCTCCAACAGCAATTCTGCGCTTAATTGTAGATTTTGCCGATTCACAATGTGTAATTTGTCCTGTATTCATATCCACCCCTTCTGTTTCACTTAATGCTACTATAAACATATTTTCGAAAAGGTCTTTAATTTCCGTGATGCTTGTCGACATCATAATCTGAGCTAAAGCACAGACATAGAACAATTTGCTTCGTTTCGTAACATTTTTAAATATATTCCATGAGCAAATTAATTTCATAGTGTGAGCTACATCCGTTCTAAGGAAGCATTTTGGCAAAATTATTTTATCGCTAACATTGAAAATTGCGTTGAAGCAAATATCAATGTAACAATAAATGTCAAAAACAGACGTAAATGCTTTAGCCGAAGCTGATAATAGGGCCATTGAATGATCCATTACAATTTCCTTGGGAGATTCTCCGACATCTTTTCTCCACTCTGATAACCAATATGAAATAATATTTGTATCGTGCTTTTCTGATAACATATTGGCCACAGAATACTGTTGTTCAGTTTCTGGATCATGAACTGTGACTTCATATAAAAAAATAACACTTGATTTGCTACCCTGTGGTCTCTTGATTTTCTTTACTACACCTCCAGTAGCATCAATGCTTATTTTAGATTCATCTTTTTTGAGATATTCTCTAAATACATATATTTGAGTAGGTAGCCAATATAGTACATAAAAGGGATCCAGACCTATTGCTCTTATAGCATTCCCAGCTGTATTAGCATATTTCATTGCATGGATGGAAGAAATGGGATCTTTGAAGGCTCTTTTTTCAGCTATAATTCTACTTTTTAGAACTCTTAGTGCATTTGAAGATGGCAAGTCGCTTGGTTCTTTATCATTAAAATTCATTCGCAGTCTCGCTTGTTCTTTTCGGAACTCATTAGCTGTGATATTCGAATCTAATAAAGCTGCAACTGACATATCTCTAATTCGGCCTATTTGCCTGCGTTTCATATTTGTATGGCAGCTTGAATATTGTCCAACGTATGTGCATAAAAGTAAAACCTTCGAATTTTCCTTTGGCTCGTTTTCTATTACTACTGAGAGCCTCGATCCGCACTCTGAACAAGTTGCTTTTGAAACAGCATAATATGTTCCATTTTCGCAGATTTTGGCGCGTTTAAAAGATAAGCAGCACGTTAGTTTTGTGTGAAGGTAAAAATGTTCAGCAATAATTGGTGTCCATCTATTTGGTGAAAATATTCTGTATTTCCGAGAATTTCTTTTTCCGTCCGAACATCTATACCACACATCATGAGGGCGTACTTCATCCCATTCGTTGGACGTTAGAGTTATAGTAAATTTTAACTCTGGCGATTCAGACTTTTCAGAAGAATTCGATGATGAATCAGAATAGTTTTTTTTTTCATCAATGATAATTTCATTTTTCGCTGTTTCACCAGAAGCTTCCGTTATAGTTTTCGAAATATTTCGATTATCATCTTCTTTTCGTAAACCAAGCTTTTCCAAAAGATTATATTTGTTCGTTTTAACTAAAATATAAATAGATTTAGGAGCATATTTTCCTTCTAAAGCTTGAGATAGTCTAAACCATACTAAATTAGATGGAGGCTGAATATGACCGTTTTCCGAAACTATTTCCGATTTTGCAGCTATAACAGCATCAATAATCCGATCAGGTCCCAAATTTTTCTTTTTAGGCATTTTTCTCGAAAATATAGTTGGAACTTCAAAACTTTCTCTTCTAACTACAAAGTAAGTTCTCTCTAGGATTCTTGATCGAGATAGTATATATAGTCTTGCGGTTTTTTATAAGTGTTTATTAGCCGGTACACTTATGGTACAAGTGTTTTGAAGAGCTAAAAGTTTATGGGCAATATCTAACCAACTGCTGTCAATTAAGGATTATTTACGATCGCTGTAACGTCAAGTTTGATTATAGTAAACACTTTACAAGAGATAAACGGCAAGCGCGAATGTTTATATGGTGGCGTTATAATGCTCAGCTAAGCGCTTTAATTACTTCAGTTTGACATCTCTACAACTAGTAGAGATAAATGTTAATAAAATACTTAAAGTGAAAATAATTCGATCAAATGTTGTATATTCAAATCGTGAGTATTTCAATGCGAACTTATAAATAATGAATTGTAAGGAAAAAACCTGAACGGCCTGTTATAAGAGTTTTAGAAATAAAATATTCACATTTTTTCTTAAAATATACCTAAAGGTCATCAAACAAATAGATTTTAGGGATCAAACATGTAAAATTCAAATAAAATTTGAGATTTTTAAAAATAATTTGCATTATGTACTTATTTAATCATTCTAAAAAAATATTTAAATCGATTCCGGTATATTTTAGATCTGCTCTCGGCGAGTTATCATTTAACTTCATTTAAATTTGTTCAGAATATTCAATAATACTTTTTTTTCTTTTCAAATTTTTTTCTTCGTCTATTGATAAATGCACAAAAGTATTTAAGACATTGCTTGAAGAGCCGTTCTACCGCGTTCTAGCTTTAGTAAATACATTTGAATAGCAATATAACTAATATATACTATTGGAATTTACCATTGCAGGTTTTCTATTAAAAATGAAGTGTGCACTCCTTAATTCGTTTACAAGTGCACTAAAACAATTCAGATATATTATCTATAACTGATAAATGTGTGTTTTAATGATGTTACACTATTTCAGCGTTATGAAAAGGATATGCCATGTTGACTTTTTACAGCAAATGGTGAGAATTAGCCGTTATTGTACATTTACAGGGACGCACGAAGTAATTTTAATTTCCTCAAAATAGTCATTTAAAGACAGTTATTTTAAGTGAGCTTTATTAAATTTATATAGTTTATTGAGGAACGCGATAGTAAAATATATGATGATTTAATGTTTATTTATAGAACTGCATAAAAAATATCTATACGTTATCGTCTAAGAGCAATTACTGCGAGAAGTGAATTTTGAGTTTCATTATAAATATTCATACTTAAATAAATATCCTCTCACATTTTAATATATTATGTGGTGTTTATAAATTTCCATTGATCATATGCAAGACTATTTAAAAGTACTTGAATTAACTTTTATGGATAGGATTAGCTAAAAATACATTTTTAACGGTGCTGAGTAATTTTAAGCTACACTAAATTTTACTATATTGTGTGATGTGAGTATAATATCAATAAATTCATATACAGAGTTGCACAAAATGATATGTATATACTATCGTATATGAATGGTATTTACAAAAATACGTTTTTAAGTTTTACTTACCCATCATACGTAGTATAGGATAAATCTTACAATCTTTTTGTTCCGGATTTACACGTTTTAGATACTGGAGATTCTGATAAACATATTTTTAGAAAAAAAAAATTGCCGTCCGTCTGTCTGTCTGTAAACGCTCTATCTGCCGAACAAATTGAGATAGAGACTTGAAATTTTGATTTTTTTTCGTATGTAAAAAAGGGACGAAGTTTTACTTACCCATCATACGTAGTACAGGATAAATCTTACAATCTTTTTGTTCCGGATTTACACGTTTTAGATACTGGAGATTCTGATAAACATATTTTTAGAAAAAAAAAAATTGCCGTCCGTCTGTCTGTCTGTAAACGCTTTATCTGCCGAACAAATTGAGATAGAGACTTGAAATTTTGAATTTTTTTCGTATGTAAAAAAGGGACGAAGCCTCTTTAATATCAGTAATTTTGATAATCCGGAATTATTTTTTTCCGACTCTCGAAAAATTCGTTTTGATGAAAGATATTTAAAAATTTTTGATTTTTTTTTATTTTAAGGCAAGGACGTAAAAGGTAATTAAAAAAAATTGCATAAAGAACGAAGTTAATTAGGGTAGGTAGTTGCAGAGATGTTTGTAATCCTTTTTTCATATTCTTCTCATTTTTAATGACCCTAAATCAGATATATTTTAATTAGAAATGAGACGCTTAATCCGACGCAATAAATTGTTAGTTAATATGATTATTATCTTTTGAGTTATAAGGATATTTCTTTTACGCAATTCGGTACTACTTGAGTAGTTTAGCATTCTATATAATTTGTCGAAATGGGTTCATCAACCATTCATTAATAGACATTACTATATATATTAAAAACATTTAAATATACGTTTAAATTTTGTTGTGGAATCGCAATGCATTTTATAAATAGTTTCCGCATGTTTTATTTTCACATGTTATAGCATGCATATCCATGATGGGTAAGTATTACGGTGGCCCCCAACGACTAGTTTATGTATTTGTTAAATGCAATAAATTTTATTTCACTATCATCATTAGCATCATAAATTTTTTTTAATCCACTGCTGAATGTGACTCGCCCTCGGGGTTTTTACTTTGTTTCCTGCCTAGAGTTTTGTCATTCAATTAACTCCAGCTATGTTTCTCCTTTCCTAGTCCCATATTATGGTATGTATAAAAATCTGTATATTTTACATGCCGTTGGAGAAAAAAAAAAAAGTATGAGGATATTGGCATTATCTGGACATTGAATTGGATTTTGAAATTTAATTAGTCTAGATCTTTTATAGAATTAAAAAGAAAAATAATACAACTTATTTTTGCTAAGGGATATAAAATAATTACAGATTAAAATAAAATAACTGTGATTTTAAGAGACGGGACTCTCATGACACCCTGTGGAAGACAAATTTTTATTATGCTTTTCAAGTTTATGCATTTAAAATTTTATCGCGAAAAAATGGCAGTTTTCGTTAAAAAATCACGAAAAACTGCAAATTGTTTTAAAAAATCATGAAAAAACGACAATTTTTTTCAAAAAATCGCGAAAAACGGCAAATTTCTCCAAGAGATCGCGACAAAATGGCAGTTTTCGTCAAAAAGTCACGATAAATCGGCAAATTTCTTCAGAAGATCGCAAAAAACCGCCATATTTCTTCAAAAGATCGCGAAAAAACGGCGAACTTCCTCAAGAGATCGTGAAAAAACAGCAATTTTTGTCAAAAGATCGTGAAAAAAACGGCAGTTTTTGTCAAAAGATCACGATAAATCGGCAATTTTGTTCAAAAGATCGCGAAAAACGCAAAATTACTTCAAGAGATAGTGAAAAAAAGGCAGTATTTGTCAAAAGATCTCAAAAAACGGCAGCTTTCGTCAGAAGATCATGATAAATCGGGAATTTTATTCAAAAAATTGTGAAAAAACGGCAAATTTATTCAAAAAATCGCAAAAAACGGCAAATTTATTCAAAAGATCTCGAAAAAAGGCAGTTTTCGCGGGAGACCCCCCTCCCCCTCTTTCGGACAATCTAAATGTGTTAAAAATTCTGAGAAAAAGGCAACTGCTTTTTAAAGGTATACTTTTCTTTTATGTCTATCACAAATACTTGAGAGGTTTGAGTGCATATGATATAATGCGAGGAATAGGTCTGCCGACTGTTTTTTAAGTTTTTACTTGCGTTGCAGACTGCAGAAAAAATTCTGCTATTGGGACCCTCCCCCCCCCCCCTTTGATTGATATAAATGGGTTTTTCATGTAGAATTATAAGTTTTCGTTCAAAATTTTTGATATAAAATCATTATGATGAGGCGCCTCCGTGATTAGTATTAAGTGTTCATTAGATAAGTATAAACAGGGGAAACGGGGGCTCTATACCCCCTCCCTTTAGTTTATATAAATGGGTTTTTCACGCAGAATTATTAGATCTCGTTCAAATCTTTAAAAATTTTTGGAAACTTAATGGTTAAGTATAAAAAAGGGCGGTAACTCCTCTTAAATTATATAAATAGGTTTTTATTAAGAATTTACCGATTTGCTCTGAATTTTGGATATAGATTTTATTGTATGATAAAGCATGCCGCGATTAGTTTAGGGGATTCGATTATTAAGTATTAAAAGGGGAAGTGGGGGGAGCTGTTTCCCCTTCTTAATTTATTTTTCGAATGGAATTAATTCTTTAAAATATAAGGCTGTAATGCATAATTAGTATGCGTAGCCTGTGAGCTCAATGCCATCGGTTTAACTGGACAATGTTCTTTTCATTTTGGTCTGAACTCTTCCGTTAGAGTAAAGATCAATGTTCTTAGAAATTCACCCGAGCCGGGCCGGGTTCGGACCGAATTTTTAACTTTTTTCCGGGCCGGACCGAGCTTGGGCTTAAATTTTAATTTTCGGGCCAGGCCGGGTCGGGCCAATATTTTTTTCGTTCGGACCGGGCCGGGTTCGGGCGGAAATTTTAACTTTCGGGCCGAGCCAATATTCCTTTCGTTCGGGCCGGGCTTGGGCCTGGAAATTTCGTTCCGTGCAGGCCTCTCGTTCGTACGGTAACGAAGTTTTTAAAATATCAAAATTGTAAATAGTTAATTACAATTAAAATGCGCACCAAACAATGTTCTCCTTATACCATTATGTAATGGAATACTTTTGTGTGGCCTTGTAAATCAATAACAAATGTTCTTTTCACCAAAGATTATGCAAAATGCATAATATAACACGTACTTTATAGATGCATATCATTTTTATTATGTTCGAATGAGTGTAACACTATTAAAATGCATTAGAAACATTTTCCCCCAATGACCGTAATGTAACGAAATACTTTTGATTGTCCCTGTAATTGAACTATGCATCCAATTTTGATAAAATTTGAAATAACTCGACAAAATTATGTAATAATTATTTATATTAAATTTCAAACGATTAATATGCATTTGAAACTGTTTTCCCCATTGACCATAATGTAATGGAATAATTTTGCTTGCCCATGTAATTGATCTATGCATCCGATTTTCATAAAATTTGAAATGACTCGACAAAATTATGTAATAATTATGTATGTTGAATTTCAAACGATTCGGTTGGGTAATTTTTGCGTTGTTATATGCGGATGGACAGATGGACTGAACGACAACTATTAGGTGCGACGTATTTACATAAAAACGAACGCACCTAAAACACAGTCGCGAAATGTTAAAATACATTTAAAGGTTCATTAAAATTAAAACATCTCAAAAGGCAATATATACGTTATACATTACTTATATATTGCCCTTTGCGACGCATTACAATATATATTGTGCTAAAATACTGGAAAAAAAATTCCTTTCCCTAAAAGGTTTTTTTTTTTTTTTTTTTTTTTTTTTTTTTTTTTTTAAGAAAGAAAAAAAAGGAAAGAAATCAATCAGTCAATAATGAGAAATAATTAGCAAAGGGTAGTACGTAATGCAGAACTTCGTTATGTAATGTGAACTATCTTCACATTAATTATTTTAACAAGGTTTATATTTATAAAGGTTTAACGTAAATACAAAGGTTTGGAGATAACGTTAACAACTTTTTACATGATAAAACTTTAATTCCCTTGAGATTCGTGTTAACCAGATGTGATCTTACTCACATTACTCACACTATGCAACACAAATCGGAATTGCGGAAGATAACGCCCTACTTAAAGAGTAAATTGCCAGAATCTGACCTTTGCTCCATGTGCGACATAAAATTTCCAATCCTAGAAATAAGAAAATGAAGTGTACTGTGCCAGAATATTTTAAGTATAAACAACGCGTATCTGTAAATAATGCGGAGGTTTTACTTGCGCATTTAGATATACTGAGTAAAGACAGCAAGGAATTGAAAAAAATAAGAAATTTTTATTGCCGTTTCGGATCTTCGAATGGATGCTCATAGAGCTGGTAAGAAATAAAAAGAAAAACAAAAGATGATAATTAAAAACAGTGTTAAATTCAGGAGGTGGCCCGGGGGAGACATTCATCCCGGGGCATTGAAATAACCCCCCCCCGGAAATTTTGAGATTTTGTGTTTTCAATGGTCAAATTGGCAATTCCCCCCGGAACTGTACAATGCTCCCCCCCCCCCCGGAGAAAAGTGTCTGAATTCAACACTTATTGAAAAGACTTACATCAAGAGATTCCACGTTATAAAAAATTTAAAGGAATTTGGGAAACTACATTTAAAATGGGCAGGTTTATAAATGTAAAATCTAAAAGTGACAATTATGTAACTAGCTATTTTTAATGAGATTTACATTGTAAAAACTATAAAACAAATGTAAATTATTATTTAAATTTGTTAGGTGCTTTGCTCTTTCTCTAGTCCCCCCCCCCCCCACACACACGCACACATTAAAAAACTTTTATCACTACCTCTGTAGTACAAATTAAGTATAAACGAAAAGATTTTTGGTATATTTTTGTTGTTGGTATAATGGGACTTCCCATTGGACAGGCCATTCCTCCCACTATATAACACTTTATTATTATTATTCTAGTACAAATAAGGTGCAAAAAGAGACTGCTGGTATTAACGAGGCAATAATGAATGCCACTATTAATTTTTTTTTTTTTTTTTTTTTTTTTTTTTTTTTTTTTTTAAAGCATCCGATGCTATTTTTTTCAGACAAGCTAAAAATGTTGTGTCATCAGCCCTGAGTCTTCTACTCAACCGATTTTCATAATTATTTTTTTAAATGAAAGCTATTTATTTGTAGTTGTGCCCATTTTAGCTATTTTTTAATTTATTTCCATTTTTATAATTTATTTTTAATTTTAAATGCTTTTTTTACGATATTTCTTCAAAATGGTGGCAACATAGTTTAGCTTTTCTCTCGATAATAAAAATTTATTTTCCAAAATGATTGCGTATAATTATACACTAATTGAGGTAAAAAAATATATTTACTGAGAAATAATACTAATAATGTAAACAAAATAACGGAAAATAATTTATGATAAAAATTAATGTCTAAAGCAAAAAAAAAAAAAAAATTTCAAATGAGGAAAATGATGTCATTTAGCAACCAGGCCCTTTTCATATTACTAAAAACAGTAACTTTTGAAAAACATTTGAAGAGAAAATGACGTCACTATTTAAAACATCTCATTTTTACTCATAATGATATTACATTTCAATGTTTCTTTTCTTTATGGACACTGAGATTGAGATATTACTTTCAGATGACTTCAGTTAGTAAAATAATGTCACAGTAAAAATGAAATTAGTTTTAACCTCCTTTCAGAAAAGCTAAAAAGTGTCGTGTCAAAATTTGTGGCACACTTTTACTTACCTATCATACGTAGTATAGGGTATGTCTTCCAATTGTTTTGAAAATCGAAAAAAAAAATTGACGGATTTACACGTTTCAGATATTTAAGATTCCGAAAAACATATTTTTAGAAAAAAAAAAAAATTGCAATCTTTTCAAATAAAGGAATGAGAGCTGGTGTATATATGACGACATACAGTTATCATATGGCTCTTTATGGAAAAATTGATTAAAAATTTTTTTTAATGACTTATTTAAATAAATAAATAAATAAATGACTTTTTTTTTTTTTTTTCAATTTAAATCGGAGGCGAAACTGAATTCTGCATTAGCAGAATCTACATTCAACTTGTTTTTTTTAAAGATCAGATGAAGAGTGGCCGCTTCTAGACTTCCCAATTTCAGTATAAACAGTTTATTACACTAGCACTAATGAAGTACAAACGAGAAGATCGTTGGTCCAAAAAAATAAACAGTCGGCGGTATTCAGTTTCTAAAATATAGAAATTGGAAATTCATGTTTCTCCAGCCCACTACTAAAAAAATTTTATCACTCAAGTACAAGTGACATAGAAACAAGAAATATTGCTGGTTTCAAATCTGTACAAACGAGGTATAAACGATAAGAGTTTATGCATATTTTTAAATATTTAGGGGAAAGGCCTGTTTCTACAGCACCTCTACTAAAAACTTTTTTATTACTCTAGTACAAATGAGGTACAAACGAAAAAATTGTTGGTACAAACGGGCACAAACAAAATATAAAGGATTGGCACAGTTCATTTTTTTTAATATTGAGGCGAGGGGGATCGTTTCTCCAGCCCCCCCCCCCACACACACACTAAAAACTCTTTGTTACTCTAGTACAAATGAGGTACAAACGAAAAAATTGCTGGTACAAACGGGTACAAACGAGGTATA
Source organism: Maratus speculifer (assembly GCA_964019185.1). Taxonomy (NCBI): domain Eukaryota; kingdom Metazoa; phylum Arthropoda; class Arachnida; order Araneae; family Salticidae; genus Maratus; species Maratus speculifer. The sequence continues at coordinate 287,390,965 of OZ025292.1, read as the reverse complement.
AACGATTGGTACTATTCATTTTTTTAAATGTTGAGGTGGTGGTGGTGGGGGGGTCTGGCCGTTTCTTCAGCCCCCCCCCCCACTAAAAACTCTTTATTACTCTAGTACAAATGAGGTACAAACGAAAATATTGTTGGTACAAACGGGTACAAACGAGGTATAAACGATTGGCACTATTCATTTTTTTAAACGTTGAGGTGGGGGTTTGGCATTTCTCCAGCCCCCCCCCCCACACTAAAAACTCTTTATTACTCTAGTACAAATGAGGTACAAACGAAAAGATTGCTGGTACAAACTTGTACAAACGAGGTGTAAACGATTGGCACTATTCATTTTTTTAAATGTTGAGGTGGGGGGGCTGACATTTCTCCACCCCCCCACTAAAAACTCTTTGTTACTCTAGTACAAATGAGGTACAAACGAAAAAATTGCTGGTACAAACGGGTACAAACGAGGTATAAACGATTGGCACTATTCATTTTTTTAAATGTTGAGGTGGGGGGGGGGCTGGCCGTTTCTTCACCCCCCCCTACTAAAAACTCTTTATTACTCTAGTACAAATGAGGTACAAACGAAAATATTGTTGGTACAAACGGGTACAAACGAGGTATAAACGATTGGCACTATTCATTTTTTTAAATGTTGAGGTGGGGGACTGGCGTTTCTCCAGCCCCCCCCCCCCACTAAAAACTCTTTATTACTCTAGTACAAATGAGGTACAAACGAAAAGATTGCTGGTACAAACGGGTACAAACGAGGTATAAACGATTGGCACTATTCATTTCTATAAATGTTGAGGTGGGGGGGCTGGCATTTCTTCAGTCCCCCCCACTAAAAACTCTTTATTACTCTAGTACAAATGAGGTACAAACGAAAAAATTGCTGGTACAAACGGGTACAAACGAGGTATAAACGATTGGCACTATTCATTTCTATAAATGTTGAGGTGGGGGGGCTGGCATTTCTCCAGCCCCCCCACTAAAAACTCTTTATTACTATAGTACAAATGAGGTACAAACGAAAAAATTGCTGGTACAAACGGGTACAAACGAGGTATAAACGATTGGCACTATTCATTTCTATAAATGTTGAGGTGGGGAGGCTGGCCGTTTCTCCAGCCCCCCCACTAAAAATTCTATATTACTCTAGTACAAATGAGGTACAAACGAAAAAATTGCTGGTACAAACGGGTACAAACGAGGTATAAACGATTGGCACTATTCATTTCTATAAATGTTGAGGTGGGGGGGCTGGCATTTCTCCAGTCCCCCCCACTAAAAACTCTTTATTACTCTAGTACAAATGAGGTACAAACGAAAAAATTGCTGGTACAAACGGGTACAAACGAGGTATAAACGATTGGCACTATTCATTTCTATAAATGTTGAGGTGGGGGGGCTGGCATTTCTCCAGCCCCCCCACTAAAAACTCTTTATTACTCTAGTACAAATGAGGAACAAACGAAAAAATTGCTGGTACAAACGGGTACAAACGAGGTATAAACGATTGGCACTATTCATTTCTATAAATGTTGAGGTGGGGGGGCTGGCATTTCTCCAGCCCCCCCACTAAAAACTCTTTATTACTCTAGTACAAATGAGGTACAAACGAAAAATTTGCTGGTACAAACGGGTACAAACGAGGTATAAACGATTGGCACTATTCATTTCTATAAATGTTGAGGTGGGGGGGCTGGCCGTTTCTCCAGCCCCCCCACTAAAAATTCTATATTACTCTAGTACAAATGAGGTACAAACGAAAAGATTGCTGGTACAAACGGGTACAAACGAGGTATAAACGTTTGGTATTATTGTCGAAAATATTTGAATTGGTGGGGGGGCTGGCGAAATGCACCTGAAAAAGGTCTACAGTTTACTTCCTTTTCTTTCCATAATAAAAGCAATAAATGAATCAACAAACGCATTTATGGTTCGTAAGGATACAGTACGGATATTTTCCAGGGGAAATATCTGTATTTTTTTAGAATAGTTCTAGTTCAAACGCGCTTATTTTTGTCTTATTTAAGGGCAGATTTTCTATAAAAAAATACTGGTACCAAAAAAAAAAAAAAAAAAAAAAAAAAAGGACGTGAAATTTTAGTATTTATACCAACCTTGCGATACGAAATCCAAATCATTTCAGATTTGAGAATAACTGATACAAACAGAATGATGCGCATACACTGATATGGAAACAACTGTCGTCGAACACAATTTTGTATTTCTAAGTAACGATTCGGTATTTGGTATCTTAGTGAATACTTGTTACTTAGAAACGAATATGTGCGGTTTGCAACAGCTCTACTCGCAATTGAGAGACAATTGTTTTCTGTAAACAATCAAAACTTATTTGGGTTCAAAAATCTTCTAAATATTCTTGAATTTTCTTTTTAAAAATTTTATTACATACTTAGAATTATAGAATAAAGAAATATTGAATTCAAATTATTTACATACTATGTACAAAATGTATAATATGTACAAAATATAAATGCTTTTACCTTGATAATTTTTGATCATCATACTAAAAACTGGAAAGATGATCCTTTATGCATTTCTGCGTGCCTTTTCATAAAATTAACATAATTCTTCAATAAAACTCAAGACACGCACGACAAACAAAAAATATAAACATTCTCTCTCTAAAAAAAAAATTTTTTTTTCCATTCCATCAAAAATTGATGCCAACTTTTTTATCTAAACTTTTAACTCATCTCGTAAGATAAAAAATATAAAAGCAAAGCAGACGAAAAAAGCTTCGCTTCCATAGCAACGAGTTGCGTCTTATAAATAAATTAAATATCACAATTGCAAATATGCAAACGATTTTCTGTGAATAAACTGGAATAACTTAATTTATCAATTCCTAACATACTCCCACCTTTAATTTAGGCGGAAGCCAAATTAAACTTAAGATCACTTTTGATCAAATTAAGCCCTAATTCAAAATAAAAAATATGCAAATAAATAAAGATAATAACTAAACAATAATAAAATAATAATGAAACATTTAGAGTTCTAGAAAAATCAGTTCAGAGTTCTAGAAAAAGTCAGTTCAGTTTTCTAGAAAAAGTCATTTCACAAGTCTCTTACCATTCACCTTACCAAGCTGCTGCTGGAGGGATGAACTTCCATTTAATAGGAGACAGTTCTTTTGAAGAAACTATTGCATTCCAATCCAATGATTTTAAAAGGTTATTGGTTCCTCTAAAATTTGAGCCATTATCAGAGTATATAGTAGTCGGCCTTCCTCTCCTGCATATAAATCTTCGAAGTGACTGAATGAATCCTTCCGCTGAGAGACTGGATACAAGTTCCAAATGTATTGCCCTATATACTGCACATGTAAAAAGTACAACCCAAACTTTGGATCTTTGCTTTACGAAAAGAGGGCCAAAAAGATCAGCTCCAACAACTTCAAAAACTTTGGAATCTCTGACTCGATCTAGAGGTAGGTGGATTGGAGGTGTAGTATATGGCTTTGTAGAGTATCTTTTGCATCTGTAACACTTAGACAATTGACTTCTAATGATGCGTCTAGAAGAAATTATCCAATATTTTTCTCTCAAAATGGATCCAACTGTTTGAAGTCCAGCATGACAATTCTTTAAATGACATTCTTGAATCAGACAATTCACTACATGATGTTTCGATGGTAATAAAATTGGATATCTGAAAGAAAACTCGTCATCTCGCTCTAATATCTTTGTTTTTACTCTTAACAAACCTTCTTGATCTTTCATAACCTTTAATCCTTTTATTGCATCAGTAGTATTACCAAAACTTTCAGATTGTATTATTGACCAGAGCGACCTTTCCGCATCTTCTTTTTCTTCAATTGACAATTCTGATGGAAAACATATATTTCTGTTTCTGCACTTCATTATGAATCTCTTCACCCAACATACGACATTAATAAATCTACCAAATTTTGAAATTCTACTATATATCATAAATTCATGTGAATTAGAACATAAAAGAGTAGGTACTGAAGTTTTCTTCTTTTCCATCATTACTAATTCTTCGTTGGGGCTTGTTTCTGAATGTGGCCAATTTTCTTCTGATAACTTCAACCATTCTGGTCCCTCCCACCATCTCATCTTCAGCAGCTGTTTAGGACTACATCCGCGAGAAGGTAGATCAGCAGGGTTGAGATGACCAGGTACGAAGTTCCATTGTTGAGATTCGGAAAATTTACAAATTTCTCTAACTCTATTGCCTACAAACGTTCCCCATTGATCATTTCTTCGAATCCAAGCGAGAACAGTCGAAGAGTCGGTCCAATACTTTACTGGTATGGAAATACAATTAAAGGCTTTCAAAACAAATTTAGTCAACCTTATTCCTAAAATACAAGCAAGAAGCTCTAAACGTGGTATGGTTACATTTTTCTTTGGTGCAAGACGAGACTTAGCTCCTAAAAGTTGTACAAAGACTGCGTCTTTATCTTCACAACGTAAGAAAACTGCTGTTGCATAAGCTCTGGTACTTGCATCACAAAATGTATGAATAGACCATTTTTCTTTACAACCATAGCCTACACGTCTATTTATCTTCACGTCATTTAAATACTTGAGTTCGCTATACCATTTTTGAAAATTATTCCGGATTTCTTCTGGAAGTGGAGCATCCCAATCTAATTTCGTCGACCAGGCGTCTTGAATTATCAGTTTGGCTGGCAACAATGCTGGGGCTAAAAATCCTATTGGATCGAAGATCCCTTGGGTTACAGCTAATATCTTTCTTTTCGACAGATTTTCTATCTCATCACTAAATTTATAAGCGATCTTCAAACTATCTTCCATTGTGTCCCACTTCAACCCTAAAACCGGAACTATCGTTGTTACATTTTTGCTGAGCACCTTCTTTTCGTTAAGGAAACTGCTGTCTTCACTTTTAATTGGTCCGAATTCCCACATTCTTAATTCCATTTTCGCATCAGCCATGATTTCTGTAGATTTTGAAATAAAATTTTCTAGTTCAGGCACATTGTCGACTGAAGTAACGCAGTTATCTATATAGTATGATTTCATAAGCTTCTCAGCTATCTGTTTGTTTTCTTCATCAACATTACTCAAATGATATCTTATAACTGCACCTAGCAAAAATGGGCTACAAGTTGCTCCAAAAACTACTCTGTTGTGTTGATAAACTTGAAATTCGTCAGGACTCTTCCACCATAAAAATCGCAAGAAATGCCGATCTGATTCTTTGACTTCAATTTGAAGAAATGCTCTTCTTATATCGGCTACTACCCCAATAGCTTTCTCACGAAATCTTATTAACACTGCAGGAATTTGTTCGATGAAGTTTGGTCCTTTAAAGAGGCAATCATTTAAAGAAGGAGACCTCCCTACCTTACACGATGCATCAAAAACTGGTCGAACACTTGTAGTAAGACTATCTGGTTTGATGACGGGATGATGAGGTAAAAAATGTCCTGGAATCTTGAGTGCTTCATCTGGTACTTTACTTATAACGCCTTCTTCTTCCCATTCATAGAAAACTTTAGCATATTCTTCAAACATTTTCATTGATTTTAATTTCTTTGTTGAATTTATCAATCTTCGTTCAGCTATGTGTCTATTTGAGGGAATCTCACGTTTGCCGTTAATCCAAGGAAGACCTACAATATAGCGACCTTCTATATTTCTATCAACTTCTTTTATAAAATTATCATGAGCGAGTTCTTCTTCTTCTGCTTTAGACAAAGTTTGACAGGGATCTGTTATACCAATTGTCTCTAACTTCCATAATTCTGGAATCTTCATATCTTTTAAAGCTAGGTTCGTGATAAACATATTTCCATAATTTAGGCAAGACTGTGATGTACTTTCTAAACGACCACAAAGTGTCCATCCAAACTTTGTCTCTATTGCTGTAAGACCGCTCTTTAACTGTTTTACTCGACCTGTAAGAAGTTGTCCGTAGTAATCGCTTCCAATCAAAATTTCAATTTTTGGACTTCCTGCTCCTAAATCTGTGATCCATAGTTTATTTTGTTTAAGCTCTTTAATTACTGATTCTTTTGGTATCCGAGGAATATAGTTACAAATTATATCTTGATCCAAAAGTTCTAAGACTTCTTTCGTTTGTTTCTGTCTATCAGAAGAACTTAACTCAACTTGGAATTTATTGTGAGATTTAGCTTCTGTTTGCGTACCACCAAACAAAGTGTGTACAATAGCTTCAGAAGAAATGGGATGTAAACCTAACTCTTCAGCTGTACCTTTTAAAATATAGCTCTTTTGCGACCCACAATCAAGTAACGCTCGTACTTTCTTTGTTATTCGACCTTTAATAACTATTTCTAAAGTCATAAGGGCTACTTCAGCAGAACACTGCTTACTTGCTATGGTGCTTTGAATAACTTCTGGGGTCTTAACTGTATTTTCTGGTTCTTTACACATTGAAATTTCAGGGCATAATAACTCGGTATGGGGTTTAGAGCAAACGTGGCAACGAATAAAAACTTTGCAAACTTTAGCGTGGTGACCAAAACGAAGACATTTTAAACAGCAATTTTTATTCTTAATTTTGGCCTTCCGTTCATTAAAGGAAAGAGATCTAGCCCTAACACAGTCCTTGCTTTCATGAGATTTACTGCAAAATAAACAAAGGCGTTCTTTTGCGCTAAATAGCCCTGCTGCAGTAGGTATTTTACTTTCTGCTTTTCTTAACTTTTCTTTAGGTTTGTCTTTAGAGCCCAGCTCTATAAAACTCGATTTGGCTAATTTGAATCTTTCCTCGTTTGCAACTTCTTGTTTCAGAAATTCCATCAAACTTACTATATTTGCTTTTGTTGACAATGCATTATTATTACTAACAGTGTTTGATGTGATTGAAATATTATATCGCTGCCATGCTTTTAATACATCTTCCGATAAGCTAGATTCTATCATGGGATAGAGCCACGCCGAATTGCTTTCTAAACTTAAACCCATTGATTCTAACGATCTTAAATATGCCTCGACTTTCGTGAATAAATCTGATAAGGGAAGTTTATCTTTGCTGTGCGCCTGTACATTAGCTACAATCAATTTTAGGAATTCTCTAACGTACACTTCTATTAGTAAATCTTTATTTCCAAAACGCTCTTGAAATGCCTCGACAGCTTTGGGGTAATTAACTGCGGTCATTGGATAGCTCTCTAACAAGCGCCTGGCACTGGTTCCAGGTTCTACCGATTGGATAAGATACTGAAATTTGTCACTATTATCCAAATCTATGTCTTCATGAATTTTCTGAAACTGAGACCAAAATGAAAGATAATTTATTAACTGCGAATCGAATGGCTTAATATTTAGTTTAGGTAATTTATAATGCTTTGATTTGGAATAACCGTGATCTGTGCTTTTTTCACTATCATCTTGATTACGTTTATTTGTACCCAATGCTTCGCTAACTTTACGCTTAATGGTAATAAATTGATCTGAATAACTTTCATTTTCCACTACTTCATTTTCAATAGCCTCTTCATCGCATTTATCATCATCTAACATGAGTTCAATTATAGCTTCATCAATAGCTTTAATTTCATGAATCAAATTTTCTAATTTACTAAAACCGTCTAAAATTTTGTCCTTATCTAATGACTCGCTGTTAATTTCTTCATTCAAAACATTTAAAGTTCTGGTAAATGACGAACGTAGTGGTGTACGCTTTTTCTTTAGCTTATTCATCTTAGAAAAATTAAGTAGTAATGCACAGCTTATGAAAACACTATACGCTATAAAAACAATTCAATATCTCAACAGTATTATTCAAATGTCCCTGTTCGGGCGCCAGATTTGTTTTCTGTAAACAATCAAAACTTATTTGGGTTCAAAAATCTTCTAAATATTCTTGAATTTTCTTTTTAAAAATTTTATTACATACTTAGAATTATAGAATAAAGAAATATTGAATTCAAATTATTTACATACTATGTACAAAATGTATAATATGTACAAAATATAAATGCTTTTACCTTGATAATTTTTGATCATCATACTAAAAACTGGAAAGATGATCCTTTATGCATTTCTGCGTGCCTTTTCATAAAATTAACATAATTCTTCAATAAAACTCAAGACACGCACGACAAACAAAAAATATAAACATTCTCTCTCTAAAAAAAAAATTTTTTTTTCCATTCCATCAAAAATTGATGCCAACTTTTTTATCTAAACTTTTAACTCATCTCGTAAGATAAAAAATATAAAAGCAAAGCAGACGAAAAAAGCTTCGCTTCCATAGCAACGAGTTGCGTCTTATAAATAAATTAAATATCACAATTGCAAATATGCAAACGATTTTCTGTGAATAAACTGGAATAACTTAATTTATCAATTCCTAACAACAATGAACTTTATTAAAATAGCAAATAAAGCCTTTGTGCAAAAAAGCTTAGCAAGAGAGATATGTAAGTAATATAACTCATGCTCTATATGAGCAATTTTCTGACGAGTCTCTTGAATCAAAGCTCATAAATGAGCTAATTTAGAGCGAAATAAAACCTTATTTATCCTACTTGAATTAAATAAATTACACCGTATTGAAATGAACCTAGGAAACACTTTTTTGCGTCTACAGTCACGTAGAAAATGTAAGTGCTCTAAAAACCTATACATAATATAACATAACATAACATAATAAAATTGTTTGAAGTCTTAAAATTTCAGTTTTATGCTCGTTACGTAGATGATATTTTTGCTTTAATTGATGTGAATACAGATGTAAATCATATTCTCTCCATTATGAATTCTATTGATTCTTACATTCAATTTACTTTTGAAGTTGAAGCGAACAATTGCCTTTCTTTTCTTGATGTCCTTGTTATTCGCGATGATGATAATTTTCAGACTACTGTCTTTCGTAAACTTTTTGCGGTCAGTCTTCCACCTCATAGATATTCTTCTCATCCTCCTAACCAGAAAGTTGCGGCTTTTAAAACTTTTGTTTTCCGGGCTTCCAATATTTGTTCTACTCCTCAGTTACTCAGTGTTGAACGTAATTATCTTAAAGCTATTGCTGTTGATCGTGGTTATTCCCCTAATATTATAGATTCAATTCATAGAAAATTAACAAAATCCACCCAATCTGAAAGAAAAAACTTTCATTCAAATTCCAATACTTTGGTTGTTTTGCCTTTTTTCCCCAAAATCAGTCAGCAAGTTGCTAAAATTTTAAAAAGGTTCGATTTCAATGTTATTTTTTCTCCTGTTAATAAAATTGCCTTTTCAAATCTTAAGCATCCCATTGATCGCTTAGATAACTGGGGTATTTACCAAATTTCTTGCCAATGTGGCTTTTCTTATATTGGTCAGACTACACGTGCTCTCAGATTTCGTTTAACGGAACATAAAAGCTATGTCAAAAATCAAGAGCTTAAACGCTCTTCCATAGCTCAACATTGTTGGTTTTTACAACATAAGTTTAACTTTTCTTCAGCTACCATCATCCAAAAGTGTCCTTCCATTCTTGATCTTGACTTTTGGGAAGCTTATCACATCATTAAAAATTCTCACTCCTTAGTCAATGACTTATCAAGTACACCTAATTTTCCTAGCATTTGGAAATCTTTAATTTAATTTAAACCTTTTTTTTCCTCGCTTTTTAGTTTTTGTTTTGTTCATTCTCCGGTAGATGTCGCTACTTGTCCAGCCAGTTGTTAGGCTGCTCTCTTCTCATTGGTTGCTTTCCTTTAGGCGGGATCGTTTCCGTAGCGGGTATATAAGCCCGCGTCTCTCTGTCTCTTAGCTCAGTTTTGCTTTTTCTAGCTCGCTGAGTTTTGCACTGATGAAGAATCTCCTTAGTAGATTCGAAACGGCTGTTTGCTACCTTTTCTTTCTTTATTTGTGCATTTATAATCGTTGGTTTTTTATCTTTAAATGAACTTTATGTCTCCTCCTTGATTTATCGGCACAGATTTCATATACGCATCACATTGGTGCGATTTTTTTTCTGATGCCAATTTGGCGAAAACTTCGTTTTTAATACCAGTTACACATATATATTTTTAACTGTTTTCTATTATTTTAAAAAGGAAATGATAATAAATAAAAAAAGTTTAATTAATAAATGTACAACAAAACAATTTATATCATTTTAAAAAAGAAAGTAAAAGGAAATAAACAGTTTATTAAAGAATAAATAAAGATTGCCGGGTTATCACGTGAGGCATATATTTGCCTTTTTGTTGCAATTCGGCCAATGTGGTGCGTATATGACATCTGCGCCTAATTCTTTATCAGAATCTTCTAATTTGAAAAAAAATTGAGCAATTAGAATAAACTATGAATAAAAGCAATATGATTTAATGCTTAGTATTCAAACTGGTCGCCAAGTGCGACTAGTATAGTTAATTGTAAGTTTTGTTACCACATTTTCCATTTCCACAATGGCTTGAAGTAAGCCCTATGTGTTTGCATGGCCAATAGCCAAAATTATATCAAATGTCTGTTAAAAGGTATGTTTCATACTATAAAATACAATTATCAAGTTCCACATTGATCCTCAGTGCACGGAAATACAGGGTCACCAAAAAGACTTTTTTTTGTTAAATTCGATACAAAATGAGCTATTTTTTGGCAGCACTGAGGGTGAGCTATGCAACTAAAAAGGCTATTCAGTTAATACTGACGAGTAGCTCTACACAAATTAAACATTAAAACTGTGGTTGACCGCCAGTGCATGGGTCCATGAGGTCTTAAGGCCCCACACTAGGCATAGAAGAAGACCCCGATGATAATGTAAAGTCTATGGGAGCGTTCTTTTCAAATATATCGCACAAATTTTAATATTTTGACATGATTTTTTTGCCCAAGATAGCTGAGGACGATCCACAACCGGCTTAGTTTTTACTTTTTCGATTTTGATTACATATTTTTTATATTACGATAGTTTCAATTTCAGAACCGGTTTCGAAAGTCAAAGTAATTTTAAAAAAATCTGCAACGAAAACTGAAAAAGTAAAAACTATGCCGTTTGTGGATCGTCCTCAGCTATCTTGTCCAAAAAAATCATGTCAAAATATTAAAATTTGGGCGAAATATTTGAAAAGAACGCCCCCATAGACTTTAAATTATCATCCGGATCTTTTTGTGCCTAGTGTTGCGCCTTAAATATGGTGTCGAAAATTATGTTTTAACGCCAAAAGAGCGATGCAAGGTTGACCTTGGCAGTACGACTGGCAACCCACCTGAGCTCACGATTTTGTTCGGTTTATGTTTTTCGGGGAGAAAAATACGAGGTATGTGTTGACGAAAAAAATGTTCTGAGAATGTCGAATATTTAATGTAAATAGTGTACTATACTTGTATATAATATGTATATAGTTTCTTCCAATTAAATAAGATAAGAAGATGCCTGTTTAGATGTTTTGAGTAAATGTCAATCTCTTTAAATTAAATTTGATCTAGAATAATGCCAGTGAACAGAACCGACATAACACTGGTACATCGGCCGGGAATGAGAGAATAAGATTAAAGCTGATTGTCATTTTATTAAACGGGTAAATCATTTATTATTATTTCTCTTGATTTTACGAACGATTAATTGGAAGAAAATATTGCGAAACGCTGATCAGTTAGAACAACTGTAACGAAATTGTTAAAAAACACGTGTGGCATTCGGGGACTGCCGCGGTAAAGCTATTGCATAGCATTTTTTTATCAATTTATGCAATTATAATTATTTATTTATTTTTTATTTATGCAGTTTTTTTTTTGTCTCTGATATTAATTCAAGTTACACTTTTTGAGCGTGATGACCGATAAGAAAATAAATTTTTTATTTGCTGAAGCCCTATCATCTTCCCATGTTTAAAAAATATTATTCTTAAATAAAAAGTTGAGAGCTTACCTTTTGAAGTCTGTAGTCCTTGCGGCACTTGCTAGTTGAAGATGACTTCAGTGAGGATGTAGTGGGGAAAAAAGTTGAGGTGTTTGGAGAGAGGAGAAAAAATACCTATCAGAAATTTAATAGATTGCACTGTTTGGTTTTAATGATTTTTTAATAAGTTAGGTCTTTTATTAAGATTTAAGATTGACAAAAAATTTAGTTTTGCCAAAAATCACTAGGGGGCGCTGCAAACATTATTAACCCCTAAAAAGTTGATTTAAAGTTTTTAAAGATTTTGTGAATAGAGTTATCTATTTTTATTCTTCATGGCAATGTTATTTAACACCAGTATTTTGTATTAATGATGAGTTTGTATTGACGATGATTACATCAGAGAATATTCCTAAGTTAAAATATAATACAAATGAGCATACTGGCTCTGACATATGTGACACTATAAGGGGTATTCACTGTATGAGATTTAAGAATGACAAAAAACTTAGTTTTGCCAAAAATCGTTAGGGAGCGCTGTAAACCTAGTTTTATGAATTGGGACAAACTCTAGATAAAGAGACAAGTTTAAGGATATCTTACACTATAGTATTTAAGTAATTATTAAAGAAGTTGAAAGTCAAACTTATTTAATAAATTAGGCTCTAAAAGTTTTTATTTTTTTTAGTTTTGAAGTAATTGGTGATTTTAATAGGGTTGCCCCAGGATGCCCTCATATCTTTGCTTCCCTTGTAGATATCAAAAAATTAAGATAGTCCTTTTAAAGAACGGAAAAAATTCCGGGCCATTTAAAACATTATTAACCCCTAAAAAATTGATTTAAAGATATTTTGAATATTTTACTAATATTATTTCATGTTTTTTTTTTTCAATAATAGATAGGTTCCAGCAATATAATCGCTATACCCGCAGCCATATGTTTACTGTTTAGTATTCATAAGTTGGCAACTCATTGTAACCATGACATTTTCCCCATAATTCTTCTCTCCAAAGCTTATTAAGTTCAATTCAATTTTCTTTTATTGAATAAATGAGAAGTCTGCCGAACTGAAACGACTCTAACCGGAGTGTTAGAGTAACAGTGTTTTTTTTTTCGTTACGGAATTTCTAGATTCGATCTCTGCGTTCAAAACCCGCGATAAAAGCTATGCAATAGCTTAAAAAATTGATAACGAAATTCAAAAAGAAAGTGATTTGAAACTGGAAATAGTGGAGGATTATTTAGCAATACTATTTGAACACAAAATATCTCTAGAACATTTAGATGATTTAATCGGAAATCAAATCTGATAACTTACAAGCTGAAATTGAAAACTGTATAGAATATAAAGAGTCGATTATTACATGTAAATCACGAGCAAACAGATTTTTGCATAATTTAAAGAAAATGTTCGCTTCTAATATTACGAGTGAACCAAAATTAACTAACCCCCCCCCATATCAGATACTCAGTTAAAGTCTAATACCAAATTGCCGCGAATTTCTTTAAACAAATTCACCTGCGACATTTGCGAATTTCAAGAATTCTGGCCGCAGTTTAAGGTCGCTGTTCACGAAAATGAAGCCCTTCAAGAGATAGAAAAATTTACTTATTTGAAGTCTTTGATTTCTGGTTCAGCAGCAGCTGCTATTAATGGGCTTTCATTAACTAGTAAAAATTACGCAACGGCAATAAATATATTAAAGGATCGTTTTGGAAAAAAACGTAATATCTGCTCACACTAATAAATTATTAAATTTAGAAGCAGTGCAAAGATCAAATGACATATATATTGGAAGAAAACTGTACTTTATTATTCATGGATGGCGCGTGTCCATAAACTGTTTTATTGTCATATTTAACCGTAACTGGCACTAGCGGCTCTTTCGAAGAGTGGCGCACTATGAAAAATCACAACTGCGCATGCTTTGGAAGATTCCACTTTTTTAAGCAGGGGTGACAGGTATAGGACGTTTTAAATGCATACATATTTATTTATTTATTTTATTTTAGTCTCTTTCTATTTAAAACTGTTAATTGTTTTGATAGATAATTGTAAGATTTTCCTTCCAATTCCTATTACAAAAAAGTTAATGAAATTTGAATTTCCATCAATAAATTTGAATTTCCAGTTTAGTGGTACATTTTTGCCAGTACTTGGCGAAAAAATGTCCAAGTTGGTATCCAAACAAATTACTCACCATTATTTGACATTTCAGAAAAAGCAGTATTAATAGCAATAAAATAATTATAATAACATTTAAACACTTAATTAGTTATAACAGTAATTGTTTATACTCTGTAATGATAAAAAAAATCATATGCATCACCAAACTATGCTAATGGAAATCGAAGTTTCACTAATTCTATATGCCAAATACTTTTTTTTTATAATATCTTTGATATAATAATTCCTTCTTCATGAAAAGAGGCTATAAAAAATCTTTCTTTTTCAGGTTTACAGTTTATGTACATGTTGTTATTACATTTCTATAGACTGTTTTTAAAATAGACTGACTCATATCGTAGTTTTGTAATAATTTCTAATTCTAATCATTTTAAGCAGCTTAACCCTTCAGCAGATGTATAGTTAAATTTCACTTAAATGAAAAAAACATATGAAATAATATTGTAATAGAAAAATTACATAACATCAAGATATTGGAATTTATTATTCATAACATTATTTGAAATATATGTATATATATATATATATATATATATATCAGAACACAGATGCCATATACGCACCACATTGGCGCGAATTTTTTTTTTCTGATGCCAGTTTGGCAAAAACTTCGTTATCAAATATCAGTTATATATTTTTTTAATCAATAGAGTGCAACAAAATGGCGATTTTGTGCTTCATATGGTAACCCGGTCATTGTTGTTTAATTATTTATAAATTGCTTATTTACTTTGTATTTCCTTTTATAAATCGATATAAATTGTTTTGTTCTATTATTATTAATTAAACTTTTGTAATTTATTTTTATTTCCTAATTAAAATAATAGAAAATGGTTAAAAAAATATATATATAACTCATATTTGTCAAAATATACGTCATGCACGGAAATATATGTGCAGTATGCAAAAATCCGCGAAAATCGCTACGTCATGCGGGGAACGATATGCGCAGTGGCCGATCCCCCGCGGGTTCAAATTGAGAAAGTGTGATCTCTAGACGCTTGTACCTTTCCCCACCTTCGATATTAAGATTTCTAAATGGACTAGTCCGATAAGTAGTGCGCCACTCTTGGAAAGAGCCGCTAGTGTAACTGGCAACATTAGTATAAAAAAAAATAAGAAGCTGTAACTTGTTCTAACGTAATAAATTTTTTATTTCCTTTAATCTCACTTAATATGATTTTATAATAGGTTATGGGGCCCAGTCACGTAGGCGGCCTGAAGTGAGATTTGTTTTTCGAAAGAATTAGCTAGTTTTAAATTAAAACTTGTACGTACTTTTTGAGTTCTAGGGCGGTCGTTAAGCTTAACGAAGCCAGCGCTTTTGTGAACTGTTTTCTGGACTTTGTTGTTGATTTTCCAAGTCAAGATGGAAAGTGACAAAGTAAAAATAGAAAAGCTTGTAGACTCAAATAACTGGTCACAATGGAAATTTCAAGTACGTGCCATTTTAGATGCTCGCGATGCGTTAGAATTAATAGATGGAACGCATGTACAACCGAGAGCCGGTAGTGCTAATTACGATGCTGAATTGAAAAAAATGGAAGAAAGCCAGCAAAGTGGCAAAAGAGATTTTTGCGACAATGGTAGATAAAAAGCCCTTATCTTTAATTATGAACTTTGAAAATGCTAGAGAAATGTGGGTGAAGTTATTGGATGTGTATGAGCAACGATCAGCGGACTCTGTTTATTTACTTCAAACTCAATTCCGAGAGTATCGCTACGTTACTGGAGATGATATAGCTACACATATCAGTAAAATTGAATCTTTCGCCCGACGTTTACGTGAACTTGGCGAACCAGTATCAGATTCATTAGTGATGACAACTATTCTGAATACATTACCTTCACAGTATCGCCATTTTCATAGTGCTTGGGACTCAACATCATTGAAAGACCGTACGCTGTCGAAATTAATATCTAGATTGATGATTGAAGAAACTAGATTAAGTATTGCTGATGTGAATATAAATCGTGAATCAGCTTTGTTAATGGATAAACGTCAACCAAATAATTTTTCCAAAATCAGAAATGCTGAACATGTTCATTTCAAGAAAGAAAAAGGCAAATATGACAAAAGAAAATCGAAATTACGATGCTGGACATGTGGAGGGCCACATCTGAGGCGTAATTGTGTCAAAAATCAACAAAATAATAGAGATCTTGATAAGAAAAATGAAGATTCTCAAGGTTTTGCCTTTGTAAACACATTTAACTCAGATAAATCAGGAAGATCAAAATGGATAACTGATTCTGGTTGTACTCAGCATGTGTGTTGGAAACCTGAATATTTTACGACATATAAAGAATTAGAAGAAAAAATTATGTTTGAACTTGGCGATGGCAGAAAAATATTAGCCAAAGATATTGGTAATATCAGAATTCGTTCAAATCTAGATGGAAAAGAACACCATTTTTGTGATGTTATGTATGTTCCTGAAATGAAAGCAAATTTATTTTCTGTAAGATCAGCAGCAGAAAAAGGTTTCAAACAAATCATCGAAGGAAATAAGTGGAAATTTATGAAAAACAATAAACTCATTGTTGAAGGATATCGATATGGAGATATGTACTTCTTGGATATAGATACTCTGGAAAATAAAGAAACCAGTCTTATGGTAAGAAATCATAAGAAGCACTCTCTTCAAGTATGGCATGAAAGACTTGGTCATCAGAGTAAAAATCATGTTAAAGAATTGCTGAAAATGAAAGGAATTGAAGTATCAGAAACTGATGAGACAGAATATTGTGATGGATGGAAAATTTCAGAGAACTAATTTTAGAGAAATGCCTAAAGCTACTAAGGCAGGAGAGCTAATCGTTAGTGATGTCTGCGGTCCAATGCAAGAACCATCATTTCAAGGTTCTAAATGTTTTGTTACATTCAAAGACGATTATACTCAATTCCGTAAAGTTTATTTTATGCAACATAAGAGTGAAGTGAAAGATAAATTGCAACAGTACTTAGCATATGTTCAAACTCAAACTGGAAATACAGTTAAGGCAGTGATGTCAGATAATGGAGGAGAGTATAAAGATCAAGATTTCATAGATTGCCTGAATAAAAATGGAATTGAAATTGGACGATCACCTGCATATACACCTCAACAAAACGGACGTGCAGAACGTGAGAATAGAACATTGCTAGAAATGGCAAGAACAATGTTGTTGACAAAGGGACTGCCAAAACGCTTCTGGGCTGAAGCATTGAACTGCTCTGTATATATCTTAAATCGTACTGGTAAAAGTCGTGAGAAAAGTAAGACACCTTATGAAGCTTGGTATGGAAGGAATATTCATTGAAGCATCTGAGAATTTTCGGAAGTGAGTGCGTTGTCCAAATTCCTAAGCAAAGACGTTCAGACAAGAAGTTTGGTAGAACAAGTATGCGTGGAATTTTTGTGGGGTATGAAGAAGTTACTGGAAATTACAGAGTATATACAGGTGAAAATCGAATTGAAATAATTAGAGATGTTGAATTTTATGAAGTTTCAGTGCCTAATATATTGATAGATTGGAGCCAGGGAGAGCAAGAGGTGGAACTGATAGAAAAAGAAGACCAAGCTGATCAATTAGAACAACAAGAACCAGTGAAGTACCAGTTGAGAGATCGAGCAAAAATAAAACCCCCTGTACGCTATTCCCATCTGTGTCAAAAGGTAATCAAACCTCAGTCATATCAGGAAGCTATGGAAACACTAGAGAAACAAAAACGGATTGAGCCTATGAAAAATAAAATAAGAATTCATCAGACAGCTTATGCTAAGAGAAGACTCTTAATGTTTGAAATGAGTGACTGCAAACCTGCTAAAGTCCCTGTAGATAAAAGTTCCTTGGATATTCTGTATCATGAAACCGAAGTAGATTCTGAACATCCAATTGCATCAGCTATTGGAAGATTAATATATTTAGCTGTTGTTTCAAGACCAGATTTGGCATATGCAGTTGGAAAAGCTGCACAGTGGATGTCCACACCTACTGTTGGTTCATGGAAATTTATCAAGCATATTTTGAGGTATCTGAAAGGTACGTTAAGCATGGGAATCCACTACAGTGGCTTAATAGATGGTTATGTCAATGTGTTTTCTGATGCTGACTACGTTGGTGATGTGCAAACCAAAAGATCCACAACAGGATACATTTCTACTTTAGGTAACGGTGATATTACTTGGAGTAGTCAACGTCAAGGATGTGTGGCACTATCTACCACAGAGTCTGAATACATGGCTGCATCAACTGCATCCAAAGAGCAAGTCTGGCTGACCAATTTGATACTTGAATTCCATCCTGGAATAAATGGGCGCCTGCTTGTTGATAATCAAAGTGCAATTCGGTTAGCCAATAATCCAACTAATCACAGACGCACCAAAAATTAAATTCCATCACATAAGGGAATTAGTGGAAGAGAAGAAAATCTTAATAGAGTATGTGGACACTGTGAACCAAGTAGCCGATATGATGACCAAGCCCATGGGTCATTTGTGTTTAAAAGAGCTAAGTGCTAATATTGGACTCTCATAATACAGTTAATTATTAATATTTCAGAAAAAGTCCAGTTTTAGGGAGAGTGTTGGAAAAAAAACTGTACTTTATTATTCATGGATGGCGCGTGTCCATAAACTGTTTTATTGTCATATTTAACCGCAACTGGCAACATTAGTATAAAAAAAATAAGAAGCTGTAACTTGTTCAAAAGTAATAAATTTTTTATTTCCTTTAATCTCACTTAATATGATTTTATAATAATATATTCTTTGAGAAAACTGTACGATGAAATAGCGATACAAATAAGAAGTTTAGAATCATTGGATGTGAAATCAGACCAAAATGGTTGTTTATTATTAAACCTCTCACTGACAAGCCCGTCTATAGACGTTCCCTAAGCTCCAGGTTTCACTGCAATGCAAGCAATAATTAAAATGATATAACTCAGTTGATTTAATGGATTTTTAATACATTGTGCAATGATTAACACACTCAAGGAGAACATTCATATTCGTAAATAAGATTTTTCTATAATTTTGAAAGAATCATATTTTTTTAGCAATTAAAAGAAAATGCTGAGAAAACAACATTACAATTTTGCCCTTTTGTAAGACTGTCAGAGGGTTAAGCATTATTATAAATGTACACCGAATGATCTTTTATTAAAATTTCACAGAGAACAGTGCGAGAAAAAAGATGTTTGTGTAAATGATTTATTATTGTTCCTTAAGCGCGAAATCGAAGCGTGGGAAAAGGTTGTTAATGTTACTTCTGTTAGTTTTGAGAATAAATCCCATGAAAATAAATTAACAAAATTCTTAACATTTTCTTCAAGGAAAAAACAGAAACCCTTCAGCATTTACGTTAAATACAATTGCAGAAAATCTTTGCCCTTTTTGTTCTCAGAAACATGAAGCAAATTTGAGTAACTTAAATTTGGAAGAAAGAAAACAATCTTTATCGAAACAAGCGAAATGTTTCCGATGCTACAAACGATTTCAAATGAGTAAATTTTGTAAAAATTCTAATATTCGTTGCACTGTTTGCTCTTCAAGAGCTCCTCAAAATTCTCTTTGCAATAAAAAAGTAAAAGAAAGATCATCAACGGAAAATAAAGTTGACCATGTTTCAACTGAAGGATAGAAATTTGATAGAAATGATAATTTACAAAGTTTTAGAACTGGCATCATGGTTGCTGTGATTCCATGTTTGAACGTTTTTTGTAAACAAATCCTCATGTTGTGTTTGCTTCCTATCTTATATAATAAAATCTATTTTATCTAATACTATTTCAGAAAATACATTTCGGGCATTGATAAATGCATCTACGAGTCAGATCAAAGATCGTAAACAGTTTTGATAACTATTAAAAAACCCTTTTTACATAAAACTTGTCGGCAGAGATACCGTATAAGCACTTTGTTAGAAGCCCCCCCCCCTTTCCCTGCCTATTTGGCGAAAACTTTGTTTTTGAATATTTCTATAAGAGTTAATATTAAAGATTTATTGAGATATTTATATTTATTACTATACTAGCCGCCTATGGCGACCAGTTTGGTCTCCATTAAAAGTATTCTACGCATTCTATCATGTTACATTTTACTCTTAATTTAATTTACTTCTTCAATCATTACCCAAATCAGAATATTCCGACCGGAGAAATTAAGAATTGTTTGCAATCTTGGTAGCATTTCATACTTCATTATTTCAAAATTTAATAATGAAAAATCATGATTTTTTTTTTTTCATTAATTTCGTTTCTGAGTTCTTAATATGAAATAAAGAAACGTGAATTCAAAGTGTAGGCCAGTCAAATTTCAGAAAAAAGGGCCGATAGATGCAAAAATTCTGCTAGAAGATTTTATGTTTTTAAAATGTTTATGGGGATGCTAGTAAGAAGAATTAATGGTTTTCCAACAAAATATCTCGAGGCTAAACTTTGTGGAGCCAAAAACCCACAAAATTTTCGGACTTTTTTCAGTTTTTTGCCTGTAACTCGAAAAATATAAACTTTTTGTGTAACATACTTAGTTATAAAAAGAAAGAACATTAAATTCTCTATAAATTTTACTATAAAAACGTTTTTTTAAACCCATTACTAAGCGCGCTAAGATTTTTTGAAAATGTCACTTTTTTTAACTTTCCAGAAAGTGACCTATTTTTCGCCTCCTATCCCTAAAAACTTTTTTTCATCGCTAACAATTTCATCGCTTCAAAATTAAATACACCTATTGATGGATGAGAAATGAAAGTGTTAGTAAAGGCGGACAGAGGACGCACAAATTCTAGAAATTATATAAGAAAAACAACTACAAAGGGAGGGAGGGCCGGGGATAAAAAAAAGGAATGCAGATGGAAGATTGCGGCCATGTGCAACACCCCCTATAGTGTTATGAATTTTGAAAGTAACAGGAATTGCAACTTTAAAGTGTGGGCTTGCGTAAACTCATATTATGGTTGTGGGAAGTAGGACTTTGTGATCGGCCATCTTGAATCGGTGCGGAGGCTTTGACTATAGGGGGTGTTGCCATGTGACGTTCCCGAGCCGCTTTTGTTCAGATGCAAGTGTTCTTTTTAAAATACATGCACTTCTAATATGCTGTTATTCAGTTTATCGCATCTCTTCTCGTTCAGTAATGAAAAATGTGTGAGCTCGACCCAAAATTGACTTTCATTTGCCAAACGGCTTCAAATAGTGATACTTGTGTTGTGAGCCAGAAAGAACTTGCCAAGCTTTTTGAACATAGCGTTCAGCGTCAAAGTAATATTCATCAGTTTTTTTTTAAATTAGCAAGGAAGTTAGAATACAGAATAATTGCCGAAAAATATATTTGAATCAGAGAATGATAGCAGCGTATGTTCGTCGGGGTGAAGATTTTACACAGACTATAGTTATTCTTAAGATAGAGCACTTCTTTCAAGTTTCAAAATAATTGCTTCTTGTGTGAAGAAGGCAATCCCGGTGACTTCAACGAAAAACAATTTTTAAAAAAACCCTACTCAAAGAGATATTTATTTCACAAAGTAATGAAGTTAGAAGCGAAAATTATATTTTTGAAAACTGCAGAAAAACATGGGAAATAATCGAAATTAATTGAAGAAAATAATTGAACGTATTCAGCTCGAACCTGACTTGCAGATGCATGGTATCATAGTTTTTGTAGCGTAAAACTAGATCAATCTGTAACAAGTGGAGAGAAAAGAGGGCGTCGACCCGCATCATCCGTTAACGATGCCAATGTCAGAAACAAGAGCCGCTTCATTTCATTGCTTAAAACAAATTAAAAATTTCAAAATAAGTATTTCAAAATAACAGAATTTACGTTTAGCAGGTAAAATAACAAGCTGATGTTATGATAGTTATCTCAGCCATTTCAAGAGCAGAATCTTTTGAAAGCGTCATAATTGTCGGAGAAGACATTGACCTTTTTGTGATCATGATGAGATTAGGCTATCAGCCCAAAAATCTGTTTTTCTAAAAACCAGGAAGAGGTAACATTGAAAACAAGTGGTTTTTAACCACATCGTTCAAATACAATTACAACAATGTTCTTTTCACTCATGTAATCAGCGGATGCGATACAACATCCGCTCTTTTTGGACAAAGAAAGTCAAAGTTTTGTAACACTTTGAAAGAACATGATTAGCTTGGAGAAATAGCCTGCGTGTTCAAGAAATTCGGTTCTACCCGTCAATAAATCATCACGAGAAAAATTCCATATTGCACTATACAGTGGATGCATAAATACCACACAAAAATTGAATACCTTAATGTTCCAGTTATTTGGTAAATCTGCCATAAAAAGCAAAGTTCATTTTACAAGACTACCACCAACACAAGAGGTTGCGCAGCATCTTTTTCACCGATGTTATCATCAGGTACAAGCTAGGCTAAGAAACAACATCCCTCCTGAAGAATGGGGGGTGGACGATCTCTTTCAGCCAGTTCAAATGTGCCAAAACTCAGCATATAAATCCTTGTTACAGGTTGTGTCATGTGGTTTTAAAAAAGCGTGCAGCAAAGCATGTTCTTTTCATAAATTAAGACTCAAATGCTCAGCAATTTGTAAAAAATGTAATGGAATCAACTAAGAAAATGTCGACGACAATTTTTATTCAGAAGGAGGGGATGTAAAAATGTCATCGTAAGGCTTTTTTACTTACATTCAGTTAAGGGTGTATTTGAAAAAATGCTTTTTCACCTTCAACAGCTCGAAATTTTCCGATACAATTTCAGACACATTTTTAAAAGTAGAAACCTGAAACTTGCTGAGGG
Source organism: Maratus speculifer (assembly GCA_964019185.1). Lineage (NCBI taxonomy): Eukaryota > Metazoa > Arthropoda > Arachnida > Araneae > Salticidae > Maratus > Maratus speculifer. The sequence continues at coordinate 287,368,202 of OZ025292.1, read as the reverse complement.
GATTCTTGAAGAGGCGTATAAGGTACCGTGTGATGTCTTTTTACGCTCAATTCATTAGAATTTGATTTATAAACATTTACCTTCTCAGCATGACCCTTTTTTTCGTTCACCGATCTCCCGCTTCGGAAAAATCTGTTCAAAATGCCATTTTTGATCGCTTTTTTTGCAATATTTTGTACATTTATCGAAGAACTGACAATCACGGCACCTTTTGCACTTTCTAAATAAGAGAATCTGCAGTTTGAAGCGTTTGAGAGCAAACGTGAATTCAAAAATAAATCGAAAAGTAAGCAGTTTGAATCGAAATACACCCTTAAATACCTAAAATTAATTCTCCACTAAAGTTCTAAATACACAAAAAGTTACAATGTTCTTAACTTTTTTACAGTATTATTATTATGATTTATCATGATTGTTATCATGCAAATACCTATAATTTAAATAAGTTACATTAAGAAGATAAAATAATGGAAAATTGTGTCAAATTTTCGTTTTTGCAATTTTTCCACTAAGTTAGAAAAAAAGGGTCAATTTCAGAAAGCTGTAGCGCGCTTAATAATCGCTTTAGAAAAACAGTTGTAGAATGAAATTTGTAGAGAATTTAATGCTCTTTCTTTTTGTAATTGAGTATAGTACGCAAAATTTTTATAATTTTTGAGTTATAGACAAAACACTGAAAAAAGTCCGAAAATTTTGTGGTTTTTTTGCTTCACAAAATTTAGCCTCGAGATATTTTGTTGGAAAATCATTAATTCTTGTTACTAGCATCCCCATAAACAGTTTAAAAACATAAAATCTTTTAGCAGAATTTTTGCATCTATTTATGACAATTTGACTGGCGTAGTGTAAATAACGCAGCAATTTTATCTAATATGACGTCATAAGACATAAAAAAACTTACACGTCATTATCTACAATGATGTCATAAGTATGTTGTCGATTTATTGTTCAAAAACTTGCTTTACAAACCTCCATGGTTATTTTATTCCCGTTCGTGATTGAATGAATCTTTTACCGCTTATTTATTTCATGGAGCCTATCTCATTCCTCCATGTATTTATTTTTTTAGGAATGCGCGAGGGAATGCGATATTAAACTATGAATGTCAATTTAATTTCAATGAGTATTAGCTCAAAATATACATATTTTTTAGAAACTTAGAATTTTAGAATTTTTTGTAAATTAGAAACAATGCTTTTATGTTGAAATAAATTATTTTGGTTTAGGTTATTATTATTTATTTATGTAATTGTGTATATGAAAAAGTAAAAAAGGTTGCAAGAAATGATTTTGTCAAGTTTCTTTTCTCGCCAAGCACTTTCTTTGTTTTGCGAATTACCTATGCTGGAAAAATACATTTATTTATTCTATTTTAAATGAGATGAATGAATGTGATATACATATTTTTTAACCTGTGTTTTAAATAAAAGTTATGTATTTTAAATGAAATAAGTGATAGATTTATATTTCAAATGAAACGATGGCAATGGCATAAAATTTGGCAAATCTGCACTCGGCTAGCATAAAAGTACCAAAATGGCAACCATGCATATAAAAATGTGAAGTGGAGAGACCCGGAAGTGTTGATGACATTGGGCTTTTATAATATAGATTTATTATTATACTTATTATTTAAAACTGTTTATTTAATGTTTATTTAATGTTATATTTAATTAACTGTTAATTTAATTTCTTTTTTAAAATAAATTGTCGAAACAAAATAACCGGGTTATCATATGTGGCATAAAATCGCCATTTTGTTGCAATCGCGACGTGGTGCGTGTATGACATTTTGTGTTATAGGAGGCTTTGGCGAGACTGAAAAAATGACTTTGGTAAGAGAAGACTTTCACATATTCTTTCTGAAAAGTTATTCTCTATTTCATAAGCACAAGCAATTTGTTTAAAATTTACATTTGCTGACAGAAACAAGTTACCTGTTATTGCATACAAACATAATTAATTTATTTAATGCTTGTAATCAATAGCAATTTTTGGTACTTTTCAATTAGCCAGACGCCAGTCGTATACTTACATATTTATTCGTATGTCTATATAGATTATATATACATCTGTATACATATACATGTATATAGATATATATGCATATATGCATATACATGTATGTATACATATATATGTATAGATAAATATACATGTATATGTACCACTTGGTAAAACCATGTACTACTTGGTTATCTCGTCGACCAATTTCGCCAAATTATACAAATCACCAGACTTTTCGCCAAATTATATAATTAGCATAATTTTTATATTTAATAACGAAAGAACAAATAAATTAATAAGACATTAATAAAAGTACAAACAAAACATCGAATTATAATTATTTGATGACATGACAAACAAACACGCGTAACATATTTAATATCAAGTGAATGTGACATTTACGTTCATTTCATTACGTACATTACGTACATTTCATTATTTTCCCTTGGCACAGATGTCATATACGCTGTCATATACGCACCACATTTGCACGTGCTTTTTTCTTCCGCCAATTTGGCGATTTTTTTTAATATATACAAATTGCATGCACTTACAGGGCGCGATTTTTTATTGCAAAATAAAAATAAAATAAGGTGAAAACTAAAAGAGATTCTAGTATTTTAGGAAAGGAAATAATAAAAAATAGTACATAATAAAAATAATTTAAAGAATAAAAATAAAAATAACAGTAAATAAACATGAATTTAATGATAATTTTTTAAAGAAACAAGAAATAAAAAATTATAAACTTATTAAGTAACAAAACAGTAAATATAATTTTCGCATTAAATCGTAAATAATAATATTTATAGCCATGTTGAATGCATGCAGTTGTATCATTTAATCAGTACATTTTACTGAAATCTTTAACTTTTCCCATTTTATTTTCCTAACAATTATTATAAACTTGTATTTTTTGACAAATGCATTCTAAATTGTTATAAACTTATTAAACGGATCTTCTCCATGGCACAGATGTGCCATGCCAAATTGGCGGAAGAAAAAAGCACGTGTAAATGTGGTGAGTATATGACATCTGTGCCCAACCCTTATTGGTAATTAATATTATAGTTGTGCGATAGATTTGTGGTCGACGGGATAATCAAATAGCATGAGTAATCAGATGCAGTTTAACTGTTCGTTCGTTCACTTTTAAATCGATTCATTCCCTAATTCCAGCGTACTGAATCTATGTAATTTGCATGTATGTGCGAAATGAATGTTTTTCTGAGAATTCTGTATTAAATCTGTATATTTCTATCCATGATTTAGCAAATGAATGAAAAATTGTTGGATTCAAAGATGACTTACATACGTTGTCATCGTTTGAATAAATGAATAGCATTCTTTTAAGTTCTTACTTATTGTTTATTTTTCTTTCTATCTAGATAAATACCATACAAGAAAAATAAGAATTCCAAATATTAATAAGGTCCCGTAAACGTATTGTATGTCAATGGGCCATTTAGATGTCGGCTGGTTCCTTTTTTTATTACGTTTGTCTCCAACGATCGTTACATCTTCGTCTGTCTCCCATACCGCAGGATATATGTATATTGTTACAAGATTTTCAGCCCACGTCACTTGCTTGGAGGACGTTCCAGTTTTGGTAGAAGACCCAAGTGTAGTAGTATTGTCAGATGCAGTTTCATTCTTTCTACAGCAGTTCATTTTTCAATTTCAGTATACTGATGTACTATAAATTAACGTTTGCAAGAATCTGAGTGACGAATGTTTGAAAGGGAATTAAGTATTGAATCTCTACGTTTTTTCTGATGACAAAAACATTGTAAATACACAAATCATGAAAAAGAATGATGTGAAATGACATAAGTTGAACTGCTGCTCGTTATGTGAGATTTTATATAAATGCAAAAGACACTAGAGTTTAGCTTGAATAAACAGATGGTATCGTTCATATCATTATTGATGCATTTACACTACTTCATAAAGATTTATGGATTTTTATACCAGATGCCGGGACATTATTTGGATATCACGTAACTTGAAATACTACAAGCGTACAGATATTTTTAATCATATCGCATTACTGAATAGTTTAAAGAAAACGCAGCAGTTATTTTTTCAAATGTTTTGACTCATATTATCTTTTTCACGTATGCTCTTTCAATTTCTTTGAAAGGATGATTACAGTTGTTATCAGCATAAACAAACAAGTAAGAATGCAAGAGATATGTTGCCACATCTTACTACGAAATGTCATAAAAACATTGTGCAATATAACAGATTGAGGACTTATATTTAGAACGGTGGGACGTTTACATGCATGTAAAAAACGACGTCATGAAATAAATTTTCAATTTTCATTCAAAAATCTAAAAGATAAACACAATATTTGAGGTAAAATGACGTAATTTTTATTCTGCTTTTCGTTTCACTTGTTTTAAGATTAAGCCTTCAGAACATCACGATTTCTAGTTTAGCTTTTCCTCATTAAATATTTTCGTAAATATAGTTTCCTGCTGAAATTTAAAGCATTTGAATACAACTTAAGAGCAAACTGATTTATTTCTTTTTTATTTTCTTCTCTTGTACTACAAAAGCAATAAAAAAAATCTTGGGGGAAATTTTGCATTTGAAAAGTTAAGTTATATAACATAATTATACATCACAGCCCTCGAAAAATAAATAAAAAATCGACATGAAATTATTCCATGGATTTCAAAAATAGAGCTTTAAGTATCAGTACTATAAGCGGTGAAAAATCAAGGAAAACAGCGTCTTTTTGGCGGAGATCTAGAGAGATCTTTCCCCGTTAGCGAAAAGAGATTGATCAATCTGAAAAATTTACTTACTTAAAACAGTGAGAAGTTTGCGAAAATACAGGCTTGTGATTGGTCAATACTGTTTCGCTAACTACGCAAAATCTATCTGGATCAGGTGCATTTCGCCAGCCCCCCCACCAATTCAAATATTTTCGACAATAATACCAAACGTTTATACCTCGTTTGTACCCGTTTGTACCAGCAATCTTTTCGTTTGTACCTCATTTGTACTAGAGTAATATAGAATTTTTAGTGGGGGGGCTGGAGAAACGGCCAGCCCCCCCACCTCAACATTTATAGAAATGAATAGTGCCAATCGTTTATACCTCGTTTGTACCCGTTTGTACCAGCAAATTTTTCGTTTGTACCTCATTTGTACTAGAGTAATAAAGAGTTTTTAGTGGGGGGGCTGGAGAAATGCCAGCCCCCCCACCTCAACATTTATAGAAATGAATAGTGCCAATCGTTTATACCTCGTTTGTACCCGTTTGTACCAGCAATTTTTTCGTTTGTACCTCATTTGTACTAGAGTAATAAAGAGTTTTTAGTGGGGGGGGCTGGAGAAATGCCAGCCCCCCCACCTCAACATTTATAGAAATGAATAGTGCCAATCGTTTATACCTCGTTTGTACCCGTTTGTACCAGCAATTTTTTCGTTTGTACCTCATTTGTACTAGAGTAATAAAGAGTTTTTAGTGGGGGGGACTGGAGAAATGCCAGCCCCCCCACCTCAACATTTATAGAAATGAATAGTGCCAATCGTTTATACCTCGTTTGTACCCGTTTGTACCAGCAATTTTTTCGTTTGTACCTCATTTGTACTAGAGTAATATAGAATTTTTAGTGGGGGGGCTGGAGAAACGGCCAGCCTCCCCACCTCAACATTTATAGAAATGAATAGTGCCAATCGTTTATACCTCGTTTGTACCCGTTTGTACCAGCAATTTTTTCGTTTGTACCTCATTTGTACTATAGTAATAAAGAGTTTTTAGTGGGGGGGCTGGAGAAATGCCAGCCCCCCCACCTCAACATTTATAGAAATGAATAGTGCCAATCGTTTATACCTCGTTTGTACCCGTTTGTACCAGCAATTTTTTCGTTTGTACCTCATTTGTACTAGAGTAATAAAGAGTTTTTAGTGGGGGGGACTGAAGAAATGCCAGCCCCCCCACCTCAACATTTATAGAAATGAATAGTGCCAATCGTTTATACCTCGTTTGTACCCGTTTGTACCAGCAATCTTTTCGTTTGTACCTCATTTGTACTAGAGTAATAAAGAGTTTTTAGTGGGGGGGGGGCTGGAGAAACGCCAGTCCCCCACCTCAACATTTAAAAAAATGAATAGTGCCAATCGTTTATACCTCGTTTGTACCCGTTTGTACCAACAATATTTTCGTTTGTACCTCATTTGTACTAGAGTAATAAAGAGTTTTTAGTAGGGGGGGCTGAAGAAACGGCCAGCCCCCCCCCCACCTCAACATTTAAAAAAATGAATAGTGCCAATCGTTTATACCTCGTTTGTACCCGTTTGTACCAGCAATTTTTTCGTTTGTACCTCATTTGTACTAGAGTAACAAAGAGTTTTTAGTGGGGGGGTGGAGAAATGTCAGCCCCCCCACCTCAACATTTAAAAAAATGAATAGTGCCAATCGTTTATACCTCGTTTGTACCCGTTTGTACCAACAATATTTTCGTTTGTACCTCATTTGTACTAGAGTAATAAAGAGTTTTTAGTAGGGGGGGCTGAAGAAACGGCCAGCCCCCCCCCCCACCTCAACATTTAAAAAAATGAATAGTGCCAATCGTTTATACCTCGTTTGTACCCGTTTGTACCAGCAATTTTTTCGTTTGTACCTCATTTGTACTAGAGTAACAAAGAGTTTTTAGTGGGGGGGTGGAGAAATGTCAGCCCCCCCACCTCAACATTTAAAAAAATGAATAGTGCCAATCGTTTACACCTCGTTTGTACAAGTTTGTACCAGCAATCTTTTCGTTTGTACCTCATTTGTACTAGAGTAATAAAGAGTTTTTAGTGTGGGGGGGGGGGCTGGAGAAATGCCAAACCCCCACCTCAACGTTTAAAAAAATGAATAGTGCCAATCGTTTATACCTCGTTTGTACCCGTTTGTACCAACAATATTTTCGTTTGTACCTCATTTGTACTAGAGTAATAAAGAGTTTTTAGTGGGGGGGGGGCTGAAGAAACGGCCAGACCCCCCCACCACCACCACCTCAACATTTAAAAAAATGAATAGTACCAATCGTTTATACCTCGTTTGTACCCGTTTGTACCAGCAATTTTTTCGTTTGTACCTCATTTGTACTAGAGTAACAAAGAGTTTTTAGTGTGTGTGTGTGGGGGGGGGGGGGGCTGGAGAAACGATCCCCCTCGCCTCAATATTAAAAAAAATGAACTGTGCCAATCCTTTATATTTTGTTTGTGCCCGTTTGTACCAACAATTTTTTCGTTTGTACCTCATTTGTACTAGAGTAATAAAAAAGTTTTTAGTAGAGGTGCTGTAGAAACAGGCCTTTCCCCTAAATATTTAAAAATATGCATAAACTCTTATCGTTTATACCTCGTTTGTACAGATTTGAAACCAGCAATATTTCTTGTTTCTATGTCACTTGTACTTGAGTGATAAAATTTTTTTAGTAGTGGGCTGGAGAAACATGAATTTCCAATTTCTATATTTTAGAAACTGAATACCGCCGACTGTTTATTTTTTTGGACCAACGATCTTCTCGTTTGTACTTCATTAGTGCTAGTGTAATAAACTGTTTATACTGAAATTGGGAAGTCTAGAAGCGGCCACTCTTCATCTGATCTTTAAAAAAAACAAGTTGAATGTAGATTCTGCTAATGCAGAATTCAGTTTCGCCTCCGATTTAAATTGAAAAAAAAAAAAAAGTCATTTATTTATTTATTTATTTAAATAAGTCATTAAAAAAAATTTTTAATCAATTTTTCCATAAAGAGCCATATGATAACTGTATGTCGTCATATATACACCAGCTCTCATTCCTTTATTTGAAAAGATTGCAATTTTTTTTTTTTTCTAAAAATATGTTTTTCGGAATCTTAAATATCTGAAACGTGTAAATCCGTCAATTTTTTTTTTCGATTTTCAAAACAATTGGAAGACATACCCTATACTACGTATGATAGGTAAGTAAAAGTGTGCCACAAATTTTGACACGACACTTTTTAGCTTTTCTGAAAGGAGGTTAAAACTAATTTCATTTTTACTGTGACATTATTTTACTAACTGAAGTCATCTGAAAGTAATATCTCAATCTCAGTGTCCATAAAGAAAAGAAACATTGAAATGTAATATCATTATGAGTAAAAATGAGATGTTTTAAATAGTGACGTCATTTTCTCTTCAAATGTTTTTCAAAAGTTACTGTTTTTAGTAATATGAAAAGGGCCTGGTTGCTAAATGACATCATTTTCCTCATTTGAAATTTTTTTTTTTTTTTTTTTTTTTTTTGCTTTAGACATTAATTTTTATCATAAATTATTTTCCGTTATTTTATTTACATTATTAGTATTATTTCTCAGTAAATATATTTTTTTACCTCAATTAGTGTATAATTATACGCAATCATTTTGGAAAATAAATTTTTATTATCGAGAGAAAAGCTAAACTATGTTGCCACCATTTTGAAGAAATATCGTAAAAAAAGCATTTAAAATTAAAAATAAATTATAAAAATGGAAATAAATTAAAAAATAGCTAAAATGGGCACAACTACAAATAAATAGCTTTCATTTAAAAAAATAATTATGAAAATCGGTTGAGTAGAAGACTCAGGGCTGATGACACAACATTTTTAGCTTGTCTGAAAAAAATAGCATCGGATGCTTTAAAAAAAAAAAAAAAAAAAAAATTAATAGTGGCATTCATTATTGCCTCGTTAATACCAGCAGTCTCTTTTTGCACCTTATTTGTACTAGAATAATAATAATAAAGTGTTATATAGTGGGAGGAATGGCCTGTCCAATGGGAAGTCCCATTATACCAACAACAAAAATATACCAAAAATCTTTTCGTTTATACTTAATTTGTACTACAGAGGTAGTGATAAAAGTTTTTTAATGTGTGCGTGTGTGGGGGGGGGGACTAGAGAAAGAGCAAAGCACCTAACAAATTTAAATAATAATTTACATTTGTTTTATAGTTTTTACAATGTAAATCTCATTAAAAATAGCTAGTTACATAATTGTCACTTTTAGATTTTACATTTATAAACCTGCCCATTTTAAATGTAGTTTCCCAAATTCCTTTAAATTTTTTATAACGTGGAATCTCTTGATGTAAGTCTTTTCAATAAGTGTTGAATTCAGACACTTTTCTCCGGGGGGGGGGGGGGGGCATTGTACAGTTCCGGGGGGAATTGCCAATTTGACCATTGAAAACACAAAATCTCAAAATTTCCGGGGGGGGGGGGGTTATTCCAATGCCCCGGGATGAATGTCTCCCCCGGGCCACCTCCTGAATTTAACACTGTTTTTAATTATCATCTTTTGTTTTTCTTTTTATTTCTTACCAGCTCTATGAGCATCCATTCGAAGATCCGAAACGGCAATAAAAATTTCTTATTTTTTTCAATTCCTTGCTGTCTTTACTCAGTATATCTAAATGCGCAAGTAAAACCTCCGCATTATTTACAGATACGCGTTGTTTATACTTAAAATATTCTGGCACAGTACACTTCATTTTCTTATTTCTAGGATTGGAAATTTTATGTCGCACATGGAGCAAAGGTCAGATTCTGGCAATTTACTCTTTAAGTAGGGCGTTATCTTCCGCAATTCCGATTTGTGTTGCATAGTGTGAGTAATGTGAGTAAGATCACATCTGGTTAACACGAATCTCAAGGGAATTAAAGTTTTATCATGTAAAAAGTTGTTAACGTTATCTCCAAACCTTTGTATTTACGTTAAACCTTTATAAATATAAACCTTGTTAAAATAATTAATGTGAAGATAGTTCACATTACATAACGAAGTTCTGCATTACGTACTACCCTTTGCTAATTATTTCTCATTATTGACTGATTGATTTCTTTCCTTTTTTTTCTTTCTTAAAAAAAAAAAAAAAAAAAAAAAAAAAACCTTTTAGGGAAAGGAATTTTTTTTCCAGTATTTTAGCACAATATATATTGTAATGCGTCGCAAAGGGCAATATATAAGTAATGTATAACGTATATATTGCCTTTTGAGATGTTTTAATTTTAATGAACCTTTAAATGTATTTTAACATTTCGCGACTGTGTTTTAGGTGCGTTCGTTTTTATGTAAATACGTCGCACCTAATAGTTGTCGTTCAGTCCATCTGTCCATCCGCATATAACAACGCAAAAATTACCCAACCGAATCGTTTGAAATTCAACATACATAATTATTACATAATTTTGTCGAGTCATTTCAAATTTTATGAAAATCGGATGCATAGATCAATTACATGGGCAAGCAAAATTATTCCATTACATTATGGTCAATGGGGAAAACAGTTTCAAATGCATATTAATCGTTTGAAATTTAATATAAATAATTATTACATAATTTTGTCGAGTTATTTCAAATTTTATCAAAATTGGATGCATAGTTCAATTACAGGGACAATCAAAAGTATTTCGTTACATTACGGTCATTGGGGGAAAATGTTTCTAATGCATTTTAATAGTGTTACACTCATTCGAACATAATAAAAATGATATGCATCTATAAAGTACGTGTTATATTATGCATTTTGCATAATCTTTGGTGAAAAGAACATTTGTTATTGATTTACAAGGCCACACAAAAGTATTCCATTACATAATGGTATAAGGAGAACATTGTTTGGTGCGCATTTTAATTGTAATTAACTATTTACAATTTTGATATTTTAAAAACTTCGTTACCGTACGAACGAGAGGCCTGCACGGAACGAAATTTCCAGGCCCAAGCCCGGCCCGAACGAAAGGAATATTGGCTCGGCCCGAAAGTTAAAATTTCCGCCCGAACCCGGCCCGGTCCGAACGAAAAAAATATTGGCCCGACCCGGCCTGGCCCGAAAATTAAAATTTAAGCCCAAGCTCGGTCCGGCCCGGAAAAAAGTTAAAAATTCGGTCCGAACCCGGCCCGGCTCGGGTGAATTTCTAAGAACATTGATCTTTACTCTAACGGAAGAGTTCAGACCAAAATGAAAAGAACATTGTCCAGTTAAACCGATGGCATTGAGCTCACAGGCTACGCATACTAATTATGCATTACAGCCTTATATTTTAAAGAATTAATTCCATTCGAAAAATAAATTAAGAAGGGGAAACAGCTCCCCCCACTTCCCCTTTTAATACTTAATAATCGAATCCCCTAAACTAATCGCGGCATGCTTTATCATACAATAAAATCTATATCCAAAATTCAGAGCAAATCGGTAAATTCTTAATAAAAACCTATTTATATAATTTAAGAGGAGTTACCGCCCTTTTTTATACTTAACCATTAAGTTTCCAAAAATTTTTAAAGATTTGAACGAGATCTAATAATTCTGCGTGAAAAACCCATTTATATAAACTAAAGGGAGGGGGTATAGAGCCCCCGTTTCCCCTGTTTATACTTATCTAATGAACACTTAATACTAATCACGGAGGCGCCTCATCATAATGATTTTATATCAAAAATTTTGAACGAAAACTTATAATTCTACATGAAAAACCCATTTATATCAATCAAAGGGGGGGGGGGGAGGGTCCCAATAGCAGAATTTTTTCTGCAGTCTGCAACGCAAGTAAAAACTTAAAAAACAGTCGGCAGACCTATTCCTCGCATTATATCATATGCACTCAAACCTCTCAAGTATTTGTGATAGACATAAAAGAAAAGTATACCTTTAAAAAGCAGTTGCCTTTTTCTCAGAATTTTTAACACATTTAGATTGTCCGAAAGAGGGGGAGGGGGGTCTCCCGCGAAAACTGCCTTTTTTCGAGATCTTTTGAATAAATTTGCCGTTTTTTGCGATTTTTTGAATAAATTTGCCGTTTTTTCACAATTTTTTGAATAAAATTCCCGATTTATCATGATCTTCTGACGAAAGCTGCCGTTTTTTGAGATCTTTTGACAAATACTGCCTTTTTTTCACTATCTCTTGAAGTAATTTTGCGTTTTTCGCGATCTTTTGAACAAAATTGCCGATTTATCGTGATCTTTTGACAAAAACTGCCGTTTTTTTCACGATCTTTTGACAAAAATTGCTGTTTTTTCACGATCTCTTGAGGAAGTTCGCCGTTTTTTCGCGATCTTTTGAAGAAATATGGCGGTTTTTTGCGATCTTCTGAAGAAATTTGCCGATTTATCGTGACTTTTTGACGAAAACTGCCATTTTGTCGCGATCTCTTGGAGAAATTTGCCGTTTTTCGCGATTTTTTGAAAAAAATTGTCGTTTTTTCATGATTTTTTAAAACAATTTGCAGTTTTTCGTGATTTTTTAACGAAAACTGCCATTTTTTCGCGATAAAATTTTAAATGCATAAACTTGAAAAGCATAATAAAAATTTGTCTTCCACAGGGTGTCATGAGAGTCCCGTCTCTTAAAATCACAGTTATTTTATTTTAATCTGTAATTATTTTATATCCCTTAGCAAAAATAAGTTGTATTATTTTTCTTTTTAATTCTATAAAAGATCTAGACTAATTAAATTTCAAAATCCAATTCAATGTCCAGATAATGCCAATATCCTCATACTTTTTTTTTTTTTCTCCAACGGCATGTAAAATATACAGATTTTTATACATACCATAATATGGGACTAGGAAAGGAGAAACATAGCTGGAGTTAATTGAATGACAAAACTCTAGGCAGGAAACAAAGTAAAAACCCCGAGGGCGAGTCACATTCAGCAGTGGATTAAAAAAAATTTATGATGCTAATGATGATAGTGAAATAAAATTTATTGCATTTAACAAATACATAAACTAGTCGTTGGGGGCCACCGTAATACTTACCCATCATGGATATGCATGCTATAACATGTGAAAATAAAACATGCGGAAACTATTTATAAAATGCATTGCGATTCCACAACAAAATTTAAACGTATATTTAAATGTTTTTAATATATATAGTAATGTCTATTAATGAATGGTTGATGAACCCATTTCGACAAATTATATAGAATGCTAAACTACTCAAGTAGTACCGAATTGCGTAAAAGAAATATCCTTATAACTCAAAAGATAATAATCATATTAACTAACAATTTATTGCGTCGGATTAAGCGTCTCATTTCTAATTAAAATATATCTGATTTAGGGTCATTAAAAATGAGAAGAATATGAAAAAAGGATTACAAACATCTCTGCAACTACCTACCCTAATTAACTTCGTTCTTTATGCAATTTTTTTTAATTACCTTTTACGTCCTTGCCTTAAAATAAAAAAAAATCAAAAATTTTTAAATATCTTTCATCAAAACGAATTTTTCGAGAGTCGGAAAAAAATAATTCCGGATTATCAAAATTACTGATATTAAAGAGGCTTCGTCCCTTTTTTACATACGAAAAAAATTCAAAATTTCAAGTCTCTATCTCAATTTGTTCGGCAGATAAAGCGTTTACAGACAGACAGACGGACGGCAATTTTTTTTTTCTAAAAATATGTTTATCAGAATCTCCAGTATCTAAAACGTGTAAATCCGGAACAAAAAGATTGTAAGATTTATCCTGTACTACGTATGATGGGTAAGTAAAACTTCGTCCCTTTTTTACATACGAAAAAAAATCAAAATTTCAAGTCTCTATCTCAATTTGTTCGGCAGATAGAGCGTTTACAGACAGACAGACGGACGGCAATTTTTTTTTTCTAAAAATATGTTTATCAGAATCTCCAGTATCTAAAACGTGTAAATCCGGAACAAAAAGATTGTAAGATTTATCCTATACTACGTATGATGGGTAAGTAAAACTTAAAAACGTATTTTTGTAAATACCATTCATATACGATAGTATATACATATCATTTTGTGCAACTCTGTATATGAATTTATTGATATTATACTCACATCACACAATATAGTAAAATTTAGTGTAGCTTAAAATTACTCAGCACTGTTAAAAATGTATTTTTAGCTAATCCTATCCATAAAAGTTAATTCAAGTACTTTTAAATAGTCTTGCATATGATCAATGGAAATTTATAAACACCACATAATATATTAAAATGTGAGAGGATATTTATTTAAGTATGAATATTTATAATGAAACTCAAAATTCACTTCTCGCAGTAATTGCTCTTAGACGATAACGTATAGATATTTTTTATGCAGTTCTATAAATAAACATTAAATCATCATATATTTTACTATCGCGTTCCTCAATAAACTATATAAATTTAATAAAGCTCACTTAAAATAACTGTCTTTAAATGACTATTTTGAGGAAATTAAAATTACTTCGTGCGTCCCTGTAAATGTACAATAACGGCTAATTCTCACCATTTGCTGTAAAAAGTCAACATGGCATATCCTTTTCATAACGCTGAAATAGTGTAACATCATTAAAACACACATTTATCAGTTATAGATAATATATCTGAATTGTTTTAGTGCACTTGTAAACGAATTAAGGAGTGCACACTTCATTTTTAATAGAAAACCTGCAATGGTAAATTCCAATAGTATATATTAGTTATATTGCTATTCAAATGTATTTACTAAAGCTAGAACGCGGTAGAACGGCTCTTCAAGCGATGTCTTAAATACTTTTGTGCATTTATCAATAGACGAAGAAAAAAATTTGAAAAGAAAAAAAAGTATTATTGAATATTCTGAACAAATTTAAATGAAGTTAAATGATAACTCGCCGAGAGCAGATCTAAAATATACCGGAATCGATTTAAATATTTTTTTAGAATGATTAAATAAGTACATAATGCAAATTATTTTTAAAAATCTCAAATTTTATTTGAATTTTACATGTTTGATCCCTAAAATCTATTTGTTTGATGACCTTTAGGTATATTTTAAGAAAAAATGTGAATATTTTATTTCTAAAACTCTTATAACAGGCCGTTCAGGTTTTTTCCTTACAATTCATTATTTATAAGTTCGCATTGAAATACTCACGATTTGAATATACAACATTTGATCGAATTATTTTCACTTTAAGTATTTTATTAACATTTATCTCTACTAGTTGTAGAGATGTCAAACTGAAGTAATTAAAGCGCTTAGCTGAGCATTATAACGCCACCATATAAACATTCGCGCTTGCCGTTTATCTCTTGTAAAGTGTTTACTATAATCAAACTTGACGTTACAGCGATCGTAAATAATCCTTAATTGACAGCAGTTGGTTAGATATTGCCCATAAACTTTTAGCTCTTCAAAACACTTGTACCATAAGTGTACCGGCTAATAAACACTTATAAAAAACCGCAAGACTATATATACTATCTCGATCAAGAATCCTAGAGAGAACTTACTTTGTAGTTAGAAGAGAAAGTTTTGAAGTTCCAACTATATTTTCGAGAAAAATGCCTAAAAAGAAAAATTTGGGACCTGATCGGATTATTGATGCTGTTATAGCTGCAAAATCGGAAATAGTTTCGGAAAACGGTCATATTCAGCCTCCATCTAATTTAGTATGGTTTAGACTATCTCAAGCTTTAGAAGGAAAATATGCTCCTAAATCTATTTATATTTTAGTTAAAACGAACAAATATAATCTTTTGGAAAAGCTTGGTTTACGAAAAGAAGATGATAATCGAAATATTTCGAAAACTATAACGGAAGCTTCTGGTGAAACAGCGAAAAATGAAATTATCATTGATGAAAAAAAAAACTATTCTGATTCATCATCGAATTCTTCTGAAAAGTCTGAATCGCCAGAGTTAAAATTTACTATAACTCTAACGTCCAACGAATGGGATGAAGTACGCCCTCATGATGTGTGGTATAGATGTTCGGACGGAAAAAGAAATTCTCGGAAATACAGAATATTTTCACCAAATAGATGGACACCAATTATTGCTGAACATTTTTACCTTCACACAAAACTAACGTGCTGCTTATCTTTTAAACGCGCCAAAATCTGCGAAAATGGAACATATTATGCTGTTTCAAAAGCAACTTGTTCAGAGTGCGGATCGAGGCTCTCAGTAGTAATAGAAAACGAGCCAAAGGAAAATTCGAAGGTTTTACTTTTATGCACATACGTTGGACAATATTCAAGCTGCCATACAAATATGAAACGCAGGCAAATAGGCCGAATTAGAGATATGTCAGTTGCAGCTTTATTAGATTCGAATATCACAGCTAATGAGTTCCGAAAAGAACAAGCGAGACTGCGAATGAATTTTAATGATAAAGAACCAAGCGACTTGCCATCTTCAAATGCACTAAGAGTTCTAAAAAGTAGAATTATAGCTGAAAAAAGAGCCTTCAAAGATCCCATTTCTTCCATCCATGCAATGAAATATGCTAATACAGCTGGGAATGCTATAAGAGCAATAGGTCTGGATCCCTTTTATGTACTATATTGGCTACCTACTCAAATATATGTATTTAGAGAATATCTCAAAAAAGATGAATCTAAAATAAGCATTGATGCTACTGGAGGTGTAGTAAAGAAAATCAAGAGACCACAGGGTAGCAAATCAAGTGTTATTTTTTTATATGAAGTCACAGTTCATGATCCAGAAACTGAACAACAGTATTCTGTGGCCAATATGTTATCAGAAAAGCACGATACAAATATTATTTCATATTGGTTATCAGAGTGGAGAAAAGATGTCGGAGAATCTCCCAAGGAAATTGTAATGGATCATTCAATGGCCCTATTATCAGCTTCGGCTAAAGCATTTACGTCTGTTTTTGACATTTATTGTTACATTGATATTTGCTTCAACGCAATTTTCAATGTTAGCGATAAAATAATTTTGCCAAAATGCTTCCTTAGAACGGATGTAGCTCACACTATGAAATTAATTTGCTCATGGAATATATTTAAAAATGTTACGAAACGAAGCAAATTGTTCTATGTCTGTGCTTTAGCTCAGATTATGATGTCGACAAGCATCACGGAAATTAAAGACCTTTTCGAAAATATGTTTATAGTAGCATTAAGTGAAACAGAAGGGGTGGATATGAATACAGGACAAATTACACATTGTGAATCGGCAAAATCTACAATTAAGCGCAGAATTGCTGTTGGAGCCGGCTCTGAGGTCGAAAATTTAGTTTTAAATAATATTGACGATATTTCTGAAATGCCGGAAGATAATGAAAAACCAACAGGTTTTAGTACTTGGGTACAAGACATAGCGAACAGATGTAAAATATTAGTAGAAGAAGAAGAAGGAGATCATGACAATTCGCAATATTTACCCAAAATAGTTGATCTCTGCATAAATTTGTCTAAGAAATTGCCCCTGTGGACAGCTATAATGGTACCTCTATTTCAATATGGATCCATAACGGCTAGTAGCGCGCCCGTCGAAAGCAGTTTTAATAATTTAAAACAACGGGTGTTTTCCCAAAAAACACTTCCGATTCGAGCCGATGATTTTCTTTTTGTACATATTAGATCCCTTGAAGGTACCATGATAGTAGCAGCTTCAAAAAAAGTTGATAATCCAAAAGAAAAACCACAAACAACGAAAGAAGATGTTGTTCAGAAACAAACTGTAAACATTAATTATTTACCTGATCTTAAAAAAGCTTCATTACGTGAAAGCTCTATCAATCTTGCTGACGACACTGAAAATTGGAGAGGCGAAGCTCTAAATTTGAAAAAACGGGCTCGGAGATCTTATTTAGAGTTTCAACCGGAAATGTTAAATGCTGATATGTCCTCAAAAAAATCTATACCGATTGGGATTTTAAAAAATGGAAGTCGTTATACGGAACTGAAATCCTTAACAATTAACGACAAAAAATTCATTTTAAGCAATACATGTGCTTTCGATTCGATTTCTCAAGTTTTTGCTGCAGCCGTAAATGATAGTAAAACATACAAGACAAATTTTGAATTCGAAAAATCGAATTTAAAAAATTCATAGTGGATCTTTCAAAAAATATATCCTCGAATAGCTACAAAGTACGTGGGGAGCTTCTAAGTAAGATAAGTAAGATTGTAGAACTTCCAAGTAAAGTTTTACAAATCCAATGTGAAAATACAGCAAAAACAGTTTTGGAACATTTTTTTAAAGAAATGCCGTCCTTCGTAGAAAATTACATCTGCAGTGTTCCAGCACATAATGAAACGGTTAAAAGAGCACTTCTATCTATAGCTCTAAATCCGCACGATATTGTGAATTTATTGCAGTATCTGGATGAATATTTCTTGGAAGTGGAAACGAATTGCAGTTATAACAACGAGAATAGTTTGTGTGCCCAGAAAAGACAGCGATCATTCGTTTTACAAAAGACTCATTTAATAATCGAATTAGTAAATTCTGAAATTCCTGAAGAAGATAACGTGGCACAGAATGGCAGTTTACAATTCAAAGTAAGTTTAGATAGTATCCCTCAAAAACTATTCCTACAACAAACAGAATACTGCCTCAGGGGCATTATATGCTTTACGCCACCAGATATTGTAGATAAAATAACAGACATCGGACATTATAGAGCAATTTGCCTCCGATCCGATGATCAATGGGAGTTATACGATGACATGAAAGATAAAAAAATTCGTATAACTAATCAAAACATATTTAACTGTGAAATATTAGTATATACAATCTAAAAAATTGAGATGCGCATAGTTTTTTAACTTGAAAACATAAATACTGTTTTTGTATATAACAATTATGTTTAAAATTCAACATAATCCAAATTTTCGTTAGTTTCGTTAATATATGTGTAACTTATATGTAGTTTAAAATTTTTTCTTTAATAGACCCATTACATTTCCCTATATTTGTGCATATTAATATAATAGATCTGAAAAAAAGTCTTCGAAGTCGTGAATTTTATGTGCTCATATTAAATCTTTGTTGATAAGTATTTACTTAATTTTTTTATGTATATATTCATCATAATTTCAATTTATTTGAATATGATATATCTCTGTATAGCTTTTGCATTTTTAATTTTCAATAATTTCTCTTATAAAATTTGCTATTGCTTGAAAACAGTTATTTTTAATGCTTATATTAATTACTTATTGAAGATAAATATTTTAGCAGTATTTCAGCTTTTAAATATTGTGTCTAAATTAAATGTCATATTGAATGTCATTCATAATTCTTTTTAAAAATTATTTAAACGTATAAATTATTGGTTTGTGTGTAAATCTGGGGATATAATTGTAATTTTTTGTATAGTATTTAGCTCATGTATTTTGTTTATACATGAATATAACGAAAATGAAGAAGATATTCTTCATGAGCTTTTCCGTACAGTTTAAATTTATAGAAAATCAAAGTAGTTTTCTTTTGTTTTTCTCTGTCTGACAAAATATATATCTGTGCGATATTCTCTTGCAAATAAATATATCGCACTACAATTTTACAATGTGTAGCCTTACAGATTTTGTGAAAGGTTTCACTGCATGATCTCACAATACCTACTTTTCAGATTTTTTTTTTTTTTTTTTTTTTTTTTTTAATTCTTAAACTTGATTTTGTGAAACAATATTTTATAATTTTGTACAGTTTTAATGCTCAAGTTGTTTGATAAAAATACTGTGTATTAATTCATTTTTATTAGTCTTTTTAAACAAGAGAAATAATAAGATAAAACAATCATTAATTAAATATCCCTGAAGGTTTTACAATAATGTTGTAGATATATTTGATTTTATATTTCTTGTCTTTTATGACTACAAAGTTATTAAGTGCCTCGTAAGTATACCATATTAAGTGCCTCGTAAGTCATTGGTAGCTGACAGTATAAAGTAAGATATAAAACTTAAAAAAAATGCTCCGTTTTAAATAAATTTTCATAAAAATATATATATATATATAGAGAGAGAGACAGAGAGAGAGTAAAAATTGATATATATTTGAGCATCTGTGGTGTAATGTTTAGCATACCTGCTTCTTGGTATCAATATATCGATATATCCAGTTAAAAAAAAAAATGTTCTTTGAATATTTTTAATAAAATAAGTTTAAAACATTGTTTTATAAAGTAAATTAATACTATAATTTTTCATTAAATTATATTTTGTGAAATGTACACAAATATTTTTATTTATACGTTTAATTTTACAAAGCAAGTATTAAAAAACATGTCGTATAGTGTACTTATGTTTTTCATATACTTTTATTTTTATTCTATTATGTATAATATATTCATATCATTTATTAATGATTTTTTAAATAAACATACTTAAAAAGTATCTTATTGAGTACAAGTATTGCTACCCTCCAAGCGTCTTGCATATGGGTAAAATTTTAAAGCTGTTTTCTCTTCATTTTATTTTAAATGCTCAGAAAATATGATTAATTCAACGTTTTTTTTTAAAAAAATTAAATACAAATACGAATGTAATTCTTGAGAGTATTAATCATTCTAAAATGTATTGAAAATTCATTAAATCTATAGAATTATGTTATCTTAAACATTGCTTACACTGCAGTGAAACCTGGAGCTTAGTGAACGGAATATTACGTGCCAAACACTTAGAGGGTTAAAAAAAAAGTAAAAGAACAATTTTTCATTTCCCGTTTCTGTGGCTAATGTTCAAAATTAACATTATTAAATTAATATTTTAAAAACTCTGAATAAAATGAGGAAGTTTATATATATATATATATATATATATATATATATTTTTTTTTTCAAATGTTATTTGTTTTTGTATTTCTCCTTAGTTTTAATAACAATAGGTTTTATTTCATTTCTTAGAATATTGTATATAAGGAATTTATTCATAGCGAAATTGTTTAATGTCAATATTCTTCTGTTGGGAATAGTGTGTCAACTATGCACAATATTGTGAATGTATACGATATTATGTTTTATTACTATTGTTATCAATGTCTATTTAAGAGCATTAAATCTAAAGCATTAGATTACACTAAATATCAATGATTCTTGAATTAAACATTGAAAACAATATAATACTTCACATCAATAATCATATATTTCCGGTTTTTTTTTTCTTAAACATGTGTATTGCTAGTTTTCTATTAATTTTGTACTTTTTACAGTATATATATTTTATTTCACAAACTCTTGTTCTGAAAATTGAATTAATTTTTAATTACTACTTTAATTAGTCTTTGGCCATTTATTATCACCATTATCTTTAATATTGTTATCATTAATTTTTAAATTGGTTATGTTAATGATAAATTTCTGTGAACTTTTTCCGTGAGTTTACGTGTGTGTGCGCGTGTGTGTGTGGAGGGGAAGGGGGAGATCTGAAAACCATTATTTTGTTCTTCATTTGATCTTTGGGCTACTGAATGATCTATTGTAATTATATTTTTAATGCTGCTTACATATTACCATTGGTTTGAAATTTTCAAATTTCAACAGTAAACGTATGAGAAAATGTATGTATATAAATAAAAATCATGAATTATTTATATTTTTTTTCTTTAAAATATGCAACATAAAAGAATATTTTTAAATGGGCATATTTTCTAAACTATTAGATTTTACAAATTCATTTTTAACGCCCTGACAACGTTACTTAATTGTTTGCAATTTTACGAAGTTATTTGTTGTATTAAGACTTCAGTTTTGATATTGCGAATAAGTGTATTTTCGTAAAAGAGTGATGCACCTTTCATATTTATTATCTTAAAAGCTAACATGGTTCCCAGTTTTAAGTATTATTATTTCGAGAGTAAACTTAAAAAAATAATAATAATTGATGGCAAACATTATTTTATCTCCGCAAAGAAATGATGCTCTATTAAAAAAATATTGGCGTTGAAAATTACGAGTTATTATTATTTATAAGAACTTTTAAACCATTAAAAAGGAAGAAATCGTACTAAATGATAAATGTTCATGAATCATGCATTTGAAATTTTGATACTATTAATGTTTATCTTTTCGCATTATATTTTGATTTATACAAAGATTGTGTTGCATTCATTAGATTAATTCAGAGCCATTTGGAATATTCCGATTTGTCTTTTTATAATTAAATTGTCACATTGTATAATTAAGTAATTTGTGTGAAGTATGTATATTTACTTGTTATATCAAAACTGTTTGTATGAAAAAATTCAAACCCTTCATTTTGTACTTCATTTCCAATTTTAATGATTGACTTTAAATACTTTTTCTATTTTTCGGAATATGGAAAACATTTTTTCTTATTGTTCAATTTATTTGTGTATTTTTGAGATATTCCTGAATACAGCACTTGTAAATCTTTACGTAAATGCAATTAAACAATGTTTTTATTTTTTCTTTTCAAAATGTATGTATAGTTTATTATTAAAACTAGAATTTGTAAAAAAAAACTGTACATTAATTTGCATACTTACTTTTTGTATTCAGTTTTAATTTAAAAAAACATTTTTTTCAGAAATGTGTATATAAAATGGATGCATAACGATGGTATTAACGAGTATCATGATTAAAGAAAAGCTGTTTGTGTTGATAAGGGAGAAAGAGATTTCTGCTGCATCTCCTTAAAATTCCATTACGAAAGTACAATAATGTGCAATGGAAAATACTATTAGTAAGAATTACAAAAGTGGACAAATGTTGCATAATTAATTAACTTTTTTTTTACATATCAACATTGGAGGTTGCCTGTTTTTTAAGCGCCGTTTAAAAATAATACTTCTATTATAGAAAGACAAAAGAAGCATAAAGAAAGAGCCTGTTGATAAAAACCTATACGAAGTATATTTAAAAGATTGCTCCCCCCTCATACTTAGCCTTTTCAAGAGCAGAAAAATTCTCTTTATAGAAAGATGAAATAATTGACTGAGACACAAAAAAATTATACTGTAGACTCCATTAAGTCCGAAATTTTAAAAGCCGCAACTCTCTGAAATCCACACATAATTTACAAAGGTAAACAATGAAGTATTCAGTTCACATGTAGGGACAAAATTTGAACATTTAATTTTTACATAAATTCTATATATTTTTTAATTTGTAATTTTCATATTACTGAATTCATGCTTTTTCATGTAGGAAGAATAAATTTATTTCTGAAAAAAATCAAGATATGCTAATATCACTGGTAATCTCAATATTTTTGCCAAATATATTTATGTATTAATCAAGTTCTTTTTGTTTTTCATGCACAATCAATAGATTTGTTTTAAATTTTGAATATAGGTTCATACTGATAAGATGCTTCCCTGATTAATTTTGGGGGACTTTTATGTTTATTTTAAAGTCTTCTTTGCTATGCAATGCACACAAATATAAATTCTAAATAATAAAGCCCTAAAATATAAGTCAAGTTAGTAGATTATTAACTAAATGATTACAATAAGTGTGTATCATAAAGATTGCAAACTAAATTCCAATTTTGGTAGATCTTAAGTCATAACAGTAGGGAATATTATAAAAAGTTATAGATATGCATCAGGAAAAATGAATTGAACATAAATAAGGAAAAAAAGAAATACACCAATTAATCCGCCACGCAGCAGTAAAACAACGTATTTAAAATTATAAAATTATGGCTATGCTAAAAATGAAAGTGTCGAATAATCCAAAAGTGTAGATGCAATATATCAAATTATCTTACAATAATAATATATGTAATGTACATATATACATATGTGTTTGTGTGTGTTTATGAGATTTATAATTAAAATTAGGTGGTCACACCGTATGACCACTGCGATTGAAAGGATTAAAACAGGAGTTCTCAAATTATGGTACTAATACTAGTACTGAAATTTTTAGATGAATGGAACTAATGCCTCGGCATATGTTGTGTTGACATTTCATCCTTCCTGATTTTTTTCTATGTTTAACAAAGAGTTTTTATGTTCGCTATTTAAATACATCAACATTTATCACCCAAAATTATTTATTTTATATTGTTTTTTCTGTATTAGATTTGAGATTTTCCCCTGGTGGTAAACGGTTTGTGAACTTCAATAGTGGTACGTCTATTTAAATGTTTGAGAATCCCTAGATTAAAAGATTCAGGTAAAAGGTTGTTTCACAGACACACCATCGATTAAAAATTATTTTATTAGACAAATAAAACTGATACACAAACGAAAACATTGTTGGTACAAACGAAAACATTCAGTATAAAGGTGGGTGAATACAAATCACGATATACATTTTTTAAAACATTGAGGTAGAATCTGGTCATTTTCCCCACTCAAAGTGAAAAACTTTTATTACTCTAGGTAAAAATGAAGTATAAATAATTGGCACTATCCGTGCCAATTATAACAACAGTTAATATTGAATGCATGCTTTTTAAATGCTGTTTTTTTTAATCATTCTAGCACAGCTTAAAATTAAACGAAAAGATTGTTAATATAAATGGATACAAAGGAGGTGAAACGATTGGAGCCATTTATTTTTTTAAATATTGAGGGAGGGATTCTCACCGTCTCTCCATCTCCCACGAAAAGCCATTTATTACTCTTGAGCAAATGAGGTACAAACAAGATATAAATAATTAACACTACCTTTTTTTTATTATTTTTTCTATCTTTATAAGAAAAAAATATCTTTTTCGGGAAAATTTTCGAATTCCGGTTTTCGACGGATTTAGAAGTTCTAGGAGTTAGAAATTCCAAAAACCAACAGTGAGTCTATTTGTCTGCATGTGACATAAATTTTGTGGGCACTCTATTTTAAGAACTAATGCATGGAATTTATTAAAAATATATATTTAGTTAGTCTTTGATATAAGTTGGTGCTGATTAGATTTTGGTGTAAATCACACAACAGGTAACGCTGCTATGCTGCCTTTTGTGAGATTACCGTAATAACTATATCCAGAATGTCATCAGACTTCAGATTAAGTTAGTCCTTGACATGAATTGATGTTTTTTTTACGTTTTTGTGTAAACCGTTTGATAGGTGGCGCTGCTATGCAGCATTATTTAAAAATTTCTGCAATCGCCCAGTCTTCAGGTATAATGCACTAATTTTTATGAATTTGGTTAGTCCGTGACATGAGTT
This sequence comes from Maratus speculifer, assembly GCA_964019185.1. NCBI lineage: Eukaryota > Metazoa > Arthropoda > Arachnida > Araneae > Salticidae > Maratus > Maratus speculifer. Next base: position 287,343,330 of record OZ025292.1, on the reverse strand, counting down.
GACATTTTCTACATTTTGGTGTAAATTGGTTAATAGGTAGCGTTTCTATGCTGCATTTTTTAAAAGAATTACTCAATAGCTCTATTTCAAGAACTAATTCACGGATTTCCATCAAACTTCAGATTCGATAAGTTCTTGACAGGAATTTATGCTGTTTATATTTTGTTGTAAATAACTCTTTAGTTGGCGCTGCTATACAGCATTTGTTACGATATCTGTAACAACTCTCAAGAACTAATGCACGAATTTCTATCCAAATTCAGATTAAGTTAATCGTTGACATGAATTGGTTTTGTATACATTTTGCTGTGGATCGCCTAACAAGTAACGCTGCTATGCAGCATTTTGTAGGATTTACACGATTTTAGCGATACTCATGACTCAAGAACTAATGCATGGAACTTCATATCTTTAAAATTCTCTTGATGGACATAGATTACAATTTAATTTTGGCACTGTAATGGAAAATTTCGAAAATTTAACATGTATGACATGGAAGAAAGTTTTGGGATTGCTATTAGCGACCAGTTTTGAAAAGGATACTTCCCATTTCTCCAACCCTCTTCCCTAATTTTATTTTTCTAAATTCCTTTTTTTTTTTTTACCATTAATTTTTTTAAATATTCTACTAAATCTGAGGTACAAACAATAAGACTGTTGGTACAAATGAATACAAAGGAGGTATAAGCGATTTCGTTATTTATTATTTCAAATATTGAGACGGGGTCTGGAGTTTCTCCATCATCACACAGAAAACCGTTTATTACACTGGTAAAAATAAGGTATAAAAGGGTTATAAAAGACTGGGGCTATCTATGTTTTTTTTTCCTATTTTAATATTGAAATGTGCGCTTCCAGTGTCCTCAACTTACTAAAAACTTCTATTATTCTAGTACAGATGAGATAGAAATGAAACCACTGTTTTTACAAACGAGTACAGTTAAGATACAAACGATTGGAGCAATTCATTTTGTAAAATTCTAAAATTGGAGCTTCCCGTTTCTCCAGCCTCCCCTACCCCCACGTCATTAAAAGTTGCTTATTATTCTAGTAATGTTGACGTACTAACTAAAAGAATGAAGTACAAACGATAGGCTGTACTTATTTTTTTTTTTTTAATATTGAGGTGAGTGCTAGTCGATTGACCAGAACCCCCCCCCCCCCCTTTCCTCGAAAAAAATCATTATTCTAGTACAAATGAGGTATAAATGAAAATATTGAATGCACAAACGGGCACTAATGGGGTAAAAACAATTCGCGCTATTCAGTTTTTTAAATATTAAGGCAGGAGGCTGGCCGTTTCTACAGCCCCCCAAATACAAACTATTTATTACTCTAGGAAAAATGAGGTACAAACGAAAAGATGGTTGATACAAACGGGTACAAATAAGGTATAAACGATTGACACTGTTCATCTTTTTAAATATTAAAATGGGTGTTTCTCAGCCCTCCGCCCCACTAAAAACTCTTTAATATTCTAGTCCAAATGAGATACAAACGAAAAGATTGTTGGTACAAACAGGTACAAGGTTTTTTTTTATATGTATAATATAAACGATTGCCACTGTTCATTTTTTAAAATATTGAGGTGGAGGATTGACCGTTTCTCCAGCTGCCCCACTAAAAACTTTTTATTACTCTAGTACAAATGATGTACAAACGAAAAGATTTTGGGGTAAAACTATTACAAACGACGTCTAAACGTTTCACACTGTTCATTTTTTAAAATATTAAGGTGGGGGGCTGGCTGTTTTTCCTGCCCCGCACTGAAAATTCTTTATTACTCTAGTATAAATGAGGTACAAACGAAAATATTGTTGGTACAAACGGGTACAAACGAGGTATAAACGATTGGCACTATTCATTTTTTTAAATGTTGAGGTGGGGGGGTTGGTGTTTCTCCAGCCCTCCTACTAAAAACTCTTTATTACTCTAGTACAAATGAGGTACAAACGAAAAGATTGCTGGTACAAACGGGTACAAACGAAGTATAAACGATTGGCACTATTCATTTTTTTAAATGTTAGGTGGGGGGGCTGGCATTTCTCCAGCCCCCCCCCCCCCACTAAAAGCTCTTTATTACTCTAGTACAAATGAGGTACAAACGAAAAGATTGCTGGTACAAACGAGGTATAAACGATTGGCACTATTCATTTCTATAAATGTTGAGGTGGGGGGCTGGCATTTCTCCAGCCCCCCCCCACTAAAAACTCTTTATTACTCTAGTACAAATGAGGTACAAACGACAAAATTGCTGGTACAAACGGGTACAAACGAGGTATAAACGATTGGCACTATTCATTTCAATAAATGTTGAGGTGGGGGGGCTGGCATTTCTCCAGCCCCCCCACTAAAAACTCTTTATTACTCTAGTACAAATGAGGTACAAACGAAAAAATTGCTGGTACAAACGGGTACAAACGAGGTATAAACGATTGGCACTATTCATTTTTTTAAATGTTGAGGTGGGGGGGCTGGCATTTCTCCAGCCCCCCCACTAAAAACTCTTTATTACTCTAGTACAAATGAGGTACAAACGAAAAAATTGCTGGTACAAACGGGTACAAACGAGGTATAAACGATTGGCACTATTCATTTTTTTAAATGTTGAGTTGGGGGGGCTGGCATTTCTCCAGCCCCCCCACTAAAAACTCTTTATTACTCTAGTACAAATGAGGTACAAACGAAAAAATTGCTGGTACAAACGGGTACAAATGAGGTATAAACGATTGGCACTATTCATTTATATAAATGTTGAGGTGGGGGGGCTGGCCGTTTCTCCAGCCCCCCCACTAAAAATTCTATATTACTCTAGTACAAATGAGGTACAAACGAAAAGATTGCTGGTACAAACGGGTACAAACGAGGTATAAACGATTGGTATTATTGTCGAAAATATTTGAATTGGTGGGGGGGCTGGCGAAATGCACCTATCTGGATCCTATCTTTTGTCATTTGTTGCAATCACAGAAAAAAAACTCTTCGATTGCAATGTTATAAATAAATTCGTGATCTTTATTTTAAACATGATCTTTTTTTCAATGAGAGAACTTTGCACTATTTTTTTGGTAAAAATATGATCCATGTAATTCAAAGCCATAACGATTTAAACAAAAAGAAAAGATCAAACTTTGTAATGAAAATAATGACATCATGAGAATGTATTGCAGGGTTCGTACGCGTTCAAGGGATTCAAGGGATTTTAGTATCAGAAATTTAAAAGTATTAGTCTCTACATCTAAAGATAGAATTTATTTCTATTAACTCCTTCGTGACGATAGCCCTTTGCATAATTTTTTATTATTTACCACCGATGTTTCTAAACAAATAATTATCTCGGATTGAATAGCAAAATGCGCTTATTAAATAAAGTAAACTTTGTTGGTAAAATTAACTGGCGAGAATAATGGGGGAGAATGGTGAGAATAATTCTGAGCACCTTAAGTGGCACGTATACCGGTCGTTCGTCTTCAAAAGGTTAAATAAAGCTAATATCACTTTAAAAATTTTTGGTAAAAGGAGCTTGAAAGTCCTTAAAGCGAACGAACTTTGCACTGTAAGGTCGATTTTGTTAGTTACTGAAAGCAGTTGTTAAGAACGCTTAAAGAAATAAATCTATACTTATAAAAGAACAAAACGCTCTGTGTATCTGAGTGTCTGTGATGGCTAGCGAAATCTACGGCCCGTACGAGGTTCAAAATTTTTTTGAGAGTAGCCCAATGTCAGTTCTGATGTTCCTGATATTCAAAATTTCAAAATTCCAATTATTAACTGCGTAATTATAATTAAAATTATGAGCTCACTCTCATCAAAAATCGCCTTTTTTCCTTTCGCCTTCTTACGGTTGGTTGGTTGTATAAAACTTCCGCAAAAATATTTTAAAAAGCTGAGACAAGGGTTGTGTTCGGGGGCTGGGAAATGGTGTGGGTTCTTATCGCGGACGGGATATACGTTCAGTACTCTCTACTGTGCTATACAGGTACTGTAACTGTGCGCTAAATAACAGATGGAGTATTTTTATGTAGCTTTTTTCGTGATGAATATGTATCAAGAAATAAACCAAGGAATACCATAAAATTCCTTATTCTTTTAGAACGTGCCATAAATAAAAGCTCATTACAGACCGGAAAGCGGCAGCACAGACAATCACCTCATCGAGTTCACGGCTGAAATTTTAGAATTAGTTAAAACTCGACTCTCATTTTAAAATGCAATAGGTTTGCAAAATCATATCTTGGTGGAAAACAACTGAAAACCCAATTTTAGTGTTTGACTAATGGGCTTACCGTTGTGTTTTTCTGCCCTAACAGTATGAAATCAGGGAAACTAGAAGCAGGAAAACAAAATGGTAGCTAACCGCTAAAATCGGATTTTTATGTATTTTTTTTTACCAAAACATGACTTGGCAGACCTATTGCGTTTATGTGCTATTTAAGATGGAGCCCTGGTATTTTCTTGTTACTGAATTTAAGATATAAAAGGTAGAACCCGTTGAATATGGTAGAAAGAAAATATTTAAGAAGAACTTTTTAATTGATTTATAATAAATCTATCAATTTAGATACAATAAAAAATGCGTCTTTAATTGAAAAGTTTAATTCTTAAACAAATGATCTTTAACCTAAAGTTAACAAAATACTATTTCGATAAAACTCAGTTTTAGAAAATATTAGAATTAAATTTTAATAGTATATGTAAGCAGCAAAGTACAACAAAGATCTGCTATTATGATAAAATTATCAATTAAGGCTCTTATGCTCGGCATTCCAGAATGGAAAAAACAGGAAAATTGAGCAACTGATCACCATAAACACCAAACAATTTTCGATGAATCTGCTCCGAATTATTCCCCTTTTTGGAAGTAAGAAAGCAAAATGTGACGAAAATTATCTTCTGGAATCTCCATTTTTAAAACGCAATATCTTTTGACTGATTAAACAGATGACGCCACCTTTATATCCTAAAATTTTATAGATTCTGTTATCTGTCAAACGCTATACTATAGTATGGCTTAATTCAATAAGTATTACTTAAGATATGCGACTTTAAATCGCACTATTGGGAAAAAACGAAAATATTTCTTCCCCAACCCATTATATATATATACTAGCTGATCTGCCCGGCGTTGTCCGGGCCCGTGATGTTATTCAGTTTTCAAATGTGTTATTTGTTTTCTAAATGACCCTTAAATTAAACTCAAATTTCTATGATTTTATATCTTTAAGTCCATTTTGTCAAAATTTATATTTTTAAATGGAGAAATCGTGAAAAGATATTGAATTGAAAGCACATGCTGTTTGGTATTTTATTTTCTATGTCATTTGATTTTTGGAAACTATGCGCACTGAAAGCGAACGAAACACTCAGGTTTTTACTGAATTCGTAAAAATTTTCACACATTTTATTTTGTAAAAAAATAATTCTATCCATACGAAAGTTCCAAAAATTTTTTAAGTAATGTAAACCTGGTTTATTAAAAGGTTCTAAAAAGATTGTGCTAAAATACGGATATTAAGTTACATTTAGCGTAGCAAAAATGTATTCTCCATCAGCCAGGATGTGATTTGTATTTGTCGGTGTATTTGAACAGGTTAAATCTCATATTTTTTTAATAAATTGCACCATAGATTATAAGAATATTTAAGAAAATATTTTTTATTTCTCAGGACGTATAGAATTGCACCCTGCAAAGGCAAAATCGCAATGAAACGATCTGATTTTTATTGATTTCGTCAAATTTTTCGCACTTTTTATTTTGTAAAAAAAATATTTCTACTCCTCCGAACTTTCAAAATTTTTTATGAGGGTGTAAATTTGGTCTGTTGAGATGCTTCTAAAAGATTGTGCTAAAATATGTAAGCTTAGATACTTTTAGCGTAGAAAAAATATTCTATCCATCAGTCGCAAAGTGATCTTCTTTTGCCGGAGTATTTGAAAGGGTTGAATCTTATATTTTAATAAAGAATACTGCCCAGTAAAACTGATGGCATTGAGCTCACAGGCTACAAATACTAATTGTACATTAAAGCCTTATATTTTCAAGGGTTAATTCCGTTCGAAAAAAAAATTAAGAAGGGGAAACAGCTCTCCCCTTTCCTCTTTTTTTATACTTAATCATTGAACCTCCTATACTATCAAAGACATGCTTTATCATATAAAAAATCTATATCAAAAATTCAGAGCAAATTAGATAATTCTTAATAAAAACCCATTTAGCATTTATATAATTTAAAAGGAGTTATCCCCTTCTTTTATACTTAACCATTAAACTTCCAAAACTATTCGGAGATTTGAACGAAATCTGAAAATTCTGCTTGAAAAACCTATTTATATAAATTAAGAGGGGGGGAGGCATTAGAACCCCTGTTGCCCCTATTTATACTTATTCAATGAACACCTAATAGCAGTCACGGAATCGCCTCATCAGAATGATCCTAATCTAAATTTTGAACGAAAACTTAATTCTGCATGAAAATCCCATTTATATCAACTAACGGGGGGGGGGGCATTAGAACCCCTGTTCCCCCTATTTATACTTATTCAATGAACACCTAATAACAGCCACGGAATCGCCTCATCAGAATGATCCTAATCTAAATTTTGAACGAAAACTTAATTCTGCATGAAAATCCCATTTATATCAACTAACGGGGGGGGGGGGGCATTAGAACCCCTGTTCCCCCTATTTATACTTATTTAATGAACACCTAATAACAGTCACGGAATCGCCTCATCAGAATGATCCTAATCTAAATTTTGAACGAAAACTTAATTCTGCATGAAAATCCCATTTATATCAACTAACGGGGGGGGGGCATTAGAACCCCTGTTCCCCCTATTTATACTTATTCAATGAACACCTAATAACAGTCACGGAATCGCCTCATCAGAATGATCCTAATCTAAATTTTGAACGAAAACTTAATTCTGCATGAAAATCCCATTTATATCAACTAACGGGTGGGGGGGGGATTAGAACCCCTGTTCCCCCTATTTATACTTATTCAATGAACACCTAATAACAGTCACGGAATCGCCTCATCAGAATGATCCTAATCTAAATTTTGAAAACTTAATTCTGCATGAAAATCCCATTTATATCAACTAACGGGGTACATGAGCCCCCCGTTCCCCCTCTTATACATATCGAATGAACTTCAAAAACTAATCAGGGAAGCGCCTTGTCAGGATATACCTACATACAAAATTTTAAGTGGATCGGATATTTTTATCATGAGTTATCGCGTTACGCACATACGCACATACATACAGAACGGGCGGGCACATAAGCTCTCAGGCTATGATAGCCTGTGAGCTAAAAACTGACTGAATCATAGATTTTAAGAATGTTTTAAAGCTTTAAGAATATGTTTTTTGTCTGCCGGTATCTATAGGTTTGCGCTTTGCTAAGTCAAAACTACAATGAAAATGATCTGTTTTTATTGATTTCATCAAATTTTTCGCACATTTTATTTTGTAAAAAATATTTCTTTCCGTCCGAATGTTTCGAATTTTTTGTAGGGAGTATAAACTTGGTCTTTTGAAAAGTTTTTAAAAGATTGAGTTGAAATATGCATGTTAAGATAATTTTAGCATAGAAAAAATATCTTCTCTGCGAGTCGCAAAATGACCTTCTTTTGCCAGTGTATTTGAAAGGGTTAAAATCCAAATTTTTTTAAACCAATTATACAATCCGTTAGAAAAAAGTTTCAACTTTAAGATCTTTTATTTGGTTTGTTTACATCTTAAAAATTACGCCCTGGAAGAACATTGACAAAAGGGTTAAAAATGGTTTTGGGAAAAACGACTTTTTTCGAATATTTCTTTTTAAAGGGTTAAGTGCAACATTATTTCGAATTAATTATAGCATTTGAGACTTAAAATTACGATCTTTTGAAATATGTCTGTTAAGTTTAACTGCGTCGAGCAGTTTGGTTGATTTGGATTTAATCAAAATGATCCATAAACAGAAATAAACGCCGAAAAATGCTTCTTCTTTCGTTTAGGTGCGTAAATGAGTTTCTGCGCATGTGCAAACGATTTCTTTCTCCAAGCATAAAAAAAATGACTTTTTGATGAAAGTGAGTTCCACTTCGTAATTAATATATCTGAAATTCATCTAAGAATTAAAATTCTGAGCTTCAGGTACATCAGGAAATATTTTAGGCTACTCTCATAAAAATGTTGAGCATCATACGTGCCGTAGATTTTTCTAGCCATCGCACACACACACACGAATACAGACAAACAGAGATTTGTTATTTTATTAATTTAGATAGATTTTTGAATTACTTTGGAAAGTGCTGAAACCACAATAAATAAAGATCATAAATTAATGAAATAACATAAAAGTCGCATAATCTCAGATGATCCGAAATACCGTCTTGAATACGGTATATTCATTAGTGAAGTAAAAATGCAGCATTTGTATTCGTTTTACTTCGGGAGATGACAGTATGTACAATTACAACTGTATATGTATATATTTATTATGTTGTGTCAAAAACTGAATAAATAGATAAATATTTCGCTAGATAGATTTATTTCTTCATATTTAAAAAAATATCAAGCAGGAATGGGCTTAATCACTTAAATCAGCTATAAACATTTGTTTACAATAGTAATAGAAAGCAACTTTTGCAGCAATATAAATGAAGCAAAACTAAGAAGAAAGCGCAGCGATGTTGTTGCCACAATTTATTTATGAATACATTCATTTGAAACATTATATACAGTTAGAGACCAAATTATTAGTTACATTAATTATATTAGTTACACATATTATCTTATTGGCAATCGTGGTTCAATGTTTTTGTGCTGACAACACTGATGAGGCATATTTGACATGTGTTGTCAGCCTGTAAGGGGCTCTTAATGCATAATATGCATCAAGGATTTTGTAAAAACACTTGGTAACTTATAATGAGTTTTTTCACTGCGAAATGTGTCAAAAGAACGCATTACAAGGGAAATAAATTTGAGAGTAGCATGATTATGGTCATCCATCATAATGAGCGATTAAAAGGAAAGTGTAAAAAAAGTATACGTAGAAGGTCAAGAGAAGAACGATACGTAAAACGAGGTAGGAACGAAATGTTGAGGAATTTGTTTTTTGAATGCTCGTGTTGATTTTTCTTTTCACATTACATTTCTACTTTATGAGCAAAAAGTTTGTTTCTATTTATAAGCCCGAAAGTATTCAATTTATGTATACTGAAAGAAATTTAACTATCTGCTAGAAAACAACAACAAAACAAAGCTTCATATTCTTAGCAATGTAAAGTTTAGGCGTGTAACTAATGATTTGTGTCCATCCACTGTATAGATTTTAAATCAGATTAAGATACATTGCTGCCTTTTTACTTCAAACACGTTGTTTTAATAAAATTTACAGCTTTATTATTAAAATACATAAATGATATAATCAGCGAGACAGTCTCACATTTTTGCTACTAATTTTAGTGACGACGTTTTTATTATAGGATAGATGAGGTGGTAATGAAAATGTTAGTTGTACAGCAGCGGGTATTGTTATCACAGCAACATCGCGCAGCTTAATCTGAACGCATTGCACAATCGAATATGCTGTCGTTAAAACATGAAATTAATGCAATTTGATTACTGATGTTACAAGAACAAGGGGATATCATTATTTACGTGTTTACCAATCATTTTCAGTTTCAGTTGATTGTGTAACGTTGGTATGACACCACACTTGACTGGTGATCTGTCTGAGTATCATTTTCGTGATATGTGCTATCTAATCTATCAGATATAAAAAAATCCTCGACGCTAAAATTGGCAGAAAAAAAATTTCCGCTACCGCTAAATCTAATAGCTTCCCTATATATATATATATATATATATATATATATATTTTTTTTACAAAGCTAATGGGAAATCTCTCTCTCTCTCTCTCTCTCTCTCTCTCTCTCTATATATATATATATATATATATATGGAGATTCTTCTTATAAAAGTTCTTTCGAACACATAAGTAAATAAACTCGGAGGTAAATTAAATTCTGACACCATTTTTAAACTTTTAAATGACTTATATTAAACGTTAATATTTACAAAAAAGATATTTACATATTAATATTTACAATTCGAACATTCAAAAGGAAACTTTAATTAAAACATCTTAATCGCGTCATCTTAATCAACATTCTTCTAAAGTCAACACCAACTCTCCCCACATTCCATCCAACGATCTCTTCCGTTCATTTCTTTTTTCTTCGGCTTTTCGTCTGAATGGAGTTTTTTCAGAAAATCGTCTGCTTTCTAAAGACCTTTTCTATCAGAGTTGCGATATGAAGAACCTTACAAGACATGATACTTGGCTGTTGGAGAAAGAATCGCTCCCACAACGGCCGTCCTGACTAGGCTTTCGTCCTCGAATGCTCGTCCCTTTGGAGGCAACAGCAGTTGGATCATCTGGAAAGATAAAGAAAAAAAACACAGCAGCATCCAAAGTTTTAATTGAAAAAAAGAAGTCATTATTCAAATTGTTTATCAAAGCTTAGATTATTTCTTGAAAAACTTCATATATTTTTTTTTCGCGTCTTTTCGTCTTCTCTTTCTTACGTCCTTTCATCTTCTTTTATCTTACGTCTTTTCGTCTTCTTCTTTCATACGTCTTTTCATCTTCTATTACCTTACGTCTTTTCGTCTTTTCTTTCTTACGTCTTCCGTCTTCTTTTATCTTACGTCTTTTCGTCTTCTTTCATACGTCTTTTCATCTTCTTTTACCTTACGTCTTTTCGTCTTTTCGAGAATAAAGTTAAAATTCTATTAGTTGTCAGTCCAGAGGTTTGTCATAGTTGGTATAGTGTCACAATCGGTGAAATTCTTTTTTTTTTCAAGCTTCGTCCGTCCACGGCTTCATGTACTCTGCACATTAGGGTGGGCCGAAAAAAACTTTTTTTCGATTTTCGATAATGGCGGGTGCGGAAAAGTGGCCACTGGTGGCACTCAGTTCACACAAAAAATTTGAGATTTTTTGGACTATTCCTTACCCTGCCGCAAATGGGTTGAAGTTTTGCCAAAATGCTGATTTTTGAACTTTTTTAGTAAAAACCTTTAAAATATTAAATTAAGTTTATTTTGGCGGAATTTACTTGGAAAGGCATATTTAACGTTCTAATGTTTAAATAAGTTCTGATAATGCATTATTTAATTACTATGTGTTTTTTAAATTAGCCGATTTCTATAGGCGAGTAAAACTCTGCGTGCAGCTACATCCACGTGAGGAATTCTCGGTTGTTTCGCGTTGGTACGGAACGCAAAACAAGTTAAAATCAAGTACATTTTTAAAGAACATAGCACTAAACTAATGCATAATTAGAGGTTATTTAAACATTTGGCACATTAAATACATCTTTTCAACTAAATACAACCAAAAAAAAAACTTAATTTAATATTTAATTTTTTTTTTTTTTTTTTTTTTTTTTGCTAAAAAAATTCAAAAATCAGCATTTTGGCAAAACTTTAAGCCATTTGCGGCAGGGTAAGGAATTCTCCAAAAAATCTCAAATTTTTTGTGTGATTTAAGTGCCACCAGTGGCCACTTTTCCGCACCCGCCATTATCGAAAATCGAAAAAAAGTTTTTTTCGGCCCACCCTACTGCACATGTACTGGTGACCATGGGTCCTTCGTTGAATCCAAGTTTCTTTACATCGTAGGTGTCATTATTTTTTACTTTTATGACTTTGTACGGACCTAAATATTTTGGTTTTAACTTCAAACCTGGACCTTGTTGTGTGCGTTTTATAGCAACCACATCATTAATCTTAAATTTGTTAGCTTTCTTTCGTCTGAGGTTGTAAGTTTTACGGTTCTCTTCTTGGACTTTTAAAATCTGTTTTTTAGCATTTTTTCTCATATCTTCGCGATTATTTGTAAAATCAGATTGTATTTCAGCATTCAGAAGACTAGTAATTTCAATGTTATTTTTTAGTTTCATTTTAGTACCAAACATCAATTCAAAAGGAGTTGTGATTATACTTCTCTGAAAAGTCGAATTTATCACCTGTTGGACGTTGCTTACATGTGTATACCATTTTTTAGGATTATCGACAGACAATTTAGACAGAACAGATATTATGACAGAATTTAGACGCTCAACTTGGCCGTTAGACCTGGGTAATCCAGTGGTAATCGGGATGTGTTTAATATTTTCATTGATGCAATAATCTTCAAAAGCTTTAGAGGTAAATGCAGGACCTTTATCTGATATAATTCGAACTGGATTTCCAAAGATAGATTTTTGGATTTCTAATTTAGAAATTACTTCGGCAGCATCGGTAGATTTTGTGGGATACAACCAAACAAATTTTGTGAATGCGTCAATGACCGAAAGGATATGTTTGTAATTTTTATTAGTGCTTTCTAATGGACCTAAGTGATCAACATGGTACGTATGTAATGGAGTTTCTTCTTTTTCTATTGGGTGAAGTAAGCCTTCTTGTTTACCACATTTTCTATTAACTAAAATACAGGGAACACAATTTGCTATACATTTCTCAATTTTTTGTTTAACTTTAGGGATGTAAAAATCATTTTCTAAACTTTTCTCTGTTCTTGCAACTGCGTAATGACCTTTTTCGTGAGCGGCCTTGATTATATTCATTTGCATGTCTTCCGGTACAACTAATAAATCATTACCATTAACACATTTATAAAGAACATCATTTTTAACTAGATAATCATCATAAGATTTCACCTTTAGGATTTCTTTTATTGTTTTAATATGGTCATCGGTTTCTTGAGCTTGGATAATTTTTAAAGTTAAGCTATCTTGGATTACCATACAAATAGGATACCTACTTAATGCATCGACATGTCTCATACTGCTACCCTGTCTATGTTCAATAACATAATCAAAATCGGATAACATTATTGCCCATCTAGCTATTTTTGTACTCATTTCTTTTTTATCCATAGTCATTTTAAATGCATTACAATCGGTTACAATTTTAAATGGGATACCTAGCACATATACTCTAAACTTTTTCAGGGCTTCAATTACAGCTAAAACTTCTAATTCGTAACTAGTGTACTTCCGTTCAGCTTCGGTGGTTTTTTTACTTGCGAAATAAACTGGATGAAATTGATTATCTACTGGAGATTGTTGCATTAAAACAGCTCCATAGCCATCAATACTGGCATCACAATGGATTTCGGTCGCACTTTTGGGATTGTAAATTAAAAGTACTGGTTCTGACGACAAAATACGTTTGAGTTCATTAAAAGCTCTTTGTTCTTCTATATCGAATTTAAATTTTGAATCTTTTCTTAGCAGGTCACTTAACGGTTTAGCTATAACCGAATAATTTCGATAAATTTTCGAAAGTATCCTGTCAATCCTAAATAACTTTGAACATCTTTGGTACACTTTGGTTCGGGAAAATTTATTACTGCTTTAGTCTTCAGTGGAGAGGGATACAATTTACCATTTATGATTCTATACCCCAAGAAATCAATTTCACGCTTCAAAAAATTGCATTTTTTAAGATTTAATTCTAATCCATATTCCGATGCAGTTTCGAGTACAAGTTTTAATTTTTCTAGACCTTCAGCTTCGTTTTTAGCAGGTATTATTAAATCATCCATATAAATGACAACAATGTGATCTTTTAATAGGTTTCGAAATACATTATAAATATACTTTTGAAAAACACTAGGGCTATTGGTCAACCCGAATGGACATTTCAAAAATTCGTATTGTCCTTCATGAGTAACAAACGAGGTGTATTTCCGCGAGTCTTCTTCAACATCTACATGAAAGAAACCGTTTTTCAAATCTATGGTGGTAAATACTTCGGCAGAATGTAATTGGTCTATTACATCATCAATAACTGGCAAGGGGAAATGCTCACGTACTGTCTTTTTGTTAAGACATCTGTAATCAACACAAAGTCTCATTGTGTTATCTTTTTTCTTGACTAACACAACCGGCGAAGAAAAATTAGAAGAACTTTCTCGAATTATTCCCTGAGCTAGCCACTCCTCAATTTGGTTTTCGACTATTTTTTTCTCGCATGGCGGTAATCTTCGAGGAGAAGAACAAACTGGGATTTCGTCAGTTAAATAATTTTCATTTTAACATCTACTGTTTTAGTTTTAATTGGTACATAATTTTCAATTAAAGAGTATAACTCTGAACGTAATTTTTTGTCAGCAATGTGAGTTAAATCAATTTTAGGCTCATCCAAAACATTTACAATATTAACTAAAAAGTCATTAGACTGAACTTCAGCTTTAAACAGTTTCACTTTATTCTCATAAATAGTTAATGTACCTTGATGAATAACATCAGTGCCAATAATTAAATCGAAATTAATGCAACTGTCCTTAACGACAAAAATAGTAACTTTAAATTTTGAACCATCTACTTCGATTTCTGAATTGAAACAACCTTCTGGTTTAATTGAGGCTTTTCCTAGACCGGTCAAAGAGATACTCGTAGGTTTTAATTCTACAAAGTTCTTCAAATTATCATAAATACTTTTCTTTAACAAAGTCTTTTGGCTACCAGTATCTATTAAAGAGATTAAACGCAAAGAATAAAGCTTTATCTCTTTCAGAATTAAATCTTGGGATGTAATAATGTTTACTTGTGACTGAGCATTTTTAACACTTGTATCTTTAGATTTATTACATTGAAATGATTTATGACCATAAGCGTTACAAGCAAAACAAAGCGGCCCTTTATCTTTATTTACACAGTTAATACTCTTATGATTATTCCTGCCGCAATTAAAACAACGCATATTTGGCTTTACAGGCTTAAATTTGTTCTTAACTTCAACTTCGGATTTAATTTTAGGCTTAGCTCCTTCATATTTATGAAATTTTGCATTTTCATACTCCGATCTTATTTTTTCATAAATCTTTAATTTTTGTTTAAATTCAGCAATATTGGGACAACCATAGAAAAAAGATTTTTTAGAAATGGGGTCATTAATTCCATTTATTACATACTGAATAAGGGCAGAATCTTCAATATTGCCTTTTGAGCATAATTGTTTCATATTTAAAAAATATTCATCTAACGATTCATGTGGTCTAATTTTTCTTTTGGACAGCAATTCGTGTAATTCAGCTGAATTGCACGTTTGACCAAATTCAGATATGAGTAGGGCTTTTAATTTAGACCACGAATTAATATTTGTTTCACTTTCAAGAAATAATTTTGCTTTGCCTGTCATACGGCGTTTAGCCAAAATCAATTTGTGCAAATCACTAACGTTAAATAATGAAACAATATCTTCAAAATCGGCAATCCATTTATTAATATTTTGTACTTGAGTACCTTCAAACATTGTAATCATACTTTCAATATCATTAATAGAAATGCTTGGTTTAATAACATAATCAGGAATTAGAATTTTCTGATTTTCATTACTTTCACAATTAGAACTACCAGAATCATTTCTCATATTATTCTCAAAAACAGTTGAAATGTTTTTAGTTTTATCTTGTAAATCATCATTAAATTCATCAACACTTTCGTCATCACTAAGAGTACCTACATCGGCTATCATATTAATTTTTAAAATATTAAAATCACATAAACTAGAAATTATTCTGGCAGCAATTTCATCAAAAGTTCCCGAATTATTTATACACAAAACATTGCAAATGGTAATTAAGTCGTTAACAGAAAAATTATCTTTAATTTCTTTGAATTTAGTTTGATATTCATCGGAATCTACTTCAAACGTAAACCCAGTAAAATTCCGAATTCTACGTCGATTATTTCTGTCACCGATTTCTCCAAAAATTAATTTGTGCAATATCTTAATACTAGCTGATTTTTCAGTTTTCAAAGAAAACTCTAATTCCTTTAAATCAACTAATTTTTCCATTATTGAAAAGAAAAATGAAATAATAAACTCACTTCATAATCAGATGCTCAGCTTCACACATTTAAACAGCATTGTTGTCGCAGTATCCAACAGCTTCATATCATTAAACATATATTCAAAAAAGATTTCCTCATAATAATTTCCAGCAAGGATTCCATCACAATTCTAAATAATAACGGCTTCCAGATTATTTAAAGTATATATATATTTCTTCTCTGTGAGCGTTCGTTTGTCTCGGTTCTGACACCAAAATTTATGGAGATTCTTCTTATAAAAGTTCTTTCGAACACATAAGTAAATAAACTCGGAGGTAAATTAAATTCTGACACCATTTTTAAACTTTTAAATGACTTATATTAAACGTTAATATTTACAAAAAAGATATTTACATATTAATATTTACAATTCGAACATTCAAAAGGAAACTTTAATTAAAACATCTTAATCGCGTCATCTTAATCAACATTCTTCTAAAGTCAACACCAACTCTCCCCACATTCCATCCAACGATCTCTTCCGTTCATTTCTTTTTTCTTCGGCTTTTCGTCTGAATGGAGTTTTTTCAGAAAATCGTCTGCTTTCTAAAGACCTTTTCTATCAGAGTTGCGATATGAAGAACCTTACAAGACATGATACTTGGCTGTTGGAGAAAGAATCGCTCCCACATATACATATATATACATATATATACATATTAAAGTTTTTAAAAAGTTAGAGTTTTCAATTAGCCCGTTCGAGTCTGGCGTACTATTAATAGTACAAGTCTTTTCATTGAGTATTATTCTGCCTTAACATTTAATTTTGTTATTGTCTATATGTAGTAATGAGAGTATATATTTGTAGATTTCGTATAATGATTTCATTTATAGTTTGATATTTAGTAGTAATAACAATAATAATAATAGTTAGCTTATTTTTCTTTAGAAATTTAGCAATTCTTTTAGTTTAAACTTATATTGCACTTCTTAAATTTTAAATAAAGGTTACTTTTCTGAAAGAAGAAAGTATGATAACACCCCAAAAATATTAGAAAGTTGCAATATCTTTAAATTTTGTTGTAATTCGATATTTTCCAAACATCTCCAAAAATTCTTCCTTAGACTATTTTTATATGAAAATGGATTGAATAGAACGCAAAATAACTATATTCGTTAGATTTCAGATTATGACACATTTTTTAAGCCTCTGTAAATACATATGGTAGCTAATATTAACATTATTAACGTAAAAGTAGTTTTTCTCTCAAAAATGAAAAAAAGTTGGACCCTGAAGGATTAAATTAATATTAATAGATACTCTGTAAACTGTATAAATTATTCTGTTGTATATAGAGTGAAACCCCTAGTAACTGACACCCTAAGGATTCTTTCTTGTTCAAAACATCATTGGAAAGTATTAAAAGCTATTTTATACTTATCTCTGTTTTTGAAAGTATAATAGAGATATATTAAAAAATAAGGGTTGACTTTAACTTGTGAAAAATTACACTTTTTATTATTTCTAACTATTTTTTTTACAGAAATATGGTCAACTCCATTAACCATTTCCATAGCAGAGTGATTGTGATCGTAAAATAATAAAATGATGGTCTGACTCCAGAATTCACAAACGAATTTATTAGACAATAAAACCTTGTTAATTTTCTCGTGTTTATTAAAAGGAAAATTTTAATAAATATTATTACCATCGGTACCTTTAAAATTAGGCGTCTTTTTTGTGAATATCGCCGCAAAAGGGTTAACGTATATCATCCCTATTTTGGAAAAAAAATCGGATGTGCATTGTGCAATCCCAGAACTTTCTTTTATTTCATACGTGTTAATACTTCCAAATTCATTATCACAGTACCGAAATTAAATGGAACTCTATGCCCATCATGGGAATTCTAATCATATGAAATTCCAGGTAATAGTTCTTGAGATATGATTATCGCTAAAATCACGCAAATCATGCAAAATGCAGTATAGCAACTACACTTGTTGGATAGTTTCCATCGAAACATAATCTGCAAATACTTATATCAACATCTAAGCGAATCTAAAGTTTGATGGAAATCCGTGCATAAATTCTTGAGATAGAGCTACTGCAAAAATCATAAAAAATGCTACATAGCTGTACCACTCGTTGGGAGGTTTACTTTAAAATGTAAAAATCATGAAGTCATATTAAGAATTAACCGAATCTAAAGTTTGATGAAAATCCGTTCACGAGTTCTTGAGATAGAGCTTCTATAAAAATCGCAAAAAATGCAGCATAGCAGCTCCATCTGTTAAGAGATTTAGACCAAAATGTAGAAACCGTCAAATCAAGTCAAGTTCTAACTGAATCTGAAACTTGATACAAATCTGTGTTTTGGTTCTAGAGATTGATCGATTACGGAATTGTGAAAAATGCTGCATAGCAGCGCCACCTATTGAGCGATTTGCACCAAAAACTAATCAGAACCAAGTTATTGCAAGAACTAACTAAATATAAATTTTATTAAATTCCGTGCATTAGCTCTTGAGATAGAGCGCCCACAAAATTTGTCATCTACAGACACTCAGTGACTGTAAAAACATGTTTTAACATGTGTTTTGGTATCCTTGACTCCTAACACGAGTAAATCCGTCGAAAACAGAAAGTCGAACGTTTTTACGAATCCAATACCTTTTTCTTGTAAGGATAGAAGAAAATAAAAAACATAACTGATGCATGATTAATTACATTTAAGACAAACAAGTTATCACTAACTGACAGTATTTTGCAGAATTTTACAAGAAAATGTTTATTTGAGTTAGATTGTTGATGAATTGCCTGTTACTTGTTAGGTGACAATTACTGGGGATTCCACTTTTCTGATTTGCAATAAATCAAACAAAAATTTACCTTTGAAAAAAATTGTACATTTTTCAAAGCACAATTTGTTAGTCCATTAATATTGTGCTACTATGTATTCGAACAATAAATATTGAAATTCACACATGTTAACACATACTTTGGGATATTAATATTATGGAGTGCATTTCAGAATTTAATGACGAGCAGTTGGAAACAGGATAAATATAACCCGCAAGGCTTATTTCGTATATAGTTATCCCTTTATTTAAAGCCAATTTTAAGTGCAGCTTAATTAGTCAAGTACATCTAATACTTCGTATTTTAGAATTATTGAAAGCATTGAATAGTTTTATCTGGTGAGTAACAGCTTTTAAAAGGAATTTAACTTAAGATGGCTAAGTTGACATTACTAAGATTTATTGAGATTAAATTAAATATTTTAAATCCAAATATTCCATTTAATTTTTTATATACATTACAACTTTAAATATAGTGTTAGCAAGAGATAAGTTTTCCACTTCTGAGAGTTCTAGAATGTATTCTATTGATCGAAATGCGATGAAATTTAAACTATAGTTAAATTAAACGGTACGCTTGAGATTTGTTGAAATAAATTATCAAAATTAATAATACAGAAATCAGTCGATAGGAGGCGTTGTAATGCGCATAAAGCACTTAATTCGTTTTATAAATATATTCTTAAACTAATCGGATATGGCAATCCCAAAACTTTCTTCTATCTGATCCATGTTAATAATTCAAAATTCGTTATCACAGTGAAGAACTCAATTGCAATCCATGCCTATCATTTGAAATCTAATGATATGAAATTCCGTGCATTAGTTCTTGAGGTATGATTGTCTCTAAAATAACGTAAATCATGCAAAAGGCAGCCTAGCAACGCCATTTGTAGGTTTGTTTACATCGAAACCTAATTTGCAACAATTTATGTCAATACCTAATTGAATCTGAAGTTTGATGAAAATCCGTGCATTAGTTCTTGAGATAGGACTGCGGTGGAAATCGTGAAAAATGCAGCGTACAAGTGTGACACGTTGGGCGATCAAAATGTTGATTTACATCAAAATGTAAACAATACCATGTTATATTAAGGAATAACTGAATCTGAAGTTTTATGAAAATTCGTGCATTATTTCTACAGACAGAGTTATTGCGAAAATCGCAAAAATGCAGCATAGCAGCAGCATCTGTTAACTGATTTACACCTAAATGTAGAACACTCCAACTCATGTCAAGCACTAACTGAATATGAAGTTTGATGAAAATCAGTGTATTAGTTGTGGAGATAGAGCTATTGCGGAAATCATGATAAATGCTGTATAGCAGCGCCATCTCTTGAGCGATTTACACAAAAATGTAGAAATTATCAAGACATTTCACGAACTAACTGTATCTGAAGTTTGATCAAAACCAGTGCATTAAGTATAGAGATATAGCTATTGCAAAAATCGTGAAAAAATAGCAGAGCGGCTTGTTTAACGATTTTCACCAAACACTAATCAACACCAATTTTTATCAGGTACAAATTGAATATAAATTTTTATTAATTTCCGTGCATTAGTTCCTGACATAGAGTGCCGACTAAATTTCTGTCACATACATGACAGATAGACAGACTGACTGACAGACTCACAGACAGACATTTTATAAAATATGTTTTTCGGGTTCTCTGACCCCTAAAACACGGAAACTCGTCAAATACCAGAATTCGAAAATTTTCATGAATCCAATACTTTCTTCTTGCAAAGATAGAAGAAAGTAAAAAGTGAGTTTAGTCAATAAAAATACAATATCTGCTGTAAGATGCTTCGTATTAGTGGAATACGGCATATCCAATACACGGAAATAACTGGCATATTAGCACTATTATGCGGATACTATAAGAGGAAAATGGATCAAGTTCTCTGAAGTGGAAAACTTATTTCTGGTAGTTTCTGCATGGTAGTATCAAACGTTCTTTGGTAGTATGATTGATTGCCCGAATGCTAGATATGTTTAATTCCACTGTATGAAAAATATCTGACTTCGTTTACACATCTGAAATTCGAGGATAGCTCCTGGTGTAATGGTCTAGATATTTAACAAAGCGTCAAAAATCGTGGCCAATCACATTTGGTCATACAGTGTACATGTAAAATGAAAATAAATAAATAAATAAATTTAAATAAATTAAAAATAAATTTTAATTTAAAAAAAAAGTTTATGCAACATTATTTTATTGATATATAATTAGAAATATTTGTTTTGGCGTTAAGAAAAAAAGATAAGAAAACAAAATAAATAAATAAGCAAATAACTAAAATGTATGGGAAATAATAGGACATTTGCCCAAAATTGATATAAATGACGCCGAAATATATGTTTGGCAAAGTTTTATTTCTACGAAAAATATTTCAAGCTTAAGACTATAAAGAAACAGAATTTTCATCACGTGCCTTTAAAATAAGGAAATAAGAAAAAAAAGGTCTCAGTTAATTTTTTTTTAAAAGATTGGAAAGATTTTACGGCTCTTTCAAAAAGAAATCAAAGGATTTACTTTAAAAGGGATAAAAGAAATAAAATTCATGGGAGAGAGAAAGAAGGGAGTGGGGGATGCTGAAAAACACAATTTGTTATCATTTTGCAGTACGAAATATTTCTATTATGTTTTAACTTCCGTGTATTCTATCCTCGCTATTAATTTTTATTTTTTAAAATAACTATGAAAGATTTGACATATTTTTCACGTAACATTAATTTCTATTACATTTCAAATACCGTTAAATTTATTTCGTTTTAAGGCGTCAGTGAATTTCGGATTCAGTAAAACGTCAATAAAACCGTCAATATTTTTTTTTGAAAGCTATTTGGAAAAAATAGTTGTTGTTCTCGGGAGAGACTGGGAAATCTAAAGCATCTGAATCTTTTTATTGGTTGAGTTGAAATTCCTCAATTAAGTTGGTTTATTTTATTCGTTTTCTGATTGCTCCAAATTTAATGTACAAAAGTGGAATACTTCTGTTTCTTATTTTATTCTTTTTCTCATTGGTCCAAGTTTAATGTACAAAAATGGAATACTTCTGTTGCCACAATGACAAAAAAAGTAATAAAAACATTTAAAAAAATTAATAATTTAACAAGAAATTGTAATAGAGATTTCAAACAAATTTCATTAAAAAGTGCATTTTTTTTCTCTACGCAAAGGTGTAAAAATTTTAACTGTGCGACATTTTGAAGTTGAAAGATTTGCAGTTCCAAAAATTGTAAAACTGAAATTTCATTTAAAATTTGTTTGTGATGGGTCCAGGAATATTAATGTTGAATCCATCTCGTACGTAATACGAGGCATTCAGAAGTCAATCTGATTAACTCCATCAAATAAAAATCTACTGTTTTAGGTAGCTTTCATTACAAAAAGTAATAAAAAAAATATTGCCCAGTTGAACTGATGGCATTGAGCTCACAGGCTACGCATACTAATTGTACATTACAGCCTTGTATTTTCGTTAATTCCGTTCGAAAAAAAAAACAAAATTAAGAAGGGGAAACATCTCTCCCCTTTCTCCTTTTTTATACTTGATCATTGAACCTCCTAAACTATCAAGTACATGCTTTATCATATTAAAAAATGTATATATGAAAAATTCAGAGCAAATCGGATAATTCTTAATAAAATCCCATTTAGCATTTATATAATTTAAGGAGTTATACCCCTCTTTTATACTTAACCATTAAACTTTCAAAACTATTCAGAGATTTGAACGAAATCTGACAATTCTGATTGAAAAATCCATTTGTACAAGTTAAGGGGAGGGGCGTTAGAACCCCCGTTCCCCCCGTTTATACTTATTCAATGAACACCTAATAACAGCCACGGACTCGCCTCATCGGAATGATCCTATATCTAAATTTTGAACGAAAACTCTTAATTCTGCATGAAAATCCCGTTTATATCAATTAAGGGGAGGGGCATGAGCCCCCTCCGTTCCCCCCTGTTTATACTTATTCAATGAACACCTAATAACAGCCACGGAATCGCCTCATCAGAATGATCCTATATCTAAATTTTGAACGAAAACTGTTAATTCTGCATGAAAATCCCGTTTATATCAATTAAGGGGGGGGGCATGAGCCCCCGTTCCCCCTGTTTATACTTATTCAATGAACACCTAATTACAGCCACGGAATCGCCTCATCAGAATGATCCTATATCTAAATTTTGAACGAAAACTGTTAATTCTGCATGAAAATCCCGTTTATATCAATTAAGGGGGGGGGGGGCATGAGCCCCCGTTCCCGCCGTTTATACTTATTCAATGAACACCTAATAACAGTCACGGAAACGCCTCGTCAGAATGATCCTAGATCTAAATTTTGAACGAAAACTGTTAATTCTGCATAAAAATCCCATTTATATCAATTAAGGGGGAGGGGAATGAGCCCCCGTTCCCCCTGTTTATACTTATTCAATGAACACCTAATAACAGTCACGGAATCGCTTCATCAGAATGATCCTATATCTAAATTTTGAACGAAAACTTAATTCTGCATGAAAATCACGTTTATATCAATTAAGGGGAGGGGCATAACCCCCCGTTCCCCCTCTTATACATATAGAATGAACTCCAAAAACTAATCAGGGAAGCGCCTTATCAGGATATACCTACATGCAAAATTTCAAGTGGATCCGGTATTTCTATCATGAGTTATCGCGTTACGCACATACATACAGAACGGACGGGCACATAAGCTCTCAGGCTATGATAGCCTGTGAGCTAAAAAGCTACCTATTGCAGCCGTTCGGAGGAAAGCGCTTCCGGAAATTTTTGGTATATTTTCATCTATCATGAACCCCAGACCCCAAAACCACCCTCCGTTCAAATGTTGACATATACCGTATGTTCGGGCGTATGCGCCGCACACACCGTAAGCGCCGCACCTCCGAAAATGCTTTAAAATAAAACAAATATCCATCAGAAGCGCCGCATCGCCGTATGCACCGCACTTACGAAAATACATCCAAATGTTAAAAATTGCGCTATGTTCTGTGTTTTTTCGCGTTTTTTTTAACATTTGTAATATAAATCCAATTTTAAATTTAGTATATTTTGTAGATTTTTTATGATAAAATTAAATTTGAATTCGTGCAGCCTTTTTTTGCGATTTTTAATACGTTTTTTATAGTTTGTAACGAGGTTTGCAGAGTTTTATCGCGATATTTGACGAAATTTGCGGGGTTTTATCGCGATATTTGACGAATTTACAGAGTTTTTTCGCGATACTTGAAAAAAATTGCGTTTTTTATGGGGATGAGCAAGGGATGAATCATGATGAATTGAATGAATCTTGAATATTTGGAAATAAATTGAATGAATACTTTAAAAAAATTGCGTTTTTTTTAAAAAAAAACGTAAATTTTGTCGAAAAAGCGCAGAAAAAAAGGAGAAATTTGTAAAAAAAAAAGCATAAAAAGAATGAAATCTTTTAAAAAAATCTCCAAAAAACACACATTTCATCAAAGATTCATGATGCATTTATTTCATCATGATTCCACTCGTTCTCATTCGCTTTTGAGAACGGTATGAATCATGATGAAATGAATGAATCTTTGATGAAATGTTCGTTTTTTCGAGATTTTTTAATAGATTTCATGCTTTTTTTTTTCAAATTTCTCCTTTTTTCTGCGTTTTTTCGCCTACGTTTTTTCTCGTTTTTTACCGTTTATTTATAGATACGACATATTTGCGTTTTTTCTAACAATTTTATTGACAATTCTTTTTGGCGATCCTTTTAGAAATTCACGATTTTTTATGCTTCGCATTTTCTTCCTAATGATTGACTTTTCACAATTTTCAGCAAAATTCCGATCAGAATCACCTCTGTAATGAATATCGCTGCAAGGGAAAAAATATATTGTATCCGCCGCCCCGGCAGAAGCGCCGCAGTAAGCATAATTTTAACTTTTAAACTCGTATGTGCCGCGGCGCTTACGCCCGAAAATACGGTATATATATATGTGTGTGTGCGTGCGTATGTATATATAAGACCATTAATAGTAAACAATATTAACCATTTGAAATTAACCATTGAATTTAATAACTTATAGCACATTGAATATGGAAGTAAAAAATAAAAAATAAAAACATAATAATATGAATACAAATGGAATTTATAGAACCAAAGCAGAATCTTCAGGTCCCAAATACTTTGGAACTACAAATGGAGAGTGTGGTTTCATCTTCGTATTTGCCATGAAAGAGCAAAACATTACGAATTTGGGACTACCAACACACATAAAACCAAAATTCATGACGAGAAATAACATCAATAACAAAGAACAACAACTTACTGAATTTGACATAAAATTGAAAAGGAGAAAAATAAAAATTAATAATCGTACACATCATAATATTAAATTAATAAATTAATTAAAAGTAGAATTATGTAATTACAGAAAAATTAAACCATGCATCATAGTTTAGCCTATTATTATTTAAATCAAAAACATTTATTTTTATCATGCTGGGCTAAACTCAATATCTTAATTTAGGATGATAAAAGATTAAAAAATAGCTTATTAATAAATGTCCCTGTACATAGAGTAGTGATATAGTATTCTCCTTTATAAAAGTGTAGTGCAAATTAATAATGTAAATGATTAAAATTATTAGAATATAATAGATATAACTAAACAATTATCCATACATTGGTGCCAATTAAACTCCATAGAAATTTTTGTACCAAATTAACATATGAATTTCCCACTCTCAATTTTATGTATATATATAATTAACTTTTATGTTTTATCCAGACAACACCGCCCTCCTACGTACTCTAACATCTGCCCACCCAACCAACCTATTATATAAATTTTTATATATATATTTTACATTTTTAATTTTTAATTTTTTTTATGTTTTAATAATTTTTTATAGTTTTTTTACGCAAAGAGTTAATTAATAATTAGATCATGTTATAACTAATTGTAAATTAAAGAATATATGAATTTTTTAGGAAAACCATTATTTATAGCATCATAAACAAGTTTTTTAATATTAGTATTAGTTAAATGAGAAGAAAATAAACATTTTATTCTACATAAATGATTAAGGATTATATTACGATATACAGAATTATGAAGACAGGATTTCAAATTAGTAAAGGTATTAACTTTAAAATTAAATTCTTTTCTTTTGTCATAAATATCAGTTATTAATTTGTTTTCTTTTAATATAATTTTAAGATCTAAAAAGTTAATGGGAAGTTGAAGATGGGAAGTTATTAGAAAGCTGTTTTTTTTTGTAATTTCTAGATTGGATGGATAATCAACAGGGAATTGCGATATACTGGTATTATCAGTATCAATTAAAATTATATCATCTATATATCGATATAAATGTATTTTATTATTAAAATATTTACGTTCATAATAATATTAATCTGATAATATACTAGATGTACTACCACCTTGTCGTATATCAACTTTTTGAACATATATAATGTTATCTTACCTGATAAAATTATTATAGATAATGAAAATAGTTAAAGTAAGATAATAATCAGAATCAATGTTCGTTGTATATATGCATCCATATACCTGGTGTTCCAAAAATGACTGATGGATTTTAAAATTCAATAACTTGCAAACGGTCTTTTAAACAAAAATCTTTTAAATGTATAATGATGTACAAACAAAAAATTAGATATTGAAAAAAGGTTTTTTCTAAACTATTTATCTTAATAATGAATTCCGGAGTATTTTTTGCTTTGTCTTTACCTTGAAAAACGCCTGGGATATAGCAGTTTGAATTTCTAATGTGGGTGACATTTAAAAAAAAATTCAATTTGCCCGCGACAGCACTCGTATATATTAATCGATTTCGATGTGAGTGTGCATGTTCACATGAATTAAGATTTCGACTAAGCTCATTGATTTGTTTTATCCATCATGTTGCTTTAAAATGGATATTGTGGAATTTGGCGACCCTATAAATCGCTTAAAATAAAAGCAGGTTCAATAAAAGATGTTTTATTTCTAAAAATTCCTATTAATATTCAGTATTGACAAAAACTAGTATTCAATCTTATATAATCGTGTTCCATTAATTTGAGCTTCGTACATTTGAATAATATAACTTCATTTAAAATAAATAAATAAGTATATGAAAGCTACCTCTTCCTCCCGGCACTGCCGGAAGGACTTTTTTCTATCGTTGGTCTAGAAATGTTAATGTTTAATGCATGGCGTACGTAATATATGACTTCTTATAATGATCCTGAAAAATGATGTTTATTATTATTATTAATTTAAATGTAGCATTTATTTATAAGTCTTTAAAATTTGAGTGTTTGAAAATATCATTTTACAAATAGTCGTTGTAATTTGTTAAATTATAACTTTTTTTTGTTTATTGTGTCTAAAATTCTTCAATTATCAATTTAAAAGAATTAACTACCTTCATGTGATCATTATTAGCTTAGAAAAATGCAATTTCGGTGACAAGTTTTGATATTTTGTGAAATAAAAAATTTAAATGATATTTTCTTAAATTTAACTTAGAGTATCAAAACTTTAAAAGTCTCAACATTTTTTTTTTAAATCTTAAAAAAATTCCTTAACATGTTTATACAAAGTTATGAGAAATAATGTGCTCTGAACTGTGGACGTGATTTTCTATGTATATTTGCAAATAACTTGATAATAATTTAATTTTATTAATTAAAATGAAAGAAAATATGAATGTTTCTGATAAAATTTTGCTTGAAATTGCTTATGCTTACTTGTATAACACTTTTTTCGCCTTTTATTATATTTGTAAGTTGAAAATGAATTTTTGTTATAAACTCTATAAAGGGGACAAAGGTGTTAAAAGTTGTTGTTCATGATGGTAGGAGGGATGGGGGCAAAAGTTTATCTGCCTGCAGTTTTTTAAGTTTAACTATTGATTTGTAAATTTTATTTAATACATCAAATGATTATGTTCTGTATCTTATTTCTAATTTCTAATTTTCATCCATAAACACAGCTATATTAATAAGCAAAATTGCAATGCAATTTATGTACTGTCCCAGCAAAACGTATTTGTTTTCTGTCGTTTGCTGCGGACTTCATTACAGCGATTTGAATTAAAATTTGGATTTGAAAATCTTTACTTATTGTTACTTATTTACAAATTTTAACGTTAATAAAACTTAGGACTAAAAAAGAAATACGAAAAATTCATCTTACCAGTTTATCGAGTTTTCAAAATGCAGATTTATTAAAAAGAAAATTTAATAAATTTTTGTGTTTCATTCGATTATTATTTAGAATTGTTAAATGTGCTAACAAGTACGTATTTTATTTAAAACAATGAAGTTTTGAAAATATATTATTGTGTTACAGAAAAATATTTGAAATTACGAAAAGAAACTAACATATTCTTTATCAAAATTTTCAAAAGAACTGAATTAGAAAACGCTTTTAGAAATCTTACAGCTTACTTCTATGAACATATACAAATGATACTAACTAGGGAACTGCAAGAAGTGTAAGTCATCGATTTTGACGAAAGTTGTATCGTTGGAAAGATCTCATCAAGAGCAGTAAAAAACTCAATGGAACTACCCTTCGCAAACGAGCCGTTATCGAGATATCTGACAATTTATGTCACATAACTAGCGCATACTTAATAGGGGGGGGGGCAAAAAATTTTAGTCTAGATTGTAACGAAAGTGGTATTGTTAAAATATCATCATCATGAGGAAGAAAAAACTCAATAGAACTACCCGTCGGAAATGAGCCGTTTTCGAAATATCCGATAATTTATGTCACGTAGCTAGTGCCTACTATTCTAGTGCACACTTAATGGGACCGCAAAAAATTGTTTTCTCGATTTTGATGAAAATGGTGTCGTTGAAAAGATATCATTATGAGAAGTAAAAAACTTAATGGAACTAACCATCTAAAATGAGCCGTTTTTGAGATATTCGACAATTTATGTCACTTAATGCCGTTTCCCAGCAGTGTGAATTAGCAATGTGACACAAATTGTCGGATATCTTGAAAGCGTCTTTTTTCCGACGGGTGATTCTATTGAATTTTTTAATCCTCACGATGATATCTTTTCAATGATACCACTTTTGTTAAAATCGCTAACAAAATGAGATAGAGACTTGAAATTTTGTATATAGATAGTACGTACTAATAAAAAGAAGCCTATTTAATATCAGTAACCTCGATTATCCGGAACTATTTTTTTCGAAATATTCGTTCTGATGAAAGGCATATAAAAATTTTTGATATTTTTTATTTTAAGGAGTGGATGTGAAAGTCAATACAATAACACAAATTTTGCATAAAGAACGAACGAAGTCAATCGGATTATTAGTTGCCGAGATATTTAAAACCCTGTTTTTCACATTATTCAATTTTTCATGACCTTGTATTTCGTTCAAATTTCAATTCAAAGATGTATTTTAATTGGAAATGAGACGCTTAATCCGACGCTGTAAATTGTTAATTAATAGATTATTATTTTTAGAGCTATAAGGATGTTTTTTTTACGGAATACGGCACTACTTTAGTTGTCTGGCGTTTTATATAATTTGTCGAAATTGGTTCATCAGAAATTCATTAATAGAGAATTAGTGAGTACATTAAAATATTTAAATATACGTTTACATTTTTTGTTTTGGAATTTCAATGCGTTTTATAGATAGTTTACGCATGTTTTATTTTCATACATTATATTATGCATATCCAAGATGGGTAAGTATTACGGTAGCCTCTAACGACTAGTTTTCTATTGAAGATAAAATAATAATAATAATAAAATCCTAAAGATAAATACATTGAATAATGAATTTTAAAAATTTTATTATATGAATTATAAATTATGACATTAGTATAAAAAATATTAATTGAAACACATCATTTTTTAAAAGACTTATTTTAATTATGCCCTGTTTTATGCTTATTCAAAGTTTAAAATTTTTGTTCCAAGTAGTTTTCAAGTTATGCTTAAAGGACTTTAAAATAATTAGGGGCTCTCTGTGATCTGCAGAAACACATAATTTGTAAAGAAATACATTTAACTCATTTAATTAAAACATTTGAGCTGACAATAGTCAAATCATATTAAATGCGTGAAATGGTTATGTTGGTCAAAAACAGTACATAAATAGAAGTGATTTAGCTATTCTGTAACAACTCAACGTTCGAGTTTAAAATTCCAATTTCGATAATAGTTCTTAAAATATGCTCATTTTAAAATAATTAATATCTACTAAGGTAATCGTAAAAATTTCATGAAAATTTGTATTCAGGTTAATTGAAGAGTGTAGAATATATTTATGGAGTCAAATTTGTGTATTGTTATTGAAAACAAATCAAAATAAAACTAGTCGTTGGGGCCCACCGTAATACTTACCTATTATGGATATGAATAATGTAATATATTATATAAAACATGTGTAAACTATTTATAAAATGCATTGCAATTCCAAAACAAAATTTAAACGTATATTTAAATATTTTTAATATGCATAGTAATGTTCTATTAATGAATTGCTGATGAACCCATTTCGACAAATTATATAAAACCCCAAAATACACAAGTAGTACCGAATGGCGTAAAAAAAAATCCTTGTAGCTCCATAAGTAATAATAATATTAACTAACAGTTTTCTGCGTCGGATGAAACGTATCATACCCAATTAAATATATCTTTGAATTGAAATTTGAATGAAATCAAATGAATCGAAGAATGTGGAAAACGGGATTACAAATATATCGGCAACTAATTATCCGATCGACTTCGTTCTTTGTGCAAAATTTGCAAAATTTTCTTTTACATTCATTCCTTAAAATAAAAAAATTCGAAAATTTTTATACACCTTTCATCAGAATGAATTTTTCGAGAGTCCGAAAAAAAGTTCCGGATAACCAAGGTTACTGATATTAAATAGGCTTCGTTCCATTCTTGCATACTAAGTACATACAAAATTTCAAGTATCTATCTCAATTTATTCGGGAGATAGAGCATTTGCAGACAGATAGACAGAGAGACGCACAGACAGACGGACGACAATTTTTTTTCTAAAAATATGTGTTTCGGAATCTCCAGTATCTGAAACGTGTAAATCCATGAAAATGTTTTTTCTATTTTCAAAACGATTTGAAGATTTACCCTATGCTACGTAAGTAACAAAAAGAGAAATAAAGTTCGGTCTTGTTTTGATATATAGATGCCCCTTAAGGCAATTTTATAAATGTAAATTAAAAATCGACATTATTTCTAATCGTTTCGTTTCACAACTTTCTTATACAGTAATTGGTTAGAAAGTTAGCTAAATCTCTCTCTCTCTCTCTCTCTCTCTCTCTCTCTCTCTCTCTCTCTATATATATATATATATATATATATATATATATATATATATATATATATATATATATAACAAAACCAAAAGAAATTCCAAATCCCCAAAATACATGGAAGTCTTCATCAGGGAGGCCCCTCCATGTAGGGGTAAATAAAGAGAAGTTTCTGAAAGGATGTAGGCTCATAAGCTAAATTACATCCTTAGCCCCCAACTTCTCAGATTTCAGAAATCAAACTCAAACCTTCAAAAATATTATAAATATATACAAAATTTTTTTAAAAATACCAAAGGACAAGACCAAAAATTACACAAACAAAAAAGGAAAATTACCTACAAAACTAAATATAAAAAATAAAATTGTAAAATACAAACCCCCAGGAATACAAAACCCTCTTCAGCTAGTGGGGCCATTCACTAGCGCTTCAATCTCGCCCTAAATTGAAATCAAGCATCCGTAAGTAAAGAAACACTAAGACTCAGAAACTTTCAGTTAACATATAAGATGGATAACAGTTAACCATTAAAATCTTTTTTAAACCACTCATAGCCAATTCTAGATCTGTCTTGTTATTGCAAATCCTGCGGATCCTATTAACTTGTGAATACATAATATTTTTTAAAACTTTATTGCTAATACATGAAAACCAGTAAGTGAGGCTATTAACTTCAAAATTAAAATCTTTCCTTTTATCATAAAGTCCAATCAACCATTTTTCCTTGTTTTTCTTAATTTTAAGATCTAAGAAAGTAATTTGTTCACCATCATCGGTTCGGTTCAGGACGAGCTCTTTAGGGTAAATGTTAAAGCTTATTTCCTCAAAATTATTGCAGTTAAATACTAAAAGATCGTCTACATATCTAAAGAAGGAAATAACTGAAAACCCCTCTAAAATAAAAAAACATATTTTGGATTTTGATAAAAAATTTGGAATTAGTAGGAATTACTTTGTATTTCCTTACCTTTTTGCGACTGTTAAATTTCATAAGAAACCAGTAAAATTTCGCTTCGTTACCTGTGGTACTAATAGTTATAATTGCAAAGCGGGTAAAATTTTGTTTGGTTTGCTGAATTTAATTTTAAAGGAAATAGAAACTTTTGATTGCAATACAATCATTGGCAATAACCTTAAAGTTTTAGATTTTTTGAATGATAATTCATGGAAAATTACTTCTGTAAACACTTTTGACTTTGAGAATCTGTTTGGCAGCATTCCTCACAATTTGATCGTGGGGGTATTTGAAAATATTTATGTTGAATTTGAATATGTTTTAAAAGTGGATAAGAAGTTTTGGATTGATTTAATTAAGTTTTGCCTATTTGAAAATGTTTTATTTAATGGAATTAATTATTTTAAACAAAATAAGGGGGTGCCAATGGGAACAAGTTTTTCAAGTGCGTTCTCTAATCTATTTTTATATTTTTACGAAAAAAATTTCAATAATATTTCCTTCTTTAGATATGTAGACGATCTTATAGTATTTAACTGCAATAATTTTGAGGAAATAAGCTTTAACATTTACCCTAAAGAGCTCGTTCTGAACCGAACCGATGATGGTGAACAAATTACTTTCTTAGATCTTAAAATTAAGAAAAACAAGGAAAAATGGTTGATTGGACTTTATGATAAAAGGAAAGATTTTAATTTTGAAGTTAATAGCCTCACTTACTGGTTTTCATGTATTAGCAATAAAGTTTTAAAAAATATTATGTATTCACAAGTTAATAGGATCCGCAGGATTTGCAATAACAAGACAGATCTAGAATTGGCTATGAGTGGTTTAAAAAAGATCTTAATGGTTAACTGTTATCCATCTTATATGTTAACTGAAAGTTTCTGAGTCTTAGTGTTTCTTTACTTACGGATGCTTGATTTCAATTTAGGGCGAGATTGAAGCGCTAGTGAATGGCCCCACTAGCTGAAGAGGGTTTTGTATTCCTGGGGGTTTGTATTTTACAATTTTATTTTTTATATTTAGTTTTGTAGGTAATTTTCCTTTTTTGTTTGTGTAATTTTTGGTCTTGTCCTTTGGTATTTTTAAAAATTTTTTGTATATATTTATAATATTTTTGAAGGTTTGAGTTTGATTTCTGAAATCTGAGAAGTTGGGGGCTAAGGATGTAATTTAGCTTATGAGCCTACATCCTTTCAGAAACTTCTCTTTATTTACCCCTACATGGAGGGGCCTCCCTGATGAAGACTTCCATGTATTTTGGGGATTTGGAATTTCTTTTGGTTTTGTTATATACATTTTTTACATTTCTTTTTGTAGCATTTTGCGCATTGGTCTGTAAAAAACTGTTTATTTGTTTCTTCATTTTTTTTAAAAATTAATTGAATGGTTTTAATAAAATTGTGTATATATATATATATATATATATATGTTACAGGCCTAACCCGATTTTAGGCCAAACTAGATTGGCCTAGACCAAACCGGTCTATCCTAAACGCCCATCGGATAAACTAGTTTTTCTTAGGACAAACCGGTCTATCCTAACGCCCATCGGATAAACTAGGTTTTCCTAGGCCAAACTAGTTTATCCTAACGCCCGTCCGATAAACTAGTTTTTCCTAGGCCAAACTAGTCTATCCTAAGACCCGTAGGACAAACTAGTTTGGCCTAACTCTTATAGGATAGACTAGTTTAGCCTGCTGTTTATTGGTCAGAACTAGTCCAGCCTAGGCCGATCTAATTTATCCTAGGCCAATTCAATCTGGCTTGATTTTATTAAATTTCATGACCGTCTCAACGCCTACATTCTAATTTGTCCAAGGCTGATCTAGTTTATCCTAGGCCTATGTAACTTTACGTATTTTTAACTCAAAGGCATCAAAGCCTGAGAAATAATGGGCTCGCACGTTCTGTATGTATGTATGTATGCATGCATGTACGTACTGATGTATGTACGCACGCATGTATGTACGTATGTGCGTTACGCGATAATTCTTGATAGAAATATCCGATTTGCTTCAAATTTTGGATGTAGGTTCATTCTGATAAAGTACTTTTCTGATTAGTTTTGGGAATTCATTGGACAAGAATAAGGGGGGGGGGAGCAAACGGGAGGCTAATCCCTCACCGTTAATTTAGAGAAATGGATTTTTCATGCAGGATTATCAGTTTTTTTTTTAAATTTTAGATATAGGATCATTCTGACAAGGCGCGTCCGTGATTAGTTGTGGATGTTTATTGGTTTATTGGATTTTTATTGTGGCTGTTCAATGTTTAAGTATAATTGGGGGAAATAGGAAAAGGTAATCCCCCTTACTTTATTTTTCGATGGTGTTACTCTTTTTAAAAAAAAATAAGGCTGTAATACACAATTAGTGTAAACAGCCTGTGAATGCAAAGCCATCAGTTTAACTGGGCAATATTCTTTTTAATATTGATCTAGACTACTGCTCCATTGCTAACCTTCTGCAAAGGGGTTTTGCCATTACCCCTGTATAATGTATTTTATTCGAAGGGTTGTAGAATACTGTTAGAGGTTTGTATGGGTCGGAATTTCGAGGCCTGGGCACTACTCTACCCGTAGGAAAGTTATTTCGCCTTCACCCGGTGTAAAAATTAAAAGCTCACCCCGAACCATGCCTGTACAATAATCAATGAAAAGAGACTCAGTCCGGCTTGATATGGCCCAACTCAATTTCGGAAAAAAAAAATGGATTTTACTTCACATGCAATTAAAATTCCTTTAAAAAAATACTGCATACATATTTATTGGATAAATTTGAAACATATTTTTAAATAACAATGTGTTCTAAGAATGAAAAATACACAATATATTATTGATTATTTAGATTCTTAAGCCTTTCAATATTCAAATAGGGATTTATTAAATAATTAATGTAGTTTAGAATAAAAGAAAAAAAGGGGAGTTATAAGTATCAGTATAAGTAACTTTTGAATCTGTTTATTAAAAAGTAGATTTATGAATATATTTCTCTGTCATTCCTTAAGGCTTTTCTCAAATCCAAAAGGGCTACATCCTAACACATTTATAAATTAATTCCTTTTCAGAAATGCATAAGATTAACAGGCTCTCACTCTGAAAATATGTATTCGAATGGCGTTAACCATTTTGTCATAAAAGCGATTTTTTTTTTTTTTTTTTTTTTGAGAAAATACTGTTAAAGCTCTGTTTTGAATCGAATTTTCGGTAAGACTTCACGGAAAAGAAAACTTGACGCCGTGAGAAGAATAGCTTATGTGTCGACAAATAATTAATTTCTCAAAAATGTAAAACGCTGTTATAATTAAAGAGTAATAAAATTTCTTGCTTCGAATCAGAATTTTCCAATTAACCCCTTGAGAGGCGGTGGAATATATTTTATCTCACCTAATTTCAGGGACGTAGCTTTAGGGGGGGGGAGGGGGGAGCCTCCCCTCCCAATATGTTCAGGTGGCAGGGCGCCGTCAGGCTCCCGGAAAAAAGGCTTTGTTAGTAGTAATATGTAATTATAAAATAACTTGAAATGTAAAATTACAAAATAAATTACTATTCACTTACAAAACATGAAATAGGCACTTAATTTTAGACTTGTTACTACCTCTATTCCCCCACTTCTATCCTGAAGAAAATTTATGCATCCAAAATAAAAAAAATTAAAAACAGGCTTGTAATGAATTCCAGGATAGATATACATTTATTTCCTTCTTATAGTAGTTGTTGGTCACCCTTAGAAATAGATAGAAAGGGAAAAGAAGTGTGGAAACAACTGTAGTGCGTTTGAATGGTTCTATAATATGTTTTAGTAGTAGGGCGCTACAAAAGGTTTAGAGGTGCAGTCAGGCACCTAAAAAAGAGGGTTTCAAAAAGAGCGCCATGGAAGGTTTAAAGGCGCCGTTAGACATCTAAAATTTTTATTATTAATGTGGCTTTCTTTTATTAATTTTTACTCACACACACGCACATACACACACACACAAAAAAGAAAAATAACGAAATAACAGTAACGTGATTTGGAATTAATATTATTGTAAATTTATAAGAAAATAAATTATGGTTTCAAAAAAATATAGGCAATCCATTACATATGAGACATTTTAAGATTACTACTAGGCGCTATCCCCAGTGCGAAAACAATAACACATACCGGAAATGGACATTGTTCGATCACTACATGTAATGTGATTTTTTGGAGAAAAGCTCTTTCCTTATTTCAGTTAAAGGTTGATGGTCCTCGACAGGGTCATCTGACCTTAATTATTTTATCTCCCCACTTATGTCCTTCCTTGTGTGAGGTTAGATAATTTCCAGGCGTCACCTACATACATCTTTGTTGTCCAGTGTCTAGTGTTGTCAGATTGTACTGAAGCTAATAACGCGACTTTTCAAAACTAGAGATTTTTTTCGTTCAATTTTTAAAATAAAAATAAAAAGCTGTCTTTCGTAGTCGTCCAGCGAGAAGAAATTCAGGCATGAATGATGACTGAAAAAAAACATAAAAATAAAAAACCAGGAACAAAAGAGAAAAAGAAGTTATGAAGCGGAGAAATGATGCAAATTTATGAAAAAGTGGATGAAAAACGATGATGCAGTCGAAGGTAAAAAATGTACATATTTTCCTTTAATTAAGCATGTTCTTAAAGTACAATGTTTATATTTCTGGCGCAATTGTGAGTTCATTTATTATCAATCATTGCTATTATTACAGGAAAAAAATCGAATAGCATTCTCAGTTTTCCGATAAATTTAAGTTTAATGATTTTTATTATTTATTTCCTAAACAGATAGCTATTTTTTGATTAATGGTGATTTCTGAAACTTTTACATTGTTAATAATCGACCTAGTTTTAACCCAGCACTGGGCAGGAATGAAGCTTTCCCCAAAATTAAAAGAAATATATGTTTAAGGGTGTACTCAAAAACATGCTTTTCTACCTTCCACACCTCGAAATTTTCTGATAGAATTTCAGGCTCATTTTAAAAAATAGAAACATGAAACTTGCTGGAGTGATTTTCGAAAAGATGTACAAGGTGCCGTATGATCTTATTTTTCGCTCCATTTATTAGAATTTGATTGATAAACAATCATTGCTTCAGCATGGTTCTTTTTTTCGTCTCCAGGTCTTCCGCTTCGGAAATTTCGGTTCGCAACGCCCACTTTGACAGCATTTTCACACTATTTTCTGCTTTTATCAAAATATTGAAATTTACGGCACCTTGTATAGTTTCTGAATAAGAGAATCTGTCGGTCTGATGAATTTGAGAGCAAAAATTAATTCAAAATTAAATGCGAAAATAAGTAGTTTGGATCGGAATACACCATTACTTACAAATGTTTTTCGAAAAAGCAATCGAACATAGTAAGATGCAATCGAATGGAACCAAACAAATATTCAGTTTTACACGATTTATTATTATTATTATTATTTAGGTTTTTGGTATCCACATATTGCATTTTCACAGATTTTATTTTATCAAACACTGTATTTAAAATTGTAACATTATAGTTAAAAATGCATTGTTTATGATCAAGTGGTACTGATTTCATTCTTGCAAGGGTTACTGATCATGTGGTAAAAAATATTTTTCAAAAACATTTTCAACTGAGCAATAGATTTTTTTATTTTTTTATTTTTTTGGCTCTATTTTTGTTTTACTCGTATAATATGATTCCTAAATATAATTTTCTTTTATTTTATCAATTGTACATATACATTTCAAGTTACTGTCACTCTTCCGATGGGTCTTTTTTCTGCTTTGCGGTGGACATTACAGCTTAAATTTGATTTATCTGAAAAATAACAGTTTTCAATTAACTATATAAACATCACGATGTACCGACGTGCAAAGTGAACTCTTCTATCTGAAATTCCAAAATATATGGTGTATATGTCTTTATTTTAAATCCAGATTGAAATATTCTATGCATCTGAGTTTTTTGCGCCGCTAATTGCTATTGTGATAAATTACTTTTGACGAAATTTAATGATATCCGGTATTCAGCATACTATTGCTAAATTGAACAAGTTGCTTAAGGGGTTAAAAATGTTTTTGTTCAACTGATTAGATAAAGGGATTTAGAAATAATTTATTTTTGCTTTTAAAGTAGCCATTGTCAAAAGAGAGAATTAACCCCTTAAAGATAACCTACGTCGAATCGACGTAATCGATTTAGTGTATAGTGAAATATGGTTATCTATCTAGGGTTAAATTTATTTTGAACGACAGTCTTTTAATGTTAAAAAGTGACAGGAAAAAAAGTATTCGTTAATGTACTGTATAATTAATAGAATAATCGTGCAACCGATTTAAAAAATGCACATTAGAAAAAATAACTACTTTAAAGTTTTGTGTTACAATTGCAGTACAATACAGAATATTTTTTACTTATCTGTATTTACTGGGGAACTAAGATTATAAAAGGGAAAACACGTTATTTCATTTTACAGACACTGGAATATTCAGTATATTTGGTATATAGACCACCGTTACTTCCTTGAAAAAGGGTCGAATGTTCATCCAGAGATTTAATATTCCTTTTTTACATAGTTCTTTTTTTACTACTATCACTACTACTATCACTGTTACTACTATCACTACTATCACTACTATCACTCCCACCACATTGTTGGGAGTGATAGTAGTGGGCCCGATCTCGGAGGATGTCACCAGAAAAAATTGAAGGCTAAATTCAATTATATTGACCAGTAAGTTTCGGGCAGAAGCTGCGGCTTTGAAACCACTATAACTCTATTGTAATTAACTTTGTGTTCTGTATTTTTATTTTTTTTTCCAAATACAATTGTTCTTATCATGCCAGGAAAATTAATTTAAGGATCCAGGATTCGGATTCTCTTTAAACATTCTACATTGCCTTTTTAGACCTTGAAAAAACAAGAGCTGGGAGAGATATTTTATCAGCACAATTGCATGCGCGCTGGAAATGGAAGTTTAATCATGGCTGCATCACTTATATCACCTAAATAGATGCCATTGCCATGAGTAATTAACTAAACATAAAAAGTAGCATAACTACCCCCCCCTCTCTTAAAAAATGTGCAAATAATTCAAGGGCGCCAAAACATAAAAAGGCGCCAAATTTTGGTTCCCCCCCCCCCAATAAATATTTCACGCTACGCCCCTGCCTAATTTAAACGAGATTCTTACCAGAAACTTTTAACGAAATTTTATATTTTTAACTTTGGATGCAAAACTTTGAAAAATTGCCTTTTCTTATTTTAAAATAAAAAATTTCTATTTTTCCATTGAGAATTCAATAATACAGGGACATTATTGCTTGCCCCTCAAGGAGTTAATAAAAGTATCTCCTTGATTCATTCATTATTTTATGTGGTTTTAATTAAATTCAAAAATATATTAAAAATTAAGTATTTATTTTTACTAAGCTATACGCCTGGTTTAGAAAAGCTGGTTACTTGTTTTTTTTTTTTTTTTTTTTATTCGTCAATTTAAGAAATATTTAAAGATGAAATAACTGACCAGTTAAAAAGGAAGCTCATAAATTTTATGTATAGTAATTTTTCAAAACAGTTTAATTTATCGTCAATAGGTATAGGTCTGAATTTAGAAAAACAAGGTAGAACCCGTCAAATTTTGACGAAAGAAAATGTTTAAGAAGGTTTCATTTATTCATTTTATTCATTTTATTAAGAAGGTTTCAACTGTTTCATTAACTTATAATAAACCTACAAAATTATTTATTGTTAAAAATGCATTTTATATTGGTACGTCTAACTCTTAAACAAACGATATTTATCGTCAGATTAACAAAATACTATTTCTATAAAATGCAGTTGTAGAAATTGTTAAAATTAAACTTTAATCGTATATGTAAGCAGTAAAAAATAATAAAGATATGCTATTATGATAAAGTTATCAATTAAAGTTCTTATGCTGGTATTCCAAAACGATAAAAAGCAAAATTTATTCAACTTTGACTCAGTCATAGAATTTTTCCCCGTGAAATCTAAACCCGGCATCATTTTCACCCTATCAAAATTTACAAATGTACATTTCACATCTGTATTCACGTTTCAAAAAAGTTGGCATTTTAATTTGATAATTTTGATCCAAAAGTTGAAGTCTCAATGCTATTAGTTAAAATAGATTAAACTCTTGATATTCTTTCACGTGTAAATCAAATTTTGTAAATGAAGTAAAAAATCACCGGGTTTTATAACAGAAGATACTTAAATTTCTATTTTTTCCCTTTTAATGAGAAAATGGCAACATAAAGATGCAGCACTCAATTTTTTCCCCTTTTTCCTTTGCTTTAAATAGAAATAGAGTACTCTTGTTGCCACAATTAGAAAAAAGGTATTAAAAGCTACAAAAAAATTAACATTTCAAAAACAAATTAAGATACAGCTTTCAAACATATTTCATTTAAAAGTACATTTTTCCCCCTACACGATGGTGTAAAAATTGAAAATATGAGACATTAAGAAGTTTAAAAACTTTTAGTAGCAAAAATT
The DNA here is from genome assembly GCA_964019185.1 of Maratus speculifer. NCBI lineage: Eukaryota > Metazoa > Arthropoda > Arachnida > Araneae > Salticidae > Maratus > Maratus speculifer. Next base: position 287,302,830 of record OZ025292.1, on the reverse strand, counting down.
GCAATACCGAAATGCATTTAAAATTTGAAAGTGTTGCCATGCGAAAAATAACGTATGCGTTACGCACAGATATATTTGGCCTTTATAATATAGATATTAATAACATATAAACAAAGCCAAGACAATGATGATTTTTTTTAGAGCAAGTATGAATTTTGCTCTCCTCCACTAATCCCTATCAAAATACATTTATAAAGAGAAGTTTTAAATTCATTCTTTCTTTTTAATATGTATTTTGCTAGGCAGCATATTAATCTTAAGATTTTTAGATTGATTTATTTAGAAATTAAGCAAATGCAATCACCTTTTCATCTATGTCTATCTATGTTTATCTATATTTATTCAGTGTAAATATTTTCATCACAATAAAGACCGAAAAAGAGAATCAATTCAAATCTAATTGCACTCTAAAAAAAAAATGTGTAAATTTACACATAAAAACAGGTATATCGATGATACAAAAACGACATGTCTGTGTGTATAAATTGGTGTGTAAATTGCCAAAATACACGCCTAATGTGTAAATTTGAAAATACACATTTTAAAGTGTAATTTGATGATAAGTCCAAATGTGTAAATGTTATCTGATAAGTCTTGAAATACACACTCTAATGTGTAAATTGCAGAAGAATACACAGATTTATGTGTAATATTCTCACACATTCATATGTGTAATTTTCTGTGATTAAATGTATTTTTGTATATAATGCAAGAAACACATACTTTTGTGTTTTATGTAAAATACTCAATTTTTTGTGTAGTATGTAAATTACACAGGTTTTTGTATAATATGCAAAATACACAGATTTTTGTGTAGCATTCTCTTCATATAAATATTTCTGCTGAACATGCAAAACACAGATTTGTGTGTAGTAATCAAAATATTTAGATATTTGTGTAATATTCCAAGCAGACATATTTTTATGTATTTAGCGTTAACATTATATGTTTTAGTATGTTTAAATTGGGAATTAATTCCCAATGATTAATAATGATAATTTTAATGATTAAAAAAATTGTTCAAAGAACAATATTATTTACACTCTAAAAAAAAAATGTGTAAATTTACACATAAAAACAGGTATATCGATTATACAAAAACGACATGTCTATGTGTGTAAATTGGTGTGTAAATTGCCAAAATACACACCTAATGTGTAAATTTGAAAATACACATTTTAAAGTGTAATTTGATGATAAGTCCAAATGTGTAAATGTTATCTGATAAGTCTTGAAATACACACTTTAATGTGTAAATTGCAGAAGAATATACAGATTTATGTGTAACATTTTCACACATTCATATGTGTAATTTTCTGTGATTAAATGTATTTTTGTGTATAATGCAAGAAACACATACTTTTGTGTTTTATGTAAAATACTCAATTTTTTGTGTAGTATGTAAATTACACAGGTTTTTGTATAATATGCAAAATACACAGATTTTTGAGTAGCATTCTTTTCATATAAATATTTATGCTGAACATGCAAAACACAGATTTGTGTGTAATAATCAAAATACTTAGATATTTGTGTAATATTCCAGCAGACATATTTTTATGTATTTAGTGTTAACATTATATGTTTTAGTATGTTTAAATTGGGAATTATTTCCCAATGATTAATAATGATAATTTTAATGATTAAAAAAATTGTACAAAGAACAATATCATTTACTGATTGAGATTATATTTTCTGATAGCTCTGTTTGATACCCAGAAAATAGTGTACCAGCAATGTATTTTGGCAATTTTCACACCACACTAAATAAAAGACAAATCATTTTCGTATCACTGATATACCCGTTTTTATATAAAGCATGATAAAATGAAATTTTAATTACCAATTTGTAATTTCTTTTAGAGTTGGTTTATAGTTCTACAATCGTGAGATCACAATTTATGCGCAGACTGTGCATAATTTCAATTCCTTACAATTTCTGTATTTTAAAGTTAAAAAGAAATTCTCTCGCTCATATTTACTGCTATAACAACTCATATTGTTTTTAATATTTTAAAGAGCAATTTTTTTCAGAAATATTTATTATTAATATTAATAATACATTATAATATTAGTAATATTAATAGTATTAATAATACATACTTTTACATTAATAATATTAATACTAGCTATCCAAGTACATTAATTAGTGTTTCACCAATATTTCATAATCTGAAAGATAACGAATGTTGTTATTTTGCGTATTATTCAATATACATATGGCCATAGGCTAAAAAAGAATTTTGGGAAATGTTTAGAAAATATTGCATTGCAATAAGATTTAATTGATATTAGAACTTTCTCCTACTTTCTGCGCATTATTAGACATGATTCTTTCAAGAAAGTAACTTTTATTTTAAATTTAAAGAATGAAATATGATGTTTGAAATAAAAGAATCGCAAACAGCGCAGAGAAAATTAACCAAATAATAATAATTATTATTTCTATTAAATGCTTAAGCATAAAATGAAGTCATATAGTAAATGCATAGACGTATACTAACATTAATGCATGTAAATATCAGCAAAAATATTTCTTAAAACAAAATAATACCCCATTAAAAGACACATACTATGAGTAGTACATCATACCTGAAAGAACTGAATCAGATTATTTTGATATAAATTCAATTTTATGATTTTTGTCCCCAATGTTCAAATACTGAATGACTACCAAGGATTTTAGTCTACCAATAAAAAAAATAAATAAAAAACAAACAAACAAAAAAAACTTTAATTGCTAACATAATCTGTGTCTTTATCCTTTAACTAACATAACTAATAGTTCATAGTTACAGACATTATAAAAACTACAAAGTAGTTTTATAATGTCTGTAACTATGAACTATTTTTAGTAGTAGTTTCCTTTGTAGCATATAATAACATTATATACATTAATATTTTGCGATAATATTATGCAATATTATGCAAAACTATATTAAATACTAGTGATATTTACATTTAATCCAATTATTACACTCTAAAAAATAAATGTGTAAATTAGCTAATTTTACCCGAATATATGTGTAAATTTCTAAAATTACACACCTGTCGTAAAATTTACACATTTTTTTCTGAAATTTACCTGTTTATATGTGTATTTAGGATGTGAAAGTAAGTGTGTAATTTTTTATCAGTTGAAAAACTCAAACAAGTGTGTAAATGTCTAGAAATGCTTGGATTTACACTTATTTATGTGTTAGTCTAATTTAAACTTAATTATAAGTACACACATAAGTGAGTAATTTTTTACAAATGCATACTTGTCATAAAATTTACACATTTTGAACAAAAAATTACCTTTTTTTATGTGTACCTAGCATGTGAAATCAAATGTGCAATTTGTTATCGCTTGATTAACTCATACAGATGTGTAAATGTAGAAAAGTACTTGCATTTACACGAATGAAAGTGTTAATCATAATTAAGGATCACCTGAATCAACGATTTTTAAGATCAAAACAGAAACTGAAACCGAATTTTGGTACTCATCCTATTTTCGGCCGAAAACGAAAACGATAAAAAAAAATTTAAGTGATTAATACATACAAAATGATACAAAATTAGGTCCGTTCGTAATTATGTATGTATATAAGACCGATTGTCGTTGTTCAGTCCATTCATTCGTCTGTCTGTCCGTCTGTCCGCATATAATAGAGCAAAAACTATCCAACCGAATCGTTTGAAATTTAAAATATAAAATTGTTCCATAATTTTGTCGAGTTTTTCAAATTTTATGAAAATCGGATGTATAGTTTGATTACAGGGATAATCAAAAGTATTACGTTACATTACCGTCAATGAGAAAAAAATGTTTCAAGTTCATTTTAATGGTGTTACAGCATTCCAAACAGGAAAAAATATATATACATTTACCGAAGCGTATTAAAATATACATTCGGTGCAATATATGGTGAAAAAACGTTTATTATTCATTTACAGAGCTACACAAAAGAATTCCGTCACATAATGATATATGGGAAAACATTGTTTTCTGCGTATTTCAATCATGTTAAATTAGTTCGTATATAATTAAGTTGATATACGTTGCTCAGTTTTATTGCAAGTTACTTCTTTAATAATAGAAAGCGCTAACAGTATTTACAAGCACTCACAAAAGATTTCGGATACTATACTGCACCAGAACTACTACTCTACGTTACAGATTTTTGCTAGAAGTGCACTTTTAGTTGTGATATGAGTTTTTAAGTGTAACCATATTTTTGCATATTACTTTGTGTATATAAATGCTGTAAATCGTATACAGGGTAACACAAAAGAATCTGTAAGAGTTACAGAGTAAAAATGAAAATAGCAGTGGTTTTCGAATCAGTTACGCATTTTCACGGTATCCCATGATAAGTAATGATTCTAGGTTTGCGATCTTGATTGCGTCCTATTTAAGAAGAGGTCCTATTATTTTCGTGTTACTGAATTGGAGATATATAATCGTATCAAATTTTATATTCATGATTTTAGCATAAGAATTTAACAGCTAATGTATTAAGCTCAGAATATTTATAAAATTAATTGTAGTACGAACGCAGCTCATTTGCCACGTTTGACGCGCAATTTCCAATTTGTTAATGATGCTACACGCTTTCGAATATAATACAATCTATATGTATCTAAGAAGTGTATGATAAAATATACGTTCTGCACAATCGGTGGTGCAAAGAATATTCATTATTAATTTCCAGGGCCACACACAAGTATTCCATTACATAATATTATAGGGGAGATACCGTTCGGGGCGCGTTATAATACGATTAAACTATTTCACATTTTATGTACGTTGTTGAGGTTTATTATAAGTTACTTCCTGTATAATACAAAGCAGGGATGTAGTGGAGGGTATACGCGGGTACACGCCGTATACCCTTTGGATTTTTTTAAGGAACTCGGTATACCCTCTGTTTCTCAAAAGAGCTACAGTGTATACACTCTAGGGTATACCCTCTGTTTTATGCATATACCCTTTGCTTTTTTTACGACTACACCGCTGACAGAAAGCAGATAGTATTTACAGGGACACACCGAAGATTTCGGCCACTATACTGTATCCGAAATACTGTATCCATTACAGCAAAAACTGAATATTTTTAGAACTTTGTCATAGCACGAACGCATCTCATTTGCTACGTTTAAAATGCAATTTCCAGCTTGTTATAAATTAATTATTGACATATAGAATCACATTTCTAACACACAAATATATATATATATGCATGTGTATGTATAAGGTTCAAATAAAATGAAAACGTATTCCATGTATTAGTTCTTGAGATAGAGTGCCAACAAAATTTATATCACACAGAGACAGACAGAGTCACAGACATACAAACAAACATTTTATAAAAACATTTTTAACCTTATAAAATGTGTAAAATCCATTAAAAACAAGAATTCGAAAATTTTCACGAATCTAGTATTTTTTTCTTGCAAAAATAGAAGAGTGTAAAAATGTTTCAGGTTCAGGTATATATGTCAGTTTATCTTTTACGGTGATTTTTTGTCAAAGATCAGCTGTCGTTAACAAAACACACTTCTGCGACACTTATACTTCTGTGGTTTCAAAAAAGAAAAAAAAATATTAAGCCTGCTGTTTTGAACGAACAGGTGATAAACTTGAAAGTTTAGTAATGTAAGCATTTTTTGCTTTATAATTTTTGCATGCGCATATGCCATGTGCAATAGGGAAAACTCGCAGACGATTTTTTAATTAAAGACAGTAAAGTTTATTTGTTGATCTTTGGAATACACAGAGAACGAGAACATTTTGTTTGTAAAAATAGCCGTTTATGTACGTATAGTCCGTCTAAGTTAAAAAATTTAAGCAAAAAATATTACAAGAGTATCGCAAAATTCTGTGTTTCATACAAAATACGTCCAAGAAAGTTTAGAAATGCTGTTGGTATGTGTAAAATAGATTCATGCCACTGCTTTTGTAATTAATATTGGACTATTTGTTTTCTACAAATGATTCTATGGATTACCATCAAAAAATGAAGAAATATGTCGATGGAAAATAGGTATGAAAAATATTTTTTCTGTTTGCTTTTCTTTAAATTACAATGATTTTGTTGAAATAAATAAAAATCTATGAATAATCCATATGTTTGAAGGAATGAGACTGAAATGTCATAATTATATTGTCTATTTATTTTTTTTTAAATTCTAGAAGCTTTTATTATTTTATTTTGTGAATGATTTTAATGAAAGGAATTTCAAAATATCTATACGATACACAGTATCAGAAAATATATGATTAACCCACGAAAAAAGAAATAAAAGATAAACAGTGCACAAAAATTACAATAATGCATACAACCACAGTTAAAATTCATTAGCTTTTATTCGATATACTTTTTAAATGTTTCGAGATTTTTACGAATTTAGATCTAATAAAACAAGTTTACAAACCAATTTCTAAATTTTATCGCATTCATTTGGATTTTACTTAGGGTGTTAACTATTTTAAAAAGTGGATTTAAGCTAGCGATTAAATCATTATTTTAATCAACAATTTGAAATAAAAATCAATTATTTAAATCAAAATTGATTTAAATCTAATTGTTCTAAATGACACAAACGTATTAAAATCTAAGATTAATGTAATTTGGAAAGTGTATTGAAATTAATGTAATTTGGAATACTGTACACCAAAATCTGATAAAAAAGCTTTAAATAATTGTTTCTAATCTTAATTTCTGAGTCCTGTGAAACATTAAATACAATAACTTTGTTAAGGCATAAAAGATATTTCATTTAAATATTATATTTAAATCTAAATCTAATATAATTTGTAATGTCTTAATTTCCTTTAAGTAATTAAATTGTTTATTCTTTTATATGAAATAAGCATTTAAAGTATGCTAAATTTCGGCTATATATATATATATATATATATTAGTATGCACATACATTGTGTAAGGTATGATTTATGCTATTAACAGTAATTTTTGTTACTACAAATGCAAAATGAGCTACCAATAATATTTGTTAGTTATGTTGGTTATGCCATATTGAAATTACTTATTTGCTGTTTTTATTAATTCTGTTGATTACTGTTTCATTTTGGCTATTTGTTAAGGCTGCAACACTTTGCCCCTTTTGAAATTAACAAAATGCACCCTACCTTTTAAAAAATAGTGAAATATAGCCAGATCTTTTTTGAAATAAATCCCTCCATACCGCAGTACTTCTAAATATGTGCACCCAAGACTTAACAAAAATGATAGAACTTTATTTCTTGGAAAAAAGCAGGATATTATTAAAACATGTTATTTAATTGTATTTTTCAATTCGTGATTTATAGAAATATTGAAAATTAATGATTTTTATATTTATCATACTAAAAAATTATGTACTTATTTTTATTGCTACTAAGCACATTAGTAATATATTTTCTTATGTAATAGTGCCTTTTTTTACAACAAGCATTCTGCCCTTTTTCTTTTTAGAATAAATATTAAATACTGAATTATCGTTTATTAATTTAAGCATTACAATATGCATTATATACCTAATTAAAGATTGTAATCAATTTAAAATTAAATGCAGCAACTGATAATTTTAATAAATGTAAAATCATTATTTTTTAATATAGTTTTACATAATTATTGCAAAATATTAATGTATATAACTTTATAGTATTATATTAATTAATGAAATTACTAATTTACAGTTTTTATAATTTTTGTAGTTACTAAATAATAATTAAATTTTATTGATTAAAGTGCAAAAACATAGATTATGTTAGTAAATAAAAGTCTAATTTTTTAGAAACCTAGAATCTATTAATCTTAGAAACCTAGGCTAAACCTACATCTATTCAATATTTCAATGCTGGAAAAAAAAAATCCGATTCAAATAAAAAGAAATATATGATTTAAATACAAAAATTCGATCTTTATTATTATTGCTTTTTAAATCATGATTTTTTTACACCCTATTTTTACGGAATTTTAAACTAATTTTTGTTGGCCGATCCGACGGGGGAACTGTCTGGTAGGCGGAGTGTTAAAATAAGTTTTGTTATTTATAACTATCCTCCATTCTTGTAAATAAAATATTAATGATAATATACCAAAGTGTGATTTTATTTTATGTATGGTCTGCAATTTTATACTTCATTCACATAAAAAAGAGTTATTAACTGTGTATTCCTACTTTGTTTTTAGCTGTGTCTGGTAAAAATAAGTACGGTTATATGGATTTCTAACAGACAATTATATGGAAAAAAAATTATCACATTTCATTTAAAGCCACTATAGTAAATTCTTATAAATCCGCTTGTATTATTTTATGACGATATCAGAGTGATATTGGCCCTGGCAACATAGATTCTTGGAAAATTGTGCAAAAATTTTCATATAAGACCTGAAAAATGAGCTTTGTTTTCAAAAATGATAATCATAGATAGCAAGAGTTATTATTTTTAAATGTACAATTTTATAAATAAAAATGTAATTTTCGCAATGAATGATTAAAATTATTTTTTAATAACTAAATTTTTTAAAGTTTGAATTTTGCTTCAGTCAGATCATAATGTAAAGTGAATTACACCTTTGTATCTCCGTGTTACATAACTGCGATGTACACTAAAGTCAAAATGACCAGCGAGCATTAAGGGTGCATTCGAAAACATTTTTTTTCACCTTCAACAGTTCGAAATTTTCTGATACAATTTCAGACTCACTTTTAGAAGTAAAAACACGAAACTTGCTGATGTGACTTTTAAAGAGATCTATAAGATGTCGTGTGATTTTATTTTTTGTTAAATTCATTAGAATTAGATTTATAAACTATTATTTCCCCAGTATGACTCTTTTTTTCGTTCCCAGATGTCCCGCTTCGGAAAATTCGGTTTAAAACGTTGACTTTAACAGCATTTTTTTTGCAATATTTTCTGCATTTATCAAAAAATTGAAAAGCACGGGACCTAATATACTTTCTAAATAAGAGAATTTGCCAGTTTGATGCGCTTGAGAGAAAAAACGAATTTAAAAATAAATCAGAAAAAAGGCAATTTGTATTGAAATACACCCTTAATCGGGGGTCTTATTTATTACTGCTATCATCCATCATAGCATTTTTGCCACATATGTTCTTAAAATTCTCAACATACGACGATACTGAGTTTGATCACATGAGCAGTTTTAGATCATTATTGCTAAAATGAATTTTGAATTTTGATAGCCCAGAACAGATTTTTTTTCAAAGGTAAGTTCATTTATTTTACAATTTAACACTTGAAAATTATAATATGGATGAGAAGTGTGTTATTTTCTGCTTATTACAAATTTGGAAAAAATAATTTATTATTTTTGTGTTTTAAATCATTTCTTCATGTTTAAAATCACATATTGTAACATAAGAGTAAATATTTGCAGTTTTAACATTATATAGCATTTAAAATAATTATTCGGTTTAAATACTATCTATTTCAGCGTGTTTATAATATATTTTGCTATAAAACTTCGAGTTTTTATTATTTTACATGCTATACATTTCTTATTTCATTTTATACCGATGACAAAAGACAGCTTTTCATAGATTTCAATTCATGGTTTTTCGTTTGTGATTTTTAAATTGAAGACTTTTTGTAAGCGTATTGCATTCAAAAACTACAAGAAAAATAAATAAAAACTCTAAAAAAAATGTCATTTGATGTCAGAAGAAATAGTTTTTTTAACCTAGTCCGAAAAATTCAAATGTTTACACCAAATCCAATTACAGACACAGAAGCAATTATAACTTTTTTTCAGATAAATTTTTATAAAATTAAAACGCGTCCCAAACAATGTTTCCTTCTTTACCATAATGTAATGTAATATTTTAGTATGGCCCTGTAAATTAATAAAAACTATTCTCTGTACTACAGATTATACAGAATTTATACTGTAGTATATACTTCATAGATGCAAGTCAATTTTATTATGTTCGAAAACGTGTAACATTATTAAAAGGCACTTGAAACTATTTTTATACATGGGCCGTTATGCAAGGGAACGCTTTTGATTGTCTCTATAATTGAATTATGCATCTCATTTTCATAAAAATTTAAATGACTTGATAAAATTATGCAAGAGTTATGTATTTTAAATTTCAAACAATTCGGATTAAGTAGTTTTTGCGTTGTTATATGCGAACGGACAGATATACAGACGGACGGATTGAATGACAACTATAGTTATTACGTATTTACATAATTACGATCGCGTACTTAGAAACAAGTTAAGCATACGAATTTGTTCTTCATGTAATTTTGTTTTGCTATTTTAAAAACTTTTTCGCAGTTTACACATCAAAGAATAAGGTAAATCTTTGTACACAAAAACCTATGTATTTTAAATATTACACAAAAATGTATTTTCCATGTTACATAGACATATGTGTAAAAACAGAATATTACACAAAAATCTGTACATTCTGTACATAACACAAAAACATGTGTATTTTGCATATTACACAACATTGTAGGTATTTTCCTATTGCACAAAAATATATGTAAAAAAAGAGTATTACACATATGTATGTGTAAAAATAGTGCTCAGAAATATGTGTATTTCAGTGCAATTCACACATTAAAATGTGTATTTCAAGAGTTATCAGATACCTTTTACACATTTGGACTTATCATCAAATTACACATTAAAATGTGTATTCTGAAATTTACACATTTGGCGCAATTTACACACAAATTTACACACATAGACATGTCGTTTTTGTATCATCGATTTACACATTTTTGTGTGTAAATTTACACATTTTTTTTTTAGAGTGTAATAACTGCATTTAACATAAACTATTAACACTATTTAAAATTAATAATTATTAAATAACAGTCTCTGTATTTAGGAACATAATATACATTTTTAATTAGCATAAAATTAGTAATAATATAATTTTTAATTAGTATATAACATATTTTAATTACTAAAATGATTATTAACAATTTAGTGCTCATTCTAGAAAGAAAAAAAGGGAAGATGCTAGTTCCAAAAAATACATTATTTGATGGGGAAATATACTGAGTAATGTGTTTAGTAATTATAAAAAGCATTTAGTTTCTCATTATGATAAACAAAGTGCCATTAATTTTAATAATTTTATGAATTACAAATTGAAAAATACAATTAAATAATAACATGTTTTAATTTTTTTCTAAAGAAATAATTCTCTATCACTTTTATAAGATCTTGGGAACTTAGATTAAGAAATAATGTGAAATTTGGAAGTTGTATTACAAGAAAGCTGTGTTTACTGTAAGTGAATTTAACTATATTTTAATAAGGTAGCATTTTGACAATTTCATAAGAAAGTTTTTTCACCCTAAAAAAGTGCTTAGAGGAAACAGCAAATAGTTACAGAATTAATAACAACTGCAAATAAGTAATTTCATCAATTAGTAACACAAATAACAAAATTAACAAATTTATTTGCATCTCATTTTGCAATCTGTCAATAGCCTGAATCTAAATTTACATCCACGTTTGCATATATTAACTTCCCAAAATATGTCAGCACATTCATACACACATACAAAGTAAATATAAGGAATAGCCAATTATATATGTGTAAAAATTAATGCACACACTACACAAATTATTCCATAGGCACTGATTATAAGGCTAATGACAGACGACCGATTTTTTCGACGCTTTGGCTTTCGAGCGAAAAATAAACATCAGCGCTGCCTCATTCACACGGACGTGACCTTTCCGTCAAAATAAGCAGACGATATTGTCTCTAGGCATAATAGAAATCTTTTGATTCGATGTATATTAGATTGATATTTTGAAGGAAATAAAATATTCTGTAATTTTTTATCAATTATTCAAGAAAATTGAAAAAATATATATACACAGACGGTACTGGATGCATCCTGTGAGAAGTGATAGATTATTTACCGGATCCAAAATTAAATTACAGGAAATACTCTTTAATACATCTGATGTTAAATGAAAAATACAGATGACTGCGAATATTATTAAATGATTATAATTGTTGTTCAACTTTCATTTAGATAATATTTCTTATTATTATTAAATAAATTAAAAAAAAAAACTAAATTGATTAAAAAAATGTTGCTACAGTACATGGTAGCAAAACAAGCATCTTAGTTCTATAAATGAAATGTAGGACCGAAAAATTTTCAAAGTGTGAAATTTTCGTTACATTAATCAAGAAGCATATGCTATCGTCCCATGAGCAAAAGGTAGATTCTTTTTCTCCTTTTAGGGCTGTACATCCATATAAAAGTTAGTCACTTTTTTTTTTTTTTTTTTTGTAATTTTGGACCCTCTCCCCTCTTACGATATTATATACTATCATTCCCCGAACACCCTCTCCCTCAGTAATGGTATCGTCAATAATGTGTAAAAATTTCTTTGATTTTTTGGATTGTTTTTCTTTTGTTTGGAATGATGGTTACATTTATTTTTTGCATAATTTACTGATTTAGATGTAGAGAAAGCTATAAAATGTCACTTTATATATGAAATAACTGCATATCAAACAACACTTAAAAGAAATAGTTAATATTTAAAAGTGTTTTAAAATAGCTTTAAAGCTTTTTGTTACATACCTTCAACAGTAATAGTGTCTTTTTATAATTGTTCTCGGACAAGGTGAGGCCGGCGGCAACTTCGAAAGGCGGACAAAACAAAACAGACGGAGAAGTTTTTCTTTAACTTATAAACACAAGTATCGTTTAAAACATAACATCGTGTACAGTTTGTCGAAGAGCGAATCAATATATACATACACATATGACAGCATAATAGTAATGCTAAACGTTGGGATATTCCATATTTTGCAATTATATAAATTTACAATCATTTAATTATTTTAATAACATTGCATTTGCATAAAAATGGACAACAGTTTAATAAAAGATAAAATACTATTTTGATGTGAAGACCAAGTTACAAATAAAAAAAGAATTCTTTTTTCTTATTGGGTCAAAAATGATAACGATATCAAAAGACAAACCAAAACCTGTTAGCCCTGTTTCTGTTGTTCTGTTCTGTTAGCACTGCTTCTGTGCTAGATTAAAGCGCATTTTAATCTAGCGAAAAAGTTTCACATTTTTTATTATTTTTCATTTTTAAAATACATTTAAAATTTAATAAATATAATTGTTATTAATGTAGTGTAAAGTTCATCAAGGCTGATAAACATACAATATTAAAAACTAAAAAGAAATTTCTTCCCATGGTATTTACGAAAACTAGTTGGATGTGACAATCCCAAAACTTTCTTCTATCTCATACATGCGTTTTAATATTTAAAAAAAAAAGTTACTCATTTTAATGCTTTAATAATTTTAATTCAATACCCTACCAACTTTGATTTTATCTTAAATTTCTGCTTCAATCAATTAATCGGAGTAAAAACGAATTTCCGTCTCTGCACGAGCCGATGGACAATAGAATGATAGGCAGATTTTTTTTTCAAATTCAGGGAGAACCTACTTGCCTTACCAAAAAATAATCATATACAAAATGTTTAGTTCGGTTCTAGAACTAACTTCATACACAATATTGAAAATGGCATAAAATTCGGTATTGCAGCGCCCCCTTCCGGCGGATTTTTTTCAGATTCAGAGCGATCCAACTAGCCATAGCCATACACTTACACAAAAAATTTCTTTTAATTCGATGCATAACTTCATGTACTTTTGGTCGGTGCAATATTGAAAATGGCACAAAAATCGCGATTGCAGCGCCCCCTTCCGACGGATTTTTTTTTCAAATTCAGGGAGGACTAACTAGCCATAGCCATACACATACACAAAAAATTTGGTTCAATTCGATGCATAACTTCATATACTTTTGGTCGGTACAATATTTAAAATGGCTCAAAAATTGCGATTGCAGCGCCCCCTTCCGGCGGAATATTTCAAAACTGAAGGAGGACCTGCTTGCCACAGCCAAAAACACTCACAAAAAATTTGGTTCAATTCTATGCATAACTTCATACACTTTTTGATGGTAGAATGGCGACATACAGACAGACACACGGACAGACAGACATTTTGTAAAAACAGGTTTTTTGAAATCTCTGACCTCTAAAACGTATAAATCCGTCGAAAACCGGAAGTCGAAAAAAATTTCGATTACAATACTTTCTTCTATTGAAGATAGAAGAAAGTAGAAAGAAAAACGTTCAAAAATTATATATTGACAATTTTGAAAAGTGAAATATTTCCAAATTTGTCGCCATATGTAAATAGCCTTTTAACATTTTACTAGATTATATTAACTTAGTTGCCACTCAAAATTTAGCAAAAAAAAAAAAAAAAAAAAAAACTATGATAATAATCTATATATATATATTACGCTATCGTATGAGACACAAAAATCGTGATTATTCGTTAATTGCTTAATGGCAACGTCCAAATTAAACCCATCTTATTGGTTACTGTGCAAAAGTCCTTTGTTAAGACTTAGGCTGTGGTAAATTAGATTTGTATATGTTTTGTTCCTTCGCTGCAATTATGAAGCTTCAAAATATCATTATTTTTATTTTTTCTGTTCTTTTTTACTTAAAAAAATAAATAAAAGTCATGAATTTTAAAGTTTTCAGTTTCAAATTAAAGTTATATATTGTAAATGAAATGAGTGGAATTATTATATTATTATATTATATAATATACGATATATTATTATATAATATAATACAATATATAAATAATTAATGAAATACGAAAAAATGCCACGGGTACAATATTTGTCGATTTATTATCTGCGCCAGGCTAGCATAAAAATACTGAGCTCTTGATTTATCAGCACAGATGTCATATATCCAGCACATTGCGCGTTATTTTTCTGACGCCAATTTGACGAAAATTTCGTTTTCAAATACCAGCTACATACATATTTTTAACTAATTTCTATTATTTTAAAAAGGAAATAATAATAAATAAAGTTTAGATAATAATGATAGAGTAAAACAATTTGTATCAATAAAAAAAAAAAGAAAATAAAAGTAAACAAGCAGTTTATTAATAAATAAATAACAATAGCCGGGTTACCATCTGAGGCGCATATAATTTCTACTTTGTTGCAATCGCGCCTGTGCATATGATATCTGTATCTATTTCTCAGGGCGGAATCTTCTAATTTGACAAAAAAATTGAGCAATTTAAAATAAATTATGTATAAAAGCAATATGATTTAATGCTTAATATACATTTAAGGGAGACCAAACTGGTCGCCAAGAGCGGCTAGTAAAAAAAGAAAGAAGGGGAAAAAAAGAAAAGGAAAAATCTACTTTTACCAAACTTAAATGTATTTGCTTCAAAAATATAAATGAAGCTTCTTAAAACTGGTACTTTCACAAAATTGTGTTCCATGAAAACATACTAATCATAAATTATTCTAATGTTGTTAGATTTAAAAATTTGTAATTTAAAAAGCAAACAAATTCCTCAGAAAGAAAAAAAAAATAGAAGAAGAATTTAAAGAAGTTATTATTGAAAAAATGCTTGTTTCGAATTAATATAAATAGGTTTCATATCGTTACAAAGTGTTACTTTTTACAAACATAAAATAAATCCTCCCCAAAATATAATAAATTTCACAAAAATACTTTTTGTTTTTCTCAAAATGCTTCCCTTCCCCCCAAAACTTGCATTGATTCTTGACTACGCTATCACAACAAAAGCTCGTGAATCTCGGAAAGAAAATAAAAAATCAGCGTTAAAAACAACTCTCGTCTGAACAAGATCTAATAAACAGAAGCCACCAGACACAAGCAGCTGGCCAACGGCTTGGGGGAAACGCGTGGCTTCGACGTGAGTCTTTGCGTATGTTTGAACGCAATAGTACCGCGTCGCCCGTCTGACAAGAAGAGGAGATAGTAATGCTCTCAATAGCGGGCGTCGTTTTGTCTGTTTTTGGAAATCGTCCGTGTGACATTACCCTAAACACTTTATTAAAAGAATAACACTCACTCGCATCTCACTGCTGCATTATCGTCTGCACATTTCTCAAACACAACTTTAGAATAATAATATAAAAACACTTCACTTCTTTTCACTTTCTGGACACTGAGATTTTAATTATAGGTAGCACGGTATCGTCTGCCTACATGGAACATACCAGCCCCCATTGATATGTTTCACATTCAATAATAACTCTTTTTTTTACCAAATACACTAATTACACAAATAAATACAAAAGGCCACTATATATGCTTACTCAAATATAAAAATTGAAAGAAAAAACAATATAACACTCACACGTATGTATATATATATTTATCTTTTATCTTTTTTTTTTTTTAAGTACTATGGTTTTCAGGCATAGGAAAATACATAATTTACTAATCGATCTTTTAAAAATTCCATTCTGAGTTTCTACCTGAACTACGCGAAATTTCTCATCATTACCGTAATATACTTCAATAATTCTGCCTAATGGCCACTTATTGTTTGGTGTATTTTCCTCTACTAACAACACTAGATCTCCTATTTTTACATTATCCTTTTCAATTCTCCACTTACCAAGTTTTACAAATAATTTTAATTATTGATTAAATTAAATAGAACTTTAATTTTAATTTTTTTAACAATTAATAAATAAACTTTTTAACCTTTGCTTTTAATATCATTTAAACTTTAGTCCTAAACAGAAATATTAGAAAGGAAATAAAAGTGATAAGACCTACTAGTATCCTACTGGTGTTAAATCCTATCAAAACCCCCCTCTTAACACTTTTATCTAAAAAGGAGAGGCGACTACAAGAATATTAAAATACACCACTATAGTTTTAATCCTCTTAAGGATAGCCTAACACACTAGTGCATCCTGACGATGTCCATATTTAGAACAAAAAAGGATAACATCTTAAAAAGGACCATTATCTCAACAGCACTTAATCACCTGTACACTAACTCCAAATATATTAATAAATCTTTAAAGAAGACACAATAACCGGGAATAAACAATAAAAATTAGCCAAAGTTCCCGCTCAGCCCAACACCCAAAATATTCAAACATATTTATACACAAAATAAAAACTTTTATATAATATTTACACACATCAAAAAACAACTTTTACCAGGTAGGTAGTCACTTAAAATTACTCTCATATTAACAAGATCCACTCGATCTGGCTCCTAGGTTTTAAAACATATTCAAAAATATTGATATATACTGCTTTTATATACCTTATACACACTTCAAAACACCCTACATATATTTCAAAAAGAACACAGCATGTCAATATCTTACACTTATTAAACTTTTTCAATATTGTAATATCCATTAAACAATCTTCAAAGTCCATAATAGGAAGAAATTTCAATTATCATATACATTAATAATATATCTTACACAATTAACTGTTTTAAACAATATGAAAATATTATTTTCACATATTGAATAAAAAGATCAAAAATATTTAATATTCAATTATAAAATTTAAGAATAGTGGAACCCCATGATTAAATTCAAAGGTAACCAAATCTCATTTTTACAACATACAAACTTCCCGGTCTGGCATCAACACATGAATCCATTCTCAAAAATAATCTTATCCTTCACAGCAGCCAATTTCCAATAAAAACAACGTTTCAGCTACAACATCTTCTAAGAATCCGGAGGACACATATAATTAAATTAGTACATAACATTCATACAACTTTCAGCGCCGTGTACACCCGACTACCCTTTCACTTTCTCCCAGTTTGCCTGGGGCCCTAGGCAAACTGGGATTTTGCCTGGGGCCCTAGGCAAATCTTCATACCTCACTCTCTCGAAAAACACAAAATCACATAGGCAAGAGTTGTAGCACGGATACAGATTACTTGAATTCGGACAATCACAAATGAACCTCAAATAATAAACTATTGTTTCTATACTTAACATATTAGGACAGATCAACCAATGTTGACACCAAGACCATAGAAAATCCTTGTTGCCGAAAAATAGTCCACCAGTACAAAAACACTTTCACAAAAATTAGACTCTCCTCACAAACCCTAAAACTAACACAGCTGACTGAATATACTATCACATGATTGTTTCTGTCACTCAGCGAGGAGCAAAGTTAACATCTGAAAATCAATCCCCCTCCACTAAACACAGAAACATTTAGCAAATTTAACATCAGCTTTCAAAACAAAAATTTTCATTCCGAAAAATCTCCATTAAATATCCAAAAATTCAGCCCAAGAATTGAAAACAAGCAATTCCATGAGAGTCCATCACATACTAAACACCTCCAACTAAACCAAGTTTAGCCCATAGGGTTATTTCGCTCTTACACTACAACATGGTTCCCCCAAACTATTGCTCTTATATTCACTGGAGATTGAATTTTATCTGACCAAGTCTAACACATTTAGAAAACTTGACAAGCCAGCTGAAAGATGTTCCTTCCACATTCAGGAGACAATTCTAACAACTTCAAAAAAATGCAATCCTACAGTTGAATCTAACACAAAATATTTATATCTGTTCTATTACATTAATATAACAAAAACTTTATTAATTTATTTCCATATCTATTTCAACATTTCACAATTGCTTAAACTCAATACCAAAAAAAAAAAAAAAAAAAAAAAAAAAAAAAGAAATATTCGCAAAAAGATCCATCAACTCAATCAAAAAATGGATCAGATCTTCAAAGACTCCTTCATCAAAAGAGTTGAATTTTTAACCTTACACGTGATCAACTTTAAACTTCCAATTAACAAAAGTCAACTTTAAAAATTATTTCTCAAATTAGCACTGAGCAGGCATGACACTAAACAACTGCAAAAAATCCTTTAACCAAAACTCCATAGCAAAAGTTTCCAAATTCTGATTACACCAAACTTGCTTAAACCATACTCCACTATGACAACTACCTCTCAACCAACAAAAAAACTTCAGCGGATCTTCAAGCTTTCGTGGGGTGGTCATACACTGTTCACTTAAGATATCCAAAGCAGAAGATTCTACATTTCTGTTCACCAGAGAGGGTAAGTAAACAATTTAAATCTTTAAATATACTGATCCCTAGAATATGCTATTCTCAAAAGACATGACAATTGTACTGCCCACAACGGAAAACCTATAACAACAACAGCAAGCTATCCACAGAGAACTTAATGTATATATTCAATACTTATTCTAATTTAATCTTTCCAATTTGGGTATCTGTGTAGCACCAAGTTTCGGGATCATGCCTTTCACATTTCCCAAAATAGAAAGTATCTATTGCTATTTTTGTGATTTATATTCAAAAAATATTGCACAATTACAGAAAAACTACATACTAAATCAACTATACTTAAAAGAGAAATAAACAAACATTAATTATTTATTTTATCTGTAAAAATAAATCATATTTAATACATATTTCATTGAACATTTGCATACACATTTAACAGGACAAAAATAAATGTACCAGACCAAACTCGAAAATCCTAACACTTAAAATAGTGGATCTCTTCCATGGCTCTAAAACTCTAAATCAACTCTAAAACAACTCTAAAACAACTCTAAAACTCTATATAAACTCTAAAACTCTAAAAAAAAATTTGTAAAATATATTGCAAAAATTAATATTTTTATGAGAACTCAGAAAAAGAAAAGAAATATTTACCTCCGATTATAGATTATATGCACTAAATCAATGATTGGTGTAAAGAATAAAATTCATCCAGTAAATAAAAATTCAAATTTATTTAGAATATTCTGTACTTAATATGCCAAAATTTTTGTGAGATCATGTTTCCCTAAATCTAACACTAATAATCAAAAAACCTCCCACACTGAAAAAAATATACTTGAATTTTTAAAACATAATATGCTAAACTTTAAGATTATATATAAAAAAATACCTAACTTTTAAACTAAAAAGAATAGGACATAAACTCCTGGAAATCAGCAAGATCAAGTAAACCTCTGAAGCCATGTCACAAAACAAAATTTAAAATATTAAATTATTCAAAAATATCTATAAACTTTCATTTTGTAGTTCATAAATCTCCGCCCGTAGACAGCACCAAAAACTGATTTCCTACCATTTAAGCACCTTATAATTTTTTTAAAAAACTTTAAATTTATTAAAAATTTTAAATATATAAAAGAGTCTATTAAAACATTACATACTTTATTCAAAGTTCAAATATACTCTCAAGTCTTATATTTTTCAAAAATCCTCAAATGCAGGCCTGTTAATTAAAAAATATATATATATAGATAGATGTAACAATTTTTAACTTCATTATACTTAAACTTTAAAATTAAATTTAACAGTTTAAATTTAAAAATATAGCAAAACTATTAAGGTTTTAACACTTCATTTTTAATAAATCTCTATATAATATTTTTCACATAAACTACTTAAAAATTTATCCATTTAATTATTTTCTATTAAACTAAAGAAAATCATTTCATTTTCAATAAAAATAATTTTAAAAATTTCACTTTTACTGCAGAAGTCCTCCATCACACAAAGTACCAGAACCGGCAGTTCTGTCGAGAAAATATGCAAAAACGTCATGGCCAAGTAGATTCCCAGTTTATCAGAGCTCTTGAAGGTATGCAGGATACAGTGTCACAACTAAGTCCATGATTCCTTGGAACAAAAGCTCATTCATAAACTCATTTCAAGCACTGTAGATCACAGTTCATGATCGAAACAAAAACTCATCAGGATGAAGTCCTTTCAGGCATCATAAGGCATCACAGCAAAAAGTCCAACTGGGCAAAGTCGTCATAGGCTATGTAGAGCACAGTTCAAGAAAAACAAAGCTGAAAGGTTCTTGTGAGCATTCAGGGCAATCAAACTTTCATACTGCTCACACACTTCACTTGCTGCACCATGACATTCACGACAAAAATGCATAAACTCCAATGTTTGGGACGCACACCATACTCAGGTCTTATCGTCGTTCTTCACACTCATAAAATAAAACCAGTACTGTCTCTCTAGAGGCGATAAACATTTAAAAAAAATCAGCACAGTTCCTCTTATCATATCCCACGAAAATAGACTGAAAACTTTATTCTCTCAATATGCAAAAAGTCCACTGAATATACAAAAAGCCAACTTATTTGTCCATATCTTAATCACACAATACTTTAAACAGTTCATCTTCAGATTTAACCAACATATGACTTCTTTAATTTTAATTGGCAAAGTCGTTTCAAAGAAAATTTTCACCAAATATGAAGAGCAGCATCTAAACTTCTGACTGCTTCCAAAAAGCATAGCTCCAAAAAAAAAAAATTTCCAGCGATCGGTATCAAAATTTTTTTTTGTCAAAATATTCATTAACTCTTAAAACAATATCTTCTTAAACACAACACTTCCATTATTTGAGCACAACACTTCACTAATTTAAGCAGAATATTATTCGAAGACTCTCATGTTGAACGTTGGACAGATCTTTAATAGAACTCTTAACATAACATCAGCACATATTTCAAATTCGATGATTATTCACTCAAATAAATAATTATTTTCACCTCCCGGAACGTCGGACCATGTAAAAATTAATGTACACACTACACAAATTATTCCATAGGCACTGATTATATTAAAAAACACTTTATTAAAAGAATAACACTCACTCGCAGCTCACTGCTGCATTATCGTCTGTACATTTCTCAAACACAACTTTAGAATAATAATATAAAAACACTTCACTTCTTTTCACTTTCTGGACACTGAGATTTTAATTATAGGTAGCACGGTATCGTCTGCCTACATGGAACAATATGAAATCCTCAAAACATTAAACAGCACCATTATTAGCACTTAGTGGAAGTTCTCAGCATTTAGTGTTTCAGACAGTTTTGCTGCCTTAATTAATCATGAAAATTTTTATTTGGGTGTATATGACTTCGAAAAGTAAACACATTCAACTTTTACTGAATAAGCTCTTGCTATGCTTAATATTTTATAATTTTTTTTTCTCATGCCTTCTTTTACAATAGCGATTCAGCGGATGTCATTATTTCATTCTATTTTTAGTTCCAATATTTGCTATAAATTTATTATTGCAAAAGCAGAATGAGAAAATAAGATTTGGCTACTTTATTCGTTTATTTGCAGAAAATTATTATACTTGCTAGCCTATATTATATAAAAAAAATCAATAATTTGATTATTAAAAGGAAATCATGACTTTTATACCAGATTTATACCAGATTTGAATATCATTTTTAAATGAAATGATTTTTATACTTATAAGATAAAAAATATGATTTTTACAAAATTATCATGCTTAAGTCTTTGGACAATACTCAGAAATTAAGTTTAGAAATAATTATTTAAAGCTTTTTTTGTGTATTCAAAAGTCAGAACCTGTAGAAACTTGCCAAATTATGGTAACTTTAGATTTTAATACTTTTTTCTGTCATTTTAAATCTTTATAAAATTTATGATTTTAGTCAATGATTAAAAAAAAAATTGATTTAAATCAAGATTTAATTACTGGTTTAAGTCATCTTATTAAAATCGTTCGCTCCCTAAGAAAAAATAATAAAAGCTTAGTTTGCATTTATTTATTTATTTATTGTGATTACATTATTGTGATTTATTGTTGATACATTACTAGAAGTGTGTCCATTACTGGCACATCTACCTATACTGAAGTATAATATGTAATACTTTAAAATAGCTTGCTTCAAAAAACGCCCTCCCCCCCCCCCTCAAAAAAAAAAATGCGCGCATGACTTTTTTATTATTATTTTTTTACATTCCCTATATATATAAATGTTTTTATTACAGGTTTACATAATACATCTTAAGAAGTATCAAAATTTGTTTATAAATACAGAAACATACAAAAAAGCATAAATGAACTAAAAAAATGCAATCTATTTAATTTTATTATTATTATATTGATGTACACAAATTAATTACATTTTTAAGATAATAAATTCAAAAATACTGAAATTAAAAACACTAACTAATTTAATAAAAATATTGGGCTCAGTTTTAAGAAAGTTCATTTATACGGTTAATTCAATTTCTAACCAAAAATAATCTCATTCTTGCAAAAATGTATAATTTTACAAATAATCTCATTTTGTCAAAAATGAGACATTTTACAAATACATATATATATACATATACATATCATGTATATAATTTTTTTTGAATAAGTGCACAAAGTATTTCACTAAATGTGTTAAATTAGTGTTTAAATTCAAAAGTCAATTCAATAACTAATACATGTATGTATACTTCTATTTCTTCATAATTATAGCTTTCATAGAATAGTCATAAGTATGCTTAATATGAAGGAACGCAGTCACCTTTGCGACACCTTTGGAACTCGGACAACGATTAAGATTTTCTAATGTAAATTTTACTAATTCAATAAAATAATCATAATTTAGTTGATATATGATAGCACTTTTTATGATAAAACTTTCATAACACACAGAAATCATAAACATTATTTTACATTTTTACATAATAAAAGGAATCTAAGCTAGAAAAAGATTAGATATATTCAAATAGAAAAGAAGCGAACAATATTAGAAAATAAAGCACCGAAATTTCATCATTTTCTTAAATATAATACTTTATAATGACATTTAAATTCCTTAATTTTTGGTTGTATGTCAAAAAACTTACAGTTTAAATATGAAAAACTGAACCATGAAAATCTATTAAATTAGTTGTCAATTGAAAAGTTTTATTTTCATTAGAACAAAACATTTACATACCTTTGTTTTAGAATATCTAACTGTTTCATGCCGTTAAAATCACAATAGAAAAGAAAAGATATTTCAATTGTTTCTAAATATGGATACAAACATTCTGTGATAATTAACATTCCTCGATTATTTGTAATTGTATTATGATTTATTCTTATTTTTTGAGTTAACAGAGGAGAACAATCTTTCCTCTTTTGACATCTTCTATCTAAAAATGGCGAAACTACGATACAGCAGATGTTTTCAATTTTCATTTTTCATCTGCGTACTTGCTATTATACAAAATGCAGACGAACATTTAAAATAACACACCAGTACATGTAAATTCAGGTATTTTTCTAATTTTACACATTTGTCTGGGTAACCAACCGACAACAACTTGCAGTCTTAATATCACAAAATAAATGCACATAAAAACAAGTAATTCTTTTTACAAAATGTGTAATTTTCATGACAAGTGTGTGATTTTAGAAATTTACACACTTATCAGTGTATATAAGAACTATGCGTAAATTACAATAACACACCAATCGATGTCAATTTAGGTATTTTTCTAATTTTACACACTTATTTATGTTTTTTAAGTGATAACAAATTACACACTTAGTTTCAAAAGCTAAATACACATAAAAACAGGTAAAATTCTGCAAAAAAATGTGTAAAGTACATGGCAAGTGTGTAAATTTACAAATTTACACATAAATGTATGTAAATTTGACTAATTTACACATTTATTTTTTAGAGTGTGGGAATATGTATCGAGTGTGCAAGAATCATAGATGAGTTTGTGACGAGCATGTAGCTCTCACAGTTTGTTGTTAAGGATATCCAATAATGAAACATGCAAATTCGGCCATCTCGATTATGTCGATTTATTGAACTACTTCAAGCTAAATCGTTTAAACTTTCAAGCTAAATTCCACCCATAAGCAGTCATCTATTGGAAAAATTAGAGAATTAATGAATACATATTTACTTTGTAATTTTTGAATTTCATGACCATTTTTGGCTAAATTTCGTTAGTTGTTTCTACAATACGACGAACGAAATTTTCTTTTGGCGGTCTGTTCAACTCTGATGCCAGATGCGTATGTCCCTCTAGCTGCCTGTAGTTCTGATGCTTCGTGTAAAGTTGATTAAAGATCAACTCCTTTTTTGTTTTACAATTTGTATGTTAAAGAAAACTTTTCTTCCAAACGTTTAAAAATATTCTTTATAACTTAATCTTTTTATACAAGCTGATTTTCAAATGTGTTATTGATCTTTTTTAAGCAATCTCGAAAATAACTGCCACTTGTCTCGATAACACAGGATGCAGTCTTGATTTTAAAAAAAAATCTTCCATTTAAACAGAAATGAATGCTAATCAGATTTAAAAAAGTTATCACTGGTCATGATGATATTATTTAATCTCTTGTAAGAGGATAATGTTTTAAAATTAGAAATAATTAGGGTATTTTTAAAGCCTATGGTGCTTGTACGGGACTTAACGAAGGAATCTCGTAGAAAATCTCCCCCCCCCCCAAAAAAAAAAAAAAAAAATAGAAAAGAAGAAGCTGTTTTTTCAGAATATGATGTTGTACCGGAAGAAGCAAAAATATAAATTCTGATAGTATAAAGCATAATTAAGTTTTACGATTTAAAATAAACGCTTTTATTTTATTTGAAACGAAGTCATTTTCATCCGCTGTAGAGTTCGACATTTACGGTCGAGTCTTAAACAACATCTATAGAAAAGTATGCATATGACGTCGCTACCACGAAATTAAACACGAATCAGTAAAAAGCAATGTCGTCATTGAAGAAACTTGATAAAATAACTGGGTATCAAATATTTTATGGTCTTCATTTGTTTGTAATATTAATACTCAAAATTAAATGTAGTTTATAATAGCTCCTAGTTTTATCAGAAATCATTCATGTTTATATTCTTTAAATTCGGAAAGTGTTTTAGCATATGAGTTAATAAAATTGGACTCTTTCAAATTTTTGATAGGAATTAAGTAAAAATGGATAAATGTCTCACATGTACTTTAAATGCATTTTCCTAGAAAACGATATTCTGGATAAAGCATGTATTTTAATTAAATTTTTTTCTCCATTTTTTTATGAGAAAATAGCAACAAAGAGGTTTAGTAATCTATTATTTTCGCTTCACTTTCAATAAAAATGAAGCATTTCATTTACCACCATTCAAGAAATAGCTTTCAAAGAAAAAAAAGAACATTTCGAAAATAAATTGAGGTGAAATTGCTGTTAAAATAAATTTATTTTCCCTGTATTATGGTGTAAAAAATGAAAATTTGCGTATTGTAGTATTTAAAAAAATGCAGATGTTATCAATGTACCGTAAAACAATACATGTGCTTTTGTTTTACGGATGGCTTATATAGTAGAACGTTATGTTATTTTTTAGTGACGGTTCTTTAAATACATTTTAAATTGTTGCCCGAAATAAATAACATATCGGTGGATTAAGAAAAACCTACTGAAATTGTATATTTTTTTAGATAAGTGGCTTTTCAAAAAATATTATAACTGTATATTTTAGTTTTAATAGTATATTTATTTTTTAATACAGGGTGATCATAAAAGAACTTCCCCCGATATATGTATCCCTAGCAGACTTCGAGTAATCGTAATCGCGTAATCGTAATCGATTGTAATCGACTACAAAAACTGTGTAAACGCATTGTAATCGTAATCATAACTTTTTTATTTCAAAATTAATCGCACTGTAAAAATCGCACAAGAAATTTCACTTCGATTACAATCATAATCTAATCGTAATCTCAATGCGATGTAATCGTGATATAATCGTAATCTGGCACAAATACACGATTACGTTCAATGATTATATCTTTTTCTTTCCTTCTTATTCAACTTCTTTCTTTCGCCAAATCCATAAAATATTTGGTCGGTTAACTAAACATTGCACCAAGAAAAACGTTTGTAACTCATTAAATGTCCCCTAAAGTTGAAGTGAGAAAAGGTCAAATGTCATGAGGGGACAGTCTGGTAAACAGAATGTATATTCTACACTGTGCATAGTAGGGCTATAGAAGATACGTCCTATTCCATAGTCCTGTGTGCATAGTATAATAGTTTGACTTCGTTAAAAGATAAGGGATTTTGTGACGGTCAATTCGATATGTGGTCATTTGACGGACTATGTTTCATGGGTTTTTGAGTGGGAGGGATGAGAAATAAAAAAATCCCTGTCGGCTGGGCCTATAGGCGGAGGTAGATTTCGAAGAGTGCTCATTTCAACAAATATATATATATATATATATATATGATTAGAGATAAACCCAGTTTAATAACTTCATTTGGCCGTTTATGAAAAATTTTTAATTTCATTTTTCTGCAAAAACTGGTTTTATCAGAATCATCTTAAGAAAAATTCAGCTCAAATGCCCATTATGACAACATATTTTGAAATATATTCTAAATTTATTAAAAAATCGACCAAAACAGTACATTATACAGTTCCTAAATAACAAAAAACTGTCAGTTGAAAGCATTTGAGAAAAAGATTGAATTTAAAATTGAGTCATAAAATAACCGATTTGTTGTTTGAATACATCCTTAATCATGATTGCTTCGGAAAATTTTGTGCGAAATACTCTCTTTGACAGCATTTTTAAAAATATATTCTATCTTTATCAAAAAACTGGCCAATGCGACACAGTATATAGTTCCTAAATAAGAGGATCTGTAAATTAAATGCATTTGAGAGCGAAAATGGATTTTAAAACGAGTCATAAAAAACGCAATTTGCTATGTGAAAACTTCCTTAAATTTTCAGATCTCGCAGACTTCGGGAAATTCTGTTCAAAATACCCATTTTTGGTAGCCTTTTTCAAAATATATTCTGTCTTTATCAAAAAACCGATCAATGCATCGCATTATATAGTTCCTAAATAAGAGGATCTGTAAATTGTATGCATTTGAGAGCAAAAATGTATTTAAAAACAAGTCAGAAAAAAACGCAATTTCTTATTTGAACACTTCCTTAAATTTTCAGTTACGATGATTTCTGAAAATTCTGTTCAAAATACCCTTTTTGGTGGCCTTTTTTGAAATATATTCTGTCTTTATCAAAAAATTGACCAATGCGTCACTTTATACAGTTTCTAAATAAGAGGATCTACCATTTGGATGCGTTTAAAATCAAAAATGAATTTAAAAATGAGTCAGAATATAAGCCGTTTGGATTTGAGGTTTTTTTCTCCAACTCCTATTTTTGTTTAATTTCTTTTTGCTATACGAATTGGTCCTATGAAAAACTTGTCAATGTAAAAGTTGTAGATATTTTTGAGAAGATGTAAAATAAATTTAATCAGATTTGATATCTTAAAAATTGACGGAGTTATGGATTTTTCTCTTTTTTCAGCGCCCTTTTTCTTTTCGTTTTTAATTTTTCCATCGGTAAAAGTTGGTCCTATCAAAAACTTGTAAATACAAAAGTTTTAGATAATTTTAAGAACATTTATAAAAAATTTATTTGGACTTTATATCTTGAAAATTGACAAAGTTATGAATTTTTTTCTCTCAAAACCCCTGTTTTTTTCGCCCCTTGAGCCCACTTCTAAATTTATCAAAAGTCTGTCATGCATAAACTTTTGGCCCATTTTTAAGAAGTAATATAAACTTTAAACCGATTCGATATCTACTTTAATTAAGAAGTTATGGCGTTTTTTCGGTTTTCACAAAAACGCCTCCTATTCCGACCCCCTTGGTCCGATTTTGCCCATTAACGAACTCAGCCAAGATTTTATCCCCATTGATTTTATGTACAAGTTTGGTGGAGATTGGCGAAGAATTATAGAAGTTATCGTGTCCATAAAAAAGTGAGATATATAGATAGATAGATAGATATATATATATAAACTGGTGCGATTGCAATAGGTAGTATTTCTTACGAAATCTACCTAAAAAGGAAAGAAAGAAAGATACTGTATTTATGGTTTTATATGGACACTTATCAGTTCGACACCACCCTTTTTCAAATGTAGGAATCTGAGAAAAAAAAAGATGCTTAAATTGCATGCAACAGTTTATCTAACAATTCATTCGCATTTTGAATTTCTTAGTGGCTGTTTATCTTCTAAGTGGATGTTTTCAGTATTCAAGAGATGTCTAATAGAAACAGTAAAAAAAATGAAGATTATTTTACTGAATCTGGATCAGATTTAAATGAAAAAAATGTGATTTTTAAAAAATATATAAATGTTAACTGCGCGCGTGAGATATAAGGGTATCCATGAAAACAAAATCCAACTTAAACACCCACAGAGAGTCATTCAAATGAAAGAAAAAAGAATGAATTGCATCTATTCTTCCATTTCTAAAATTTTTATAGGACCTCATTTTTGAATATTTAATATTTCTTTATTTTTTAAATTTTGTTTTGCTTTTATCCTTAATTGTCTTGCAGTGAGAATTCTGAGGAAAATAACCTTAGTTAAACTGATTACATGTTTATCTTTTGCGTTTTAAATAAAGATTGTGAAACACAGGTTCTCCTTTTTCCAAGATCTCGTGTGTGTGTGAGGGGGAGGGGGGGGGTCTCATCCTATGGTCTCCGATATTCGTGAATTTCAAATCAGAATTTTGCATGTTACATTTCACTATTCCATCAATCAAACAGTTCTCAGTTCATAAGAATATCTAAAGGTAAATGATCAAAATTTAACAAGACAAGAAGAATTAGATAGGGTTAGATTGGGGAGATTTTTTCCGCCAAGTTTTAATTGTTTTCAAACTGTGAGTACAGTTAAATAATTGTAAAAGGATAGTACTGTTACGTATACATACATATGGTTAAATAACTAATCCAAAGTAAGAAGGATTCATAATAGAATCCTGCACAAGTCGGTTATATCTAATCCTAAAGCTAAATTTTAGTAAACCCAAAACGCAACTCGACCCAAAATATTCCAACTTGAATCCGAAATTTATGAAAATTAATGTTTATTTTAATATATTTATTGAATATTAGTTAATTATATCTTTAATATCAATTCCATCATTTTCATGAATGACTTATATATATTTACTTCCTGTTTTACCGATATATATTGTTTTACAATTAATTTACTCATTAATATTCAAGAATGCAGTTTTTTAGCTTTAAACGGAAATTGGCTTTTAAATGAGCTTTAATCCGACCAAAACTTAGTACCAGATCTGGTTTGGATAAAATCAGGTTATGCGTCACGATGCCAAAAGTCTCTAATTTGTAACATGTAGATTATGAAATCAGTGGAATTGAACTGTAATCGTAATCGTTCGGTAATCGTAATCTAACTAAAAAAATTTAATCGTTATCTAAACATAATCGTAATCCATCAAAAAATATTAATCGTAATCTAAACGTAATCGTAATCTAACTTGCATAAATAGAGACATAATCGTAATCTGGTTTTTGAAATTGAAAATAATCGTAATATTAATCGATTACAGCCCTCCGTAATCGACTCGAAGTCTGACCCTAGCGACCTAACCATTCAATCAATCGAAAGGAAATTTCAGATTTAGTTATTTGAAGGCATGCACTCGAGAATCGAGATCGTGGTGATTTAAAGCAATAGAACACTCACAGTTATGGTTACAGTGAAAAAATTTCGAAGTTTTCGAATGGCAACAACAATATTTTTCTAGCGCAAATTCATCAGCACACTGAAAGACCATAAATGACGTCAGACCGATATACGTATGACTAAAATTTTGTATGACTGTAATATGTGGCATTTAGTCCTAACCAGTCTCTAAGTAAATGTAGCATTCAGTTTTTTAAAACAAATAATTACATTTTTTTTACCATGTGTACACAAACACAACTCAAAAACACATTTTAAAACAAATCTTAACACATTACTCAGCTCACAAGCGGGAAAAAAAAACTGCTACTGAAAAACATTATTATTGGCCCTTTACCATTGCTCCTTTTTGCGAGTGTTTTGCGCCGGAAATTTTCATCCTACGTGTTCCCAACGCCATTTATAATTTTTCAATGCGCTGTTGAATTTGCTCATGAAATAATAATAATAATAATAATAATAATAATAATAATAATAATAAAAAGAGTATTGCCATCTGAAATTTTGATTTTTTTCTGTAAACGTAACCGTGAAAGATTGATTGTTTTAAATCATCGCGATCTCGAGAGCATATCTTCATATAAATATATTTATTTTTCTTTTCGATCGATTGAGTGATTTAGCCGCTAGGGGCTTACATATCGGTGAAGTTTTATTATGATTACTCTGTACATATTTGTATACATATTATGATATTTTTATGTGCGTACAATCTACTGTCAGCTAATAGCCATGCCACATTTCCACTGTATTTTTTACTATAGTTAATGAATTATTATTATTAAAAATTAAGGTACTTTGTTTATGACACCCTCTTTGTAATGATATTTTGTTATTTAACACATGCGAATGCAAACATTCCAAAGCTTCACTGAAAAACAGGTAAACCATCTATAAATTTTAGCAATATATTATACTAATAATTCAAACAGACATAATTTACGAAGTTATGTATGATTTAGTTGTATGTTTTATAATCAAACGATTTATGTTTGACAATTGAACAGTTATTGTATTTATGCTTAGTTAGTTAGAACTAGATTAGTCGATTCATTAAATTGTATATATGAAATTGCAGAAGCTGAGTTAAGCACAAATGAAATGAATGCAGGATTATCGTCAAATAATTAATGTGAAATAATATTGTATTTTGTATCAAAGATATGAACTAGTATAGTTTTTGTATTAGTTAGATAGTTGATAAAAAGATGAGAAAGAATAGGATTTAGTGGTTATATAATAATACAGATTTATTTACTTATAAACATAATATTTGACTCAAAATATATCGCTTTTAAGAATGAATTAATGCAAGCTCTTACAGATCTCACTCTTTGTGAGGTTTAACGAAATATTCCTATTTATTGAAAAAATAAGTTCTTTTAAAGCAAACTATAATGGTTGAAAATAGTAATTTAGCTAATAAGCTTCTTCTCATGATTCAAGTCATAAATTTGTGAATAAAATACCCACAGTGCCATAAAAATTGGCACCCCAAGCAGTATTGATTGGGATAATAATGAAACTTAGCGAATGAATATGTTTCAGGCGTGAAAAAGATGTGAAAATGATTAACAACATGACATGATTGGACGTTACGTAACGCCATCAAAGGGCGTTGAATTTTGATCTTTCAGGTATAGAAAAAAATCCGCAGAATTAATTTACCTATGGAGAAAGATACTTTTTTCGTGAAGGAAGCTGCAACATTGCCATAATAGACAATACGACTATATGTCAGAGTTTGAGAGAGGAAAAATCATCGATATGATAGAAGCTGACTTGTCAGTTCGCTGCACAGCCATCCACTTACAAGGAGAGGGTCCAAGGCTTGTGTCACCGAATTGGATGAATGTTTGTGTGTCGATAGAGTATAGTTAGTATATAAATATATGACAGCCAAAACCCAATACCCAGGGGGTTTTGTGAAAATAACCCTTAAATTTCATGCTATAGTTTATAATCAGATAAATTTCATCACTCGCAAGAGACTCCGTGGCTTGATTGGTAGAGCTTTGGATTCGAGCTTTTTTCCACTTGGGATCTAACCCCGCTCTGACCCTTTTCTAGGAATGAAAATTTTCATTGATTATTTTTGAACCGCAATTGAAAAATATGCATGACAATTGAAATTTACTAAAAATATAAATTAAATTTACTTTTTTGTAAGATATAAATGCATTTTTAACTGCGAAATATCGTATATTTAAATGTATACTTTTTTTTTCTTAAAGCATGGTTATGTATCTACAGACTTGAAATTTTTTGTTGTTATTTAAAATTTTTTAGTTTTTTTCTATGACTTGCTGCTATTTTTAACTGAGAAATAAATTACAATACGTGAAGAAATATGTTATTTTAATTTTCTCTCCGTGCTTGAAATATTTCCAAGTTTATTTGAAATATGATTTTTATGTTTTAATATGATTTTTTTTAAATCTTGGATTCTGGATTTTTAATTAGAATAAACGTCTATGTAGTATTTTTTCGGAAATTTTTCTTGTTTAATATGTTTACCTAATACAGTTTAATTATATTTCCATAATGAAACAAATAAAAATATTATTATTCATGCATTTATATCGCGAATTTAATTTATTTCTCTGTAATAATTAGTAGATTACACAGGCCTACAAAAAAAATTTTTTTTTTGGTGCCTAAGATTTTACAACTGATTTTGAATATTTTTGGGACGCTGATTCCAAATATGCAATCAGTTTTTCTCTATCAGCTCTACTTTTTTAGATATGAAAAGCGAACTAAAGATTTTTTAGAACTAAAGTGACCTTGAACATTTAAATTGACCTTATGATACATAGTCCTGTAACGACCCTCAAGGCGATTAGAAGGACGTTGAAATACCACAAGATCTTGAAAAAAAAAAACAAATGTGCAAGCAAAACTGAGGATCTGCGCATGCTTATGATTTCGCACCGCTCATCCATAAAGCCAAATGTAAAAGCCTCCAAGAGATAAGGTTAGTTTCAGAGTTCGCTCCATGGAAACAAAACTGGTTTTCTTTGACTTTCTAAAGTTTTGGAACTTCCATGATATTTGTGTTTAAGGTAGAATTCGTATCAATTTAACGTAAAACTCGTAGTGTTGTAGATTGTTGTGTTTGCGTTGTAGAATGGAATTTAAATGAGTTCAAGTAGAAAAAGTTGTATAAATCATCCAGATAAATTTTGCTACATATGCGGAGAATAAAAGTTGAAAGAACAAAGAAAATATGATACTGACTTTGTAAAGAGAGCTTATCTTGGATACTTTGGGGTTAGACTTGGTGATCAGGATAAAATCTGCGCACCGGAGCAGGTCTGTAAAACTTGTACAGAACATTTATGACAGTGAGCTGACGGAAAAAGAATAAGTCTCAAATTCGGCTTACCAATGGTTTGGAGAGAACTCCAAAACCATTTCTATGACTATTATTTCTACCTAGCACTGGAATACTACTTGAATTAATCGAAACAATTGTAATAAGAAAACTTATCCTGATTTAGTGTCTTCAAGACCCCTACTTCCTCACTCAGAGGAACTACCGATCCCAACGTTTCATCAGCTACCAGAGCTTAGTGAGGATGAATATTGTCCTTCTCATTATCTTTTAGATAGCTGTGAAGGTAACAGTGATTATGAGGACGTCATCAATGCCTAAATTTTTCAACAGGTTGATTTAAATGATTTCAAAAGAGATTTCAATATTTTAAAATAAGCTTCTGAATTACTGGTTGGTTTCAAGATTAAAAGACAAAAAATTATTAGAACTGTAAGCCAAACTTACATTTTATCACACAAGACAAAATTGTCTACTACCCTTCTTCTCTTAGAAAAACAATCTTGTATTTTGTCATGAATTTAGAGGACTATTAGAAAAATTGGTTCTTCCTAAATATTTTCCAGGTGATTTCCCTTGGACAGCAAATAAGTTACACAAAATACTATTGTTTTTATATTTTTGGGATAGCAGGGATAAAACACACCACTAGATTAGAAAAGAGAGTCCTAAGAAAGAAAATATGGATGTTGGAGAAAGGAATGTCATTAATAACACTTTAGTTGGGCTAAAGAAAATCATACTTTCTGCACTGCATATCAAGCTCTGTCCTATGAAGCAGTTTGTGTAAATTTTCCATAAGAACGGGTCATGATTTGCATATATAAGGTAAAAACACCCGTATTGAGTTATGAAGATATTAAAGCAGGAATATTTAACGGACAACAAATAAAACAACTGATTAAGGATCTTGCTTTCATAAATTCAACGAATGAGGTTGAATAAAAAGCCTGGACTTCTTTTGTGGCAGTTCACAAAAACATCCTGGGCAAATGCAAAGGAGAAATCTATGTAGAACTGGTAAATGAAAAGAATAATAGTCTTAAATCTTACTAGAAGCATTAAAGTGTACTATTTACATTGTGACTTAGAGCATTTTCTTGAAAATAAAGAAGGCACAAGTGATAAACAGCCCGAAAGATTTCACCTCAATACTAAGACTATGGAGGACCGCTACCAAAAAAAGATGAGGTATGCAAAGGGTTTCAGATTACAGTTTGAGTTTAAAAAGACACTTTTCTAAAATATATTTCAGAAATGTCACGGAAAAGAAGCTTCCGAATCATTCAATGAGTATCAGTTTCATCAGTGACGTTTTTCTCTATTTTTGTGAGTAAAAATATTTGTATAATATAATTAAAAAATTATTATTTGAATATGTGTATATCATAATAATAAAAACTAACATTTATGTATTATAAAAAATAAAAATCCTCTATTTATTTTATTTTTTCATACATTTTTTAAGACATGGATTTACCTTAAAATAATGAAACATATATTTCACAAAAAGTTGTTTATCTTAAAAAACTGAGCTGATAGAGAAAAACTAATGCCATATTTGAATTCAGGACATCAAATTCATATAAAATCAGCTAAAAATACCCCGGCACCAAAACAGCTGTTGACCAGTGTTATTCATAGAAATAACTGTAAACAAATTTAAATATCAACAAAAAATTTCAATTCTATAGATATATAACCATACTTACTTGAAACGTATACATTTAAATATGCGATATTTCGCAGTTAAAAATGCATTTATATCTCACGGAAAAGTAACTTTAATTTATATTTTTGGTAAATTTCAATTGTCATGCATATTTTTTCAATTGCGGTTAAAAAATAATCAAGGAAAATTTTCGTTCCGAAAAAAAGGTCTGAGCGGGGTTAGATCCCAGGTGGAAAAAACTCGAATCCAGCGCTCTACCGATCACGCAACAGAGGCGCTTGCAAATGGTGAAATTTATCTGATTATAAACTATAGCATAAAATTTAAGAGTTATTTTCTGAAGACCCTCTGGGTATTACGCTTTATGGCTGTCATATATTTATGTACTAACTATACTCTAACGATACACAAACGTTCATCCAATTTGGTGACACAAGCCTCGGACCCTCTCCTTGTTAGACTGTACTGACTTCACTGTGAAGAGATGTTGGGAAAAGTGGATATGAGAGAAGTCGTACATACATCGTCCAGGGTAAAGAGTCCCTCGCATATCAATCGCAGGTAAGACATTCACCACGCTCGTGTAGTGCTAACTTCATCACTATCCTATTGGATAGTGGTGAATAGTGATGATTTCCTAGTGAACCTATCCTAAGAAAGGTACTACCTTCGATAAAGACTTCTGTGTCTGCCCGTACTGTTGCAAAGCGCCTTGATGAAGAACATTTGATATCGCGTTTTCCATTACGTGTGCTACCAATGTCATTCTAGCCTTTAATAATATTTTAATCATGCCTTTGTTTACAATAACACATCACACACATTGGTGTGGTGTGCTGCTGTGAACCAAAGGCATGATTAAGATGTTCACAACGGGAACTGCTCAAGAGGTGATGATGAAACTATATAACTATACTATAAACTATGAAAGGCCTACGCGTTAATCATAGATCAGAGCTCAATGTTAAGCTATGTTTTAATTGAAATAGTTTACTTTATAATGTAATAAAAAGCATTAAATTTGTAGAATGCTATTTTTAAAGCATTTTTTACTCTAATTTAAACATAAGAAAAGCTTTTCAAAGGTGTGCTGGGCATTGTTCGGTCATTTTTGAATTATAATAGTTTAGTTTATAATATTGAATTTTAATTTTCGAAAAATTCCTCCGCATATTGTTGTCATTTTTATTTATAATTTTTTTTAAAGGACTATTTAAATGCTCATTTTTGTGATCACCGAATTGAACAGATAAAAACTATATTTTTACTAACGTATTGCACGTTTTTAGCTCATACACTATTACCTGAGAGCTTTTGCACACACAGATTCTGTATGTATGTACGTACGTAAGTAAGTAAGATCATTCGCACGCAGCTCGATATCTATTAATAGAAATATGCAATCGGCATCATGACATGAAAATCAGAGAATATTTTCAGGAGTTAAAGCAAGAACCGACAGACGAACAGTAAACCCGAATCATAAAACTTTTAAACTATTTCGAACGGGTTAAAAAGAAAAAGTTGAAAGATAATTGATTTCGATGTTGTGTGCCATCACATACGACACTCCTTCACCTCTAATATTGATCGACAATATCTTGAAAACCCAGCTGGATATTCAGAACATTCTCGGGCCTCTCGTGTATTGGTCCCCACAGAAGTGCTTCCAGCAGGCTTTTTCAACAGGAAAATGCTCGGCCGCACACAGTAAGTTTGTCGCAGGAATGCTTTCTCTTTTTAGCACCTTATGCTGGCCTATCTGATCCCCAGATTTGTCACTAATCAAGCATGTCTAGTATCACTTGGGATAGAAAGTTGGACAAAATACGAGTTTAGTTGAACTTGAGTCACGATTACAGGAACTGTGAAATGAGATGACGTAGGCCGCTGTACGAAACCTGTATGGATTCGATGCCCACTTGTATCGCATCCTAGATTCAAGCTAGAGGTGGCCCAACAAGATATGGAAAAATCATTTAATTATAATATTTCTTTTTATGTAATTATTCTTTTCCTTTAATTTTGTAAAAATTCACTGGTATCAGCGTTGTACTCGTGCACATTTGACAATTATGCATTAATTTTATTTAAAATAAATATATTTATTTTAAAATCAATTAAGATATTCTATTTCATCAAGTTTTATAAAAAGTAATCAAATATTGGGTAATTGATAATAATAAAAAACCTATAAAATATCAAAATGGATAGCAAAATCTGTTATTCGGAATTC
Organism: Maratus speculifer; assembly: GCA_964019185.1. Classification (NCBI taxonomy): domain Eukaryota; kingdom Metazoa; phylum Arthropoda; class Arachnida; order Araneae; family Salticidae; genus Maratus; species Maratus speculifer. The sequence continues at coordinate 287,265,299 of OZ025292.1, read as the reverse complement.
TCCCGAAAATAAATCTATTTTCTGAAAACTAACCAAAAATCAAAACTGTTAACATTTCAAAGGAAAATCAAAAAATGGCTCCAAAAAATATTTTATTATATTTTTTGTTGTTTTTTATTAAAATACCGATCAAGAGATTAAAAAATATATCAAAGGATGAATAGCAAAATCTTCTGTTCAAATCGCTTACAAAAATGAATGTTTTCTCTGAAAACAGGAGTGAAAATAGAAAATGTTAGACAGTACAATGTACAAATGAAGAAATCTTTCTTATATGCAAAAAAAAAATATGTAACCACATACGAAAATGTACAATAATCTCTTCCGAGTTAGTAACTATAACTACTCAGAAAAGAATTCTTTATCTTTAGAAATCTCAAGAACGAATATGTTTCTGAAATTTAAAGAAACATTTACGAAGATAGTTTCCTTTACTGCCATCGGTTTTCGAGTCTTAATCATTTTTCTGAACTGGGAATAGAAGCTTTTCAGATACTATAAATTTTCAAGTAAATATTTTTATGTTCAATAAACGCGTTTCAACGATATACATGATAAATTTAGAGCATTAACAATAACAATAAAATAAATATTATTATTTTGTTACTTTTGCATGCTTAAATTCAAATACGCAGCTGAAAAATTTCAGTTATTTACTAAGAGTCTCATAAAAATTTATATTGTGTTGAGAAAATTAATTAATACACTCGAAAAACTACTCGGAAACATTTCCGAAAACCTGTGGCAGCAAAAGAATCATTGTTTCCATAAATTTGTTTTAAATCTTAAAAGTTTAAAACTATCTGAAATTTCTAAAGATAAAGAATAGGTTTTCGATATTGTGATTATCTCGGGAGAGATTTTTGCATATTTTCTTCGTGGTGTATTGCATTTTCATAGGTTAAGGAACATTCGTTTTTCCATAGTGCACTCGGTATGATATAGACCTTAGATATCATATGAAAAACAAACAATTATTTTAAATTTTTAAAAAGCGAACGACAAATTGCAAAAGAATACTAGTACTGGTTTAACATTAGCGAAGGAGCGTCTATGAGTTACCAGCGTAGATTCTTAAGCGAACTTTCTAATGAAATTAATTTTTTTAAATTGTTCAAAGATTAATTCCTCGAAATAAGATTATATTAACTGATTTTATTTTCTGAGTTTATTATTTCTGTCCTGTTTTTTTTCATTTATTTTTCCGCCCGTATAATTAACGCTTACGATTTTATTTCTATCATGTTGCATGATGGTAATAATAACTGTGATCAGTGAAACTATTTAGCATCTTCAACTAAATAAAGATATTGTTTCCGTATTAAACTTTTAATTTAATATATCTAAGTTGAATTTGGGAACTAAACCAGTAAAACTTGTTACATGTTGTTAAAGTTAGAAAAAACTAGCGAAATTTTATGATCGGACGCTTTTTGAAACATTTTATTTAATATCTAAATGTTCGTGTGACCATACCCGATTTTTTTTTTTTTTTTTTTTTTTTTTTATACAGTTAGCAAATAGCACGGGTTGAATTTCCCCCCTACAAATATTAATTTTTACTTCTGAACTAATTAAGCCGTCTTCTAAACTTCAAATTTATCATTCCTTCTTCGATTTAATTAAAAAAATTCCTAATTTTTCGTAATTGAACTTTATAAAAAGTATTTGAAATTTTAGTTAATAGGTAGATAATGTAATGAAATAAAATTTAGAATAAAAGTTTAGATAAGAAAAATTAGTTTATTGAAACTAAAATACTATTTATGTATGTTTTCTTTTAAATTACAATTCTGTATACACAATATGGCCATTAATTATGGAATATTTTCAATTTTAGACATTTTGTTGAATATTTAAATTTTTTTTTGCCGGATTCTTCCGAAACTTCAGGACTATAAAGAATATGTTCAACTTCATATTTATCAGTGTCCATTTGATAAGAAGGACAATTAGGGGACCGATAAAAAATCAAAGAAAAACAAATATTCGAAATCACCTTCTACATCAAAATGCCCGAAAATTCTGCCCTTCAAATTCTGCCCTATCGCTGCAGAATACAAATATGTGATAAATGTTCAACATGTCCAGTGATTTTTGTAAGAATAGACAACTGGCTTACTCGAGTTGATTCAATTCTTTATGAGAAGCTGACTTTCAAATCGTGAGATGAATGAATTTCATCTCAACTCGAGTTATTTTGCGGCTGATGAGGTTTTAAAAGAGCATAGAAAATGAATAAGGAATTTTCAACTGATATAAAATTCATTTCACTAGCATATTTTTAGTTTAGAGGTTAACTTTATAGTGTCTGAAATTTCGATCCTTGCGCTACATAATCTTATATAAAATAATTAATTAAAAATATTCATGGGAAATAATTCTTTTTTGCAGTCATACAAACCACATAAATGAATGGTGAAGAAGCTATAAAGGTTGAATGGCCGAATTAAGTGATATAATAAAATGTACACGAGCCTTTAAAACGAATCATTCTACTACGTGCATGTGTCGCTATATATTTTGCGAAGTGTTAATGCTACTTTTATGGGTAATAAAATATACCGATAATAAAGATTTTATAGGATTTTATACGTCCTATGGTATTAAGTAAAGATAAAATTAAAAAAAGCCTTTTTCTAAAAAATGTCTTTCAAAAGCATTCAATGCTCATCTTGAAAGTGACGTCTAATTTTTTGACTAGAACTGCACGTGTTTGTTTCCAAGAATTTCTAATATATTCATTTGGTATGGACAACAAACTCGATTATGAAAACTGTATGGTTTTTCCCCTTGTAGAAAGCAAAAACAAGTGAATCTGTCTATTCTAATAATAATAATAATATTTATAAGTACCGCTGTCATCGCTGCAATCAATGAATTTTTACGACTAGATGTCTTTCTTATTAAATATCGCACTGTTAAAAATTTCTCTAAAAGCACAGAAAATATCGAGACTCTCTTTAAATTTACATTAATTCTTGGTTAAATGCATTTGATCGAGTTTCTCGGTTAACATTTTACAGATATTTCCCTTTATCCTGCATGTGATTCCCTGTAGGAATTTCCATGTCTATATTTAAAGATATTTTTAGTTTTTTTTTTAAACTTAAATTTCAAAATATAAACTTATAAAATTCTTTTGAAATTTTTTTAGAAATATTGAAGATGAAACTTTAATTAAAAATCATATATATATATACAGGGTGATTCCAAATTTTTTTACAATAAAAGAGGGGGTACACATCAAGACAAACAATATTAAATAGGAGACCAAGGGTCCAAAACGTTTTCCTAAGGAAATAGCCGCCATTAAAGTTTAGGGACCAAAATTTCAAATAAACATAAAAAACGGAAAAATCGGTCGATTGATTTGCGGTTTTCACCAAAATTATTTTTTATGTCGGCATTTTCTTGAAATTAATTTATAAAGATAAATTTCAAAAAATGCCGATAGAGGGCGCTTTAGACTTTGGAGTAACGAACAACTATTTTTTGCCGGTATTTTTTGCATCTCATTAAATGTTTTCGTAAGCTTAGACTGAAACTTAAATTTTGAGCTTAAAATCTGTAGTTGGGAGTGGTTAAGTAACACAAACTTAGCTGTGTTCAGAGGGTTCAAATTTCAAATAATTGTAAAAAACGGAAAAAATTGGTCGATTCGTTTGCGGTTTTTGCTAAAACTAATTTTTAGATCAGCAGTTTTCTTGATCAATCAGTGTTTTCTTGAAAATAATTTTTAAAGATAAATTTCACAAAATGCCGATAGAGGGCGCCTTAGACTTTGGAGCAGCGTACAACTATTTTTAACTGTTATTTTTTTTTATCTCATTAAATGCTTTCAAATGCATAGACTTAAATTTTGGGCTGAAATTCTGAATCGTTGGGAGTGTTTAAGTAGCGAAAAATTGAATTGTGTTCGAGGAGGAAAGAAGGTTAAATTTCAACTCCTGAACACACTTCAGTTTGCGCTTTTTAACTCCTCATAACGATTCAGGATTTGAGCTCAAAATTTTAAGTTTAAATCTAAGCTTCCGAGAACGTTTAAAATGCTTTTGCAAGCATTTAATCAGAACCAAAAAATAATGGTTAAAATGAATTGTTAGTTACTCTGAAGTTTAAGGCGCCCTCTGACGGAATTTTTTTAGATTTATCTTTAAAAATTATTTTCATAAAGATACTGACTTAAAGAATAGTTTTATTTTAAACTGCAAACGAATCGACCAATTTTTCCATTTTCTATAATTACTTTAAATACGAACCTCCCCCTCCCCCTTGAACACAGTTCAATTTGTGCTACTTAACCACTCCCAACTATTCAGATTTTGAGCTCAAAATTTAAGTTTAAGTCTAAGCGTCCGAAATCATTTAAAGAGATGCAAACAATAACGGCAAAAAATAGTTGTCCGTTACTCCAAAGTCTAAAACGCCCTCTATCGGCATTTTTTGAAATTTATCTTTATAATTTATTTTCACGAAAATACCTAAATAAAGAATAATTTTAGTGAAAACCGCAAATCAATCGACCAATTTTTCCGTTTTTTTTTAATCATTTGAAATTTTAACCCTCTGAACACAGCTCAGTTTGTGTTACTTAACCACTCCCAACTACAGATTTTGAGCTCAAAATTTAAGTTTGAGTGTAAACTTACGAAAACATTTAATGAGATGCAAAACATACCGGTAAATAATAGTTGTTCGTTACTCCAAAGTCTAAAGCGCCCTCTATCGGCATTTTTTGAAATTTATCTTTATAATTTAATTTCAAGAAAATGCCGACATAAAGAATAATTTTAGTGAAAACCGCAAATCAATCGACCGATTTTTCCGTTTTTTATGTTTATTTGAAATTTTGGTCCCTAAACTTTAATGGCGGCTATCTCCTTAGAAAAACGTTTTGGACCCTTGGTCTCCCATTTAATATTGTTTGTCTTGATGTGTACTATCACCCCTCTTTCATTGTAAAAGAAATTCGGAATCACCCTGTATATATATATAATTGAAAGTGAAATATCATCTTCTCATTGTTAGTGGAGATTTTTATTAACAATTACTTTTCAGTTTCTTCCTTCATTTTCCTTTAAGACCCGATGAGAATTATACCTTGTTCTTGTCATGCCGACTGAAAATAAAACATAGGGGGAAGTGGGGGACATTGATACATGGGGCACATTGATACACCCCCTGTACTGCACACAGGGTCATCACAGGAAGTTTCACAACAGCTCCAAAAGGTGATACTAGTGCACTCAACTATATACAGAAGTTTTCGAATGATTCAGTTGTTTGCTGAAATGGGACGTGTGATTAAATGTTTTTGTAAGTCAAAAGTAAATTTTAGTTGTATAACTGAAATGGTATTATACAACTGTTACAGTCAGTGGCGTAGCTAAGGGGGGGGCAAGGGGGGCGTCCGCCCCGGGCGCCGAGGCCTAGGGGCGCCAAATTGAGAGAAATTGTTATATATCTATATTGGGGTGGGGGCGCAAAATTTCTTGCTGGCCCCGGGCGCCAAAAAACATAGCTACGCTACTGGTTACAGTATTTCCGAACGGAAAAAAATACTCTCTCTGGCAAGTAAAACAACTCTTTATCAGTTTCTGATTCTTTTTTGTTAGATAAATTATGAAGTATTGGATTTGAGACTCATTTTATTCAAAATGGCTGTATGGGGCACATTGATACAATCTTTGTCGGGGCACATTGATACAATCTAAATTTTTTTCTAGTTCATTTTTTCATTACCTTTTATTATTTTTTTATAATGCACTCCTTAATCCAACCATTTTTCGCTAAAAATTTTTAGTATTAGTTTCTATTGAAGTGAAATAACTTTAATTTCTTTATAGTAGAACATTTTATAGTATTTTTACAAAGAGAAGACGTACGAACTTACCCAACATATAGTGCTAGTAGAACTAATTAAAGAAAAGGACGGCAACCTGAAAAATCTCAAATTATATCAATTCTTTAGAGAAAAAAGTATTTTCTACATGAAAAGTGTTACGTAAGAGAAACAACCTGCAGAACAGCACAGGATAATTATATTAAAAACGGAATTTTTAATATAATTATCCTTTATTTTCTGTATATAAACCGATTTATAAAGAGAAAACTTCGTAATTTTTCATCTTTCCTAAGAAAAAAGATAATGCTGGGGTTGAAGTATCAGATATGACCAAGTTACTACTGACAACAATCAGACAAGGAACAGCCAGAATATCAGGTCATTAAACATTTCATTTTGATTGCTTTAATATTGCTTACAAATAAAGTGTGGGTGATTTGAATTTTTAAAAATTATATAAAATGGTTTGCTAACTATTTTTTATGAAAAATATGCATTGGTGTTATTTTGTCTCCATTTTCCCCAGACGTATCAAAGTGTATCAATCTGCCCCGGGGATGGGGCACATTGATACAAATTACTTTTTTTGATTTTTTTTTAATTACGTGCAAAAATAATATATAAAAAACGATTGTACATTTTTATAACATACTACACAGGTTTTGCGGACATCACATAGAAAAATAACAACATTTCTGCTTTCTAGACACCAAACAATTTTTAGAAAAAAGCTGTATCAATGTACCCCACTTCCCCCTACACTGTAAACCCTATCTGTTTATGAAAAATGATACTTTTTTTCTGTCTGCAAACTAGAACGATCTTTTGATTCGGGTTTTTATTACATACGATTCAGAAGCAAAAGATTAAATGATTGCTTAACCCGCATGATTGTGCAGGTTAGGTTTTAAAGTGATAAGGCAGTGATAAGCCTCGTATTATTATGATACTCTTCCATAATTTAGAAGGATTGGATTCAAACCCCACGACGGTTAAAAACAAATTGTGAAAAAATTAAATGATTGAAAGTAAATTGCGTTGTATTTTTTCAAAGCTGTTATTATTTATAAAATGCTATTGTTATTATTATTACTTTATTGGGAAATATGTTATAAAAATATTAATCTTCTAAAAACATACTACGCAAAAGTAATAAAATAATAAAAATGTAAAAAAAATCACTTTTAAATATTAAATTACTATTTTTTATTATTTAAAAAATCTTTTTAAAATATTAGCGCATAAAAAATTAATTGTAGGTAACAATTAAAAAAAATTAAAATATTTTTGTAGTAAAAAAATGAATTAGATTTATATTTTTGCATTTAAAAATTTCATTGTTTTTTATTACTTAAACTATTTAAGAAATTAAAATTTATTTTAAAAAATAATAGATACTTTGTATCGTTCTAAAATAAATTAAAATAAATCGTTTACGAATTTTTTAACGAGTATGTTTGAAGCTAAATCTTCGAGCATCCTCCCATCAGTAGCCAAAATGTTCTGCTTCCGAAACTAGTAGACGGCAGGTGCTGGGTTCGAACCCCCATCGTGTCCGCCCGCCTAATCGTTCCGAATTTCCCGTAGTTTTCTTCGAGCCTTGGATTTCTATGCGTAAATACGGGTTGCATTCCTGTAGAAAGATCCTAATGGAGGTTACAACCCCCTTTAGGGCCTATATCCCACGCGTTGATAATCGGCCATCATAAAATAAACCTAAACCAATCTTCGAAAAGCACAAGTCCATTAGATATCTTCCCGGCTAATTATAAAAGACATATTTTGCACTCAGAGGCAACGGCTTCTCTAGCTCAGCCAAGAAGATAACACGCACCATATTATATGTATCAGGGACTAACTGAATCGGAAGTTTGATGAAAATTCGTGCATTAATTTTTGAAATATAGTTATTTCGGAAAATATGACAAGGGCAACATTGCAGCGCCATCTGTTGGGTGATTAACACCAAAAGTTAATACGCACCATGTTATATCAAAGCCTAAAGCAATCTAAAGTTTTATAAAAATCTGTCCAGTTCTTGAGACATAGCTATTGCGATAGTTGTGGAAAAGGACAACATAGCCTAGCCATCTGTTGAGTGATATACATCAAAAACCAATCAGCGCAGGTTTATATTAAGGTCTAACTGAACCTAAAGTTTTGTAAAATTCCGTGCATTAGTTCTTGAGACAGAATGCCCATTTGTCACATACAGACATTTTGTAATAATAAGTTTTGTGGGTTATTCGACCCCTAAAACGTGTAAATCCGTCGAAAACGGGAATTCAACAATCTGCACTAATTTAATACTTTCTTGTTGTAAAAATAGAAGAAATTAAAAATAAAATATTAAAAACACGACATTTTTTTCCCTAGTATAACGAAAAAAAAATATCTTTCAAATCGCATACATATATATATTTTATATTATTTTAAAAGTTTTAAGAATTCATTCTAAGCAAAAAATATTTAAAATATATACTAGTAGAATTAAACTTACTTTGTAGAAAGAAATGTTAGAATAACATTAAAAAGTATATAGACATAAAAACTACATTCAAATCGCAAAACCTCCTATAATTACCGATTAAAAGTAAATAAAACTGAAATAGCGAGTAACTTTTTTTTCCGTTGTGAAATAGGTAGAAATCTCCAATTTAAAAACTCAACATCCGGAGGCGATTCAATATGGTTTGAATTTCTGGTACATCTAAATTTTCGACAAGGAAATGAAATTGAAAACTTTTTTCGAATGTTTCAGCTTAAATCATTTTGATTTTACTGTTGGATAAAACAGTCAGTAGTAGACTAAAGAATTTATTTTACTTTCAGTTCAAACATGTCATGAAAGAAGATAATAAGATGCAATGGATAATGCTAGTAATTTAGAATTTCTTTTTTGCAATTAGAATGATTTAAGCAGTTTGTTTAGAATATACCTTTTTTAAAGTAATGTATTATTTTTAAATAATACGTTATAGTCCAAGAACCGCTAGCACAAAAACCTAAAATATCAAGGGAAGAGTAGTAATAGGGGAATCTAATGATCCATATATGTTAGACGTAAAGCGGTGAATAAGCCAAAAATTAATACCACTAGTTGTTTATTCGTAGGTTTATCATTGTGTTTGCCGTACAATCAAAGGTATGAAATGATTATACAGCAAAGACAATGATAAAACTACGAGTAAGCCACTTATTGCATTAATTTTTGGCTCATGCACTATTTCGCTTCCGGCAGGCATGGATCATTAGATTCCCCTATTACTACTCTTCCATAAAATAAAGGATTTTTTTCTTGTGCTCGATACTTTAGGTATTTGTGCTTTCGGCTCTTGGACTATTACTGTGCTCATCAAAAATTTGTTAGACTTTCGAAAGTTATCTAGAAAAGCTCAAATGACGCTGAAATAAAATTGCAGTTTATACGAAGGAGATGAGTGAGTTATAAAGAAAAAACAAAGAAGAAGAACAAAAAGAAAAAAGAAATGTAGATTTAAAAGTTACTAATCGAGGGTGCTTAACCGTAATATAGAGCAAAGCGAGGCGCGTAATAAAATAGAAAACGGAGAAAATAATAAAAGGACAGCATTTGATATGCATCCGCTGAGTTGAAATGGATTTTTTTCCGGTCTAATACAATTGTATGTGCATTGGTTTTGAACAATTATATGTTCATACTTACGAATAATTTGTCTGCTCGCCTTTTTTTTTTTTTTTTTTTGTAACTTTTGTCTTTAACAACAAAATTCTTTTCACGAAAAACTTGAATATTCTTAAGTATATGTTTTTCAGAAAATAAACAGTTATTACGAATATTGGTTGTTCAACAATTATTTGCTATTCTTTATACAAATATTAAAAGAGTATGTAGGCATATAATGTTAATTCAAAATATTATGTTCCATTTATTTTTATCTTCACTAACTCGTAAAATGTATCTTGGAAAACATGCCAAATTATAGGGTACCATATTTACTCGTGTATAACGCGCACCCCATACTTTACAAGAAAAAATGCGATTTTAAAAAATCTCGTATATAACAAGCACCGAAAATTTGATATGCAAGTGAATGAATGACCAAATGAATTACAATAAAGAATGTCGAAACAAACTTTACATCAAGTCAGAAAACAAGGCAAAAATACGTGTTTAGACTTGTGAATAATGGGGGAGGGGTACGGGGTGTTGGAGTGAGTGACGACAATCAGAATTGCTAATTAGCGTTTAAATAATGTCATTAGCTTTGTTGTATAAAAATGTGCAAAGAGTGAAACAAAGATGCAGTAATATTTCAATTAAATAAGGTTTTTCGAGTTTTTATGTCTTCTTTGAATAATTTCTTGATTCTTATACATATCGAGTGATTACATAAATTAGTAAAAAAAAATATTCCGTGTATAACGCGCACCTAGGAATTTTTTTTTTTTTTTTTTTTTTTTTTTTTGAAAAAAAAGTGCGATATATACATGAGTAAATACGGTATATCAAAATAGAGAATACTTTAATAGAAACTTTAACAGGCTGTAGAGTACAATGAAACAACGTTTTTCATGCTCCTTTCTTTAAATTTCTATGCTCTCTGTCTGTCTGGTTCAAATCTATCAAAAAGTAAATTGAAAGATTTACGCAATAATTTAATAATTTTTAGAAAGATTGAAGGATTTAGAAGGATTAATTAAATTTGAATTTATAGGGATTTTGTGCAATATTTAAAACTTCGCTCAAATTTTTTATTTAATTTTTTTCTTAGTATTTTGTAGAATTGGAAAATGAACAAATATGATGTTCTTACAATGTAAATATAAAAATATTTCCAAAATGACACCCCCCCCCCTTTTCCTCCAATGCCAAGAAAATTGAAAAGATGCAAAGCAGAAAGTAATCATCCTTTTAAAAATATTTTTGTTTTGTGTAACCAATAATGCTTTTGGAACAAAATAAAATAATGTATTTATAATATATTCTAATCAGTATTACAACTAATGGATCTATTAAATGAATTTTATAATATGTTATTTTAATGCTTCTAAGTACCGTCTTATAAGTACCTTTTTTCTCCAAGATTCCCGAATCAGCGAAGTGTGTTCTGGGGGAAGAGTTGTTGGAGGGAATGCAGAATTAACCTTTGTACACTATGTTTTCCTGCAAAACAGTGAATTAATATAAGCAGACATGGCAATTAGACAACAAAAAAGCACGAGGAGCATGAATAAAACACTAGTATAATTCAAAAACTCAAAAAAATATATATTAAACTAGGTTTATATTTTTATTACGTACAGCATTTATGTGTCACCCTGTATATTTTTTATATCAATATTCATCAAAAAAAAATCTCTTAAGAAATTATTAATTTTATTTATCTAAATGATAAATATAGAGGAAAGGAGGGGGACTCAAGACCCTCTATTTCAAGCGAAAATGCAATAAATTTTACTTTTTTAATTTTAATTTTTTTGAAATTTAAAGTAAGTTTTCCCTAAAATTAAAAAAAATTAAACGAATGAGTTTAAAAAATAAGCTGTTCGACTCAAATATTTAAAAATTTTTGAATAATTAATGATTTTTTGCAAAAGTCAATAAAAAAATAAATTAATGGAATTATTTCAGAAGTATTGACATGTGTTTAAAAAATAAAGACTTAGATATGGATTATATAATATTTCTTCTTAGAAATATTAGGTGTGGGATTAATAATAAGGCGTAATATATTAGGCTTCTTAGGCATAGATATAATATTTTTTAGTAGCTTCTAAAAAGAATTTACTAAATTTTCAAAGAAAATGCTAAATATATAACAAAATCTTTTTTAAACCTATTTTAATTAAAAATTCTTATTCTAAAAAAAACAACAGTATGAAATGATGTTTATGCTTATTTTTTCTGAATCTTTTACATTATATCTTTCAAACTCATGATGTATTTAAGCAGCATATAATCTAATGAAGAATTTTAAAGCAATTTTATTCACTTTTGCAAGCACAAAATTTGCATATACGTTTGTATGCGTCTGTGTTATCATACGAATAACTATTGATCGAAGCCTTTTCATTCAAAGAATGAAATTTTAAAACATTTTAACATTAATGATAAACTCCTAATGCACGATGGAGTAAAAAGTTTCCTCTAGTAATTTTATTTATCACAAAATGTTTCGAAACTTTAATGATATCAGTTCATTTCATCTTTACATAAAAAATAATGTTTTCAAACTGGTGTTTAACGTACAAAAAATAAAGCATTAGTAAGATAAAATAACATTTTCAGTAATCTTAATAATAAAAATATTTTATGATACAAAATTAGTTATAATTTAATTATCAAAGTTACATTTAGCCGAATTTAAAATTAAGATTTTATAAATAAAAAATCGTATTCTTTCTAAATTATTATACCACTATTAAAACCATATTTTAAAACCTCTCATAAATTACTATAAAAATATAAAACAAACAAGACACGTTTTGAGCTGGAAAATTAATATGCTTTCATCAGCTACTGTAAACAAACACGCGTCCGTAAGAGTACCCCGTGTAGGCACATGTTTACAGTAGCTAATAATGTTGATTTTGACAAATTGAGTTCCATATACTAGGCAGATAGTCACATTTTAATTCTTTGTCATTTTTGATTTGAGAAAACATTTCAAAAATTTGATTATTATTGCGAAAAACAGTAAGAAATGATATTGTTTTTCTTTTTATAATAATAATTAACTTTTAAATATAACATTTTTATATATTTTCGAGAATATTTAATATTTATCTTCTCAAAAATGGAAAAAAAAGATTAAAAGTGGTTGTTCTTTTTTGAAGATATCTATACTAATAAAAGAACAAAACGCTCTGTCAGTGTGTGTGTGTGTGTGTGTGTGTGTCTGCGATGGCTAGCAAAATCTACAGCATGTACGAAGTTCAAAATTTTTTTGAGAGTAGCCCCAAATCTCTCCTGATGCACCTGAGATTCAGAATTTCGAAATTCCAATTATTAACTGAGTAATTAATTAAAATCGAGAGGTCACTCTCATAAAAAATCATCTTTTTACCGATTTTTTCTCTTTCGTTTTTTTTTACGGTTGGTTGGTTGTGTAAAAATTTTCGCAGAAGTGATAAAAAAGCTGAGACAGAATTAAAGAAACCCATGGAGGAATGAGATAAGTGGAGGTGAAGTAAGCCTCAAAAAATGTTTGCAGTATGAAACCATTTATCGCTCAAATTTTAATATGCCAAACAAAAGGACGTGGAAGGGATTTTGTATTTTAAGACGAATTGAAAGTAATGAATTACAATTGAAGCATATTTTAAGAGGAAATAGCAAATTTTTAAAATGGTCTTTGTTCTATTATTATTTATTAAAACAAACGTTCGCATTTAAAATGAAGGAAATTGGAAAATTAGCAATAATTAAATATCAAGTTAAAATTAAATGAGATATTGAAAACATTTGATACGAACTAAAAATTTTATAACTAAAAGTTTCCTTCATTAATGTAATTTTAAATGCTTATAACGTAGATGAAAAATGTTTATGACTTAATAATTGCATATAAATAAATATTTAATATAGAATGATGAAAACATTCTTTTAAAATCATGTATGAAAACTTGAGTAATAAATATTAATCTAAAATATAGATTTCTGACTGCAGACGATTTTAATGTATTAACAAAAGAATGATATATTTTCAAGCAAAACGTTAAAATAATTTTCTATATTGATATTTAAAACACATATGATAAAATAATTAATAAATTTTTACCGGTGAAGTGATAGATTAGTTCTTTTTAAGAAACAAGAGCAGAAAAATGCGAGTTTAAACCTGTTTCAATTGATAGGCGTGTCAAAGCACGTGCTTTTCTTGGTACTTAATTAGACTTAATGTAGGGTTACATTTTTAGCAGTTTTTTTCCCCCAAAGACCTTTAAAATTCATAGACTGGCAAAATGTCAGTTTAACTTAGGATTTTTGAACACAGCTGTTACATCAGATCGTTGGTACTTCGTAAATTAGAATGTATCTTTAGTTATATGTTAGCTATATTGCAGTAAATATATGTATAAGTATATATGAGGCTTTTTTAGCAGTTTTTTTAAATCATTGATTAAATTTGAATGCAATTTATTTAAGTTAAAATTTTATTAACATTTAATTTGTTTTTAAAACAAAAATGAAATGACTGTTTGACGTACAGCTGTTCGAATCAACAGACGATTCATACACAGTAATAAATTATCAAATAGCAAAATAAATTATGTATCAAAAATCGTCACTAAAAGAATAGTAGCAAAATATAATGTTTAGGCGTAACATAACCCGATCCCAACCAGAAAAAATCAGACCATACTCCGATCCAAGCAAGACAAAAATTCCATAAGCATAAACCCGACCCGAACCTAAAAATTTCATTTGGAAAAAAAAAAAAAAAAAAAAAAAAAAAAAAAAAAACTATGGATTTGCTGTCTGATCCGAATCAAATCGGAATCCACAAAAATATTCAAATGAAGCATTCCACAATCCGATCAAGGAAAAATAATGTTCGTGCATATGCAACCCGACCCGAACCTAAAAATTATCTTTGAAAAAGCCCAAAAAATGACCAGAACGAAACCTGAAATCGATTAAAGTATTCCAAAGAACTATAACCTGATAAGAGCAAGACAAAATAATTTCCGTGAACATAAACCTGACTCGAACCTAAAAAATTCCATTTGAAAAAAAAAAAAAAAAAAAAAAAAAAAAAAAAAAAAAAAAACATGAAATTTTATGCAAACTACATCTGAATCCGATCAAAATATTCTAAAGAATCATAACCGGATTCAAATTAGAGAAAATAATTTCCATGGACATGAACCCGATCCGAACCTAAAATTCCATTTGAAAAAAATACCTGATATTTGAATCGAACCAGATATGAACATGACAAAAATATTCCACAGAACCATACCCGGATCCGAAGAAGACAAAAAATTTCCATGAACATGAACCCAATCGGAACCTAAAAAACTAAACTAAATCTGAATCTGACTAAAATATTCCAGAGAAGCATATACTTATTCGAACAATGCAAAAAAATTTCCGTTGATGCGCAAACCAATCTGAACCTAAAAATTCCATTAAAAAACCAAAATCTGAATTGAACGACATCTGAATCCGAAAAAAATATTCCAAAGACCCTAAACCGGATCAGAGAAAGACATAATAATTTCCCTAGACATGAATCCGACCAGAACCTTCAAAATCAATTTGAAAAAAACCTGAAATGAATCGAACCAAATCTGAATCCGACGAAAATATTCCAAATAACTATAACCAGATACGAACAAGACAATATAATTTCCATGGACATAAACCCAATCCGAACCAAAAAATTTGTAAAATCTCGAAATTTGAATTAAATCTAATCTGAACCTAACAAAAATATTTCAGTGAAGTATAACCTCATTGCAACTAGGTAAAATAATTTCCATGGAAGTACAACCCGACCCGAACCTAAAAATTCCATTTGAAGGAAAAAAAAAAAAAAAAAACCACGAAATCTGAATTGGACCGAATCTAACTGAACAAAAATATTCCAAACAACCATAACCGTATCCAAAGAAGACAAAATAATTTCCATGGACATGAATCCAATCCGAACTTAAAATTCGAATGTTTTACAAAACATAATGCGCTCCGTAGCGGTGGAAAATGAAACTAAATACTTAGTGCAAGATGGTTAAGATATTTTGTTTATAGTTAGTGTTAAATTAGAACTTGGTTACGGTTAGGTAACAGTTAGGTTGCAATTACGTTCTGGTGAGCCTTATGTTATATTTAATTTCCGGTTAGGTTACAGTTAGGTCATGGTTAAGTTACAGTTAGGTTAAGGTTAAGTTGCGGTTAGGTTGTGGTTAGATTATGGGTAGGTTATGATAAGGTGATGGTCAGGTTACATTTATGGTATATTTAAGTTACAGTTAGGTTACTGTTAAGATACAGCTAGGTTACAGACAAGTTATGACTACAATATAATTAGACTACGGTTACGATTTTGTTCACAGAATGAACATTACGCATGTTTGATAAAAAATATACACCTATTTTTGTAAAATGGCTCTGAAATTGTAATGCTACATACTAACCTTTTAGCTAATCATCGAGAATCGATTTCATTCAGGGTATAGTCGGATTTAAGAGTGATATAATGAGTTTGAAATTCAAAATATTTCACTTGGGATATCTATGTGAAAAAAGTACTTAGTTAAGTCACTTAACAGTAACGTTGCAAAGGTTAGAAAAAACCCGGTTTAAACCCGGGAATAATCTGGTTTTTAGGAATAAACCTGGAAAAAACCCGTTTTTTTTTTAAATAATTCGGTTTTTTGGGAATAAACCTGGGAACAAACTTGGTCTATTGAAAATAAACCCGAGAATAAACCGACTTTTGCAACTCTACTTAACAGTAATTAATTTTAAGGATAAATATCAACATATTAACACGAAAATCACGCAATCGTTGGACACATATTCCCTCCTGCGTTTCTTATTGCTGTCATTTTGGGCATTTTTGCAGCTAAATATTAGTTTTTTTTAAAACCTAATACAATGTACACTGTAAACAGTTTGACCCTTTTGCTGCATCATCACTCCCCCGCTTTTATAGAATATCTCTCTTTTGACCTATGAGAATCCTCCATAGTAGGCTGAAGTAATCATTTTCTATAAAAGCGATGGAATGACGATGCAGAAAAAGGATCAGATTTTTAACAGTGTATTTACACATATTTCAAGTTAAAGATAAAATCATAAAAATTTCAAGTTCGTTTAACTTTATTATTACGGACCCGGGCAACGCCGGGCGGGTCAACTAGTATCAAAATATAAACGAGATTAAAATGTAAAAACTGAAATTTATAAAAAATAAATTCTATTTTTAAACAAGAAAGAAAAAATCATGCGTCGAGTATAGATCACTAAACACATTCAGAATAATGTAACAAAACTGCAGTTTTGTTTAAAAAATTAAAATATTACGTTTCGTTTCACCATATGGATATTCATAACACATTTCAAAACCGAATTTCAGCTCTTCTTATCTACAACCGAAAAATTATCCGAATTTTTTCAGCTATTTAGCATATTATATAGGCATTTAACATATTATATATTAATAACATGCATTCCAAAATTTAGTTTAAGTAAGCGATACATATATTTCAGTTGAAAATTCCCTTTCAGCAATTTTCTCTAATAAGAAGAATGGTACGCGAATACTTTTTGTGCATACCAGTATATAAAGTATAGAATTTATAAATAACGAGTAATATGCAAAAAACTAATTACATTTAAAAGTACATACTGCATTTCAAAATGTATTCTGTAGCGATTATTATACAAAGAGGTACTGTAACTGATTTCTTTTGTGTATCTCGGTAAATAAACAAAAAATGCTATGAATGCTCTGTTAGAATGCGATCGTAGTATAATTTAGTGATTTATTTCACTTTCAATGCATCTGAAATAGCGTAGTCTCTTTAAAATATTCTGCAAATGATTTTTCTCTACATACCATAAAAGAATCGAATTTTTTTAATGCCCTTTTAAATGAACCATTAATCGAATATTCTTCATATGTAATATGAATATATATATATATATATATATATATATATATATATATATATATATATATATATATATATATATATATATATATATATATATATATATATACATATACAGAGAGAGAGAGAGACAGAGAGACTCAAAGAAAAACTAGTCGTTTGGGGACACCGTAATACTTACCCATTATGGATAGGCATAATATAATATATGAAAATAAAACAATGAAAACTATGTATAAAATGCATCACAATTCCAAAACAAAATTTAAGCGTATATTTAAATATTTTTAATATACATAGTAATGCTCTATTAATGAATTGCTGATGAGCCCATTTCGACAAAATATATAAAACGACAAACTACTCAAGTAGCACCGAACTGTTTAAAAGAAACATCCTTATAACTCTAAAAATAATTATCATATTAACTAACGATTTGCTGCTTTGGATTAAGCGTCTCATTTCCAATTAAAATATATCTTTGAATTGAAATTTGAATGAAATAGAGGATCATGAAAAATCTAAGAATGTGAAAACAGGATTACAAATATCTCGGCAACTCATTACCCAACCGACTTCGTTCTTTATGCAAAATTTGTGTTATTTTATTGACTTTTACGTCCACTCCTTAAAATAAAAAAATTCGAAAATTTTTATGTACCTTACATTAGAACGAATTTTTCAAGAGTCCGAAAAAAACAATGCCGGATAATCGAGGTTATTGATATTAAATAAACTTTGTCCCATTCTTACATAGTAATTACATACAAAATTTCAAGCGTCTATCTCAATTTGTTCGGGAGATAGAGCATTTAGATAACCACAGTCAGACAAACACACACACAGACGACGGACGGCAATTTTTTTTTCTAAAAAATGTTTTTCGGAATCTCCAGTATCTAAAACGTGTAAAACTGTCAATGAATAAGTAAATAAATGAATAAAAATAAAAATAAAAATAAAAAATACGATCTTCAAAACGGTTGCAAGACTTACTCTATACTACGTATGTTGGGTAAGTAAAATAGATAAAAATCTATACAAACAAATAAAGCGCATTTTTGTTTCTCGAATCACCGTGAGATAAATAAATTGTTTTAATACAGTAAGAATAATACTTTGTAATTAGAAGAACGTTTCAAACAAACTTTGTAAATGTCTACATGGAAATCTGTGGACACTCTTTTTTAATTAAAGTAAAACTTCAGTAATTTTGTTGAAAGTTTTCAGAAAAGTTCTACGAGAAATTTAACTGACTTACCTTTTAAAATTCATCCTGGTTACCTAGGCAACAAATGATCTGCTGTAAGAAATGTTATAAGAAGTGTATGAAATATTTTGAATTTCTACTCAGTTGAGAATTTTGTAATGATTGGTGCGAGTTTTTATCTCCGCTATTAAAATTTTAGTTTGATTTTTAATTTTAAGTTAAATTAAGACTATTTTGAAGGTTTTAATCGTTATGCATGGAAGAATATTTAAAAGGCTACAGTACAAGAATATTACTTCATACTAGCCGCTCTTGGCAACCAGTTTGGTATCCCTTACACTGTAAAAAAAATTCAAGAGGTTACTAAATATATTTTAGTAAATTTGTATTTCACAGAATTTTTTAGTAGCCATTACAACCTTTTTTTTTTGCAAGTGAAACAAACATTTTTTTTTTTTTTTTTTTTAATAAACTGAACAAAAGAATTTTTTGTAAAACTAACTTAAAACTTTTTAGTATGAGCCACCAAGCAAATTTTAGTAATAGCTCCAAAATTATTTTTAGGAACCATTACGTGTGCCCGAAGGGCAATAGCTTCCTTTGAGCTGCATCCAGTGGGTAAAAAGAGAGACTTCTGAAGCGGAAGATTTTCGGCAAAGCCCCAATAGATGGCAGCACCAAACATTGCTACCTGCTCTATTTTGACATGTTTTAAAAGGGGAGGAAAAGTCCAGAGATAATTATCCATGGAAATTGCTACGACAGGATTTTCATAATCCCTTTATTTAACAAGTACTTACATTGCATACATTCGGTGCATATTTGGTGGCGTCCAGCCTCGAACCAGGATACTTTCAGCCTGGAGTTCGGTGCTATGACCACTAGGTTATCACGATCACACCAAGTGAGTTTTAGTAATAGCTATTAAAAATGTAAAACTATTAACTCTATTTGTTGCTAGCTTTTTTCTAGTAATTCTTACAGATTCCTTGTAACCGAGAAAGATTACAAAAAATTTTTGATCGAGTAAGATTACAAAAAATGATCACTAAAATTTTTTTAGTAGATCGACCCTTTTTTTACAGTGTATGTAATACTAAGCATTTAATCATGGATTAATCAATCAATCATTTTTATTCATAATTTAATTTTACTTGGTGTCTCCTCTGCCAAATTGGTAGACTCTGGTAGCGAAATCAAAAATTTGGTATATTTATGTTAGCCGAATGCAGGGGATAAATCGCCAAACATTGTTACCGTTGCATTTTTTGAATGTCATTACTTTCATTTAAAATATAATCCTTTCAATGATTTTATTTAAAATACACAGCTTTAACTTAAAACTGAAACATTTAAATTCATGACTTTTCCTTCTTTCTTAGAGAGAAAGAAAGAAAAAAAATAATTACTACCATAAACAATGACATTAAATTTTGGCATCAAAGTATTGTCTTAATTTACCGATTCAACACGTGAAAAATGCAAAATGATAACTGGCGACTTTATAATTGCTATTGGCGAGATTTTCACTCGGTCAGTGTAAAAGTACAGAAAATGTTTTGCGATCATGATGATTTTTATGTAGTTTTTCTTCTTTTTTTTCCGAAAAAATATTTTTGATTGAAATGGCCAATTTACATATGAAAGGCATACTTGTTTATGACAATTCCAGGATTTGAACAATTATAATATAGATGAAATGATAGCGATTGAACAATATTTAGCAATTTATCACCGGCACGGATTACCAAAATGGCTTTCTGGCATATAAAAAGCGAAATGGTCAACCCGGAACTATTGATGACAGTCACGCGACTTAGGCTTTTATTATAGAGATGATTGCTTTGTTATAAAAATAGCAAGAAATGTTTATTTTTACTCTAGCATACATTAAAAGTTACGAGTAGGAACCCGTCGAATCAGACGAATGGAATTTTTTAACTAATTGTATTAAATTGAATTTATATATAAAAAAACCGTACAAAAATTTTTACAAGAAATCAAACTTCTATTGGCAGAAAAACTCACTCTTAAAACTTACATTTTTAATTTAAATTATCCATTAATTTCGACTTTTCAAATTATTGAAAAATTAAATTTTATTACTATAAATAATTAGTAGCACGCAATTAAGATAAAAATAAAATATAAAGCTATTAATTCAAACTTTGATCTTTGGTTACATAAAGAAAAGTGCACAAAAAATCGGGCTAATTTGGCATAATCATAATTTTTTTCATCGAAATCTAAAGCGAAGCAACACCAGTTTCTGAAAAATACCCAGATGATAATGTCCATGAGGGAGTTCGTTTCAAATATCTTGCTCAAATTTTAATATTTTGACATCAATTTTTTTTTTTTTGCATATGACAGCTGAGGATGATTTGCTACCGGGTTCATTTTTTCCTTTTTCGATTTTGGTTCGCTATTTTTTATATTATGATAGTTTCAATTTTAGAACCAGTTCTAACCGGTTTCAAAAGTTTAAGTAATTAAAAAAAATATATTAAATCAAATTTGAAAAAGTAAAAGTTATTCCTGTTGTAGATCGTCCGAAACTATCCTATACAATAAATAAATAAATAAATAAATAAAAATATTAAAATTTAAGCGAGATATTTGAAACGAGCGGCGCTTCCGGATCTTTTTGGGTGTCTGATGTGGGGCCTAGTCACCGAAAAAGACCCGGATGATAATGTAAAGTACATGGGAGCATTCTTTTCAAACATTTCGCTCAAATTTTAATATTTTGACATCAATTTTTTAGCATAGAATAGCTGAGGACGATCTACAATCGGCCTAGTTTTTTACTTTTTCGATTTTGCTTTTATATGTTTCTATATTATGATAAGTTTACTTTCAGAACCGTTTTAAACTGGTTTTGAAAGGTAAAGTATATTTTTTTAAATCTGAAACCAAAACTGAAAAAATAAAAACTAGGAGGGTAGGGGATCGTCCTCAGCTATCCTATGAAAAAAAAAAAAAATCATGTAAAAATATTAAAATTTGAGCGAGATATTTGAAAAGAACACCCCGATAGACTTAACATTATCATCCGGGTCTTTTTCTGTGACTAATTTTGTTCCTTAAGTCATTTTCACCGTCACAAAATTTAAATGCCTAGTTTTTCATACCTTATTCACTATTTTAAATCTATTTTAGCGTGGAAGAGATTATTAATATTTCTAAACTTAATGTCACATTTATCAGCTACGGCTTTGGGTAATGAACATTCACATTATTAACTTGAAATATTAATCTCAGTACCGGCAAAATCCAGAAATTTATTCTTTTAAACATATTCTTAGTAAAATATGCAATTTTACCAAAATAATTCTCGTTTTTATTTTAAAGTGACGCCATTTTCACTCATTGAAGCATGATTGAAATCCATCTCTCTGATATTAGCGTATCAAACTCAGTATCAGTAGAATGAAAAAAAAAAACTGTAATGTAACATTTTTATAGAGGGAAATGTTTGTCTGTTTATGTAACGAGATTTTCTGATTACATCAAAACAAATTTACGCTATTTTTAATTGTTACCATCAATATTGTTAAATCCTTTGTCCATGTTTATTTATTTTTATTTTTTATCCTTTCACCTTTAATGCTCGTGACATTTTTATATATGATGTAACGTGAAAAGAAATTGTATTTTTTTAATGTTTGAATATTCTTATGGAATAAGATAAAAGTTTTACTTTTAAATAAATTATTAGTCTGAAGAAGTTAATTTACTTCTTTTTTTTTTTTTTTTTTTTTTTTTTTTTTACATTTTAAAGTAGTAATCGGCGTCCGCATTATATTCCGGAAGCTGGAGAGTTAAAGTAACATCCTTATGAACGCTTTAGTCAACATTGTAGCAGTTTATTAGATTTATTCAGTAGAAGAGATTGGGGAAATAATTCCTCAAGATTATACCATCGAAACTAAAACAAATCATTTTAAATAGCAAAGAATATAAAAAGCTTTTGTACAAGGAATTTTATCTAACGCTGTTGCTGAGAGAAAGAAAAAAGAAAACGAAGCTAAGAAGTTAGAAAAGGAGAAGTAGGATAAAGAGTTAAAGAAGCCAGAGTTAAAGGAAAAGTTAGAGCAAGAAATAGAGCTACTGGAATCGGAAATTGAGCTAATTGAGTTATCGGAAATTGAGCTAAGAAAGCTAGAATTAAATCATCAATTGGAACTGGCGAAAATACAGTCACAGAGACAAATGCAAGGTAAATACATTTTAAGTGATTTTGATACTAATAATTCAAAACGAAAATTTACATTACCGACGTTAGAATTTCGCCAATTTGATGGTGATTTAAAAGAATGGTTGCCATTCTGGAGTCAGTTTGATCAAATTCACAATGATCCTGATATTGCGCCAGAAAATAAATTTCAATACTTGATCCAAGTAACAGTCATTGGATCTAGAGCGCGACAAGCTGTTGATAGTTTTCAGCCAACAGGTGGCAACTATGCAAAAGCTATTGAGAGTCTTAAAACTCGTTTCAGTAGGGAAGATCTTTTGGTAGAAGTATATGTCGGAGAATTATTAAAATTAATTATATCTGTTCAATCAAAAGGAAAATTTTCCATTACAACATTATATGATAAACTTGAGTCGTATTTACGAGCTCTTGAGACACTAGGCGTCACAACAGATAAATGTACTTCAATTTTATATCCAATGGTAGAATCCTGTTTTGCAGCTGAATTTTTGAAAGAGTGGAATCGAACCCATACGACTCCTGTTAGTTCTGATGCAAAAGAACGTCTGGATAATTTAATGATGTTTCTCAAATCTGAAGTTGAATGTGATGAAAGAATTAATTTAGCAGTGTCAGGTTTTGGTTTAACGAAAAAAGATGATGCAAACTTTAGGAAAAATAAAGGTTACGATGATACTATTAAACATTTACCAACTGTTGCTACGCTCTTAACAACTTCTTCAAAGCCAGATTTGAGAAAAAATTGCGTTTTTTGCAACGGAAGACACCTTAATTTAGAATGCTTTTCGGCACGAAAGATGACTTTTAATGGAAAGCAGAATATATAAAAGGATAAAAGATGTTGCTTTTTATGTTTAGAAACGGGTCACACAACGAAGCAATGTAAAGCTGAATGTGAAGTGTTTCTTTTTTGATAAAAGGCATGCGTCTGTGATGTGTCAAATGCTAGATAAAAACAAGCCAAACGAAAAGAAAGAGGAAGAAAAATCATCTGGAAAAGAAGCAAATATGGCCAATTTTAACAGAAATCCTAAAGTATTTCTTCAGACGCTCAAAGGAAAAACCCTTTCCGACGACAAGAAGAAAGATGTTCGAGTGATTTTTAATTCAGGTTCTCAAAGGTGGCACATTTTAAAACATCTAGCCGAAGAAATAGATTATTTACCGTTTCAAGAAGAAAAAGTTACGCATTCTCTTTTTGGCGGAGTCACAACAAAGGATTATAATCATCATTACCACAAGGTAAGATTAAGTCATTAAAAGAAAAAATTTAAGTGTAATTTTGAAGTTTTGGATCAAGACATTATATGTGAAAATGTTATGCCTGTAGAAAAGGGATCCTGGTTTAAAGAATTATCGAGAAAAGGGATCACTTTGACGGATGTTGGTAAGACTACTTAATCTATTCAAGTATTAATTGGAGCCGATGTACTGGGAAAATTACTGACAGGTCATAGAGAAATACTCTTGTCGGGATTAGTTGCGTTAGAAACATATTTGGGTTGGACCTTAATGGGAAAAGTTCCACAAGATAATACGTCTAAAGATAATTTAGTTTTATCAGTTACGTAAAAGAAGCAGAGATTGCCCATTTATGGAAATTAGATTTACTTGGAATACATGATCCGATTGAAAAACAATCTAAAGTGGAAATTGATCATAAGGTGAAAGAGAATTTTTTACAGATTGTAAAAATGATTGAAGATAATCGTTATGAAGTTTCTTTGCTATGGTCAGAAGATACACCACCTCTACCTGATAATCTGAGTTTTGCCAAGAAATGATTAATTAGTGTTACGAACAAGTTGCTTACTGATAATCTTTATCAAAAGTATGAAAACTTGCTTCTAGAATGGCTTGATGATAAAATCATCGAAGAAATTTCACAGTCTGAAATGAATCTTTATGGAAATTATTTACCTCATCGACCAGTGATAAAAGAAAACAGTACAACCCCCATTCATCCAGTATTTGATGCATCAGCTAGAATACAAAATCACCCATTTTTGAATCAATGTTTACATTGTAGCCCAAATCTTATTGAATTAATTCCTGATATTCTCTTAGATTAAGAAAAAAGAAATTTGATATTGTAGCTGATATCAAGAAAGCATTTTTACAAATAATTGTTCGTAAAGAAGACCGAGACTTTTTGCGTTTTTTGTGGTGGATCCAGAAGAAAGAAATATTAGAATGTTTCGAACATACTAGAGTTGTATTTGGAGTCAAAAGTTCTCCTTTTCTTCTTGCTTCCGTCATTGAATATCACATCAAAAACGACGAAGAATACGACATCAATCTTAAACAGCAGTTGCTAAGAAGCTTTTATGTTGACAATGTCGTTGCTAGTGTCTAAACAAAGGAAGTCTCTTATGGCTAAAGGTGGATTTGATTTGAGAGATTGGGAACAGGCAGAAGAAAGAAAAAACAGCGGAAGTAACGAAGATACTACTGTACTGGGATTACAATGAAATAGATTTGTAGACGTTTTGAAAGTTAACGTAACCTGGAAGAAAGATGTAAATATAGAAAAAATAACAAAACCAGTTATGCTATCCGTCGCACATGAAGTTTTTGATCCAGTGGGTTTTACTGCTCCTGTTGTGATATGTCCCAAGATGATTTTACAGAAAACATGGAAAGAAGGAATGGGATGAAGGATTGGGATGGATTTCTTGGGATGAAGAAATCACTGGTGATATAAAAAGACTAATTTATTGAATGGTTTCGTGAATTTAATATTTTACAAGAAATTCAGATTCCTAGATATATTCAATTAACCCCAGATAATTTAAAAGCTTGTACCCTTCATACATTTTGCGATGCAAGTCAGTATGCGTATGCTACTGTTATATTTTTAAGGGTAGAGACTAAAGATCGTGTAGAATTATTCCTGCTTGCTGCAAAATCCCGCATCGGTCCTTTAAAATGTGTAACCATACCTAGAATGGAACTTTTAGCTGCTTTGATTGGTGCTAGATTGACTAAATCAGTAACTGTCGCAATGGGCTGGGAAGATATGGAAAAATATTTTTGGAGCGATTCCACGACAGTTCTTGCATGGATATCCAGGAAAGAAAATTGGTCTGTTTTTGTTAGAAATAAAGTTCAAGAAATTAAAAATGTGAGTGATCCGAATTTATGGAAACATGTACCGGATGAAATTAATCCAGCAGACCTGCCATCTAGAGGATGTAAAGCAAAACAGCTGGTGTCTCTCAAATGGTGGGAGGGACCACATTGATTTAAAGATTCTGAAGAATATAATAAATATATGAATTTCACGTGTCAAAACATAAACGAAGAAGAAATTGAAAAAGAAGAATTAAAATCTACAAAATTACTTGTAAATGTTGATGATAGTACTGATAGAATCTGGTACTACCGGTATTTTTACAGTTAGGAGAAAATCGTACGTCTTGTTGGTTGGATACTTCGTTTTAGATATAATTCTTGTAATCCAAAGGAACAGATCAAAGGAAAATTGACAAGTCAAGAATTTAAGAGAGCAGAGGCGAAGATAATTTGGATGATACAAAAATTATGTTTTTCTCATGAAAGTGAGGGGAGATTGAAAGCTCTGGAGAAATTTAAGGATGACCTAGACATAATACGTGTAAAGACTAAAATTATGTTCAGGCAAGACAATTTAGATTTCCTCAAACCTATGGTGGTTCCTTCAGATCACGAAGTTGTCAGACGATTAATTTTATATTACCACAAAAAAAAACTGTTGTGCAGGTCCTCAGATTCTTTTAAATTTGCTTAGAGAAAAATACTGGATTTTGAATGGAAGAAGAACTGTGAGCTCTGTTTTATCAAAATGTACCATCTGTAAAAGGTTTAATTTGAAGAATTTAGAATCATCTCCAGTTTCTCTGCCAGAAAATCGAGTGAAAGATGCAGCAGTATTTCAGATTATCGGCACTGATCTAGCTGGCCCTCTGTTTCTTAAAAATAAACTGAAGAGTTGGGTTGTCTTATTTACATGTGCCATTTACAGAGCAGTGCATTTGGAGCTTGTGACTTCAATTTCTACAGAAGCATTTTTGATGGCTTTGAGAAGATTTGTATCTCGCAGAGGAAGATGTTCTATTATGTATTGCGACAACGGTTCCAATTTTGTTGGTACAGCCAATTTTTTAAAAAGATTGAAATGGAACCGCATACTGAAGCATGGAACAATAAATTCTATCACATGGAAATTTAACCCTCCAACGGCTGCTTGGTGGGGCGGATGATGGGAGAGGCTTATCAGATTGATGAAAGATCTATTAAAAAGAGTTTTAGGACAGGCTTGTTTGAACTATGAAGAGATGATAACAGTATCGGATAACTGTGAAAGCATTATAAATTCGCGACCATTAACTTACATGTCAGAGAAGGAGTCCATCAAACCCATATCTCCGGACATGTTTCTGAAAGATATTCATGAATGTCGTTTATCAGACTTTGATGCGGTTGAGGAAAGTTCTCTCACTCGAAGACTTAAATATAGACAAGGGCTGCAAAAAGATCTATGAAACAGATTTAGATCAGAATATTTGGATCTTCTTATCCAACGACCAAACGGTAGATGAGTCAAACGTTCAATTGCTGTAGGAGATATAGTCTTGGTGGGAGTAGATAACAAGAAAAGGATCAATTGGCCATTAGGACAAGTTACAGAACTCATTCGTGGCCAAGATGGAAAAGTTCGCCTTTTGAAATTAGAAACGTCTCATTCACAAATGATTCGGCCCATTCAAAGAATCTAACCTCTCGAGGGGTCATCGATTGATTGTACTGAAAATATTTTTCCTAAACCAACTTTGAATGAAAACCTGATTGATCCTCCAAAAGACGAGTCACATATTAAAAAGACGAGATCTGGCAGGATGATAAAGATTCCAGAAAGACTTGACTTGTAATATTTAGGTAAATGAAGTTTTAATTATAATGTATAATCAAAAGGTGGGATGATGTTAAATCCATTGTCCATGTTTATTTATTTTTATTTTTTATCCTTTCACCTTTAATGCTCGTGAAATTTTTGTATATCATATTACGTGAAAAGAAATTGTACTTTTTTAACGTTTTGAATATTTTTATGGAATAATGTAAAAGTTTACCGTTAAATAAATTATTAATGCTGAAGAAGTTAATTTCCTTCTTTTTTTACATTTTAAAGTAATAACAGGCGTTCGCATTATAATCCGAAAGCTGGGGTGTTTAAATAACATCCTTTTGAACGCTTTAGTCAACACTTATAGTCATCCTCATGATTTCCTTTATCTGTGCAACAATGAAAGTTCCACATTACAATTATTGTGAAGAAATTTCATATATACTTTTAAAATTAAAACATTAAAGTGGATCATTCCAAAAAATAGCGAGCACTGGTACACCTACAAATAAATTGCTTGTGTTTAAATATGCAACGATAAAAACTCACTCAATTTAAAGTTCAGGCCAAATGACTAAAAAATGCCTTCTCTTTTGCATATATAGATATAGATTATTGTTATGATGTTTAGGAATTTATGCCATTGAAACTTTTAAGTTAATAGGTATTAATTTGTTACACAGATTTTAAAAAACGAAAAAAATATTAATTTTGCAAAATAAATAAATAAATAAATAAAAATAAATAAATAAATAAATAAAAAATAAATAAATAAATAAATAAATAAAATGAAAAAAAAAATCCATGCCGTACAATTGTAACTATTTAATTATAGTATAACAAAAAAAAAAAAAAAAAAAAAAAAATCATCATTCTTTTCAACAAATACAGCGTAGTTGAAACGTGTTTATTTTTCGGTTTGTCTATCGGTCTGTGTGAACTTTAACTCTCGTAAGTGTACTCGGATTGCCCTGATTTTGTTATATGTTGTTGATGTTTGCTATGCACGATCGATAATGAAAATGATGTGTGTAGCAATTTTAACTTACAGGGATAGTCAAAATTTTCCATTATATTATGATATATAGAAAAAATCGTTTTAAGTTCATTTTAATGTCATCAATCTCAAACATAATAAAATTTGTAAGCATTTATGCAGTGCACTGACTAATGCATTTTGATGAGATGGGTAGCAAAGCATTTAATATTCATTTACAGGGCTTTCAGAAGATAACTGTTGCATAATGGTAAGTGTTTTCAGCGTATTTTAGTTTTGTTACATACTTTAAATAGAATGAAAATGATTTTCATTGCACAAGGTTAAGATGTTTATTGTATAACATGATGTGCATTGCATTTATCATTCATTTACGGGGATACGCAAAAGTTTCGAATTGTGTACTGTATCTGGAATGCCCAGTATATTAAAAATAAGTAAAGGAAATACTATTTCATTTATGGTACACCCATTTAGTTAAATTTTGTTTGTGTATACAATGCTATAGATTTGTGTGTATAGTTTGGCTTGTATTTAAGTCGGTCAATTATCTACCCGTGACATATAGGCTCTAAAGGGGGGATGCCCTTCATGGTTGTTTTTATAAGGGAATCTAACCCGTATTTACGCAAGGAAATCCAAGGTTTGAAGAAAAACATTGAAAACTCCGAACGGTTTGGCCGACGACCGCGATTGGGTTCGAACCCACCACCTGCAGTCTACCAGTTTCGGAGGCAGAAACTCTCAGCCACTGGTGCTTCGATTTGTGTATATAAATGCTATAGCTTATTTATTATACAGGGCTTCATAAAAGAATTCGCAATCACTGTGGATTTTCAGCATGAATGGGTTAAAGGTAGCTTTCCATTTTCAAATTGAATTACATTTATTATGCTTAGACATGTTTGTACAATATAAGTAAAATCACACGCAGGGCTGAGCTACATGACTTACTAATGATCATAATATTTGGATGTGTGATTTGAAGAGTCTTAAATATATTTTAACTCGAAAAAAATTTTAACGTAATATGTAGCACAAATCAAAGTCTGAAGATATCATACAGGATTGTACAAAGAAATTAAAGTATGTTTCCGTATATTAATAGAAACTGCTGAACACGAATTTTCAAATTATTATACACTTTTTACTAAACTAAGTTGTTTTGTAAGCATGTTTTGTAATGTGGATCAAATTGTAGGTTAAATACAGAACTGCACTAAGTAATTGGATCTTTTTTCTGCTATGTACGGTAATAGCTGAAATCTGGTTTTCAAATCAGTTATGAGTTTTCTAAAATGTTTACACTTTTTCTTTAATTAGCAAAATTTTGGTAAAGAACAGGAAGTGTTGGAAATTGCTATATAATCTATGCTTGAGGTATTTATTTTTCATTCTTTTTTTAAATTTCCACTGATTTAGTAGTTAGTTATTATAGCAACTATTGTTTTAATTTTTTTCTATTTTTATTTATTTTATTTTATTTTTTGTAAAAGAATGACATTGGCAGGTGCTCTTATTCAGAAACCATGAAAAGGGACATTTTTTCAATAAAAGCCGAAGATCTTTCAGAAAATCCTATCGAAATAGAAGTTTTGAGAAATATATCTGGATATGACGGGACAATAATAGTCTTTATGAGGCATCAATAGCTTATAACTCAAAACGAAATTTATTTATAGAAAACAGTTACAATTTTAACAAAAACACTATTAAATTCTAAATCCTTTCAGTAATCTTTCCAGCAGGAATAATGTTTTATGTTGCAAAATGAATAAATAAATGTGTCAGAAAATTTCTTTTCAGGGAAAATATGCACTTAATTTTCCGTAAAACTGTTATGTGCTGCCGTGCCTATTGATAGGTTCTTCTTCATGTAAAATCAGCAAATGTTTTACAGTATAGATGTATATGCACTTATATATACGTATCACGCATGGGTATATACAGGTTTTCCTGCCAAATAAAGAGCATAACCTTATCAGAATAAATATGAAATTTATGCTTTCTTGGGATTGGAAAAACTCGACTAGTTAATCTTTGTAAAACTCATTGAAGTACTTTTTGAAGTATAAGTCTAATAATACTTGGCGGGAAAGTTGTAATCTTGGATCCGCGTATTTGAAGCTACTAGAAATCTATTTCTGTTTTAAAAAATCATTGGTCATAAGGCATATTTTATTGTTTTGAAAATTAATTTTTAAAGCATATATTCACAGAATAAAAGGATTTTCTTTTACTTTGTTTTAATACGTATGTTGATATTTTTTAATGAATTTACGCTATAAAAGAAAGTAATTTACACTTAAACATTTCTTTCTTCTAACTTACATCGTAGAAAATATAATCAACATTAAAAAAAATTAATTCCATGTCATCCTTTGTATAAGCATTATTTTATCATCATCAAACCCAATAATATTTTAATTTTTTTATCACATTTTGCGTAAACTTCTACAAAAAAAAAGTCATTTTGTAACAAAAATCTCATTATTTTTTTATAAACATATTTTAAATAATGTAATCTAGTAGAAAGGAAGCAAGAATTGAAACATACAAATAAAATATGACACAACAAGCTTATATTTCTTATGCTATTAGTTAAGTCAAATATAAGTGTTATTTCGTAATTCAGGGTATATTTCTGTATTATTTTAAATGAAGTTTTTTCCCATGTCTTTTTTTCACTAAGAGTGAAATGAAAAAATATTACTTAATTTTTATGTAATTGCGTATTTCATCCATCATATTTGATGTATTTTAATTTATTTAAATGTTAACCTCACTTAGTAAAATTTATGTCATGAGAAATAAAAACACTTTTCAAAGAAAAGAAATTTATGTACAGCAAAAGTAGTAATAGGTTAAGATTTTATAAGCATTAAATTTGCTAATATTTTAAGAATTTGTATTTTCTGACAATTTGTGTAAATCTTTGAAAAAGTAGTTTATATAGTTTCAAATCCCATTATTTTTTTTCCTACGATGAAAATAAAAATAATCAAGAAACAAAAAAGGTGAAAAGGCAAAATTTTATTCTTAAACTGCTTAGAAAAACGATAAAAAGTCTGGATTGAAAAAAAGTATTTACCAGCGATCTAATTATATATATTTTTTTTCAATTTGTAACTTAGGAATTGTAAAGATAAAAAAATATATACAGCATCCTTAGAAATAATTCTTGTGTGTCCTGCTGTTTTGAAAGAAAAAGAAGTGAAACGGGGAACGTAATATTTCATTATTGTTTGAGATTGCTAAATTTTATATAAAGTTAACGATTAACCGAACGATAATAAAAAATATGATTTAAAAGACATATATCTTTTGAAAAGTTAATTTGGGGAAACAAAATATTTATTTCAAAATTCTGCTTTTGTATTTTCAAAATTTTCACATGTAATTTGCACTTTTCATGTATTTTATATTAAATGCAAAAGAAATTTATATTAAAAAAATTATTATTTCATTTGTAATACTTGAAGTATTTAGAATTATTTAGAATCTTTTGTCATGAGATAAAATTAACTTAATTTTTTTTATGAATAATTAATTTCTTATTCAACATTTTAGGCCAGTCAAATTGTCATAAATAGATGCAAAAATTCTGCTAGAAGATTTTATGTTTTTAAACTGTTTATGGGGATGCTAGTAACAAGAATTAATGGTTTTCTAACAAAATATCTCGAGGCTAAATTTTGTGGAGCCAAAAAACCACAAAATTTTCGGACTTTTTTCAGTTTTTTGCCTATAACTCAAAAATTATAAAATTTTTGTGTACCATACTCAATGACAAAAAGAAAGAGCATTAAATTTTCTACAAATTTCCACAATAAAACTGTTTTTCTAAAGCCAATATTAATCGCGCTGCAGCTTTCTAAAAGTGACTTTTTTTTTTTCAAATTTTGTGGAAAAATTGCAAAAACGAAAATTTGGCATATTTTTTCATTATTTTATCCTCTTTAATGTAACTTATTTAAATTACAGGTATTTGTATGATAACAATCATGATCATTTACAACGGTAACATTGTAAAACAAATTAAGAACATTATAACTTTTTTTGTATTTACAGTTTTAGTGGAAAACATTAATATTAGGTATTTAACTGAATGTAAGTAAAAAATACTTACGGTGACATTTTTACATCCCTTCCTTCTGGATAAATAATGTCGTCGACATTTTCGTAGTTGATCCCATTCCTTTTTTTTTTTTTTTTTGCAAATTGCCGAGCATTCGAGTCATAATTTCTGAAAAGAACATGCTATGCTCCACCCTTTTCTACAGCTGCATGACACAACATGGATCAAGGATTCAAGTGCCGGGTCTTGGCACATTTGAACTGGCTGAAAGAGATCATGTGAGCCCACCCCCGTTCTTTAGGAGGGATGTGTTTTCTAGCCTAGCTTCTACCTGATGATAACATTTGAGAAAATGATGCGGCGCAGCCTCTCGTGTTGGTGGTAGTCTTGCAAAATTAACTTTTCTTTTTTATGGCAGATTTAGCTAATAACTGAAACTTGAAGGTGTTCAAATTCTGTGTGGTAGCTATGCATTCACTGTATAGTGCAATATGGAATTTTTTGATGATTTCTTGGCAGGTAGAACCTATTTTGTTGAATAAGGAAGCTATTTCTCCAAGCTGTTCATGTTTTTTCACAGTGTTACAAAACTTTTAATTTCTTTGCCCAAAAAGAGCGGATGTTGTATCGCATCCGCATATTGCATGAGAAAAAAAAACATTGTTGTAATTGTATTTGAACTACATGGTTGAAAACCACTTGGTTCCGATGTTACCTCTTCCTGGCTTTTAGAAAAACAGATTTTTGTGCTGATAGCCTAAGCTTGTCGTAATCACGAGAAGGTCAATAGCTTCTCCTGCAATTACGACGCTTTCAAAAGATTCATCTCTTGAAATGGCTGAGGTAACTATCATGACATCAGCTTTTTCTTTTGTCTGCTCAACTTGAATTCTGTTATTTTGAAATTCTTGTTATGATATTTTTTATTTGTTTCAAGCAATGAAATAAAGCGGCTCTTGTTTTTGTCATTGGCTTCGTCAACGAATGATGCGGGTCGACACCCTCTTTTCTCTCCACTTGTTACAGATTGATCTAGTTTAACGCGACAAAAACTATAATACCATGCATCTGCAAGTCAGGTTCGTGCTGAATAAGCACAATTATTTTCTGGGACCCTTCATCCCCTCGTTTTTCAAGAGTTTTCAAAAATATAATTTTCGCTTCTAATTTCATTACTTTGTGAATCAAATTTCTCTTTGCGTAGGGCTTTTTTATTGTTTTTCATTGAAGTCACTGAGATTACCTTCATCACATAAGAAGTAATTATCTTTAAGCTTGAAAGAAGTGCCTGATCTGAAGGACAAATTATAGTCAGTGTAGAATCTTCACCCCGACGAACATATACTGCTATCATTCTCTCATTCACATATGTTTTTTTGCCAATCATCCTGTATTCTAACTTCCTTGCTACTTTTAAAAAAACTGATTAATATTACTTTTGATGAATATTACTTTGAAGCTAAACTCTATGTTCAAACAGCTTGGAAAGTCTTTCTGGCTCACAACGCGAGTTTCACTATTTGAAGCCGTTTGGCAAAGTAAACACAATTTTGGATAGAGCTCACTCATTTTTCCTCACTGCACGAGAAGAGATACAATAAACTTAATAGTAGCATATTAGAAGAGTATGTCTTTAAAAAAAGAACACGTGCATCTGAACGAAAGCGGCTCGGGAACGTCACTGACCACAATCTTCCATCAGCATTCCTTTTTTTTTTATCCTCAACCCTCCCTCCCTTTGTAATTGTTTTCTTATAGGGTTTATAGAATTTGTGCATCTCCTGTCTGCCTTTCTTAAAACATTCATTTTTCATCAATCAATAAGTCTAGTTAATTTTCATAGTTAGTGATGAAAAAAAGGTTTTTTGGAACGGGAGGCTAAAAATAGATCACTTTCTGTAAAGTTAAAAAAAAAAAGACATTTTCAAAAAAACATAGCGCGCTTAGTAATGGGTTTAGAAAAAAGTTTTTAGAACAAAATTTATAGAGAATTTAATGTTCTTTCTTTTTGTCATTAAGTATGTTAAGCAAAAAGTTCATAATTTACAAGTTACAGGCAAAATATTGAAAACATTTTTTACTTACATTCAGTTAAATACCTAATATTAATGTTCTTTACTAAAGCTCTAAATACAAAAAAGTTACAATGTTCTTAAATTTACCATGTTACCGTTGTAATTCATCATGAATGTTATCATGCAAATACCTGTAGTTTAAATAAGTTACATTAAAAAGGATAAAATAATGAAAAACTGTGCCAAATTTTCGTTTTTGCAATTTTTCCACTAAGTTAGAAAAAAAGAGTCACTTTCAGAAATCTGTAGCGCTCTTAGTAATGGCTTTAGAAAAACAGTTTTAGTATGAAATTTGTAGAGAATTTAATGTTCTTTCTTTTTGTAGCTAAGTATAGTATGCAAAAAATGTATAATTTTTTAGTTATAGGCAAAAAACTGAAAAAAGTCCGAAAATTTTGTGGTTTTTTGGCTCTACAAAGTTTAGCCTCGAGATATTTTGTTGGAAAAACATTAATTCTTGTTACTAGCATCCCCATAAAAATTTTAAAAACATAAAATCTTCTAGCAGAATTTTTGCATCTATCGACTCTTTTTTCTGACAATTTGACTGGCCTGTTATTAAATAACTAGAAGATAGCCCGTCAAAATGACGTGTTTTCATTTTTAAAGAATGATAAAAAATTACAACAGCTGTGGTCAATCATAGCCACTTTAGGCTGAAACAATTTTGATAAATACAGCGATTAAACTTGGAGAGGGAAAAATATAACAAAAAAAAAAAAAAAAAAAAAAGGAAGAAAGAAAGAAAGAAAATTTCAACAGAAATCTGCATTTAAAACTATAGCAAAACTATCTGGTAGAGGGGGGTGGGGATTATAATGAAATTTAAAACGCACCCGCGGTTTGCTTAAATAAAAAGTTTTAATTAAATATTGTTTTTTAAAAAATCGTGAAAAGATTTCAAAGCGAAGTAAAATGTAGTGACGTCATTTAAAGCTTCCACTGTAAATCTGACCAATGAGAACGCTCCATTACGACTATGGAACGGTTTCATTCGTCAGAAAGTAGATTGCCTTTAAAATCGGAGATAACTTTTCACAATGTTTTTTATAGATTTGAAATTCTCAAGAGTCATTCACGGCTGTAAAGAAAAAAAAATTAAAGCAACCCGAATATAAAAACTTTAACAATATTGCATTTAAAACGCACCTTCGCTTTCCTTTAACCCATTTTAGGCCAAGCACAGAAATTTTATAAAATGTAGCATTATTTTTATTGAAATATGCTTAAATTACATACATTAAGACACAAAAAAAGATTCGTGCATGAAAAAAAATATTTTATATAAGAAATAATATTTTATATAATAATATAAAATATTATTTCTTATAATGAATAATATGAATATGAATAATATTTTTATGACTTTTGTTTTATTCTTATTTCATATACAGAATTTGCAACTTTAATCTATTTTAAAAACATATAATTCATTTCAATTGGAATAATAATATATTTTTAAAAAGTCGAATTTGTCAAAGGCGTTTCAAATTAAAACTCTAGCGTATTTTGAAAATTTTTTAAGAGAAAGTGTTTACTCCAATTGAATTACTAATATTTTATGGATGTCTTCAAAAGCCTTAAAAAATAGAAGAAAAATAAAATTCTTGAAAAAAATGTGTCAGAGTGTTAAAAAAAATATATTTATCGAAATGTTTCGTATACGAACCTTTGGCCGAAAATGGGTTAATAAAAAGTTTTAATTAAATATACTTTTTGAAATCGTGGAAAGATTTCAAAGCGAAGTAAAATGTAGTGACGTCATTTACAGCTCCCACTGTAAATCTGACCAATGAGGACGCTCCATTACGACTATGAAAAGTTTTCATTGGTGAATCAGTTTCTTTTTCTCGTGGATAAGTTGACTCCGGAATTGTTATACACGGAGGAGTTTTATATATATAATCCTCATGAATGTCAAAACGTTAAGATTTTTTTCTTGTCTTATGCAGTTAAATAAAAGAACATTATAATTTTAAAACCCATTTTTTGCATAAAATACAGGGTGGTCATAAAAAAAACTCTGCCGATATACGGAGCTCTAGCAGCCAGTTCGCTCAACCGATCGAAATGAAATTTCAGATATAGCTATTTAGAGGTATGAGCTCGATATTCTGTGAACGACAACAAAATGGCGCTCACGGTTACGGTTATAGTTACAGAGCGCATGCGAAAACCATAAAGAGCTTTGAACCGTACGTGTATCGCAAGAAATGGACATGCTATGCACGCACAAGAAACCGTTTTGCGAATCCTCCCCCCCCCCATAAAAAAACTCGATTAGGGTGCAAAGAGGAAATTTCCATATGACACAGAGTCAGTACACTAATCTCTGATTACAATACAGATCGAAGAAACTAAAACTTTTGTTTTGATTGCACATTTTCCACATGGGTGTCATCACAGACAATTAATTGTGATGGCGCCCTTGTGGAAAATGTGTAATCAAAATAAAAGTTTTAATTTCTCCGATCTGTATTGTAATCAGAGATTAGTGTACTGACTGTGTGTCATATGGAAATTTCCTCCTTGCGCACAAATAGTGTTTTTTCTATGGGGGGGGAGGATCCGCAGAACAGTTTTTTGTGCGTGCATAACATGTCCGTTTCTTGCGATACACGTACGGTTCCAACGCTCTTTAGGGTTTTCGCATGCGCTGAGCATTTTGCGATGAAAAAAAATGGGTGTTGCCATTGGAAATTTTCGAGTTTCTGTAACTATAACCGTAACCGTGAGCGCCATTTTGTTGCCGTTCACAGAATCTCGAGCTCATACCTCTGAATAGCTATATCTGAAATTTCACCTCGATCGGTTGAGCGGACTGGCCGCTAGAGCTCCATATATCGGCAAAGTTTTTTTATGACCACCCTGTATAATTAAAAAAAAAGAATCCATTTGTGATGGAAATCTTGGATGATTATTGTATCTAGTAGATTTAATATTGTTTATTACGAATTACCATCAATGCCGTGAAAAGGAGATCGACAAAAAGACAAGTATGCAGCCAGGTTCTTTAGAGAAGTTTTATTTTAGCCCTTTTGAGAGAGTAGGGCGCTCAGCGTGATTATTGGCAATTACAGCATAGCCAGCCAAGTGAGGAAGTAAAGTTCTTTTAGTCAGAACCAAGATAACATGAGTTGTCAGATATCGCCAAAGGTTACAATGTTTGGCATGTATATATTTGGCCAAAATATACGTGCAATATTTTTTCTTCTGAGAGAGAGATTTTGTACTTAGCATATCAACAGAGTTTAAATTTTGATATTGGAATTTGAAAAGGCAAAGGAATTTTGTGGGATAGGCCTTGGGGCTCATGAAGCGGTCTAAAATTCGCGAATGGATACCATATAAGGAACGGTAGCATGAGAAGGAGATATATTCGAATATGTACGACGCGCAAAACATCTTATGCAGCATTTTTATTGTAGAGCAGCTGGTATAAGAAAACCACATTCGGTTTTCATGACCATATAAGGTATGGAAAAAGTGAAATACATGTGCTGGGATTTCGGTGACCGTTACATTAAGGGATTGGTTTAAGTATTACTAAAATGAGAAAAGGGGCGATATATTTATAACTTCAACTGTAATGTAGATCCTGTTGTGATCATGATTTTTTAGTTACTTTAAAAGAAAGGATTTTTTTCTTTTTTCTTTTTTTTAAGCTATTGCATAGCTTTTATCACGGGCTTTGAGCGCGGCTACCGAATCCAAAAATTCCGTAACGCGAAAAATCCTAACACATCGGTAACGAAAAAACCTAACACTCGGGTAACGTCGTTTCAGCTCGGCAGACTTCGGCATGGTATCGTTCGGTAGACTTCGGTAGACATTGACGCGGTATTTTTCAGATATTTAGAGAATATCAAATCTCAAACTTATGTTTCTTATTTCAGTTACCATAAATCTATAGTTTCAATGATGAAAATTCCTGATAGAATGTGTATAGAAAAAAATCGTCTTAAGATAAAATAAGGTAGGATAATGTAGCTTTTGGTGATTGGAGACCCGCCCAAAGGTGAGGATCGAAAAATTTCAAATGCTTATTACTCGCGATCTAAATTTCGTAGCGCGGCCAAATTTTGTTTGGTAATTTATTATAAGAGAGTGTTAATTTTTGGTGACAAGAGACCCCCCACGGTGAGGGTCGAAAAATTTAAAATGCTTAAAACTCGCGATCTAATTTTCGTAGCGCGGCCATATTTTGTTTGGTAATTTATTATAAGACAGTTTTAATTTTTGGTGACAGGAGACCCCCCCCCCCGGTGAGGGTCGAAAAATTTAAAATGCTTATAATTCGAAATCTAATTTTCGTATCGCGGCCAAATTTTGTTTGGTAATTTATTATATGAGAGTGTTAATTTTTGGTGACAGGAGACCTCCCACGGTGAGGGCCGAAAAATTTAAAATGCTTATAACTCGAGATCAAAGCGCGGCCAAATTTTGTTTGGTAATTTATTAAGAGACATTATTACGTTTGGTGACAGGTGACCTTCCACCTTGGGGATCGAAAAATTTAAAATGCTTATAACTCGCGATCTAATTTTCGTAGCGCGGCCATATTTTGTTTGGTAATTTACTATGAGACAGTTTTAATTTTTGGTGACAGGAACCCCCCCCCCCCCCACGGTGAGGGTCGAAATATTTAAAATGCTCGCAATCTAATTTTCGTATCGCGGCCAAATTTTGTTCGGTAATTTATTATGAGTGATTGTTAATTTTTGGTGACAGGAGACCCCCTACGGTGAGGGTCGAAAAATTTAAAATGCTTATAACTCGCGATCAATTTTCGTAGCGTGGCCAAATTTTGTTTGGTAATTTGTTATGAGACAGTGTTACTGTCGGTGACAGGACACTCCCCTTGGTGAGGGTCGAAAAATTTAAAATGCTTATAACTCGCGATCTAATTTTCGTATCGCGGCCAATTATTTTTTGGTAATTTATTATGAGAGAGTGTTAATTTTTCGTGACAGGAGACCCCCCAAGGTGAGGGTCGAAAAATTTACAATTCTTATAACTCGCGATCAATTTTCGTAGCGCGGCCAAATTTTGTTTAATGATTTTTTTATGAAACAGTGTTAAATTTTGGCGACAGGAGACCTCCCACTGTGAGGGTCGAAAAAGTTAAAATGCTTATGACTCATGATCTAATTTTCGTAGCGCGGCCAAATTTTGCTTGGCAATTTATTATGAGACAGTGTTACTTTTGGTGACAGGAGAACCCCCACCGTGAGGGTCGAAAAATTTAAAATGCTTATAACTTGCGATCTAATTAGCGTAGCGCGGCCAAATTTTGTTTAATGATTTTTTTATGAATCAGTATTAAATTTTGGCGACAGCAGACCTCCCACGGTGAGGGTCGAAAAAGTTAAAATGCTTATAACTCGTGATCTAATTTTCGTAGCGCGGCCAAATTTTGCTTGGCAATTTATTATGAGACAGTGTTACTTTTGGTGACAGGAGATCCCCCACCGTGAGGGTCGAAAAATTTAAAATGCTTATAACTCGCGATCTAATTTTCGTATCGCGGCCAAATTTTGTTTGGTAATTAATTATGAGAGAGTGTTAATTTTTGGTGACAGGAGACCCCCCACGGTGAGGGTCGAAAAATTTAAAATGCTTATAACTCGCGATCAATTTTCGCAGCGCGGCCAAATTTTGTTTAATGATTTATTATGAAACAGTGTTAAATTTTGGTGACAGGAGACCCCCACGGTGAGGGTCGAAAAAGATAAAATGCTTATAACTCGTGATCTAATTTTCATAGCGCGGCCAAATTTTGTTTGGTAATTTATTATGAGACAGTGTTACTTTTGGTGACAGGAGACTCCCAACGGTGAGGATCGAAAAATTTAAAATGCTTATAACTCGTGATCTAACATTCGTAGCACTGCCAAGTTTTCTTTGGTAATTTATTATGAGACAGTATTAATTTATGGTGACAGTAGATCCCCCATGGTGAGGGTTGAAAATTTTAAAATGCTTATAACTCGTGATCTAATTTTCGTAGCGCGGCCAAATTTTGCTTGGCAATTTATTATGAGACAGTGTTACTTTTGGTGACAGGAGACCCCCCCCCCCCGGGTCAGGGTCGAAAATTTTAAAATGCTTATAACTCGCAATCTAATTTTCGTATCGCGGCCAAATTTTGTTTGGTAATATATTATATGAGAGTGTTAATTTTTGGTGACAGGAGACCTCCCACGGTGAGGGTCGAAAAATTTTAAATGCTTATAGCTCGAGATCAAAGCGCGGCCAAATTTTGTTTGGTAATTTATTAAGAGACACTTTTACTTTTGGTGACATGTGACCTCCCACCTTGGGGATCGAAAAATTTAAAATGCTTATAACTCGCGATCTAATTTTCGTAGCGCGGCCATATTTTGTTTGGTAATTTATTATGAGACAGTTTTAATTTTTGGTGACAGGAACCCCCACACGGTGAGGGTCGAAATATTTAAAATGCTCGCAATCTAATTTTCGTATCGCGGCCAAATTTTGTTCGGTAATTTATTATGAGAGATTGTTAATTTTGGTGACAGGAGACCCCCCACGGTGAGGGTCGAAAAATTTAAAATGCTTATAACTCGCGATCAATTTTCGTAGCGCGGCCAAATTTTGTTTAATTATTTTTTTATGAAACAGTGTTAAATTTTGGCGACAGGAGACCTCCCACGGTGAGGGTCGAAAAAGTTAAAATGCTTATGACTCATGATCTAATTTTCGTAGCGCGGCTAAATTTTGTTTGGCAATTTATTATGAGACAGTGTTACTTTTGGTGACAGGAGACCCCCCACGGTGAGGGTCGAAAAATTTAAAATGCTTATAACTCGCGATCAATTTTCGTAGCGCGGCCAAATTTAGTTTAATGATTTTTTATGAAACAGTGTTAAATTTGGGTGACAGGAGACCCCCCCCCCCCACGGTGAGGGTCGAAAAAGCTAAAATGCTTATAACTCGTGATCTAATCTTCGTAGCGCGGCCAAATTTTGCTTGGGAATTTATTATGAGACATTGTTACTTTTGGTGACAGGAGATCCCCACCGTGAAGGTCGAAAAATTTAAAATGCTTATAACTCGCGATCTAATTTTCGTATCGCGGCCAAATTTTGTTTGGTAATTTATTATGAGAGAGTGTTAATTTTTGGTGACAGGAGACCCCCCACGGTGAGGGTCGAAAAATTTAAAATGCTTATAACTCGCAATCAATTTTCGCAGCGCGGTCAAATTTTGTTTAATGATTTATTATGAAACAGTGTTAAATTTTGGTGACAGGAGACTCCCCACGGTGAGGGTCGAAAAAGATAAAATGCTTATAACTCGTGATCTAATTTTCATAGCGCGGCCAAATTTTGTTTGGTAATTTATTATGAGACAGTGTTACTTTTGGTTACAGGAGACTCCCAACGGTGAGGATCGAAAAATTTAAAATGCTTATAACTCGTGATCTAACTTTCGTAGCACTGCCAAATTTTCTTTCGTAATTTATTATGAGACAGTGTTAATTTATGGTGACAGTAGATCCCCCAT
The DNA here is from genome assembly GCA_964019185.1 of Maratus speculifer. Lineage (NCBI taxonomy): Eukaryota > Metazoa > Arthropoda > Arachnida > Araneae > Salticidae > Maratus > Maratus speculifer. The sequence continues at coordinate 287,222,847 of OZ025292.1, read as the reverse complement.
GGTGAGGGTTGAAAATTTTAAAATGCTTATAACTCGTGATCTAATTTTCGTAGCGCGGCCAAATTTTGCTTGGCAATTTATTATGAGACAGTGTTACTTTTGGTGACAGGAGACCCCCCCCCCCCGGGTGAGGGTCGAAAAATTTAAAATGCTTATAACTCGCAATCTAATTTTTGTATCGCGGCCACATTTTGTTTGGTAATTTATTATATGAGAGTGTTAATTTTTGGTGACAGGAGACCTCCCACGGTGAGGGTCGAAAAATTTTAAATGCTTATAACTCGAGATCAAAGCGCGGCCAAATTTTGTTTGGTAATTTATTAAGAGACACTGTTACTTTTGGTGACAGGTGACCTCCCACCTTGGGGATCGAAAAATTTAAAATGCTTATAACTCGCGATCTAATTTTCGTAGCTCGGCCATATTTTGTTTGGTAATTTATTATGAGACAGTTTTAATTTTTGGTGACAGGAACCCCCACACGGTGAGGGTCGAAATATTTAAAATGCTTGCAATCTAATTTTCGTATCGCGGCCAAATTTTGTTCGGTAATTTATTATGAGAGATTGTTAATTTTTGGTGACAGGAGACCCCCCACGGTGAGGGTCGAAAAATTTAAAATGCTTATTAATCGCGATCCATTTTCGTAGCGCGGCCAAATTTTGTTTAATGATTTTTTATGAAACAGTGTTAAATTTTGGTGACAGGAGACCCCCCCCCCCCACGGTGAGGGTCGAAAAAGTTAAAATGCTTATAACTCGTGATCTAATTTTCGTAGCCCGGCCAAATTTTGCTTGGCAATTTATTATGAGACAGTGTTACTTTTGGTGACAGGAGACCCCCCACCGTGAGGGTCGAAAAATTTAAAATGCTTATAACTCGCGATCTAATTTTCGTATCGCGGCCAAATTTTGTTTGGTAATTTATAATGAGACAATGTTAATTTTAGTGACAGGAGATCTCCCATGGTGAGGGTCGAAAAGTTTTTAAAACGCTTATAACTCGCGATCTAATTTTCGTAGCGCGGCCAAATTTTGTTTGATAATTTATTAGGAGACAGTGTTACTTTTGGTGACAGGAGACCCCCCTCCCCACGGTGAAGGTCGCAAAATTTAATATGCTTATAATTCGCGATCTAATTTTCGTAGCGCGGCCAAATTTCGTTTGGTAATTTTAATAAGACAATGTTAATTTTTGGTGACAGGAGACCCCCACGGTGAGGATCGGAAAATTTATAATGCTTGTAACTCGCGATCTAATTTTCGTAGCGCGGCCAAATTTTGTTTGGTAAATTTTGTTTGGCATATCTTTTATCGCGGGTTTTGAGCGCGGCGAAAGAATCTAGAAATTCCGTAACGAGAAAAACCTAACACTCCGGCTAACGTCGCTTGAGTTTGACAGACTTCGGCACGGTATCCTTCGGTAGACTTCGGCAGACATTAAAGCGGTATTTTTCAGATATCTTGAGAATATCAAGACTCAAACTTATGTTTTTTATTTCAGCTACCATAATCGTATATTTTCAATTATAAAAATTCCTGATTAACCTACATGTGTTTTAAGATAATAAAAATATTTTAAACGATATTAATTTCTCATTTATTCAATAAAAGAGAAAAAAAAATGTTTTGTTATCGGTGATCACGCTCAAAAAGTATAACTTGAATTAATATCAAAGACAAAAAAACTGCATAAATAAAAAGTAAATAAATATTTATGATTGCATAAGTTGATAAAAAATGCTATGCAATAGCTTTACCGCGGCAGTCCCCGAGTGCCACACGTCTCGCGGCAGTCCCCGAGTGCCACACGTCTTTTTTTTTTTAATGGAGGACAAGATAAGTTTATCAATTTGTTACCTAACATCGTCATATTCAATGATATATGATATATTGATATCATATATCTCCCCCGCTGGTTTGGGTTTGAAAAATTTTGGACCAGGTACGAAAATGTCTCTCTCAGAATTACATACAAAAGTGTAGGATTATGCTGGTTAAATATTATGAATTGATTAGATATATATATTTGAATTTATGCAGTTATACATTATGTCGACATATGATTATACATCTTCAGAGTCTCTCTCTTTTTTTTTTTAATGCACATTTATTTTGATGTTGTTCCGGAACAAATTGGCCTTTTATTGCTTAGAGTTCAGGCCTTATTTGTGCTTTTTGTAGCACTTTGCACACAACAAGACATTCTTCCTGTTTTTTCTAGGTATATCATATATTGTTCCAAAGGTTATCTTTTTTTTTAATCAAAGATAAGGCGCCAAATGCAAGGAAGATGTTTAATATGTAAAATAGTCATGAAGTTCGTACCATCAATTGTTTATAATATATATGTTTATGAAGAATGTTAGCTATATGTCACGAATAATATAAAAACATAGGTTATGGATAAAATGAAATCTCGAATAAAATATGAAGAATAAATATGAAGTATCGCATAAAAATATGAATTATGTGGTACAGACATGAAAATATCTACTAAAAATACGAAATGGATAGTAAAAATATGAAATGTAGAGTAAAAATATGAAATGGAGGTTGCATCCATGTAAGTGTATCATAATAATATGAAAAATAATGAAATGTTATGGATGAAGTGTATTTTGTGACAAATGAGTATGTTTAAAAAAAATAAGAAAAAAAAACAAAAATTCGTGTATCCACACAGGACAAGCAAAAAAAAGGAAAGCGACACGCGATCCATAAAAAAGGTGCTGCCCTAAATCTTGTCAAATGACAAGGTGATGGCATCGGCTTATGGCCTAGCCCTATGGGAAGTGGGAATATTGGCGAGAGCCCACATTACATGGACCCTCTGCTCCTCCCGAAATCTTTTGCTTTCTCAGAGGAGCGCACGTCGCATTATATAAAAAAACAGGGAGTTTAGGTAAAATTGGTGTGAACTGCACCAATCCGAAATTTGTTTCTCACCACAATGAAGTTACAGGTCCTTTGGGCGACTTTTGAACGGGCCTTCACTTCGAAGGGGCGTAATTAAAAATAAAAAAATAAAAAATCTGATACATATGGTATTTATATATCTGAAAGGGAATGTCAATCCTAGAGTAGTGAGAAACAGCTTTGTCATAATCGGTTAGAGATTTATTGTGCATCATGATTATGTTTGATATGACTAAAATTTAATGTATGTGCAATGTGATATGTTATTTTTATTATTACTATTATGTATGAAGAATAAAACTAGTGAAAGGGAAAAGTAACAATATTGACGACAACCCAGCAATTAAGAGACATATCTGTTATGTGGAAGCCCCCTGTGGTGGAGAACCTGGAACAGCCATGAACTCCCTCAAAGGAAACTCCAACACAACATGTGTATCAGTGTGATGTACTGCATTTACTGTAAATCTATGGCAACCTAATATTGTGATGGGCTGTGTTAAAAACGAGATCTTAGGTTGTATTTTATGGAGCTGTTTCCTGGGTGACTTATATTTTCCTCATGACGCACAAATAAATGATCATTTCTAGGGGGGGGGGGCTATAATTAGCCTGTCAATGTGTACTCTGAATGCCGATTCATCGGGCGAGTGTAAACGCTTAATGGAAACAGAAACTGGCGAATATTTATGTACCACAATGAAAGTCCGGTGTATTTTGGTTTAAATTTATCCACGGATTTGAGGTACACTATATCCTTTTCTAAGATTACTCTTAGTTTCGCTCGTTTCTGGAAGTGTTGATTTCTCTTTTCTTGTGAATTTTTGATGTTAGTGTATGCTTTTTTGTAAATTGAATTCAAATCATTTAGCAACTGGTAAGTTTCTATGCCCTTATCAAGGATTGGCTGATTAATAGTTTGATCAAAAGTATCAAATAATAAAGATAGTTCTCTTCCAAAGTGTAATAAGTTGGAGGAATATTTAGTGGAAGAATGTGTGGAAGCGTTGTATAGTGATTTATGTATACGTAATGCATTTTCAAAAGAATGACCTTCTTCAAGTAAAGTGGTAATTGAATATTTTATTGATTTATTTACTCTCTCTGAAATTGCATTACTTTGGGGGTGTTAGAATTCGAAAATAGGGTTAGTTTAAAAATTACTTACTAACCATGCAAGTCTTCATTTGCGGGTTGCATCTATGCGATGCGCGGAGCTTTGAATTAAAATCGAAAATCATCTGTTGAGATAAACTTATTCTAAGTTCAAATTCATCTAAAAGTCCATGTATTATAAAAAATGTAGTTTAATTCCATCTAAAAGGCACATTCCTTCATTACATTCAGAGAACTCAATCGTTCTCACACACTTGTCAAAGTTCTTCGAAAGATAATAAATAAAATCAGACGATATTTTCATTTTCTTAATTTACGCGTTCAATTAGTTTCACTTCATTTCATTTTACAACATCCTCCCCCCTTTGAAACTTGGGGAGAGTTTCAAATACATAACAATTATTATTAAAAAGATCCAACCTCTTTGGAGCTTTTACACATCTTCCAGAAGAGGTATATTTCTTAAGTATGACACTATCAGGAGAAGACACATTTTCATGATCATCATGCTCACTGGAACTAGTTTTCTCTTCACCCGACGGTTTGGATGCAATTTCAATTATTTCATTCGAATATATTTCCAAAGGAAAGATGCGCTGCACCGGACGTAAAACTGTGCCGTGCTGAGTTTTCAACTTAACACCACGAACTTTACCATCCCGTCCTGGAATTAAATGAATCACCTTTGCTAAAGGCCAAAATAAACGTTTTTTGTTATCATCCCCAACTAAGACTATTTCTCCCACTCGCGGTTCACGTGTATATTTTTCAGTATGTTTTTGAACTAATTCGCTGAGGTATTCTTTTCTAAAACGTTGCCTAAAATCGGTAAGAAGTTTAGCTCTGTAATTCAACCTTCTCCTTAAACTTTGAGAATCTAATTCGATAATATCCGAATTGCTGAAACTTCGGTTTTCAGTAAGAAACATAGCGGGTGTGAGAGGTACTAGCTCCAGTGGGTCCTCTGAGATATAGGTTAGAGGTCTGCAGTTAATCACAGATTCACAATCACATATAAGTGTATTCAATTCTTCATAAGTCAATACAGATCTACCTAAAGTACGTACTAACAATTCTTTTACAATGCGAACTAACCTTTCCCACCAGCCTCCCCACCAAGCTGCGGTGGGAGGTATAAATTTCCAAACAATTTTATGCGTCATGGTTTCTTTTAAAATTTTATCCCAATTTAATTTTGAAAGTTCATTGGAAGCCCCCCTAAAGTTTGTTCCATTATCACAATAAATAGTGCTGGGCCTACCGCGTCTAGCTATAAAACGTCTAAGTGCTAGCAGGAAAGCATCAGAAGATAGCGAATTGACTAGTTCAAGGTGAATCGCGCGATAAACGGCACAAGTAAACAATGCTATCCAAACTTTCTCGCCATTTTTTAGAAATAACGGCCCGGCTAAGTCTACTCCAATAATTTCAAAGACAGCACAATCTGTAACGCGATCTGGTGGCAAAGGTGTTGGTTCGCTTGACAAAGACTTTACCTTAAAACGTTTACATGCAATACAGTCGTACAATACATTTTTAATAGTTCTTCTAGCTCTAATTATCCAAAATCTTTCTCTTATTAAAGATTGCATTGTTCTTATACCTGCATGACAATTCTTTTGGTGTACTGATCTAATCAATAATTTAGTAAATTCACATTTGCCTGGTAACAATATTGGATACAAAAATGATTCTCGGTCATTTCTTTCAGTTATTTTAGTTTTAACTCTTAAAATTCCATTATCATCTGTGAATGTTACAATATCATTTAATGACCTTTTATTATAGAAATAACAGCTCTGAACTAAACGGATTAGATATTTTTCAGAATTTTCAATTTCATTTTGAGTAAGATTAGAATATTTACACTTATTAGAAACATTTCGGCAATTATTTACAAATCTCAGAATCCAAGCAAATATTCTTATCATCTTATCATAATTAGATATATTATCTAAGAGCCAAAGGGGTGTGTCTTTAGCTAGATCAATATTCGTAATTTCGATCTTTTTTCTTTCTAAATCAACATCTTTTGGCTGACAGTCAATCGCGCCAATTGGCCAACATTCAGGATTTTCTTTTAACCACTTAGGACCTTCCCACCATCGCGAATCAAGCATTTTCTGCGGAGGACATCCACGTGAAAGTATATCAGCTATATTCAAATTTCCTGGAACGTGCTTCCATGACTCTATATTGGACATCTGTCGAATTTCTTTGACTCTGTTGCTCACGAAAACCGACCAATTCCCATGTTCCTTTATCCACCAAATTGCGGTAGTAGAATCTGACCAGAATGTGATTTTCAGACCTGGCATATTTATTGCCTTGATGATAGAACTCGCAAGTCGAGTACCTATACAACAAGCCATTAACTCTAAACGCGGCATGCTCAAAGTTTTGAGAGGAGCAACCCTAGACTTCGCTCTAACAAGCGTAACCTTGACATCTTAATCAATTATTGATCTAGCGAAGACACATGCTGCATATGCCCCTTTACTCGCATCAACAAAAACATGAAGTTCAGATGAAGCATTAATTTCTAAGTATCGAGGTATAGCTACTTCTTTTAAAACATCAATATTCTTCAACCATTTCAAAAAAGCACTCACAATGTTACAAGGTAATTCTCGATCCCATGGAATTTTCTGTTTCCATGAGTCTTGTAGCAATAATTTTGGAAGCAATGTAGCAGGAGAGAATAAACCGATAGGATCAAAAATCTTTTGCACAATGCTCAAAATTAATCTCTTAGTAATTTTCCTTTCACACGTTAATGTTTCTAAATCTAAACAACATTTCAAAGAATCATTATCTAAATTCCAAATAATCCCCAAAACTGAAGTATCCCCAGAATATTTATCAACATTCTTGCAAGCTACATTGCTTTCAAAACAACGCAAATTGAAACACCCTTTAGACATTAATAACTTTGCATTTTCAATAAACATTTCAGCTTCATTAATGTTAGAAACACCTGATACACAATTATCTACATAAAATGAACACTTTAATTTTTCAGCAGTTTCCTTATATTCAGGAGGACTATTTTCTAAAAGATGCATTATAGATGCACTTAGTAAATAAGAGCTAGAAGAGACACCAAATACAACTCTACAATGTCTATAAATCAATTGTCCTTCATTACATGGGAAATAGAATCTAAGAAAATCTCTATCTTTAGGCATAACAGATAACATTAAATAAGCCTTTTCTATATCTGCAGTTATACCGATAGGATACATTCTAAAACGATCAAGAATATCAGGTATTAATTCTATAAGATTGATGCCTTTATACAAACATTCATTTAACGAGGGTTTCCCTTTCTCAGAAGCAGATGCATCAAATACAGGGCGTATTTTTGTGGTTTCCTTATCTAACCTGATAACGGGCCTATGCGGTAAATAATGACATTTATTACTTAATTCATTTTCTGGAACACGTTCAATAATATTCATTTTTTCCCAATTCTTAAATACTTCCTGATATTCATCGAAAAATCCCCCACATTTCAATTTATTGATCATTTTTTCATATCTCTTCCGAGCTAAAACTTTATTGTCGGGCAAATTCTTAAAATTACACTTCCATGGAAGCCCTACTTCATATCTGCCATCGGGAAGAATTTTCATTTTTTCTTTAAAATCGTTTAAATCAAAGTTTTCCCGCTTTTCAAAACTCTGAATGGGGTCAGAAATTCCTATGGTTTCAAGTTCCCATAATTCATTCAAAGGAATATTTCTAACGTGCATAGACAATGTTGTCAAAACATTATGTTTCTTGCCACACGTTTGTTTCCCCATCACTGTCCAACCGAGCTTGGTTTCTATGGCAGTCAAATCGCAATTTAATTGAATTAAATTTCCTGTCAATAATTTTCCTATCATATCAGCCCCCACCAAAAGATAAATTTCAGATTCCTTACAAAAATCATCAGATAGATTTATTTTATTTCTTTTTAATTCATTTAATATTCTATAATCTTTAATTTTAGGTACAAATCCGCAAATCCTTTTTTCGGAAAATGCTTCAAAACAAAACGCATTATTTCCATCTAATTCACTGATTTCTACCGAAAACACATCATGTTTTTTAGGTTCCGTTTCATCCCCCCCGAACAGCGCGTGAATAATTATTTCTTTTCTTATAGGATGCATTTTCAGTGATTTCGTTATTCTCTCGCTTACGTAACTACTTTGGCTCGCTGAATCCAGCAGTGCGCGTACGACTTTTTGGCGACCTTGCGATCGAATGCGCACGCCAAGCGTTTGCATGTACACAACTTTATTTCTACTACAATTAGAAAGAGAATTTTCAGATTTTAAAGAATCATCTTGATTATTATTTATATTTTGTTCTGGACACATTATTTCAAAATGTGGTTTATGGCAATAATTACATTTTAATTTATTTTTAATATTACAATTCTTACTCAGATGACCAGCCTTTTGCAAACAAGTGAAACAAATCCCCTTTTTTAACAAAATCTTTTGTTTATCAGTTAAAGACATTTTTTGAGCCCCAAAACATTTATTAGAGGGGTGAAACCTATCACAGAATATGCAATTGTTTTTCTTACCTTTATTTTCTATACTCACCAATGCAGAGGCGGTGGCTGGATCAGGTTTGCTAATAATTTCAGATAAAATGTTCTTTTTTCTAACAATAGAATCAAAACCTTTTCTTGCTAAAAACACCATTTCATCTCCTTGAACTTCTTGGCGTAGAAAGTCCATCAGATTTTTTAAAGTCCTGGAATTTTCACTGGAATATGTATCGTGATTTCGACTTCTTTCCCAGGTCAAAAGAACTTCTTCAGGCAGGCAGCTCTCAACCAAGGGCATGAGAAAGTCTCCATACTTCTCTTGAGTTCTTCCCAAACTTTCTAAGGCACGAAGTTTGCTTTCTAATTCATCGTATAAAGAGGCTAAGTCAACTTTCATTTTAGGCGCAGTGGCATTTTTCATTACGAGGGTTAATAATTCCCTAACGTAAATTTGCACAAGAAGATCATCTCGTCCAAACCTCTGTTTTAATTGATCGATAGCCTTCGGATAATTTTCCGCGGTAGCTGGATAACTTGATATTAAACGCTCCGCTTTTGATTTCGGTTCCATACATTGGAATAGGTACTGCATCTTATCCTCAGCGGCAATAGAATCGTCTTCGTGTATTTTCTTGAACTGGCTCCAAAATGATAAAAATTCCTTTGGTTCGCCGTTAAATTTTTTCAGCTCGATCTCCGGTAATTTAAATTTGCGTTTTACTTCTTCGCCAGGAGATGAAGAAACCTGTATCCTTTCATCAATACGTGCACATATTTCTATATATTTTTCTCGATATTCTTCTGCACTTTCAAAATCTTCGGTAAACAATTTTTCGTCCTTATCTTGTAACAATATTTCCGAAATTTTACTTTGACAAGTGTCCATCCGTTGAAATTTATCAAACAGTTGAGTTTTCAGAATAGAAAGTTCTTTAATTTCACATATTTCTTTAGTTAATTCAGTTTCAATTTTCTTAAACGTGAGAGTAAAAGCAGCTCTCAGTCCTTTTCTCTGAGTTTTCAAACTACTCAGATCCATTTTTTCATTTAAAATTAATTGAAATTCAAAACTCCTGTCCCGCCGAGGGTACCAGTATGTTAGAATTCGAAAATAGGGTTAGTTTAAAAATTACTTACTAACCATGCAAGTCTTCATTTGCGGGTTGCATCTATGCGATGCGCGGAGCTTTGAATTAAAATCGAAAATCATCTGTTGAGATAAACTTATTCTAAGTTCAAATTCATCTAAAAGTCCATGTATTATAAAAAATGTAGTTTAATTCCATCTAAAAGGCACATTCCTTCATTACATTCAGAGAACTCAATCGTTCTCACACACTTGTCAAAGTTCTTCGAAAGATAATAAATAAAATCAGACGATATTTTCATTTTCTTAATTTACGCGTTCAATTAGTTTCACTTCATTTCATTTTACAACAGGGGGTGACATACTGAGGAATGGAGTATTTTTATGCCCAATGTATCGTTGAATCTGTTGTACATGTCAGAAGTCAGTTGCTTACCTAAATCGCTGAGAATAGTGGCAGGTCTGCCAAAGGTAGTTATGTAATCAAATAAACATTTAGCAATTTTGTCAGTTGTTGTTGTATGCAAGGCAAATAGTTCGAGGTGCCGGGAAAAATGATCTGTTACCGTTAAAACTGATTGTCCGTTTTTAAATGGTCCTAGTAAGTCAATCCCAATGGTATGTCCTGGGTGGGTGGGTGTGTAAGTGGGCTGAAGCGGAGCAGGTGGTGTTATGTGATGTTTTGTTTGAATACACTTAGTACAAGATGCCACAAAGTTTAACGTGTTGGTATACATTCCTTTCCAAAAATATCTAGCTATTACAAATGCATACGTTTTAGTTAACCCAAAGTGTGACAGATGACAAATTGTTAAAACTTTAGCCTTAAGTGAGTCAGGTACAATAATATGGTACGAAAATGTGTTATTATATACGTTTTCTTTTTTTGTCATGAGAACCTTACTGTCAGGATGGATGAAGTACATCGGAAATTTTTTAGATGATCCATTTCTTAAAATATCATTGTAAACTTCGGCCAATTTTGGGTCCTTTTTTTGCTCACTGACAAATGTGTCGTTTGATATTTCAAGTAATGGATCCTTGTTTGTATCTCTGCCTGAAATTAAATAATTTACTGAGTTGGGTTTGTTGTTATTGGATTCTTCGATATTGTCCGAAGTATCATTATCTACAATTGGTAAAGCATGAGGGTCATTAAGGAGTTCAGGATTTGATTTAAGATCTTGGGTATTGTTTTCAAATGTACACCTTGATAGATAATCAGCAAGTACATTGGATGATCCCGGTATATGTTCGAAGGAAAAGGTGTATTCAGAAAGTTCAGTTAACCAACGTGTAGTTAAATCCGCAGGGTTACATGTGTTCTTGTATTTTTTTAAGGGAGCACTATCCGACAAAATTACAAATTTCTTGTTGTATAAATAGTATTTAAATGCGATTACTGATTTATAAATGGCCATTAATTCAAGTTTTAAAGCCGGGTAACGTTTTTCTGCGTGTTTAAGAGATTTAGAAAAATATGAAATAGGAAGTAATTGTCCTTCATGTTCCTGTAATAATGCACCAGCTATCGCTACTTTAGATGCGTCAGTGTTAACGTAAAAGGTTTTTGACCAATCTGGTAAGCGAACCATAGGGGAACTAAAGAACACTTGTTGCATTTTTTTGAATAATTCTTGGTGTTTTTGTGTCCAGTTAAATGTAGCTTTAGGAGTGGTCAAATCAATGAGAGGTTGAATAATTTCCGAAAATGATGGCACCAATGATTTATAAAATGTTACTAAACCAATAAATTTTTTTAATTGTCTCTTAGTTTTTGGTGTGGGAAACGAGTTAATTTTAACAATGTTTGCATGAATAGGTGCAATAGAGTGGTTTTCAATATGGAACCCTAAGTAGTCAACTGCTGATGTATGAAATGTACATTTGTTTGGAGTCAATGTTAAATTATACTTAGTTAAGATTTTAAGTATTTTATCCAACTTTGAACAAGTTTCCTCAAATGAGTTTGACCCAAATATTAGATCATCTTGATATGAATATACTCCATCAATTTGCAATTCATCAATTAAAGAATCCATTAAATGTTGAAAGAATCCACTTGATGACTTTAGACCAAATACTAGGCGTTTATATTTAAAAGTCCCATAGATACATGTAAAGGTTAGTGGGTCTTGAAATTGTTCCGGAAGGTCTATTTGATGATACGCCATTTTAAAGTCTAGTGAAGTGAAAAATTTGTACGCGGATAAATTTGAAATTATGGTTTGTATTTTTGGTAGGGGGTATGATGAGCCTTGTAACACGGAATTTAACATACGTAAGTCTAGAGCGAGTCTGTATTTCTGTTTTCCAGACTGATCAGTCTTCTTTTTTACAAGCAAAATGGGATATGCCCACTCAGAACAATTTCGTTCTATAATATCTGCTTCAAGAAGTTGATGAATTTGCTCTTTCATTTCGTTATGTAATGATTGTGGGAGGGGAAATGGTAATGTTTTTATGGGATAGTCATTTATAAACTTTAAATTTGGGACTACCTTGTCTGTGTGGCCTAGTGTCTTTATGGACTTGGAAAATGATGCATAATTATCAAGCAATAATTTTCCTAACCTTTTTGCATTCTCTTCCTGTAAATGATTTAAATTAAAGTCACTAATTTTTAGTTCTTCTTTACGTTGATTTAATGTTTCATTTGATGCCTGAATATAATTACAAATGTAATCCTTTAAGTTATCCTGAGATTTAAGATTAAAATTCGAAACATTTTCACATGAATTCATAATTTGATGAAAATTTGTGTTTTGTGACGGGTCCATAATGTCCATTGTTTCAAATAAAGTTCCTATTCGTGCATTTTTGTTTATGTGTACAGGTTTAGTAGATGAATTTTGTATAAAAACATAAAACTAGAATTTTTGTGGGGATCTAGTTGTGTTTTCAGTTCCTTCCTTATCTGATTCATAACTCTGACCACCTACAATACTATCGTAAGAAATTATATTCTTTTTTGTTTCACATTGAAAATAGTAATGTTTTCTTGGGTCAGTTGAATCAGTTTTTATGGAGATCCACCTCTTCTCCTGTGGTTCTAGTTTAAGTTTATTCTCCAATCGAATTTCTTTTGGGAATTTTTCCGATTGATGTATTTCATGTGTTTCAAGATGATGTGTTTCATTCTCACATAAGGCAGAATCAAGTAATGGTATGCTAAATTCATTTGTTGACATTTTATTCTTATGAATATCTATCACAATTCTGTTTTTGTGAATAAAATCAAAGCCTAAAATTCCCTGAAAGTTAGCGGAATTCGATATGTCAACAATGTAGAAATTATGCGAGAATGACTTTTGGTGTATGCGAATAGAAGTTTTAATGCATGCAGTGAACTGAACATCTGAATTAACTGTTTTAATAGTGACGCCTGTTCCTAATCTTTTATATTTGAGTTTGTCTTTAATTTTTTCAAACAAATCTTATGATATAATTGAAATGGATGAACCAGTATCGAGCAAAAAGTTAGTTTTATGTCTTGCAATGGAGGCCTTTATGAGGGGGAGTGTTGGGGATGAATTATTTACATTGCAAATAACTGCAACTTTGTCATCACATATGTTAACAGTTTGTGAAGCTACTTCATTATTGTTTTTGACTGTCTGTGATGCAGAATTTTTGGACAATTTAACTTCACATTTTGTTTGCGAAGCAACGAATTTAACCCTTCTGTCTGGACCGAGTGTAGGCAGTGTTGGGTCATGAGTCCATGGAAATTCGTCTGACGTTGCTGATGTGTTATACTTCTTTTGAGATGTAAAGCCATCAGCTGAAGTACATCTCATTAGTAGTTTAAATTACCATTTCTGTTATCATTTCTTCTATAGTTATTTTCGTATTTATAACTATGTTTATTTCTATTTGAATTTGCTCTACGCCATTTAAAACAATGTTTTGCTGTGTGGCCACGCTTCGCACATAGCTGGCAAGCGGGTGGTGATGTAGATTTATTTTTACGTGTGTTATGTTTAGGTGAAACAGTATGCTTCCTTTTAAAGTCCTTGTTCGCATACTGTTCACGCTGTTCTGAATTTTGTGGGGTTATACTGTGAATTGCGTCTATGTTTTGTTCATTTGGAATGCTTGTTAGTGTTAATGCATTGACTCTTTCAGTTAAAATTTTTAACTGATTAGCAATAGAGTCTGCTACAGGATTTGTTGTGTTACATGTTTGTAGCACATTCTCATTTTGCATTATATCCTGCAACATTTGTGCCCTATCTACAGCAGTGTCATAATCGAGATTGTTTTCCTCTTGTAATTTAATTCTCAGTGGGGGTGGGATGCACGAGATTAATTTCGTGTATTTAATATTGTCTAAGGCTTCTTTATCTTTTATGTTATCATGTACTCGAGTAGTTAGAATATTTATTCGGTGTGCAAGGTTTCTAATCGTTTCTTGAGGCAGCATTATTAAATTGTTAAATTCCACAAGCGCAGTTGTTTTACTAGGGGGGGGCAAAGAATTTTTTTAATTCTTTTTCTACAAATTTTAATTTGTCAGCTTTATAAATAGATGGGTTCTGAGTAAAGAAAGTAAGCGCAGGTCCGGATAACTTACTACCTAGAAAATGGATGGTGTCCTGATCATTCCATCCGTGCGCTTTGGCTAATGTTTTAATTTGGTTGAAGAAAAAGTCAACCAAATTAGCATCGCCATCAAAAGTGATGGTTTTGAAAGTAATCTTAGAATTAGCCATATCAGTTAAATATGTAACTGATCTAATGAAACAAATACTAAAAAAAAAGGTTTAAAACTATTTGTAAATGTTAATTGGTAGGTGTAGGGCTACTGTTTACTTGCACACGCATTCCTTTGACTAAATTCTAAAGATTTCAAAGGCACTCACAATCATTTAAAGTCAAATAAAATAATAATAAAAAACACAAAATATCACTTAAATAATAAAAATAGATACCATAATAAAAATTGTTAAAGCACTTAGTTAAAAATATCTAGTTCGTAAATGAGATAGTATTATAAATGTCTTACTCTTATATTTTTTTTATCTATTACTGAAAACATCTATTTGTTCTCACATGACTCTCAACAAAATATCACCTTGAAAATTACTTACTTTGTATCAAAAAAATTTTTTTTATGAAAAAATCACTTTTTTTTTTTTAGATTAAAGAGTAAGAAAATGTATGTATGCATAATAAAAATATAAAGGGTATCTTATTAATGCTTGGATACAGGATTATAATTGAGATGTTTCAATACCATAAGACAAAGTTTAATCAAATAAATATTTAAAAAGCATTATTACTATATTTTTTTTTTTTGAAAAGCTCTGAACAAGAAAGTGTTATTTAAATAATCATGTATCCAAATAAAACAATAACAATAATAATAGCAAAACATAAATCTAAGTATTGTGGCATTATTGGTGTAATAAAATTTCGCTTGAGCACAAATTTAATTAATTTTTTTTTGTGTGTGTATGTTGTTGTTTTAGCACCCCTGTCAACAGGGATCACAAGCATATTTCACATTCAAAACTTGTGTGCGTACCATTGATAATCATTTCGTAAAGCACTCAAGGAATAAAGATAATTGGCACACACTTTTTTTTAATATTTTGCGTATTTCTCAATGAAAAAATTCTGTATGTGAGATTGATGACTTATTTATCACAAACACTTCATTGCCTATTTCACTAATTCTTTTTGTGCTCGACTTGTTGCCACATTAATCGCCATTAATTTTTTTTGGATTTATTATTTTATGTGTAGTTGAAAATTCTGCTGAGACAATAACAATAAAAATAACTTTCGTTTGTATCACATTTTTTGGATATCTTCACACACATTTATAACACGCATTGCAGCTGATACACGCAAATGACAACACTGAGATGACCGGAGCATATTTCACACATGAAGAATTCTGTATGTACGATTGATAATTTCACACAAAAATTTCACCTGCATTTTCACAAACATTTCTATGTGCACTGCCGCCGATAACGCTGCGTCACACCGAATTCTTCAGCACGGCGAGATAACGAAACTAATGCTGCATGTTGAACAGCGGACGGAGCGATCAGGGTCGAAAAAAAAAACCTTTTGATTTTGACATCACTTTTCCAGCTGGCTAAGGCTTGAGTAACTGTCATACTGCGAGCGACGAGCCCCTTTTGCCGCATCCAACACTCTGCGACACACAGAAGAAGGAATAAGTGTCGAATCCTGCGATGCACAGACGGAGCAATAAATCTTGAGTTGTTCGAAAACACCGCATGCCATGCAGAGAAGATGCGAAACCGCTAGAGACAGCAGCGATTTCTCCGGATTTTATGAGCGCCCATACTCCTCTAATTGGGCAAAGTACGGTCTTATAGCACCAAAGTTTGTGATGGAAATCTTGGATGATTATTGTATCTAGTAGATTTAATATTGTTTATTACGAATTACCATCAATGCCGTGAAAAGGAGATCGACAAAAAGACAAGTATGCAGCCAGGTTCTTTAGAGAAGTTTTATTTTCGCCCTTTTGAGAGAGAGTAGGGCGCTCAGCGTGATTATTGGCAATTACAGCATAGCCAGCCAAGTGAGAAAGTAAAGTTCTTTTAGTCAGAACCAAGATAACATGAGTTGTCAGATATCGCCAAAGGTTACAATGTTTGGCATGTATATATTTGGCCAAAATATACGTGCAATATTTTTTCTTCTGAGAGAGAGATTTTGTACTTAGCATATCAACTAGGTAATCGCTAATTGGCGACAAAAGAGTTTAAACTTTGATATTGGAATTTGAAAAGGCAAAGGAATTTTGTGGGATAGGCCTTGGGGCTCATGAAGCGGTCTAAAATTCGCGAATGGATACCATATAAGGAACGGTAGCATGAGAAGGAGATATATTCGAATATGTACGACGCGCAAAACATCTTATGCAGCATTTTTATTGCAGAGCAGCTGGTATAAGAAAACCACATTCGGTTTTCATGACCATATAAGGTATGGAAAAAGTGAAATACATGTGCTGGGATTTCGGTGACCGTTACATTAAGGGATTGGTTTAAGTATTACTAAAATGAGAAAAGGGGCGATATATTTATAACTTCAACTGTAATGTAGATCCTGTTGTGATCATGATTTTTTAGTTACTTTAAAAGAAAGGATTTTTTTCTTTTTCTTTTTTTTTTTTTTTTTTTTTTTTTTTTTAATGGAGGACAAGATAAGTTTATCAATTTGTTACCTAACATCGTCATATTCAATGATATATGATATATTGATATCATACCATTTTAAAATATTAGCAAAAACTTTAATGAAACATACATTTCAAAATGCATTTTACGGGAATTCTTTTTATATAGGGTGTTCCTGAATTCGACCGGTGAATTCAGAGGGGTAGGGTCAGCTGGGGTGACTATTAGTATGATCAGGGGTAATTGTGACCCCCCCCCGTATTGGAGAAAACTGTGTATGATAAAATTTCGTTTCATGCTGAGATATTCCCCTCGTAATGTATTTTTCATTTTAGATGTTCTTTATCACTAGTCTGAAGTATTTTTGATGTATAAATAGCAATAGAAAAAAAAATCTACCAAAATTTTTCTTAAATGTATTTGTCAGTTTGGAGTTCTAATGGTCACAATTCCCCGAAACAAATGTGTATAGAAAAGTATAAAAAAATATATATAGTGATCATAAATCTTTCACTAGTAGTTCTAATTACCCCAAACTTTTCTGATTGTGAGATTTTGATGGAGTATTTATGATCACCCCTTTAATTAAAAAAAAAAAAAAAGCTATGAGAATTTAAACTCTTAAAGTTACTTCCTATATACTAAAATATTCCTTTTCCGAATAGAAAAAAAAATGACAATAACAATAACAATATTAAAAATGTATAAAGTGGTCATAATTACCCCTTCGGACCCTAATAGTAGTCATTAAGAAAATAAAAAAAATATATCAGGAAATGGGGTCGAAAACTACATATTTAAAAAAATAAAAGGAGCTCTATCCAAATTGAATTTGGTTAGACGGCAATAAATTTTAAATAGTTGATGTAAATTATAATAAAACTTTTAATATACATTCCCACCTTTGTTGTAAATGTGATAATATATATATATATATATATATATATAGTAGTAGAATTTTTTATTAAACGCACCAGCAGCATACACTTGTCGTTTCACATTTTGGACTGCAATTGCTCTTGATGCGGTATTATAAATTACTTGAACACTCAGTTTTCCCAGACTTTTTGGTGATGTTATAATATTTCACACGAAACAAGGCACGAATCGTTGCCTTTTCATCGCATTTTATTTTTCGCAATACTATTATCGTTAAGCAAAGTTCAGTTATGACGAATTACAATGTATTTGTGACTAAAACAGTGATTACACAATTGCTCTGTATTTGTACATTTGTGACTTGATACTCCGTGCTCCATGGCAATATTTTATTCTCTTGATGCGGACTATCACTCACTGAATTTGTGTGTTGAATTCGGAAACACCGTGTACTTTTACTTTCTTCAATTTTTACAAGAAGAAAGTATTGGATTCGTGAAAATTTTCGTTATAATTGCTAGTCTAGAGAAACTATACCATAATTTAAAGTTTCTAAAATAATAATATTAACTAAAGTCGATTATACTCAAGATCAAACTAATAGAAATAGGACTTAAACAATTTTTAAATATGTGCATAAATATAACAATTTTTTCTTCATTGAAAATCAAATATTACCAGTATACATAAATATAACAAAAGAAGGAACAGATAATTAATGTTGAATTAAAATATTTTTTATTACTTTACATCATGATATAGAGAATGTTCAAGGTCTATAAGGTAAAAATTTGATTTTTTATAGCTTTCTCTACCAATATGGTATTTTACCAAAGTGAAATTATTTCAAAATACATTTTGCTTGCAATTTGTTTGAAATACATTTCAATATTTATGCAAATGCAACATTTATTGTCACTTGTTAGAATTAAAAGTCATAGAAAGGAGAACTGTTTGAAATGTGGAATTTCTCGCATTCTTATGTACATAAACAACTCGCATGTTTAAAACAGATAAGAAGATAGTAAACTAATTCTGCATTTGAATATAAAATCGATTATTTAGTTAGGAATAATTTGAAAAGCAAGATTATTTGTAAGACTTATTAAGGTTATATCAAGTTGTATTCGAGATATCTTTTAAAGCAGTGAAGTATCTTTGAAATTGTTTTGAATTGGTGTTTTCTTAAGGTGTGTGCCTACCTTCGAAATACTTTTTTTGAAAAATTTTAAATGTTTGTAAAACACGAGTGTAAATACGGAATAAAAGAGTGAATTAATATAGATTTTTAATGGAATTTCAATTTACATTGCAAATTTAGACAATGTTTATTCAAATTTTAATATAAAGTAGCGTTTATGGATGCCAAACTTTCTGTAACTATATTTATTCAACATATTTCACTTTTTTTCAACAGTATGTTAACAAAACACTTACCTGTGTTATGAAGAAAATGATTTGCATTACCTCTTAAATTTACTAACATTTTCCAAATTTTATATATAAAACATAATTTTTTTAAAAGTGTATATTTCTAAAAAAATATCACTTAAATAAATAAATACAAATTTACAATTTGCTGCATATACTCAAAATTTTGAAGGAGTGAAAAGTCCAATCATTGAAAGTGTGACAGTTCTTTTCACTCTCTTTGGAGTGAAT
This sequence comes from Maratus speculifer, assembly GCA_964019185.1. NCBI lineage: Eukaryota > Metazoa > Arthropoda > Arachnida > Araneae > Salticidae > Maratus > Maratus speculifer. Next base: position 287,203,467 of record OZ025292.1, on the reverse strand, counting down.
TTTGTAAAAATACACTTTTAAAAGAGTGCAATTTTTCATTCTCTAGAAGGGAGTGAAATGTCTCACTCCGTTATCGAGAGTGAGAGAATCACTCCACTGATGAAAGTGAAATCCTGGCATTGTACATGTACACACTTCAGTGTTGAATTCAGACACTTTTCTTCGGGAAGAGTTTCTGTGTCTGCGGTGGAGGGGGGGGGAGGCATTGTAGAAATTTGTGTATGTGTGTGTAGCGAAGGGCACGTTTTTTACCATTTTAAACACAATATCTCAAATCTTCCAGATGGGGAATGTTTTCCCCATACCCCCCCTGTTCTGGGGGGGGGGTTGCATTTTTTACCATTTGAAACACAAACTGTGATATCTTCAGGGGAAACTCCCCTCCGGCTATCCCCTGAAATCAACAGTGATACATTTTTTAAAATTTCCTTCCAACTTTGATCCAATATATTAAGTAAAATCATTAAAAGCCCCAAAATGTGGTACTTTTTCATTTTCAAAACTCTACTTCATATTGTAACTTTCGCAATTACATTGATTTGGCATTAAAACACACCTTTTTTACAAAAGCGAACTGTCTTGTCTGAGTGAGTTATTTATTTATGTATTGCTATCAACCTATCAGAACAGCAAGATAACAACGCTTGTTTAAAGAAAATAAAAATATCCTAAGCTTTTTCATCTGCACATTTTAGGACATAAAAGATTTAAATATTATTCAAATGATTATTTATTTAACGTTAAGGTATTATTTAATCTTAAACATTTATTCGTATGGATTTTATATGATTACTAGCTGATCCGCCCGAATTTGCCGGTACCATAGATGTTTCAACAAATTGCGAATATTTAAAATCTCCATTCATATTAAAATAGAAAAAACATTAAATTTTATCTTGAGAATATTTTAAGTTTTAAAATAATTTAAATTTTATCTGAGTGAACTCAGGTATGTATTTCTGTTACGAAAACGATGCTTTGTAACAGAATGTAGTCGTTGGATAAGAAATATAAATGTGATCATGTATGCTAATGGCGCCTGGTGCATGTAAAATCCGTCGTGGGTGCAAAGTCCTCCAAGTTATCTGTGAATTATACCTCTGGAGGTGCCTTGCCAGGTGAAGGTCTCGTCATCTGATCAAGGCTCTAAATTACGAGACCATCTAGCGAAGCCATTTGCAGTTCAAACATCAGGATGTACCATTAATTAACAAGCGAAACAAAGTATGCTCAACGACAAGCAAATACTGCAGAAATGATGGCATGCGAAGCAAAGCTTATTGCCACTACGTGGCAATTAGGCGGTCGTCCGCCCCGATACCAGGTATCTAACCAGTTAAGCTGAGAAAACTCGGCAGGTAGGGGCCTGGTCATCGGTTAGAAAGAAAGAAATATAAATGTGAATATAAGAAATATAAATGTTGGGTAAAGAAATATAAATTTTGCTTCAGTACTAGGTAGTACTGAAGGAAAACAATGTCGGAGTCCAGGCTTGATAAATAATCAGTTTAGTTATGATCTTGGTTAAATACGGGGTTCTGTACAAAGAGAGAATAAAAGAGTCCGGCTTTTTAGTCGAATCATGACCCTGATATCGAGACGTCTGTCTCTTACAACAGTCAATGCATAACTACCTCTACACTTACATTTTCTCAGCGCCAAATGTGCTGAGTTATTTATTTCTTAATTAGTGACTCTTCAAACACCTCACAGGCTGACACAGGCTATGTTCGTGGGAAAAAGCTGAGTCAGTGAGATTGAAACTAGGAGCAATCTTGTTACCACATGCTTGCTATATTGACATAAATGGATAATATAAAGGATACAAAGAAATACAAAGGATAAAGAACTATAGTCGTTGATTTTAGCTGTTTTAAACCACAAAAATTATGCAATAGTTGAATTATTTTTAAATTCCTTTCTTCAGTGACACCTACTCCATGCAAAATCTTCTGAGCAAGCACGCGACGTGCGCTGCACGTCTAAACAAACCCTAAGAAAACATAAGAAAGGAGTAATTACCTAATTTACTATTTTTTGTTTTGGATTGTGTCATGGAAGGATTTTGAAGATCGATTGTAAATCAATCAGGAAATATAAAATCATCAAAACAGGAAAATTAACAAATACGTGTGCAATTTGTTGCTAGCATTCAGTTGTGAAATGCTGTCATTGAATCCCATATTTACGGCCTGCTCTCATTGGCTGGCTGATTCGTTGCCGTGGATTGGTGGCTAGTTTCAAATAGCCTCTAACTTGGCTGATTCGTTGCCGATTAGATTGGTAGAAAGCTGCAAATATCCTATTACACAGTAAGTTTTAATTTTAAAAAATCTAAATTGAAATTTAAAAATTCGTCTGCGAAGTGTACTTTCCAGTGTTAACATTCACACATAACAAAAATTTCCTGGGTGTTATAATTTCGGCGTTATTCGCGGTTAGGCAGGTAGACATCTCTTATTTTATCTATATGATTATGAGTTAAGTACTTTTATGTTGTACAGAAAAAATTGATCGCGAAATGTTCTCTTGTCTGTCATATTCCTCTATGTAGCGGTTTGAAATATAATTAATAAAAAAAAAATAACATACAATGTTTAGTCCCCCCCCCCCAACAAAAAAAATCAGAACTTTGTTAATTTGGACAGTGTGAATAAAAAAATGAGTGTAAATATCTTATTCTTCCTACGATCATATCTGTATTATGATTTAAGTTACCAGTTAACGGGGAAAAAAAGGTTTTATTTGTTTCGTTTGAAATTCTGACCCGGAAGATAATTGATTTTTTTTTTACATTCAATAGCAGATATGAAGTGAACATTAATTTGCCATTATGTACGATTTTCCTTTTTTGTTTTATTACTAATTTCTCATTATAAACAGTTAGAATACTTAGAATATTTATCCCTTTTATTATTTTGAAATTAAATATGATATTTGATGATTATACCTTTTCGTAATTTCGCAATATCGTATTATTGTAAATTCATTTTCTCATTTTTTGATACACGTTATTATCAGCAATAAAAAATTAAAATATGATATTTAAGCAGTGAATAAAATACCTTTTTTTTCGTCAGTTTTGAAGTTTATGTATAAAGCTACTTTAACATATTTTTAAAAATGTTGATACTTTAGTACTTAGACTTATACAATAATTTGATACTTATGTAAGAAAATAAAAGTATTTTGCTTACATAACATTTTTTAAAGACATTAATCATTACTTTTTGAAATCAAAATACTTTCAAAAGAATAAAAACAGTTCATATGCAGTCATTTATTTTATTTTTATTTTTATATTTATTTTCTTTTTCTTTTTTAGATCAATTTTTTTCCATAAAACATCTGAAATGTTCAGTAAATGACTGAGCCACTTTGAATGTGAAGAACTAGAAAACGGTTTGAGTTAAAAATGTGCGGTTTGCTGCATTGTTATTAGAAAATAAGTAAATTTGTAGATATGCACTTTCTTAAAACAGTTCGAATTTCGACCAACAGACGGCGCTGGTGGCGGCATCAGGCTGTCGAAATTCAGACATTACTCTATTTTTATACGCATGAGATTTTTTAACTCATTTCGCAGAGCCGAATCTCAGTCGACATATTGAATCGACTCTTCACTCACCTACAAAAATAGATTTTGTTGGATGGAAAGAGATTTCAAATAATATTTGTGATTGAATAATGTCTATTATGCTTAATAAAAAACAGCAAAACTTCCTTTTTATAAGCATTGATTTTTCAAACATTTACCATAATTAAATTGTATTCAAAAAAATTTTTGTAACCGTTTAACCGATTCACTTTTTATATACAATAAATTGAAAATACGGCAGAAACATGGTTTTTTTATGTTAAATAAACTTAATATTTAATCTAAATATTTCTTCCATTAAATAGTATGAAATTGTATTTAAAAAATTGAGTGATGTCAAAAATCTTTAAAGGATGGATCAAGCAAAATCTTCTTGCTTTGTACGTCGTGTAGTGAAATCAGAAGTTAAAACATACGTACTCAAATAGTGGTGGCAAGTTTCCTCTCTAAAATAAAAGCGGGACAGTGACTTATAAATCGGCACATAAAAATTTATTAAACCTTAGAATAAAGGTTCGTCTATATTTCGTCTATAAAAAAACCTGTCTTTAACATAAAAAATAATAGATTACGGCGGTGAAAGTAACATACGAAACTACCTGCTAAGATGGAAACCTGCCTAAAATGAACTATTTTTCATTTTTCCACAAACCGTATTCGTCTCTACTTTATATTCGTATTTTGACATTTAACATATCTGAAAATTTTATTACGAAAGTCACGACAGATTTTAAGATGCTTTTTACACACAACCATTCTCTCTTATTCCCCTGACTGCAAACGCATCTATCGATCTGAAACGGAAGGATGCTTAAAATGGAAAAAAAAGCGACTTACCTTTTTTTATATCCTGCGAATTACCCCATTTCAAAATTTCATTACAGAAAGCATAATAGATCCTGTATATCATAGAATCATTAGAGTTCTACATATTTTGGTTCAATTTTATGGATATAAATATTACTAAATTACAGAAACAGTAGTGTTTTTCATATGTAATTTTTAAAAAGCTTTTAGATTCATTTTTTTTAAAATAATGTTCTTTATTTCAAATTTCATGCATTTCCAGAATTTTCCTTCCCTTCTTTTCCTCAGGAAGAATAGTTAAGGAAAGGGGGGAATATATTTCAGGATCTATGATGCACTTTGTAATGAAATTTTGAAAAGGGGTAACTCGCAGAATATAAAACAGGTACGATGCTTTTTTTCTTTTTAAACATCCTTCCATTTAAGCGTAGATGTCTTTTCACTTGGAGGGGAGGGGAAGAGAGGTGTGTATAAAAGTCATCTTAAAATCTCACGTGGCTTTCGTAATAAAATTTTTAAATGTGCTAAATGTCAATGTATGAATATAATGTAGGGATGATTTAGGTTTTCGGAAAAATGAACAATGTTTTGTTTTAGGCAGTTTTCCGTCTTAGCAGCTCGTTATGTATGTTACTTCCTCCGTCGAAATCATTTTTTTACGTTTAATATAGGATTTGTTATAAACGGATTCCTTCATTCTCAGGTTTATTATATTTTTATGTGATGATTTATAAGTCACTGCCCCACTTTGTTTTAAACAGGGAACTTGCAAACACTATTTCTGAACCACTGTTTTAATCATTTAGCTAATTTCACTGCACGACGTAGACAAGAAAAGTTTGCTTGATCCATCACTTAAACTTTTTCACACCACTATTTTTTTTAAATACAATTTCATAATATTTAATGGAAGAAACGTTCAGATTAAGTTTTATGATTTTTTAATTAAAAAAGTGGTGCTTATCCCATATTTTCTATTTATTGTGCTAAACAAAAATTCAGTTAACTGGTTACAAAAACATTTGTGGAATACAATTTATTTATGGTAAATGTGTGAAAAATCAGTGCTTATAAAAAGAAAGTTTTGTTGGTTTTTATTAAGTATAATAGACCTTATTCAATCATAAATATTATTATAAATCTCTTTCAATCCAACAAAATCTATTTCTGCATTTGAAGGGAGAGACAATTCAACTCTCTCGACTGTGATTTGACTCTGCGAAATGAGCCAAAAAGATCATGCGTATGAAAATAGAGTAATGTCTGAATTTCGACAGCCTGATGCCGCTGCCATCTGTTGGCCAAAATTTGAACTGTTTTAGGAAAGTGCATATTTAAAAATTTACTGATTTTCTGATAACAATGCAGTAAACCGCATATTTTTATCTCAAACCGTTTTTTTTATTTACATTCAAAATGGGTCGGTCATTTACTGGATACCCGATATTTAGATCATTCTTAGACTTATTTAAAAGAGATATCAGTTTATAAACATTGCCTTTTTTTTTGGAAAATGTTTAAAAAAATTAAAACAACAGTACAACAAATTAAGAAACAATAGTTATTTAAAAATTCTTTAAGAAATGGTGTTCCTCGCACACTCAGAAATGAATACTCAAATTTCATGAAATTTTCTTCGTTTTTGAGGAAATTGTTTCCTGGGAAATGCTCTAAGCAAACATTTCGTCAAATTGATGAAATTATTTTCCTCACTAGTTTGACGATAGCAGTTTCATCAAAAATTTCGTCAAAAAGGTCTAATGCTGCGATCTATTGAATCTTTTATAAGCTCCTTGTATTCATTGACAGAAGCAAAAAACACACGTCATAGGCGAGATTCGAACTCACAACGTTCTTTGTGGTAGTCAAATGCTCTAAGTTCACGCCATAGTTCACTCGAGTAGATTCGATCATAAAGGAATATAGTGAATGACAATAGTGTGTTTAGATGTTTATAATGTTATTGTAATTTTATCAGTTTTGTTATAAATCTTGCAAGTTTTAATTAATAAGACGAATTTATTATAATGATTTTCTGATGGTTAATGCATAATTATAATATGGCTTGATTAAAAAATAATTAGAGAAGTTTTATTTGCTCAAGGAATGATTAAAATATGAACTGGTTAATTTGTTGCTCAGAAATAACGAATTATGAAGTGCTTATTGGGAGAGATTTTACTACTTTAAGTTGGTGGATATGATTTTAACAATTTACTGTTTACAGAGGGGAGAGAAAAAAATTATGTAAATTTTTAATTTGAGTGAAAAAAGAACATACTTCTTAAAGGAAAAATAGATCCTGGAATTTTGAAATTTTATTGATCAAATTTATCTTTTGAATGGTTTTGTAGAACGAAGTAAATTTTTTTTCAAATTAAATATAGCATATAAATAAATAAATAAAAATAGTAATAAACGTCCCTAAAAATTTAACTAAAAAAAAGGTACTTCTAGTTTATCCCGTCGACTAATTTCGCCAAATTATACAAATCGCCAAACTAATAGCCAAATTATACATGTTGACATAATTTTTATTTTAAATAACGAAAAAACAAATAATTAGTTGAATATTAATAAAAATATTAATAAAAAGTCGAAATAAAAATCACTTAATGACATTTTAAACCCGTGAATCGTATTTAATGTCATTGAATGTGACATTCACGATCATCCATTATTGGCATTTAATCTTATAGTTTGGCGATAATTTTTTGGTCGACGGAATAACCTAGAAAGGTCCAAAAAAAAAACTAATGTAGAAAGAATAACTGCCTATATTTCATTATTTTCTGAAAAGCGTTAAAATGTGCTATTTTAAAATAAATTATTAGAGGATTAACATAAATAAGCAAATATCTACTTGCTAAAATTGCAAGATTTGAGGAGGTATAATGGCGGGTCCTTCTATAAACAGCTACCTCGACAGTTTCCTTAAAATTCATCAAGTCTGGCCATAGTTAAGAAAGCATTTTCGTCGAATATTTGAGAGTTCACGTTTCGTTAAAAGTCATTTGATTTCGATACGAAATGGTTGTCAAAACCGACAAAATAAAGCTCAAGGATTTCTGAAACATCAAAAATGAGAGTTTTATTTCTGAGAGTGCTTAAACGCCTGCAATGAAAAATGCAGTTTTCTAGAAAACACAAATAAGAATTCTGATATTGCACAAAAAATTATATGTAAAATTTTCGACATATCTGATCCAATCCAACATATCTGAATGTGCGCTTATATATTTGTGTATGTATTCTATATTATATGTTTGTGCATAGGCGTAGCCAGCCTTTTGAACGGGGGGGGGGGGTGCCCAAATTTTTTAACCTGAACATGTTGGGTACAAACAACATCTTATGTAATAAAACCTAATAAAACGGAACCCCATAAAACCTATCAAATTTCCGTTTTAGACAGTTTTTTGCGAAAGGTATAATTGTGTGGAACTTTAAAAAAAAAAGACCCAAACGCAATTTTTCATTGCGTGAAGAAGGATGAGAAGTTGCTTAAAACTAAATCTAATGGACAGGGGCGTGCGAAGAGAAAGCTGTGCCTGGGTCAAAGTTACAGTTTGGCGCCCCCTCCACCCAACCTTTTTTTGTAACAGGCCAAAAATGACGTTGGTAGTATGAATTTGGCGCCCCCTAAAGTTCCATACCGGGGAAGCTTCCCCCTACGCTCCCCCTTTCGCACGACGCTGCTAATGGATAAGAAAAAGATATATAAACATAGATAAAACATGATAGATATAAAATAAAGATATCCGTAAACATAAATCTGTAATTATCACAAGTTTTCATTTCAAACAGCAATGAAATGCTAAAATAAATAAGCACGACTTTAGTTTCCCCCGTCATTTTGATCAAAATAGCATTAAAATAAATTGTAGTATGCAATTTAAAGTGAAAAATAGCTCTTATATTTTCTACTCATGAATAAATAAAATTTCCCCGTTAAAAAAAATGAGCCCGTACGAATGTCAAAATATGATCCCAAAAAACGAAATTTAGCAAACCAACAAACCAACCTCCATATTAATTTGAATTTGGCGTAGCATCATTCAGAGGAAGCACAGATTTGTACTAGAGATGAGTTCGGGCTAGATTTGAAACCCTCGCCCGAAAGATTTTTAGTACATTGGAACCCGATACAAAAAGTATACAAAAATAAATAAATAAATAAATAAAAGATTTAATGATATTTAAAAATTGTTTCAAATGTGATGTCCCATTTTAAAATTTTTTTTATAAAATTTACTATTAAATTACAATTTAAATTCAAGCTTATGAAAAGAGCAATTTGGTATCAAATAGAAATATCCTTCATACCTAAAATGATTCTTGTGCTTACCTAAAATGATTTCTTGTCCTTTAAAAAGAAAATTTGATGGACATATTAAAGAAGTGTAATGAATAAATGGATAGTGTTTATAGAAATTACTATTTGTATGCTGAAGAATCAAAAAACGTTTTCAATTTCCTATAAAAAGAGTACATCTTCAGGGGTGTAGTCGTAAAAAAACCACAGGTTACACGATCGACGCAGAGGGTATATGCTCAAGGCACAGAGTATACTCTAGAGAGTACATCCTATAGGTTTCATGAGAAACAGAAGGTTATACGGTGTTCCTTTAAAAAAAATCCAGAAGGTATACGGCTTATACCCCAATATACCCTACACTACATCCCTGTACATTTATCTATAATCAATTCATTTCTCTTAACAATTCCCCATGACTGACGAGAACCTTAAAATCAACACAAATTAAAACATTGATACAGTTATCTTAAAGTTCCGTTGTTTTTGTGGGAAAAGAAGAAACATTAATCGAATGTTTTCAATCTGAATAACATGTAAAATATGTTTACTTACGAAGGGGAATCCTCAGCATAAGCAAAATTCATGATGACAAACAGAAAAAAAATCACAATGCTGTTATAATATGAAGAACGATTATGATTCGTGCACAATCAAATAATTTGCAAACCTCAAGCATCTAGTCTGCATCAAAAACGAAGAAATTATTCTCTAACAAAATAAATAAATAAACGATCGAATTCAAAAATATCCTCTGCCTCAAACGAAAATCCAACCAGAAGCTAATTTATTATTTATGGTTATTTTGATAGGCGCCTTATCAATTAATCGTCGACGGAAATGCAGTAGACATAAATCTCCATACAACACAAATTTTCTTTTGAAGCAACAATCAACTATTGAAATATATATATAAAAAATATTTTTGTTTTTCTTTCGTTTTGATCAAAATAACACTGAAATGACTTGAAAAATAATAAATAATTTTAAAAGGAAAATAGTAGTTCTTTCAATCTCTTCTACATATAAATGTTTTTTAATTTTCAGAAAGAATGAGCCCGAGCCCCTCCCCACCCGGGCCCGAACACTAAAATGAAAATAGAGCCCGAGCCCCCCCCCGGGCCCGAACACTACAATGAAAATAGAGCTCGAGCCCCCCCCCCGGGCCCGAACACTAAAATGAAAATAGAGCTCGAGCCCCCCCGGGCCCGAACACTAAAATGAAAATAGAGCACGTGCCTGCTTCGGGTTTAGGCTCGGGCTTTCGTGCTGGGACTGAGCCTGTTTCATCTCTAATTTGTACAACCTTCCACCCCCTCCGTTCTCCAGGCTAATCACATGGTGGAATTATCGTTTCACATCTGTATTTCCTTTCAATTTTTTTTTGCTCCTATCTAGACTTTAGATAACAAAAGCAAATATATAAATACAGTAGAACCCCGCTAATTCGGACTCCGTTAATCCGAATCTCCGTATAATCCGGATCGGTTTGGTCATTTTTTTTTCAATTTTGAGTAGCGATTGACTCATTTCCATAACATTTACTTGTTTCATTATTGTGTTTCTAAATTAATAAGATTAAAAAAAAAAAATCTGAAATCTTTTCGGAATAATTAACCGAAGTAAACATTTTAATTGTCTATAAATATTAAATGAGTTTAACATTAAGGTGATTTTCTGTAAGAATGCTTTATTTTATTTCATTTTTTATTAATTCTCCAGATAATCCGGATTGGGTCCGGTCCCAATTAATCCGATATATTGGGGTTTTACTGTAGTAGTTTCTATCCTTGTCGAGAATTTACTCTAATTTTTTATGGAAATATGCATGCAATAGAAAGGTGTTAAAAATATTCCATAAAGAAACGACATCAAATTGGGATTATAAAACCAACTTTTTTGATTTATTGTGATTAATACAGATTCTAGTAAATATTCTAGTTTTAAAAAAGATGAATAAAATAATTTTCTTAAAAAGAAAGAATCAAGGTCTCTTCTTTTATCACATTTCAAAACATAGACTGTTAGTTTTGATTAACCCGCGAGGACGCGCGCAGGGCCTAAAAGACCCGGAGTACGTATGGTTTTTACAATTGTAACCACTAATTTTTTTAAAGTAATCTTCAACTTATTTTATCGCGAAATATATACGAATTGTCATCGTCTTAATAAAGTGACTGTTATAATTTGATTTTATTGGTGGCAAAGTTAAAACTATTCATATCCTGGGTAAGCGCGCGTTCTCCCGGGTTAACTAATTGAACTAACTTTGCTTACATTTTTCTTCTTTTTTCTTTTATAAATTTTGATTTTTTAAAATAATCAATCTTGGATCTGCGCGAGCGGGGGGGGGGGGGTGCCCGGGCACACAGGGCCCCCCCCCTAGCTACGCGCATGTTGTGTATTAAAATGTAGTGTTTTCCTTTTTGTGGCCTTTTAAACGGTCACGTCCTGTTCCAAAAAGTTCATTTCCGGTTTATATTTTGGTGTATAAATTTTTTTTTAATTACCACTGAACAAAAAATAAGGCATTTTTGGAATCCTAAATGTTTGAACTTTAATTTAAAAAAATAAATAAAAAACTCGCAATAACAGCAATTTTAGGTTAGGCACATAACTTTAAGTTAGTGAAATGAGGATGAAACAATACTTAGGATGTAGTGAAAAAAATGGCATAAATTCTTTTCATAATCAAACCATTAAAGGAAATGAAGCCTAGCAGCTTCATTTAGTATTTTCCATCATAGTTGAAAAATGTTTATGAATTGGGTTTGTCTCTTCGCCCGACTGTTCTCACTATAACTCCCGTAAAAATAGTCGGATTACCATGAAACTGATATACAGGGTGTTTCGCTACCAGACCGACAAACTTTGAGGGGTGATAGTAGACATGAAGACAAACATTATTAATTAGGAAACCATGGGGCGCAAACGTCTTCCGTAGGAGCCAGGGGCCATTAAAGTTTAAGGTCCTAAACTTCAAACGATTATAAAAAACGGAAAAAGCGTGGATTCGTTTGCGGTTTTCGCTAAAATCATTCTTTATATCACGTTTTGTTTGTAAAAAAATTTTAAAGGTTACGTTCAAAAATCGTCGATAGAGGGCGCTTTAGACTTTAGAGTAACAAGCAACTACTTTTTACCCTTATTTTGTGCACGGGGTTGAAATTATTCTAAAATTTAGAGTTTAACTTAAATTTTAAGCCCAAAATCGGAAACATTGTTATCGGGTAACTAAAGAAAATTGAACTGTGAACAGAGGAGGGGATTTTGAACGCTAATAAACATTTGACAAACTAATCGATTTTATTGCGGTTTGCGCGTAGGTCATTCCCATGGTAATTATTTTGTTCAAAATGACATACAGCATTGGTGTCCCAATTTTTTGTTAGAGGGCGCTTCCGACACATCTCTGAAATTTCAATGGCATTACTCCTGGGTGTTTTACTACCAGACCAACATACTTCCAGGAACTGTTAGGGATGCAAAGACGACTCGGAATTATAATATAATGATGTCAAAAATATCTTTTTTACGAGTTAGGGTTAAAAGAAGCAGAGGAAAAAACCATTTAATATTTCTACAACACGTTCTGTCGGAACTTCTGGTAAAAGCACATGTTCCTCTTTCGTTGCGCCACTCTATAGCACAATGGGGCTCCTCCACATTTTATCAATGATGTTCGCAGACACCTCAACTTGACATGTGGACAGCGGTGGATAGGTAGTCGTGGCCTTGTTCGTTGGCTTGCCAGATCGTCGCAGCTACTTCATTATATCAATTACTTTTTGTTACCTAACTTTATTTTATTACTGTATAATTGTTCTGTATTTTTATTAATAAACATTGCTGGGTGGGGATAGTTGAGCTCAAACCAATTGGCAGCCCCCCCCCCCCAACCACCACCTGGCTCAATCTGAATATGAATCTGTATGGACTTCTTCTGCTGGGATCAAATGAAAAGTCGAATGTATGAGACTCCTGTACCGTCAGTGGAAGACCTGTCAGCTCGAATTTCTGTAGCTGCCAGAAAGCTATCCGAGATGCCAGGAATCTTTCAAAGCGTAAGGAATTGCATGTGACGCTGCTGTCAAGCATGCCCGACTACTTCTGGTCGTAATTTCGGATACCTTTTGTAGTAAAACCTTTAACTAAATTGCTTTCTGTCACATTAACGTGTTGCTGTTTCACTACCTGTTTCTGTTGCTTTTTTCTCAGCTTTTTTTAACCATAGCTCGTTAAAAAGACATTTTTAATGTTACATTCCTATGTGATTCCAAGTCGCTTTGCATACCTAACACTTCCTGGAAGTATGTTGGTCTGGTAGTAAAACATACAGGAGTAATGCCATGGAAATGTCGGAGATGTGTCGGAAGCGCCCTCTATCAAAAAATGGATACACAAGAGCTGTAAGTCATTTGGAATGAAATAATTACCAAGGGAATTAACTACACGCAAACCGCAATAAAATCGATCAGTTTGTATAATGTTTATGAATGTTTAAAATCCGCCCCTCTGTTCACAGTTAATCTTTCGCCAGTTACCCTATCCCAATGTTTCCGACTTTGGGATTAAAATTTAAGTTAAAGTCTAAACTTTAAAATAATTTCAATTCCATGCACAAAATAACGGTAAAAAGCAGTTGTTCGTTACTCTAAAGTCTAAAGCGCCCTCTATCGACAATTTTTGAATGTAACCTTTATAATTAGTTTTTTTATAAATCGTGTTACAAATAATGATTTTAGTGAAAATCACAAACGAATCTACCCTGTTTTCCGTTTTTTATCATCGTTTGAATTTTTGGACCTTTAACGGCCCCTAGCTCCTACAGAAGACGTTTGCGCGCCATGGTTTCCTATTAATAATGTTTGTCTTCATGTCTGCTATCACCCCTCAAAGTTTGTCGGTCTGGTAGCGAAACACCCTGTAATGTTATTGCGACTTAATGTTCGATATTGAAAATGAAGTGTGTAATCACTTATAGATTTTTTACATGGACATTCAAAGGAATTTTGTTACGTTACGGCTTATGCAGAAAAATCATTTGAGACGGTTTTTACTTCACAATTTCAAACACATTGTAATATTAATATATTTTAAATGCACTACAAAATGCTTACTATTGAATATGATAGGCATAGCATTCATCGTTCATTTATAGGACACTCGGAAGAATTCCTGAGCACTGTCTGTGAACAACAATTGTTGGAAGATTATTTTCCGCTGCAGTCTGCATTAATAAACTTTTTTTGTATTACTTACAAGGGGACCACCAAACATGGTGCTCACAGATTTTGATGAATTCAAAATATATTGTAGGGGACATACCATTAATTATTCGGCTGAAAGGGTTCTTTCAAATGGGCCTTGGTTTTTGAGAAATTGGGGGTCAAAGTTCAGCGTATATTTTAAGTACTTATTAGTAAAGAGGTCTGTCAACAGCTTCGTGGCTCCGCGGTAAAGCACGAGATTCCAGAACCGGAGGTGGCGGGTTCAACTCCAAGTTGGAGCTTTTTTTTTTTCTTCTTCTTTATATGTTTCGTATATGTTAAATTTTTTAAGCAGAATTGGAAATTCTAAAGCTTTCAACTTATTAATATTTTCTTATGGGGACAGTTTACTTTTTTAATTTTTTTTTTCTTATTTTTAAAAATATGGTTCAAATGATAAACTAATTACACTTCAAAATTCATGAGATAAATAAAAATAAATAAAAAATGCATATATAATTAAAATTTTCAAAAGTATGAAAATTTTGAATGTTTTAAAATCCCTTCTACTTTAAATATTAATAATTTTGCTCAATTACATTTATATATATTGCTAAGTAAAATAAATCATACCTTTGTAAATTCACATTCTTCATTCAATATCCGTTCATCTGCCTCAATAAATTGTCGATTATCTCATATTTCTAATATTGAATTATGAAATTCTTCAGCTATAGCAATAGAAGAAAAGGAAATATCATCCGGTTGGGAATTTGTAAGCAGATTATCATTTCGTAACAACATCTCGCAATATTTTAATGCATTCGTAATTTCGCCTTTTTGTTCCTTTTCCAAACGAAAGTTTTCTGTAGTAGTGCTGCTTCCACCTATTACAGTATTTTTAGCATTCAAACCATTTTTAGCATTCGATACAAATCTACCAATTGCATACTCAATTTTCATACCATAATTTCAGCTATACATACATACCAATATTTCAAATATTTTATTTGTCTGCAAAAGAAACAAAATGACAACAGCAAAAACAATTTCTATTTTTGCTTGATTTTACCGAGAAAATAAAAGCAGACGAATAAAATAAATATATATCATTTTATGTATCATAAATTCTAATTTAATTAGCAGACGACTTTCCAATCTAGTTGATTTTTTTATTAAACGTTAGAGATAAATGTATTTAAAGATCAGTAAAAATTTGGATAATATTTTAGCACTACTGCATTAATATTTTATTACACTTTCGAAGGTATGCATTATTTGAATTAACTAATCCTATAAATGTTTGAGAAATTGCACCTGAAAATTATTTTGTATAATTTATAGAAAAAAGGATAAATTTTCATTTAAAATATTCCACAAAAAAAGCGATAGAAAAAAGAAAAATTATTATTTCAGAATTGTGTTTAGAAAAGAAATTACATAATAATTAATAAAAAAAGGTTAAAGACATAAATTCGTTATGCAGTTTTGTCAATAAAAATATTAGTTTAAAAATTGCAGATAAAAAGAAATTTTCATGAAATACATTCGAAAAAATAAATTTACTTTATTAAGAAAATATCAAAAAGTTCAAAGCTGTAGAATTCCCAATTGTGCTTAAAATATGTAGCATGTAAAAAATGTATAAAGAAAGAAAAAAAAAGCGCCAACTTGGTTTCTTTCTTTCTTTTTTTTTTTTTTTTTTTTTTAAATTAGCAATATATATAAATACAATTGGGCAAAATTATTAATATTTAAAGTAGAAGGGATTTTAAAACATTCAAAATTTTTATACTTTTGAAAATTTTAATTATATATGCATTTTTTATTTATTTTTATTTATTTCATGAATTTTGAAGTGTAATTAGTTTATCATTTGAATCATATTTTTTTAAATAAGAAAAAAAATGAAAAAAGTAAACTATCCCCATAAGAAAATATTAATAAGTTGAAAGCTGTAGAATTTCCAATTCTGCTTTAAAAATTTAACATATACGAAACATATAAAGAAGAAAAAAAAAAAACTCCAACTTGGAGTTGAACCCGCCACCTCCTGTTCTGGAATCTCGTGCTTTACCGCGGAGCCACGAAGCTGTTGACAGATCTCTTTACTAATAAGTACTTAAAATATACGCTGAACTTTGACCCCCCAATTTCTCAAAAACTAAGGCCCATTTGAAAGAACCCTTTCAGCCGAATAATTAATGGTATGACCCCTACAATATACTTTGAATTCATAAAAATCTGTGAGCACCATGTTTGGTGGTCCCCTTGTTAGTGTGCATAAATTCTAATGATCACTTAGGGCTACGCAAAACAGCCAAAGCACATTTTCGTTTTATGATGAAAATTAATAAAGGGGCATTTTTAACTGTTCAATGAATTTTTTAAATGAACTGAAATTTAGCATATTATATATCACATGTATGTATAGTGTAATAAATCTATATATCATATACAGAATTGCCTAGAAAAAACAGTCATTATTCCGACTATTGATTGTAATTACTGAATTTGTGTTTTGATATGTTGTATGTATTTTACAAATTGTTTATTTAGATGTAATTTTTATCTTATTACATTGTTAAAAATCCTGTCCTAGTATGAACCAAATGTTGGTGCTCAGTAGCTGCCACCATAAGATGTTGAAATCTCGTACCAATATTTGGAGCTTCCTATCTCAATCTCGTACCATCTATTGGAACTAATATTACAATCTCCAAATATAAGTTCAAGATTTCACCATTTTACAGTGGTAGCTATTTAGCACCAAAATTTGGTTCAAACCAGGACAGGATTTTTAACAATGTATATTAGGCAGTTTTATCACAATATTCTAAATGTGTTGGAAAAATTTTCGTAATGCATATTTCAAGCATGACGTTCTTATTTAAACTATCAAAACGTGTGTAATGAGAAAAATTTATTACACAGTATAAACACTTTATTTTCATAAAGATAGTTTTCTTCTCTCTATAGTAAAAATGGCATAAAAAGAAAATCGAAGGAAAATGAAAAAGTTCATTGAAAATGTGCTGTTAAGAAGAAAAAAGGGGTACGTCTGAAAACTTGAAAACATCTTATACACAAACGAGTCCGGAATTGTACGTCAAACACAGAAAATGGGGTGCATTCGTACTGTAACGAGGTTTTAAAAAATATTCAGATCTTTTATACCGTACTTCGGATATTGTATAGTATCCGAAATCTTTCGTGTGTCCTTGTAAATAATATCTGCTTATTATTATACAGAAATTAGTTTATAGTTAACCTCAGCAACGTACAGCAATTTCATAAAAGGTGAAATAGTTTAATATAATTATAACGCGCTCCAAATAATGTTATCCCTTGTACCGTAATGTAATGGAATACTTTTGTGTAGCCTTGTAAATTAATAACAAATATTCTTTGTACCACATATCGTATAAAAGGTATATTTTAATATACTTTATAGAATCATATCAATTTCATTATGTTTGAGTGAATGTAACATCATTAAAAAGTTCTTGAAGTTATTTCTTTCCATTGGCCGTAATGTAATGGAATGCTTTTAATTGTCTCTGCAATTAAATTATATATCCGATTTTCATGAAATTTGAAATGACTGGACAAAATCATGCAACAATTATATATTTTTAATTTAAAACTATTCAATTGGGTAGTTTTTGCGCTATATGTTTTGCTGTTTTATGGACAGACAGAGGGACGGACCCGACGTTGACTATAGGTGAAACTTAATTGCATAATTACGAATACACTTAAAAAGAGTGCTGCAAAAAATTACATTGGATGAAAATACTAAATAAAAGGCTAGATCAGGACAGTATAAAATTTTCGTTTCCTTCTACGGTCGGAAAATTATCCAATTCTTTTAGCAGCTCTTTATATGATATAGAGATTGTATCGATTAACAACCTGTATTCCAAAATTTATTTCATGTAAGAGACACGTATATTTCAGTTGAAATTTCCCCTTCAACAATTTCCTGTAATAGGGAGAATAGTGCGTGAATACTTTTGTGCAGCGTTGTATGTGAGGTATAGAACTTATATATAAAAAGTAATATGCAAAAAACTAATTAAATTTAAATGCGAATACTCATTTTTAAGACGTACTCTCCAGCAGTTTTTTCGCAAAGACAGTACTGTAACCGTTTTCTTTTGTGTGTCCCTGTAAATTTGTAAAAATGCTAAGAATGTTCCATTTTAACGTGATCAGAGTGAAATCCAGCGATTTATATCAGCTTCAATATGAAAAAGCGTCATGTCATTAAAATAATCTCCAATCGATTTCCCGCCATACCGTAATGTAATTGAATTTCCTTGAGCGTCCCTGTAAATCAGGCATGTCAAACTCGTCTATTACCGCGGGCCAAATTTAGCAATGTGCACAAAGCCGCGGGCTACATTATCGAAAATAAAGAAGGAGATTAATTTGATGACTATCGCACAAAATGAAAGCTATTCATTAAAAATACAGCATTGTTTTAAAAAACCAACAAGCAAACAAAAATACATAAAATTTTTTTTAAAACTATTCATTGGAAAAATTATAAACGTTCACTATAAAATTTTTACGATATTTATTAAGTAAAAACAAATCGGTAAAAAGTATATTACGAGAGTGCACTGCCAAATGTAATGAAAAATAAGTTAAAATAAAAATACAAACAAGCTTAAACACAAATTGAACATTTAAAAATTTAAATCGCAATCAAAATTATACAAAAATGTGTTAGTAATTTTCTAATCCTAATATCTGCATTTTTTTTATGTTGTAATTGCTACTTTTTATAAAATCAATCATTGGTAGAACACAATTATTTACAATATAATATTATGGGAAAAAATCATAATTGATTAAAATATATTAGCCATGGGAATTGATCCGGCATAGGAATAATTTTCAGATTCTCCACATTTATTTTTAAGTACACATTGTGTATGCGAAAAAAAAAACTGTCCACAGAGTAAAATTTTTTGCATTTATATTTTCAAGAATTATAAAATTAAAGTACAAAATAAACGCTAGCCTCCGGCCCCAGGGCCATTAAATGGGAAAAAGTGGCTATTAAAAATATTTGTTGGTGGCTACTGATGGCTACTGTCTACTAATGAAAATTTATTTATTTAATGAAAATTTTCAGTTATAGCAACACATATTGAAATTATCGATTTCATGCGATTATTGAAATTTCTGGTTATATCATGAATATTTATAGAAGTGCCCCTACATATTTTTAATTTTTTAAAACTATTCTGTAAATCCTTTATTCTAACTTGAACGAAGTCGAGCTGTGTGCAGTTGCATCCAAATGTTTTTAAAAGCAGATGGATTACTTTTAGTATGTTTAACGAACACACTTTTTTCAACAAAGTTTCAGTTTAAAATCTATTTATTTATCCAATTTATTTTAAGCTATTTGTGGGGTTTTCGAAATATTTGTGAGTAAATTCTTGGCAAACTTCTTCAACAACAATGTTTCTACATGTCAAACACAATTTTTCAGTCTTTGAGTATAAAAAAAAAATATTTCAATTTGACTTTTATGAATCAGATGTTATATCTTCATCATCAAGAAAAATAAAGATCTCAAAGAGCTAATTTATAATGATACATTTACTAATTTTTAAGAATAAAATCGATTAATGAGCTTGTGTCCAAAATGCTCGCTTTTCGACTATGCACGCAGCCAAATAATAAAAACAGATTAACAATTTTTAGTTATTATTATTATTTTTTTTATTTTACAAGACGAGAATTTGGTTCACTTTTGCCTTTTAAAGGTACTTCTTTCTTTTGATTTTTTAGAAACTTTTAATTAGAAATTAGCGTCGTTTTTTTAATTGATTTTTGATGCATTTTTAGTACCTAACAAATGCCGCCGCGCATTACTTTGTAATATCGTAGTGAATCAAAGAGCGCAGTAAAATAATGTATTCGTTTCAACATAAAGCACATAATAAACAATTGGAAAAAAATATATATAAAGCTTTTATAAATTTATAAATTTTCAGATTAAGATATGCTCTTCTTAACTTTCTTTTTGATAACTTTTGCACACCCTATCTCATGGAAACGAAATTTTAAAAGGAATTAGATTTGATCATATTCAAGACAGTATGTTTGCATCTATTATGCCACTGTGGTGTTGAATCGGTGTTGTTTTCATCTCCACTGTAAAAAAATTCATTCAAAATAACAACCATTAATTAAATATTTTAAACTTTTCTTTATTCAATTGCGGATCATTAAACTTAATATATTTCAATATCTGCCAATAAATGTAATTCAGATTATATTCTGAAATAATGGTAGATATTTTGAATAAAATCATTCCCCAATTTTGCAACACTGTAAGATTTTCAATGCAAAGTGTATTTTCTGTATCAACTAAGAACTGAATCAAACATACGAAAAGGCCAAAGGCTTGACGGGCCACAGAGAAATTCCTGGGGGGGGGGCAATTCTGGCCCGCGGGCCACGTATTTAACATGCCTGCTGTAAATGAACCATTAATCTACATACTTCTTAGGCAATACCAAACATCCTTTGGTGATCCTAAATGAGATTTATTGATTGCATGTAAATCGGAGTATATTTACGGGAGTTAGAGCGTAGACAGACGACAAGACGGTCAGAAAAACCGATTGCATAAGTATTTTTCAACTTTGTTGGAATGTATAAAAAGAGAAAAATAATTTTCTTACATTTTTCGATAAATATTTATTTGAAATTATTTTATACATCTTGAAATATTTTACAAAATAAACAGGCAAACATAAAATAATTTTATAGGTATTTATTTCTTACATTGGTATTCTTCTTTTATAGGCATTTATAACTTACTCATTTCCACGCTTTCGATAGGAGAAAGTATTTTTATACTCTGTTTTAATATTCATAACCACTGTCGTCGTAGGAAAAATTTTATGCTTCCAAAAGAATTTAATTGGGCGTGATGATAAAATACATTTTGGGCAATATCCGTACACAACTCATATCAACCAAGGTTCAACGATAGCTTCATGCTTCAATAATTTGCAGAGACTGCCAGTTTCGCATTGGTATCTTATGTTTATGGAAATACGTTTCGGATCGACTAGTAATGCTTCGCTGGCTAAGCTATAAATCCTGAAATATTGATATTCTTTTAAAAGATAGTAAAAGGAAACTATCAAATATTTTAACGACAATTTATGTTACTTAAAAGCGTGACGATTTTTGCACTCTTATATTCAACTTTCAACGTTGTTTTTGTATGTAAAGTTGGAATTTTCATAGATTTTTAAACCACTTCTTTTTATGCGAGAATTGTGTTCAGAGGTGCATTTCTCATGATAATACAGTATTTTAAGCTGTTTTACATTATTATATCTTATATTAATTCTTATGTTAATTATATCTTATCATTAATTTTAAGACTTTTTCTGCTAACCTGCTCCAGGTGATACATCGTTTAATAATCTCTATAACGGGTACAATTCTATGGGAGTTCAAGTAATAATGAATTGAATTATACACTAATAAAAGATCACTAAACTATGTCAAAGTGGCTGCTGTAAACTGTAACAAGTAAGAAAAATCATGCCTTAAGCATAGATTATGAAGCACTTCCCAACGCTTCATGAAATCTTTAACAAAACTTCGCTATTTAGGTAAATAAGGATATAAAGCCAAACATAGCCAAATATGTATTCCAGTATTATTGAACAGCCCTGTATTTTATCTGTCAGCTAATATACATACTATATAATAAGAAAATTTAGTTTAGCAAAAAATGCCTAGTAGCTTGAAATTTCTCTTTCAGCAATTTATACTAATAGATGGAAACATACTTGAATACTTTGTTCAGCCTTATAGTTTTCCTGGTACCTTTATTACACACCAGTGTTAAGATAAAATTTATTTTAAACTAAAACACTCTTAAAACCACTGAAATCACTTTCTCATAAATTATCATTCATAGGCTCCTTGTACCCAATTTTTTGCGTGGCCCTGTATATGATTTTATCTATATTCTATAAACATTTCTTAGTAAATTTAATGCAGTTCAGCGTAAAAATGCATAATTTATTTAAGAATCATTTTTTAGTAATTTATGCTCATATTCAGTAACGTTGGCGAGCTCTTTTGGTTCGCCCTGCATATTAACTATAGCACTTATACACACCATATAATATGCATAAATTTAGTGAAACGTATACGCACATATCATAATTAAAATGCATTTCATCCATCCATCAGCTGTCATCGGATACATATACAGTACTTCGGAAAGAATGTACTATTTAAAATCTTTTGTGTGTCCCTGTAAATACTATGTACTTTATATTAGGGAAGGCAGTAGCGTATAATTTATACTAAGCCTCACTGACATACATCAATTTTATTATACATGAAACAGTTTAATATATTAAAAATACGTCCCACAGAATTCACACATTTACCATTATCTAATGAAATTCTTTTGTGTGTCCCTGTAAATGAATAATAGCTACATTTCACCTTATAATTTATAGAATGCATATTTTAATGCACCTCGTAAAAGCATATAAATTTTAATATGTTTGACAGGGTATAAAATCTTTAAAATTCCTTAGAAACGATTTTTCCCCATAGGCCGTAATGTAATGGGAACCTTTTGATTTTCCCTGTAGATAAACTAATTATCGTAGAAACTACATTTTCAATAGGTTCGTGCTAATGTAAACGTCAATAACGTCCTAAAATTTCATGGCAATCCGAGTATATTTACGTGAGTTAGAGCGCGGATAGACAAACCGAATGCACAAGCACTTTTCAACTTTGTTGGAAATGAAACATTTTAAAGCATGAAACGTAGAAAATACGAAAAGTATATATAATAAATATAATAGATATACATATATATCATATATATAATAGTATATAATCATATATATAATAGTATATAATCATATATATAATAAATATAATAGATATATATATATAGAGTATATATAATATATATAATAAATAATTATTGTCCTTAAAACTTAGCCGCCCTTGACAACCAGTTTGGTCTTCATTAAATGTGTTCTAATTATTACAAATTACAACATGTTACTTTTATTCATCATTTAATTTACTTCCTCAATCCTCCACCAAATCGGAAGTTCCTAATCGAGAAATCAATTTTTATGGGTTTATTATTATTATAATTTATTTATTTAGGTGAGGCGATAAATCGCCAAACCTTATTTACATCGCATCTTTTTGTATTTTATTAATGTCTTTTAAAACATAGTTCTTTCACACATTTTATTTAAAATACATAACTTTAGTTTAAAACTGAAAATTTCTAAATTCATTACTTTCATTTCTTTTTTCTTTTCTTTTTCTTTTTTTCTTTTTTTTTAAAAGAAAAATAATAAATAATACCAAACCATGACTTTAACTTCAACATCAAAGCATTGTTTTAATTAATTACGCGAAAAATAAAATAATGCTACTTAGTGAGTTAACGTGCTTTTGGCGATACTTACGCCCTGGTAATATAAAAGCACTAAGAATTTTTGTGATCATGACAACTTTTAAATAGCTTCATTAAAAACATTTTTGATTACAAATGGATATCTTGCATGTATGGAAAATGAAAGGATCAATCCTATTTGTTTATGACAGTCACACGAACTGTTACAGCATGAATGAAATGGTGGTAATGGAACAATATTTGGCGATTTATCTCTAAGCTGCTAAAATTAAAGCATCAAAATGCCCGCTTAGCATGTAAAATGTGAAGCTGTCAACTTGGAACCGTTGATGATAGTCACATGACTTATTCTTTTATTATATACAGTAAAGCATCGTTTATACGACGATCACTTATACGACGTTTACATTTATACGACGTTTTAATGTGGTCCCGATTCACTCCTATTCACTTTAATGTAAAATTATATCTTTTATATGACGCCCAAAATCGTTTATACGTCGATTTTTCTATTTTGTATAGGTTTATTTTTGTTTAATTTTCTTGTGTATTTTACGAACGAGCGGAAGTTGGCAGCTATGAATGACACCAAAAAGCGTGTTTAAATGCACTCCACATTATAAAAATGTGGGATGGTGTTTGATTAGTCTGAAAAATCAGCTTACGTGTAACAGATTACACTGGGAGGGGTGATTCTTTTTTCGGGGATGGTCAGCTTTCCCGACCTGTTTAAAGTTGCAAAGAGACTATCCTTCTAACTGTTATCAGTATTGGCGAATTTTAGTTGGCCACACGGGTTTTTTATCTTTAACTTTAAATGGAGTGGAAATGATGTACTGCAAATGAGGAACCTTTCGGTGAAACATGAATAAAGGTACGCATATTTAAATTGCTTACTAATCCCCCCCCCCCCCCTGTTTTTAAGAATATTTGATTATTTGGTTTGTTTAATTTAAAAATTCATACAAATCATCACGTTAAACATTAAAATTAAATGAAAACAAAATTAATTCTAGTTTTGGAAGTGAAAATCGATTATATGTTGTTATCGTTTATACGACGTTTTTCGGTAGTCCCTTCGGCGTCGTATAAACGATGCTCCACTGTAGGTAACTTTTTTTATGAAATAACATTTTCTTTCTAGCCGCCCTTGGCGTCTATTTTAAATGTTGTTTCCCTTGTATTGTATTGTATCAGGTTACTTTTATTCATAGTTTAATTTATTTGCTTAAACTTTTACCAAATTGGAAGATTCAATAACTAGGTATTTTTGAATTAGCCGGGCGCAGGGGATATATCGCCGAACATTGTTCCTGTCGCATTTTTTCGTGTTTCATTAATTTAATTTAAAATAGAAATTTCCACTTATTTTATTTGAGATACAAACTTTTATTTAAAACTGAAATCATTAAATGACCTGCATTTTACTTCTTCCACTATTTTTTTTTCAAGAAAAGAAAAATAATAATTAATACCACAAATCATGAAACAACAGAAAACAATTTCAACATGAAACCATTGTTTTAGTTTACCACGTGAAAATTAAAAATGCTACCTGGCGAGTATTTATGCTATTTGCGAGATGTGCTGAAAGGGTTTGAGAAAGGATCAAACTATATGAATATGCAAAAAACATTATATTCTTTAAAAATACATTTTTATCAATTAATAGTTTATTATTAATTACTTTATAATTATATGTCCAGAATTCAAACTAGAAATCCTATAAAATATAGGTGAAATAATGTTTTATATTTCTTTCCTTATCTTAAAATGGTAAGAAGAGCAAAAAAATCTTTCCGGCAATGCCGGAAGGAAGAGGTAGCTTTCATATACTTATTTATAAATTATTTAATTTAAATTAAGTTATATTATTCAAACATACAAAGCTCAAATTAAAGAAACCCGATTTTATAAGATTGAATGCTAGTTTTTGTCAATACTGATTATTAATAGGAATTTTTAGAAATCAGTCATATTTTATTAAACCTGGTTTTATTTTCAGCGATTTAGGGAGACGACAAATTCTACGATATCATGAAGTGTATGCCATTTTAAAGCAACATGATGGATAAAACAAAGCTTGGTCGAAATCTTAATTCATGTGGACATGCACTCTCATATCGAAATCGATTAATCTATGCGAGTGCGGTCGAGGGCAAATTGATTTAAAAAAAAAAAGTCACCCACATTAGAAATTCAAACTGCTATATCTCAGGCGTGATAAAGAAAAAGCAAAAAATACTCCGGAATTCATTTATGAGATAAATACATTCAAAAGAATCTTTTTTCAATCTCTAATTTTTTATTTGTACATCATTAAACATTTAAAAGATTTTTGACAGTTTTAAATAGCCGCCATTTTGAAACAAGATGGCGGAAGAAGTTGGCTAGTGAACTCGGTCAAGACATTGATATGTACTATGTACACACGGAGTTATATCCAAATCAGTTTATAAATATGCGTATATTATCGCGTGACAAATTTCAACTACACTTTAAATTGAAAGTGCTATAACTCAGCCTTTTGTCAAGATATAGGTGAAACAAAAAATGCCCTGGAATCTTTGTATCAAAGTCAAGTACACAAAAGAAAAATCTTTTTCAATTTCTCACCTTTTTGTACCTAATTATAAATTTTAAATTAAAAAAAATTTAATGGCCACCATTTTGAAACAAGATGGCGGATGATGCTGCCTAACGAACACGGTTGAGACATTTGTATGTACTATGCACATACCAAGTTTCATTTAAATCGGTTCATAAATACTTTAGTTACAGTATGACAAAAATCAGATCGTTTCAAAATGTCAGCCATAAGAAAATTTCAAAGTGCTATAACTAAATCATTTTTTAAGATATAAACAAAATAAAAAGTGTTCTGGAATCGTTGTTTTAAGTTCTAACACATAAAAGAAAAATATTTTTCGACTTTTAATTTCTTTGCATTTAATTTTAAATTTTAATTTTTTTAATTTTTTTTAAATGGCCGCCATTTTAAACAAGATGGCGGATGATGCTGGCTAACGAACTCGGTCGAGAAATTTGTATGTACTATGTACATACCAAGTTTCATTGAAATCGGTTCATAAATACGATAGTTATCGCATGACAAAAATCAGATATATATACATACACTATATTGCCATTGATTATGGGACACTTGCTATTTTAGACATTTTACTAAATATCTCGAAACATACATGAGAAATCATCTCGAAACTCTTAGTGTATAAATATAATAGTATAAGTCATACATCTCCGTGAAGATTTTTTCCCGAAACTCCAAAGGGGGCCGTCAACAAATTAAAAAAGAATGAATATCTTTTGAATAACCCTGTCAAAACTAATGTAGCAAAAGCGCTCAAACTCTAGATTGTGATTGAATGCCTTATTGTAATAAGCCTTGTTCATTTTTATGCAAATAGCATGCATACTCGCAGAGTAATTTAGGTTTTTATGAAAATGGTCCTAAATTTTTCCAAGTTTTTTCCTTATAATTTTCAGAGTTCTTAATATAAAATATTATTTTTTTTCAGAAAATATGACAAACAACATTGCACACAGTACCCTGTAATCAGAATTAAAAAATAATGAAAATTGTATAAAAAATGAGTTGGTTTACTAAATAATTTTTTACTGCGCATGCGTCAACCATATCAAAATTTCATTTGCATATTATGTTAGCTAAATGTATAGAGCAACTTTTGTGAAAGTCACAAAATCATAACTTGAAAATTCTGACAATAATCGTCAATTGAATAAGTCGAAAATCCGTTATTCTCAAAATGAAGCAAAAACAAGAGGGGTTGTATCCATATATTCATTGATTAGTGTCAATATAGAATACACAATATGGGATGTACTACTGCATTTGGATAAAATCCCTCATTTTTTTGCTTCATTTTGGAAACAACGGATTTTGTCCTTTCTCTATACACGATTACTTTCAGAATTTTCAAGCTATGATTTTGAGACTTTTACAAAAGTTGC
Organism: Maratus speculifer; assembly: GCA_964019185.1. Classification (NCBI taxonomy): domain Eukaryota; kingdom Metazoa; phylum Arthropoda; class Arachnida; order Araneae; family Salticidae; genus Maratus; species Maratus speculifer. Next base: position 287,176,090 of record OZ025292.1, on the reverse strand, counting down.
TCTATACATTTAGCTAACATAATATGCAAATGAAATTTTGATATCTTTGACGCATGCGCAGTAAAAAATTATATAGTAAACCTACTCATTTTTCATACAATTTTTATTATTTTTTAATTCTGATTACAGGGTACTGTGTGCAATGTTGTTTGTCATATTTTATGAAAAAAATATTATTTTATACTAGCTGACCCGCCCGGCGTTGCCCGGGTCCGTATTAGCAATATTAAACGAACTTGAAATTTGTATGATTTTATCAATAACTGGAAGCATGCAGAAATGCATTGTCTGAAATACGTCATTTTCATCGTTATAAAGTATTAAAAGGTTCTGAAAAAAAAAGAAAACTTTTAGTAATACAATTTTTAGTTTAAATCAAATGTTTTCAATATTTTATTTAATTTTATTCAAAATGAAAAAAGATTTTCTTAGCAGACGATTTTTTGTGATAAATACATTATCTGTTTTATATTTCTTCTGCTTTATTCCTTTTATTTATAGAGTTCAAAATGAAAAAAGATTTTCTTAGCAGACGATTTTCCTGTGCCTCAATTAATTATCCTCGGAATTCCTTTTATTTATAGAGATTAAGAACTCTGAAAATTATAATGGAAAAACTTGGAAAAATTTGGGACCATTTTTAAATAAACCTTAATTACTCTACTAGTGTGCATGCTATTTGCATAAAAATGAACATAGTGTATTACAATAAGGCATTCAAGCATAATCTAGAGTTTGAGCGCTTTTGCTACATTAGTTTTGACAGGGTAATTCAAAAGATATTCATTCTTTTTTAATTTGTTGACGGTCCCCTATGGAGTTTCGGTAAAAAATCTTCACGGAGATGTATGACGTATACTATTATATTTATACACTAAGAGTTTCGAGATGATTCCTCATGTATTTTTCTAGATATTTAGTAAAATGTCTAAAATCGCAAGTGTCCCATAATCAATGGCAATATAGTGTATATATATATGTCAACATTTGAACGGAGGGTGGTTTTGGGGTCTGGGGATCCTGATCGGTGAAAATATACCAAAATTTTCTGGAAGTGCTTTCCTCCGGACGGCTACAATAGGTAGCTTTTTACTTTTTGTAATGAAAGCTACCTAAAATATGTATTTTAAAAGAGATTCTCTTGCTTGCGTTTTCTACTGTCCATCAGAAGAACAACCGAATTTTATAACCGAATTTGGTGACCACTCCAAATTAATGATTTCTAAGAGAAATTGAGTGAAAAAAAAGTCTAATAAGTACGCGTGATTTTTAAGATCGGCTCAGAATCATTATAAAGGACAAACGTGCATAAAACACATGTCATTTTACAAATTGCAACTGCGGACAGTCAAATTTCCCTTTTATTGGAATTTATTTTAAATATTTTTTAAACTTCTAAGCATTGCACATTTTAAATTTTTACACCATTAGAATGAAGGAGGGCGGGGGCAATACTTTTAAATGCAATTTCTTTGAAAACTGTAACCCCATTTGCTCATTTTTTATTGTTTTAAAAATAAATTTCAAGAATATTTATATATTTTTAAATCCATCAATAAAGTGTGCAGACAATTGCAATTGTAAAATATAAATCTGTTTGCATTTGAGTTAAAATAAATAGATCAAATTTGTTTTCAGACAAATTTAAAATTTCCATTAACACTAGAACCGCCATTAGGGGTCAAAATGACCTCCTACTAAATTGAAAATAATCGATTCGAACCAGAATTTTCTTTATAAGATATGTTAAACGTTTGCAGCACAAACATAGACTAATTAAATAAATTAAATAGTTTAGAATTAAAATTCTGGTGAGAAGCTATTTTTGTAAAATTTGAGTAAAATACCCGGCGGTTCTAGTGTTAATGGATAAGTAAAGCAATAAAAGAATTTTAAGACATTTCGCGTTTAAAGTACTGAAATGAACCGAATCCAGATGGCTGGTTGTAAATTATGATGTTTGGCGGTTTTTCCAGTTGATGTGTTAATTTGACAAGACCAATAGGAAAATATCTCTTTTAATACATTAAAAAAATTTCAATGCATTATTGCTGTTTTTTGTATAAATATGATTTTTAGAATCGTTAACAGACATTCTAAAAAATAGATTGAATGAAAAACATCTATTATTAAAAAAATCATTAATTTTTTTTTAGTTTTTTAAATTTTTTAATCAGTTTTTAACCTTTCAACTAAGGTTAGCTGGGGCCACTGAACCCACGAGGTAGCTGGGTATTGTTTTATAAAAATCCGTTGATGCCTTTTAAGTTTTAGCTTTTGTAAACAATGTAATCTAATGTCTATTTCCTAAAAAATTGTGTGTCAAATCAATCATAATTCCATCTTTGCTGTGATAGGTTTTCGAAAATTTCGGTTTCCTTTTTAAAAACATTGTTAGTTTGTTGAATTTCATCGACTTTTTATTAAAATATTATAATTACTTTTATTAAGCAATAATTTTTTTAAACATTAGTCATATAACTACATTAATATTATTAGGTATTTATATATATTTATTTTATGTTTCAAATTTAAGTCTGGCGACCGAATTATCCCATCAGCTTTTCATGAATGGGGACACTGGGACATGCATCAGAGGTAACTGGACCTTATTGGGTCAAATTATTTCAATAGTTATATATATATATATATATATAGGGGAGAGGGTGGCACCGTTGAACATTTTTTCAGAAAATCAATGTTTTTCTTGCTTTAATTATAGTTATTGAGTTTAAAATATTTCATAATAAAAACAACACATTTCTTCATCATATGAACTATAAACTAAACATTTTCCTAAGAAATTAAATAAGTTGTGAGGATTTAGAAAACTGAAAGATTTTTGTTCAAACGTGCCCCATGTAGAGCTGCCTTTGAACAAGCAAGGAACACCTTTGAACAAATGAATAAAATATGAAAATATTGAGTTTTTATAAAAAAAAATTGCATATGTTACAGAAATATAAAGTAATATGAATAAAATTAAATAACTACATTTATACCATAATGTAGTAATGTAATTTAGTAAAATTAAATAATTACATTTATACCAAAGATTTTTTCATGCTTCATGTCACTCACAAAATAAAATAATTCATTAATATAGAGATTTTAGGATCATACATAAATAAAAGAAAATAAATAAAACGACATCATTCGGATATGAGCGGTAAATTTAAAAATAAAGTTCAAAAATCATATAGGCTTGTGTTTTTATTATTTTGTTTGTATAAAAGGATTTAAACATGTAAAATAGGGGAAAAACTCAAATAGAGACCTACATATATAAGTATTTAACAATTAAGTTGTATTTTTAGAAATCACAATACCAGACACTTCAATATTTTTTAATTTTTTCAACAAATATTATTAATTCTGTTAAAATGTTTTCAAATTCATTTAAGAGGCAGCATTTTTTCATGCTTCATGTCACTCACAAAATAAAACAATTCATTAATGTAAGGGATATTAACATCATACATAGTAAAAGAAAATTAATAAAACATCATTTTGGACTACAGTGAGGGAGAATAAATGAATCGTAATTCCTAATTAAGAATCATTCTGTATTTAGGCAGCCAATGTCTTTCTTTCTTTCTAACCGATGACCAGGCCCCTACCTGCCGAGTTTTCTCAGCTTAACGGGTTAGATACCTAGTATCGGGGCGGACGACCGCCTAATTGCCACGTAGTGGCAATAAACTTTGCTTCGCAAGCCATCATTTCTGCAGTATTTGCTTGTCGTTGAGCATACTTTGTTTCGCTTGTTAATTAATGGTACATCCTGATGTTTGAACTGCAAATGGCTTCGCAAGATGGTCTCGTAATTTAGAGCCTTGATCAGATGACGAGACCTTCACCTGGCAAGGCACCTCCAGAGGTATAATTCACAGGTAACTTGGAGGACTTTGCACCTACGACGGATTTTACATGTACCAGGCGCCATTAGCGTACATGATGGAATTTTAGCAGGCAAAGTGGGGACGATCTACGCAGACAAGTGCCGAGGTCGGCTGATTGTGGCTAACGGTTGCTGGACTGAGTAGTTTATTGCCTTTGTGAATGTACTGAGTTTGGCAGCCAATGTCTTATGCACACACTGAACTCTCATTGGAGCACAACGTCTTGCACATGCGTTCTGACGATGATACACGGAGAAAAAGTTGTTACTCCGTGTGATGATGTGATCCTGTTTTAGTCTCTCTATGGTGAATCGTTCACTTTAATGAATGAGCTGGACAGCCCGGAAGAGGGTTTGGCGCATGCGTAGATGCTGCTTTTTTAAGGGTTGTACTTAAATCTGAGCTTACTGTTTTAATATATATGCTGATTACCAAAACTGAAGTACAAAAGTATCACTTAATTCCCATTCTTTTCGTATAACTAAATCTAATAATTTCGCATTTAGTGCTTTTTTTAGACACCTTGACAGCAAAACTTTCTCTTACAACGCTCTTTAGTTGATATATAATTTATATGATCTGCCTGATTTATATTTTACTTACCCATCATACATAGTATAAGTCTTGCAATCGTTTAGAAAATCGTAAATAATTTGTGACAGATTTACACGTTTCAGATACTGACGATTCCGAAAAACATATTTTTCGAAAAAAAATGCTATCCGCCTGTCTGTCTGTGTGTCTATAAACGATAAATGTGTCTCCTGAACAAATTGAGGTAGAGACTTGGAATTTTGTATGTCCTTAGTATGTAAGAATGCGACGAAGCCTATTTAATATCAGTAGTCTCGATTATCTGGAACTATTTTTTTTTTTTTTTTTTTGGACTCTCGGAAAAATTCGTTCTGATGAAAGGTATATAAAAATTTTAACTTTTAATTTTAAGCAGTGGACGTAAAAGGCAATAAAATGACATAAATTTTACATAAAGAGCGAAGTTGATCACATTATTGGTTGCAGAGATATTTGTAATCCTGTTTTCCACATTCTTCGATTTTTCATGAGCCTGTATTTCATTCAAATTTCAGTTCAAAGAAATATTTTAATTGGACATGAGACGTTTCATCCGATGCAGTAAATGGTTAGTGAATATGATTATTATTTTTGGAGTTATAACGATGTTTCTTTTACGCAATTCGGTATTACTTGAATCATTTGGCGCTTTATATAATTTGTCGAAATTGGTTCATCAGCAATTCATTAATAGAGCGGTACTATGCATACTAAAAATATTTAATTATATGTTTAACTTTTGTTTTAGAATTGCAATGCATTTTAAAAATAGTTTACACATGTTTTATTTTCACATTTTATATTATGCATATCCATGATGGGTAAGTATTACGGGTGCCTCCCAAACGACTAGTTTTTAAAAGTTTTTTACACCTTTTCAAACAGGAACTGATGCATCATATTAAGAAACACAAACTTGCGTGGCTTACAGACCGTCTTGGTCCCATTGCGCCATAAAAATACCGCACAAAAGTAATATCTTTGATGGTTTTCATCCAGATTCTGTTACCTGAGAAGTCTGGTTTTATTCCTTGGTCAAATCTTTATCATACAAGAGTTTTTTTTTTTTTTTTGGATGCAATCGTAATTACGTAAATGCGTAGCAGTTATAGTCGTCATTAAGTCCTCCATCATTCTATCCATCTGCCCACATATAAAAGAGCAAAAACTACTCGACTGAATCGTTCGAAAATTTAAAAATATAATTTTTGCATAATTTTGCTATTTCAAATTTTATGAAAATCGGAGACATTTATTACATGGCTAATGGGAATTTTTTTTTTCGAACATAATAAAATTGAAATGCATCTATGGAGTATATACTATAATATGCATTCTGTACAATCTGTGGTGCAAAGAATATTTGCTATTAGTTTACAGGGCCACGCAAAAATGTTTCATTACATAATGGTATAGGAGAAAACATTATTCGGGGCACGTTTTAATTATATTAAAATATTTCACCTTTTATGAAATTGATATACATTGTCGAGGTTTATTACATGTTACTTTCTGTATAATAGATAGTATTTACAGGCATTTCGGTTATTATACTGTACCTGAAGTACTATATGATATTATACCAAGATCTGAATATTTTTAAAACTTCGTTATATTTTATAAACTTCGTATTCATCGAATGCACCTCATTTGCTACCTTTGATGTGCAGTTTTCAGCTTTTTAAAAAGCTATTTTTCTTTTGTACTTATTTTCAGTTAACACGGATTACCATTATTACACATTCAGTTTACATCAATAAGATAACTTAAAATACAAAATGAGTCTATTAGTGCTTACGAAAATTTTTAAGGTGCGTGCCTACTTTCGGGTTACTTTTTTTATTTTGAAAAATTAGAAATTTTATTAAATACATGTGTTTTTTTAAATAGGGAATAAAACTATGAATTTATGTAAATTTTTAATGGAATTTTAATTACTTTTCATATTCAGGCTATATTTAGTCGAATTTTAGTAAAAGAACTGAGTTTATGCCAAAACTTTTATAACTAAGCGTATTCAATATACGAGTATTTCACTTTTTTCAATAATATGAATGTAATAGCAAACCACTTATTTGTATTATGAAGCAAAAGACTTGTAATAGCTCTTAAATTTACTATCATGTACTAATTTCTGTATACAAAACATATTTTAAAAAGATGTATTTAAAAAAAATTGCGCTTAAATTAATATACAGGGTGTCCCAAACGTAATGGGAAAAACTTTAAAGGGAGGTAGGACACATCACAAGGATTAAGAATTGCATAGCAAATCCATGGTCGAAAACGTTTTCCTGGCACGGTAGGGACGACACAAAAGACAAGAAAGACCAGACATGAATAAGGGGAGAAAACATAATTTTATCCTTAATACAGCAAAAAACTAAGAAAAAAGAACATTAAAGAGACAACGATCGTCATCAAAACAGTCAAAATTACGATCGCGGGCTGTGATGTACGGAGCGCATCTAGAAGCGCATGAATGATCTAATGATCTCGAAAACACCAAGAATGTTCTGAATTTTCCCAATAATTGTCACGATGCGTGTAACAAGTTCCACAGCACTTACCAGCATTGTCTCAGGATTTTTGCAGCACTAAGAATAATAAATATGTTTTCTTTCCCTGTTCGTGTATTGTCTTTCTTGTGTTTTTTGTCGTCATTACCGCGCCAGGAAAGTGTTTCCGACAATGGGTTGCTATGCAATTCTGAATCCTTGTGATGTTCCCTATCTCCCCTTAAAGTTTGTCCCATTACTTCTGGGACATCCTGTATATAAACTTACAAACGATATATTGCTTCATAACATACCAATAGATGACCAACATATATTTATTTCAATCTCTTAAAAACTTTTTAAAAAATTATGGAGTTCTAAATGTTTGAACTTTAGTTTAAAATAACGAAAAAAGAATCGAAGTTTTTTTTTGCAAAAACAGTGGTTTGAAGGTACCTTGAAGTTTCTTGTGTCTATTAAACGGCAAGAAAATCAGTAAAAACGTTCAAACTTTATATTGATTATAGGTTATAACAATCTTAAAAACTTTTTTATGTATAAAAATGAATTTTTATCATTGGTTAAACAGATTAGACATTTTAATATACTGCCTTATAAAACGGACTAGCCTTTTACAGGATTTATGGATTATTGAACTTAAAATAACTATTTTTATTACTTTATAAGTCAATGCGATCATGATAACTTGAGAATGTATGTATGGATTATTATAAAATAAGGTGGTCTGGTGTAATAACGCCAAGTGCTAATATTATGCATAATTATGAAATAATCTGGTAAATGACACCCATGTGCTCAGCGCATAAGGGTTTTCAGTCATATAAATCGCAAAAAACAGCTTCAAGTTAATTTGTTTCATTTTTAGGTCTTATTGTTTTTACAAGCAACTAAAATTAACGCTTGATCTAAAATTTGCGAGATACGTTTTGTGATGTGAAGACTATTTTTTTTATCCGGAAATACTTTGGTAATTACATAAATTTGTAGTACATTTCATGGACTTTCAAAATGTTGTTGAAGATTTTGGATATCTTCTCGAGATAATTTGTAATTTAAAATGTACAGCGCAATAACTGTAACGGGATAATAACGCCAATCCTTGGCATTAATACTCCGGTTGATTCTCTACAGTGGCCGAGCTACATCCTAAATACTGATTCAAATAAACACAGTTAGAACTGTGCAATGTTTCTAATAATTCTATTTGAGAGGTCCTTTTTAAGCAAAAAGAAGCTCACTGTCTGATATTCTTTTGCCTCATCCCCCCCCCCACACACACACCACACCTTGATTTTTCTTACACTTTCACTAAAAATTGAACATTTTCAATAACTTAGAATGCAGTTTGTCAATTTCTAAGTTTGTAGAGTTTGTATTTTTAGAATTGGGCAATCTACATGCAATTACTTCCATCTTATTTCATAGTTTTGTTTGCATGGCGTTATTATCCATATAGGTGGGTAATAACGCCAAATAGCATTGGTCAAGAAATCGCGCCATCACATTTTATGAATACATATCTGTTAAATTATTTTTTTTATGTAGATAGTCAATGAGTTGCTGTATCAAATCATATATTTGTTTGAAAAACACAATCTAAAACTGAGCCGTGAAAATTGGTAGAACCTTAACGTGGCGTTATTACCCCCAGGGTACCTTATTTTAAATAGATGATAAGCACATTTGTGTGTTTAAAGTAATCTATATTTAAGTATTTACAATGGTAAGAGTTTTAGTTTAGATTGTTTTAATTTATTAAAAATAAAAAAGAGTATTTTGTTTCACAAAAATATTTTTTTTACATGATGAATAAAATAATTTTCACCTAAGATAAAATTCATTTTTTAAATACATATGTTTTTATTATTTTTATCAAGTTTCATTACAATCTATACATACATTCGGAAGATATCGTAAGTAGTAAATTAAAAAAATCTATTTTAATTTCAACAATACATATATTTTGTGAAAGTCTGATTAATTTCCAATACTTTTGTATTAAAAAGCAAAATCTGTTTAATCAGTTGTCAAAATTTGATTTTTAGCCATAGAAAGGATTTGACTATACACTGGCGCGGAAAATTTAAGGACGAAGGGATTTTCAAGCGATAATTTTTACGTGAATATTAAAAAGGAAGTAATATAATTGAAATAATTACTATCCCTGCATTATAGCTAGTCCATATAACATCTCATTCAGATCATACATGGTCACAAGAGTCACAGTCTCTACGGCGAAACAAAAAATAGGAAATTCCATGCGTCTCTTTTATGAGTCTCAAATGACTACTATATGTGACTCCACTGTCAGGTTACTGCGACTGCTGCTTTGTGATGAGTTATCAGGTGACTTTACAGTGTCGTTTTATTGAGACTCTCATGTGACTGTCATTTGGAGGCTCAATTTAAAAGTCATTGTGAATGTTGCATTATTATAAATAACCAAATAATGACACATTAAAGTCACATGGTGACTTTCTGTCACAAGATTTTGTCAAATGGTAACAGAGACCCTACTGTGAAGTATCCACTGTGAAAAGTGGTGAAAACTCACCATGTGACTTTAATGTGACATTGTTTGGTGATTTATCATAATGCAACATTCACAATAACTTTGAAATTGAGACTCCAAATGACAGTCACACGAGAGTCTCAATAAACGACACTGTAAAGTCACCTGGTAACTCGTCACAAAGCAGTAGTCGCAGTGACTTGACAGTGGAGTCACATATAGTAGTCATTTGAGACTCATAAAAGAGACGCATGAAATTTCCTATTTTTTTGTTTCACCGTAGTGACTGTGACTCTTGTGACCATGTGTGACCTGAATGAGAGGTTATGTGGACTAGCTGTTATGCAGGGATAGTAGTTGTTGAAATTATATTACTTCCTTTTGAATATTCGCGTGAAAATCCCTTGAAAATTGGCATTTTGGGACTCCGTCCTTAAATTTTGCACACCATTGTATCTAATTCAAACTTTGACTGTTTTTGATGATTTTCAACGAATTTAAAAGTTACGAGACCCTTTAGATCCATTCAAATACAAACCATTAAACATCTCGCAATCAAATACATCTGTTCTACTTCTAAAATCAACAGTTCATTTTATACGCTTAGTAAAATACAAAACAATCATTAGTTTTAATTAATAATAATATGTTTCATTTATTTATTTATTTATTTTTCTTTTTTTAAGTGCCTTTATTCCGCGCGCCTAGATAGTTTCACGCATCGAAAATTTTCTTTGATTTATTAAAAACGCGACGTAAAATTTTTATTTGTTTAATTATGTATTTTTAAATAAATAAGTAAAAAAATTACTGGAAGGTCTTCGGTGCAAAAGATAGCTGGTTGGTTTATATATGTATAGTTTCTTTTAAAACATATTCTATAACTGAAAGTTTTACTTGATTTAAATAGATTTTGTAGTTGAAAATGCGTTTCATTCATTATCCGCGGTTTAACAAGTAATTATTATTACAGTCTGTTTCGAATTGCTTGAACCTTGCTCCGAATCGTAGGACACAATATAGCTGTTAGCATTAGAGATGATTTTGGACTAAGAATAGGCAAAGCCAAAAAAAAAAAAAAACAAAAAAAAACGCAAATTTCAAGCAATCCGCTGTCATAAGAATACGATACCAAAGTCATGCAATAGAAAATTGTTTATATCATTTTAAAATTGTTTGAAGAATAATTTTCTTCTTTAAATATATCTTTTTAGATAGAAATAAGTATTAGTCCCAAATAATTCTTCATGACAACGTTTTGTGATTATCATACCTATGAAAGTATGTTTAAAATGATAAATTCATTACTTTACACCCGACTACTGAGCGAAATCTGAAAAAGTCTCAGTTCTTATTCTTTTAAAATAACACTAGATGGAACCGGTCAAAACTTGACGGCACCAAAGAAAGAAAAAGGTATTTTCCAGCTATTAAAGGATTTTTTAACGACTAATCTTCAGCAAAAATTTCAATAAATAAAAGAAAAACCTGCATTTTACATCTAGGCAAATGACCCGCAACTGGCAGAGTTACATTCAAACATGATGTCATAGAATTAGAATCTGTCGCATTTGATAATTTTTCATTTACAAATAAAACACCAATAAAATGTACATGACATGAACAAATCATAAATTACTGTCATTATTCGTTACTAATTTCATACAATATATATATATATATATATATATATATATATATATATATATATATATATATATATATATATATATATATATATACTTCACTTATTTCGCAGCAAAATGAGACTGAATTTATAGTTTGCCATTTAGCAACAACTATAACAATGGTCCTCACTGTGGTTAATCTGTTGTCGCATTACCCACCCCATTCAACAAATAAACATTTGCATTTTCAACTAACTTTTCCATTACCTTTTCATACATCAAAAATACATGAAAATTTCACATATTAAAGTGATTAATGATAATATTTATTCTGGCTAGGTGAAAACCGTCAAAACTTGACGGCAACAATATGAAAGGACCAAAGAAAAAAAGTATTTTGCCGCTGTAAAAGAAATGTTTAAAGATTAATATTTATTAAAAATTTCAATAAATGAAAAAAAAACTGCATTTTTTATTCAGGCAAATTATTTTCACCGATGCACTCATAGAATTTCTCTCATCTGATGCTTTTCCATTTACCAACATGACACCAACATGACATGATCCCGGGCGCAGAATCGGTGCAACGCTGAGACGCACGTCATAGACTCTAGAAAATGTATGCAGATTATTTTTCAAAATTAAAAAAAAATTGCTAGAAATCATTTGCTATGTTCCATTGTAATATTATCCACATCACATACGATTGTCGGAGCTCTGATTCACGTTAAACTATAAATCAAGGTCGATTCTGCTTTGAATTTGCCAAAATCAGGACAAGTAGGAACAGCAACGTGCTTTCTAATCTGTATAGCGTGAGAGAATGAATGAATCGTAATTCCTAACTAAGAATCAATTTGTATTTAGGCACCCAATGTCATCTACACAAACTGAACTCTCATTGGAGCACAGCGTCCCGCACATGCGCTTTGACGTTGATACATGGAGTAAAAGTTGATACGAGATACTCCGTGCGATGATGTAATCATGTTTATCTGAATGACCGGACAGCCCGGAAGGCTTGCTCGCGCATGTGTAGTTGCGGTTTTTTGGGTTATACTTAAAGTTTTTCCTTATCGTTTTAATATATATGATTGTAAAATTATGGCATAAAATAAAAAGTTCGATTTTCCGGTAATTTCAGAAAAGAACTTTAAACAGAAAGCTCGGAAAGGCAAAGAATACCCTACTTCTTCTGTTATCTACAAAGACAGTGAAATCAGGCAGAATATTTTTCCTTATATCCCATCAGTAATAATTCTTTTCCCTTTCAAAGTAATTTTTAAAGTACTTTGAAACACTTTCAGAAACTTTTAGAATCAATTCTTGTTTCTCATATAGATGCTTTTTATTTATTTATTTATTTTGTAAATAAGTAAAATTTTTGCTTTGAACGCGTTCCCTATGGACTTGTATAAAAAATCGCGAAGAACTTCGTCACATCTCTAGAAAGTACTGTTTCAAATAATAGCAGCAATCCTCTGATTTGGTATTTTTATAATATCATGTAACTGCACTTTTATATATTAAATTGTGTTCCGTAAATTATTAAACTTTCTGTGATACAGTAACTGCTTATTCTAGAATATTTAATATGAGAATTATTACAATGACATGATAATTCAGATTCAAGAAAAGTGATAAAATTATTCTTAAATTCAAACGAAAATCAATTATGATTAAATAATAAATGAAACTGAAATTTATTTACTTTAATAAATAATTGGAAATGGAGCAATAACACAATATCTAATAAAAAGTGATGGTGTGAAATTTTACCTATCCTTCTTAAAGCTGTTCTGAAATCAAAATGAGGAACTTTATGACAAAAGTTTTAATTTATTTTTCTTCAGACATGCATGGAAATAGTAGGTGTTGTTGTTCAGAAACTATTAAATTAAACTCATTTTCTCGTTTTTTTTTTTTTTTTTTTTTTTTTTTTTTTTTTTTTTTGCAAACTTAATAGATATTTCAGAAAATATTTGTTAAAGTGGGCGTTATGAATCATTTTTCTGCGCGAAAGCAGAAAAAACCAGTCAACGAAGAAGAGGAAATCATCTTTGTCAGTTAATCAAAATAACTTATTAGCAAAATAGGTAATTTTTTGATAAAATAATAGAAAATTCAGTTCGATTTCAAATTGCTTTCGTAGACAGGATTTTCAATTTTACATCTTTGCGTTAAAAAATAAATTTGTAAAAGTATCAAAATATTTTGCGCATGTTGAGAAGAGCAGTTGAGAACAGCTTTAAGATTTTTGTTAAAGATTATTATTTGATTGTGGTCATACAACTATACAGTCGAACGTCATTAATGCGAATATTCACGGGGAATTTTTTTTTCGTGTTACAAATAGTTCGCGTTATCCATACTGTAAAAATATTCTATTTTCTATATAATAAGAGTAAATATACATACGCATCTCCAAAATTAACTGTGTTGCTAGTGTTGATTTTGTTTCCTAAGAACGATCAATCAAAAATATAGACCAATATCTCGTTAAGTGTCTTTTTAAAGAAGACTGGTCAGCATTTACATTGCATCCAGTTAAATCCAATGAAATCCACCGCAGCTCTTGGGCAGCCAATACAATTTATTTTTGAGGATTAAAATCAAAGTCCTCACCTTGTCTCTGAATTTAATTACCTTACTTACTTTATAAAAACAGCTTTAATGAGTGTGTTACGTGCTTATTTCACTCCTCAATGAAATTCTTCCAAGAGAATTTTATATTTTGAGTGTAATCACTCTAAAGATTGTAAGGTGAAAAAATAGTCACTTGATTACATCCAAAAATTGTAAGTTGAAAAATAATCACTTGAAAATTTTACAATCGCTAGTCTGCGGCTATCATCGACATTTTCTTTCCAAAGTTATATTTCTTTCTAAAAATAAGAGTTAGAAATAATAGAACTGAGTACAAATGCTTTGAAAAGTTTCGAAAACTTGCTTCTTTCGTAATATAAGTAGGAAAAATTTCAACGATCGATTCTTTTCTGTTCGTTATAAACGATAATTCGCATTAAGCGTGTTCGTGTTAAAAAAAACTAAAATGCTTATGCAACTTATGCTTATGCTAAAATGCTTATGCAATGCTTAGTAAATGCTTATGCAACTTGATATGATACCTGGAAACAGCTTGCGTTAAAAGTAATTTGAATTAGCGTATTCGCGTTAACGAAGTTTAACAGCATTTATTTTCAACAGTGTTTTTAAACAATTTCTATGCAGTAGTTCATAATATTGTCATGAAAATATTTTAAATATTCATTTTTTCTACATTTTAATATAATTTTTTATTTTTTAGATATTTTAGTAAGTGCTTAGTCGTTTACAATTATTTACAGTCAAATTTAATTTAAAGTAATTAAAAAATCAATAAGAATATTTATAAATAGAAAATAGAAAAACAAATTTTAGTTTAAAAACATCGTTAAATTATTATATTTATATTTAATTATAAACATTTTACGCAAGTTTTAATAAAAATAACCATTTAGAAACACTTACTTTATTGAAAATATTTTAGCTACGTTTATAAAAAATTCCCTTTTAAATAAATATATACTAAATCAAAGTATATAACAGTGCAAATTCGACGCCTAATTAAAGCAAGTTGAAAAGACATGTGTAATTTCTCTTCAAGATAATTATTTTAGTAACTATATCCTATTACTGAAATTAAAGCAGAAACATTTCTGCTAAAAGCAAGGCCTAGAAAAAAGTTACACAAAGTACATTTTAAACTAGTTTATCTGAATAAATGGTTAGTGTTAGAGAAGCTAAAAACTTGCTTATTTATTAAATTGTTAAAATTGAAACTCTAAGTTTTTTGTTTTATTCAATTCTTTTAAATAATAGATACATAAAAAATAAATAAGGAGAGATAACGTTTATTATTAAATTAGTATAACCTGATATTCTAAATCTACTAAAACTAAAAGAAGATATGTGTTAAAGGAATAGGTAATTCAATCTTGTGAAAAAGTTGAAAAAGTATATTCGTTGCATTCCTGGGCTTTATATATATATTCAGTTTTGGGTTTTTGACGTCAGAAACTGATTTCTGACATGAGAAGCGTCAAAAACTGGTTAAAACCGTCAAAAACTGGCTTAAACCGTTAAAAAATGTAATGCGCTTTCAAACATTTTAAGAACAAGAGGGAACCATTAAGTCTTAATAATTTAAGTAATTTTTTATTTAAAATTAATTACTGTAGTTTAATAATCACAAAAAATTAAATTACTTTAATTACAATAAAACATTTTTGTTTTTTAGAATGCTCAAAAAGAAGAAAATGATTTTGTACAGTTAATAATCTGGATCAGTTTTACCCCGTAGCATTCTATAGCACATAACCAATTTGGCAAATTTATTTACACTCAAACGATTTCTGAGTTTAGAGTGTAGGAAGCCAAAGTTAGAAAATACTTTCTCAATTGATGCTGAGCTAGCAGGGCTTGATAGCAGATGCAGTGCTAGTTGAGCAAGTTTGTAGGCAGGCCTAATTTTCAGATTTATGAAAGATTTTTCTTCTTTTTTTTCTTTTTATATAAAATGATAATATACAATACTGTAATAGTGAATTTTTAATATTAAATTTAATGTTGTATATGTATTACAGATATTTAGTATGAAATTTTACAGATCAGTCTAGTATTTGAGGTTTCTGAAGCAGTTTTTGACATGACGGTTTAAATCACGGTTTAAACAAGATAAAACGGCACACTGTCAAAAACTTGTGAACCCTGTATATATTTAAAAGATAATAACTAACATTTTTTTCTTTTAAAACGTGTTATTGTGTTTCTTTCTCTTTTTATGACACATTTAAGAAATTTCTTTGAATGTAATAATAAATGATAAGACCATAGACTTACTGACACAGCATTTTATTTAAATAACTATTTTATTTAAATTTATCTATATCACAAATCATGTTCGACAGGTATTTTTTTTTATCCCGATCTAACGATTTTTTATCCCGTGCTAAAAATTGTACTTGAAAATGAGAACAAAAATTTGCTTTTTATTTCAAAAGAGTTTTCATTTGGAAGTGAATATTTGTTATTTTTATTTTAGACTACTGATATCTGCAGAAATGTTATTGAAATGGCAAATGTTAATAAATATTTAACAAGTGGCATTCAGTATTTATTCTAGTATTATAAAGAAGGAATGTTTGTTTATTTGTTTATAAGAGATAATCTCACTAATTAGGCCACCACTTAAAAAAATTAATGGTGGCAAATTGACGGTGACAGTCTCTGCTCCAATATCGGCTATATTTTATGTCGCTGCCACTAACTCCAAGAGGGTGCAGGAGCGAAAAACGGTTTAAAATTGCAAATTTTGTGATATTGAAGGGGTTAAAAAAATTAATTTGGCATATTGGTTACTTTAATGATGCAATAGCTTACAAAGGACGATTTCTTAAAAATTCGAAATCCAACAGGGTAAAAGGCGCTTAAAGGAAAGGCATTCCACATGCGATTTGAATAACGACTTTTATGAAAATATTAAAGAGAGAAACTTGAAATTCTACAGGTCTGCTACTTTTAAGGGAAATATCTGCAGCGCAGAACAATCTTTAAAAAAATCGAAATTAAAAAGAAAAAAAAAGTTCTAAATTATGATTTTTCCTATATTGAAAAGACTTAAAAATAGAAATTTGATATCACAGTTACTTTTAAATTACAAAGGCTCCCTTAAATTGTTTTTTAAAAATCTATAAATTTAAAAGCGTAAAATGCGCAAAAATCATTAGAAATTATGAATTCTATGAAATGTTGTGGGAATTTTTTTTTTTTTTATTGAATTTTAGCATAGAAATTACATTTAAGATACAAATGCTCTTGAAGGATGGTTTCTAAAAAAAATTCGAAATTTTAAAAGGTGATATTTAAAAAAATATATTTTCTTTTGCAACAGAAATTTGTTACAGTTGTTTGTTACAGATAATGTAGGATCAATTGGGACACTTTATGTTTCAAAATTTATATACAGCAAATAAAAAATCATGGGGTGGATGAAAGAACAATAAACTCTTGTGTGTAATACGAAATTAATACTGTGAACTGATTAGATTTCTTATCACCTTATTTGTTTTGACAAAGACTTATTTAAGTATTTTTTAAAGTAAAATTAATAAAAATTTAAAAATAAATATCAAACATTTGAAATACATATATTTATGATATTATTAGGATGAGCGAAGCGAATCCTCTACTAGGCCACTCAAATTACAATTTGTCGTACACTTTGCAAAAAAACTATTCAGTATTTTGACATGAAATTAAACACAAAAATAAATTATGATCTGTAGATTTGCAGAATATTATCTTTTTTACAGAATAACCTTTAAAAAAATTATTATTTTAATTAATTCATTTTACATGTTTTTCCATTACGGACGAAATTTTCGAAATAAAAAACGAAACGTATGTTTTCAGAAGAAAAGAAATCATGGAGCTTACAATTACAGGTAGAATCATGATTAATTAAATAAATAAAAAATATTTTCTTTATTACGGCAAAATCGTTTGCGCTGATGACACTTACGCATTTTAAAAGAATTATGTTATGATTTTTTTTTTGTAAAGTGGCAACAAAAGAATAGTAAACAAATAAAATTAATTTTTAAATTCGTTAAACAAAGAGTTGTTTGAATTTCGAAGTTTGAAATTTGAACTATCTGAAACATACATTATTATTTAGGTACATGTAGTATTATTTTTAAATAATTTACCGTTTTATTTTAAACAATCTGTGGAATATATTAGCTCTGTTATAAAAAAAAATGCCAAGAAAACGTTCACTCACTGGTTGAAAAGAACGTGAATATGATATACTAGCCTCCCTGACGACCAGTTTGGTCTCCATGTCTTACGATTTGGTCATTGCCCTTTTCTGTAAAAGGCCTTTAATGAAGTCTATCCTTACATTAAACCAAAATATCGTTCATTTAATGCCCAAAAAACAGAACAGGATATGGGACTCTTTCCTATTTGTAAAGCGTTCCAAAATTCATTCTTTAGTACTACATTGTTATCCCGTCGAGCAAAAAACCCTCGCCAAATTGTAAGATTAAATGCCAATAATAAACTGTTTATTTATTTTTATTTTGTTTAAAGGCTATAAATAATTTCGTTCTATAATTTTTAACTAAACTTTTTTTATTTATTATGCTTTCCTTTTTAAAATAATAGAAAATAATTTAAAAATATAGATATAACTTGTATTTGAAAACGAAATTTTCGGTGATTTGGCGTCAGAAAAAAATTTCGCCAATGTGTTGTGCATCTGACATCTGTGCCTAGAATTCTTCCCATGATTTGTATTTAATAAATGTGTAATAAATTATTGTTCTGAATGCGATTGGTTTTTACAATCTTAAGTATTATTGGGGATTAACAATAATTTACGGTGATCTACGTAAATGGTACGTGGATACCAAATTAACTTACAATGAGACATGAAATTTGTATATTAAATATGTGAGTTGGTTCATTTACATTTCACTTCGTCAAGAAAACATTTATAAAGTTGAGTTGTATAGTATTTCATCTAGCAGAGTGAAACAGAAGTCTGATTGAATTACATGCTCGAATCATTTCTGCATGGCAGGATTGGTGGTTGGAGAACTTGCTATATGGTTTATTATTTCCATAAACTATTTTTTTTTACATCATTGGAAAATGAATCTTTTTTTTTTTTTTTTTTTTTTTTTTTTTTTTTTTTTTTTTTTTGGTTTACTTTGGTGGAAACAGATTTTGGAAAGTAAATTTAAATTTTACTGAAGTAATCCAAAATATTCACGTACTTCAATGTAATTCATCTCTCAAATATTATTTTTTAAACCGATCTGTATAAAAATATAATTTTTATACAGCTTTATCATTAGGAAAAAAAATTTGATTAAAACAGGCTTTTTGGCCTATAAAAGCGAAATGGTCATTACAGCAAACTGTTGAGGACAATCAAATGCGCTTATAATAACAATAATCTGCACAATAATTTGGCGACTTATCACCTGCGATGGCTAACACAAAATTGGCTGCATAACATATAAAGAGTGAAGTGGGTAAGCCCGGAAGTGTTGATGACAGTCACATGACTTAAGCTTTTATTATATAGATGATCTTTAGGACAAGAGGTTAGATATCAGCGTAAAAACGACGACACAGATGTCATATACACATCACATTGGTGTAATTTTTTCCAACGCCAATTCGGCAAAAACTTCGTTTTCGAATACCAGTTACCATACATATTTTTAAAAAGTGAATAACAATAAATTTAAAAAAGTTTAATTTATATCTATAGAACAAAACAATTTATATAATTTGAAAAAAAAAAAGAAAATAAAAGTAAATAAATAATTTATTAATAAATAAGCAACATCCGTGTTACCATGTGAAGCGAAATAACGACATTTTGTTGCCAGTTAAGTACCCCGGTGCGTATATATCATTAGCGTCTGAAAAGAAAATAGCGCCTATGTGGTGTGTATATGACATCTGTGCCAAAACGACGACATGACGAATCTATTCTGACAGGGAATGTATGTGCCCTGGTATGTATCCTGGTTCACATCCCTAAATATTGAAGATTTTAATTTTCATTGAGGAGAAATTAATTACCCAATTTCATCCAGTTATAACTGTTTATGGCATTAAATTCATCAGCTTGAGTACAGTAGGCATTTAATCAAGTTATTATAGAATTTTGTACTCTATTACCTCATTCCATTGATACTATATCACAGTACATTTTTGGGTACTACTTGGTTACCCGTCGACCAAAAATCTAACGCCAAATTTCAGGATTAAATTCCAAGGTACTACTTGGTTATCCCGTCGACAAATTTTGCCAAATTATACAAATTGTCAAACTATAGCCAAATTATACATGTTGACATAATTTTTATTTTAAATAACGAAAAAACAAATAATTAGTTGAATATTAATAAAAATATTAATAAAAAGTCGAAATAAAAATCACTTAATGAGAAAAATTTTATTGAAAAATTTGAGAAAAATTTTATTTTAAATAACAAAAAAGCAAATAATTAGTAGAATATTGATAAAAATACAAATAAACAGTCGAAATAGAATCACTTAATGATGTTTCAAACACCTTTATCGTATTTAATGTCATTGAATGAGACATTCACGGTCATCCAGTTCTGGCATTTACTCTTATAGTTTGGCGATAATTTTTTGGTCGACGGGATAACCAAGCAGTATCAAATGGTTATCTACTATTGGTTGGTACTACTTGGTTATCCCGTCAACCAATTTCACCAAACTATTCGCTAAATTATACAAATTGGCATACTTTTTATTTTAAACAACGAAAGAACAAATAAATTAATAAAACTTTAATACGAGTACGAATAAAATTTCATATTAAAAATCACTTGATGGCCAGGGATGTACTGGAGGATATACGAGGGTATCAACAGTATACCTTCTGGATTTTTTAAAGGAACATTGTATACCCTGTGCTGCTCAAGAAAGCTTTAGTACATATATTCTAGGATATATCCTCTGTATTGAGCATGAGCGTATACCCTCTGTTTCTTTTACAACTTCGGCACTGTATGATGGCGTAACGAACACGTGATACGAGTTTTATGTTATGTGAATGTGACATTTTTATCATCATTATTGACATTTAATCTTTTAGTTTGAAGTGTTTTTTTTTTTTTTTTTGGTCGACGTCGTATTGGCGATATATCGCCAAGTTGGCGACAAACTTGGCGATTGTTGGCGATGGTAACCCTTCCCTATTTATGGTAACCCCCCTTAGGTCTACTGATACATTGTTTGTTGTTCCGT
The DNA here is from genome assembly GCA_964019185.1 of Maratus speculifer. NCBI lineage: Eukaryota > Metazoa > Arthropoda > Arachnida > Araneae > Salticidae > Maratus > Maratus speculifer. Next base: position 287,155,113 of record OZ025292.1, on the reverse strand, counting down.
GGTTTTCCAGGTTTTTCTAGAAATTTCTAGCACATGCTACGAGACTATATATAAGGAGAGCGATACGAGCTGTTGTTATTATTTACCAGTCAGTCATTGAGTGAGCTACTAGAGATTGTCCAAGCGAGTTTGCTTGATGTATTGAGTTTTATCTACGTTGTTTGGAATGTGATATAGTGTTGAAACATTGTATAAAGAGTCTCTGCGACCTATATTTGTACTTGTTCGATAGATTTAAACAGTTATTTTGGAATATCTTGTAATATTTGTGAGTTTCGAAGACTCTGTTGTTCTGAAGATCTGTAAATAAATTATTTTCTACTTTTCTAAGAGAAAAGAGTTTGAAGTTGTCTAACCATAAGATCGAAAGAACCCTATATACGCTGTAACATTTGGTGTCAGGAGTCGGGATCTTATGGCGAAAACAAGAACAATGGATGGTCAACTGAAAGAACTGTTAGAAGCTATTAATGGAATAAAGGCAGAATTGACGAAAGGCCAAGAAGAGTTGGCGAAAAAAATGAATAAAGGCCAAGAAGAGTTGGCGGAAAAAATGAATAAAGGCCAAGAAGAGTTGGCGGAAAAGATGAACAAATGCCAAGAAGATGTGACTGAAAAGATTAATAAAGGCCAAGAAGAAATGAAGAAAACTTTAGAAGAAAAGTTCTCGTCGGTAGAGAGAAGAATAGGCTCGGTAGAAGAGAAAATAGAGGAAGTAGAAGAGAAAATTCAGAATGAAGTTAGTAATGTTGAACAGAAAATGGAACGGAAAATGGCGGAAGTAGAAGAGAAAATTCAGAATGAAGTTTGTAAAGTTGAAGAGAAAATCAGTAACGTTGAAGAGAAAATCAGTAACGTTGAAGAGAAAATACTAGGTGAAGTAGATGAAAAGCTAAATAAAAAAGTACAAGATCTTGAGAAGAAACTTTCAGCGTCTAGTGGTAATTATGAAGAATTTAGGAATCCGCCTGCTTCTCCCATGCACATTAAGCTGTCGACATACGATGGAAAGAGTTCCTGGCAAGTTTACAAGACCCAATTCACCATTGTAGCTGAAGCGAACAAATGGAGTGACGAGGTGAAAGCTTGTCAACTGGCAGCATCTTTAAGAGGAGAAGCCGCCGACGTGCTGCAAACATTGCCCGATATGACGCAACTCAATTTTGAGACTTTAAGTTGTGCACTTGAAATGAGATTCGGCGAAAAATTCTTCAAGGATTATACGAGGATACAAATGAAGAGCCGCCATCAAAAATCGAGTGAAACCCTTCAAGAGTTTGCCTCGGAAATTGAACGGCTTGCAAATTTAGCATTCATTGACTGTCAAACAAATGTACGGGAAATGCTGTCACTGCAATATTTTGTAGACGGAATAAAAGATCCAGAAGTGCAGAGAGCGGTACGAATGCCAGATGTACAGGATTTAAAGGCTGCACTACTATATGCCTTAAAGTTGGAAGCAGCTACACAAGCCAGCCGAAGAGATCGTCATTCAGTCCGAGGGGCAACGGTGAACAAAAGCTCAGACACTGAGATCGACTTCTTGAAAGAAATTGGGAAATTAAATCAAGAGATTGAAGCTTTAAAATATGGAAGAACAAGCGCAAGAAGACAGAATCTCACGTGCTGGGGATGCGGTGATACAGGACATCTCCGAAGAAACTGCCCCAAAATCCACGAACGTGAGATGAGTTCAAGACCAGAAAATAAAAAGCCCCACCTGAAGATCCTTCAAATATCGAAAATGAATGGCGGCGATAACGAATTATATGTGATAGGCTTTATTAACGGAATTCAGTGCCGTATGATTGTCGATACAGGAGCCAATGTGACAATAATAAGAGAAGATTTGGCTCGAAAATTGAAATGTAAACTCATCTGGACTCCACCATGCGTTACCCTGCAAACTGTAACGGGCGACAAGATAGGCATATATGGAAAGGCAAATTTAACTATCAACTTTGGAGGAACGAAATATTACCATACGGCATATGTGGCTGACATAACAGATCCTTGCTTAATCGGGCTAGATTTTCTGAAGAAGTTTGACTTCAAGCTTGATTTCAAAAATAACAAAATGCTCTCAAAATTTGAAGAAATAAGTCTTTTTGGATTGAATAACGAAATTGAATGTAAACAAGCAGTAATAGCCAAAGAAGACATCAATTAGATCCAAGAACAGAATTTTTAGTTCCAGCTGTAATTAAAAATGAAACTAATTACCGATTTGGCCATATAGATTATCCAGAAGACAATAGTACACAAGCAGGAGTATTGGTGGCTTCTTCTGTGGTAGACCTCTCGAAAAAGACCATTCCAATCAGAATTGCTAACATCAGTGATAAGACGAGGACTATCAAGAAAGGAGAGGTGATAGCGTCATGTGCTCCTGTGACGTGCATAAGTCAAAATTCCGGTCACTCTGAGAAATCTTCAGATAATTTAGTCAAGGATTTGTTACAAAATATAGACTTAAATCCAAAACAGATGGACGCCGCGGAAAAATTAATTAAGGAATTCCAAAGTTTATTCTCCCAAACATCTGAAGACTTTGGACGAACTAAAATGGCACAACACCGAATTGACACGGGAGATCACTCTCCTATTAAACAGCACCCTAGACGATTACCTTTTGCCAAGCAAGAAGAGGTGCAGAATTTAATTAAAGATATGGAAGAAAATGACGTCATCGAACCATCAACAAGTCCATGGGCGTCTCCCATTGTATTAGTAAGAAAGAAGGATGGTTCTACAAGATTTTGTGTAGACTACCGCCGACTGAATGACGTCACCAAAAAGGATAGTTACCCTCTGCCAAGGATTGACGACACTCTTGACACACTTGCGGGCAACACTTGGTTCTCGACTTTAGACTTGAAGAGTGGTTACTGGCAGGTAGAGATCCATCCCGACGACCGCGAGAAGACTGCCTTTACAACGGGACAAGGATTATGGCAGTTCAAGGTAATGCCTTTTGGTCTATGTAACGCACCTGCAACTTTTGAACGCCTTATGGAAACGGTTCTTCGGGGACTGTCATATGAGGCATGTCTTGTTTATTTAGACGATATTATAATCATAGGAAAATCTTTCGATGAACATCTGAACAACCTCAGGCGGGTGCTACAAAAGCTAAAGGAAGCTAATTTGAAGTTAAGCCCTTCGAAGTGCAGTTTGTTTCGTAATGAAGTCGCCCACCTTGGACACATCATTTCGGCGGAAGGAGTTAGGACTGATCCGGAGAAGATATCGGCCGTGAAAAATTGGAATCGTCCAGCAGATGTTCACCAGCTTCGAAGTTTTCTAGGATTATGCACCTATTACAGAAAATTCGTCAAAGGCTTCTCGATGATTGCAAGACCACTTCATAAATTAACAGAAGCCAATCAAAAATTTATGTGGACACAGGAATGTGACGCTGCTTTCGAAAAGCTTAAGGAGGCCTTGACATCCACTCCAATTCTGTCGTATCCTCAAATCGATAAACAGTTTATACTTGATACGGATGCAAGCAACGAAAGCATTGGCGCTGTACTGTCCCAGGAAATCGACGGCCAGGAGCGTGTTATCGCCTATTTCAGCAAGTGCTTATCAAAGGCAGAGCGAAACTACTGCGTAACAAGAAAAGAGCTTCTTGCTGTAGTGAAAGCCATAGACCATTTTCATCACTATCTTTACGGTCGAAAATTCCTGATCCGAACTGATCATGCTTCTCTAACTTGGCTATTGAATTTTAAGAACCCTGAAGGCCAGATAGCCAGGTGGATACAAAAGCTTCAAGAGTACGATATGGAGATACGCCATCGAAAAGGCTCATCACATGGAAATGCAGATGCTCTCTCAAGAAGACCCTGCTCAGAGAATTGTAGATACTGCGACCGGGCTGAGAAGAAATTTAATGTCAAAGGTCCTATAGTAAGACAAGTTACAACTGGGTCTACATCATCGCAAGATCCGTGGAGTGACGAGAGCCTGCGTAAAGATCAACTTGCTGATCCTGAAATTAAGCCAATTCTAGAGCTGAAAGAGGAGTCCAACAGGAAGCCCAGCTGGCAAGACATGGCCCATTACCATCCTACGACTAAACGTTATTGGGCTCTCTGGGATTCCTTACATTTGAAGAACGGCATCTTGTACCGAAAATGGGAGTCTGACGATGGAAAGACATGTAGATGGCAACTACTACTCCCTAAGTCGAGAATTTCTATGGTCCTTCAAGAACTGCATGGTAGTCCCACAGGAGGTCATTTTGGTGTAATGAAGACCCTGCAAAAGGTTCGAGAGCGTTTCTACTGGAATAATGTTCGCAGTGACGTGGAGAAGTGGTGTCGAGCTTGTGACACCTGTGTAGCACGTAAAGGTCCTAAGAGGCGCACCCGTGGACGATTGCAACGTTATAATGTAGGAGCTCCTTTCGAACGAATTGCCCTAGACATCCTGGGTCCACTTCCTAGAACATCTGATGGCAATAAGTACATCCTCGTTGTCATGGACTACTTCACTAAGTGGCCTGAAGCCTATGCCATTCCTAATCAAGAGGCGGTAACCGTAGCAGACATACTGATTCAACACTGGGTTTCCAGATACGGAGTTCCTCTTCAAATCCATTCCGATCAAGGAAGAAATTTTGATTCGGCTGTGTTCAAGGAAATGTGTGAACTACTCGGCATGGACAAAACCCGAACAACACCTCTACACCCTCAATCAGACGGCATGGTAGAGCGGTTCAATCGTACCATCCTAAATAGCCTCTCTCTCCTGGTGTCTAGAGACCAACAGGACTGGGACAAGAAATTGCCTCTTTTCCTGCTTGCTTACAGGAGTGCCACTCATGAGGCCACTGGTTACTCCCCTTCTCAAATGCTCTTTGGTCGTGATCTTCGTCTACCTGCGGATCTTTTGTTTGGCCGTCCTCCTGATGCTCCTTCATCGCCTGAGGAATATGTCGATGAACTCCAGGCGCGGATTGAGGAGATTCATTGTCTAGCGAGGAACCGAATTGGACTGGCATCAGAAAAGATGAAGACACGGTACGACACAAAGGCAACAGGACATGAGTTCAACGAAGGTGACAAAGTTTGGTTGTGGAATCCGATACGTCGTAAGGGACTGTCGCCAAAATTACAAAGAAACTGGGACGGTCCTTACACAGTCGTCAACAGGCTGAATGACGTCGTTGTACGCATACAAAAATCGCCACACGCCAAACCGAAGGTCGTACACTATAACCGGCTAGCCCCTTATTTTGGCCAAAGTGATTAGAAATTCGAAACTTGAATTTCAGACCATGGTCATGAAAGTCACTTTTTGTAAATATGTAAATAGTAATTAGTTCTTATTTATGTAAATTTTATTATTATTGTTATTATTTATTTATTTATTTATTTATTTGTTTATTTATTTTAAGTGTTTTCCTCTAACTCAAGGATTGCACTGCCCGGGACGTGCAGTCTTTGAGGAGGGGGTAGTGTTACGAATTTTGTAAATAGTTAGTGTTTGTACTGTAAAATAATGTAAATAATCTTATTAAGCTCCATTTCTTTACTAATATTAGTTTTTGTTACTTTGTCTCTGTTATCAAGCAAACTTGTCTATTATTTTCAGTGAATGTCTATGGCAGCTTTGCGAAATATTTGAGATATCGCCAAGTTGGCGTCACTTTTGGCGACTAATTTTGGTCGCCAATGGCGATATATCGCCAAGTTGGCGACAAACTTGGCGATTGTTGGCGATGGTAACCCTTCCCTATTTATGGTAACCCCCCTTAGGTCTACTGATACATTGTTTGTTGTTCCGTGGTTTTCCAGGTTTTTCTAGAAATTTCTAGCACATGCTACGAGACTATATATAAGGAGAGCGATACGAGCTGTTGTTATTGTTTACCAGTCAGTCATTGAGTGAGCTACTAGAGTTTGTCCAAGCGAGTTTGCTTGATGTATTGAGTTTTATCTACGTTGTTTGGAATGTGATATAGTGTTGAAACATTGTATAAAGAGTCTCTGCGACCTATATTTGTACTTGTTCGATAGATTTAAACAGTTATTTTGGAATATCTTGTAATATTTGTGAGTTTCGAAGACTCTGTTGTTCTGAAGATCTGTAAATAAATTATTTTCTACTTTTCTAAGAGAAAAGAGTTTGAAGTTGTCTAACCATAAGATCGAAAGAACCCTATATACGCTGTAACATTTGGTGTCAGGAGTCGGGATCTTATTCGAAAACAAGAACAATGGATGGTCAACTGAAAGAACTGTTAGAAGCTATTAATGGAATAAAGGCAGAATTGACGAAAGGCCAAGAAGAGTTGGCGAAAAAAATGAATAAAGGCCAAGAAGAGTTGGCGGAAAAAATGAATAAAGGCCAAGAAGAGTTGGCGGAAAAGATGAACAAATGCCAAGAAGATGTGACTGAAAAGATTAATAAAGGCCAAGAAGAAATGAAGTAAACTTTAGAAGAAAAGTTCTCGTCGGTAGAGAGAAGAATAGGCTCGGTAGAAGAGAAAATAGAGGAAGTAGAAGAGAAAATTCAGAATGAAGTTAGTAATGTTGAACAGAAAATGGAACGGAAAATGGCGGAAGTAGAAGAGAAAATTCAGAATGAAGTTTGTAAAGTTGAAGAGAAAATCAGTAACGTTGAAGAGAAAATCAGTAACGTTGAAGAGAAAATCAGTAACGTTGAAGAGAAAATACTAGGTGAAGTAGATGAAACGCTAAATAAAAAAGTACAAGATCTTGAGAAGAAACTTTCAGCGTCTAGTGGTAATTATGAAGAATTTAGGAATCCGCCTGCTTCTCCCATGCACATTAAGCTGTCGACATACGATGGAAAGAGTTCCTGGCAAGTTTACAAGACCCAATTCACCATTGTAGCTGAAGCGAACAAATGGAGTGACGAGGTGAAAGCTTGTCAACTGGCAGCATCTTTAAGAGGAGAAGCCGCCGACGTGCTGCAAACATTGCCCGATATGACGCAACTCAATTTTGAGACTTTAAGTTGTGCACTTGAAATGAGATTCGGCGAAAAATTCTTCAAGGATTATACGAGGATACAAATGAAAAGCCGCCATCAAAAATCGAGTGAAACCCTTCAAGAGTTTGCCTCGGAAATTGAACGGCTTGCAAATTTAGCATTCATTGACTGTCCAACAAATGTACGGGAAATGCTGTCACTGCAATATTTTGTAGACGGAATAAAAGATCCAGAAGTGCAGAGAGCAGTACGAATGGCAGATGTACAGGATTTAAAGGCTGCACTACTATATGCCTTAAAGTTGGAAGCAGCTACACAAGCCAGCCGAAGAGATCGTCATTCAGTCCGAGGGGCAACGGTGAACAAAAGCTCAGACACTGAGATCGACTTCTTGAAAGAAATTGGGAAATTAAATCAAGAGATTGAAGCTTTAAAATATGGAAGAACAAGCGCAAGAAGACAGAATCTCACGTGCTGGGGATGCGGTGATACAGGACATCTCCGAAGAAACTGCCCCAAAATCCACGAACGTGAGATGAGTTCAAGACCAGAAAATAAAAAGCCCCACCTGAAGATCCTTCAAATATCGAAAATGAATGGCGGCGATAACGAATTATATGTGATAGGCTTTATTAACGGAATTCAGTGCCGTATGATTGTCGATACAGGAGCCAATGTGACAATAATAAGAGAAGATTTGGCTCGAAAATTGAAATGTAAACTCATCTGGACTCCACCATGCGTTACCCTGCAAACTGTAACGGGCGACAAGATAGGCATATATGGAAAGGCAAATTTAACTATCAACTTTGGAGGAACGAAATATTACCATACGGCATATGTGGCTGACATAACAGATCCTTGCTTAATCGGGCTAGATTTTCTGAAGAAGTTTGACTTCAAGCTTGATTTCAAAAATAACAAAATGCTCTCAAAATTTGAAGAAATAAGTCTTTTTGGATTGAATAACGAAATTGAATGTAAACAAGCAGTAATAGCCAAAGAAGACATCAATCTAGATCCAAGAACAGAATTTTTAGTTCCAGCTGTAATTAAAAATGAAACTAATTACCGATTTGGCCATATAGATTATCCAGAAGACAATAGTACACAAGCAGGAGTATTGGTGGGTTCTTCTGTGGTAGACCTCTCGAAAAAGACCATTCCAATCAGAATTGCTAACATCAGTGATAAGACGAGGACTATCAAGAAAGGAGAGGTGATAGCGTCATGTGCTCCTGTGACGTGCATAAGTCAAAATTCCGGTCACTCTGAGAAATCTTCAGATAATTTAGTCAAGGATTTGTTACAAAATATAGACTTAAATCCAAAACAGATGGACGCCGCGGAAAAATTAATTAAGGAATTCCAAAGTTTATTCTCCCAAACATCTGAAGACTTTGGACGAACTAAAATGGCACAACACCGAATTGACACGGGAGATCACTCTCCTATTAAACAGCACCCTAGACGATTACCTTTTGCCAAGCAAGAAGAGGTGCAGAATTTAATTAAAGATATGGAAGAAAATGACGTCATCGAACCATCAACAAGTCCATGGGCGTCTCCCATTGTATTAGTAAGAAAGAAGGATGGTTCTACAAGATTTTGTGTAGACTACCGCCGACTGAATGACGTCACCAAAAAGGATAGTTACCCTCTGCCAAGGATTGACGACACTCTTGACACACTTGCGGGCAACACTTGGTTCTCGACTTTACACTTGAAGAGTGGTTACTGGCAGGTAGAGATCCATCCCGACGACCGCGAGAAGACTGCCTTTACAACGGGACAAGGATTATGGCAGTTCAAGGTAATGCCTTTTGGTCTATGTAACGCACCTGCAACTTTTGAACGCCTTATGGAAACGGTTCTTCGGGGACTGTCATATGAGGCATGTCTTGTTTATTTAGACGATATCATAATCATAGGAAAATCTTTCGATGAACATCTGAACAACCTCAGGCGGGTGCTACAAAAGCTAAAGGAAGCTAATTTGAAGTTAAGCCCTTCGAAGTGCAGTTTGTTTCGTAATGAAGTCGCCTACCTTGGACACATCATTTCGGCGGAAGGAGTTAGGACTGATCCGGAGAAGATATCGGCCGTGAAAAATTGGAATCGTCCAGCAGATGTTCACCAGCTTCGAAGTTTTCTAGGATTATGCACCTATTACAGAAAATTCGTCAAAGGCTTCTCGATGATTGCAAGACCACTTCATAAATTAACAGAAGCCAATCAAAAATTTATGTGGACACAGGAATGTGACGCTGCTTTCGAAAAGCTTAAGGAGGCCTTGACATCCACTCCAATTCTGTCGTATCCTCAAATCGATAAACAGTTTATACTTGATACGGTTGCAAGCAACGAAAGCATTGGCGCTGTACTGTCCCAGGAAATCGACGGCCAGGAGCGTGTTATCGCCTATTTCAGCAAGTGCTTATCAAAGGCAGAGCGAAACTACTGCGTAACAAGAAAAGAGCTTCTTGCTGTAGTGAAAGCCATAGACCATTTTCATCACTATCTTTACGGTCGAAAATTCCTGATCCGAACTGATCATGCTTCTCTAACTTGGCTATTGAATTTTAAGAACCCTGAAGGCCAGATAGCCAGGTGGATACAAAAGCTTCAAGAGTACGATATGGAGATAAGCCATCGAAAAGGCTCATCACATGGAAATGCAGATGCTCTCTCAAGAAGACCCTGCTCAGAGAATTGTAGATATTGCGACCGGGCTGAGAAGAAATTTAATGTCAAAGGTCCTATAGTAAGACAAGTTACAACTGGGTCTACATCATCGCAAGATCCGTGGAGTGACGAGAGCCTGCGTAAAGATCAACTTGCTGATCCTGAAATTAAGCCAATTCTAGAGCTGAAAGAGGAGTCCAACAGGAAGCCCAGCTGGCAAGACATGGCCCATTACCATCCTACGACTAAACGTTATTGGGCTCTCTGGGATTCCTTACATTTGAAGAACGGCATCTTGTACCGAAAATGGGAGTCTGACGATGGAAAGACATGTAGATGGCAACTACTACTCCCTAAGTCGATAATTTCTATGGTCCTTCAAGAACTGCATGGTAGTCCCACAGGAGGTTATTTTGGTGTAATGAAGACCCTGCAAAAGGTTCGAGAGCGTTTCTACTGGAATAATGTTCGCAGTGACGTGGAGAAGTGGTGTCGAGCTTGTGACACCTGTGTAGCACGTAAAGGTCCTAAGAGGCGCACCCGTGGACGATTGTAACGTTATAATGTAGGAGCTCCTTTCGAACGAATTGCCCTAGACATCCTGGGTCCACTTCCTAGAACATCTGATGGCAATAAGTACATCCTCGTTGTCATGGACTACTTCACTAAGTGGCCTGAAGCCTATGCCATTCCTAATCAAGAGGCGGTAACCGTAGCAGACATACTGATTCAACACTGGGTTTCCAGATACGGAGTTCCTCTTCAAATCCATTCCGATCAAGGAAGAAATTTTGATTCGGCTGTGTTCAAGGAAATGTGTGAACTACTCGGCATGGACAAAACCCGAACAACACCTCTACACCCTCAATCGGACGGCATGGTAGAGCGGTTCAATCGTACCATCCTAAATAGCCTCTCTCTCCTGGTGTCTAGAGACCAACAGGACTGGGACAAGAAATTGCCTCTTTTCCTGCTTGCTTACAGGTTCAGCCAGGTGGGGAGGCCTACCAAATGGTTTTAGCCACTGCTTGCTTACAGGAGTGCCACTCTTGAGGCCACTGGTTACTCCCCTTCTCAAATGCTCTCTGGTCGTGATCTTCTTCTACCTGCGGATCTTTTGTTTGGCCGTCCTCCTGATGCTCCTTCATCGCCTGAGGAATATGTCGATGAACTCCAGGCGCGGATTGAGGAGATTCATTGTCTAGCGAGGAACCGAATTGGACTGGCATCAGAAAAGATGAAGACACGGTACGACACAAAGGCAACAGGACATGAGTTCAACGAAGGTGACAAAGTTTGGTTGTGGAATCCGATACGTCGTAAGGGACTGTCGCCAAAATTACAAAGAAACTGGGACGGTCCTTACACAGTCGTCAACAGGCTGAATGACGTCGTTGTACGCATACAAAAATCGCCACACGCCAAACCGAAGGTCGTACACTATAACCGGCTAGCCCCTTATTTTGGCCAAAGTGATTAGAAATTCGAAACTTGAATTTCAGACCATGGTCATGAAAGTCACTTTTTGTAAATATGTAAATAGTAATTAGTTCTTATTTATGTAAATTTTATTATTATTGTTATTATTTATTTATTTATTTATTTATTTGTTTATTTATTTTAAGTGTTTTCCTCTAACTCAAGGATTGCACTGCCCGGGACGTGCAGTCTTTGAGGAGGGGGTAGTGTTACGAATTTTGTAAATAGTTAGTGTTTGTACTGTAAAATAATGTAAATAATCTTATTAAGCTCCATTTCTTTACTAATATTAGTTTTTGTTACTTTGTCTCTGTTATCAAGCAAACTTGTCTATTATTTTCAGTGAATGTCTATGGCAGCTTTGCGAAATATTTGAGATATCGCCAAGTTGGCGTCACTTTTGGCGACTAATTTTGGTCGCCAAATATGGCGATATATCGCCAAGTTGGCGACAAACTTGGCGATTGTTGGCGATGGTAACCCTTCCCTATTTATGGTAACCCCCCTTAGGTCTACTGATACATTGTTTGTTGTTCCGTGGTTTTCCAGGTTTTTCTAGAAATTTCTAGCACATGCTACGAGACTATATATAAGGAGAGCGATACGAGCTGTTGTTATTATTTACCAGTCAGTCATTGAGTGAGCTACTAGAGATTGTCCAAGCGAGTTTGCTTGATGTATTGAGTTTTATCTACGTTGTTTGGAATGTGATATAGTGTTGAAACATTGTATAAAGAGTCTCTGCGACCTATATTTGTACTTGTTCGATAGATTTAAACAGTTATTTTGGAATATCTTGTAATATTTGTGAGTTTCGAAGACTCTGTTGTTCTGAAGATCTGTAAATAAATTATTTTCTACTTTTCTAAGAGAAAAGAGTTTGAAGTTGTCTAACCATAAGATCGAAAGAACCCTATATACGCTGTAACAATATATATATATATCTAGACACACGGCAGTGTGTCAGCCAAGTTCACAAAGTAAAAGGCGACACACCGGCAGTGGGTTATATTACCCGAACCATTTCGGGACACTTTTGACCCCTCAATAACTTAAATTCTATTTGACCTACACAATTGCAATTTTTCGTGTCGTGTAAGACCATCTTCTAATTTCCGAATCCTATAAATTTTTTTAAAAATCTTTTAACGTTCATGAGAAATTGACGTCTGAAAATCACTGTTTTTACCGCTGACTCACTGACTCACTGACTCACTCATAGAAATGTTTGACTACTTCCAGGTGACTTAGGAAGTTGAAATTTGGTGTGGAGGTAGGTTATTGAATCTATAAATAGGAAAAAAAGAGAAATCACCATTAATTAAATATTAATGGTTGGTTAGGCGATAAATATTGGATTACAATGGGAGTTTATGAGAATTTCACAAAATGCCAGAAATAGTGCCAAGTTGGCGTTACTTTTGGCGAGTATCGGGGCTAATCTCTGAAACTACCATACCGATTTCAAAAGTAATAGTACCAAAATGATGGTATTCGCCCCGGTTCAAACATAGACTGTATTTTATGTCTGTGCCACTAACCAAAAGGGGCTTCAGAAGTAAAAAACATTGTAAAAATGTGATTTTTGTTTTACTGAAGGGCCTAGAAGCACAAAATTTGGCATGCTAATTAATTATAAATGTTCACTAATGACATTTGCTAAAAAATACCAAATTTAAAAGGGGTGGAAATCCGCGAAGAGCATTCTGAAAACATTCTAAATAGCGATTTTAAGCAATCTCAGCAAACAACAAACCGATCTTAAAAGTAATGATATCAAAATGATGATGACAGTCCTTGCTCCAACATAGGCTATATTTTATGTCGGTGCCAGTAACCCAAAGTGGGTAAAAGAGCAAAAAACGTTCTAAAAATGCTTTGTCTGTATGTTAAGGGACTGGAATTATAAAGTTTGGCATTTTAGAGTTTATGGGAATTTCGCGAAATATCAGAAATAGTGCCAAGTTGGCGTCACTTTTTGCGAGTATCAAAGCTAATTTGCGAAACTATGAACCGATTTCAAAATCAATGGTACCAAAATGATGGTATTCGCCCCGGTTCAAACATAGGCTATATTTTATGAGTATACCATTAACCATAAGAGGGTGAAGAAGGAAAAAACATTCTAAAAAGGCAACTTTTGTAATACTGAAGGACCTAGAAACATAAAGTTCGGCATGTTAATTATTTATAAAATATAAATGATCTCTAAAGGCATTTGCTAAAAAATACGGTATTCAAAAAGGGTTAAAATGCGCTAAAAGCGTTCTAAAAATGTTTTAAATTGGGATTTTTAAGCAATCTCAGCAAACAAGAAACCGATCTTAAAAGTAATGATATCAAAATGATGGTGACAGTCCTTGCTCCAATATAGGCTATATCTTATGTCGATGCCACTAATCCAAAAGAGTTAAAAGAGTAAAAAAAAATTATAAAAATGCGAGGTCTGTATGTTAAGGGCCTAGAAACATCAAATTTGCCATGTTCATTACTTATAAGATATAAATTATCACTAAGAACATTTGTTAACAAATACAAAATTTAGAAGGTTAAAAATGCACGAAAAGCGTTCTAAAAACTTTCTAAATAGCAATATTTAAGCAATATTGGGAAGTTAGCGAACCGATTTAAAAAAAAGATGTCAAAATGATGGCGACAGTTCTTGCTCTAACAAAAGTATTGGATAAATTGCCAGATTACAATGGGAGTCTATGGGAATTTGGCGAAATACCAGAAATAGAGCCAAATTAGCAGCACTTTTGGCGTCAATTTCGCGATATATCGTTTAGTTGGCGACAATCTTTTTTGGTCGACGAGATAATCAAGTAGTACCCAATCACATAAAAGAATCATCCTTATTAGTGGAATTTAAAGGAACATAAGCAGTCCTAATGTTAAAATTTTTTAATTTGATCGAAAAAAACAGTGAATAAACGCAAGAAAAAGCTGTAAGATTGATTAATATTATATAAACCTAATTTAATATTAAGCCAATTTATTTAAAAAAAGAAACAAATACCTATTTACTTGACAAAAAAAAAATGATATCCTATCAAAAACATGAATGTGAAAAAATGCTAAGTTTGTTAAAGGTTTCGCTAAAAAAAGAAGTGATTTGACAAAAAATAATGATATCCTATCAAAAACATGAATGTGAAAAAATGCCAAGTTAGTTAAAGGTTTCGCTAATAAAAGAAGTGAGATCTAACTGCAAACCAAGTTCTTTCAAAGGTTCTTAAATTTTAGCTCCTATCATGCATAATATTCTTCAATTGCTTAAAATGATTTGGCATGTTACTTGTTATTCAATAGAGCGACTTGGCAAGTTTTCAGCCACCAACTTTAATGTTTCAGTCAGAGTACAATTTAATCTAGAATCTGATTGGCAAAGATCTAGTCAATCGAGTGTTCGAATAAGTACATTGAAGTTAAGGTATTGATAAATTAATTAAGTGATCAACTTTAAGTTCTGATTAAATAAATAGAGAAATTTCAATAAGAGAAAACTTGCCAAGTCGCTCTGTTGAATAACAAGTAACATACCAAATCATTTTAAGGAATTGAAGAATATTATGCATGACAGGAGCTAAAATTTAAGAACCTTTGAAAGAACTTGGTTTGCAGTTAGATCTCACTTCTTTTATTAGCGAAACCTTTAACTAACTTGGCATTTTTTCACATTCATGTTTTTGATAGGATATAAAATTTCCAGAAATGAGTATCAAGTTGTGGTATACAAGCGAGAGCGTTGTTTATTCTAAATGAACGAGAGGCCTTGCTATATATAAAAAAAACATTTATATAACGAACGAACACTGCACGAACATTACACACACACAAAAAAAAAACTACACAAAGAATAAAAGAATTATGCTGGAGAGCGTCACTCCACGCATCATCGAACGACCCACGTCCATCTTCTTCTCTGCGATTGCCATTTCGCATTCTTGAAAAATGTCCTTGGACCATGGAGTATAGCCGACCTTCACACCTTCCCTCCAGTTTCCAAATGTTGGACGGTGTCTTACACTGTGGAACTACACTTAAAAGTCCTACCAAAAGTCCTACTTTAGAGTTTTACATAAAAATTCCTACTTAGTTAGTCCTATACCTTTTTCCCATCCCTCGTCCCATCGAGAGCATTTACTTGAACTGCTTATATATATATATAAATTCTCACACACTATATCCAAAAAATATACACATTAATATTATACACATACACATTAGAAATATACATAGATACCAATAATAATGAAATAATACAAGAAATATAATTTATATATATAAGCATATTTTTCAACAGCTAAATATATATATATATATATATATAAGTAAAATACATTAACACAAATACTTTTGAATAATGTTTATCATTGAATTAATCAAAACTCTACCATGTTATATTACATTTCCCCTTTTTCCTAGTTTTAAAGTTATACAGATTTATACATTGTTGCCTGGCATTTTTAACATTACTTTCCAACATATTCATTAATAAATGTCTTTCTACAATGTTTAATATTAATTCCATTGGATGTTCTGGAAAATGATAAAAATCATCTTCTTCTAATTCTGCCTTTAGTTTTGCTAATTTGTTCTTCTTTTTCATTGTCTCATGTTTCATTTTGTCACGATCTGCTGTCGATTTCATAAAGCATTCATCTTCAACTTGTTCATAATTGATAACAGTCAACAAGAAATCTGCAGTCAACCTATCTGAAGTCTGCACGAAATTGTCTACTTTTTCTTCAAAGCCTTCTTTATATTCTTTGATTTCTTCCTTCAACTTCTTTATAGTGTGAAATAAAATCGTTTTCGACTCTTCAAGTTGATTAACTTCATTTTCTACAGCAACTACTTTTCCACAGATAATAAGATTTTCATCTTTTGTAACACCAGGTTTCAAATTTATGCTATGTGAATCAACTTCGGCTCTCTCTATTTCTTCATCAAAAACCACTCTATGTTCTTCGATAAGTGCTATTAGATCTTTTTGTAATGTTATTACTTTTGAAGATGATTCACTTAAATTCTCTTTATTTTTAAAAATTTCTTGAATGTCTATTTTGAAAACAGCATTTTTTTTTCTAATTCTTCTAATGAACTTTCTTTCGAATTTAAATCTTTCTGGGGTGATTCCCTATTTTTATCAGGAGTGCTTAGATTTTGTTCGAGGGAAACTATTTTTTCATCTTCTTTCACTAAATCATTCTGATAAAGCGATTTAAAATTTGAAAACTCTGTGGCAGCACTTTTTTGCTTTTCAATTTCGTTTTTGTAGCTTGCTTTTAGCTTGCCTTTCTGTAATTCCACTTCGGAAGCTTGTTTTTTTTCCTTTAATTCAGCAATCTTTTCCTCAAGGTGTTCGATTTCTTTACGAAAAATTTTAGTTTTATTTTTAATGTAGATATTATTTCATACTGCTCATGAATTATTTTTTCAGACTTGCTATTTTCTACCTGACTTTCAGATAATTTCTCTTCCAGCATATCAATGTCTTTCAGAAATGAAGATTTGGCTGTTTTCAATGCAGTTATTTCTTCTTCTAGTAAACTTATTTTGTCAGTGTAATTTTGAGTTTCTTTTTGTAATTTTTCACCTAGAATTGATTCTATCTCCTTTCTTGAAGTGGCATATTCTTTTTCATTGGTTTCAAGGAGTCTAATTAACTTATCAATATCATCTTTATGGCTTTCAATCTTTTCCTCATCAGATGCTTTATAGTTTTTCAATTGTTCAATTTCTTCTTCTAAATTCTGAACACTGTCTTTTAAAAGTTGATTTTTTTTCAGTTTCAGAAGTCAGTCCTTTTTGAAGATTTTCTTTATTAGACTGAATATTTTCCATCTTTTGATTCAACTCTCCATACATATGTTTCAAATCATTAAATTCTAACTGCTTATTTTCCAGTTCTTTTCTCGCAGATTCCAATTCAGAAAATTTTTCTTCAGTATGTGCTCTGTTTATTACTTTTGTTTTTCTGCGCATTTGACAATCATGACAAGCAGTGTATAGTTGTTTTACTTCTTTTTGCATCCCTTTCCACCAAAACGACATAGCAATTCTAACTCTTGTTTTCTTAGCAGCTAAATTTCCACCATTTGGTGTTTCATGTGCTAATCTTAAAATTTCTTGTCTTCTACAAACAGGTACGACAAGTTGAACATATTTTTGTCCTTCAACATCGCTTGTAATGAAACAATAAACCGGATTCGATCCAATAATTATTTTTCTGCCGCTTTGCATCTTTAAACATTTTCTTAGTGTAGAACAAGCCATTTGATCCTTTTTAAACAATTGCGCTTGTGAAACTGAAGAATTTCCCTTCTGGTCCTCATTGCCACCCTGTTTGGGCAAAACAGCTCCCTCAACCGGAATAGGAATTAGTTCTAAATCTGAAGTTTCTGAATCTTCATCTTCGTCACCTAGATTTGTTTTCACATTCCCTTCTGGACACTTTGACCTTCCCTCCACATTGAATACAGATTTTTCTTTATTTTTTTCAACCGGTGTTATATCTACCTCATCCCCTAAATACAACTTTTGCTGTTCTTTTAACAGAGCAAAAACCTTGGGAGTGACCAAAGCTTCTTCGTGTAATCCTTCCACTACCACAACCTGTACTTGTACATGCGGAATGACCTCATCTTCTGTCCGAAAACTGAGCGGAACGGAAACAAGCTTTGCTTCTACAGGACTCCCTACTGCGGGTCTCAAAAATACTTTCCCACATGATTGTAAAGATTCTTCCGGCACCATCGATTCCCCCAGCACTGTAATCTCCGCACCACTATCGATGATTCCCTGAAACTTCTGGTTACCGATTCCTAGATTTACCTTAAGGAGTCTCCCATCAGTTTCCCCTACCGGAAAATTAATATTCAAACAAATTACATTTATACCCTTTTTTTCAAGATCAGTTTTGGAAGTTTTCCCTCCATTTTGTCCTGCTGTATTCAATTTGGGACAGGCCTTCTTCAAATGCCCTTCTTTCCCACACGCAAAACAGGCATATTTTGTGCGTAACTCTCTTTTATCTCGTTGTACACCGACAGATGCTTCTGTCTTGAATTCAAATTTTAGTTCACTATCTCTCATATCCTTTTTTGAATCTAAATTATAATTATTCCAGTTTCTATTCCGAGGGTTATATAAATTCTTTTTTGAAAATTCATTTTTTTTAAACTGTCTGTAATGCTCTCGTAATCATCATGCTTTTCCGCTAGTTCTAATGGCGTTGTAAATGTAAGCCAATTTTCTAAAAAATGTTCTTTTATTTCTACAGGTACACGAAATTTCAATTGTTCCGTTACTATTAAGTCTTTTAATTGCTCGAAAGTGTTAATGTTTAATTCTGTTATCTATTCATTGAAATAACTTAAAAGCTCTTGGGTATAGTTTCTCCATGATTTGTCAAGAGTTTTGTGGTGTCTGTAGAAACACTGCTTTAATTTCTCACTGTTCAGTTTGCATCGTTTTAAAATAAGAGTTTTCACGAAATCATAATTAACTGCATCTTCGGAGGATTCTCTAGCTAGCATATTTGCAATTTCCACTGGTAAAACTGCTAACAGATAAGCTACCCAATCCTTCTTTGGTACTTATGCCATTTCTGCTCTTCTTTCAAAGTTTATCAAAAATAATCCCATTTCATCACGTTTTTCATCGAATTTCGAGACAATCTGCGACAATTGAATTTTCGAAGCTGTATCAACCTTTAACTCATCTTTTTGTTCTGAAAATTTCTGTAATTGTTCCAATTTTTTCATTTCCAGTTCATGTTCTTTCGCTTACCTAGCCATTCTTTCTTTCCTTTCTTCTTGACGTATTTTTTCTTCCCTCTCTTCTTGTCGTCGCTTTTCTTCTTGAATCTGTCTTCTTTTATCTTCTTTTTTTGGCGTAATTTTTCTTCTCTCTCTTCTTTCTTTTTCCTATCTTCAATTATGGAATTCAAAATCCCCTTAACAAAATCCTTTTCGTATCCATCCACTTCTAGTATTGCCTTTTTCAGTTCTGCAATTTTCAACCTTTCCACATCCTCAATGCCAAGCTCAATATCCACTTGCTGTAAATCTTGCTTTCTAGTACCTTGAGTTAAATAAGCCATCTTCGATAAACTAAATTTCAGAGAATCGCAACAATATAACAATACTAAACAGTGTTTCTATTCTCAAGGAAACCTTCCCTACGAACGCCTTAAACCAAATTTAACGTAAACCTGAGCATTGTTTTGTTTATAACCCATTAAATTGAATGCACTTTATGTTATTTAAATACTAATATTACATTACTAAATAAAGTATAACTCATTTGCAATACAATAAATAAAAATAAAATGTATGAACAAAACAATTCTCGCAATAATTAAAATATATTTTTACCAAATTGTCAAGTTAAAAATACTTAAAGCATTTGTGCTCTAATAACAAAAAAAATATATTTGTCAATGTTTTCCGAAACTATTTTTAAATACCTCCTTAAAAATACACATTACAATATATTGTTTAATTTTAAAACTCTTCCATTTTTCTTAAATTATATTTCAAACGAAACCAAATATTTAAAAATTACAATTTTACATCAACACTCTTTTAATTAAATGGAATAATATTCAAGAAATAACCATCTTTTCTTTATCGCAATTTGAAACTCAAATCAAATCGCAGCGCTATTCTTCTTCCACTTAAAAATAAAACAACAAACAAAATAGCTTAACTTTCAGTTGTCTTAAAAAAAAATAAACAAATAAAAAAATATAACTGTAATATTATCAAATAAAGAACAATCCATTATCACATTTTTCGTCTGATGTCACTGCAGAAGATAATCTGACATAATTTCATAATTTAATCTAAATTCCTAAAAATATTTCAAAATCACAGAATTCTTGAAATAATAAAATAATACGTATTCAAAAAAAAAAAAAAATTGCAATTTTTTTTTTTTTTTTTTTTTTTTTTTTTTTTTTTTTAAGCTTTATAATTAAAAAGAGCTATTTTCAAAGTATGTAGGGCGAACTGGGGCACATTGATACTTGGGGCACATTGATACACCCCCTGTACAGCACACAAGGGTCATTGCAGGAAGTTTCACAACAGCTCCAAAAGGTGATACTAGTGAAATTAACTACATACTGAAAGTTTTGGAATGATTCAATAGTTTGATGAAATGGGATGGGTGATTAATTGTTTTTGTAGGTCAAAAGTAAATTTAAGTTGTACAATTGAAATGGTATTATACAGTATTCCAGTATTTTCAACCAAAAAGAATACCCTCCCTGGCAAGTAAAGCTACTCTTTATCAGTTCCTTATTCTTTATTGTTAGATAAATTATGAAGTGTTGGATTTGTGACTCATTTTATTCAGAATGGCTGTAGGGGATACATTGATACAGTCTTTGTCGGGCACATTGATACAACCTAAATCCTTTTCTAATTGATTTTTTCATTACCTTTTATTTATTTTTTACCATACACTCCTTAATTCAACAATTTTTCGTCAAAAATTTCTACTATTAGTTTTTATTGAAGTTAAATAGCTCTAATTTCTTTATATTAGAACATTTTATAGTATTTTTGCAAACAGAAGACTTACGCAATATCTAGTGCTAGTAGTATTAACAAAAGAAATGGACGGCAGTCTGGCAAATCTTAAATTTATATCGATTTTCCAGAGAAAAAAGTACTATCGACATGAGAAATGTTAAGCAAGAGAAACAAGCTGCGGAACAGTACAGGATAATTATATTATAAACATAATTTTTAATATAATTATCCTTTATTTTCTGTTTGTAAACCGATTAATAAACAGAAAACCTAGTAATTCTTTCACCTTTCCTAAGAAAGAAGATAATTATGGGGTTAAAGTGCCAAATATGACAAAGTTACCACAGCCAACAAACAGACAAGGGACAGCCAGAACATCAGGTCGTTATACATTTCCTTTTGATTGCTTCAATATCGCTTACAAATAAATTGTGTGCGATTTTAATGTCTATAAATATATAAAAAATGGTTTGCTAACTATATTTCTATGAAAAATATGCATTGGTGTTATTTTGTCTCCATTTTTCCCAGACATGTCAAAGTGTATCAATCTGCCCCGGGGATGGGGCACATTGATACAAAATACTTTTTTTGATTTTTTTTTAAATTACATGCAAAAATAATATATAAAAGAACGATTGTACACTTTTATAACACACTACACAGGTTTTGCTGACATCACATAGAAAAATAACTTGAAATTTCTGCTTTTACTACGTGTGTTCTAAACAAACGAATGTCTACAAGATTATTATAAGATTAAAATACGATAATTGAAATTCATTTTTATGCTTTAATTTTCTTTTAATACCAAACTCACAATGATATCATGCATTCGCAAAATATTTATTAAATAATAAAATTTTATTTTCCGCATTCAATATAATTATTATATTAGAACAGTTCTATCTGAACATTATATTAATTTTAACAAATATACATTGTAACAGCACTATTATTTACGTTTATATACCATTACCGAATTAAATATCTTATTTTTTTTCAACTATTTTTACAATCAATTTTTAAGGATTACAACTACTCACATGTATTACCACTGTAATAATATAAAACACACACACACATATATATATATATATATATATATGTATACCCTTCAAATATTTAGCCATTTAAATAATATATATTTTACCTAGTGCTCGATAGAACAAAACACACACACACAAAAAAAAAAAAAAAAAAAAAAAAAAAATTACCTTGATAATAACTGCATAAGTTGTTGAATATTTCTCGTCTTCACATAAATAATAGGAGGCACTTTTCTTGGCATATTTATTTTGGGCGATTTTAATAATCTAGCTTGCTGGATTCAGCTAGGATCTGAAGAACTTTTTACAAACATGGTAAACATCCTTGGCGAGCTGCGCCATTTTATCAAGTTGTGGTATACTATACATGCGAGAGCGTTGTTTATTCTAAATGAACGAGAGGCCTTGCTACATATAAAAAAACATTAATATAAGAAACACTGCACGAACATTACACGCAAAAAAAAAAAAAAAAAAAAAAAAAAAAAAAAAAAAAAAAAAAAACTACACAAAGAATAAAAGAATTATGCTGGAGAGCGTCACACCACGCATCATCGAACGACCCACGTCCATCTTCTTCTCTGCGATTGCCATTCCGCATTCTTGAAAAATGTCCTTGGACCATGGAGTATAGGCGACCTTCACAATGAGATCACACAACAAATAATTAAGATGGAATCTGAATATAATAACTCGTATCAATGGTTGGACATTAGGAAACACATTTTTTCAATAAAAAAGAAACATCTAAATTTATATTATAAAGTATTTCTATCTATTGATTTAACTTCACATTTTAGGGATATTTACTTTGATTTATTGTACTATAGAATTAATCTTCTTAATGACAAAATTTCTAAAAATACATATAAAAAACTAATAATACTCAACTCATAATTACTTTTACTAATAATGTACTTAATAAAAAAAATCTACAAAAGATTATTAATGCTAAAAATAATAATTTCCTCTAAATAATTTTTTATACATAAATCATTCAAATATAATGGTACACTTGGACGTAAGATATTTAACTACAATAAATTTTCTAAATTTTTAACCAATAATACTAATTATCCATGTTATTGTAATGATCCCTGTTGTAATAACTTCGTAAATAAAGATCGTGTTTACATTATTACTGGGGATATTAATATTGTTGAAAATGATTCTTTACGCAATTTAATGGCTAATGGTACTAAATATCGTGTTCCTTCATGTCATAATATCAAATCAATCTTTAAACAATTTAATTTAGATTTAGATCTTTTTATTTATAAAATTTTGATAGACTACAATAAGCCTCTGGAATACTTCACTGAATGGAAACTTAATGTTTTAGCTAAATTAAATATTGAACTTTATAGGGATATCGATACCTTTAATTTAAAAATTAAACAATTAAATAATGAAATAAAAAACTTACAAAATAAATTTATTATAACATATGTTGATAAATCTCCTAACAACTATGCATTAATTTGTAAACATTATTACTCTATAGTATTAAATCAAGCAATAAATTCTAGTTCAAATTTCATTAAAACAGATATTGATACTATTATTAAAAATAGACATATAGCTCAATATTATAAATTACTTAAATTAAAAAATCATAATTATAACTATTCTTATATTGTGGTTATTCCAAAATTCCATAAAATTCCTTTAAAGTTTCGTACTATAACTATTGGCTGTAATACTTATAACAATAATGCAGGTGAAGAATTATTAACAATACTTACAAAAATGCTAGATATTGCTAAAACTAATAATAAATTCTATAGTATAAAAAATAGTTTACATCTTGTAAATAATATCAAAAATTTACAAAACATTAAGTACATCAAAACATTTGACTTTAATGATTTATTTAATACAATTGATATCGCAGATATGTTCAGAATCGTTAATTTATTATTCAAGGAGTATAGGAATTCTCTTAACATACATGTCTCTTTATCTTACTTCAAATCTTTAACCAAATTTATTCTTTATCATAATTATATATTATTTAATAATACAATATTTAAACAAATAGTCGGTCTTCTACAGGGTGGGACTGTATCATCAATATGTGCTGATCTCTACTTACATTATTATGAACGTAATACTTCTATTGTTAATTGTTTTTTATACAGGTATCTTGATGATATAATAATTTTATATTCTAAAAAGTCATCTAACTATTCTCTACCAATCAAATACAATAAATATTTAAAATACAGTTATAATGATATGCTTAGTAATAAAATTAACTTTCTCGACCTTTATATTACCCTTTCTGATAATAAAATTCTATTTGATATTTATGATAAACGTAATGATTTTCCTTTCAAAGTAAACCTTTTTACTCATTATAATTCTTGCCTTCATAAATCTGTATATATCAATATATTACTTAATTTTGCCTATAGAATTAAAATATTTGTTCACCTAATTATAAAATGCATAATTTAAAAACTGTTCAAGAAACTGCTATAAGATATGGTTATCCTTTACATTTGGTTAAAAAAATATTATCTGTATAATTATTTATTTAGTATTAACTGTCTATATTCTCCTCAACCAAATATTGCAAATATTAAAATGCTAATTTATGCAGCACCATATGATGTTATTGTTAAGAACTCCTATCATCTTTAATATATAATAAGTTATTACATGATCTCAAAAATAATTAACACATTGCTTAAAAAAATGTTTAAAAAAATTATTAAAAATAAAAATAATACAAAAAATAAAAAATACAAAAAATTAAAAAATAATATGTATAATACGATGGATGGGTGGGTTAGATGCTAGATTACGGTGGAGGGTGGTGTTGTCTGGATAATACGCAATGGTTAATTATTATATATTTAAACAAAAAAAAAACTTCACTTTACACATAGTATTAAAATTTATGTTTACCTAAATTTAATATGCATAACTTAAAAATGATCAAGTTATTGAGATAAGATATGGTTGTCTATTGCATTTGTCTTAAAGAAATTATTTGTAAAATATTAGAATAGAAATTATTCTTCGAAAATTCTTAGCTATTAAATAATTTATTTTTATTCCAATAATATTTCTCAATAATAGATGGCAGCACCATAAGTATATAATTTAATTAATATATTAATCATAAGATGGCAGCACTAAAACATTTTTTTCTGTTTTACTAGAAGTTGAAGTAACATATTCTAGTTAAATAATTAATATAGTAATATTAATAATTGTTTAAAAATATAGTACTTCTAACAGTAGCAATTATTTTTTTCTAAATGTATTATGAATTTTATAGTATAATATATGTTCTACTAATTTTAATAATTATTGTTACAAATTTAATTTTATTATCTATGACTTATACTGTGACTATAACCTTAACTGTTACAAAGTCACATGTAATTTATATCTACTTGAGATTCACTTGAACTACACATCATGATAGTATATAGGTATGGTAAATGTTTTAGTATATATATGCTTTTTTAATAAATATTACATTATTGTTATTTTGTCATATTGTTTTTATTTTCTTCAATGAATATCTTTTTACTAATTTGTAATAGTAAATAACTTCCAACCAGTCGGGTGCATTGTGGACGAATTACTTAGCTTTTAGCACGTCCCATAACAGAAACTGGTTGCTTGCTTTTGCTTTTTCATTAAATTTTGCACCCCTGACGAGTAATTTAATGAAAAAGACTTCTAATGTCCATTTATCCATTTATTTTTTATTATTTTAGTAATCTGCTTTCTATTTCACTTCAAACTTCAATTTTTTTCAATAATATGATTGTAAAAATACTGGTTTAATTGGTTTATTGAATGGTATTGTCTGAATTACTTTGGTTGTATTTATAAAAGTATATATATATATATATATATATTTATTTATTTATTTATTTTATGGTAGTTAAAGCATGTTGCTTTTTATTTTATTTTCTCTTGTGCATATTGCATATACATTATTATTAGCTTTTTAATTTTTTTTATCCTTGTTTTATCATTATTTTACATTTTTATGTATTATTATTATCTTTACTAGCTGTTTTGCCCGGCGTTGCCCGGGTTCATCAAAAAATAGCAAGAATTGCGAAAAAACTTTAAAAATCATAATAAAAACCTCGAAAATTTTTTTAAATGCTGCACGAATTTCGTCTAAACTTCGTTGAAAAGAGATGAGCTAGAAAATTGAAGCTGGATTATTTTTACTAATGTGGAAAAATCTTACAAATTGCAAAAACATTAAAAATCTCATAAAAATATAAACAAAATTCAAAAATTGTGTTTCAAAATTCAAATAAACTTTGAAGAAAAGAGATCAGAATTTAATAAATTCGGCCAAAAATTGAACGTCTAAAAAATCGAAGCGGGTCGCGAAGAAATGTAAACATCGCTTTAAAAATGGCAAAATTTTCAAAAATCACGGAACTCAAAATTTACTCTACTTGGATAAATGTTTTGAATCTAATTAATTTGATAATATAAAAAGCATTGAAATAAAAAAAAAAACTGCTGAAAAATCGCAATAAAAATCTTTAATCGCACAGGAGAAAATTTATCATATTAGTGAAGAAATTAAAAACCGAATTCCTATTCAGTATCTGAAAAAAATCGTCGTAAACTCAAAAAAAAAAAAAAAAAAAAAAAAAAAAAAAAAAAAAAAAAAAGCATACTGCATTAAAAATTGCTGTAGATTAAAATAAGACAGCAAAACAATTACCGTAAAGGATAAAAGTTTGAAACCAAACTCTTATTAGTCTAGAAATTTAAAATCGAATTCCTTTGAAAAATGTTAAAAAAAAAAAAAAAAGACTGAGAAAGCCCAAAAATTGCATTGAAAATTGTAATGAAAGTCGTAAAACATTAAAAAATCCCTAGGGTAAAAATTCACTGTTATAATATAAAATATTGTAATCAAGAAATTAACCATATTAACCAAAAAGTTTGAAATCGAAATCGATTTCCGGATGTAAAAAAATCACCAAGGAACGTGAAGAATGGCTAAAAATTACATTGAAGATTGCATTAAAAATAGCTAAATATTTGGAAGTCAATGCTTAAAAAAATAATATTAAGGCAGGGCGGGGGGGGGGGGGGGGGTTATGATCGAAATCATTCATAAATTACAAAATGTAAGCATGGAACGCCAAAATCATATTAAGAGATAAAACATTGCATTCGAAACATAATTACATTAAACAAAATGTTTTATATCAAAATTGGTTTCTGAATGGCAGAAAGTCGCCAAGGAACTTAAAAAAATGGCTAAAAATCGTATCGAAAACTATATTAAAAATCGCTGAATATTTAAAAGTCATGGCTGTAAAAATTTAATATTCAGTCGAAAATATTGTAATCGGAAATCGTTCATGAATAAGGAAAAGTCAACACGGAACACCTAAAATCCCCCAAACTAACTAAAAATTACATTGAATATCGCATTAGAAATTGACAAAATTCACAAAAGCGTGGAGAACAAATTGTACTACTTATGCTAAAAGTTAGAAACCTAAATTCTTTTACCGATGTCAACAACTGTCACAGAACTTGAAAAATCACTATAAAACAGATTAAAAATCAGTAAAATTCAAAAATCCGGACAAAATTTGCCATAGTAAGATAAACATTTATGTTAAATTTCTGCGGACATAATTTACCGTAATGGGACAAAACATTGAAATCTGAACTCTTTCATTAGTTAAAAAATATCGACACAAAACTTGCTAAACGTTTTATGAAAATACACAAAAAATCTGAATCATTGATGTCAAGATTTACTACATTAAGCTACAAATTATTTAAAAATTTCTTTTCCAATTGTGAAAAAATCGCCGTGGACTCGAAAACATCTAAAAATTGTATTAAAAAATTCATTACAAATCGTTTCAAATTTAAAAATAGCGGGGGACAACATTTACATATGAAAAAATCGACGCAAAACGTGAGAAATAATGAAAACATTGCTAAAAATTGCATTAAAAAATCACTAAATTTCAAAATTCGTAAATGAAGTTTAAATGTTTGAAATTAATTTCCTTTTCGAAATTTAAAAAAATAGCCGTGAGATTCAAAAAACCAATACAAAACCTTTGAAAAATTCATTAAAAATCGCTAAATGTAAATACATCCCGTGAATAAAAAAAATATTCTAGTCGTGTAAAAGTGTCTAGTCGTAGCAACCATTCTTTTTTACATGAATTACAAAAAAATCGCCGCAGAACACAAAATATATTGAAAATCGACAAAATTAAAAAAAGGTAAATGATGAAATTTACTATATTAGGCTAAAAGTTTGAAACCAAAATAACTTTTTAATCGTTAAAACACCACTGTGGTGGGGATCGAAAAAAATAGTACTAAATCGCATTAAAAAGTACATTAAAAACGCATTGAAAAATGCAATAAATATCGCTAGTTATTTTTTAAATCGCAGTAATCAGAATTTCATCAAACGGATAAAACATTCTAATCGGAAATCTGAACTATTTGATTATCCGGTTAACCAAGAAACTATCTGGGTCAAACCATAAGATTAAACTGCAATAATGGCGGATCGTAAATTCCATATTCACTTGACATTAAACATGTTACATATGTTTGTAACGTCATCAAGTGGTTTTTACTTCTTTTTTTATATGTATTTGTATAAATGTTTTTCTAAATTATCTTTTCTTTCATCATTTAACATAAAAATTACATCTATTTGCATAATTTGGCTTGTTTCACGATTGATATAATTTGGCGAAATTGGTCGACAGGATAATCACGTAGTAAAAGGAAATCTTTTATAGATAATACAAAATCGACACGGAACACAACAATTCTTGAAAAATCGTGTTACAAATCTCTAAAATTATATTAGATTAAAAGTTTGAAATCAATTTTTACTTCCGAATATAAAAAAATCCCCATAAAACTCGAAAAATTTCTAAAAATTGCATTGAAAAGTGCATTAAAAATCACTAATATTAAAAAATCACAGGGGTCAAAATTTACTCTAATAGGGTAAAACGTTGTAATTGGAAATATCTCATGAATGACAAAAATCCGACATCAAACGCAAAAAATCTCGAAAAATCGCATTAAAATTAGCTGAAATTCATAAATCTTAACAGCTAAAATTTAATACATCAGCTTGAAAGTTTTAAGCAAAATTCCTTTTACTAATGTCGAATAATAGCGGCAAAATTTACATTAAATAATTCATTAAAAATCCGAACATAACAATTCTTGAAAAATCGTGTTACAAATCTCTAAAATTATATTAGATTAAAAGTTTGAAATCAATTTTTACTTCCGAATATAAAAAAATCACCATAAAACTCGAAAAATTTCTAAAAATTGCATTGAAAAGTGCATTAAAAATCACTAATATTAAAAAATCATAGGGGTCAAAATTTACTCTAATAGGGTAAAACGTTGTAACATCAAACGCAAAAAATCTCGAAAAATCGCATTAAAATTAGCTGAAATTCATAAATCTTAACAGCTAAAATTTAATACATCAGCTTGAAAGTTTTAAGCAAAATTCCTTTTACTAATGTCGAATAATAGCAGCAAAATTTACATTAAATAATTCACTAAAAATCCGAACATCGTTTCACAAAATCCAAATAAATTATATTGAAAAGAGAACAAATTTCACTAATTTAGGTCGAAAGAATGAAACCGCTTTCCTTTTCGCTAATGTGGAAAAATCGCCTCGAAACCCACTAAAATTCGCATATGAATTAAATTAAAAAACTGAAAATCGGCCTTCAAGGTGTAAAATTTCATGCATAACTTTGTGCAGCGGTCTCTCCAGAGCATCGCTAGTACTTTAAGAATTTTAACATGCGTTATAAACTACCTTAAATTGTAAAACAGATCTCCTTATTACATTTCCTAATTTTGTTCGCTCCCCTCCTTTCACGCACCCTGAAATGTGTCACACCATTCTTTGTTTACATTTTTTATCATGTATTATAAACCCTTTTAAAATTTAAAATAAATCACATTGTTATATTTCCAAATTTTAACAAAATCGCGTTCTGTTAGTTCCATTTTTCACCACCAGCTAGCGCACTCTATTCTTCAAAAACTTTATCAAAACGATACTCTGATAAACAAACTATCAGGTGATATATTACTCGAGGGGGTAGCGGTCTTAAGCAAGAATTTAAGATATTTTATGAAATTGCCATTCGAACATAGTGGTAACTAAATTTTTGACATTTTAGGTAAATTTCCCAAAAAAATATACTACTTATTGCATTCTGAACAGCTCAAGATTTTGATAGAACAACTATGAAAAAAATAGATGCTAAACGCAAAAAATCTTGAAAAAGCGCTAAAAATCACATTGAAAATCGCATTAAAAATCGTTAAAATCTAAAATTCGTAACAAACACAAAATTTAGGGGTAAAAGTTTGAAACGGTTTTCTTTTTATCAATCTAAAATAAAACTCAAAATCAGAAAAAAACACTAAAAATCACATTAAAAATTCGTTAAAAATTCAAAAATCGCTGTACAAATTCCGAAAAAACTTTGCTGAAAAGAGAAAAAAAAATTCTATATTCGGTTAAAAGAATGAAACCGTATTTCTTTCACTAATTGTATAAAACTGCAAACAGAACCCTAAAAATCGCCTAAAAAAATTATCAAAAAAAAATCTAATCAAAAATTTGAAAATCGGGCTTTAGGTGCAAAACTACATGTATTAAAGTACTTTCTCTTCACATTTTGTAACTCTACGTACAGCAGAATCTTCAGAACAGCGCTGACACACACACAAACTTGTCTCTTTATTATTATAGATTTAAAAAAATAGCGTTCTATTAGTTCCATTTTCCACCACCAGGTAGAGCACCCTATTCTTCAAAAACTTTATCAAAACCATACTCTGCTAAATAACCTATCAGGTGATATATAACTCGAGGGGGTAGCGGTCTTAAGCAAGAATTTAAGATAGTTTATGAAATTGCTATTCGAAAATAGTGGTGCCTAAATTTTTGACATTTTAGGTAGATTTCACAAAAAAATACTACTTATTGCATTCTCAACAGCTCAAGTTTTTGATAGAACAACTATGAAAACTAGTTGGATGTGCCAATCCCAAAACTTTCTTCTATCTCATACATACATTTTAATAATTAAAAAAAAATAGTTACTCATTTTAATGCTTTAATAATTTTAAATCAATACCTTACCAACTTTGATTTTCGTCTTAAATTTCTGCTTCAATCAATTAGTCGGAGTAAAAACGAATTTCCGTCTCGAGCCGATGGACAATAGAATGATAAGCAGATTTTTTTTTTTTTTTTTCAAATTCAGGGAGGACCAACTTGCCTTACCAAAAAATAATCATATACAAAATGTTTAGTTCAGTTCTAGAACTAACTTCATACACTTTTATGTGGTGCAATATTAAAAATGGCATAAAATTCGGTATTGCAGCGCCCCCTTCCGGCGGATTTTTTTCAGATTCAGGGCGATCCAACTAGCCATAGCCATACACTTACACAAAAAATTTCGTTCAATTCGATGCATAACTTCATGTACTTTTGGTCGGTACAATATTGAAAATGGCACAAAAATCGCGATTGCAGCGCCCCCTTCCAACGGATTTTTTTCAAATTCAGGGAGGACCAACAAGCCATAGTCACACAGATACAAAAAAATTTTGGTTCAATTCGATACATAACTTCATATATTTTTGGTCGTTACAATATTGAAAATGGCACAAAAATCGCGATTGCAGCGCCCCCTTCCAACGGATTTTTTTCAAATTCAGGGAGGACCAACAAGCCATAGTCACACAGATACAAAAAAATGTTGGTTCAATTCGATACATAACTTCATATATTTTTGGTCGTTACAATATTGAAAATGGCACAAAAATCGCGATTGCGGCGCCCTCTTCCGGCGGATTTTTTTCAAATTCAGGGAGGACCAACTATCCATAGTCATACACATACACAAAAAAATTGGTTCAATTCGATGCATAACTTCATATACTTTTGGTCGGTACAATATTGAAAATGGCACAAAAATGGCGATTGCAGCGCTCCCTTCCGGCGGATTTTTTTCAAATTCAGGGAGGACCAACTAGCCATAGTCATACACATACACAAAAAATTTGGTTCAATTCGATGCAGAATTTCATATACTTTTGGTCGGTACAATATTGAAAATGGCACAAAAATGGCGATTGCAGCGCCCCCTTCCGGCGGAATATTTCAAAACTGAAGGAAGACCTGCTTGCCACAGCCAAAAACATTCACAAAAAATTTGGTTCAATTCTATGCATAACTTCATACACTTTTTGAAGGCAGAATGGCGACATACAGACACACAGACACACACACACACACACACACGGACACACACACAGACACACGGACAGACAGACATTTTGTAAAAACATGTTTTTCGGAATATCTGACCCCTAAAACGTGTAAATCCGTCGAAAACCGGAAGTCGAAAAAAATTTCGATTACAATACTTTCTTCTATTGAAGATAGAAGAAAGTAAAAATAGATGCTAAACGCAAAAATCTTTAAAAAACGTTAAAAATCGCATTGAAAATCGCATTAAAAATCGTTAAAATCTAAAAATCGTAACAAACACAAAATTTAGGGCATTAGACTAAAAGTTTAAAATGATTTTCTTTTTATCAATCTCAAAAAATAGCCGCAAAATGAGAAAAAAAACACTAAAAATCGCATTAAAAATTCGTTAAAAATTCAGAAAACGCTGTACAAATTCCGAATAAACTTTGTTGAAAAGAGAAAAAAAATTGCTATTTTGGGTTAAAAGAATGAAACCATATTCCTTTCACTAATGGGATAAAACCGCAAAAATAACGCTAAAAATCGCCTAAAAAAATCTTTAAAAAAATCTAAACAAAAAATCGAAAATCGGGCTTCGAGGTGCAAAACTACATGTAAAGAAGTACCTTCCCTCCAAATTTTGTAACTCTACGTGCAGTAGTCTCTTCAGAACAGCGCTGACAGACAAACATCCTTCTCTCTTTATTATTATAGATTATATTGTTTTCTTAATTGGAATACTATACTTCTAAATCATCTTTATATTTTATGGCGTTTCTTAGTAAATTTATCGTTCCTCGTAAAATATACTTAGCTCCTTCGCAGTGCAGTGCCCGGTACAGGAACATTAATAGGGATGTTTCTGGATCGATATCCAGTCACCTATTTTATTCGCCTCCACCATCATTATTATTTAGGAAATGTTATGGCAAGAGATGCAAGACTTGTCCGTATGCTTTACAATCACAGATTGTTTCAGATCATGGTTTACATGCATTTTGCAAAGAATTCAGTGCTATAGATAGTATAAAGTGTAATATATGTAATCTGCAGTATCTAGGGCAAACATTAAGTCCACTACATAAACGAATAAACCATCATCGTTCAGCTTCAGATAGAAACAAGTCCACGAATAAACAATCTAATTTTGAAATTAAACACTTTCATAAACATTACTTTAAATATACAATTCTGTCTATCTTACACATTCATAAAAATATATCTGAACGTTTATTTCTAGAATCTTCCTATATGCAATATTATAATACAGTTTATTCATATGGAATTAATACTGAAATATATAATAGATATATTAAAGTTTTTTCATCCGTAAATAATATGACTGATTATTCTCCTATTTATCCCACTCTTAATCATTCTATAGATTAAAAAAACTACTCGTAATAAACGTGGTAAAGTTCTTTATCAATTATAGTATCTAAAAAATCTATTATGAAGCAATTAAATGATCTTCATAGAAATTATTTAATCAATTACAATTGATTAATAGCTCGAAAATATATATTCGCTCTACAAAAGAAAAATCTTGCACAGTATTTAAATATATTTCAAAGTATAAAGTTCAATATGCATTTCGCAGATTTATTCTTTGATCTTATAATGACAAGAGTTAATCACTTCAATACCAATTTACAAAAAAAAAGACCTAAAATTAAAAATGCAAGCACACAAATGTTAATTACTTACTCCAATCAAATTTATAATAGAATTAATATTAAATTTATAATCACTTGTTCAGAATCAAAAGTTTATGTTCCCTTCATCTTATAAACAAAAACATTAAACAATTAATATATGATGCGATAAATCACGGTTTTCCTAAGAAATTCATTTACTCTTTATTATACAGTTAATACTTTTACTACTTTTAATTTGCAGTAGGATGTTTATTGTCAGTTACTTTTAACATTTTGCGCATCAAAAAATATATCAATAAAAAATGTAAAAAATAAAAATTACACAAAAAAATAAACTATAAAATGTTAAAAAACATTAATTAATAGGTCGGATGGGGGGGGGGGGGGTAGAAATTAGATTAAAGAAGGTAGGGAGGAGATGCTGAAAAATATATGCGCATATGTTAATTTATTAAAAAAAGGGGGGGGGGTGTTGGTGGTAGGAAAAGGTGCATTGTAACAAGAATATAATGTTAATTTATTATTTATGATAATGTGTTGTTATAGCATTCCTTGTTTATTCCTCTGGCTTTAATATGTAATGTAGTTTGAGGCTGATCAATGGTTGATAATTTAATATTATATTATATTACTTTTACAATATTTTAAATTCACATGTTAGTTATCAAAATAAGCTATTCTTTGCTGGTATATTTTAGAATGATATAATAAATTATTAATTCCCCGATTATTGCTTTAAAACAGGGTTGGCACGGTTTAAGCCGGTTGGTTTTAACCATGGTTTAAACCACGGTTTAAACTAACTCTGTTTTTTTTTTTTTTTTTTTTTTTGGAAACAAATTGTTTTTTTTTTTTTTTTTTTTTTTTTTTGAAAAAATTTAAAGATATTTTCTTATTTTTCTTTATAATTTAAGACTTATAAAATATTATATATAAATATTTTCTACTTTTAACACTTTTTTCAGCAATACGTATTAAATACAATGGGCCTAGGTATATATATATATATATAGGATGTAAATCATTATGCATTGATGAACATATTCCATTGCTGCAAAGAAAAATCTTAGAACATGTGAATTGATCAAAGATAAAATAGATTAAAAATAGTTATTATTTAGTACAAAATATTTTCATTAAAAAATGCAGATTATTTAAAGCAATCTATCATAACATGCACAAGCTTTTGAATATGGAGCTACATAACTTGATGACTTTTAAGATATTGGTAAAAATATAAAAGAATTGTTTTGGTTGGGGAGATCATCTTTAAAAATTAAAATCAAAATATGAAATTGTATAAGAGAGTATTCAAAAATTGGGTGCTAGTTATAGTATTTTAACAAAAACAAACTAATTTCCCCCCTTTGTTATCAGCTAAATATAATGACCATAAATGTTGATTTCAAATTGTTTCTCAAAAAACAAAACCCCCCAAAAGTATCTCAAAATTATTTATTTTCTAAATTGTGGAAAATAATATTTACATTCATCAAACTACAGCTAATGTTTAATATGAGTAATCAAAAGATTGTTTACAAAGGTTTTCAAAGTATCAATGTTTCACTGTGTAGAGTATATTGTTTGGACTGTTGTTTATTAATAACTATTTAAATTGAAATATGATTTTTTTTTTTCAATTATCTACATAATCCACTGTAAATAGGATGTTTAAAAAATGATACCGAAGACAGATAAAATAAAGAATACTGCCCAGTAAAACTGATGGCATTGAGCTCACAGGCTACAAATACTAATTGTACATTAAAGCCTTATATTTTCAAGGGTTAATTCCGTTAAAAAATTAAGAAAGGGAAACAGCTCTCTTCTTTCCTCTTTTTTTATACTTAATCATTGAACCTCCTATACTATCAAAGACATGCTTTATCATATAAAAAATCTATATCCAAAATTCAGAATAAATGAGATAATTCTTAATAAAAACCCATTTAGCATTTATATAATTTAAAAGGAGTTATCCCCCTCTTTTATACTTAACCATTAAACTTCCAAAACTATTCAGAGATTTGAACGAAATCTGAAAATTCTGCTTGAAAAACCCATTTATATAAATTAAGGGGGGGGGGGCATTAGAACCCCTGTTCCCCCTATTTATACTTATACAATGAACACCTAATAACAGTCACTGAATCGCCTCATCTGAATGATCCTAATCTAAATTTTGAACGAAAACTTAATTCTGCATGAAAATCCCATTTATATCAACTAACGGGGGGGGGGGGTGGGATTAGAACCCCTGTTCCCCCTATTTATACTTATTCAATGAACACCTAATAACAGTCACGGAATCGTCTCATCAGAATGATCCTAATCTAAATTTTGAACGAAAACTTAATTCTACATGAAAATCCCATTTATATCAACTAACCGGGGGGGGGGGATTAGAACCCCTGTTCCCCCTATTTATACTTATTCAATGAACACCTTATAACAGTCACGGAATCGTCTCATCAGAATGATCCTAATCTAAATTTTGAACGAAAACTTAATTCTGCATGAAAATCCCATTTATATCAACTAACGGGGGGGGGGGATTAGAACCCCTGTTCCCCCTATTTATACTTATTCAATGAACACCTAATAACAGTCACGGAATCGTCTCATCAGAATGATCCTAATCTAAATTTTGAACGAAAACTTAATTCTGCATGAAAATCCCATTTATATCAACTAACGGGGGGGGGGCATTAGAGCCCCTGTTCCCCCTATTTATACTTATTCAATGAACACCTAATAACAGTCACGGAATCGCCTTATCAGAATTATCCTAATCTAAATTTTAAACGAAAACTTAATTCTGCATGAAAATCCCATTTATATCAACTAACGGGGGGGGGGGGCATTAGAACCCCTGTTCCCCCTATTTATACTTATTCAATGAACACCTAATAACGGTCACGGAATCGCCTCATCAGAATGATCCTAATCTAAATTTTGAACGAAAACTTAATTCTGCATGAAAATCCCATTTCTATAAATTAAGGGGGGGGGGGCATTAGAACCCCTGTCCCCCTATTTATACTTATTCAATGAACACCTAATAACAGTCACGGAATCGCCTCATCAGAATGATCCTAATCTAAATTTTGAACGAAAACTTAATTCTGCATGAAAATCCCATTTATATCAACTAACGGGGGCATGAGCCCCCCGTTCCCCCTCTTATACATATCGAATGAACTCCAAAAACTAATCAGGGAAGCGCCTTGTCAGGATATACCTACATACAAAATTTCAAGTGGATCCGATATTTTTATCATGAGTTATCGCGTTACGCACATACGCACATACATACAGAAAGGACGGGCACATAAGCTCTCAGGCTATGATAGCCTGTGAGCTAAAAATTAAACCAAAAAAATTTTCAACCCTGTATTACATAAATAAGTATCATAATTTGTAAAATTTAGTTTTTAGGGTATTAATCAACATTTTGCATTAATTAATTCTGTTTAGAAAGTAAAGAGGGCGCCACTGGCGCTCTGTGTAGTAAATTCGTATTTATTTTACATAAAGTAAATATTCATCGATATTTAATCGATTTAAAGTAATTTTATAGTTATTAATTAAAACTTGTAATTAGTATAAAATAATTTAATTATTTTTATTAAGTTCATGATATTATTGTTTACTAATGTTTTGTAATTAATTATTTTTATTAATAGTTAATTTAATTATATATTATAAATTATATGCTTTTGGTTTCTGATATATCGTTTTTAACTGTCAACTGTAACTGAATGCAAAATGAGATTGCAAATTTGAAACTCTCAACATGGTAGCGTATTTTTGTAATATTTTTCTTTGAAATAGTTTTTCCATTGCAATTAATCTATTGATAATTCAATTATTGTCTTAATATTTTTCTAATATTTTTCTTTGAATTATGTTTTGAATTTCGAATAATCGGGCAATATAGAAATCCTTTTTAGGTTTATCCTGATTTCTATTCAGAAATTAATCGCAATTAATGTGTCTATTTAGCATTGCCCTTGATAACGAGCTAAATACCACATTTCCGATATTATTCCAGTTTTTGCCAACTCCTATGTTTGATATAGTTTGTCATTAACGAGTTATTCCACATATTGATGTTGATTTGTAGTATTATCTAATGGTTCTATATATAAATATATATAGAACCATTTCATATATAGGGTGTTTCGCTACCAGACCGACAAACTTTGAGGGATGATAGTACACATGAAGACAAACATTATTAAATAGGAAACCATGGGCCGCAAACGTCTTCTGTAGGAGCTAGGGGCCATTAAAATTTAGGGTCCAAAACTTCAAAAGATGATAGAAAACGGAAAAAAGGGGTGATTCGTTTGCGATTTTCACTAAAATCATTCTTTATATTACGATTTCTTAAAAAAAAATTTTTAAAGGTTACTTTCAAAAATTATCGATAGAGGGCACTTTAGACTTTAGAGTAACTAACAACTACTTTTTACCGTTATTTTCTGCATGGGGTTGAAATTATTCGAAAGTTAAGACTTTAACTTAAATTTTAAGTCCAAAATAGAAAACATTGGGGTCGGGTAACTAGCGAAAATTGAACTGTGAACAGAGGGGGAGATTTTAAGCGCTCATAAACACTGGACAATCTAATCGATTTTGTTGCAGTTTGCGTGAGTGTCATTTTCTTAGTAATTATTTTATTCAAAATAACGTACAGCTTTGGTGTCCTTATTTTTTGATAGAGGTCGCTTTCGACACATCTCCGACATTTCAATGGCATTACTCCTGGGTGTTTTACTACCGGACCAACTTACTTCCAGTAAGTGTTAGGGACACAAAGATGACTCGGAATGACATAGGAATGTAACGTTGGAAATGCCTTTTTTGGGAGTTATGGTTAAAGGAAGCAGAGAAGATAGCAACAGAAACAGCTGAGAAAGAGCAACACGTTAATATGACAGAAAACAGTTTATTTAAAGGTTATACTACAAAAGGTGTTCGAAATTACGACCAGAAGTAGTCCGGCAAGTTTGTCAGCGACGGTAGATGGAGCTGCGGTTTCCTTGCCATAGATGGCGCTAAATGGTAATGCGTGTGAACAGCGATCACTTTGAAGTGATCATTCGCGAACCGACTCCAAAAGTACCAGAATGAAGTATTTGAAAGATGAACGCCTGATGGGGCTCCTCCACATTTTACCAATGCCATTTGCCGACACTTCAAAGTAACATCTGGGAAACGGTGGATAGGTTGTGGTGGCCTGCCAGATAGCCGGATCTATCATGTATCGATTTCTTCTGCTGAGATCAAATGAAAAGTTGGGTGTATGAGACTCCCGTACCATCAGTTAAAGACCTCGCATCTGATATTTCTGTAGCTTGCCAGAAAGCTATCAGAGATACCAAGAATCTTTCAAAGTGTGAGGAATTCCATGCGACGCCGCTGTCAAGCATGCCGAACTACTTCTGGTTGTAATTTCGAACACCTACTGTTGTAAAACATTTAAATAAACTGCTTTCTGTCACATTAACGTGTTGCTCTTTTTCTGCTGTTTCTATTGCCTTTTTTCTCGGCTTTCTTTAACCGTAACTCGCAAAAAAGGCATTTTTAACGTTACATTCCTCTGTAATTGCGAATCGTCTTTGCACCCCTAACACTTCCTGCAAGTATGTTGGTCTGGTAGTAAAACACCCAGGAGTAATGCCATTGAAATGTCGGAGATGTGTCGGAAGCGCCCTCTATCAAAAAATCAGGACACCAAAGCTGTACG
The DNA here is from genome assembly GCA_964019185.1 of Maratus speculifer. Taxonomy (NCBI): domain Eukaryota; kingdom Metazoa; phylum Arthropoda; class Arachnida; order Araneae; family Salticidae; genus Maratus; species Maratus speculifer. The sequence continues at coordinate 287,115,661 of OZ025292.1, read as the reverse complement.
TCGTTTTGAATAAAATAATTACCCAGGGAATGACCTACACGCAAACCGCAATAAAATCGATTTGTTTGTCCAATGTTTATGAGAGTTTAAAATCTCCCCCTCTGTTCACAGTTAAATTTTCGCTAGTTACCCGATCCGATTATTTCCGATTTTGAACTTAAAATTTAAGTTAAATTCTAAACTTTAGAAAAATTTCAACCCCATGCAGAAAATAACGGTAAAAAGTAGTTGTTCGTTACTCTAAAGTCTAAATCACCCTCTATCGATGATTTTTGAAAGTAACCTTTAATATTTTTTTTCTAAAGAAATCGTAATATAAAGAATGATTTTAGAGAAAACCGCAAACGAATCGACCCTTTTTTTTCTATCATCGTTTGAAGTTTTGGACCCAAAACTTTAATGGCTCCTAGCTCCTACAGAAGACGTTTGCGACCCATGGTTTCCTATTTAATAATGGTTGTCTTCATGTGTACTATCATTCCTTAAAGTTTGTCGGTCTGGTAGCGAAACACCCTGTATTAAAAATTCATATTAAAAAAATATTTTTATACATTTAAGCGTATTCAAAAATAAAAGTCAGATGTTCCGATAGCAACAAAATCAAATCGACACTGCCGAATTGGACTTAAATCTCGAAACAATTTTAAATAATTTAAATTATGAATTTCGTTTTAAATCGCAACTTTTGAGGATTAAATTTGAATATAAATATATATAAATATCGATACAACAAAATTATACTTAAAACAAAATAAAACTGACAAAATTAAAGTTATTTAAATTAAATTCATCTAAACACGTTCAACATGAAACTTCCTCCCCCCCTTAAAGTGTACTTGACATAAAGTATTTTTTGAAATTGCATTCCATCACCTAACGATGCAAAATCGCCAAATAATGAAATTTTTATTATCTTTTACGAACGCTGCATGGAGGCTCCGCCGAAATTTTTTTTATAAACGTTTATATCCTCATGAGAAGAACATTCTGTAATTTTTTCCGATTTTTCGGGGTTCGCACGTTAGAGAACTTCCTTGTAATTCATATATTTCAGTGAATTTGTTTTACTAAACCAAATGATCATACAATATCTAACATTTATTTTGTAAAATTTGAGCAAAAAATAAAATGTTGAAAATCATTATTCAATCGATCATATCTAAAGGTGACAAACCCTCCCTCTTCTCATGCGGCTTTCATGCTTCTCAAAATTAACTAAATCGTTGTGAATCACGTTCAATTAGGAAGAAGATGTTTCTGAAGCTTCAGAAAAAGAACAGACTGTTCACAGAAAAATATTTTAAAGATATCATATTATTTGATTGAAAGAACGACGAGTCAAAATTTGACATATCATTTTTTTGGAGTTTAAACTATTGCTTCTAATCTCAAAAAAAGGTAGTAACAAATAAGTCATATATTTTATTTTATTGACATTTATGTGACATTTTAAGTTTTCTATTTGAAATAAAAAAATATATATATAAATAAATAAAGGAAACAAATAAAAAGAATCAGAAAAATAAAACTAAAGTTCGAAATTCTTCACAATAGATTTGCAATTTTTGAAGCGATGATTTCAATTTTATAGGATAAGAAAAATAATTTTATCTAAAAAAATTGTAATAGTAATAATAAATAAATAAAATTAAAAGTATATCTTAATAAATATAAAAAAATTTCTGAAATGCCGTAATTTTATTTCGATCTGTTTTAAAAAGCTCATTGAAATAAATTTGCCTGTGTTATGTAAAATTTGTAAAATAAATGGCCCTTATAAATGAAGGGTTAGAAAACAAAATTTTGGAAAGATATAAATTAATGTGTTTTACTAGCATTTAATATTAGCAGCCACATGATCTTACATCTTTTTATTCTAGGAAGATTTTAAAAAATATAGAGAGAAACTATGCCTTTACTTTTGCGTTTGTTTTTCCAGTAACTCAAAGAAGGGTTAACGGTGAGTGTTACCTTTTGAAAAAAAAGTAGATTTAGTTTTTTATATGTAGACAGCCTCCGGGCCTTAATCGACATATTAGTCCAAGAGCCGACCGCACAAAACCCTAAGTCATCGTGCACAAGATAAAAATCCTTTATTATATGGAATAATAGTAATAGAGGAATCTAATGATCCATGTCTGCCGGAAGCGAAGTGGTGCATAAGCCAAAAATTAATACCACTAGCGGTTGACTCGTAGGATTACCAATAGGTTTTCATGCACCCAGTTTTACGTGTATTTGTACTTTGATTGTACAGCAAATACAATGCTAAACCTACGATTCAACCACTAGTGGTATCAATTTTTAGCTTATGCACCACTTCGCTTCTGACAGGCATGGATCATGAGATTCCTCTATTACTGCTTTTCCATAAAATAAAGGATTTTTTCTTGTGCCCGATGACTTAGGGTTTTGTGCTGTCGGCTGTTGGACTATATAGCATTCAAAAGTAGATTTTATCAGTAATCGAGTACCAGCCGCAATTTTATATGATCATTTGAGGCATATAATCAGGAGATATGCTTTTATTTTTTCTACGACTTTACACTACATTACCATATTAAATACTTGAAAAATTTCGTTGTCCAACTTGAACTTAATTGAGAATAAAAATACAGCATTAAGCAAAAACACAAGGATTTTTATTCAAAAACATTTTTTTAAGAATATAAAATACAACAAATCATATTTTGGGAATCATTGAGCAAATATATTGTTTTACAATGAACAGGTCTTACAAGAGACATATGGAATGTACACAGTAAGTAGAACTATTACTGAAATAATACTAAATCTTTCAATTCATTTAGTGATAAGTTCACATTCAATTGGACATGAGTCCTGGACACATCTTTAACATTCATCTTAACTTAACCCTTAAATGCTTGAATTTTGGTATTTATTCGAAAATATTATTTAATATTCAATTATACATTTAAATGAAAATAAAAAATAATACTCCATCTTTTAGATCAAAATTTTAAATTTTCTCTTTACACCACAATTCAGTCTATATATGGAAAATTGTTTGATAGATATAGACAGAGATGTTGTCGTAAAAAACCCAGAGAGGCAGAAAGTAAACTTCAGAAACTATTAGGTCTATGGGATGTTTTGTCACATAATGTTATTCCACAGCTATTTTTTAAATTTATATTTCTTGATTGACACCCCTTTTTTAAAATGAAAAATTTCTATAGTTGTCGTATTTCACATTAAGGTGTGTAGCATCTCTTTTCCGCGCTATTCCTTATGGGAGCGATGGATAGGGGTTAAGTTCATTTCAAATGCAGGTGGGATTGGTAGATAGAAATTCTGCGGAAATGCAGTCGATTTTAATCGAACTAACAGGCTTTATAAATTTAATCTATTTCCTAAGAAGATGAGCTAGATGGCGGAATAGATAGAGCATTGAATATGGAACTAGAAGCCATGGGTTCGAGTCTGTTCGCCGCCAAAATGTGTGTGTGTGTGTGTGTTTATTGGTTGCTTTATGTTAATAAATAAGATAATTTTGATAAATATAAATTCGTATCTTAATAATGCAGAAACACATGTATTTCTATTGTAATAATAAAAAAATTAATTATTTACGAGAAAATTGGATATTTTGCGATGAATGTTTTATCATTAATATTTTTTAACATTCAAAATATCATTTCAAAGTGATTTATGTATATATTAAGAAGTGAAAAATTGTGCGAAAATATCCGTTCGCGCGTAAAATAATTTTTAATTATAAATTACTTTTCTTGTTTGTAAATTACTGCTGTGGTTTGAGGGGCAAGTTTCTCTTTTCTCACACCCTTCCTACTTGCATTTTGAATGGACCTTATCCCTATCCATCATTTCCTATTTACTATTTCAAAAAGTAGTACCAATGAAGAAATCTAAATTTTAAATTAGTAGGCATGACATAACATTACATAACAGAACATTCCGATTTACCTAATACATGCTATAAACACTGAGAGTATACAGACGTATCTAGAAGATATATGAAATGTATCACTGTATATTATTTACTATGTCCCTAGATACAACAATAAACCCACTCAAATTTACACATACCTGATGGTACGAGATTGCAGCAATTTAAGTAATTTTTGCTTTCTATGGAAATAAATGTTTGTGTCGAAAACAATAGTTTTCTTGAAAATTGGGATTATACATTTCAATTAAATAATTTTTTTAATCCGCAATTTTATTTTTTACACCAAAAGTTTTGAGAAATTCTAGCTTTTGAATCTTTTGAATCTTTTCAGGGTAACCGTACTTGCCCATCCATTTCTTTAAAATATTTCATAAAAACTGGCAATTTGAATTTCCATGTTTTTTATATTGGAACGAATTGATGTAAATAATATATTTTTCTGTTTTGTAAATGTCTGATTATGTCTAGTGTTTTAATATTTTTTTTTTCCGAAAAGTTTTATTATTCTTAAACCTATAAAAATATTATTAATTACACATCATGCGTAGTATAGGGTAAATCTTGCAATCATTTTGAAAATCGAAAAATTTTTTGAAGGATTTACACGTTTCAGATACTGGAGATTACGAAAAACATATTTTTAGAAAAAATATTTTTCCCTCCGTCTAATTGTGTGTCTGCCTGTAAACGATCTCCCTAACAAATTGAGAAAGAGACTTAAAATTTTCTACTTAGTATGTAAGAATGGGAAGATGCCTATTTAATATAAGTAACCTTGATTATCCGGAACTAGTTTTTTCGGACTATCGAAAACATCGTCCTGATGAAAGGTATGTAAAATTTTTCGATTTTTTTTTATTTTAAGGAATGAATGTAAAAGGCAATAAAATAACAAAGATTTTGCATAAAGAACGAAGTTGATTGGATTATAAATTGCAGAGATATTTGTAATCCTGTTTTCCGCATTCTTCGATTTTTTATGACATTGTATTTCATTCAAATTTTAATTCTTATATATATTTCAATCCGACGCATTAAACTGTTAGTTAATATGATTACTATTTTTGGAGCTATACGAATGATTCTTTTACGCAATTCGGTACTACTTAAGTAGTTTGACGTTTTATATAATTTGTCATTAATAGAGCATTACTGTGTATATTAAAAATATTTAAATATACGTTTAAATTTTGTTTTGGAATTGAAATGCATTTTAAAAATAGCTTATACATGTTTTATTTCCATATATTATATTATTCATATCCATGATGGGTAAGTATTACGGTGGCCTCCAACGACTAGTTTTTTCTTAGCAATTTTGCCAATAATGTGACATTTATCATAAAATATTAGTAAAAGTTAAAGAAATTTAAGTTTATTTCAACAGGGAATGGATAATTAATGACAATTTATTAACCACATGTTCTTTCTTAAGCTTATCCCTTAGATTATTTACAATAAGAATAGAAAATAAGTTATGTTTTTAATGCTTCATCTCCTCTCATTAATTTAATGTGAAACTAAATGCATAGCATAGCAAAGACGTTGAGTAGACGTACTTTATGGTATTACATACAACTAATTACTCCAAACGTAAAAAAAAGCTCGTTTTTTTGTAAATTTATGGCACATTGGTAGTATTTATTTGAATGCTACATATGTTATGCATTGAAAAAGCATTATAGGGTTAAGTTAAGTTATGGAAAGTATGTAATGAAGTTTTTAAATAGTTCAAAATATAAATATAATACATACCAAACAATGAACATTCATGCCAAACTAAATAAAAAAAATAGTAAACCATCTCAATTGAAAAAAATATGTTAATGCCACTAATGCTTTTAGACCACTTAATATTATTACTAAATGTAAACAAAATTCGTTTTGAAACGAAATACAAACTGACAGAGAATGGATAAGATGCAATCCAATCAATTTACAAACATTTAGGAAGAGAATGGAGATTTACATTTGTGTGAAAAAGTTTTCGGCATCAGGGGGCATTTGTTTTTGATTAAAAGTTCTCATGGTAGTCACCCCCGAGACATATCACAGGTTTCTGATGCTCCTCATGGAAACACCTTAGCTTGGACTCGTAAATTTGATATGGTGTCCATAATGGAATCTTTGTCACATCTATACGGGGTTAATCAAAATTATGTAAACACTTAAATGAAAAAAAATCAAAATTACGACAATACTTAAAGACAAAACATTTAGTCAAAATTATGTTAACCCATTAAATAGAAATACTTTTATTCTTTGTTTCAGATATACATTATTTGGGTATATAATATTTAGGTTCCGCCGCTGCGCCGTGCCAGCCAATTACCCCCCCCCCCCCCCGGCCTTATAAATTGAGCTCCAATTGTCTCAGACCAGCCAAACGTTGCACGGTTAACTTCGTAAGAAGCCATTATCATTTTTCATCAAACCTATATATTTTTTTAAAAAGCTGATTGTAACAAATGAGCAATTTTATTATCTTGACATCCAGAGCGAATTCTCAAACACTCTAAAATTTTATGAGCACGAATACGAGATCATTGCGCAATTTGATCCAAGAGAAATAACGTCTGTTAATGGTTCCACATGATATTGAACCACACAATATTTGAAAGACCTTCGACAATTTGAGTCCAAGTTATAAGATGACTGGGTGGAGGGCATGGTTTTCTTTGCCATTCGCCATTGGTATAAATTGCGAAAAATGATTCATTTGGCGAGTAAATGAAAAATCATACTCACCAAATTGCAGATTCTTATCCGCGTTACTGAGCGCTTGATGTCGTTTTTCATGTTGAATCGCATCGTGCCATTTACATTACTCTTTTTATAAAGATACTGAGTCAAAACCAATTCAAGTTCAGAAAAAATTAAAGATACAGAAATGATTATACGATATATATTTCTCTATTGCCAATTGATTACTATCTTTGCACCGGCTTCCAGCCAGTAAACACACAAACAAAATTCCTCGCATCAGGCGCTAGATAGAAAAAAGTTTTATTGTGATGCAGCGTTTAGCCATTTTGCAAACTATTTATTAGTTTTATGCAAAGTATCATTGGCCAAAATTAGTCTTTTCTCTCAATTAAACTCGAAATGTCATAGCAATTTTTAATATGTATTTTTACAACGGTAAATCGACGATAACTATTTTGAATTTTTATTTAGACTACAAAAGGAATATTTACACATTCTAAGATACATCTAAGAAACATCTGCATATTCAGGATACATTTGGAATGTACTTATTTTAACAGTTTGTGTAGCGGATAGTCGAATTTCTATTTTATAAACAATTACAAAATATTAGATTTTTTTAGAACATATTGTAGAAAAGGAATACCATAAGGGGTTATAGATAGATTTTTCCGCGTTTCAAGCCTAATCTAATGTGCTAATATTTCTTTCACTTCGCTATTGATGTTTTATTTTTTATTCGCCACATCCCTGATGTTGGCCAAAAACTAGCGAGAACCCTAGTGGATGGGGGGAGGGAAGATTACAAGGAACCGCCATCGAATCGGTACCGAAACGTTCTTCTTCGATGCAATTTATATTGATTCGTTTTAGCTGAAATTAGCAAATTTGGTGGAAATGTATAGATATCCATTCACAGCCCACGGAAAGGTAGGGGAACGTATTCACTGTTTAGTAGACGTCAAATTGAAACGTTACTTTAAATCTATTCCATAAACACTTAAATGCGTTTTATTAAATAGTTTTCCATTTAAATATCAGCATAATTTCGACTAAACGTTTTACATTTAAGTGTTAACACACTTTTGACTAACCCAATATTTTCTTATAAAAAATAAAGACATTTGTGTTGATATATATATTTTTTAATTTCTGATTAATTTTACAAGGAATTTGTCATTTATGCAATAAAATTACGAGTTTTTTCTGCAGTAAATTTTAGAAGGCCAGACAAAAGTACACATTGCTAAAAATAACACAAGGTATTTTTTTTTTACTAAATGTAAATGTGTCCAGTGCAAGAATCAAACATGGAAATTCTTATTATATTACAAATGCTCTACTGATTGATCTAAATGAACGATTCTGATTAACAAAAATAACCCAGACAATGTTTTGAAAATCAGGTTCATACTCTGTTTCATATGACAATGCAATAATTCCAACAAAAGATTATAACATCGTTTATCTGTATTTTATTTATTTCACTGTAGATAAAGGACATGTGTCGAAATTGCAATAGGATGTTCATATGACAAATTACATTTTATTGTCACTGTCATTGATAAGATTTTCTTTATCTGCGGTTTGTTTTATTGAGCTCCCATGTACTACAGAAGATTTTTTCCCCCAAAATATTGTCTGCGTAAATTATGTAAGTCAGAGTAGTCCAGCTAGGATAGTTGGTCGAGCAAAGACAATATGAAAATTTAAGTCAGAGATTTAGGGTTCGACTCAATGTTTGAACACTTTTACACTTGTTTAAAAATTTTCAATTTGTTGGATTTATTTGACAATTAAACTGATTGAGCTAAAATAATAAAGTATAAATAAAAATCGTTTGTCATTTTTAATAAGTGGTTAAAAAGAGAAATTGTTACTGTTATTAAACTATAATTTCCAAAATTTTCAAACATTTTTTTGTTAATACTACTACTAATAATAAACTAGATAAAAAAAATAGTTTCCTAAAAGAATATAACTACAAATTTTGTTAAATTTAAACACAGAGAGTAAATCCGTAATATGGGTAAGACGTAAAATGTAAATTGATTAGAAAGAGAAAGGAAAGAATTAAAAAAAATTTGTTATGAAATTTATTGTGTTATTAAGTAAATATATTAGAATATTTTAATTAAATGTAATAAATTCAATGAAAATGAATGGATGAACTCATAAATTTTTTAAATTATTTTCCTACATATAAATCAAATGTAAATTTGGTTATTGAAATTATACAAAATTCAAGTGTCTGTGTAATTTTGTGAAAAAGAGAGTTTTATAAAATCATTCATATAGCATATTGCGAATGTATCTAGCCCCACAGAATTGTAAATGTTTGAATTTTCTTAGAAAACATTTTAAAGATAAGCAACAATTTGTAGTCATCGCATAAATATTGTAATTAACAATGATAAATTTACAGTAATTCAGTATAAAATACTGAATGTAATTGAAAACTTTCACAATTAAGCATTTAAAAAAAGTTAGATACAAGATTTCCTCCTGTTTATGTTATAGACGATATCCAGTTTGTGACAACTCTGTTATTATTTTGTGGGATTTTTTAAAAATATATAATGGCAGATATTTCAAGTTGAGACAGATTTCCTCAATTTCCTATTAAATCTTTATTTGAATTTTTCAAATAAAATGATCTTATAAACGCCTTGCCTCGTATTTGAAATAAAAAGTAATTAGTTGATAGAATATGGTTAAATGCAGGTAACTGATATGATGGAAGAAATCTATGAAATATTTATTGAATATATTATCAGAAGCCATGCATTTTTATTTAATCATTAACTGATGTGACAGAAATTGTAACTTAATTAGTGTGAAGCGGTCTGTGAGACCGCAAGATCAAGAGATATGATTAACTCAAAGGATGGTATTTTTGTAAAAAAATTTTTATACAGGACTATTATAATTAATCTTTACCTATTTTACCCTACACTGGACGATTTTTTCTATCTTTATGAAAAAAATACGAAATCTATATATATCGGTGTAATAATTATAAAAATAATAAAAAAAAATTAAATTTCAAATTTTGAGCTAAAAATTAATATTTTATGGCGTGTATCTTATACACACAATGAAGATTTTTAAAAATTGTATTGCTATATTTTGCAATTCAATGAGCTTAAAGGCATTAATTTTATCTGTTTAATACTCTGCAACTTTTTTTATATTAAATGCCGAAACGTCAGTGAAGGCTTACTTTGGAGACACGAATTTTTTTTGGATTCTGTCTGTCTGTTCCGCGATAACTGCAGCAAAAAGCACCCGATTAACTTGAAATTAGCTTGAAATTGTTGCATAATATTGTCGTGTCATTTCAAATTTTATGAGCATCGGATATATAGTTTAATTATACGGACAGTCAAAAATATTCCGTTACATAACGTCAATGGGGAAGAATACCTTCAAATGCATTTTAAAGATGTTACACTTTTCGTACATTTTGAAATTGATATGCATCTATGAAGTACATTAAAATAAATTTTCTGTACAATATGCGGTGCAAAGGCTGTGCTTAAATTACACGGCCACGCAAAAGTATTTCATTGTATAATGATATACGAGGAAACATTGTTTGAGGAGTAACAATTTTTGGGGTGTATTTTAATTATATTGAATTATTTAACATTTTATTAAATTGATATACGTTGATGAGGGCAACTACAAGTTACTTCCTATATAATAGAAAACACATAGTGTTTACAGTGACACTCAAAAGATTTCAGATGCGATGCTGCATCAGAAGGAGTGTATATAATCCATGATTGCTGGTAGTTAATTTTTGTCTTGATATGAGCTTTTAACTAAATTTTTGTATGTAACGTTATTTGTATAAATGTTATAATTCATATACAGGGTTATACAAAAAAATTTCTAAGGTATATTGAGTATAAACTAAAATAGCTTAAAAGTTTTTTTTAATTATACATTTTTGTGTTGAACTACATTTAGTACACTAAGATATCTTTGTACAATGTAGATAAAATAATATACAAGGCCACGCAAAACATTGGATACAACGCCTTCTATGGATGATAGTATCTGGAAGAGTGATCTTAGTAGATTTAAGCGTGTATAAGTCTTATTTAAATTACAGCTTATAATTAAATAACAGCTAATTAGTAGCGTGTAAATAAAAATGATGGGTAAAATACAGGGTTGCATAAGAGTAGTTGAATATATTCAACTATGATTCCATTTATTGGTATAATTTGCTGAAAGTGGAATTTAAATCTGTCATGCGTTTTTAAAGCATTACAAGATAGTTGTAATTAGTTTGAGAATTATGTTTGTCTGTCTGTCTTCTCGAACTCTAACTTGCTTTAATATCGTTGGATTGATCTGTAATTGATATATTTTATTGAAATTAACTATGCCCTGCTCGTTAATGAAAATAAAGCACGTAAAGCTTGTAGTTTTTTTTTTTTTTTTTTTTTTTTTTTTTTTGCAGAGACACTTAAAGCAATTTTATTTCATTATCGTTCATGGGAAAATATCATAAATTTACAACTTTGTAGCACTTAAAGTCATCATTTGGTCTATCCATCTGTTTGTCGATCTGTTCACATATAATTGCGCAAAAACTAACAAGCTGAATGATTTGAAATTAAATATATAAAATCGTTGCAAAATTTTGTTGCATCATTTCGAATTTTTTGAAAATCCAGTCACGACTTAATAAAAGTTTTCTCCAATCTATCAAATCCAACCATTTTTAAATAATTCAATCATATCCCATGATAGATATTGATTCTAGGTTGCCATGATGATTATGCTCCATTTAAGAGCTAGTAATATTGTATCTGTATAACTGAATTTAATACATAAAATCGTTATAAATTTTGTATCCATACAATTTTGCATAGGAATGCAGTAACTCTTACATCTAGATATGAGTATATTTAAAATTTCATTATAGTAAGAACGCATTTCATTTGATCGGTTTGACGTGCAATTTTTTGACTTGTTTATTCATATATAAATTTATGTAATTTGAAAACTTTCTATTGCTGTTTGTATAAAATTCAAAGTGGGGTAAAAACCAGTTACTTCAAGAGCTGACGTTGAGGCTCCTGATCTGCAGATTTACTTGTATTTTTAAGTCATCAGTAAAAATAATAAAAGTAAATTTTGCCTCAATAGCTTAATCGATTTTTTTTGAAGGGCAAATTCTATTTTTTCGTTAAATGCAGCCATCTGACATGGACAAAACAACTGTTATTCCATTCTTTGTGCTGTTCTTGACCGGTTACAGCCATCCTATTGGCCAAATTCATACCACATAATGAGAATTATATTTTTTTATACATGTGACAGATGTAGCACACGGTGCAGTGAAGGGTTAAAAGTGTCCGTTGCTAGTACTAAAGTTCCGAACGAAACAAAATTTAGGTGGTGTTTGGACTTAAACTGAAAATTACAAGTTGAACTATAAAAATTGAAAAAAAAAGCAGTGGTCTATGAGACCGGTAACATCAGTTAAAGATTAATATTATTATAAATATTGCTAGAATTTTGAAGATTTTCATAGATTATAAAACAATGAATGTGGTAGGGCTTTGTAAAAGAAATAAAGTTATTGTCTTATGTATAATCAGAAATTATTTAAATTATTGAGTGAAGATAATATTTATTACCATGATTACCTGCATATATGCATACATATAACAAATTTTCAATAACTATCTTTTGCAATAATTTCGCATCCTATAAGATATGAATTACTTTCTAGAACCACAGTTCATTGGAATTGGTATAGCAAGAATATTTCACTATTTTAACTGTTGTACATGACGATAAAAAGAAAGATTAAAACATTGGGTAAAATATGTACGTTTCCAATTTTTATTTTTTTTTAAACTAATTGAAAACAGTGTGAAAAAATGGAATTAAAATAAAATAAACCTCTTTGCGTTTACCGGGGAAAATTCGATACTCCTTCTTAAAATAATATTATCTGTAATTTATCACAGATTACTTATATTTTACAAGTAGTAAAAAAAATGTATGGATTCAAACATAATGAATCCTTTCTCTAACGACATTCATCATTGTACAGTTTTTCAAACATTCTTCATAAAAAGATTATCGTTCCATCATGAAAACGAGAATTGTCACTAAAAATAACTTAATCTGCTGAAATAACCCTAATAGCAGAGCCATGACGATGGTAATGACATGACGTCATTATGAAGACACAGTGACGTTAAATGCTGACAGTCAAATATAACTAACAGAAAGCTTCTTTAGTTTTTTACATTAGCTCTCCCATTAGGACTAGCAAATGTCACTTCAAAAATTCCGCTTGAGTTCACATATCATGAGTGATTAGCATTGCGACAATAGTAATTTGAAAATTTCCCAAAATGGAACATAATAACGTCTCAGTGAACTGAATAAGGCTTACGTCACTTGGCAATAATTATTACGATAACAGTTGGATTTTAGTCGCAGAGCATTCCTGCTGTGGTCATATTTTACATAGAAAAAGTTCTGCAATTATTCATAACCAGTGTAGTAGCATCCTGATGTCATTTTAAAAGCTGCCGATATAACAAGCTTATAACTTTATACAGACACCAGTTTTTAGTGCTGCTGTGCTGAAAACTATAACATAAAACAAATTAAAAATTCCCTATTTAATTAGAAAAAAAATATTTGTCCTGCTTTGCCACTCATGGGAATTTATTTGTATCACTGAGTTTTTATTTTTGTAGATATCCTAAAACTTCTCCCAAATGTAAATTTCCCCAAAATGGTATTGTGATTGCCATAATTTCAGATGTTATGTGGGCCCTGCATATTTTGTTCACGATTCTATAAGAGAAGATACATGCTAGAAGACAAGATTCTATCTCATTTGTTTGCGGTAGCGATTGCATACAATCTAATTATGGGGTCGATATCCTATAATTAACATCACACAGCACTTTCTTCTTTATCATTTTCTTTGACGGTGTGTAAAGGACCTCCTGGTTTAGTTACTGAAACCTGTTCATTTGTCTTATCCCCAAATACATTGGAAAACCAGCCTTTTAGAGAAACTTTGGATATATCAATAGCGTCCGCTGACCAGGAGCGTTTATAAGACTCATAATTTCTGTGTTTGAACTTTCGTAAATTTTCAACTCCTCTGCAATCTGGGTAAATGAGGGGCTTAGATATCTCATCAACTGCTGTCAGTGAAGAAGTTTCTGGTTCTTTACCTGTTAATTTTGAGTTATTACTGGACTTTCTGGAGAACGACTGATATCGCCCATCAAATCCCTCGTCTGTATAGTTTAAACTATCAGGAATTGAGGCATCAAATGCAGCATTCCAACCAAGTTCATTTCCATCCCAAGGATCAGATTGGGAAGCATCTCTAGTTTCAGGGCGCGGTGGTGGTAGTAGGTACTTAGTTTTATTTCCGCCCAATCCGTTTAGAAGTGGTGTTTCAACATCCACTACTTGTTTGTGTTGTCTCCTGGTACATTCTGTCTTGGGACTCCATTTCCGGCTCTCTGATTCACGAATGTTAAAAAGTGGTGGTGGAAGAAGAATACCTTTGTGCATGGAACGCCTCTTATCTGAGGATGCATCGTGTCCAAGAAGCCAATGTGTCTTCATCTGACCTTTTCCCTAAAAAAAATAAAAAAATAATTAAAAAATGTAATTTACAAACCATTTGGAAAATGATATTTTGAAAGACTAAAATTTTAAGCTTATAAATAAATTTTATATTTAAGTAATAATAATAATAATAAACATCATTTTTATGATGATGAAAACGTAGCTTTATTTCTTTCTAACTGATGACCAGGCCCATTACCTGCTGAGCTACCTCAACTTAACGGGTTAGATACCTGACATCGGGGCGGGTAACCACCTAATTGCCGCTTAGCGGAAATAAACCTGGCTTATATAATAACAGAGTCATACATCACGTATGCCATAGATTTAACATTAATATTCCTGGATATATCCTAAACATTCAGTATTTAAAATTTTCAGCTGTGAAATTACGCTTGAAAATTTTGAATATTTTAATACGTGAGTTATCACTTACTAACTAAGCGTAAAACCAACATTGTGACAAATGTCAAAGCCGGTTATCGAACCCGAAAACTTGGAATAACACTCCAAGTGCTCTAAAATTTAAGCTACGAGAACGATGACCAGCTTGGCATTATTCACTGCTATATGTTGATAAGGCTGCACAGCAGCACCAGATGGAATAGTCTTCATGAGTACACAATCTTGAGGCGTAACATGAGACACAAACAAACCCAGCATCGCGGAAACTATATTTAAATTTTTCAGCTGTGAAATTACGCTTGAAATTATTGAATATTAATACGTGAATTATCACTTGCTAACTAAGCGTAGAACCAACATTGTGAAAATTTTCCATACCGGGGATCATGTACCAAGATTGTGTACTCATCATGTGTCTTATTGAAAGATCTAAGTTGCATTTATGTTTTAGTCTAAGTAATAAAACACAAAAGTACGGAGATCATTGTATGGGAATCTTGGGAATGAAGAAGTTGTGTATACAGGGCATGTATAGAGGTATGTATTCTAATTATTAATTTAATAATATTTAACATTGATCGGATCTTTTATAATCATCCTAAATACTATGAAAATTCTATTTTAAATTAATAGTATGACAGAAAAATCAATCACCAAACACAATTCACGAAACACTTTCTAACGCATTCAAAATACTGCAACAAACTTTCATGTCTAAGGTGAGCAATGATATTTAAGTATATAGTTTAAAACACGAATCACACACGTAAAAATTCAGAAATGAATAAGTGTAAATAATAGAACAATCCTGAGCAATATCGACTATAGAACTTATGTATAGTAATATACATAAAATTATTTAAATTTAAAAACGAATACCACAACAGAAAACACAAATAAAGCAATCACCGCTCACCTTCAGTATTGTACTTGAATTTTTTTATGTGTCTGTGTTAATCCGCGACAAATGCTACGCACGCTCGATTCTGCAGCAAGCATTTGATAGTGCTTCTTAGTGGTACATGTCAATTTCGATATGTTTGAAATGCTGTATAACATAATTAAAATGTAATGAACAAAATTCTTTTGAATGTCCCTCTAAATGATCTATTACTGTTATTCTTTTTACTCTTTTCCTTTTCAATACAGAGTATGGAACAGCAATTCTCAATAAAATATATGTTCATGTAAATGAAGTATCAGTGCTACATTTTAATTTTCCATACCGAACATAGACGAATGATTTTACGGAGATTGTACTAATAATTCAGACGCCAGTACAGCGATTTTTTAACGAAAAAATTCCCATAAATTACACAAAATTTTCCATGTTTTCCCGAAAAAAATAGAAAGTTTTCTGGATCTTCAGAAAATTTTCCGTTGAAAAACAATGAATTGTACTGACGTCCCCATTGCCAGTACAAACCCCATAAAATCACCCATTTCTTTTTTTTTTTTTTTTTTTTTTTTTTTACAGTGTAGTAATGCGCAGTAATTCATAACAAACACATGGCAATCCGAATATACTACGTCTGACAATAAAGTTCGGTGAATGAATTCAGAATGACCGATCTGGCAACAATGGGGAAACAAAACTCTGCACCTACATAGAGGCAAGTGTAGACCATCTTTCCCCGCCGTTGTTCAGTTGAGCGTCATTTATGTTCTGTGTAAGACGTGCTAAGTACTTGTTCAGTGTGTTAGTTTTTAACTGAAAACAGGAAAAGAACGAACAAAAGATTAGTTTAAAGCTTGGTTTTTAGCTTTGCAAGACATCGAAAGAAATTCATGAGGGATGGTGCAAACTGACTCATACCATACTCGCCAGATCTCAATCCTCCAGACTTCTTCCTGTTTTCACGACTCAAACTCTCTTTGAAAGAAATTTGACCATATTGCTGACATCCAACAAAACGTGACGAAGCTTTTGAACTTCATCCCAAAAGAACACTTCTTGCGAATTTCCCAGGACATGTATGGCAGATCTCAGAAGTGCACAGTTATAGGAGATGGCTATTTTGAAAGATGGTATGGTAACTTTCGTTAATATTTCATCTACATTAATGCTACAGGACTATTCACCGAACTTTATTGTCAGAGGTAGTATTTACGCGAGTTACAGCACGGCCAGACAATACGAATTTTAAATATTTTACATCTATGTTCAGAAGTTTTAAAAATCAGCAGTGTAAAATGCACAATAAAAATTAATAAAAACTGGCCAAATTTGAATAATTGTACGTAATTTTCTAATGCTAACCAAATGTTACACGAGATAGTTTGGAAGAACAAAAAATATGCCCCATTCCCAAGGGGGCAGGTAAACCCCACTCTTGACGGAAGGACGACCATAGCCCAAATGTATCTTTTGTCGAAGTTTCAAAATGAGGATTTACAATAAAATAGAACGAGAATTGGACATTTAAAATATTGCATGCATACTTTGTACGTCCCATTTAGTAAAGATTGGCGAGGAAGAGGGGGCGAGGGATCAGAACGGACGAACTTGAAAAAAAAAAAAAAAAACATAATTAATTAATAACCCAAATAACTGAGCTTCTAAACAAAAATACAGTGTTTAACTTAGTGTTGAATTCATGGGGTGGTCCGCGGGGAACATGCACTCTTTGAAACTATAAAAAGTGCCAAGAGCATGTAACTAGGTGGAGAGAGGGGTAGTAACAGAAAAAAAACGAGGAGATAAAAGCTTTATAACGATATGTTACATGAGATGGTGTAGAAGAAACAAAAAATATACCCCCCCCCCCCCCACCCAGGGAGTCAAGTTAAATCCCAAACGGACAGAAGGGCGACCCCGGCCCAAATATATCTTTTGTTGAGGTTTCAAAATATGGATTTATAACAAAATAGAACGAGGATTAGACTTTTTTAAAATCGCAGTCATAATTTGAATGAACCTGTAAGTTAAGATTGGTGAGGAAGGGGAGGGGCGGTAGGACGGGCGAACATGAAAAAAAAAAAAATAGTGGCACTCTGAGAGTGCCAATCGAAGTGAAACCTTGAACATTTACGTGTGTATTTTTTGAATCGTTAGGATATATAATTTTGAATCGCCAGGAAATCCTTTTAAATGAATAAGAAAAGGTTCTATAATATTAAAAAACATATTAATATCTATAAAAAAAAAAAAAAAAAAAAAAAAAAGGTGCGATACCATGTGTCCAGCTATTGTAGTTAAATCACTATAACTACTTTCTTACATTTTAAAACGCGATAAATACACCAACCAAAATTAGACCATACTATCGATACCTTATTCCTTATCCAAATAAATCATTTTGTATTAATGCCTGTTACAATATCTGTAGATTACTTTTTGAATTATTCAAATTGGACATTCCATTCAAAAGATATTACGAATTTAAAGATGACAATCTAAAGAAATAATAGCGCTGTTGAGTACTCGGTGGCCAATAAGCTTAGGGATTACGTGTGCAATCAAAAGATTGCGGGTTCGAACCCCAGTTTCGCTGATATGTATCAATTTTTTTTTGTTTTGTTTTCGAAGAAGTTTGAAAACTTAAAATTTTAACACATTATGGGTCCGTAACGTGACTTGAAATGATGGGAGAAAATTTCTTATGCTAGATTTGTAATGTATGAAGCATAAGCTTTCAATAGACATATTGTATCAAGAAATGAGAAAAACCCCTCTCCCCCCCCCCCCAAAAAAAAGGGCCTATATGGAAAATCGTTAAACTGGAATAGCAAAAAGAACGACGAGAAATGGTTGGCTATACTAGAATTTTTCTCCCCACTGTAACTCCTATAGAAGCAGTAATAGCCTTTTAAAGATTGAAATGAAGTTAAGAAATAAGCAAAATTAGGTGAGTGACCAACAGAGGGGGGGGGAGGGGTCCACAGCTCTAGGGGGTATCATGTAGCTTAAACTTTTAAGTTAAAAATGGTAGAGAATTAAATGAGCGAAATTTTAAGGAGTATATTGGGGGAGGGTGCAAGCCTCCCCTCAACATTTTCTTTCTTTTGAAGAAACAAAAAATATGCCCCCCGGCGGGGCGCAGATAAACCCCAAACGGGCGGAAGGGCGATCCTTTATTTATCTTTTGTCAAGCATTTAAAATGTGGATCTAAAATAAAACAGACCGAGAATTGGACATTTTCAAAATTGTATGCATATTTCGAACTGCCCTGTAAGTTAAAACTGACGCGGAAGGGGGCGAATTAGAAGAGACGAGCGTGAAAAATAAAACATAATAAACTAATACTTCAAATAACTGGACTTCTAAACAAAAATATAACGATTTAACTTAGTGTCGAATTAATGGGGTGGCCCGCAGGGGATACCCCCCCCCCCAAGAAGTTATGAGATTTTATGCTCACAAACTGCGATTCCCCCTCTCTTACAGAGCTGTAAAACATGATGCCTTCCTCCGGAGTCGCAGAAAAATGCCTACATTCAACACTGATTTAGCCTAGAAAGAAAAAAATCGAAATCGAATCTAAAGATCGAAATCGAATCTAAAGATCGACATCGAATCTAAAGACCGATCTTACGGGCAGAATCGATTTTACATTTTTACTTTCTTTTGTAACTTTACAAGAAGAGAGTATTAGATTCGTGAAAAATTTCGACTTCCCGTTTTCGATGGATTTATATATTTTAGAAGGTCTTTAACACGATTTTATGGTTTTTAAGAAATATCTGTCTGTGTGTGTGTCTGTCACTCTGTGAGTCTGTATATGACAAAAAATTCTGACCGTTCTATCTCAAGAACAAATGTACGGAATTCCACAAAACTTTAGATTTAGTTTGACCTTGATATAAACTGAATCTAATTAATTTTTGGTGTATATAGCCTAACAGGTGTCGCTGCTATGCTGCATTTTTTGCGATTTGCGCAACAGCTATATCTGAATAACGAATGCACGGATTTTCATCAAATTTCAGATCCAGTTAGTCCTTGACATGAATTGATGTTTTTTTTGCATTTTGATGTATATCGCTTCTCAGATGGCGCTGCTATGCTGAATTTTTCACAATTTCCACTCAGTGCCATGTGAAAGGGGGGGGGCGAAAGGAGGCGATCGTTCAGAGCACGAAAATTTAAAGGGCGCTAAGTTTTTACTTCTAACATCACTTCTAGCCTATCACAAGAAAAAGTTAATAGGGAGGGGGTGGGGCTAAATTGGAACTTTGAACCGGGCGCAGTTCTCTTTTCGCACGCCCCTGTTTCCATTTTAGCTTTATCTCAAGAACTAATGCACGGACTTTCATAAAAATTTAGATTCAATTAGTCCTTGATATTATTTGATGCTACTTATATTTTGGTGGAAATCGCTTAAGAGATGGCGCTGCTATACTGCATTATTCATAATTAACGCAACAGCGCTATCTCAAGAACGAATTTTCATCAAAATTCAGATTCAGTAAATCTCTGACATAGATTAGTGCTATTTAGATCTTGGTGTAAATTGCCCTACAGGTGGCGCTGATATCCTGCATTTTTTATGATTTCGCAATAGCTGTATCTCGCGCTTTCGTGGATTTTCATCAAAATTCAGATTTAGCTGGTACTTAATAAAAATTGATCCTGATCAATTTTAGGTGTGCATCACTCAACAAAAAACGCTATTTTGCAGGGGGAAGGGGGGGTTGGTTCTGAGGTTTTTTTTTAATTCTTCTATCTTAGATACTAATACACTGAAATTTTGGAATTGGCACATCCGTCTATTTTATCTTCGACTTTTGAAGGAAAATGAAAATTATATTACCTTCAGAGAAATCGATTTAAAAATTTTAAAGTATCGATTAAATCGAGTTGGCCCTAGTATCGATTAAATCGATTTAAAAATTCGAAATCGCCCATCACTACTCTGTATCCAGTTTTACAAAGATTAGAAATAAAGTTAACATTGGTGTTTCAAGTTTTAAATCTTTAGAACTGCTACACGAATTACTTTAGTTACTTAAGCGAACCTCTTTCCGTTATTAGGCAATGATAAAAATTATCAAAATATCCAAATATTACAAAAAATTAGCTATTCCTAATAATAATTTTTTTGTTTGGTACAATTTTAGACCGAAGGCGACGTCCTCATCTTATTACTTTTTAAAATATAAATTGAAATATGACAATTTTCAGCCGAATGACTTTTTTATTTGAGGGTCGACAGTTCGGTGATTAAAATGCATCAGATGTTTGTTCTCTCTTTTTCGTTTTGGCCGACAATTCCGTGATTCAAATGCACGAAGTGTTTTCTCTCTCTCTTTTTTTTTTGGCCGACCTGGATACAAATCGCAAAATATTCATTAACGAGATACGCTATCAGTTTTCACTTGGCAAAGATTGCCGATAATTTCAAGTCGTCGCTGTTAAAAACGTGCCGACTAATCATTTGCATTTGAATTGCGTGCCTACTGCCCATCTCTGTATAAATTGTTCCTCTTTCGGCAGCCTATATTTATGACTTTTAACTTTGGATTTTTTTTAATCTTATTTCTCAGCCTTTTTGCAATAAATCTTATCCTTGGTACTCCATATGTGAAGTCATGGCTTTCTTTTTCCATTTTTATCTAAAAGCACATAATTTAAAAGGTGTTTGCCTTTCACCATTTGCTTCTTCGTTACATGCCTACTGCCCATCTCTGTATAATTAGCTCCCTTTTCGGAAATCTATAAGTATAACTTTTATCTTTGTTTTTTTTTTTTTAATGTTGTTTCTAAGCCTTTTTGCAATAAATCTTATCCCCCTGTTTTTCACATGTGAGGTCATGCTTTTCCTTTTGTATTTTTATTGAAAACCATACATTTTAACCCTTTATCTACCGACGGTATTGTAAGTACCATTGTGGAAAATTTAATAAAAAACGTATTTAATCAGTCTGTTAATAAAAGTTCTTTTTCTTAGCACACAATATACTTTACTGGACCTAATTTAGATAGAATAGAAAAACAGTCGAAGTTAAACATTTTTAAAAGGGGATAATTTTCTTAATTATTTTTATCGCTATAACTTTTGTTTCATTGAAAAAAAAGTTATATGAAACATTTTCGTCGGTAAAAGCCTTTCCATTTACAGAGAGGATCATAATACATTTAAATACATTGTTTTTATAAGAATTGTAATATTTCCATAAGAATATTTTTGGTTAATTATTTTGATTATTTTTGTAAATATGTTACAAAAAAATGATAACTATCGATATATTTAATCAGTTTTAATGCAAAAACACTTCTAAGTTTCACTTCATTGTTATTTAAAAATTCCAGCATATCTTCAGATATTAAAGAAGACAATTATTGGTGTGAAGCCATTTCTTGATAAATACTTCGGTAGATAAAAGGTTAAAGGTCATTGCTTTTCACGTACTCTTCACATTTGCTTTATCACTTTTCATATAATTCGAGAGAAGATTCTCGTTCTGTAAAGTTTGTGCTTTCGATATTCAAGCATCAAGTACAAAAGTAAAATTGAAAAACTATCATCGAACACCTGAAAATCGTACAGACTATTCAAATGGTTTTACTAACAGTTACATGCAAATTCTCAATACATAAGAATCAACACATTTTAGAACACATTTTGTCACCAAATTTACAATACATTAACCCCTTTACGACGGGAGTCTTTTACGGATTTTTTAATGTTTTGTCACCGGTTTTTAAAAACAGAAATTTGTGTCTTAATAAATCGAGAATATGCTCCAATTAAATAATGCAAATTTTACAGTAAAATTTTACTAATGGGGGAAAACAAGATTCTTAAGCCTTTTAGCGGGCACGTACAAGTATCGCACGTCTCCAAGGGGTTAATGTGTTGTGAATTACAAAATTTCATATAAAAATATTTTTTGTGTTCTGATTATGTTCTTAATACGTTGTAAAAGTGTTGCTATATAGAAATGTGTTCGTAATAGGTTGCAAAAGTGTTACTATCTACAAATGTGTTATTCTATAGAAATATGTTCCTAATATGTTGCAAAAGTGTATCTATCTAGAAATGTGTTCTAAAAATAACTTTTTTTTAGTTATGTTGAAATTGTGTTCTAAATAGTGTCGATGAAAATATTTTCCTAGAATAGTGTTGTGCTGAATAACACTTTGACACCAAATCAACAACACCACATTGTAAGCACCACGCAATTTAGAAGTTTATAAGACAACACATGTAAAACACTTTCAGAATATTTTCTACATGATGCCTTTAAAAATACACAACTTTAAAAAAGGGCAAAAAATATAAACAGTTTTCTTCATTCGAAAAAAATTGCAGGAGATTACCAAGTGAGTTGACTGATTTTACCAATAGATATCAATAACTGCATTTCTGTAAAAATTATGTAATTTTTAACAGCACTTTTTACACAATCATCTTCCTTGCACAACAGATTCTAAACACATTCACAAGACAATCAAAAAGATTTTAGTTAGAAGTATTCAGTTTGTGTTGAAAAGTGTTTCACGAATTCGCTGTAGGGTGAAGACAATGTAAAAAAAAAAAAAAAAAAAAAAAAAAAAATAGAAAGTAATTAAAAATCGTAGGCCATATAGATGATAGAGTAAAAATAAATTCAAATTTTAGTTTTTTCTTTCTTTCTTTCTTTTTTTTTTTTTTTTTTTTTTGGTTTTTAGTTTATTCTAGAATCCGCAATATTTAACAGAGTTTAATAAAACTTTTTCGTACATCTTCTGCGCTTATCCTTAAATAAAAAATATCAGTACAAGTGTATACTTTATTTATCAAATTTTTATCAAAAAATGGCCTTCTAAAACAGTTCAAATCATCTCATCTTAGACCGCCCAAAGAGATAGACAGCATGGAGTATTAATCTAACAATATCAAACGAAATATTTCATTTTTGAACATTAATTAAAAAAACTTAATTACCGAAATTTCTCGGTTTAAGTGTAATGGTTTGATATTTAAAATAAAAATTATGATTATTTTCCATACAATTTGAGAAATTGCAGAAGAGAAATTCACTTCTTCATCAAGTTTAGAAAAAAACAATTATTTTTGTCTTGATAGCTTTGATTTTCCTTTCTGCCACAGTTGCTTATCAAAATTGTTTGCTTATTGCTTCAAAAATTATTCCCCAATATCCAGTTTTATCTAACGTAGGATACTGGGTTTTACTGAAAAAAAATGGATGTAGGAAAACAAATCATAAAAACATATAAGGGAGACTGGGGTACAATGGACCACTTTTGTTAATTTTGACAGTTTACTTGTGACTTTGACAAAAAATTGATTAAAAAAAAGAAGTTTTATATACAATTATTTTACTTATAATATATATAGTAATATATTACCTTTTTATTGTGCTGAGCAAGGTCTTCCAAATTACAAATCTTTAAAGTAAAAAAAAAAAAAAAAATGTTTCGCTGGAAATATTTACTGTTACCTCTCTCAAATCAATTATTAAGAATAAAATGACTAAAATGGCAGCTATGCACATGGTTTTAAATTTCTATTCACTAATGCAGGGCTGCCATGTATGTACCAAAATATGAAGCATTCAGAAACATAAATAATATCAAAAATAGGGGATGTACCACTGTACCCCGTGGTCCATTGTACACCAGTCTCCCCTACATATAAATGTTAAAAAACATTTCTGTTTGGTAAATCAATACTTTTTAAATATGTTATAATCAATAATATAACAATTTCTAGTAACTTCATATGTGTTCGTACTTGAGAATTTTCAGAATGAGCAAACATTGCTCTTTAACGAAAAGAGTAAAATAAACTTTCCAACGCAGGAGCTACACGAACTTGAATATGTCTATTCTGATTGTCTCAAAGTAAGTATTCCAACCATTACCCTTTAGGAGGCTGCTGAAATGAAGTCAAAACTGGCACATCCATTTGCACTCGACGGTTTTATATTTAGTTTCTCCTATATTTCATAACAAACATAACAAAACTGGAAAAAAATTACGCTTATAAAAATAAAGCATGCATCGCAATTCAGCAAAAGAACTCGAAAAATTTATTGTTGAAGATTCAAGAAAAGTGAAAAATTAACACTATAATGCATTTATGCGGCATGGACTTTCATAAAAATATAAATGTCGTTGTTTTTATTTCTTTCCAGAGACAGAAAAATAATTTAAAATTAGTTTCACATTGATGCTGGATAAATAATTTTCGTTTTAGAATGTTAAATATGTATACACAGTAAAAAATAAGCAAATTCATAAAAAAAAGAGTATACGGTGATATGGCTAGTATATTTTCCGTATTTTTATGGAGCCGAAAATTCCAATGGGATTAATTTCCTGATTTTTGTGTCAGAAATTAGCGAATATGTATTTTCTGTGAATAGTAAACTGAACAGGTCTATGACAGTTCCTTAATATTTAATTTTTAATCATATGTTAAATATGAATACGGAAAACCGTTAGTCACGATGAAAAAAACTTGTCATGTCAAACAGTTCAATATGATATAGCAAAATATTAGTGTCGTAACTATTTTAGTAGTATTTTAAAAAAATTTGCACATATTTTAACAATTTCAATCTTATAAATTTAGCACTTTTAGGATCTCCAATTTCCGATGTCAGTTTTTGAAATTAATTGGCTTGATTCAAAACAAATGTTTGTTACACTGAAAATGTAGGCTAAAATTATGTTGTACTCAGTGGAGCATCCAAGGGAGAGGTTTCGGGGTTAAAACTTCTCCCAAAACTAAGAAAGATCGCTATAATTGCCTCTTATATGAATCAAAACCTAATTTTAATCAGAAATATGCCAAAACTTTTGGCATATTTCTGAATCCGCCGCTTTGTTGAATCAGTTTCTATTCAACAAAGTCAATCAATTAAATGGCAAAAATTCTACTTAAAACTTTGAAAGTGCATATTACATGCATTAGTTAAGTGAAAATTGATTATTTGAACTAAATCACTTTTCCGAGATGTCTTAGGCTAAAAGAATGGTGATTTCCTGTTCAATTCGAACCCAGATATTTTAACTACATTTAAAAGAGAACTTTGACAATAAGAAAGATATTTCAACGAAATTTTCAACAAGTTTACATTATTTAATGCCAAATTTGATGTCATGTAATATCATGTGGTGAACAACACCTGAAATTCTGATTTTAGTTGTTGACACGTAAGTTCATTATTGTCTTTTCCTGGCTTTTATGTTTTTTCTAACTCTGATATTGTAAACGCTGCTTAAATGAAACATGATCAATGTAATTGCAGAAAAAATGCATTATGATTTGATACAGTAAATATACTGATTCCATTAACTGGAGATTGAAATAACCGGCAAACACATTTATCAGAAA
Source organism: Maratus speculifer (assembly GCA_964019185.1). Taxonomy (NCBI): domain Eukaryota; kingdom Metazoa; phylum Arthropoda; class Arachnida; order Araneae; family Salticidae; genus Maratus; species Maratus speculifer. The sequence continues at coordinate 287,089,692 of OZ025292.1, read as the reverse complement.
TTCAACACCCCCCTCCCTCCCCTAGAACTGAATTCTGGCTGCGCCACTCGTTGTACTAGTAAAAACTATACTCAAATTATAGTTAAATCATGTGTTATGTATGACAAAGTCACGTGGTTAATCATTGTTTTATCTTACCTTCATATTGACAATACCCCTATGTTCAATCACGTAACCACCGAGATGTTCCAGTATGTTCTTACATTGCTCACTAATATGGATTTTCAATGCTGAAATAAAATAAAAACTTTGATTACTCATTTATCACAAAATAATCAAATTACAAATAAATATGATACTTATTGATGAAATTTATTAAAAGCAACTCGAGTTTAATGGAAAGATATTAACACTAATAATAAAGGATAATAGAAAGAAAAATAATTAGCCGTGGGTGCCACTATAGTATTTACCCATGTATAAAATAAAATATAATAAAACATGTGTAAACCATTTATAAAATGCATTGCAATTCCAATGTGTTTCATCAGAACGAATATTTCGAAAGTTCGAAAAAACAGTTAAGTTAACTAAATTTACTGAAATCTATTAGGCTTTGTCGCACTATTACATTCTAAGTACATACCAAATTTCAACCCTCATTTCAATTTGTTTGGTAGATGGAGTGTTTAAAATCGTGGCTTGATGACGTCATAAACTTTAGATGCTCTACCATTTGAATTGCATGAAAGAAATATCCTTATAACTCCAAAAATGTTAATCATATTAACTAACAGTTTACTGCTCAGATTAATAGTCACGTTTCTAATTAAAATATATCTTTGAAGTGAAATTTGAATGAAATATAGTGTCATAAAAAATCGAAAGGTGAAAGAAATATGATTAAAAATACCTCGGCAACTAATAACCCGCCAGACGTTATTTTTTTATGTAAAATTTATGTATTTTTAGCATCTTTTATATTTACTTCTTAAATAAACAATTTTGAAAATTGTAAAATCTTTTACCCGAAAAAAATATTTTGAGAGTACGAAAAAAAAAATTCGATAATCGTTATCACAAAGAATATTTCGAGAGTCCGGAAAAAAGTAGTTTCAGATAATCGAAGTTTTTGAAATTTCAGAAGCTTCTCATAATTACATAGTAAGTACATACAAATTTCAAGTCTCTATCTCAGTTTTTTCGCGAGATATAATGCTTACAAGAACACATACAGACACACTTATGGCACATTTTTTCTAAAAATATCTTTCTCGGAATCTTCAGTGTCTCATCAGAATGCAAAAAATACCAGAAAGCAAAGACTCTATTGACTAAGTTATTTTACATTAACTAATTTTCAAATGTTTAAATAATCTTATTTAAGGGTGTATTCGGAACAATATTTTCCGCCCTCAACAGCTTGAAATTTTCCGATGTATTTTCAGACTCACTTTTTAAAGTAAAAACACAACTTTTACTGAGGTGGTTTTTGAAGAGATGTATAAGATGCAGTCTGATTTCATTTTTTGACCAATTCATAAGAATTTGGTTTATAAACAATTATTTTCTCAATGCGATCATTTTTTTCGTTCCTATATCTCCCGTTTTGCAAAATTTGGTTCAAAACACCAATTTTGACAGCATTTTTTGCAATATTTTCTGCATTTAGCAAAAAATCGAGAATCACGGCACATTGTGTAGTTTCTAAATAATAGAATTAACCAGTTTGGTGCGTTTGAGAGCAAATATGTATTTAAAATAAATCTGAAAATAAGCAGTGTGAATTGAAATACACCCTTAATCAAGGATGAAAACAGCAATTAACAGAAGCTGATTCGGCCTTAAAATTCTTCAGTAAAATGTTATGGAAGCCCGTTTACAAAAAGATCGCCACTGTTTTTTTTATTATAATTAAATCTTTTGTATTTTTTTAAACCAGATGAAATTAACGAAATTTCAGATTCTAAACGGGGGGCAGAGCCCCTCTAGTAATGCAAATTTTATCAGTTGTTCAGGTTCTATTGGTCATTTCGTTAATGTGAGGAAATGATGCTTATGTGTGGAAATAGTTATGTTATTTTTAAAAAGTAACAGAAAAATGTTTTCTTACATTATTTTTAAAAAGCAATTACTGATTAATTTATGCTAAAATATTTTAAACAATCTTGTCAACTGTATCAAAGCATATTTGGACCAGATAGTAGAAGCAAAAAACAGATTACATTATTGGATATTCAGCATTACTCATGCTTAAATAAATTTCGATCATTAAGACAAAATGCAAACGACAGAAATATATTAAAATGTATCATACATGCAAATAAAGAATCTATTGTTAACAAACTTATATCAGAGAAGTTAATTGTTTCACAGTCATAGATTTTATCGATATAATGTGTTGCTATTGCTAAAAATCTAACTGTTTGTTAAAAAAAAAAAAAAAAAAAAATCATAGTTGCAAAACCTGCATATCGAAATTTTTATGAACATTTATGTTTTTGAAAAAATAAAAGAGCATTATAAAACAAATGCGTGCATAAAAATGTTACCTATTATGTAAAAAGTAAAAATTAGAAAAATTGGCAAAAATAATTTTTCTTTCGGGTTTTAAACATAGTACTAAAATGGTTATTCATTAAATTTCAATTTATAGGACCTTTCAGAAGCTTCTGTTGGATAATTGTGAGGTATGAAAATAAAATGTATCCTGGATATATTAGAAATTCGTGACAAACCAATCAAAGAAAGTATTGGAAAACAAACAGGCAATGGAAAATATGAGTGGCATACGAAAGAGAATATCTTTAACTACCCAATATGTGATGTTGTTAAAAAATAAAGTTTCACTATCTTGTAGCATAAAAGAAAAAGATTTCCTGGTCAAAAGTTTTGTTAAAATTATTTTTTGAATTATGTTTTTCACAAAATTGTCATTCACTCACTTTGTGATCATCCCATGATTTATGTAAACATTTAAAAATCTAATCATTACAAAATGTCTTAATATTAATCATGACAGCTATCAAATATCATGATAGCTGTCAAATAGTTGTAATAGCTGTTGTAACGAACAAATTATTAAAGATTAATAAAGGCTTACAAATCACGATTAATTAATAAAGGCTAATAAAGACATTTTGAAGGATCTTGCTACAAAAAGTTAGAAACTTTTGATGAGATTTTTTTCCTTTTTAATCTGACTTTAATCTGAATTCGCCCCACCAGTGGCCGAGAGGTTCGGACCTCTCAACTGGTAGACGGCAGGTGCTGGGTTCGAACCCAATCGCGGCTGTCGGCCTAACCGTTCGGAGTTTTCGTGATTTTCTTCGAACTTTGCGTAAATACGGGTGAGGTTCCCTTAGAAAGACCCCCACGAAGGGCACTCCCCCCTGGTTCTATATCCCTAGTGTAGATAATCGGACGACAAAAATCAACCAACCAACCATTAATCTGAATTCGGACCATATTATTGTAGGAGCGACCTTCTTATTCCCACAGCCAGGCTATTCTAACAAGGGCACCACCAAACATGGTGCGCACAGATTTTGATGATTTCAAAGTATGTTGTAGAGGTCATACCACTTATTATTTTGGTGAAAGGGTTTCTTCAAATGGGCCTTGGTTTTTGAGAAATTGAGGGTTAAAGTTCAGCGTATATTTCAAATACCTATTTGTACTTGCTCCGATTGTGAATTCGTGGCTCAGTGCCAGTATGCGAGGTTACGAATCGAAAGGTTGTGGGATCGAGTCCTTCCTCGGCTTTCATATTCTTTTTTTACTTGTATTTATATTATTTACACATTACAAATTTTAAGTGTTTTTACTACTAGAGAAATTGCTACAGCGTTTGATATTTTCTTGATAAATTAAATTTACATTTTTGAATTTATGACAATTTATTTTTTTCTGCAATTTTTAAACTAATATTTCTATTGACAAAACTGCAAAACTAATTTGCGCCTAGGACATTTTTTCTTAATTATTATCTACATTTTTTTTAATTTAAGCACAATTCTGAAATAATGATTTTTCTTTTTCCTATCGCATTTTTATTTTATTTTATAGCATTTTAAATGAAAATTTATCCTTTTTGTAAAAATAATACAAAAAAATTTTCAGGTGAAATTTCTTAAACGTTTTCAGGATAAGATAATTTAAGTAAAGCACATCTTCGAAAGAATAATAACATATTAATGCAGTAACGCAAAAATATAAGTTGTTACCATTTATCCAAATTTTCAATTTTCCAATTTTCTGTAAATAGATTTATCTCCCAAGTTCAACAAAATTTATCGTTTGCACAAATAAGAAATGACAGATTACAATTAAAACTATTTTTTATTACAAATCAAACCACTCTTTCCGAAATTCAACAGGAATGCAAAAATCGTCTGTTATAATGAGATAAAATTTACGATACATATAAAAATACTATTTTTTTTTTAATTTTATCGTTTGCTTTCCTTTCCTCCGTAATATCAAAATAAGTGAAGATTTCTTTTTATTGATCTTATATTTGCACTTATACAAAAGATGATTAAACTTTTTTTTTACTTTTAATGTATTTTTAAATATATTTATCACAAATTAAGTGCTTAAGAAATACAAATTATGTAAGTTTCAAAAAATGAGATTTTAGACATAAATTAAATCGTATTTTCGTTTAGATTAAAAATTTCAGTAAAAAATACCGATTTTCTCAAAAATTTCATAAACATAAACTTTAGTTTTTAAGGGGACAGTTTACCACACAACTGATCAAAAAATCGATTTTTGTTTTTAAACATTAAATGAAAGCCTGTTTAATTGCGAATATTTTAATATGTGATTTTTACCCATGCAACAATTATATTTTGTGATATTGTAAATTTTGTTAATACACCCGGTACAATTCCTTACACTAATGATAACTTTAAATTTTTTTCCCTTTGTGTTTATATTTTCTTCGCTTTCATGTTTTAAAAATGATAAAGCTTTTTTTGTATTTGATACAGAGATTTAAAATGTTTTGTACAATTTGTTTTTTTATATGCGTTTAATATGCTCATGAAATTAGTCTTAATGTTATTGTTATTATTGTTATTAATAAAAGTTGTTATTAATAAATATATATGAAGAGTGTTAGATTTCACCGCTTTACACTACCTATATCAAATAATCATATATATTAATGTGGTATTACATTATCTAAAAATCCATGCACAGTATTGTGTAATACACGTATGAAGAAAAAACAAAAAGTGATGTATTAATCTAAAAATATTAATATTTAAAGTAGTGGAGATTTTACAATATTCAAATTTTCTTATACTTTTCCAAAATTTTAATTAAATACGCATTTTTATTTATTTGTTGCAAAATGTATTTTTATTTAAACCCTGAAGTGCAGTCAGTTCACCATTTGAACAATATTTTTTTCAATAATAATAAAAAAAAAAATTGAAAAAATAAACTGTCCTCTTCATAAAATATCAAAAGGTTCAAAGCTGTAGAATTCCCAATTCTGCTTAAAATTTTTAGCGTGTAAAAAATATAAGTAAAAAGAGAAAATTAAAGCCGAGGAGGAACTTGATCTCACAACCTTTCTATTTGTAGCCTCGCGCGCTGGCACTGAGCCACGGATTCACATTTGGTGTTTGTACAAATAGGTATTTGAAATATACGCTTAACTTTTACCCCCAATTTCTCAAAAACCAAGGCTTATTTGAAGAAACCCTTTCACCAGAATAATTAGTGGTATGACCCCCACAACATACTTTGAAATCATCAAAATCTGTGCGCACCATGTTTGGTGGTGCCCTTGAAAGTTCTATATCCCAATTCCGATGATAAAAGTAATCCAGCGAATCAGCCAGATGAAAGGCTTGGTTAAATGCTGACGCTTAAAACTGATGTGAAGCGAGGAGAAAAAGAACAGTTGTTGTCGGTTGGAGGGAAGAACGCAGAATTCGGAATTCGGATGTGATGGAACATTAAGTTACGATATTTGAAACTTCTATAAGTTCTTTGTATATAAAGTTCTGTAGATAATAACTGTGCAAATATTTTATCTTCAATATAGTTTACTTTAAAAGTTATCGGATGATTTTTTTTTTAAATATATTAGTCTCATTTATTATTATACTTGAAGAACGTCTTATTCTACAAGTGGTGTCAAAAGTGGGACGAAAATGATTGCGCACGCTCACAAAGAACAGGAAATACTTCGTGAATATGTCGGAAGCTGTAAAATGCGTGATGAAAGCGCTATCAAAGTGTGTAAAGTTGGACATCTAATTATTAAGTGAGTTTATTATTTTATTTTTCTTTTCAAGCATGTCGAAACTTATTGATTTTAAGGAATTAGAAATTTCGTTGAAAGTGGAAAAGTCATTTAGTATTAAGACATTGCATAAATTAAATTTTGGAGAAGTAGGGGATAGAAATAACAGTCGTAGAATTCGAAATTGTACTGTGTTTGCTTTTGAAGTAAATTCCGATGAATATCAATCAAAATTGAAAAATATTAAAGATAATTTTTCTGTAAATGATTTAATAACGATTTGCAATGATTTGTGTATAAATAATTCGGGAACTTTTGATGAAATTGCTGCCAGAATAATTTCTAGTTTATGTGATTTTAGTGTATTTAAAATTAATATTATTCCGGATGAAGGTGCTCTTAGTGATGACGAGCGCAGTGATGAATTTAACAATGATGCAAATAAAATTAGAGATATTTCAAATTTTCCGAGAATAATCTGTGAAATGATTCTGGTAGTTCTAGTTGTGAAAGTGATGAAAATCTGAAAATTCTAATTCTTGATTATGTTCTTAAACCTGCTATTTCTATTAATGACATTGAAAATATGCTTACGATTTTTGAGGGTAGTGAATTTCAGAATGTTCAAAAATGGTTGTCGATTTTGAAGATATTGTTTCATTATTTAATGTTAGTTATCTGCACAAATTGATTTTCGCTAAACGCCGTATGACAGGCAAAGCTAAATTGTTTATTGAAAGTGAAACTAAAATTAATTAGTGGTCTAAATTAAAGTCATTACTTATTTCTGAATTTGGTCAAACGTGCAATTCAGCTGAATTACATGAACTGCTATCTAAAAGAAAGATTAAACCACACGAGTCTTTAGACGAATATTTTTTAAACATGAAACACTTATGTTCAAAAGGCAGCATAGAAGATTCTGCACTTATTCAATATGTAATAAATGGAATTAACGCTCCTGTTTTTTTAAAAATCTTTATTGTACGGTTTCTCCAATATTGCTGAATTTAAACAAAAATTAAAAGTCTATGAAAAAATACGGTCAGAGTATGAAAATGCAAAATCTCATAAATATGAAGGAGCTAAGCCTAAATTAAACCCGAAGTTGAAGTTAAGAACAAATTTAAGCCTGTAAAACCGCTGTTATAATTGTGGCGAGAATAATAACAAGAGCATTAATTGTGTAAATAAAGATAAAGGGCCCCTTGGTTTTTCTTGTAACGCTTATGGTCAGGAATCATTTCAGTGTAATAAATCGAAAGATACAAATGTTAAAAACGCTCAGTCACAAGTAAACATTATTACATCCCAAGATTTAATTCTAAAAGAGATAAAACTTTATTCTTAACATTTAATCTGTTTAATAGATACTGGTAGTGAAAAGACTCTATTCAACAAAAGTATTTATGATAATTTGAAGAGCTTCGTAGAATTAAAACCTACGGGTATCACTTTTACGGGTATCACCGGTTTAGAAAAGCCTCAATTAAGCCAGAAAGTTATTTCAATTCAGAAATTGAAGTAGATAATTCAAAATTTAAAGTTGCCATTTTGGTCGTTAATGACAGTTGCATTAATTTCGATTTAATTATTGGCACTGATGTTATTCATCAAGGTACATTAACTATTTCTGAGAATGAAGTGAAACTGTTTAAAACGGAAGTACAGTCTAATGACTTTTTAGTTAATATTGTAAATGTTTTAGATGAGCCTAAAATTGATTTAAGTCACATTGCTAACAAAGCGTTCACAATTATCCTCTTTAATTGAAAATTATGTGCCAATTAAAATTAAAATAGTAGATGTTAAAATGAAAATTAATTTAACTGATGAAATCTCAATTTGTTCTTCGCCTCGAAGATTACCGCCAAGTGAGAAAAAATATAGTTGAAGACCAAATTGAGGAGTGGCTAGCTCAGGAATCATACGAAAAAGTTCTTCTAATTTTTTTTCGCCGGTTGTGTTAGTCAAGAAACAAGATAACACAATGAGACTTTGTGTTCATTACAGACGTCTTAACAAAAAGACAGAGTGTGATCATTCCCCATTGCCAGTTATCGATGATGTAATAGACCAATTACATTCTGCTGAAGTATTTACCACCATAGATTTGAGAAACGGTTTTTTTCACGTAGATGTTAAAGAAGGCTCTCGGAAATACACCTCTTTTGTCACTCACGAAGAGCAATGCGAATTTTTTTAATTTCCAATCGGGCTGACCAATATCCCTAGTGTTTTTCAAAAATATATTTATAATGTATTTCGAAACCTATTGAAAGATCACACTGCAGTCATTTATATGGATGACCTAATAATAACTGTCAAAAACGAAGCTGAAGGTCTAGAAAAATTAAAACTTGTTCTTGAAACTGCATCGGAATATGGGTTGGAATTAAATCTTAAAAAATGCAATTTTTTGAAGCGAGAAATTGGTTTTTTGGGGTATAGTATCATAAATGGTAAATTGTATTCCTCCCCACTGGAGACAAAAGCAGTAGTAAATTTTCCCGAAGCAAAGTGTAACAAAGATATTTAAAGTTATTTAGGATAGACAGGATACTTTCGAAAGTTTATAAGAAATTATTCGGTTATAGCTAAACCGTTGAGTGACCTGTTGAGAAAAGATTAGAAATTTAAATTTGATATAGAAGAACAAAAAGCTTTTAATGAACTCAAACTCATTTTGTCGCCAGAACCAGTATTTTCAATTTACAATCCCAAAAGCCCGACCGAAATCCATTGTGATGACAGTATTGACGGCTATGGAGCTGTATTAATGAAACAATCTCCAGTAGATAATCAATTTCATCCAGTTTATTTCGCCAGTAAAAAAAAAAAAAAAAACTGAGGCTGAACGAAAGTATACTAGCTACGAATTAGAAGCCTAAGCTGTAATTGAAGCACTGAAAAGTTTAGAGTATATGTGCTAGGTATTCCATTTAAAATTGTAACCGATTGTAATGCATTTAAAATGAGTATGGATAAAAAAGAAATGAGTACAAAAATAGCTAGATGGGCAATAAAGTTGTGCGATTTTGATTATATTATTGAACATAGACACGGTAATAATATGAGGCATGTTGACGCATTAAGCAGATATCCTATGCGTATGGTAATCCAAGATAGCTTAACTTAAAAAATTTTCCAAGCTCAAGAAACCGATAAGCATATTAAAACAATAAAAGAAATCCAAAAAATGAAATCTTATGATTATTTAGTTAAAAATGACGCTCTTTATAAATATGCTAATGGTACCGATTTATTTGTTGTATCGGAAGAAATGCAAATGAATATAATCAAGGCCGCTCACGAAAAAGGTCATTACGCAGTTGCACGAACAGAAAAAAAAAATAGAGAATGATTTTTACATCCCCAAAGTTAAACAAAAAATTGAGAAATGTACAGCAAATTGTGTTCTCTATATTTTGATTAATAGAAAATCTGATAAACAAGAAGGTTTATTTCACCCGATAGAAAAAGAAGAAACTCCGTTACATACGTACCATGTTGATTTTTTAGGTCCGTTGGAGAACACGAATAAAAATTAGAAACATATCCTTTCGGTCATTGACGCATTCACAAAATTTCTTTGTTTGTATCCCACAAAATCTACCAATGCTGCCGAAGTTAATTTCGAAAATAGAAATCCAAAAAAACTGTCTTTGGAAGCCACTTCACATAATCTCAGATAAAGATCCTGCCTTTACCTCTAAAGCTTTCGAAGATTATTGCATCAAAGAAAATATTAAGCATATCCCGATTACCACTGGATTACCCAAGGCTAACGGCCAAGTCGAGCGTCTAAATTCGATCATATCTGTTCTGTCTAAATTATCTGTAGATAATCCTAAAAAATGGTATACACGCCTAAGCGACGTCCAACAGGTGATAAATTCGACTTTTCAGAGGAGTTTTAGCACAACACCTTTTGAATTGATGTTTGGTACTAAAATGAAACTAAAAAATAACATTAAGATTACTAGCCTTTTGAATGCTGAAATACAATCAGATTTGATTAATAATCGCGAAGATTTGAGAAAAAATGCTAAAAAACAAATTTTAAAAGTCCAAGAAGAGAACCGTAAAACTTACAATCTCAGAAGAAAAAAAACCTAACAAATTTAACCTTAATAATAGAGTTGTTATAAAACGCACACAAGGTCCACGTTTGAAGTTGAATCCAAAATATTTAGGTCCGTACAAAGTCATAAAAAATAATGACACCTACGATGTAAAGAAAGTTAGATTTAATGAAGGTCCCATGGTCGCCATTACTTGCGCAGAGTACATGAAGCAGTGGAGGACGAAGCATGACAGAGAAAAAAAAATCACCGATTGTGATACTATCCCGACTATGACACACCACTGGGCTGACAACTAAAAGGATTTTGACACAATTAATCCCGAAAAGTCGTAAGAAAAAAGACGGCGAAAAGATGTAAAAAAAAAGAATACGAACAGACGTAAGGTAAAAGAAGACGAAAAGACGTAAGAAAAAAGACGGCGAAATGATGTAAGGAAAAGGGAAGAGGAATCAGACGAAAAGACGTAAAGAGAAAGAAAAAGAATACGATTTTTTAAAAAGAAATAATTTAGGTTTTCATCATGATGACTTCTTTTTTTTTTTTTCAAATAAGACATTGGATACTGCTGTTTTTTTATCTTTCTAGGTGATCCAATTGCTGCTACCACCAAACCGAGATGTATTCGAGACGAATGTAGCGTCAGGCTGGCCGAATGTGGGAGCGACTTTCTTACTCCCCCAACCAGGCTGTTCTAAGTCCTATATCCCAGCTCCGATGATAAGGTAATCCAGCGACTCAGCCAGATGAAAGGCGTGGTTAAGTGCTGATGCTTAAAACTGAAGTGAAGCGAGGAGAAAAAGAACAATTGTTGTTGGTTGGAGGGAAGAACGTAGAATGACGAATTCGGATGTGATGGAATATTAAGTTACGATATTTGAGACGTCTATAATTTCTTTATATGTAAAGTTCTGTAAATAATAACTGTGTAAATATTTTATCTTCAATATAGTTTACTTTAAAAGTTATCGGACAATGTTTTTTCTTTAACCCGGGAGAACGCGCGCTTACCCAGGGTATGAATGGTTTTAACTTTGTCTCCAATAAAATCTAATTATAACAGTCACTTTATTTTGACGGAGACAATTCTTACAAATTTTCCGATAAAATAGGTTGAAGATTTCTTTAAAAAATTTAGTGGTTGCAATTGTAAAAACCATACGCACTCCGGGTCTTTTAGGCCCTGCGCGTGTCCTCCCGGGTTAAATATGTCAGTCTCACTTATTATGATATTTGAAGAACATCTTATTCTACATTATAGCACATACCATGGTCAATAGGAAATTAAATTACGGTTATGTAATCAATTCCTATAAAAACGGTCTAAAAACTGGACAGTTTGGAGAAAAGTTTTAATAATGTTGACGTACATGTGATTATAAGGATGTATAACACTAGATTGAGGTTTTATTTGACTTTTATTTTGGTACTATACAGTCCGTTCTGCTGTGTTTATTAATGAAATAGTAAACGATACCTAAAGTTGAGAGCTTTTTGAACTAAACTAATCAGAAATTCTTTGTATGATCAAACAAATACATGTAAGAAAACAGTACAATAAATAAGAATAATAATAATAAAAAAAAAACATAAGTATAAATGAAAATACTTACTATGTTTACGTACTTTTAACCATATTTATGATATGAAATCATAGATTTCATAGAATGTTAAAAGTTATTTGAAAAAAAATATTGATTTTGATATTAAATTGTAAAAGAAATTGCTGATTTAATATTTTACAGTGAAATATATTTTTATAAATTGGATAAAATTTAACCAACCTTAGGCAGATAATTTTAAACTTTTCAAACATGGGTAAATTATTCTTTATAGATCTATCATTTTATTATATTAGTACTGTAGTTTATACACTTACGTTCCCCGTTCGATTCCATTCTAGAAGCTGTATTAACAGTATCTCCAAATAAGCAATATCGAGGCATCGTGAGACCAACTACGCCTGCAACTACAGGACCTGTGTTATAAAAAAAGCATTCATATAAATAAATGTTTAACGAAATACACTTTGAAATCTGAAATTTTATTTTATACTTTTAAGGAGCTGGCAGCGCAGACAATCATCTCATTAAATTTGAGGCTGAAATTAAAGAATTAATTGAAACTCATTCGCATATTAAAATGCTATCGGTCAGCCAAGTCTTACCTTGGTGTAAAATACCTGAAAACCCGATTTTAGCGATTGAATCGTATGTTTACCACTGTGTTTTCCTGCACGTAAAGGTGTGAGAACACGGAGGACTGGCAGCAGAAAATCACAATGGTAAACCTATGATTCAATCCCTAAAATCGGGTTTTTATATATTTTCCACCACGGATATGATTTTTCAGACCGAATGCTTTTAACTTCTTCAAACACCAATGTTTGTTTATGCGCTGAATTTAATTTAGGTTATGTATTTATATTAACAAACTGATAACTAAGAAAGAGTGAGCAGCGAAAAAAAAAAAAAAAAAAAATAGTATTTTTGTACATAAAATTTAATGATACACAGGGACTCAAAAAGTACATTTTTTTACAATTTCTTAGGATTTTTTGAAATTTATTTTACTTTTTTTGTTCAGAAACATTGAAAAACAATAGAAATACATTTAATAATTTTTTATTATTAATCGACTTTACAAACAGTCACTCAACTCACAGTAAAATTATTTACGTTTTCATGCTGGCACATTCCGTACATTTTTTTTACTGTAAGCCATTTTTATATAACACGTATCTCCCTAAAAAAAGTTCTATGTGTAAGGAATTGCCATTTTGTTTAGTTCTGCTGTCTTTTAGGCACCATTCACACCAATTTACCTTTTTTAATATCGTTTTACGAGAAACATTTTGCAAAGATTCGAATACTATAGGATATATCGATCTGAATATGCGAATCGAATTTCAACATAGTATAGAATTTCAGCCGTGAACTCGATGAAGTAATTGCCTGTGCTGCCACTTTTCGGCTTGCTAATAATTGAATTTATTCTTCAATCATACAGAAAATCTTTCGACTATTTATACACTTTCTTGCTGTGTCGTTGTTTATTTACATGAAGGTGTATTATATTTTAAGACATAGGAAGCGAGATCCTCATTTAATAAACACCTAATGATGAGCACATTACTATTTCTTACGATGAAAAAAATATTAAACAAAATAAATTTTAATTTAACATTGATAATAAATAAAGACAAACACATTTAATAAATTTTTATTCTATTCCCCCCCCCCCCAAACTATGCACCAAATAAGTAGATATATTAGCTATTATGTTTTAACTTCTAGGTAAAGGCAAAACATATTTGTAAAAGTATTTTAGAATTTTATTAAAATTATTTCAAGTTTTTATTTCATCAATGCATGGGGGATTTGCTTTTATGTTTACAAAATTATGAACATACATTTACTTATGCATAATTGCATTTTCCCTGGCATTATAATTGCATTTCTATGATAATTCTATGATGACTGTGTAAAATAAGGTATTCAGTAATTTAAGAAGTAATTCATTGCAGCAAATAAATATTTTGTTTTCAAATATTACAAAAAATAAAGTAAAAAAGAGAAGTAATATTATGTATTAACAAAAAGTTTTTTTTTTTTTTTTTTTTTTTTTTTACTGATGATAAACAATTTGCGTTAATTTTAGTAGAAATGATATCAATTGCATTTTTAGAATTACGATATCGTATATAAAATTTACTATAGTTCAAATTTTAAATCCCTGTGTTTGTGATAACATTAAAAATTCTTTATAAAACATCATAAAATAAATTTGCTTTTGTGAACAGGAAAGTAGAGTGTTAAGGCAGACTATCTTTAAAATTTCACATACGTAGTATTTATCGTATATACATATATTATTTTTTTAATATCATGCATATTAAATAAAAAAGATATTTAAAATAATAATTGAAATCAATATTAGATTAAGGGAAAAAATATCTCTTCTTAAACATGGTGTAATCTTCTACATAAAACTCTCTTTTATATTCTTGCTAAGACGGAAACCTACCTCAAACGAAATATTGATCGTTTTTCTGAAAACCGAATTCATCCCATCATTACATTCATATTTTCAAATTTAACATACCTGAAAATTTTATTTCAAAATCCACGAGCGATTTTAAGAAACTTTTTACACATACTTCTCCCCCCGTCTCCCCACGACTGCAAACGTAACTGCGCTTAAATAGACGGTTGCTTAAAAAGGAAAAAAGCAACGTACCTTTTTTTATATTCTGCGAGTCGCCCTTTTTAAAATTTCTTTAGAAAAAACATCATAGATCCTGAAATATATTTTCCGTCCTTTCTCCTGCCCCCTCCTTCCTAAATTATTCTGCATGAGAAAAAAAAACAGCAAAGAAAAATTCTAAAAATATCTTTTGTATCTGATTTGAAATAAGGGACATTATTAAAAAAATGATTCTATAAACTTTAAAAAAATTATATAAAGAAAAACACCAATGTCCCAGTAATTTGTTACTATTTATAAAATTCAATTAAAATAAGTTGATCTATTATGATTCAGGATATATGATGCTTTTTGCAATTAAATTTTAAAAAGGGGAGACTCACAGTATTTTATATACAGGTATGTCGTTTTTTTTTTTTTTTTTTTTTTTTTTTTTAAGCATTTTTCCATTTTAGAGCAGATGCGTTTGCAATCGAAAGGAGAGGGCAGAGGTGTGTGTAAAAAAGATCTTAAAATCTCTCATGGCTTTTGTGATAAAATTTACATATATGTTAAATGTCAAAATATAAATAAAATGTAGCAATAAAATCGATTTTCGGAAAAAATGAACAATATTTTGTTTTAGGCAGGTTTTCGTCTTATCAGGTAGTTTCATATGTTACTTTCTTCGCTGGGATCAATATTTTTTTTACGTTTAAGACAGGATTTTTTATATACGGATTCAATTATTCTAAGGTTTAAAATATATATTTATGTGCTGACTTATAAGTCACAATCCCGCTTTTTTTAGACAGGGGACTTAGCAACATAATTTGCGCACAGCTGCTTTAAGCACTTAAATTATTTGCCCGTGCGTCGTACGGACAATAAGAGCTTGCTTGATCCATCACTTAAAGCTTTTCGACACCACTAAATTTTTTAAATGCATTTTCATAATATTTACTGGAAAAAATGTTTAAATTACATATTTTTGTACATTTTTTTTTTTTTTTTTTTTTTTTTTTTTTTTTGCTTAAAAAATGTTGTTTATTCCATATTTTCAATTTATTGTACGTAAGAAAGGGAATCAGTTAGTCGATTACAAAAACATATTCTAAATAGAATTTATCATGTGAATAGAATTTATCATGAATCATTTATCATGTGTGAAATGTGTGAACAGTTCTTGCTTATTAAAAAGGATATTTTGCTGGGTTTTATTAAGTATAATACACGTTGCTCAATCTTAAATATTATTTTAATTCTCTGTCCAACTAACAAACTGTATTTCTGGTGATGCGTTGAGATGCGATTCAACATGCCAGCTCAGATACAACTGTGCAAACTGAGTCGAAAACCTCATGGCCTATGAAAACTGGAATAATGATTGCATTCTGACAGCCTGTTGCCGCCAGCGCCATCTTTTGGCCGAAATTCGGAGTATTTGAACAAAGTGGATTTTAAAAATATATTTTTCTTATAACAACACAACAAACCGCGCATTTTTATCTCAGATCCTTTTTTTTTTTTAATTTACGTTCAAAATGGGTCAGTCATTAACTGAAGACCCTGCATGTGGTTTCAAAATGACAGGGCTCCTGCCCATAGCACTCCTCCGTGATAACCTGACCTGAACGTTCGGAGCTCGATGGATGGGTAGTAGTGGATCGATCGCTTGGCCATCCAGGTCACTACATGTACGAAACCCCCATCGGCAGTGATGAACCTGGTTGCATGAATAGAGGCCACCACAAGCATTGTTTGTTATATAGCAGGCGTTTTCGAAAATTTTCAACTGTCAATGCAATGGCGATGTAAATCCTCTGTTCGTGTAAATGGTCGCAATATTGAGCACCTATTGTGAGGCTTCTTGGAATAAAAGTCACATTTGTTAGCACTTAACCCTTTCCGGCGCAGTGTTACCACTCCGCCAACACCTAATTTTAATTCGAAACTCACAAACGGCACCAGTAATATTTTAGTAAAGTTTTACTTTTACAATGAAAGCTTAAATCAGGGAATTCCTAATTTCTAAAAAAGTCTTTTGTAAATTCCGGTGTCAGTCAACAATTTCTCATTTTACCATTAGAATTTGTCTGCGCCGGAAAGGGTTAACTGCAATGTTTCCTTGACTTAACTTTTCTTGTGCATTTTGTTTATGTTGATCACTTTTGCGGTATTTATTTTTCTGTGTGAAACCAATTTTTAGATGCATTCCTCACCTCCCCACGAAATTTGAACTGTAAGTTTTGGAAGCATTATGTATATAAATACCAAACGTTTCTGATGTAGTATTAAAAACTTAAACACGGGTTATGCATTGTCACTCATGCCTTCATTTTTTTCTGTTTTTAGATATTAGAAAATAAAATAATTTCTTTAAGCTTTTTTCTTTAAATTTCATACTTATTTTATTTAGAATAGAGACACTGTCAGCAAACATTGTTGAATATTTTATTTGTATAAAGTAATTTTATTCAAATAAAATAGAATGTTAATAGTGAAATATAAAATCTAAACCTAAAACTCTATTTTATGTATTGAATTTTTACACTTAAACATGTTTGTTATGTGTTTTTTTTAAAAAAGACTGCAAAGTTTTTTGTCAAAGACATTGTATATATCTGGAAACTTGAATGACTAATTGTCTGTTTTCTTTAATTAATGTATCATTGCTTGTAAAGTTAGCAAAATTTTCGAATCAACATTTTTAGGTCAACGGTTTTGGAGAATTTAGAAAATGTTAACTAATTATTTTGCAGCAAACAACATTGACATGTTTACGTAAGTAATTATAGTATGATTTAAAAAATAATAAAATGAAACGAGAAAACGCATTCTTATACGCTTTTATTTATTAATATATTTATACAATGTTGTATTTGCAGAAGTAAAAGAAAAAAAGTTGATTAAATTATTTAAAGATATTCTTATATGAGTTAAATATAAAATACAAAAAATAAATGTTTTAACTAAAACACAGTTTAAAAAAATTTCGATATATATATAAAATCATTTGTAATGTTTCCGATTTTCATCTAGCATAATTTTCCAATCTTTTTTTTTCTTTTAGAAAAATAGTAGAATTTTTTTTGTGTGTGTGTGTTAATAATTGAATGTAAACTTCCCTTATTTACTTCAAAAAGACGAAATCACTTTTAAACATTTTTTGCAGATTCTCAATTGAAAAAATTTTCAATCTCCAAACTTTTTGCATTAGTAAGGCTTTACAAAGAAGGAATGGAGAAAAACGAGCACTGATTGTTGCTTAGGATTATGTAGTAAAACTAGACAAAATCAGTTCAAATGTCAAATGTCAAATGTAGTTACGGTTTTTCAAAAAACTCGGTAATCTTAAAAAACGAAGAAAAAATGCTTAAAAAAATAACAAAAAAGAAATAAACATAAAGAAAAACATTGACTGTAAAGTAGGGTGGTGCGAAAAAACAAAAGTTTTTATTTCCGAATCGCTATAGTGCGGAAAAGTTGCGATTGGTAAATACAAGAAAAACTAAAAAAAAAATTTTGAAATCGGACATTATCTTCCGATCGCGCAAACCACCTAAAAATTCAAAAAAATTGAAAAATTCCGATTTTTTCAAAAAAAATTTTAAAATATTACATATACACATATTTTATCACTATAGTGATAAATATTTGCATATTGTACTGTTTAATAATAATAAAAAAATAAATTGCGTTTAGAGAATATCTTCTGATCGCGCAAGCTCATTAAAAATCGAGAAAAATTCAATTTTCAGTGATTTTTGATACATTAAGAAAATAATTAAATAAGCTGAGTTTGCAGTCTCATGTTAAAATGTAAATGTAAATTAATACTATTGAGCATGTTATGCTATTTTTGAACAACCGAGATCTTACCACAACGAGATCGCTGCAAGGTTTAGTAGTTCTTCAAGATTTAGAGTTTCGCGCGCATCCTGTTAGCCACGTTGCGAAAAACCGTTGAAGTCGCCTTACGTGTCCACATGCTTCTGTCCCTAACCTCGTCCACTTGCACAGAGCACCATTTCGTATCAGAGAGCCCGTGAACGAATTTCGTTTGTTAATTGGATGTATTGTGTTATTAAAAATACATTAACATGTGACAGGGACACGGATCTGGATACGTCGTTGACAAAGAAAGTTACTAGACAATCTTTTCATTGTCCTATATTCGGTCATCCAAGAGATTTTCTGCCAAATATTCTTCCAACACACGAAGATGTTCTTCAATGCTACCTTGAGGAGAGGTCTCTATTAGCAAGTAAATTCAACATCATTAAAGTGAGTTTCTCATTTGTCAGCAATAGAGTGGCACAAAAAATAAAATATATTTATTAGAAGGCGTCAATCCCAAAAGTGTTTGATTGTAGAATCATTTAGCTACTAATTAATGCCTACTACGATAATAATCTAAACTAACGAAATCTTATATTCGAGACAAGGAATAGCCAAACCTTATAAAAAAGTTTGATGAATTTAAAAAACAAGAAACTCAACTGTGTGATATTTCAGCCTGCAAACGTGTAATGAATTTATATTGCTCCTGTAAAAAGTCATCAGATCTGAGGGAGTGTCTAATTGAGATTAATTGTACGTCTCAAAAACACGACAAAATTCCAGTTATTGAGCATAGATTTATCTACCTCCAGAGAAAGGACGGAACGGGAAAAATTGGTACTAAAGTTTAAAAAAAAAAAGAAAAAAAACTGAGTACAAGACTTGGAAGACGAAACTATATATTGAAAAGGCAACCTTCCAAATTTGTTGAAGCGAAAATAAAAGACCTTGAGCATTTAGATGAAATACATGAGAATTTTAATGCTAATGTAGGTATACGTAAAATATCATTACCATGACGGATACAGCTTATCAGATTTAAGAAAAAGAAATTACCATGGCAAATGAAAGTGGAGTTACAATCTACATCTTTACATTGCGATCGCAATGGTGTATCTGACAGTGCAGGTGCTGCTAAAGCGTTGAGTGTACTAGAAGATATTCCTGTAATAACTAAAACAGATGCTTTTCAAGTTATTGACCTATACAAAATTAGAAGAAAACAAACAGAAAGAAAAAAATTATGGCAAAGTCAAGTGGAATCAGAAGAACCACATGACATACATTTTGATGGACAAAAGGACGATTATTTAGTTATCCTCCTCAGTCCTGAGACAAATATCACGATGGACAACATACACTGTTTAAAATTACTATAAACCATCTTCGAACATGTTTCATTCTACATATCAATGCGTGTTATATGGACGCATTTACTGAAAAAGTCTAGAAGTATTTTTAACGATTTTAGAAGTGTTTAAATTATTTTAAATGATTTTCTTTAGTTTATCGTACAGGCGCTATATTCGTGAAGAATATTTGGAAAAAAATGTCTTGGGGATGACAAAATAGGGGGGATAGGACAATGAAAAGATTGTCTAGTAATTTTCTTTGTGAACGACGTATGCAGATCCGTGTACCTGTCACATGTTAATGTATTTTAAATAACACAATACATGTAATTAACAAACGAAATTGGTTCACGGACTCACTGATACGAAATGGCGCTCTGTGCAAGTGGACGAGGTTGGGGAGAGAAAAGGATGTGGACACATAGGGCGACTTCAACGCTGTTTCGCAACGTGGCTAACAGGAGTTGCGCGAACTACTAAACCTTTTCGCCCTGCAGCGATCTCGTCGTGGTAAGATCTCGGTTGTTCAAAAATAGCATAACATGCACAATAGTATTAATTTACATTTAAATTTTAACATGAGACCGCGAATTGAACTTATTTAATTATTTTCTTAATGCATCAAAAATCACTGAAAATTGAATTTTTCCCGATTTTTAATGAGCTTGCGCGATCGGAAGATATTCTCTAAACGCAATTTATTTTTTTTATTATTATTAAATAGTACAATATGTAAATATTTTTCACTATAGTGATAAAATATATGTATATGTAATATTTTTTAAAAAATTCTGAAAAAATCGAAATTTTTCAATTTTTTTGAATTTTTAGGTGGTTTGCGCGATCGGAAGATAATGTCCGATTTCAAAAAATTTTTTTTAGTTTTTCTTGTATTTACCAATCGCAACTTTTCCGCACTATAGCGATTCGGAAATAAAAACTTTTGTTTTTTCGCACCACCCTACTGTAAAGTACAGTCACCGCAAAAAAAAATCTTGACATTTGCGATTTCAGATGTTTTGTTAAATATCTAGAAAAATGTTTGAGGAAAGACTCTGAAACTCCAGATGTAATAACAAAATAGTACAGTTCATATATTTTCGAGAAGAAGTTTTTCCAAAATCCTATAGGGGACCGTCAATAAATTGAAAAAGAACGAATATCTTTTGGATAACCCTATCAAATCTAATGTAGCTACAGCATTCAAACTGCATATTATGATTAGGTGGCTTATGTCAATAAACTGTGTTCATTTTTATGCGGATAGCATGTGTACTCGTAGAGAAAATAAGGTTTTTATAAAAATGGTCTCAAATTTTGCCAAGTTTTTTGCTTATAATTTGCAGAGTTCTTAATAAAAAAACAATGTTCTTTTCAGAAAATATGAGAAACAATATTATACATAAAACCCTGCAATCAAAATTAAAAAATATTAATAATTGTGTGAAAAATGTGCAAGTATACTATATAAATTTTCACTGCGCATGTGTCAAATCTATAATCAGTGTAGACACTAATCAATGGAATATGGATACAGCCCCTCATTTTTTTGTTTCAGTTTGGGAATATCGGATTTTGATCTTATTCATTAGACGATAACTTTCAGAATTTTCACGCTATGATTTTGAAACTTTAACAAAAATTGCTCTATAGATTTAGCTAACACATTATGCAAATGAAATTTTTATAGATTTGACGCATGCGCAGTGAAAATTTGTTTAGTAAACTTGCTCATTTTTCATACAATTATAATTATTTTTTAATTTAGATTACAGGGTGTTATGTATAATGTTGTTTCTCATATTTTCTGAAAAGAACATTGTATTTTATTAAGAAATCTGCAAATTATAAGCAAAAAACTTGACCAAATTTGGGACCGTTTTTATAAAAACCTTAATTTTTCTATGAGTATACATGCTATCCGCATAAAAATAAAGACAGTTTATTGCCATAAGCCACTTAATTATAATCTGCAGTTTGAACGCTTTAGCTACATTACTTTTGGCGGGGTTATTCAAAAGATATTCGTTCTTTTTCAATTTCTTGACGGTCCCCTATTAGATTTTGGAAAAAAATCGTCTCGAAAATATATGACCTGTACTATTTCGTTTATACATCTGGAGTTTCAGAGTCATTCCTCAAATATATTTCTAGATATTTAACAAAACATCTAAAATTGCAAATGTCAATTTTTTTTTTGCGGTTGACTGTACACTAGAACGTCTTTAGATAGGACACACTAGAAGACAAAGAAAATATGTGTTGAATCCAAAACGCGATGTCACATTAAGATAAAAATATAAATAAAAAACATGGTAATATATCAATGAATGTTTTGTGGCCAAACAATAAACTGTATATGCGATTTCCTTAAAGAAAATAAGAATGTGTTACGTTATTACAATCAAAGTAAATTTATTTTATCGCACATTGAAAAATGAAAAAAATAAGGGATTTTCTTGAATATTTTAAGAATTATAACGAATGTTTCAAAATGTTCCATTGGCTTTAAATATGAATTAAAGTCCTTAATATTCTTTTAATGCAAGTTTAGTTTACATATAAAAACAAAACTATGCATAGAATTTTGCATACTATTTCAATAAAAAAATAAGAAAAAATATTTTTTAAGTTTGTGAAATTTTCAGTTTTTACAGTTTTATATTTTTGTATTTTATGCAAACAATTTCCATAGAACAACGTGCGTGTGCTCCGTCCACAATCCTTTCGCTTTTTTTTTTCTTATCTATTCCGAATGTCTAGCTTAAGCAAGGAATAAAGAGGCAAATATCCAAACCGTCGCCCCGGTCGGCACCGGACGAATTTGATAGCAAAATTGCAGAAATTAAGGACATCAGAAAGCGGGAGAGGCTGCGCTCAGGGCACTGAAACTATCAGATAACCTTGGGGATTCGAACTTAATATATATTAATGTAACCTTTAAAATTTCAAAATTATATTTAGTTTAAAAAAAACTATGCACGGTTTATTTGTATATGTAAGCCAGGCTGGCGTAAAAAATTTTGGAGATTTTAACTGATATGGAATGCGCATGGGGGATTTTGAAAATTTCTTCATGACGCTTAAAATAGTCAGGAAAATTCATTGTTTGTCTCCAATTTTTTTTTAATTTCTGTTTTGATAAATACGTGCCATACTTCATATAGTGTGCCTTGAATATTATTTATAGTGCAATTTAAAAAAACCCTAAAACATAAATTTGAAGGTTCGTTATCCCCTTTAAGTTACTTAAAAAGCGCAGATGACCGGGAGGTGGAAGCACAGACAATCAACTTATCAAGTTCACCGCTTAAATTCCTGAATCAATTTAAATTCGATTTGCATATTAAAACGCAATCAATCTTCTAAATCATATGTTCGTGGTAAACACCTGAAAACCTTATTTTAGCGTTTAACTCGTGGGTTTACCATTGTGTTATCCTGCACCCAAAAGTATAAAAACATAGAGGACTGGGAGCAGAAAAACTTTACGATAAACTTACGAATCAACCACTAAAATAATATTTTCAGGTGTTTTCCACCAAAATATGACTTGTCACTCTGATTGCGTTTTAATATGCGAATCCAGTTCTAATTAATTCTAGAATTTTTGATGAGTTGATTGTCTGTGCTGCTGCCTTCCGGTCTATTATTCATGATATTTCTGAAAACATGGCATGCATGGGCTATGTAATAAAGCTATAGTATTTGCAAAACACAAACTACAAAAGTACCTGAGTGAATACCAATCCTGAGTTTGAGAGTCTGTGTTGGTCTGTGTCTGATCCGAAAGTTTCTGACGGCTTCCAAGAGATCAAGAGCCATGCTGGCGATTTCGCCAGCGTGCTGCTCGCCGTTTCGTATAGGTAGTCCACTGACCACCATGTAGGCGTCACCAATTGTCTCTACTTTATATACGTCATAGTTACCAATTATAGAGTCAAATACAGTATAAAGATCGTTCAAAAATGCTACTACCTGTAAAAAAAGAAAAAAAATAACATTTTTTATAACGTGAATTTTTGATTAATATATATATATATATATTGTCCGTTAAAAAACTGTGAAGTGAAAAATTGTCGAAATACAAATTAAAGTATTCTTCATGCTTTTTTAGTTTTAAATATTAGTTCTAAAATACACTGAGTGATCAATTTATATTAATAAGCACCGTATAGTTTTAAATAAATTAGTTGTGGTATCACACTGCTCTCACTAAAGAGTTAAGCTACTATAAAAAAGAAATCTCAGAGTTCTTTTCCTGAGACTATAGTATAATTGAATGTTTACTGAATATACGGGAAAAAAATTGTTTGGTGGCCTTAGAACGTGAGATGATTACACGCGCAAGTAGGTAGGAGCCATGAAGAGAGTATCATTGAAAAAGCCGCAGCTTAAAATGTTTAAGGGCAAATGTAACTAGTGAACTGTCAGAACATAAAATAGGTCTCCAATTGCAATTTGTGTTCATCACCAACTAACGAGAAGTGGAATGGTAAGTACCCAGACTCTTAAAAGATAACAGAAAGATAATAGAGCAAGACATTTAAGCAGATCTTAAACAAGGATGGTCTCAAAGGATCTCTGAGCGGTATTCGCTGTACAGTGCATCTTTTGGAGTGTAGCATCATGACACACGCCAATATAATATGGGATGCGCTTCCTGTACATATGCGAATACTGGCTGTATTGGATATAGAGACCGAAAGGCTGTTTCAAAAACAGTTGTTTTCTGCAGCTTTAAAGTTTCGTTTTTCCAAAGTTGTTCAAGGATTCGACACTGGATAGTTGAACAAGTTATTTGGTTCGATGAATCATGTTTTTAGTTACACCATCCAGATAGATGAGTGAAATTTTGAGGAAAGCAACATGGAAGTATGGACATCAAATATGCTGCTACAATCCTTCGAGTTGGTGGTTGCAACTTGATAGTTTTGGGAATGTTTTCCAGACGTAATTTGACCTTTTAATTAATATTTCTAAGCAACGCCTGGATAAGATAATCAAAGCTATATAAATAAAATCTATATAATAAAAGCAGAAGTCGTATGACTGTCATTAACAATTTCGGGCTGATCGCTTTTACTAAATAAAATTAAAATTAAAAAGAATAAATGATTTTTTTTTTCTAAGAGAGAATGAGAAAAGAAAAAGAAAGAAGAAAGAAGTGAAATAATCAAATAAATAGTAGTACTAAGCAAAATATGTTTTTTTAAATAATAATGTGTAACAGTTAATGGGTTAAGTAGGTATCAAACAAAAAAAAGTACTTTATAAATTATTTAAAAAAAGTTAATAGACACTCACATTTCGTTATAGTGGCAGTTGTTTGCTCATATACATAAACATAATTTTATATTTGTTTATATGCATCCGCCTAAAAATAATACGTATTTTTAAAATGCTTTATGAATATTTGTATGAACATTTACTGTATTCTCTGATATACTTGTAAGCAATCAAATAATGTAAATACGAATATGCTTTATTTAATTGATACAAGTAATCGCACAGTACATCACGTTTCATTAAATATATAGAGGGGGGATTAAAGGATATCTCTTGAACTTAATTCTGTAAATTCCGCATCACTTATCAAGTATTTTATGTGTTATTTTAATCATCATATACCTCAAGTTAAAACCATTAAGGGTGATTCAAATATTTTAAAAGGCCGATGAAATAATCTTGCACAATTGATGAATTCAGCACAATGGATGTTGTATATAAATCTGGCTAAAATAGTTTGCCATATAGATCGTTTACATGCATGATATTTTTTTTTCTTTAGGCTTTTTAAAAATATTTTAAGTTTAAGTATTTGATAATTTTAATAAATTTATAAAGTTTTATACTAATTTTTTATAAATTAAAATCGTTTAATTCTGTTATTACAATCATAAACACATCTGATTTAAATAAAACTGAAAATTATAAATTAAAAATAATTATTACTATAAGTGATATGATTGTCAAAAGATTATGCTGTCCGTATCCTTAAAAAGATCACATTTTTAGGTGTTTACATACAACTTCCCTATACTACTATTAAAAATTCATGAAAACTTTACATTTTCGAGTTAAATAAAGAGTTAATATAAAATAATTAAAATTGTTATTATTAGAAATTTTACTATTGTTATCACGCGAACTTTTAAGCCAATTTCCTTCAAAAAATAATAAAATATATGCTAATAAAAACTTTTTTATGTGATAATACAACTGCATGATTCTTATATGTATTTGTTTTATTTACTTTCCTTATATTTACTTTAGATTCACTATACTTATTAAATAATACGTGTATCTCAAAAAAGTAGATTTTTACAATGTTCTTATAAGGAATTCATAATCAAAAAATGTTTTTTTTTCTTTATGTTAGTCAAATAGCTTTAGATATGAATATAGATTTTTAAAAAATATTTTGAAAAGTTATTATGTATAATGCAGTAATTCTAGGAATATTCTTTACGAAAATGTCAGTCACTGACGAACAATCATTTTATAATCTTAAACTGATTTTCAAAGAACGAGTTTCAAGAATTTGTTAGTATATTTTTGTTCAGATGTTTGTAAGATTTCCTTTATACAGTCGTCCCATTTCAATTACAGCAGTCTTCAGAAATGAAATGTTTGTCTACCTATTTATTTTCTTGTTTATTTTTGAGTTTATTAATTTTCATCTTCCTAAAAATTGAGAAACCGTCAAGAATTTTGAGTATGTTGCTAAGGTGCATAATACTACTTTATGTTTATAAAATGTCTTGGCATCATATACAGTCCGCATATAGCATAGAAAAAAAATAAATTTAATAAATATAATCCTTTTAGAATTTTTTCAAGTCATTTGGAATATTAATATTAATATTTTTAACTAGACACTGATTTTTTTCTTCTGTTAATAGTTTAGCAGTTTACAAAATATGAATTTTAGATTCAAATAGGATCCAAGAAATATGATAAACAGCTTCATTTGTCTGAATAAAAGGTATTTCAGAAAAAAATTCTGAAAAAAAAATGATAAAAAATCTCTATACTTTAAACACATGAACGTCTTTCTATCTATAACAAGTTCGGAAGGAGTTTTAATTTAGCTGCAAATTATTAACAGTTCATGAGAAACATAAAACTGCTTAAAACTCTGGTCTTCGTCAATTTATGCCATAATTTTGAGCAAGAGCTTAGTGAGCAGATGTGAGCTACAAATTGAAACTTCAACAGCAATTATTACTAGCATGCGATGAGTTTGTAACGTAAGATATGTTGGCATATAGAATCTCTGCCTATGAAATCGCTTTGAAGAATATGTAACGAAATGGTCATGAAAAATGTTAAGATTAGAATTGGGAACAAAGAGGAAAAATGTAGGTTGATAGGCAGTATACAACACTATGATTAGTGAATACCAATTAAAGACCCCCCCCCCCCCAAAAAAAAATGATATATATGTGAACACTGATTGTATTATAAAGGAATTCGTTTTTATGACTTTTGTTCGATTAAATGCATACTGTTCTGTTAAATGTAGAATAAAAATAATTTGTTAACGTTCTGTGTATTGCCATTGGGAATGTAATTTTTCTTTTCAAATTCTTATATCTAGATTGTCCTAAATCTTACCTTATGCGTAAAATTTTAAACAATACATTATTCCCAATCAATCTGTACTGGTATCAAATTTATACAATGATTTGTAACAAAATTAGAATTGGATTTTTATTTTTACTTTCCACGATGATACAAAATGTTCTAAAACTTAATATTTTGCTCGTATTTTGAACAAGAAAATGAGACTATTTTTTCAAAATGTGTTGATACACTACCTGGCCATTGAGGAATGTCCACTTGCGATTTTAGACATTTTGTTAAATATCCAGAAAGATACATGAGGGAATATCCCGAAATTTTTAGTGCATAAATATAATAGTATAAGTCATATATTTCCATTAAGATTTTTTCCCGAAACACCATAGGGGACTGTCAACAAATTAAAAAAGAATGGATATCTTTTGAATAACCCTATCAAAAGTAATGTAGCATAAGCGCTCAAACTCTAGATTATAATTAAGTACTTCATTATAATAAACTGTGTTCATTTTTATGCAAATAGTGGGCATACTCGTAGACAAATTAAGATTTTTATAAAAATGGTCCCAAATTTTGCCAAGTTTTTTTGTCATAATTTTCAGAGTTCTTAATATAAAATAACATTATTTTCTGAAAATATGACAAATGATATTATACACAGTACCCTGTAATCAGAATTAAAAAAATAATAAAACTTGTATGAAAAATGAGTAGGTTTACTAAATAATTTTTCACTGCGCATGTGTCAACGACATCAAAATTTCATTTGCACATTATGTTAGCTAAATGTATTGAGCAACTTTTGTGAATGTCGCAAAATCATAACTTGAAAATTCTGAAAATAATCGTCAATTGAATAAGTTGAAAATCCGTTATTTCCAAAATGAAGCAAAAACAAGAGGGGTTGTATCTATATATTCATTGATTAGTGTCAATATAGAATACACAATACGTGACGTATTACTACATTTGGATAAAACCCCTCTTTTAGGTAGCTTTCATTACAAAACGTAAAAAGCTACCTATTGCAGGCGTCCGGAGGAAAGCACTTCAGAAAATTTTGGTATATTTTCACCGATCATAACCCCCACACCCCAAAATCACCCTCCGTTCAATTGTTGACATATATATATATATATATATATCTGATTTTTGTCATGCTGTAACTAACGTATTTATGAACCGATTTGAATGAAACTTGGTATGTACATAGTACATACAAATGTCTCGACCGAGTTCGTTGGCCAAGATCATTCGCCATTTTGTTTCAAAATGGCGTCCATTTTAATTTTTTTTTAAATTAAAAATTAAAAATTAAATGCGAAAAAAAATTTAAAGTTGAAAAATATTTTTCTTTTATGAGTTAGAACTTAAAACAAAGATTCCAGAACACTTTTTATTTTGTCTATATCTTGAAAAAGGATTGAGT
The DNA here is from genome assembly GCA_964019185.1 of Maratus speculifer. NCBI lineage: Eukaryota > Metazoa > Arthropoda > Arachnida > Araneae > Salticidae > Maratus > Maratus speculifer. Next base: position 287,061,006 of record OZ025292.1, on the reverse strand, counting down.
TATAGCACTTTGAATTTTTCTTATGGCTGACATTTTAAAACGATCTGACTTTTGTCACTTGATAACACGCGTATTTATGAATCAATTCGGATGTAACTTGGTGTGTACATAGTACATACTGAGGACTGAATCGAGTTCGTTACCCAGTTCCATCCGCCATCTTGTTTCAAAATGGCGATCATTTAAACATTTTTAAAAATTTAAAATTTAAAATTAGGTACAAGAAAGTGAGAAATTGAAAAGGATTTTTCATTTATGCAATTGGCCTTGATACAAAGATTCTAGTGAATTTTTTATTTCGTTTGTATCTTAAAAATTGGCTGAGTTATAGCACTTTTAATTTCTAGTGTTGGTCACATTTTGAAATGATCTGATTTTCGTCACTTGATAACACGCGTATTTATAAACCGATTTGGATGAAACTTGGTGCGTACATAGTACATACCAATGTCTGGACCGAGTTCGTTGGCCAGTTTCATCCGCCATCTTGTTTTAAAATGGCAGGATATTAGTTTTGTTTTATTTAAATTTTAAAATTAGGTGCAAAAAAATAAGAAATTGAAAAAGATTTTTCTTCTATGTGTTTGACCTTGGTACAAAGATTCCAGAGCATTTTTTGTTTCATCTATATCTTGAAAAATGGCTGAGTTATAGCACTTTCAATTTCCAGTGTGGTTGACATTTTGAAACAGACTGAAATTTGCCACGCGATAATGCGCATATTTATAAACTGATCTGGATGTAACTCCGTGTGCACATAGTACATACGAATGTCTCCACTGCGTTCACTGGCCAACTTCATCCGTCCTCTTGTTTCAAAATGGCAGCCATTTAAGTTTATCAAAAATCCTTTAAATATATAATGATGTACAAACAAAAATTTAGAAATTGAAAAAAGGTTCTTTTTAAAGTATTTAGCTTAATAATGAATTCCGGAGTATTTTTTTTTTTTTTTTTTTTTTTTTTTTGCTTTGTCTTTACCTTAAAAAACGCCTAAAATATAGCAGTTTCAATTTCTAACGTGGGTGACGTTTTTTAAAAAATCAATTTGCCCGCGACAGCACTTGTATATATTAATCGATTTCAATATGAGTGTGCATGTGCACATGAATTAACATTTCGACCAAGTTCATTGGTTAGTTTTATCCATCATGTTGCTTTAAAATGGCATACACTTCATGATATCGTGGAGTTTGTCGACTCTCTAAATCGCTTAAAATAAAACCAAGTTGAATAAAAGATGACTAATATCTAAAAATTCCGATTAATATTCAGTCTTGACAAAAACTAGTATTCAGTCTTATAAAATCGGGCTCCATTAATTTGAGCTTCGTATGTTTGAATAATATAACTTAATTTAAAATAAATAAGTATATGAAAGCTACCTCTTCCTCCCGGCACTGCCGGAAGGACCTTTTTTTTGCTTCATTTTGGGAACAACGAATTTTGTGCTTCTTCTATAGACGATTACCTTCAGAATTTTCAAGCTATGATTTTGAGGCTTTCACAAAAGTTGCTCTATACATTTAGCTAACAAAATATGTAAATGAAATTTTGATATCGTTGACGCATGCGCAGGAAAAAATTATTTAGTAAACCTACTCATTTTTCATACAAATTTTATTATTTTTTAATTCTGATTACAGGGTATTGTGTGCAATATTATTTGTCATATTTTCAGAAAAGAATGTTACTTTATATTGAGAACTCTGAAAATTATAAGCAAAAAACTTGGCAAAATTTAGGACCATTTTTATAAAAACCTTAATTTCTCTTAGAGTATGCATGCTATATTACAATAAGGTATTTATTCGGGATAAGTTTCGGGATAATTCCTCATGTATTTTTCTAGATATTTAACAAAATGTCTAAAATCGCAAGTGGACGTTCATCAATGGCCAGGTAGTGTATATAAACAATAATAACAGCCAAATTTAATAAATAATTCGATCCATATAATTTGTTGAAGGTCCCCTATTGGAGTTTCGGGAAACAATCTTCATGGAAATGTATGACTTATACTATTATATTTACGCTCTAAAGAGTTTCGGGATAATTCCTCATGTATTTTTCTAGATATTTAACAAAATGTCTAAAATCGCAAGTGGACGTTCATTAATGGCCAGATAGTGTATATAAACAATAATAACAGCCAAATTTAATAAACAATTCTATCCATATAATTTATACTTACTTCCATAGGAGTACTTGAAGCCGACATAGATGTGAATCCTACAATATCACTGAAGTAGATTGTGACAGCATCGAACCACTCTGGAATGACTGCTTCCCCTCGCATTAACTGCTCCGCTACCGATCTGAATGGAATAGTAGATAAAATAATTTACACCCACTTGGTATATTAATTGTAAAGTTATTCAAATCAGAGGAATGGATCTTATCAAAAAAGGTAAAAATGAAATAAAATAAAATAAAATAAAAATTACGTGGACTTGTAAGGGACAGGACTCTTTGAGAACTTTTGAGGACTCTTAAAAAATCTTTGTAATTTTAACCTTTTACAGAACTATTTTGAGATATTATTAAAATATTTAATGAATAAATTATCCAATTCACTTTGATTGAATAATTTTTTTTTTAATGAAATTTTAAAAAATGTAATCCTTGTTATACTATGAAGATAAAAATATTTTGCAACATTCTTTTTCATATGCGGCTCTTAGAGGTGTTGTCCATAACTTTAAGGATTAGATTGAAAAAAAAACTAATTAAATAGAGGGGGCGGGACGCAATGCCATGAAATGTGTAAAAATAGAGTAAAAGAGACTATATATTTCAATATTTTTATTTGGAAAAATAAATTAGCAACATTCTTTTATTTAATTTCGATTTTATATATAAACATAGGATTTTGCAACCGCTTTTTCATCCACTTAGTGATACATTAGAATTACAAAAAATATGTACAAAGGTGTGTTTCTGATGACAGTAAAACATTCTAATGTTTTTAGAACTTAACTATATATTAATAAATTAATTTTAGTGCATTTTCCCATTAGCTGCAGGTTAAAAATTGGACAAATAACAACAACATAGAAAAAATGTTACATATAATAATAATGAACAATTGTTTTAATGCAAGAAAATATTCTATGACCTTGGATGAAAAAAACCATAATCCCTGGGGTTTAAAGATGTATTTAGAAAAACACTGAAATTTCTTTCCAAGAAATTTCAAAATCTTCGATTGCCTCGCACTGTTGGACTTCAAGTCACTGTTTTAATTTCTCCATAGACAAAATTATTTTTTCTCCTATCTCTCCCATTAATTTGAGTTTTCTCAAAGCATTTGTTTAAAAAAAAAATCGGTTAAACTGGTTAACGATTTCGCCTTTTCTCCTTTTCTCTGTCCATCTGAGAAATTACTTTTGTAATTATATCCCTTTTTTTCAGTCTATCATAGTAAAATAAAATCTTCTATTTCTTCTGTTTTTATTGCGTTTTCGTTTTCGTTTTCCTTTTCATTTACTTTTTTATTTAATTAATTTTAAATTGTATATGTATTTCTTTTTATTTTTCTTACTTTTTTTCTTTTCTGTTCATTTTTTCTATTATTTTAACAATATGTTCTTATTCTGAATGCACTCTTATGTGATTGGTGTTTATCTTTCAGCTAACGCCACCTGTCACATTTTTTCTAAACTCTTCTCTCTGCCGTTGCTGATAATTTTTTACGTTACTTTCTTATGGACACATGATGAAAGATGGGTTGTTAAAATATTTCTCTCAAAACGTATCCCGCGTTTTTTTTTTCGGTAGTTTGTATAAAATTTTATTATTTATTTATGATTTATCTACAGTTTTTCGGTGCTCTTTTATTTATGTTATCCTGTCTAAGTTACAGAAAAAGTGTGCTTAAAAGTGACATTTGATTTTGCAAGAAAAAAAAATATTTTTAAAACATTGTTTCGAATCTTAATAAAATTAAAATTGATATAAGTAACATTATATAAGTGATAATTAAAGTTATAATTAAGTGATAATTAAATTATACAACTGATAATTAAAAAAAGATAGATTGTCTGTTTTTTTAATGTAAAGAAAAGTTGATACTACTTGGTTATGCCGTAGACCAAAAAACTATCGCCAAATTACAAGATTAAATGGCAATATTGGTTGATCGTGAATGTCCCATTCAATGATATTAGACACGAAATATATGTTTAAAACCTCATCAAATGATTTTTATTTCGACTTTTTATTTGTATTTTGATTAATGTTTTACTAATTTATTTGTTCTTTCGTTATTTAAAATAAAAATTATGTCAATATGCTAAATTTGGCTATTAGTTTGGCGATTTGTATAATTTGCAAAATCGGTCGAAGGGATAACCAAGCAGTACAGAAAAGTTTTATACTTATAAGATATTCGAAATGATTTTTAATATTTATAAACAATTAAAATGATTTTACATTCATAAACAATTAATCTTTAAATTTTAAAATTATAAAAACAATTAATCATTCACCTAGGCAACATTCTGTGAAGGAGAGCTTCAGTCTTGTTCTGTTCTTCCGCTAGCTGTGAAGTTCTTTCTTCCACGAGTTGTTCAAGATTATTTGCATATCTTTCCATCATATCCATCATATTGTCTATGATGTTAGATGTTCTATAAACAGAGCAATTTTTAATAAACGAAAAAAAAAATCACTAAAATGAGTACAATTTATACGCAATGTTCAATAATTTATCAAATCTAATTAAAATTCAATAATTTATTAACTGTTATAAATATATGCATATAATAAGCGACATGATAAAAAAGTAAATTTTATATGATATATTTTACAAAATATTGAAACAAAAAATCTGCACTCTCACAATTAATCCTCTGTGCCCCTATGAGCATCTTGCAAATGGGTAAAATTCTAATGTTTTCTCTGCATTTTGTTTTAAATACTATGAAAATAGGATTTTTTCAACATAAAGAAAAAACTGAATTAAAAATGTGAAAGTAATTCTTGAAAGTAATTAATCATTCTACAATGTATTGAAAATTCATTAAATCAATAGAAATATATTATCTTAAATATTGCTTACATTGCAGGGAAACCTGGAGCTTAGTGAACAGAATATTACGTTCCAAACACTTAGAGGGTTAATGAGAATCATTTGCAAAACATATTTAAACAATTAGAACGGAAAAAGCGTAAAAATTCAGCTATATTCGATTGAGATGTTTATGATTCTTGCTTTATTATAGGTGCCATCGCAAAACTATCTATTGACGAAAAAGAGCTATTCCTTTAAAATATTGCACATAAAATTTATGGAGTTTTACCAATACGTATCAATTAAAGCTATTAGAATGCTCAAACAATAGCCATTATTTCACACAGACACTTGATATAGGTGCGGGAAAATTATTTATGAAGTGTTTTTAGTTTAAAAAATGTACTTTCAGAAACATTTTGCAATTTTTTTTTTCACATAAAATATACAATGGAAATTTAAGTAAGTAAGCTTTAAGGAATGCTGAAATATTAAGCTTTCATTCAAGGCATAAAGATTGTATTGTAAATTAGGTTAAACATAAACAGTGTTTATGTGGGAAGAGCTCGACCCAATCAATGTGACGCGACGGAAGGTTGACTATATGATCAAAACTCTCTTAATTAAATGTTTTCGGAAACTTTTTTATTATGCTTTATACATAGTGAAGGGTTAATGAAAAAATAAGAATAAAGATTTGTAAAAATAATGTAAATTTATTCAGTAAAGCTACTCTAAAAGGAAAGTATAGAAAGGGAAATGTTTAAAATTAATTAAAGGAAGATTGAAAGATTGCTATAGAAGCAAGAAAATGTTTAATTGAATATAAATTGGAAAATTCATAGGAAATTTATAGTGTGTTAAGAAATTATAAGAGCTCTTTGTTTTTGAAAATTAATAAATAAAGGTATTAATTATAATTTAATCACATAAGATATCAAAATATAACATATTTATTAAAATTAATCTTGGAATTGCTTTGAATTATGTAATAACTGAGTACGTTAACAAAAATATAAGCAATGATTGAAAAATACACAGTTAGTAAATTATAAGACAACTTGTCTAGAAACAAAAATAATATGTAAATTAATACGATATTGGTCCTCCATTTTTTACTTATAGCCTCAAACACTATTTTTCATAGAAGTGACAAGGTAATGAAGTACAGATTCAGAAATATTATGCCGTTCTTTTACAGTGGCTTATATATAAATCATTGGCAGATAAAAACTGTTTGTTATTAATAACAACATTGCGACTTAATATGCCCCAAAGATTTTCTTTTTTTTTTTTTTTTAAACCATTGCTGGGTAGATTTATATATATAGCAAGAAGTATTGGTTTCAGAAACATTCAGAAACATACCACCTAAAAAAAGTCCAATGATATCAAATGATCCTATAACATAGCCTGATATTGCGCTGATTTCATATGTCCCGAAATTCAGATTAAATCGAATAATCATGATTAAAAGATCCCCAAATCATTATTGATCCTTCCTTCATTTTTCGACTGAAGCGTTGTTTCGTTTCCTTCCTCGTATCATTCCCAATAGAATTTATAACCATCCGAACCAATGGCAAGATTAATTATTTTTTCATCTGAAAATGTCATTTGTTTAAATTTCTTGTCTCATGAAATGACATTTCTAGCCCATTATAGCCTTTCTTCTCTGTGATTTTCCATTAGTCCCGGTTTTTCAACAGTTTTACATATTTTGCATACATTTAAACATACTGATGCTCTAAATGGACTAACAGAGTCGATCTAAAAACGGCTAGAACCCAACGGGCTAACTTTGATCTTACAATCAATCTATCTAGTCATGTTCCACATCTAAACTCATTGGCTATGCAATCTGGTTCCAAGAAAATGCCGCTTAGAGTTGGAATTCTTCAAACTCATGTCTTGAAACGCACTCACTATGCCTAACGAAACTGACTAGGTTCTTGGGAAAACCAGAATTAAAAAAGCCAAAAAGAAACTAATTCTCGGGTATGTAAATAAAACCCCCTTATTGAGAATCAGCTTTACAACTCTGAGGAAGAACATAATGAGCCTGATTTCGAAGATCCTATAATATGCATTTTGCTTTCGTTTTTGCCTCTTGGTTAAAGTGTGAATACGTATTTGTGATGCTTTTAGTACTGGCACACACAAAATGTGATGGTGGGCAGGGAGGATGTATATATTGGGTTGGGGAAAAAGTAAGTTCGCTTTTTTTCGTGTTTTTCAAAATGAATTTATTTATATAAATCAAAAAAACTAATCAAAATTTATGTGCTATTTTGTTCGATGACCTTTTGCCATTTTTCTGGTAAAACAATAATTCCGTCACTGTAGAATTTCTGAGAGTTTTGAGCAAAAAACTGAACAAGGTGATTTTCACAAGCCTTTTTCGAAGCCAGCTTAACACCTTCAAGAGAGTACCGCATAGGGCGGAACAAATGGTAATCCGTCGGATCCAGGTCCAGACATTGGGTTCATCAAAACTTCCCAACAAAGCTCTTTCAGTTTTTGTCGAGTGACTAAAGATGCGTGTGGTTAAGCGTTGTCGTGATGGAAGACAGCGCCTTTCCTTTCGATCAATTTTGACCGGTTTTTTTAATTGCCTGCTTCAATCGCATTAGTTGTTTACAGAAGATAGTTGAATTGAAGGATTCGCCAGGTTTGAGCAGCTCATGATGGAAAATTCCTTTCCAATTCCACCAAACACTCAGAATCACTTTCGTAGGCATCAATCCGGGCTTTGCCACCGTTTGTGAAGCTTCGATCACGATCTTTTTAGCACATTGTTGTTATACGTGATTCCCTTTTCATCACCCGTAATGATTTGTTTCAAAAATGGCTCGATCTCATACCGTTTCAGTAGCAATTCACAAATGAAAACTCTGTCCATTAAATTTTTCACTGTAAGTTTATGAGGAATCCAAGTATCCAGTTTCTTTTGGCATCCAATTTTATGTAAATGGTTCAAAAGTGGTTTATGGTTGATGTTTAGTTCCGTAGCAATATCGAGGGAAGAAATATGTCAGTCTACCTGGATTGTTTTTAAAATTTCATCGAATTTTTCAAGGATTGGCCGGCCAGGGAAAGGTTCATCTTTAACATCGAAATTTTTGGGAGGAAAACGAGCAAACCGATTCTGACTTTGGCGTTTACTTAAGAACTGATTACCATAAATGCCACACAAGTTTCGATGAGCCTGCGCCAATTTTTCCCTTTTTGGAAGTAAAAAACTAAAATGTGACGAAAATGATCTTCTGAAATCTCTATTTTTAAAACGCAATAACTTTTGACTGGTTAAACAGATGACGCTACCTTTATATCTAGAATTTTCTAGAGACTGTTACCTTTCAAACGCTGTATAGTATGACTTAATTGAGTAAGTATTACTCGAGATATGCAACTTTAAATCTATCTATGTGGAAAAAACGAATTTACTTTTTCCCCAACCCAATATATACGACTACTGCAAATAAAATTAATAGGTAATATTTTCGTGATTGCTGATTGTTTCGGTTAATTTTTCATAATTTTTTTACATAAAATTTATACGTGGCTTATATTTAGGTAGTAATTTGAAAAAAAAATATTAAACTTTAAACTTTTAGAATTAAGTCAACAAATATAAAGAATTTTTTATCTTCCTTTTTTGTCCTTACATGTCTTAGTTTGTATTAACATATTAACAACTGTAAATGAATGAAATTTTATATGGCAAAACATTAAAATTAAACGTATAATTTACATTTAGATATTTCCCTCTGTCAATCATTAGGATGGAAAGAAAAAAATTATGCATAATTTTTAGAAAAATTTCATTTGAGAACATAGGTTTCTTCTGACAATTCTTTGGGATCACTCAAGTCACTAGTTAACCTGACAGTCTTAACCATAGAATCACACTCATATTTTTCGAAAAAATCAAACCTTTTGAACAAATTTGAGTAAATCTGATTTCGGGGTCTACAAATTACAAACCACTAAAACTTTTGTAACTTTTTATGATAAAAGCATAACTATGCTAGTTTTATATAAACTAATCAATAGCAAAAAAGATAAAAAATTTAAAGAGGCAATATATATGTCTACGTTTATATATATATATATATATATATATATATATATATATATATATATATATATATGTTTAAAAATAAATGTATAGTAGTCCTAGAACGGCATATATGTTTTTTGAAAAAATATGATACACTGGGGTCTATAAAACCCAAAAGTTTTTTTGGCTATTTGTTTTTTATTGATAACAAGATTGTATTAATGTTAATATAAATTAAACTATAGAAAATAGAAAAAAAAACACAAAGTAAAAAATGGCATTAATTAGCAAATTTTTGCATCTACCTAACTCCCTGCATCCAGCTACCCGAAAGCAGCGATTCCAAACGATTTCGAAATTGGTGTCGAATAACTGTTGGAATACATTGAAATAAAAAGGATAAGTTTATACTTAAAGTTTGAGTGACCAAGAAATATTGTGGAGTTTGTAAGACCTTAGAGTATAATTTTGGGATAAAATGTGAAACTTCGGCCGATGTTTGTGGTTTAAAAACATGCGTACGCGCAGCCTGTAATGGGATTGATGTGAAATAATTCTATAGTTTACCTTCTACATTAACAATAACTCGAATAACTGTTCTTCCAAAAATCCGAGGGGGAACTATTTTTGCTTACAGCACAATGGGCAAAACTGGCCGATACTAAGGAAAATTTCTCACTCTGACTATTTTTTCTACACATTGTTAAAAAATTTTCTCTGAAATTACAGAGAATCTACTGGTAATCCATTATATAAAGTCTTATGTAGATTAAAAAATCAGAGATTCTCTTCAATAGCAGAGAAATTATTCAGTAAATTTACACTAGACTCTGCAATTTTACATCGATGAAAATACACGACTCTTTGTATTTATTTAGTTTCTTATTTTTAACAACGATAATTCACTTTTATTTCCTCAAATTAGTAATTTTTTTAATTAAAAAGAATTAGGTGGTGTATTTTTGACGGCCGACTATCTGCGCTAGGTATATGGGCCCAGGGGGGAGGAGTGCCCTTCGTGGGGGTCTTTCTAAGGGTACCTAACCCGTATTTACGCAAGGTTCGAAGAAAACCACGAAAACTCCGAACGATTAGGCCGACAGCCGCGATTGGGTTCGAACCCAGCACCTGCCGTCTACCAGTTGAGTGGACAGAACCTCTCGGCCACTGGTGGGGATAAAAAGAATTAGAAATTTTCAAGTGGATTTGAACTGCTGTACCATTTAATTATTACAAGTTCTATACCTAGCCGGGCCGGGGTTTGATACCGAATTCGCTGAATCTTTTTTCACTGTGCTGTAAGAGCTGTTACAATTATATGCAAAGGATGTCTTTTACATTTCATGAAGGAAATACTTTTACTTTATTTTTAATTCACTTTTAATATTATCAAGCTTTATGTACACAGTGAATGAAAGAACTGCAAAGTGATTATCAATAAAAATTACCGCTCACTCCGCAGGGACAATGTTTCTCTTCTTAAATATTCTAATTTTTAAAGAAAACAATTTTAAACCAAATTTTTTTCTTAATGTTTCTTGGTAAAATGCAAAAGAATTTTAAAAGTGTGTATTTTTAATTACAGGTTACAACAACGATGAAACTATCTATAAATAAGGGCATGAAAATCCATATAGGGAATTTCAAATAAGAAAAGAAATGGCTAAAATGGTGACAGAAAATCTCAGTCGTATGCATTTAAGGGAGAACTTGTATAAAATTACAGAAAATATAATTTATTTCAGTCTTTTTACATAATTTTTTAACAATATACTCACATTCCGTCTTTCATTCGTTTGAGTTTTTCCTTAATGTGCCTGAAATCTGGCCTTATTTCAGGTTGTTCCGCCCAGCATTCAGCCATTGTCTGTAAGACATAGTCTTGCAGAGCAGCATCACTGAGGCTGGGCCTGAAAACTTCACCCGTTAAGATATCTGGACCATCACGGACGCGGAAGACTATCTCTAAAAAGAAGAAAGAATTAATAATTTAGATTGAAGGAAATAAACAAAAATTGAATGCTATTGTGTGAGATTCGAATTTATTGGATTTTGTTGTAAGGGAGACTGGGGCATATATGAACAAGGGGCTGATGTGAACATTTCCATTTTTCATTCGTTATTATATGTTTTTTATTTAAAAAAAATAACAAAGATGGTAGACATATGGTAAAAAAAAATTATGAAGCTTTTCGACATTTTGTTTGTTCTCAGGAGCCAAAATACTGTTTATTGATCTCAAAAGTAAAATCTCAATTCCAAGGGAATATATTTTTTTTAAGTTTAATGTATTAACATATATTATGGTTACTAATAACTATTACTATTACTAATATTACTACTAACTATTACTACTATTACTTTCTTTTTGATAAAAAGAATTTTCTTCTAAAATTGAGAAATACTAATAATCTGCCATTCTAACACTAGTGGGAATGTGGGACATTTGTGAACAGTGTAATTGGGGGCAGATATGAACAGTTCATAAGTTCCCCAATGATCACTCTGTGATTCTGTGATTGAACAGAGCGGAGGGAATGGTGCATTACAATTGTACATTTTGAGACATTTTACCAATTTATGTATATATATTTGTTTTTAAGTAAGGAGTCATATTTAAAATTCATATTAACTGGAAATTATAAAAAATACATTAAGTAAGTTTTGCTATTTTGATAAAATTATAGAAAAAAAACTTTTATAACAAAATAACAATAAAAAATGATTAGCGTGAGAATTCTGGGCTAAGTTTTGCGGAGTCTGTCATTATTTCGAACCTGGTAAATCTCAAATTATTATAACTCATTTCTGTTTGCTTTTTTAATTCATCGAAGCGAAATCATCAAAGTCTGTAATGTGGATTCCTATATTTCAGACAAAGACTTCCGATCGGAGTATGCACGCTGAATGTTATTGTTGCTCTATAAAGAAATCTAAAATTTTTGTAAAACATTCTATATTATTAGCATGTGATTTCAATTACGTTATTTTCATACGTCCTCTTATGAAGAATTTCAAAGCTGCTGAAAAAAAAATAGTTTTAAGTATTAAAATTGATGCTTTATATTATAAAACGACTTCATTTGCATCCACTATAGCATTGCTGTCTTTATTCAAAAAATCCGCCAAAGCAAATCTAGTGTTTAATAATTTATGTTTCTCCATTTATTTGCAATATTAATATAGACATTGAAGATTAAATATAACTATGTTCTATGAAAAATTCTTCATTTCTATTTTTTTTTTCAAAATTTGGATCATGTTATTACACACGTGTTAATAAAATTGCACTCTTCCAGCCTTTTGGTACGAATCGATGAATGCGGAGAAAATAAGTAGCACAATTATTCTTTAAAACACATTTTTGCAAAGAGATAGTAAACTAAAAATATAAAATTTGGCTTTATTTTATTCTGAATCGATTAGTACAACAAAATGAAATGAAAGGTAATTACAATTGTACAAGGCTTATATATGTGCAGCTTATGTCTTCAAACCTCATCTTAAAACCATGTTATATGTATTTTTTGATGTTTTCGTAAAATAACTTTTGTGATGTCAAGAAGTCTTCCATTCTTCTAATAACCATTACAAAGAGTGGCGCCCGACTCGAGGATGTTCCAAAACACATTCTGAAAGTACAAGTGATTCTTTATATATTTGATGAATAAATTTTTTATTTTGCTAGTGGGATGTCGATCCTCACAGCATTAATTTATATATTAAAAAGGATGCATGTTTAAAACTTCTAACGAATGTCAGATAAAAAGCGAAGTAGTATTACGTCATACGTGCATTTTAGAACAAAGCTGTTCCAATAACAATCGACTTGAAATCTAATGTAGAAATGTTTATTAGCCGGAAAAAAAGTGCAAGCCTTACTTTTGATTGCTCTACGATTATTGAATATTCTTTCATGCGAAGTAGGGGGAAATAAAAGGGAACACAATTCTGATATGCTTTCGATTTCATACGCACACTGAATAATTTTATTCTTTAGTGTTGTGAAAGATTCATTTGTTTCATTTTATTTTTATTTTATGTGGTTAAAAAAAAGTCATGACTAATGTATTAAATAATTTTTATTTTTATTTATTTTATTCTGTGCAAAAAATCTTTAAAGATTATATGTTTTTTTTATTTTTTATTTTATTTTATTTTATTTTATTTTATTTTTTTTATTTCTTTTACACTTTGAAACGTGTTAGCGTTTGGTATAATATGTTTAAGAAATGGAAAATGCAAAAGTCTTTGTGAAATTTCTGGCAAACTAGTTGACGTACTACAGTGTTTTTTTTTTTTTTTTTTTTTTTTTTTTTTTTTTTTTAAAGATAGAATTTGACGAGACGGATAAAACATAGCATTCAAAAAATTATCGTAGTTTACTGTAATTTTTTATTTAATTTTTAACGAAAAAATGAAGACATAAAATTCCACAAGCAATGGCTAACGATCCCATGGATGGATTAACTTCATTTTTGATTTATTTTAATGTTTTTGATAAAACTTAATATATATATATATTTCATCTTTGTATGTTTGATGATCGCTGAGAAATCGAATTTTTGTCATAAAGCTCCAGTTGAACATTGTTTCTTGTTGATGCTGTTGTAGTTATTTTACTCGTTGCCACCAAGTTTAAATAAGTATGATTTTTTTTTATACATGTAGCATAATTCATTCAAATTAAATAAATCACTTGAAAAACATAAATATTTGTTTTTATTGCGAAGCATTTAGTTTCAGTTCTTTGAATTAAGTTGTGAGCGCACTGTAATTATTTTCGTTCGACTCCTTGGTTTATTTTTCCGACATCATGCATTTTATATGACAATGCGATAACTTTCTTAATTATTCTAATACAACAATAAAAGTTTGGCAGCAAATAATTTGCTTTTCAAAATATAAAAATATCTTCAATTTTTATCAAAAAATTTGAATGACAGGTATTAAAAAATGCTCTGATGGGCAAAAGAAAAAAGTTAATATGTTTTTAAGTATGAAAAAGTGCTTGACATGTGCTTCTAATTAAGCATGAGAAAGGACAAGGGATCCCTTCTTGGCTGCAGCTTACTGTCAATGCCAAATTTGAAAAAATCATATTTGCGCTTTTTCCATATAAAAGAAATTTGCGTAAAACTTTGTCTTTCTTTTTAGTAAAATTTTCAATCCTGCTTTACATGTGAGCTGCGCTGTTGACTCTGCACTGCATACTGCACTGCATACTGCACTGCATACTGCACTATTGACTTTGCATTGCAACTACATTACAAATCAGTTTTCTGTGCAGTTCTATGCTGCGGGCATGCTTGGTGGCACCGCATGAGTATGATACGATACAGGAACTAACGCTTCTGGTACTATTCCGCCTTACATTCATGTTTAATTACGCTGCGTTTTTTTTCTGGCTATGTCTTTGCGCTACACATTTTTATCGTATTTGTGATTGATTTCATTTATTATAAAAAAAGAGCGCAAATATGTCTTTTTCAAGTTTGGCATTGACAGTGAACTACAGTCAAGAAGAGACCCCTTGTCCTGTTTCATGCTCAATTAGAAGCACTTGTCAAACACTTTTTCATATTTTAAAAACATATTAACCTTTTTTTTTTTTGCTTACCAGAGCATTTTTTAATGCTTGATATTGATATGGTTTATTTAAGTGAATTTATGGGTTATACTAATTGATTTAAATGTATTTATGTGTTTAATAATTGAAACGTGATTATGTTAAAGTTTACAAAAGGTACTTTGCAAATTTGGTAATAATGGCATATCAGTAATTTGGTAATTACGTAAGTATTTAGTTACATTTGTATAATTAAATCATGTTTATTGCTTCAGTAAGAAGAATTGTTGTTGGAATTTTGTTACAATATTGTTTATATGTTTATTAGTTATCAAAACAGGTTTTTTGCTTTAGTAAGAAGAATTTTTGTTTAAATTTCACTGCAATATTGTTTATATGTTTATTTTGATTATTTTGTTTAACTTTTGGTAAGGGATTTTCCGTACTGGGAGCCAAAGTTTGCTTCGGGTTTAAAATTAAAATTAGGAAAATGGCGTTTTAGCTCGAGCGAAAAAGGAAGATTTAAAAATTTTGGCTGAAGAATTAGGGGAAACTGTAGATGTATCACATAAAATTGCTGATTTACGGATTTTAATAGAGAATAGTCCTAACTATAAAGAAGATTTTGTAAAGGAAATGTTAAATACTATAATAAATAGTAGAAAGGAAGAACAGGCGGAAAAAGAGCGTCGGTTAGAACAAGAAAGAGCTTTCGAACTTGTGAAATTAAGAATCGAGAACAAAATTGATTCCAGTGATTCAATTTTAAATACTTCTAATGAGCAAAATCTCAAATTTGAATTGCAAAAAATAGTTCCTAAGTTCGATCCAAATAATGACGATTTTAGTATTTTTTTTAACATTCTTTGAACGCCAGCTAAAATTTCTAAAATTTCCAGAAAATATTTGGGTCACACATTTAATTGGTTCGGTCTCTAGTGGTATTGTTAATTTGATAGCCAGGGAACCCGAAGAATTATTTCAAAACTATGCACATATAAAAACAATGCTTTTGAAAAGATTTAAATGTAACGCATGATTTAAGGTCTATGATAAATAACGATAATTTTGTTCCCGAAATTACCCCGCACCTTAAAAATTTTGCAAAATTTATATTTAGAGTGCACGATTTAGTCGAAGAGAAACAAGATAAGCGTACATTCTATGCAGATAAAAAGCGCCAGCCCGGTCCAAATTATGGTCCTGGAGATCAGGTGTGTGTGGCCTTACATCCAGTTAGTAACGCTAAACAAAAACACAGTGCCAAATTCATACCGCGCAGAGATGGTCCTTATACCAGCTTAACTCAAACATCCTTAACAACCTATGAGGTTGCTCATCTAAGTAATTCGAAGATTCCGGTAGGTACTTACCACACATCCGCACTCAGTCCATATCAAGGTGCCGACGAACTGCCCGTACAACCGCTACGAAAACCGCCAAAGGTTTCTGGTTCCTCATCGAGACGTTTTCGGAACCAGAGGGGGGGGGGGGGGAATGTAACGCACCATTCCCTCCGCTCTGTTTCTCAAAGCCCAGAGGGCGCTGTTTGCCTTTTGGTTCCTTATGCGAAACATTTTTTTTTACCTCCCCCCCCCCCCCCATGGTAGTTGTGATTAGGCCGGCATAAAAGATGTCACGCCGTTGACACTTAAAATGTTGAACGCCTTAACCAGGGTGTATTTTACTTATATATGTGTAGTTTATGTCTTCAAACCCTATCTTGTAATCGTATTATGTGTGTTTTGTGATGTTTTCGTAAAATAAATGTTTTGTCCAGAAGTCTTCCACTCTTCAAATATCAGTTTATACAACAACAACAATTCAACAATACAATTAAATTTCTTTTTATCTCAAAACAATCTAAAGGTCATATGCAGTACAAAAACAACACAATGGGTTGCTACGTAGTATTTAGGATGGAATAAATGCATATAAGTACTAAGAAGATATTTTAATATTCCAGAAAATATCGACTATATAACTGTAATTTATGAAACTCGAGGAACAAAGGCAATCATTTTGATATCAACTGTTTTTTAAATCCACCAATTCCTTCCAATTTTATTAAGCAATAAAGAATTTTATATTGTATGCTGTGAAAACCTTTATCCCACTTTTCTGCTCGCAGTCTTAAAGTTAAAATCCTACCTTCTGCAGAAAGTTCAATTTTATTAAGCAATAAAGAATTTTGTATTGTATGCTTTGAAAAACCTTTATCCCACTTTTCTGCACGCAGTCTTAAAGTTAAAATCTTACCTTCTGCAGGAAGTCCAGTATTTCCAAACGGTCCTTTTCTCAAGACAATTTCATGCAGTATAATAGCAAACGAATATACGTCGGATTTTTGGGTGCCTCTTGGATAATTTTCAGGTGCTCGGAGGATTTCAGGAGCCTTCCAAAGAAGTTCTGAGAAGAAATAAATGAAAGGAAGAAAAATTACCTAAACTTTAATAATTATTAAAGCTAAATAAAAAATTAAATTTAAATATAGTACTTTGCGGAGCAATTGTGAATGTAGTTTAATAATTATTATTTGGAGGGAACTGAGGCACATTGATAAGTTTTTTTCTAAGAATTTTTTTGGTGTCTAGAA
Source organism: Maratus speculifer (assembly GCA_964019185.1). Classification (NCBI taxonomy): domain Eukaryota; kingdom Metazoa; phylum Arthropoda; class Arachnida; order Araneae; family Salticidae; genus Maratus; species Maratus speculifer. The sequence goes on along the minus strand of OZ025292.1, from coordinate 287,043,764 downwards.
AGCAGAAATAAGTTATTTTACCATATTGTGTCAGCAAAACTGGTGTAGTGTGTTATAAAAATTTACAATAGTTGTTTTGTATATTTTTTTGCATATAATTTTTAAAAAATAAAAAAAGACATTTGTATTAATGTGCCCTATCTCCCCGGGCAGACTGATACACCTCATGAGGCACTTTAATACGTTTGAGAAAAATGCAGACATAATAACTCCAATGCATATTTTTTATAGAAAATTCATCAGCAAACCATTCTACATTTATTTATAGAAATTCAAATCACCCACAATTTATTTGTAAGTAATATTAAAACAGTCAAAATTAAATGAACAATGACTTGATGTTCTGGCTATTCCTTGTCTGATTGTTGGCTGTGGTAACTTTGTCATATCTGATACTTCAACCCCAGCATTATCTTCTTTCTTAGGAAAGATGAAAAATTACAAAGTTTTCTCTTTATAAATAGGTTTATAAACAGAAAATAAAGGATAATGATATTAAAAATTCTGTTAATAATACAATTATCCTTTGTTGTTCTGCAGTTTGTATCTCTTACTTAACATTTCTCATCTCGAAAATACATTTTTTTCTGGAAAATCGATATAAATTCGAGATTTGCCAGGCTGCCCTCCTTTTCTTTTGTGTTAGTTCGACTAGCATTAGATGTTGGGTAAATTCGTACGTCTTTTATTTGTAAAAATACTATAAAATCTATAAGAACCTGATTTTTCTTTTAAAATGATCAGGAAACTTTACACTATAGAATGAATTAAGGATATAACAATCACTCGAAAAAAACATTATTAAAAAAACTCTCAAACTTAAAAATTAAAAAACCCCTAAAAAATGCAACTTTTTTGCATTAAAAATACTCAAAATATTAATTTATCTAAACTATATTAATTCATTCTCTAGATAATGATATTATATGCATGCAAAAAAAATTAAGCCATTCCATCAAATAGTTTTTTAAAAATCTTGGTGTTAGTCGTCAAAAATCAAGTTTTGAGAAAACGCGACTTAAAGTTGAAATAATATGGTTGCGGCTATGAAAGTATTGATACATAAATACTTATAACTCCGTTAAAAATGCAAATATTTTTATGCAATTTTTGCATTGCGTTAAGAATTAATTGAATAATCAAACTAGATCATAAAAAAATCGATTTTTTGAAAAGTTTTCAACCTCTGAGCCCCCTTAAGCGATATCCTTATAATTCACTTCATATAAAAAGTAATGAAAAAAACTGTTCTAAATAATTGTTGGAAATATGTCTTGGAGCTGCTGGTCACTCATTTGTTTGAATTACTCTCCGTAATGGTAAGTCTACGGACGTATGACGAATTATTATATTCAAAATATCTCCTCAGGAAATAAATATTTTAACATCTTTTTTAAGCGTTATTTTCTTTAAGAGTGTCAATTTTTTTCTTAGTTTTCAAAATATCTTTAAAAGCTACGTTTAATTTCATATGAAGTGTTAAAATTTTACCCCAACTTTGTCAGCGTTTAAAACATAAAATATTAAATTAAGCAAACATTTCAGAAATATTTTGAGGACGAAGAAAAAAAAATAACTTCCTTTAAGAAGTTAAAATTATTAATTTCCTGAGGAGATATTATGGATATAAAAATGCATCAAACGTCCATAGACTTAACATTACGGAGGTGAATTCGGAAAATTAGTGATCAGGAGCATTACGTGGAAATTCATTAACGAAAATCTGCTCTATTTTCAATGACCCAATATTTTCAGAATAATGTACCCCAATATAAACAATTTTGCCATTTTTTATTTATCGTGTAAATTTGAAATTTTAGAAAGAACAGTGCTTCCTTTTAATATTGGTACAAAAATATTTTTAGTTTAGAAAATTTAACTATTTTTGGTTTTCTATAACGGTGTAAATTTACATTTTTAAAATTAAAAAGACTGCCCTTTGAAGTGGTCGTAGTGGAGCAAAATTTCACCCTCCTCTGTGGAAGAGCTGTTGCAAACCGCATGTAATCGTTACTCTGTAATGAAAGTCTCTCGCTCTAATAAAAATTACCGAATCATTACTTGAGGTTTGATTAATTCCTCGTTAGTGCATCAATGTATGTACTGCAAAACTAATTAAAACGAACTTCAAACGCTTCCTTGATTTAGGGACTCATAAACGCAGCCATTTAGTCAGATACGAAAAGATAGGAGTTAAAGTTCGGACTTATTATCTGACTCGGAACCATTTGTTCCCATATTTGTATCACTTACAAATTTTTCGTTTAGTCGTTTAATAACTTCAGCATGCATCTATTCATTCGCGGAAAATGTCAGTGCGAGAATTTCGAGGAATGTTTTCGAAGTCACTAGGTCAATACCATAAAAAATGCTTGCTATGAGATCGTTTATTTTTTATGAGAGTGTACTTTTTATCTTACAGATATGAAATTTTACATGCATTTTTAAAATGTGGAAAAGTATTTGATTTATTTAATTTATTTTATTTTAACTAAAAAGGTTATTAACATTTTCATGTATATATTTCAAAACAGAAATCTTTGATATAAACAATAAAGAGACAACATGTGATTATCTTTTATGATATTAATTAGGCTAATTTTGCATAAATTATGTATTTATGTATTTAATCTTTTAAAACTTCTCATAAATTTACTGTAAAAAAAGAACAGAAACTTATAGTAGAATATAATAGAATGTTCATTATAGCTGCATTTAAGAAATGATAAAATATTTCTGGAAAGATTTCCATTTGAAGGGTCGTCATATAAAAACATTCGATTGTAATTTGAACTTACTTTGATACAAGTATCAAAATACGAAAAAAATCATTCGATTTCATACGTTACTATTACCATCAATGCTGATTTCATGATTTTATGTATTAGTCTGAGTTTATGAATGTGTCAGAAAGTGCGGTGAGTTGGGAAAAATGTTTGAGAACTAGCCTAATGCTAATTTCTGTTATAGGCAAGTTACGTTGTCACGTGTTTTACTGATTTCAGAAAGTAGTGGACATCTCTATCAAAATACTCATATGATATTTTACTCTTTAATATCTTTAATATAGACAGCAATATACTTGTTGAAACGGCATCGTAAGAAATCACCGAAAAATTCCATTTTAGACAGATTTTTTGTCTTAGCAGGGGAAATTGCATTGCATTATTTTCACGGAAATTTACTTTGGAATACTTCCATTCAAGGTAGAATTCCACTTATATAGAATGAATTTATCTATTATTTTGTTGAGACATTTTTTCGCAAATTTTTGTTACAGAAAAATTTCATACAAAATCTCAATATGGGTATAAGTAACGGTAACGAATTCGTGCAAAGATCTCATGTATGGTTTATAATTAGATTTTCTGCGGTTTTGTGATCGTATATATTTCATATGTAGTATTTTAGTAGCCCAATTTTTTACTTTATACAATTTTAAATCACTGCAGATATATAGACAGTTTTTCCTTAATTTTAAGGAATTGTGAAAACTAACAAAACAGCTATCTGAAAATTAGAAACTATGCTGAATATATGTGTACCAGTATTTACGATTATTTTTAATAACCGTTTTGTAAAGAGTGATGAATACTTTCTAGCGAGTAGTGAGTTTGAAAATAACGAATATACAGGGTGTCCGAAAAGTCTGGAAACGGCCGAATAACTCGAGAAATACATATGAGATTGAAAAACGTAAATATACGTGTTAAATATTTTTAAATAAGCTACTCTGTGATACCAAATTTGACCTTCGAAACCGACCCCCTGGGGGTCAGAGGGGGTCCAACTTTGAAATCTTAAATTATAACCCCCATTTTTTATTGCAGATTCGGATTCTACGGACAAAAATACGCAACTTTTGTATTTGATGTTTATTTCAAATCTTCGTTTATCACGGTGTAATCGAGCATATTAAATCGATACATATTCCCGCTTTTCCAACGGGATTTTCCCTAATCGAAACTGATTGGGCAGAATTTTTGACGTCAAATTCCTCGTCATTTGTAGGAATAGCGCTTCCTGAAAATCACCCGTGGCGATTATTTCAATAGTGCTACACTGTTAAAAATTTGACCCATTTGCTGCAGCGTCACTCCACAGCTATTATAAAATATCTCTTTTGTGGCCAATGAGAATGCTCCATAACACAGTAAAGTAATCGTTTTCTATAAAAGCGGTGGAGTGACGATGCAGCAAAAGGGTCAATTTTTTACAGTGTACTTTACTGTGTTATGGAACATTCTCATTGGTTATGAAAGAGATTTTCTATAAAAGCTGTGGAGTGACGCTACAGCAAATGGATCAAATTTTTGACTGTGTAGCACTACCGAAATAATCGGCACGGATGATTTTCAGGAAACGCTATTATTGCAAAAGACGAGGAATTTGATGTCATAAATTCTCCCCAATTAGTTTCGATTAGGGAAAATCCCGTTGGAAAAGCCGAAATATGTATCGATTTAATATGCTCAATTACACCGTGATATACAAGGATTCGAAATAAACATCAAATACAAAAGTTACGTATTTTTGTCCGTAGAATCCGAATCTGCAATAAAAGATGGGGGTTATAATTTAAGATTTCAAAGTTGGACCCCCTCTGACCGCCAGGGGGGTCGGTTACGAAGGTCAAATTTGGTATCACTGAGTAGCTTATTTAAAAATATTTAACACGTATATTTACGTTTTTCAATCTCATATGTATTTCTAAAGTTATTCGACCGTTTCCAGACTTTTCGGACACCTTGTATATGGATGCTCATTTTCTCGCTATTTTTGCACCACTACGGTCCAGTGAAGATCTCTGAATATATAATCTGTGATATAAAGGGACCAACCATTAGTAACTCCGCAATTAATGATTTGGTTAATGAGCAGCTATTTTAATTTATTTTATTTTCAATGATGCAAATTTGTGGAATAATCTGTCCCAATACAGGCAATTTAAATAATTAGGATTCCCTCGAAGGTGCAACATTTAAATTGTAAAATTAAAAGGGCTTACTTTTGTAGTGCTCGTAGTCGAGGAAAATTTCATCCTCGGCTGCGGTGCAAAGCTCCCTCAATCCATAGTCTGTGATCCGGAGCACCCACCGACTTGTTACTACGCAGTTTGAGGACTTGAGATTACCATGAACTTTCAAGTCTGAGTCATGTAAGAAGATCATACCCTGTCAATGAAAGAAAGAGACTGATTCAAACAGGTAAAAAACAAATAAATGAATGAATAATAATAATAACAATATAAGACAGACTTGACGAGTTTATAGTTTTTGAATTTTCATAGATAATTTTTTGAAACTCAAGATTTACATTGAATTAAAAAGCTACTGTCCCATTGCAACATAATATTCCTTTAAGTTAAATAAGCTATGATAAAAAAAAATTAAAAAATTATTTTTTTTCTTGGTTACTTTTATTTGATATGTCTTTATGAAAACTTCAAAATATTTATGAATTATAATCAATAATATTCAAAGTGTATTATTCACAGTGTCGTGTACAATCCCCAAAATTTTCTTGCTAGTTTCATGAAATTATGACCTTAGTTTTAGTAGTTTAAAAAATTTAAGTTTTTAGTTAAAAAATGTATGTGTTTAAATCGATTTAAAATATTTTCAATGAATTGTTTTCTAAAAGGATAGAAAGATCAAAATACTTAATACTAAATGAAACGAGTTTAAATCAGTTTAATTTAAATAAGTAAATTTTGTCCATCGACAGTTTTATCAAATATAAACATATTTTCGATTTCTTGAATTAAAAAGTTTTATTATAGAGGTAAGAACAACAATTAAATTGTTGAGAAATTTATTGTTCCTATATGTTTATCGCAATATTCTTTCAGTAAATTGTACATGGTAATATACAGATTGATTTTCAAAAATATAATCATATATAAATCTAATTTAATTTTCAACATAGGAAAAGAAAGTATAAAATGTTCGTTTGAGTAAACGTTAAAATAAATATATTTGCTGCTTGCAAAATAAAATTCATTAAAAGTTTTTTTCGATCCTGAAATTAAATAATTCAATAACTGACATATGAGTTTCTATTCAGAGTGGTGTTCGATAGAAACTAAATATACATATATGCATATGCATATATATATATATATATATATACAGGGTAATTCAAAATTATATGGACAAACTGATATGACAAATCAGACATACGACAAGGATAAAAAATCACATAGCAACATAGGGCCGCAAACCACTTATTGAGTCACAAATACAGGGTGTTTCATCCTAACTCAATTTGGGTTGACGGTAATAAGTTTCAGAAAACTGAAGTATATTTTAATAAAACATTTAAGAGACATTCTCATCTTTGTTTTAAATGTGATAACGCCAAATAAAAGTGATAGAAGTGTGCACTATGCGCGCAATATGCACTTGGCATCACACATTATGGACTGCGATGATCAGTTTATAAGGTATCATCGATTGCTTGAGCAATATGTTTTTCCAGATCTTTTCGTAACGTTATCACATTTCACGCAAAATAAGGTACATATCGTTGCATTTTCCTTATAATATTTTTAATTTCTCCGAAATTATTATTTTCAAATCGGATGTAATTAGAATGAAATACCCTGTATTTGTGACAATAATTGGTTTACGGCCCTGTGTTCCTATGTGATTTTTTATCCTTGTCGTATGCTTGATTTGTCATATCAGTTTGTCCACATAATTTTGAATCACCCTGTATATATATATAATTTTAAATCACTGAAATAGGATTGCATACGTTATATTTTCATTATGACTTTTCTGAAACTGTAAGTCTAACAGCTTTCAATTTCGCATAGAGATAACTTCTAAAACAGATACGCATGAATACTTAAAAAAATCAAATTTTAAAGATAAAAAAGAAGAAAAATAAATTATTTGCCATACCATTGGTAGACATAACTTTAGGAGTAAAACGAGAAAACGTACGTACCGTAAATTTTTATAATTAATTCGTATTACTTAAGGGGTGAAATAAGTTTTAAAATTTAAAAAAATCTATTTTTTTTCTTCTGATCAAATAATACAACATCTCCAACCTGTTTAGAATATTTTAACAAATTTCCTAGATAATCGTTTTTCCTAGATGGTGTTTAAAATTAAGCTGACATATAACTATTGTTAGTCCATCTCTCTCTCTCTCTCGCTCGTACAACTTTTTAAGGGTCACTTTAGTTTAACCCCTTGTGTACACATTTATTTGAAAATGTTCTTTCGTTTGGAATTATTTAATTTGCTGATGCGAAATCCTAAATAACTTCTGGATACTTAAAATATGGAAAAGTAAAACTTGTTCCTGAATCGGAATCCAACATGGGTATAAAACTTGGCCGAAATAGGCAGGAGGGTACGTGCGGAAGGAGGATAAACATGGGATACTCATGACTGAGAAAAAAAACTGAGACTAGGACTCAAAAAGTATAAGAATTCGTCTCAGGCAGGAAAGAGTAAAAGGATGCACTCAGTGCTCTCAAATGGTCCGCCAACTGAACATCAGAATTTTCTTAGATAAAAACCCTTTTTAGATTTATCTTGCAAATCACCGAGAAACCATTTTTAGAGGTTAATTTTAGCACAAATTCGTGAAGAATTTGCTAAACCTATCATGAAATTTTCTGTTAAAAATTATTGATATTCAGCTCGCGGATCATATGGGAGCCATGTGCACTGGACATTTTAGTTATGCAGGAGGACTTTTGTTTTATGGAGCTGAAATCGAAAATTCTTTGTTGTGAATAATAAAAAAAAAAAACTTAGATTTATTCTTATTTTAAAATTTAAAAATATTTTTCTAAAAATACCTATTTTTTTTTAGCCGAGGTGCACTACTTCTCAAAAACTGATGAACCGATTTTATTCAAATTTTGAACACTTTTTTAAAATAGGATTGACTAGTGACTGGACGAAGTTTTCTTTTTCGATTACATAAATTCCTTAACTAATTGATGGTTAGATTCTCGGAGACCTTCGCGTATGCCAAAACCGCAAATGTTGAGATTACCTTCCAGTGCATAAAAATGGAGTTAGGTTTTATGATTTTCTAAAACGGACAAAGCAACTGAGCCGTAAAAATATATTTATTAAGCAGCAAAAATTACATGCTTTAAATAAATTTGAAGAATTATAAACTTATTGTACAAAGTTTGGTTGCTGATTGATGTCTGAAAAAAAATGATATACGATTGCTTACAACAACAGAGTTTTTGTTTAGGAATTTCCGCATAAGAAAAAGTTTCGATTTCTTTTTTGAATTGAAGATTCCTCACAGATTAAGGATATCTTTCTATTGATTTTTTAACAAGTTATTGTTGAAGCTTTAAACTTTTCCATACGTTTTTTTGCTGAAAAATCTTCACTTGCTATAAAAATTTAAAATTACAGAAAATATAAGATTTTTTTTTTTTTTTTGCATCAAATCATGTTTTGCACATCTCGGAAGTACTGATCTATATTTTATTTTAATATTAAGATTGAATTTGATTGAAGTGTATAATAATTTATGGAATTGGGGAAACAAAGCGATTTCACTTTATATATATATATATATACATATATATAACATATATATATATGTGTGTAAAATAAAAGTGAGGAAATAAAAGTGAATAAAAATAAAAGTGAGGAAAATTTCAATTTCCTCACTTTTATTTTTGCGAATAATCAAAACTCGCGAATATTAAAGGATTACTTTACAACTAATTTTACAAGACTATGCGTAATGTAAATGGAATCAAAAATTGTACTGTTTACATACACCTCTGCCGATAATTCAAACTGCAATTTTTATTTACATCTTTCATTCAATCCCGATATATATATACAATATGGCCAGTAATTGTTACTTGAGAATTTAGACGGTTTGTTAAATATCTGTTAAAATGCATAAGGAATTATCCTGAGACTCCAGGTGTAAAAACAGAATAGTATCTATCATATTTCCGAGAAGCTTTTCCCCCCTAAACACCACTAACAAATTTAAAGACCGCTAACAAATTTAAAAAGGATGAAAATCTTTTGATAAACCTCTAAAAACTAATGTAGTTAATGCATTCAAACAGTAGATTACAATTATGCGGCATTTTTACGAGAGTAATATGTATATTTATATTAAGTTATTAAGTTATTAAGTTATTTTTTTTTAATTAAAAAAAAGAGTACCAAATTTCCCAAAGGTTTTTTTGCTTATAATTTGCAGAGTATTGAATATTAAAAAAGTTTTTTTCCACAAAATACGACAAATAATAATTTATACAATACCCTCTAATCAGAATTAAAAAAAGTTATATAAAAAAGGTGTGAAAAATGAGAAGATTTACTAAACATTATTTTACTGCGCATGCGCAAATGCAATTAAAATATCACGTGCATAATGTGTTAACTAAATGTATATAGGAAATTTTGCGAAACTTTAAAAAACATAGTTTGAAAATTCTAAAAATAGAATAAGCTGAAATTTCGTTTTTCCAAGAAGGAAGCAAAAAAGACGAGGGCCTGTATCGAAATATAATAGAACGTGGAATATTTGTTTATGATAATTAGTGGTACGAATCAAAGGTTACTCGGATACATCCCTTGATCTTTTTGCTTTCTTTTGAGAACAACGGATTTTGAATTTATTCTATGGATGGTAGTTTTCTAATTTTTCAAGCTATGTTTTAGAGACTTTCACAAAAGATGTTTTCTACATTTAGTTAATACATTATGCGCATTATATTTTTATTGAATTCGCGCATGCTCAGTGAAACAATGCTTATGCTTAGTGAACGTGCTTATTTTTAAAACAATTTTTATGATTTTTCAATTCTGATTGCAGAATATTGTGTACAACATCGTTTGTCACACTTTCTGAAAAGAGTTTTTTTTTTTCATATTAAGAACTCAGCAAATCATAAGCAAAAACCTGAAATTCAGGACTGTTTTTAATATAACCTTAATTTTGCTACGAGTATTCATGCTATCTTCATAAAAATGAACTTAAATTATTACAATAAGCCATTTAATCATAATCTACAGATCTTGACGGAAATATATTACCTGCATGATTTTATTACATTATTTATAATACGATTATTTAAATGGTAAATGAATTATAAGAGATGTAAATATGTAGCATCAGAATAGTATTATTTTGTTTATACCTGGGGTTTCAGGATAACTCATTATGTATTTTTTTAGATTTAAAAAAACGTTGAAGATCGCAAGTAATTGGTTATCTTTGGTCATATAATGTACTGAACTATTACTTGATTTTTTTTTTCTCCAGATAAATCCTGACTACCAGAGGATCTTTTTTTAAGGGTCTTCGAAAATTATGTTCTACGTCTAAATTTTTAAAATTTTTAAATATAAATTTTATAAAATATTGTTTAAATATTTATTTTTATATACTTATAATTTTGAATAAAATATTTTATTTATTATACAAAAAATAGAGAAAATATTCTTTTAGTAATTATCGAAATCCTTGTAGCCCTTTATAGGTATTTTTATTTTTTATGGTGAATCAAGATGTACTAATACTATGTAGGCTGTTCAATAAGTAATATGACTAATTTTATTTCTGCGAAATCACTCACCGGAATTTTAACTTCTGCGGCATTTGTTATCTGTGTTACCAACAGCAACAGATAGATGACGTGTACTGCACAGGCTCATGTTCCTGACTATCACATGATTGAACTAAAGTGTGTTTACGGGCTCCTATGGGAGGGGCCAGTTGTCGAAATGGAAGTGTCGATTGAACAACGGTATGCGATTAAATTTGGTGTTCTTCTGCAAAAATCAGCATCGGAGACCTTTGACATGATATAGGAAGCTTTCAACGACGAAGCAATGTCGAGGACAAATATTTTTCGCTGTCATAAAGGAAGGCAAAATGCGGAAGATATTGATCGTGAGGGACGACCTTCAAAGTCCATCATGTTTTGCAACAGAACAACGTAGAAATTTTACCACACCCTCCATACAGTCCTGATCTCGCTCCATGTGATTTCTGATTCTTTCCTCCAATTAAGAAGCCATTACAAGGCAACCATTTTGCAAGCAACAAGTGTGTTAAGGCTATAGAGGCGGTTTTTGAAAAAGCTCTCAAAAACGGACTTTTACATGTTTTTAAGAATTGGACAGAACGTTGGGATAAATGCATTACGTTGCGTGGTACTTATTTTGAAAAAGACCATGTAAAGAATGACGATTAAAGGTATCCTATATTTTTTATAATTTTAGTATTATTACTTATCGAACAGCCCATGTAAAAAAAAGAAATCAAATTCTCGTTTGAAAAATGAGATTCAGAGAAAAATACCTCTGAAATTATTCTGAATCGATTTTTTCATTATACAGTTACTGATAAACTGAATTCTCAAGTACAAATTGCATTGTAACTGCGTTTTTGGTTGGTTGCGTTTATGAAGGCCAATTATCAACACATCGGATATGGGCCCTAAGGGGTTGGGTTCCCTCCCTAGGGGTGAGATATTTCTAAAGGAACGTAACCCGTATTTATGACAGAAAATCCAAAGTTCAAAGAAAATCACGGAAAACTCCGAAAGATTAGACAGACGGGCGGGATAGGGTTCGAATTCTGATCCTCAAGTTAGAGGTCTGCACGGGCCCGGGCTTGGCCCGTGGCCTGTACCCGGCCCGGCGGAATCGTTTCGAATTTTCTAACGGGCCGGCCGGCAGATTTAGAATAGTTTTTTCAACGGGCCGGGCCGGCAAAAAAAATTGAATGGGCCAGACGGGCCGGGCCGATAAAAAAAATTTTCGGGCCTGCCGGCCCGTTCTGCAGATTTAAGCAGAAACGATAAAATATGACCTATTTTCAACGAAAATAGTTTTAACGAGAATAAGTATAAATGTGGCCATACTAGTTTGACAGCATCAATAAAAAAATGCACAGTGTATCGGCATCGGAGAATTACATTATGTGTAACCCGTTTTAATATTTTTTTAGTTAACTTATGCCGGTCCGAGATCACGCTTGCATTATTTTTCTACATATAGACTGGCCGGACCGGTACTAGACTTAATTATTGGCAGAAAACATGATTTGTAAAATTATTAACAGCAATAAAGAATTTATGTTAGCTTAATCTTCGGATATATATTTCTTGATGATTTTTAAATTAATTTCTCAATAATGCGAAAGTTTGACACATTTTCTGATTAATTTTAAATTGTAAAAGTATAAAAGTGATAAGCCTAACTATTGAAGGGATTTTGAATCGAATAGCGTTTTTCATTTTTGGTAAATAAAATACTTGTATAACCTTGTTGAGATATAATAGTTTCTCAAATGATTGCAGGTTTTTCTCCCGTCCCTTGCTATTGCTTCCGGAAATTCTATTCAAAACGCTAATTATGACAGTATTTTATTTGTTTGCAGTATTCTTAAATTGCTTATATCAAAAAAATGGATAACGCCATTCGATTATATAGTTTCTGAATAAAGATATCTGTTAATCTTATGCGTTTCTGAGAAAAAAAAAAATGTATTTTGAAATGTATCGGGAAGAAGCTTCTTTGAATTTAAGAATGAATTTGGATTTGAAATCTATAATAAAATGATATAGAAATATATTCATAAATCTTCTTTTATTAAACAGCTTCAAAATTAACGATGGGTTTAGCTTTCTTTCTTTTTTCTTTTATTCTAAGCCATAATTATTTTTTTAATGAATCTTTAATCGAATATTGAAAGCTTAAGAATCTAAGTAATCATTAATGTTGTTAATGTGTATTTGCTGTAAAATATACTGTAAAATCACTCCATAGATATGTGTGCAGTATTCTTTTAAGGAATCTTAATTATATCATAAAGATCTGAATTTTTTAGAAATCGTAGAAATTGTAACGGGCCAAAACGGGCCGGGCCTGTTTTCGCTGGTTTTTGTACGGGCTGGGCCGGGCCTAAAATATAAAAATTTAAACAGGCCGGGCAGAAATAACTTTCCTACGGGCCGGGCCGGGCCGGGCCCGGGCCTGGAAATTCCGGCCCGTGCAGACCTCTACCTCAAGTCTATCAGCTTTGAGAGCGGAACCTTTGGGCATTGGTGGGTTAACTGTATTTTTGGTAGCGGGTGGCTGCAAGTGAGTCGTAATGAAGGTTTTTATGATTAATTTAAGCATAACATTCCCCTAATACTGTTGAAAGATAAAATTTAATCAAAATCTGACTTATTTTGTAACATCTAAGTTATTTCTGACATTACTAAATCCCTCGAATATTAGACATATAAATACCATATGGCATATTTTGACAATCATTCGGCTTTGTTTGTAATTAACACGTTGTGATATGGCGCCAAGGTTAAGGCGCCTCTCACGCGCCAGCGCGTGATGTGGGGTGATGTCCAATAGCCAGTCACGCGCTGGCGCGGGGAAATGTTTCACTGATTCTTTGTTATAAAAAGTAAATCGGCTTCTGGGAAAAACCCACTTCTACAATGCGGCATTAACTATCACTACATCTTCATGTAAGCAGCAGCGAACGTGCTAATAAAATACCAAAACAAATGACATCATGTCAATGAAACAACAAAAAATAATTCACACTCACATTTATCAATAATTAAAATGTAAATAATGAAGAATATTATATTATAATAAATGTAAAGTCTCATTTAAACAAATTCCTACTTAAATTTATTTATATTTGGAAAAAAGTCATTTTTAAATTTGGAAGCACAGAGACACATAACTTAATAACTGGACCAGTTATTAGCTTTCACATACCAGAGAAATTTTCTTATGTGCCACTTTCGGAATGTTCGCCATAGGTTAGAACAAACTAATAATTTCAAAAACATTGTGACAATAAAGATGGCAGTACCTAATATCAATAAATGTTAAAAATTTGCTATGAAAAATATATTTTGGGATAAAAAACTTTTCTCAAGCCAAGACTGAAAATACTAATTCTAATAATTGAAAATTATATTGATGATTGTAAATTTAATTCAAATCATACAATTATTTGTCATCAAAAAATAGAATTATAAGAATAGCATTAATTATTTTAAAAAAGAGTGTATTTGAAAGTTAATAGCAGAAAAAAAATGAAAACATACAAAATAAAATATACATGTACATACCGGGTGTCCCAAAATTGACTGATGGATTTTAAAATTTAATAACTTGCAAACGGTGACAGCTATTTAAAAAATTTTTGCAGCAGGGTTATGTACAATGTCAGGAGGTTTTTTGCAGTAATTTTCTATTTTAGTTCGCATATCAAACAATAGGTGGTGCTGACGGCGATTGAAGGCCAGGTCAACGCTTCACTCAGCACTGATCACCTGGCCTTCAATCGCCGTCAGCGCCACCTATTGTTTGATATGCGAACTAAAATAAAAAATTACGGTAAAAAAAACTCCTGACATTATACACAACCCTTCTGCAAAAATTTTTTAAATAGCTATCACCGTTTGCAAGTTATTGAATTTTAAAATCCATCAGTCATTTTTGGGACACCCGGTATATACCTTCATTACTGTGCGCTGCGGACTTATCAATGAGAAACTAATCATATATTATATATAGAATAGTTACACCAACACATATTTATTATATTATAACATTCGTATTGAATACGAATTAATATTTTCTTTAATGATTAATTAGTTTAGTTTTAAATAAATAGTATTTAATTAGTAGAAAAGGAATTTTCAAAAGCTAATTGCTTCATTTAAATTCAATACCTAATTACTTTTAGTTGTTTTTATTAACATCCATGTAGTTATATAGTGAATTTTGAAGAACATGAGCGTAGGGGCTTATTATGACAAATTTTTACTTATTAAAATAAATTATTTTGTGTCTTTGTTATCTCCTGTAACAAAATGATATAGATAAAAGAATGGAATTTCGTTATAAAAGGATGGTTTGTTAAACTATAGAGTAAAAACATTAGATATTTTTAAACTGTGTTTTTTTCTTTTTATTATTAAAAAGAAAGAAATTTAAAAAAAATCGATATATTTTCATTTTTATTTTTTGGTAAGTAATAATATCTGAAATACATTCTCAAAAGGAATTTTTAAAAAGCGAATTATTACAAAAGTTACAGTAGCAAATATACCTCTGTAATTAATTATCTATAAAAATAAAAAAATCTGAATTTCCATCCAATTGCTTGATTCCATTAATTTCTGAATTGCTTGAAAACTGCCCGAGCAAAATCCTTTCATTTAATTTTCATAGAAACGTAAGAAATTAAATTCCCTATGCCGCTACGTTAGAGGTCTGCATGGGCATTTCCAGGCCCAGGCCCGGCCCAGCCCGTTTAAATTTTTATATTTTAGGCCCGGCCCCTACAAAAATCAGCGAAAACAGGCCCGGCCCAGCCCGTTTTGGCCCATTACAATTTCTACAATTCCTAAAAAATTCAGATTTTTATCATATAACTAAGATTCCTTTAAAGAATACTGCATACATATCTATGGAATGATTTTACAGTATATTTTACAGCAAATACACATTAACAACATTAATGATTAGTTAGATTCTTAGGCTTTCAACATTCGAATAAAGATTCATTAAAAATTAATATGACTTAGAATAAAAGAAAAAAGAAAGAAAGCTAAAAACATCGTTAATTTTGAAGCTGTTTAATAAAAGAAGATTTAAAAATACACTGCTCAAAACAATTAAAGGATATTGCAGTTTTAGGTGGATTTTGTATCTGGGAAACTTTTTAGCTGATTGATACATGGTCGACAGACATAGTAGGTTATATGAGAATAAATTACACATGTTTGGCAGAAAAAAATGCATTTTATTGCGCATTTGTGTACAAAAGGAAAAAAAAAACACAATTTGTGCATATGAGAAAAAAAGAATAAGAAAAGGTGTTTTCTTCAAAGAAAATCATTTTCAGTAGGGGGTATGGTTTCCACGGGCGGCCAGCAACGTTGAACACCTTTGAAGCATGGACTCAATGAGGCTATTAATGACGAGTTGGGGTATTCTGCCCCACTCTTCCAGAAGAGCTCTTTCCAGTTCTTGGAGAGTTTGTGGGGGTTGTTGGCGGCCAGAAACTCGTCTTCCTAGAGCGTCCCAAATGTGCTCGATTGGATTCATGTCTGGAGAACACGCTGGCCATTTCATTCGAATGATTCCTTCCTCGAAAAAGAAATCCTCCACCAGGTTTGCACGATATGGCCTGCAGTTATCGTCGATTAAAATGAAGTTATCTCCGATTGCTGCAGCGAAAGGGACTACAATAGGTCTGAGGATCTCATCCCTATATCGGCGACCAGTCAGAGCTCCATCTCGAATGATGTAGAGGTCAGTGCGCCCGTCAATGGAGATGCCACCATACACCAACACTTCTCCACCGCCAAATCTGACACTTTCGTGCACGAACGCAGGATTATTCCTACTGCCACGGTCCCTTCAGATGAAAATATGCCTATTATCCGGTTGCACAGAAAAAAGGACTCGTCAGAAAACAGAATATTGCTCCATTCATTTCTCTTCCAGTTGACATGCTCGGTTGCCCACTCCCTGCGGTCGCGACGATGCCTTGATGTTAATCTAACACATACTATCGGTCGGCGAGCATACAGACCTACAGCATGAAGCCGGTTTCGGTCAGTCTGAGTTGAAATCGTGGTGCCTGTAGCCGACCGAAGGTGTTGTTGGAGAAGAGTAGCGTTCATGTTTCGGTGTCCCCGAGCAGTTAACGCTAAATACTGATCTTCAATGGGCGTTGTTGCCCGTCTACGACCTTGCCCTGGTCTTCGGCCTGCACATCCACTCTCCAAAAAATGGTTCCAGATCCTGGAAATGACACTTTGTGACACTCCAATGGCTTGCGCTACTTCGGCTTGAGTTTGGCCTCCTTCTAACTTACCAACAATTCTCCAAGCTCCTGAATCTGTCAAATTACTTCGCTGAGACATCATACTCATCGAAAAAACAAAGCAATCACTGAATGCCGATCATCCTTGTCTTCATTCTCTTTTATCCAGTTGAATGTCAAATTTCATTCGCTGCCGCTGAAGTAACGTTTTTGATGTCGAACTCAAAATTTGCATACTCCACAGTTTGAAAACCAGAAAAATTTGCATTTGTGATTCTCTTCTTTTATTTTCGGCAAAAAAATTTCGTTCATATCTTTATTTTATATAAAACTTCAAATATCCTTTAATTGTTTTGAGCAGTGTATATTTCTATATCATTTTATTATAGATTTCAAATCCAAATTCATTCTTAAATTCAAAGAAGCTCCTTTCTGATACATTTCTAAATTATTTTTTTTTCTCAGAAACGCATAAGATTAGCAGATATCTTTATTCAGAAACTATATAATCGAATGGCGTTATCTATTTTTTGATACAAGCAATTTAAGAATACTGCAAACAAATAAAATACTGTCATAATTAGCGTTCTGGAAAGAATTTCCGGAAGCAATAGTAAGGGAAGGGTGAAAAACCTGCAATCATTTGAGAAACTATTATATCTCAACAAGGTTATACAAGTATTTTATTTACCAAAAATGAAAAACGCTATTCGATTTCAAATCCCTTCAATAGTTAGGCTTATCACTTTTATACTTTTACAATTTAAAATTAATCAGAAAATGTGTCAAACTTTCGCATTATTGAGAAATTAAAAATTATCAAGAAATATATAACCGAAGACTAAGCTAACATAAGTTCTTTATCGCTGTTAATAATTTTACAAATCATGTTTTCTGCCAATAATTAAGTCTACTACCGGTCCGGCCAGTCTATATATAGAAGAATAATGCAAGCGTGATCTCGGACCGGCATGAGTCAACTAAGAAAATATTAAAACGGGTTACACATAATGTAATTCTCCGATGCCGATACAGTGTGCATTTTTATATTGATGCTGTCAAACTAGTATGGCCAAATTTATACTTATTCTCGTTAAAACCATTTTCGTTGAAAATAGGTCATATTTTATCGTTTCTGCTTAAATCTTCAGAACGGGCCGGCAGGCCCGAAAAATTTTTTTTATCGGCCCGGCCCGGCCCGTTTATGTTGTTTGTCGGACCAGCCCGGCCCGGCCCGTTGAAAAAACTATTCTAAATCTGCCGGCCCGGCCCGTTAGAAAATTCGAAACGATTCCGCCACGGGCCACGGGCCAAGCCCGGGCCCGTGCAGACCTCTACGTTACGTACGACTTTCGAATATTTTTATTCGTAAATCTTTTTATAAGCATTTTATGGACATTTTTATGAAGCAATTTCATATTATAATGCAGAATTTTATATTGAAAATATTTAAAACACCGAACTCTATAGCGGGACTACTTGTCATATGCAGCACCTCTGGAATGGCCGGTCGGGCAGTCAAAGATTTGTGCTGCTATGTAAGCATAATTTTAGGTAGCTTTCATTACAAAAAGTAAAAAGCTACCTATTGCAGCCGTCCGGAGGAAAGCACTTCCGGAAAATTTTGGTATATTTTCACCGATCATGACCCCCAGACCCCAAAACCACCCTCCGTTCAAATGTTGACATATATATATATATATATATAACCATATATATATATATATCTGATTTTTGTCACGCGATAACAAACGTATTTATGAACCGACTTGAATGAAACTTGGTATGTACATAGTACATACAAATGTCTCAACCGAGTTCGTTGGCCAGCATCATCCGCCATTTTGTTGCAAAATGGCGGCCATTTTAAATTTTTAAAAAAATTTAAAATTTAAAGTTTAATGCGAAAAAATTAAAAGTTGAAAAATATTTTTCTTTTACGTGTTAGAACTTAAAACAACGATTCCAGAACGCTTTTTATTTTGTCTATATCTTAAAAAATGATTGAGTTATAGCACTTTGAATTTTTCTTATGGCTGACATTTTGAAACGATCTGATTTTTGTCACGTGATAACACGCGTATTTATGGATGGACTTGAATGAAACTTGGTATGTACATAGTACATACAAATGTCTCGACCGAGTTCGTTGGCCAGCATCATCCGCCATTTTGTTTCAAAATGGCGACCATTTTAAATTTTTAAAAAAGTTTAAAATTTAAATTTAAATGCGAAAAAATTAAAAGTTGAAAAATATTTTTCTTTTATGTGTTAGAACCTAAAACAACGATTCCAGAACACTTTTTATTTAGTCTGTATCTTAAAAATGATTGAGTTATAGCACTTTGAATTTTTATTATGGCTGACTCTTTGAAACGATCTGATTTTTGTCACGTGATAACACGCGTATTTATGAATCGATTTGGATGTAACTTGGTGTGTACATAGTATATACGGAGGCTTGAATCGAGTTCGATACTCAGTTCTATCCGCCATTTTATTTCAAAATGGCGGCCATTTCAAATTTTTTATAAATTTTAAAATTTAAAATTAGGTACAAGAAAGTGAGAAAATAAAAAAGATTTTTCTTTTATGCATTTGACCTTGATACAAAGATTCCAGAGCATTTTTTGTTTCGTCTGTATCTTAAAAAATGGCCGAGTTATCGCATATATATATTAATCGATTTCAATATGAGTGTGCACGTGCACCTGAATTAAGATTTCGACCCAGTTTATAATCAGGTTCTAATAATTTGAGCTTAGTATTTTTGAATAATATAACTTAATTTAAAATAAATAAATAAATATATAAATATATGAAAGCTACCTCTTCCTCCCGGCACTGCCGGAAGGACTATTTACATTTTTTCTTGGTTTACTATCATCTCTATTGATTTTATTTCTTCTATGATGACACGTTCTTAGTCTAGTAATAACTTTGCTTTGTTTTTAATATACATCATAGGAAGTGTGGCACTGACGAATAAGTCATTAAGACGCCACACTAGTTGCTGAAAAAGACCGGGGTGATAATGTAAAGTCTATGGGGGCATTCTTACCAAATATCTCGCTCAAAGTTTAATATTTTAACATGATTTTTTTCCTGCGTAGGATAGCTGAGGACGATCCACTACCGGCCTAGTTTTTACTTTTTCAATTTTGGTGTCGGATTAAAAAAATATTTTAACTTTCAGAACCGGTTTGAAGCGATTATGAGACAAACTATCCTGATATAAAAAGAATATAACCGAAATCCAAAAAGTAAAAACTAGGCCGGTTTTGGATCGCCCTCAGCTATCCTACACAGGAAAAAAAATCATGTTACAATATTAAAATTTGAGCAGATATTTAAAATGAACGCTCCCACAGACTTTACATTATCATCCGGATCTCATTCAATCAGTAATGTGGGCTCTTAACACTACGCTCCATTATTAGAATAGAGCACTAACTCATTAGTCCATTTTTTAATGCAACCTCATCAATTATAGTAGGCACAGGTAACGGAGCAACCACTTTTCTCAATATTAACAGTATATGTTTAGACTTTTCACTATGTTTTTAATCATTTTTATTTATTTTTTACGACACATATTTTATGAGCAATACTTATCCCATTTTTCATGTTTCTTCGTAAGTGTACATGGGATTTCATTTTTGTCTATGATACAGTTAAATTCTTGTCATGAAATTAAATAAAATAAGTAGTTACTTAAATAAAAGTATAATTCAGTAAAATTTGTAAAATTTTTGTGAAAAATTAAAAAAGAAAATCGAATTGATATATGATACCTCCTTTTACCTTAGGAGAGAATCCATGTTTTTCTATATTTCTTTCACCATAACTTATCAGTATACATTGAATCACTTTTGGTTATTCTCAAACTTTTCTCATACATTTATGAGCTATATTTTAAAAATATTTCTTTCTTAATTTAAACAGAACTTATTTTTAAATGTGAAAAAGTTGCATTATTGGCATGAAATTAAATAAAATCACCAATCTAAGCAAAATAAACTTATCTATGAATAATCCTTACCTTTATGAGATCGAAGACTAGAGAAGCTATAAACATATGATCTAATTTAATGTCAGAATTTTCTAGTATATCCTGAAATAAAAATAACAAAAACAAAATCCATTAATATAGCGTAAGGTAATCCATATTAACTGCCATATTAAATATAATTAGGTTAAGCACTATAAATTCCAATATTTAATTTTTAATAACATTATATTTTTTGTCTATTCGTGGCCCACAACATTTCGAAAAGTGTTTGATTATCATTTTATTAAAAAAAAAAACTTTTTTGATTTAAATATATTATTACTTGAGAAAGTACTATACTTTTTACTAAGAAAATACCCGAGAAAGTATTATTGACCTTCAAAAATCGCCTGCTATTTCATGTTTGTGTTATATTACACATTAAAAGTTCGTATTGTCTATTTACTGAAGTCCAGCAAAAACAAGGTGGGGCGTAAAAATTTTTAATTTTACCTTTTTTAAAAGCGATCGATAATATTTTGAGCAATTAATTACTGCTATGAAGTTAAATATTAATTCAAAACAAAACAGGTATGCGCATTAGTAATTGTAGTGTATCAAGAAAATGTATTAGTGAATTCAATGAATTGCAAATAAATCATGGAAGATTATAGAAGACAAATTCATACAAATATATGAATGCCGGTTTAATTATTTTTCCTATGGATTTTTAGCATATGAACTTTCTCTTTGTATTACATAACTTTTGAATTAAAAGACTGGTTTAAAAAATCTTGAAAATTATTGTGACTATTGCATTTGTTAAACAAGCCAGTAATGTACGTCGCGAAATTTGGGGGGGGGGGCGAATTAGAGAAAATTAAACGCATTGGGACTGATAATGGATATTAGATTATTGTAATTATTCGATTAATTCAGCGCGCCATTGATAAAATGCACACGGGTGCTTATAAGATAAAAATAAAACAGTTAGTGAAGTTAACATGAAAAAGGCGGTGGTAAATTATTACATCCTACATTACGTGTTTCTTATAGCATATAAAAAAATCCTTCAAAATATTTCACTTTATCTTTGATTGGGAATCCTCTACCAAAGTTAAAAATGCTTTTGACCGCTAAACTGATCAATGTTTAAAAAAAAAAAAAAAAAAAAAAAAAAAAAAAAAAAAAAAAAAAAACTGTCAAATAACGTTTTAGTTTTTCATGTCTTTTACATAATTTTTAATCTTTTATCACCAGCTTTTCAAAACAAAAATTTTTGCTTAGTTGAATTAGAAAAGCTATTTCAGTAGATTCTCGGAAATAATCAACAACAATATCGATTGTGTTTTTTATCATGAGGATTGGTAAATTTTCTAGAATCGCCCATCACTAACCATATCCTAAGCAGCAGTTTTAGGTAGAAGTGTGAAATTCAAGATAATAAACTCTATTGAAAAATTATTAAACATTTATTCTAGCGATTTTTGAAATTTCTCTCGTCCAAAAGAATTATCAATAGATAGAGTCTTAGATAGAGACATGAAATCGAGGTATCTAATCTAATAAAGTAAACTTAAACATGTATTTTTGCCAAGACTTGTCCTTTTATATATATATATATATATATATTTTTGCTGCTAATTGTCGAAAAATTCTAATTATAGATACTTAAACGTTCTTATCTTTATATCCTCACTCGCGCCTTATCAACTTTTTCCAAGTAGAAGATATTGTTATATGACTTTTCGACTATTTCCCTTTTAGCCTTTCTTCGGTTTTAATCATAGATGTCTTGTGTTTACTAAAATCCTTTTTAAGCATATTAAAAAATATTTTAATGATCAACTGTAGGACATTTGATTGTAGATTCTTGGAAATAATCGATGACTGTATCGGTTATGTTTTTTTTATAATGACAATTTTTTTTCGATTAGTAAATTTTCGAGAATGACCTATCACTATCCATATTCTTACAGCAGTTTTAGGTAGAAGCGTGAAATTCAAGATAAGAAATCTATTAAAAAATTATTTAACATTTGTTCTAGCGATTTTAAAAATTCCTTCCGTCCAAATGTATTAACAAGAATTTCGAAAATTTAGGCCACTCCTTCATACCTCAGCAGCAGTTTTAGATAGATATATGAATTTGAGGTTACTTTATCTACTAAAATAAATTTAAACACGTATTTTATCTATTTTAGAAATTCACATCTAAACGGATTTACTGGAATGATCGCACGATTAGGATATTTCGCCATATGTGAGCAGCAGGTTTAAATAGAAGCGGGAAGTTCAAGATAACAAACCTACTAAAAAATAGTTTAACTTAGGCACTTTAGTCATTTTAGAGGTATTTTGTCTATTATATCGTCAACATCAATCTTGAACAGGATAATGTAATGTCATACGAATACGACAACAGTTATGGGTGTTTGTTTGGATATTAAGTTTTTTTTTTTTCTTTCTTTAATTTTTACTAGATGTATTTCGTTTGATTCAATATTCCTTTAGGGAAACTGACCGACGTAGCGGGCGAAGACTGCTGATATGCATATATTTATCTCTATTTACAAGCAATATACATAATATTTAATACATCGCAAAAAGTGCTTCATTTTAATTGCTGTGATGTTCTATACGAACTTAAAAAGTATTCCGTTTGGATTTTATAAATCTTAACATATAATGCTTTTTTAATCGTTGATAAATAAATTGATATTTCAAGTAGTTTTTTAAGCATAACCCAATATTTGGCTGAAGAAACTTTAATTTTAGATTCGCATATTTGAGGCTTTTAGAAATCATCTTCTGTTGAAAGTGTTATGGGTTCCTTTTTTTTCAAAACTGATATCACACACAATGTATGTATATACATATATTCAAGATTAATTTTCGAAAAAAAAAAATGAAATGTAACCTATACTTTTTTAATATAAGTCAGTTTCTAGAAACTTTTCATAAGTGAATATTAAATTATACTTTTATAGTCTCAGTTTGATTTTTTTCAAAGTTGCTTAAAATATCATTGACATTCTAATCTTACATAAAATAATTAAATACAGATACTTATATACAGTGTCTCACATAAGTGATGGGACACTTGTGCTTTACAAAAGGAAACTAATAAAATAAATTAAAAAAACATGTACACATTTTTTTGTGGGTGTGTTTCATACTTAAATTTAGTAAAGATTATTACATAACATACATTTTGTCAAAATATTAAAATATTAATTTAATAAAAATACAAAAGTTTAAAACGGAGCAAAAAATAGCTCACATAAGTGATGGGACACCATTATATATGCAACAAAAATCGTCTGAAATAAGCAATAAAAATATTTTTGGGGGTTTTATTTTTACTTAAAAGCAATTGGCAATAATTTATAAAATCGTCTGCAGTATTTCTCTTCAGTTTGTTTTGGAATTTTTGTGTTTTTTAGCTCTGTGTAGCCATGAATGCTAAACGAAAAGAAACTTCGCCTGAAATTCGAAATAGTTATTAATTTGCATATTGAACGTGGAAAATCTATTAGAAAAACTGCTGAAACAGTTAACTTGAGTCGTTCAACAGTTTTCAATATCATTAAACGATATAAAAAGAATCATATGATTCAGGATAAAAGAAGACCTGGCAGACCATCAAAACTATCCAATGGAATAAAGCGAATTATCGTTCGAAATATTAAAACAAATCCAAGAAATAGTGCTTCAAAAGTTGCCGCTGATTTACAAGCATTATATGGAATAATTGTTAATCCTGAGACTATTAGAAGGGCAATTCGATCTGCTGGATATCATGGTAGAGTAGCCAGGAAAAAATTCTTCGTAAGTGAAAAGAATAGAAAACTCAGACTAGCTTTCGCAAAATCCAACATAAATAAGAATTCTGATTACTGGAATAAAGTTATTATTTGCTGATGAGAGTAAATTTAATATATTTGGTTCTGATGGTAGAATCTTGGTATGGAGAAAACCCAGGGAAGAATTTCGCAAACAGAACTTGGTACCAACAGTAAAACATGGTGGAGGAGGAGTTATAGTATGGGGGTGTATGTCGTCCGCTGGAGTTGGTAATCTTGTTTTTATTGACAGTATAATGGATCAGTACAAGTATATTGATATTTTAAAGCAAAATTTGAAATCTTCAGCACGAAAATTGAACCTTCATAACGATTTTAAATTCTACCAGGACAATGACCCCAAGCATACTGCTCTGAATATTAGACTCTGGCTGCTATATAACTGTCCTGAAATAATAAAAACACCACCACAATCTCCAGACTTAAATCCCATAGAGAATATTTGGCAAGAATTGGAATCAAGAATTCGCAAACTCACCATTTCTTCAAAACAACAACTAAAATCGTTGCTTCAAGAAGAATGGGGGTAAAATCACTCCAGAAATCACAAAAAAATTAGTCGAATCCATCCCAAAAAGATTAAATCATGTTTTAAAAGTAAAAGGAAATCCAACAAAATATTAAAACCTTTTAAAAAGTAAAATTTTTGGATAAATATTTGATGGAAAAGTAAGTGTCCCATCACTTATGTGAGCCATTTTTTGCTCCGTTCTGAACAATTGTATTTTTACTAAATTAATATTTTAATATTTTGACAAAATGTATGTTATGTAATAATTGTTACTAACTTTAAACATGAAACACACACAAAAAATTTTTGCACATGTTTGTTTATTTATTTTATTGCAGTTTCTATTTATAGAGCACAAGTGTCCCATCACTTTTGTGAGACACTGTATGTTACCTTCAGGCTTCCTTTGGCACAATATTCACTGACTAGAAGTATATAATGCGGTTGTACACAAGCACCAATAAAAGGATTAATGTTGTCATGGTGAAGCTCCCTCATCTATAAAGATAAAAGAAATCATACAATATTAGTAAAACAACTGTCATAGTTTACTAAAAGATTTGATATGTTTAACGTTCATTTACAAGGACAAACAAAAGAATTCAGCTACAGTACTAGCTATTTAGGGGAGTTATCCCCCACACACACTTCTTAATCACAGTATTCATTTTGGCCAGCTAAAATAGTGGGGCACATTACGGGGTTGTTGTTCCGCAACACCAAAGGAATCGTAATCCTAAGGAGCTGAGACAAACTATGGTAAAAAAAAAAATACTAAATAACTTGTTTCCATACAGACTTTAAAGTAGGTTGGAAGAAAATCTTTAAAAATACAGAAAAAGTACCTATTTTCCGCAAGGAATTGGATGGTCCCGTGAATTCAGTACATGTTACTAGAACAACAGTCTGAAGCAGAATGACGACAAACAGAAAACATCTATATGCCAAAAATATCAAATGTCAGCCATGGTGAGTTCAGAAAAATGCCAAATAAAACAAAGAATAAATATCCGATTCGTTATATGAAAAGTCAATGAGATTCTTTAAATTTAGATGATCCATGAGAAGGGGCGCAATTTGCGAAATTAACCAGTATTTTAATATAATAGCCCTGCCAAAGTTGATTCCGTACTACAAAATTAAGATGATTGTTTACATTATTTTAGAAAATTATATCCGTTATTACATTTATCCAAGTAATTTAAGTGTTATAAATAGATCTACTAAAAAACACTTTTCAAAAGTAAAAAAATAGTCAGGCAAGAAAACAAAAAGGATGAAAGTTGTGTCTAAAAAATGGTCTGATTACCAAATTTCCAAGCTTATATTATGGTAATTATTTAACATTTTCCATTAAAAAAATTACTATTTCTAAGTCAATGCCTTTACATATGTTGCTAGAAATCCTTTTCTCTTGTATTAAATACATCGTAAACGTGTTTTCAAAATTCAAATGTTTTAAAATTATGCGTGATGGGCTTGGCGGCAATTTTTCCATATTGAATACTAATTTCTATGTACACAAATCGATAGTTAAAATTTAAAACGCAAAATTGTTACTTAAACAGACATTTCCGTACTAAAATTCCGGTGTTGAAATTTAAAAGTTTTGTTTAGTTGTAGACAATCTATACATAGATCGCTGGATGGTAACGTGTTAAATATATTTGTCCATAGCTAAAATCAGAAGTTCTAAATTGTACTTAATGTAAATTTACTATGCTTTCCTTTACAAACTTGGTGCTTGGAAATTTGTGTAAAATATGAAAAGATGGCCGCCAAGCTCATTATGCATAATTTTAAAACATTTGAATTTTCAAAACACGTTTATGATGTATTTAATATGAGAGAAAAGGATTTCCATCAACATATGTAAAGGCATTGACTTAGAAATGGTAATTTTTTTAATGGAAAATGTTAAATGATTACCATAATATAAGCTTGGAAATTTGATATCAGACCATTTTTTAGACACAACTTTCATCCTTTTTGTTTTCTTGCTTGGCTTTTTTTTTTTTTACTTTTGAAAAGTGTTTTTTAGTAGATATCACTTCTTTTTTTTTAAAGAGATTATATAAAATTTAAATAATATGCTCACTTAAATTGGAATGAGTTCTCGTAGAACCTCTGTAAGTAGGAAGTAATAAATATACGTGTACATTGTATTCATGTATCATTTATTTTTTAGAGTAATTTATCATTTATAAGTATGAAAATTTTGTAAAAAAACTGATAGAATCGAAATAAAATAAAGATCTATAGTTGCTATTTTAGTTAGATATGATATGAAAATCTAGTTTAGCAAGCAAACGAGTAATAAAATGAAATTTCTCTTTCAGCAATTTGTGCCTGTACACGGACACTTACTTGAATGCATTTCTACAGCCCTCTATTTTATCTGCTATCTTTACATTCACACTACTATTTAGCTTAAATTTAATTCAGACTAAAATACTCTTAAAACTAGTAAAATCACACTTCCAAAAATTATCATCCTTTGACGGTCATATGTCTATTTTTTTGCGTGGTCCTTTAAATCGTTTTATCTGTATTCGGTAAACATCTTTTGGTATGCTAAATATAATTCAGCATAAAAATGCATAGCTATTTTAACAAGTAAGAAAAATCATGTGTTAAGCATAGATTTATAAAGCACTTTCCATCACTTCATGAAATCTTTAAAAAAAAACTTCGTTAATTAGGGAAATAAGGGTATACAGCCAAATATGTATTCCAATACTTTTGAAAAGCCCTGTATTTGATCTGTCTGTTGATATACATATAATAAAATGGGAAAATTTAGTTTAGCAAGAAAAAAGCTTAAAATTTCTTTTTGAGCAATCTGTACAAATAACATACATACAAACAGTACAAACATACTTGAAAACTTTTGTTCAGCCTTGTAGTGTACCTTATACCTTTATTACACATCAGTAAGAAGCTAAAATTCATTTTAAACTAAAAATCTTAAAACGACTGAAATCACATTGTTATAAATTATCATTCATAAGTGTCCATGTGCATAATTCTTTGCGTAGCCCTGTATATAATTTTCTCTATATTCTGCAAACATTATTTAGTAAATTGAATGGAGTTCAGCGTAAAAATGTATACCTTATTTAAGAACCACTTTTAAGTAATTTACACTGTAAAACATTTGTGGAAACGTTACTCCATACAATTGGTGTAAAAATGGGGGCAAATGCTGCCTCCAGTTTCATGGAGTAATTTTTTTCACATATGCAATGGTGTAATATAAACATATATTACTGGTGTAACATGACAATGTTACACCAGTTTTAACGGTTAAAATACTCCATAAAATTGGAGGCAGCAATGCTGCCACCAATTTTACGGAGTAACGTTTCCACAAATGTTTCTCAGTGTACGCTCATACTCAGTAACGTTGGCGAGCTCTTTTGGATAGTCCCCTATATCAACTATAACATTTATACACACCCTTATAATGTGCAAAGATTTAGTGAAATTTAAATGCGTATATCATAATTAAAATGTATTACATCCATCCATCAGTCATCATTGGAAACATATACAGTCCGTCGGAAGGAATATAATGGAATTCTTTTTTGTGGCCCTGTAAATGAATAATACTATAAGTATTTTCACCGCATATTTTAGTGCACCTCTTAAATGCATGTAAATTTTAATATGTTTAAGAGGGTGTAACATCTTTAAAACGCCTTTTAAACGATTTTACCTCACAGGCCATAATGTAATGGAAAATTTGTGACTCTCCCTGTAAATAAACTAATCATGGTAGAACTTCATTTTCAATAGGGTTCGTGCTAGGGTAAACGTCAATAACATTACAAAATTTAAGGGCAATTCGAGTATATTTACAGGTGTTAGAGCGCGGACAGACTTACAGACGGATAGACTGACAGACGGGCAAACGGACAGACAAACCGATTGCATAAGCACTTTTCAAATTTTCAGAAAGTGTTATAAATGTTAAAATTCATTTGAAACGATTTTTCCGGATAGGCCGTAATGTAATGATAAACTTTTGACTATCCCTGTAAATAAATTAATCACGGTAGAAACTTCTTTTTTAATAGGGTTCGTTCTAAGGTAAACCTAAATACCGTCCAAAAATTTTATGGCAATCCGAGTATATATACGAGAATTAGAGTGCGGACAGACGGCCCTCCGGCCAGACAGGCAGACAAACCGAATGCATAAGCACTTTTCAATTTTGTTGGAAAGTGCTAAAAACATGAATTAATTTATTCCTAGGAAAATGGAGCCAAAGATATTTTCTAGATTTTTTTTGTCTTCCAGCAAATGAAATGCCTCTAGTCTATTATTGATGATTATAACTGGTTAATATGGGTCTGGAGGCCATCTTTTTGCATTTGACATTAAATTCTAATGTACCCAAATTCGTTGTTAGAATCCAAAATTGTTACTTATTCAGCACAATTGTTACTTATTTAGATAGCAGACACTTCCGTACTTAAATACTGGTGTTGAAATTTAAAAGTTTTGTCCAGTTGTACGTAATCTATATGGTATCGTTGGATGGTAACGGGTTAAATATTGGTTAGGAATTTGCTTAAAATATGGAAAGATGGCCGTAAATCGATATGAGATAAAGTACTATTCGTTAATATAGTTAAACAAATAAGTTCGTTAGTTCCAGAGATCACCCTTTTTAAATAAACATTTTATGGTAAAATCGTATTTCATCATACATTGACGTCAAAATTGTTATCTATGTTGATTCTCTGCTCAAACACAAAGCAAATTACGTTTACCATGGTTCTCTTTTATATCAAAATCACACTCAACTCAATTTTTTTTCAAAAGTTTTGTTTACATTAGGAATGAAACTTTAAATGTTAATAATTTTAAATGACTACATTTTAGAAGATATCGCTTATTTAAAAATTAATTTTAATTTAAAGATCTTTCTAAAAATGAGCTTTTACACTGTTTTATTCGAAAAAATAATCTCGAAAAAAAAAATATCTGATTGGCATAGGAAACTTGAAGTGGCAGCATTTAAAATGATTTGCTAGCTAGTACACAATTGGCGGGTGTATCACACTTTGGCATAATTTGTTAACTAATTAGCAAATTTTTGCTTATTAAGGATAGAAATTTCGTTTATTAAACTGAATTTTACAAAAGCACGTAGCTTGAATAATTACCTATGAGAAAATGCATTCTATACTTTTTTCTGTCCCTTATTTAAGTCTGTCCCTTGATTGAAATAAAATTGCTTGACGAAGAAAAGAGTGATCATTTTCAGTATCTCGACGGTTTTAAAAAAATCCCGTATCTATTTTAATATTTATTTTATAAAGATGAGTTTGATCTCAAATTGAAACTTTTCATCATTAAATTCTTCTAGTTTTTGTTTTATTTCTCTGCGACACTTCATTTCTTAAATATCCGAAGTTTTAAAATGCCATGTTTGATCGATTCAACATGGGAAAGTTGTCTCGAGTATATTAAGCAGCTAAGCGGTCGTTATGTTCTTCGCGTTCGTTCGTTTGGCGGGCATATTATTTTTTTCTAGCTTGGCTTGGCAGAACGACCGTCCTGCTTGATTGTCGCCTATAATTATAAAATATAAATTAATCGTTAATTTAAATTCTGGACAGAATATATACAAATAAACAGAAAGAAAGGAAGTATAACTGAAAATGATTTATAAATGTATGACGTTATCACGTATCTTTTAATTATTAAGTAAATCTGACAGATAATAAATTAGTAGTATCATTAAAGTTATTAAAATCAAATAGAAATGATTTATAATGAAACGGCTTTTTCTGTAGACGATAAAATGTTAAATTTGGGAAGGGGATGAAAAAAGAAAATTAAAGCATTAATAATTACGTTATAAGGTATGAGTGATAGTTATTGGAGATGCATTTTCAATAATGCTATGCATTTTTAAACCCAGTTCTTTGCATAATACTTGATGTTTATAAATTCCAAAGATAAAATGCAGGCTGAACAAAAGAAATCTAGCATATTTCTATTTATGGGAGCAAATAGCTGAATGGATATTTTCAGCTGTGTTCCTTGAATTAAATTTTCGCATACTATGTGGTGTATATACAAATGTATATATTATATACAGGCCTGCATAGTTTTTATCCTGTAGGTTGTACTTGCTGAAATTGGGTTTTCAAATGAATGAGTCTTTTTCAAATCATTTGTTTACAAAGGCACAACTTTTGATGCTGTTCGCACCTTTCATTGAGACCTTTGCACGTTAAAACCCTATATTTGGATCGATAAAAATATCCAGCTAAAATAATATATTTTTTATTTTATAGCAACATAACTTACGGAAAATGCAATTTTGAAAATCACTTATCGGACTATTAACATAGATTTTTTTAAATAGAAAAGCATTTAAAAATACAAATTAGTTATTAGTATAAAATATTGGAAAAGTTTAAAAATTCTTTCAAAAACCAACGAATTTCATTTTGAAAAATTACAACATTATATTTACATTTTTGGCGGAAAAAAGTTAGCGAATTTTCAAAAGTAAAGCTTTCCGGCACCTGTCGATGCCGAATGTCATTGCTGCTTGTCATGTGGGAGCAATGGTTTGAACTTCACTAGACTGTCCGATCTAATTAGGGATGGTAAATTTTCTAAATTGTATAAAAACATAATTTACCTAATGACTACTTTTGCCAAACGACACAACATTTAATAAAAAGACATACAACATCCTCTTTATATTTTATTGATCTTCGTACTATTATTTACTTCGAATGCAATAATATGTATTTTATAGTAGGAAATTTACTGATTCTTCTTATATATTTTTAAAATACATATTTGAGTGACATTACAACTATTTTTTTATATTATAGAAAATATTTTGTACGAATCTAAATGTTATTTATCAAAATTTACAGTCTTTAATATAACATTTCTATTGCTGTAGTTAAGATTAATTGAAAGACGGCATGCATAAATCTAATATTTATAAAACATATTTATTAGAATTTGATGATAAATGACGCATAAGTTTAACCTTTTCAGCATTGTAAACTAATATATTCTTTTACTAAGCTGTAAATTTCACTGAAATAGATGCATTATTTATATTAATGTAATTTTACAGATATTATGCAGTTTTAAAACATTGAGTAATGATTATTGCTCTCAAGGATTATAACGGTACACATAAATGAGGTTTTTATATCATGTTCAAAAAGTTACATTCTTTAACATTTATATAAAAAAAATAGCAGATACAACAATAAGTTATGTTTTGCCATTTTGCAGGAAAATAAGTGGTCTTAAAAGTATAGTTTTATAATTGAAAAATTTGTTTTTAAATAGATCAAAAATTCGAAATACATTTATTTTTAACCATTAGCATATTTAGCTGTAAGAATAAGAAGAATTAAGGTAAATATGTTCAATCCGGTGAAAATCTGATACCTCAGTTTAACTCAATTTGATAAACCCTCCAATTGTTAATCGTTACCAAATTTTAAATTACGCAAGAAATAAAAGCAGCTTTTGCGATATCTTCATACTGTTATTTAAGATTTGCGTAGATTTGTGTATTTATAGTATTTTTTACTACTTTATCAGTTTTTTATTCTTCTTTCTAAAGAAGTAAATATTGTAACAGAATTAAATTTTTTTTTAGATTTTAGTACTCTACTGTGAAAAAAATACAAAAAAACTAATTTCTATTTCGGAAATAAAAATTAGCTAATGTATGTTACAAAAATAGAAAACAAATGTAATAAAATTTAATACAAAACTAGCAATATTTATGTTGAAAAACTAAAATATTATTCGTTTAAATCCTTGGTTAAGATTGTAAATTAAAATATGATTTTCTTTTTAAAAGACTCTCTAATTTTTTTCCATTTTTTGTAAAGATAATATAATGATGCGGAGTATAACCGTATAATTCGACTTTCAAAAATAACCATTTCTTAGTAAAAATGTGGTAAACCAATCACACATGTAATACGTTATTATGATACAAGAATAAGTGTGAAGATGTACGAACAGTTACATTAAATATTGCGGGATTTTTTGGTTTCAAGAAGCAACTATAATGATAGAGTACGTGGTTTTGCATCTACTCTTACCGCTTACTTTCTTTTTTCTTTCATTTCTCACAAAAAACAATATGGAATTAATTATTGTAAGACAACACATTGTTTTCTCGCCTCTTTTATTTAATTCCTAATCATCGTCTGATTTCGGATCACGGGGTAATTATAAACATTACAGTAGAATAATTAATAATTAAAGAAGAGTTTTATATTCATTCAGATGAAAATGTTCGATTTTTTTTTTTAAATTTTCAAATTTTTCTATCCCTCAGTTGTGTAGGGGAGACTAGGGATGTTCACCCACTTTTTTACTAAATGATTTTTAAATTTTTAAATATTGAACATAGAACAAAGTTTTATAAATGATTTTATTCGTTATACAATCAACAATCAGAATAAAATTATGACATAGTAATAATATAAAAGAAATTCGAAAAAAGATCGATTTTAATCATGAGAAAATAATGGATCAAAGCTCCCCATATATGGGAGGCTTGGCCCACTGTATTTTATATGAAATATTGGCAATAATAAACAAATATGCATATAAAATAAGTTTTAAAAAGGCAAAATACCTTTATTCTATAAGGTTTAAACAAATAAAATAAGTTTCAGAAACCCAGAATACCCTTATGTTACAAAGTTTAAAAGTTAAAAAACTGAATATCTTTATTTTTTAACTGATACTCACAGCCCGCTGCTTTTTTTAATTTTTATAGTTTAACTTGTAGCTTTAAGTTTAAATACAAACACTACCGAAATTTTGTTTCATTTGGAACTTCAGTACTATCAGCAGAGACATGGGAATAGGTGCATTTTAATTATAACAGCCCTGTACAAAATGTTAAGTTCAAAAGCATTATCCTACAAGTTAATATCGTCTTAAATTTACTTTTTATGGGGCGGTGTTATAGACCGCCCCATAAAAAGTAATATAAACTAAAACTCATAAATAAACTTTTAGACCAACGAAGTAGAATATCTCATAAAGCACAATTTATGATCATTTTGAACAAAACTTTGATACCATACTGTAAACCGCAATAAAAGTAAAAGTAATTTATATTTTTAAATATAGCAAAAGAAAAAAAAAAAAATCAGGATTTTTTATTTAACGGCAACTTGAGCTAATTTTACAAACTTGATAAACGGAATTTAAAACTTACATTTATTTAACGAGCAGGAATTTTAAAATGACACGAGTTAAATGGGATAAAAACAGGAAAACGTTTTAAACAGATCACACCCTCTGGTGATTTCAGCCGTAAAAAGTAAGTGCATATTTATTTAAAATGGCAGAATAAACTTTATAAAAGAAAGTGTTTGTTGCTTTTATCTTATTTAAAATGTTAGTATAATTCCCATCAGAAAGGAAATGCGTATATTTTATTTATTCTCGTTAGAAACAGATACGCTGTTTTAAATAGCATTTTGAAATTCAATTATACTTTGTTCAAATTTAAGAAAATCGAAATATAAAATATCACACTCGAAATAAATATATTTTGATTTCTTATATAAATTATTTTAAAATTATGGTTTTATATAATCGTACATTGTAGTTACATTATCAGGTTATGTGCAGCGAGTCTTTAAAATACACCATTTTGTCGAATCATAGAAAATTATTGTACAGTGATTTTAAAATTGTTTTACGTATTCTAGATATATTTATGAATCTCCAACCTTTTGATTATGGATCTAGATAGACGATCATTTTTATATTTAATCCCACCATAATTTACAAAAAAAAAAAAAAAAAAAAAAAAGTATTTGTGATAGATAAAAGTAAATAGTTTTTGTATAGAAAATAATATAAACAACTTTTTTATCATGGAAAAAATTGCTTTAATTTTATCTAGCGATAAGGCGATTTTTTCAATTAAAAAATAGCATTTTCTGGGAAAATCTCTTTTACCTGTCTCCATCTTATGTATGTCGGAGATAATTTTTACTTTCCTCTATCTTCATTAAAAGAAAGTATTGCAATCGAAATTTTCTCGACTTCTGGTTTTCGACAGTGTTGTGTTGAATGCAAGGTAGAGGATATGAAGGTGGAATAATAATAGAGTTTAATAATGTAACGATATTTTTTAGGTTTTGACAAATCAGTTCTTTTCTTTTTAACTAAGAGCAGGAGACAAACCCAGGAGGAATTTGATCTTTGTATAAAGCCAGCATTTAGCATTTGATTGATCTGGTCAAAAGCGTCTACCCCAAGTGCCTGTGGTACAGGAAATGGTAGGGTTTTTACCAGATGAGCGTTCATAATTGAAAACTGAGGATTGACTACGTCTGTATGATTCAAACTGTCTAAAGACTTAGAAAATGCCTGAACTTTGTTGCACAATAATTTTATCAAACAGTCACTTTGATGTTGGGGCAAGTGTTTTAAATCAAAATCAGTTGTTGACAGTTCTTGTTTCCATTTTCTTTTCACCTCTTCTGACGGTAAAATTAAATTACAATATTCATTTTCTAAATCTGAATAAAAGGAATATTGTTCAATACCGTTCTCATCTAGTTAATACAATTCCAAGAATTGTATTTTTATTTAAATGAACATCCACTTTGGATATATTTTGACATATAACTAAAAATAAATCTTTTCGAATTGAAGATGTAGAATGCAATGATTTATGAAAAACAATAACTTTAGTTTTTAACGTCTTCAGACCTGAGCCTAAAATAACTGCACAAATATATATTTATTGCTTTTGCATAATCGAAATGAAATCATAGATGACGGAAAGAGTCATTTTTATGAAATCAGTACTTTAGCGGATTGGTAATTCAGGTTAATAAATATGGGTATAAAAGTACCGTAAAATGGGGCGAATAGGAACAGCGGGGTGAATAGGAACGAAACTTCCCGGTCATACAAATAAATTCATTATAAATATATGTGGTGATATTTTTAGTTGCCATTTTTTTACAAGAAGGTAATAACATTAAGAACTGGAAAACCCAGTTTTGACATCTTTGAACAACTAATGAGGTATATAAAAAACTTCAAGAGGATCCTCAAAAAACTCATTTTTTTAACGTCTTCAAAGCTTTGTATGTAACTACAGTATTTTTCGTATTCTAAACCTAAGAGAGGGGATTTTTAATTAATGATAGACCTGTAAATGATATTCTGTATTCTACTTATTTCTAAATTACATAATGAAAAAATGGAAAATGGCTTGTAACATCAGAGATTTAAAATTTACGGGGTGAATCGGAACACGTTTTCTCTCATGGTTTATTTTTCTATACAGTAACAGTTTCATGTAATATATGAACACATAGGTTAGAATATGTATTGTAACAATATTTTGTTTGTTCTAATTACTTGAAGAGTTTAAAGGTGCCAAGAAATTACTTGGTTAAACAAAAAAGTCAACGCCTAATCCAACAAACATGGAACACACAATAAAAGAATTTAAAAATAGCAAATTAGTTAGAAAAACTACACAAAATTATTCTCTGACATCCACAACATTACACAAACATCTCATAATGAAAAACCAATTAAAAAGAGATGGATGCAAGCAGTACTAAAGGCTGGGGATGAGGGCGTATTAGTAGATCGTATTAATACATGCATCGATTGGGACTACTCAATAGATTCACTTTCCCAATGACTACTAGTAAAGGATAACACAGAACAGGGTTAAATTTCTATTAAATTCTACTTCTGCAATTCGAATATATTTTCTTAAAATAACTTTTAATTTTTTTTTATTTAAAAGTTGTTTTCTAACATTTAAAAAGGCATATCTTTGCTTGTATATAAAATAAAGGCTTGGTTTCACAGTAACTACGTGTTCCTAATCCTCCCTTATCATTATTACCTATTTTTATTAACCATATTAAAGTTCGAATCGGAATAAATAAAGATTTTTTAATTTGTTCCGATTCACCGCTATCTGCGGAGTGAATCGGAACACCATTAAAAAATTAAATAATATATATATAAACAGTAAAAATGTTTCGTTTTTGCTTAAAAAGTAAAGAACAAAACAAGACCGAAGTTTCTAGCAGAAAAATAAAAAAAATAAAAAAATCATTTGTTGCTTTTTTTTTAACGTTAAAGTTGAAAAGTGTTCCGATTCACCCCATTTTACGGTATTAATCTCCTTGAAACATCAGTTTAACTATCAGTAATATAAATTTAAGCAATAACAAAATTAAGGTCTTTAAACAAGTAAATGATCAGCAAATCCTCAAATTTTTTTATTGTAAACCATTGAAGTTAAATAATCATGAATATTTCTTACTTTCTTTGGCCACAATGTCTAGAAGGTATATTCGAAACTCGGATGAAAATAATATTTATTTTATGATGTAATATTCATCAGTGCTGAGATTTATTGGTTTTGTTTAAAAGCAAAAAACATTCAGGTGTATGGAAGTAAAGTAAAAATGCAAAAAATTCGAATAGCTTAGCTTTTTTAGGAAAAGAATAGATACACATTTGTGTACCTCAGGTTTGAAGAGGTAAAATCAGGTTTAAAAATGAAATATTTAGATGGATAATTCAATTATTTGACATATAGATAAACAAAAGAATTGGGAGGGATTAATTCTCTATTTACAGTTTGTACCATGTTAAAAGTCACTAAATTTTCAATACCATTTTTCAAACTGGTACATTTTTTACCAACATAAATGCTGTCATTGTCTCTTCCAATGCGTTATTTTATTCATCAGCGGTAATTCTATTATTACAGGTATTAAAATTATTTGCAACATTTCCCCAATCAAAGTTTGTATTAGTGGGAAAATACTTAGGAAACTGAGTGAAAACACCAGCCTGACTTTCAGAATTCCTGATATTGAGACTAGCATTCATAAAAAAAAGTATCACAATTCATAGCAATATCACCAACATTCTTTATAAACAAATCATAATTTGGAAAATTTTAGTTGCAAGGATAGGTCGTATAATTGTTTAATAACTATAAATTATTATCACCAAAATTTCAAATCACAATATCAAAATAAGTACTATCATTTGTGTTAACTGTCATAGTATTTTTATAAATAGGCACATTGTGCACATCAGAAGAATATGACTTGTTATATTGTCATTAGTATACAGAGAATTCAAATAATAACTGGTAGAACACTGCTTTCGAATGTGAAAAGATATGTGTTTATTTTTAATTAATATGGAATTAAAAGCTGAAGATATGGTTAGAGAACGCTTATTTATAAATTCAAAACCAAGTATGGTTTCAAAATTAACATTTCTTATATCAGTAACATAAAAGACATGATAAAAAATTATCTATTTGAACGCTATCTTTATTAATGAAGTAATCACCTTGAACACAAATAAAAAACGCGCAGATGAATGAGCTTGAAACATGTTTTTTTATTTAAAAAAATATCTGTTTAAGACATTTGTTCTTTCGTGAATAATGGTGTATCCTTTTTATTAAGTACCACCTTTATCATATATAAATAAAAAAAAAACTTTCACCTTAAACGAAAAACATGAATCTTCAAATGATATTCCAAAATATTCCTAGAGAAGCCGGGAAAAATTGATATGTATATGAAAGGGTTATTAAGCGATCTAACTTGGTCATTTCTTGCCTAACGTCTATAATCTTTGGAAAAAAACTGTATTTATTCGCCCCTTTTTTGAAGAGACAATGAGATGACATGTTTCTGTTATAAAACATTTCAAAAGATCAAGCATTCTATTACCCATAGCTGGGCCAACCTATAACCGAGAAAAAAATAAATACGGGACTCGCTCAAAATGTACGCAACACCTGATTAAAAAAAAAAAAAAAAAGGAAAAGAAAAAGAAAAAAAAAACAGCAGCTGATGCTTTACCTTCCACTCTCTCGGCAAATCGATAAAAACTAATAATTGCATAGAGGTGAGTATGCAACTAGAGAGAAAGGGCTTGGCGTAATAAATAAAATCGCCAATTGGCATGGACAAGAAAGATTAAATAAAAATGATAAACTTTCGTTGCATAACTTCTAGTGATATGATATAGGAAAAATCCGTATCATCTACGGAGATTCTCCTTTCCCTTTGGCAGTCCTGTCTTTGTCCATGGTTGGGGCTCTTAGCATAATTGTTATACAATGCTAGGTGGGGCTTATTGTGCTTAAGCCATTTGTTAGGCCACCCCACCTAGCTGAAACTGAAACTGAAACAGAAACTACTAAGGAAAAAAGCCTTATTAATATTAAAATTTTTTAAGATACGATGCCAAAAGAAAAGGTAAAGTACTACCACATTTTGAATTACCCATAAAATTTATTTAAATCTGATTGGTGGGGGCGTGGTTACCAATCAGAAATGAGATCAGAAACAGAATGCTGTAGAAGGTCGTGGAATCTTCCAGATGATTTTTTTACCGGAAGTACAGATATTAAAACCACTTTTATGATTTTAAAATAAACGAAATGTTATGTAAGAAAGAAAAGTTTACAGAGGATGCTTTAAAAGTAAGGAAAATAAAATAATTTTAGAATGCGAATTTTAATATTAAATAAATAAAGATTAATAAAATACTTTCTTAAATTAAATTAAATAAAAATATGGCAGTGGTTATATGTAACCACAACAGACGGATTTACACATTTTAAGAGTCAGAGATTTCAAAAAACACGTTTTTTACAAAGTGTCTGTCTGTCTCTGTGTCCGTATGTCGCCATTGTACCATCGAAATGGGTATGAAGATATGCATAGAATTGAATCAACTTTTTTGTGTATGTTTTTGGCTGCGGCAAGCAGACCTTCTTCAAATTCGAAATATTCCGCTAAATGGGGAGTTGTATTAGCGATTTTTGTGCAAGTTTCAATATTGTACCATCTGAAAGAGTATGAAGTTATGCATCGAATTGAACAAAATTTTTTGTGTAACCGTTTAGCTATGGCTTATAGAGATTTCATGAATTTGAAAAAAATACGCCAGAAAAAAGCGCTGTAATACGATCTTGTGTCATTTTCAATAGTGTAGCACCGAAAAGTGTATAAATTTATGAACAGAATTGAACTAAAATTTCTGTGTATGTTTTTGGCTATAGCCAGCAGATCGTCCTTGAATTTGGAAATATTCCGGGTAAAAGGAGCATTCTAATAGCGATTTTTAAATCATTTTCTCAATTCTTCGTCGTTTCATTGTTCATCAACTCGTGCAGAGACGGGAACCGGCTATTTGCAAACAGCTGATAATAACAGAATAAGGGAAAACTATTGAATTTAATAAATATCCCATTAATTCGTTTTTACTCCGAATAATATACTGAAGCAGAGATTTAAGATGAAAATCAAAATTGGTATAGTATTGAATTAATAAAATTAAAATATTAGCATGCGTACCTACTGTTTGAAATATTAAGATATATGTATGAGATAGAAGAAAGTTTTGGGATTGGTACCCCAACTAATTTTTTAAAGTGTTATGATTAAAATGTTAGTCTTTGAGATGTACGACGGCCCAATATGATTATCGAAAGTTTTATAAAAAATAAAGTTCATTAACTTAAGAATTTTACATAGAAATAATTTCCCTTTCATTGCTCGTCGGAAAAAAATGCTGATTATATATGTTTTTTTTGCAGGAAAAATCTAATATAAAGCATAATAGGTATTTTTATCTTAAGAACAATACAAAATTACATTATCACTTGAAAGAAAAGGGAATATATTTTTAAAAAGTTTATTGTTAACTGTATTACGTCTTAAAAAAGTGAAAGGTGCCAAAACAGATGAGGCTTAAAAAAAAATCCAATATATGATGTTTTTAATTTTATTGATGCTTTTCTCTTTACTTTACTTTTAATTTGTGCTTTCATTAGGTTTTAACCTTGTGATACATGATATTTAAATTTTTAATTAAGTCGGTATTTTTTTTTTTAATATCAATATGAATTTTGAAGCTTATACCTTTATGTACGATTATTATGTTTTTTAATGTGTAGAAAGAGAAAAAAAATTTCAAGCCTTCTCCCCATTATTTACTTTTTAGGTTTATTCAGTCTTTATTATTTAACTAGCGAGCTACGCCCGCTAGCTGGGCCACTTTTTCCAAACGAACCTCGATATTAAGCAGTATATAATAAGCAAAAAAATTCATTTAATAAGAAAGTCTTGGTGTTCGAATCCTCAAGCACAAAAAAAAGTAAATTAAAGAGCTATGGTTGTTATGCGCCCATTATCCCGTTAAAAATATGTGATTTCGCACGGTGGGCGCTACGTGCACTTGAAAATAAGGATTGTGTCGCTTCGCGCCCATTGTCCCGTTAAAAATATTTGGTTTTGCACGGTTGGAGCTACGGGCCCATAAGACATTTTTTCATATTTTTTGGTTCATCAGAAGCAGAATTTTACGCAGATTCTGATTTTTTTCTGCTTTAAAAACTGTCTGCATAATGGTTTAAGAAAAAACGCGCAAAAAAAAGTTTCGGTAAATTTTCTCTGCGGCGGCCTGTTTTATTTCCAAGTTCAGTATTTTAGCGAAAACTACGGTAAATAATCGACGGCAAGTAAAAAAAAATTGATGCGGAACAAAACGCACTTAGCGCGGGGAGAAAAAGAGGTTTTCGGCTGGTTCTTCTTTTTGGGCTCTTAGCCAAAGGGGAAAGTTCTAGTCATTCACCGCAAGGTGGCGCAGTGTAAGACGTGGGAGATCCTTTTGGAAAATGAGATGTTTTGCGTTCCATTTCCCGAGCGGTTTTTAATTCATAACTTTTTTAATTTTGGTCCCACGGTCTCGAAAATAGCCGAATTGACTTTCCCGGAATTTTTCGAATCGAAAGACACCTCTCGCGACTTCCAACTCGCCCGCGTTGCGACCTGAATTCGCTTAAAGCAGACAAATAGACACACAGAGGCGCACGGATTTTATTAGTATAGACATTATGAAATATGTCAATACATTCATCAATGCAAACGATTTTCTTTAAATTTCAAATAATGTACATTTTTCTTTTCTTTTCTTTTTTTTTTAAACAGAAATTAGATACTTTAAAGAGTTATTATCGACATTACTTACCATTTTCATCTCTTTCTTTGTATCACGTTGAATTTCTATGTTTTTACTTTTGAATTTTAATGTTTTGGTAGCTACAAATGTTCCCTTGAAGAGCGCAGTTTGCGTGAATGTCTGTCCAGTGACTCGTGATTCCAATGAGACTTGAGATGCAACACTCAGCTTTAAAAAAAAAAAAAAATAACAAAATGCATGTTATCAGAATATTATTCAAAATTTTTGGATAAAAAATATCCAAAAGCGAAACAGAAAAGCACGATTTAAGGTAGACAGATATGATACACCTTATTACTTTACTTATACGTAAAAAAAATATTTCATACACTTCAAAATAGTTAAAATACAAATAGAAATTATTAAGAATGGTACTATTTGATTAACCCGGCGACCAACAAATTATCGCCAAACTATAAGATCAAATGCCAATAATGGATAATCGTAAATGTCACATTCACTTGACATTAAATAGATACATGTGTTTGTGACGTCATTAATTGAATTTTAATTAGACTTTTTATTTGCATTAATTTATTTGTTCTTTCTTTCTTTAAAATGAAAATTAGGTCAATTTGCATAATTTGGCGAATATTTTGGCATTTGAATAATTTGTTTGGAAGAGTCGACGGGATAATCAAATAGTACTCTAAAAATAAACCTTTCGACTTCCGTTTCAGAACTAATTAACAGTACACACACAACAGACATAAAAACCAATGTTAAACTTTTTGTTTACTAAAGAACATGCAATGCATCAAAGTCAAAATCAAAAAGATGAAATCAAAATTGTATACACAGATGGAATCAGGCTTCCTTCGTTTTGAGGTGAGTGTGCCCGTTTCACATATCCCTCTTTCTCCTTAAGACGCAACACTAGTCATTGAAAAAGACCCGGATGATAATGTTAAGTCTATGGGGAAGTTATTTTCAAATATCTCGCTCAAATTTTAATATTTTTACATGATTTTTTTC
This sequence comes from Maratus speculifer, assembly GCA_964019185.1. NCBI lineage: Eukaryota > Metazoa > Arthropoda > Arachnida > Araneae > Salticidae > Maratus > Maratus speculifer. The sequence continues at coordinate 287,000,512 of OZ025292.1, read as the reverse complement.
GCATGGGATAGTTGAGGACACTCTACAACCGGGCTAGTTTTTACTTTTTCGATTTTTTTTATTTGATTAAAAACAAAATACATTAACTTTCAGAACCTTTTTGAACCAGTTCTGAAACTGAAACTATTCTAATATAAAAAAAAAGTATAATCAAAATTGAAAAGTAAAAACTAGACCGGTAATGGATCGTCTTCAGCTATCCTATGCAAAAAAAAATCCTGTAAAAATATTAAAATTTGAGCGAGATATTTGGAAAGAATGCCCCCATAGACTTAGTTTATACATTATCATCCCGCTCTTTTTCAGCAACTAGTGTGGCTCCTTAAGGAACACGCGACTTGTGCGATCGGTTTCTAAACAATGAACAATAATTTTAGGACGATTTCGTATGAAATACTACCTATTGCGGTCACTCCTATGTTGGAATTTCTTAAAATGTTTTGCAGATCTACGCCGATCATGGCCTCTAGACTCCAAAACTACCATCAGTAAAAAAGTTTATATCTATATATCTATATGTATATATATACATCATTTTCTTATGGACACGTTAACTTCTTTAATTCTGCTCGAATCTCCTCCAAACTGATACATAAAATCAAGGGGTATAAAGTCTCGGCCGAGTTCTTTAATGGTCAAAATCGGACCAAGAGGGTGGAAATAGGAAGGATTTTTGTGAAAACAGAAAAACGCCATGACTTCTTAGTTAGAATAGATATAGAATCAGTTTAAAGTTTACATTACTTCTAAAATATGGGCCAAAAGTTTATGCATGAAATATTTTTGATAAAGTTAAAAATGGGCTCAAGGGGCATAAAAAACCGGGTTTTAGGGAACAAAACAATTCACAATTTCGTCAATTCTCAAGATATTAAATCCAGCTGAATTTTTTTATAAATGTTCTCAAAATTATCTCAAACTTTTGTACTTGCAAGTTTTTGATAGGATCATTTTTTATCGATGAAAAAAAATTAAAAGCGAAAAGAAAAAAGGGGGTGGAAAAAGAAAATAATCCATAACTCAGTCAATTCTTAAACTATCAATTTATTTTACATCTTCTTAATAATATCTACTACTTTTATACAAACAAGTTATTTATAGAAACAATTCTTATAGCAAAAATGAATTAAACAAAAATAGGAATTGGAGAAAATCCTCAAATCCAAACTACTTATATTCTGACTCTTTTTTAAATTCATTTTTGATTTTAAACGCATCCAAATGGCAGATCCTCTTATTTAGGAACTATATAATGTGACGCATTGGTCAGTTTTTTGATAAAGGCGGAATACATTTTTTAAAAGGCTGCCAAAAAATGTATTTTGAACAGAATTTCCCGAAGTGATCGTGATTGGAAAATTAAAGAAGTATTCAAATAACAAATTGCGTTTTTTCTAACTCAATTTTAAATCAATTTTTGATCTCAAACGCATCCAATTTACAGGTCCTCTTATTTAGAAACTGTATAATGTGATGGATTTGCCAGTTTTTTTTTTCTTTTAAGGCAGAATATATTTGAAATAAGGCTGCCAAAATGGGTACGTTAAACAGAATTTCCCGAAGCGATCATGATTGAAAAATCGAGGTATTCAAATAAAAAAATTGCGTTTTTCTGGCTCATTTTTAAATTCAGTTTTGCTCTCAAACGTATCCAATTGACAGGTTCTGTTATTTAGGAACTATATAATGTGTCGTATTGGTCAGTTTTTGATAAAGACTATATATATATATATATATTTAAAGCTGTCAAAGAGGGCATTTCGCACAAAATTTTCCTAATCGATCATTGTTGAAGAATTGAGGATGTATTCAAATAACAAATTGGTTATTTTATGACTCATTTTTAAATTTAGTTTTGGTCTTAAATGCATTCAATTGACAGTTTTTTGTTAGTTAGGAACTACATAATGTGCATACTGTTTGATTTTTTTAATAAAGTCAGAATATATTTCAAAATATGTTGTCAAAATGGGTATTTGAGCCGAATTTCGCTTAAGATGATTCAGATAAAACCAATTCTTATAGAAAAATAAATTTAAAAATTTTTCAAAAGCTGCCAAATAAAGTTGTTAAACTGGGTCTATCTCTAATCATACTTTATTTTTTATAGTTGAATTGAGCAATCTTCGAAATCTACCTCCGCCTGTAGGCCAAGTCGACAGTGATTTTTTTAGTTTAAAGTACCTGCCTTAAATCCAATCCTAATCTTTCAATATTATATTTAAAGTGCGGCTTATTGAATCTATTTAGACTTAATTACAATCATGACAGGACATGCCATATATACGCCCTTTTTCTTGAGTTTTCGGATACCCTTTTTCTTTGTGTTTGGATATTCTTTTAAAACTGTGAAATATTTTTTAATATATAAACAAGCATAATCTATTACCTTTTTTATTATTTTTAACGCGTATTTCTATTATTTAATTATATTCAAACCAACTGAATGATAGTTATTATAACTATTTCCATTATTATGTTGATTAAATACTCTTTTCCTTTTGAAAATATTTACTTTGAAACACTAATACTGCAGAAGTATTGACTTTGCGCTATAAATTTTTATAATGAACTATTTTTTATGGAAATGCCAATTTTTCAGGAACATTGAATATATTGACTTTATGTTGTCGATTATATCTTGCAAATATTATTACTTACCCATCATACGTATAGGGTAAGTCTTGCAATCGTTTTGAAAATCGAAAATTTTTTTTGACGGATTTACACGTTTTAGATAGTGGAGATTCCGAAAAACATATTTTTAGAAAAAAATTTTTGCCGTCCGTCTGTCTGTCTGTCTGTCTGTCTGTCTGTCTGTCTGTCTGTCTGTCTGTCTGTAAACGCTCTATCTCCCGAACAAATTGAGATAGAGACTTGAAATTTTGTATGTAGTTAGTATGTAAGAATGGGACGAACCCTATTTAATATCAGCAACCTCGATTATCCGGAACTATTTTTTTCGGACTCTCGAAAAATTCGTTCTGATGAAAGGTACATAAAAATTTTAGAATTTTTTTGGTCTAAGAAATGGACATAAAAGGAAATAAAATAACACACATTTTGCATATAGAACGAAGTCGATCGGATTATTAGTTGCCGAGATATTTGTAATCTTGTTTTCCACATTCTTCGATTTTTCATGACCCTGTATTTCATTCAAATTTCAATTCAGAAGTATATTTTAATTGGAAATGTGACGCTTAATCCGACGCAGTTAATTGTTAGTTAATAGAATTATAATTTTTGGAGTTATAAGGATGTTTCTTTTACGCAGTTCGGTACTACTTGAGTAGTTTGGCGTTTTATATAATTTGTCGAAATTGGTACATCAGCAGTTCTTTAATATAGCATTACTATGTATATTAACAATATTTAAATTTTGTTTATGAATTGCAATGCATTGTATAAATAGTTTCACATGTTTTATTTTCATATACATATGCATGATGGGTAAGTATTACGGTGGCCCCCAACGACTAGTTACTTTATAGATAAAATGGAAGCGTCTCAATATTGATGCAATATTTTGTGCCAGTTTTTAGCCACAACAAATATATTTTTCAAAAATGCAGCAATTAGAGATACATTATCATTTTGGTTTAAGGGGTGAAACAGAAAAGCTAAAATTTTTTGTTAATTTTCGGTAATTTTTTTAAGGCCGATCTAATTAGCATCTTTTTAGAATCAGCGGTATCAGAACAGTGGTTACCAAGCGTAGCTCGTAGGGAGCACCCCCCCCCCTAGTTCACTAGTGAATAGTTATCACAATAACAACCCCTACATTAATTGTCTAAGAGTCTGTTAAGCAATAATAAATTTGTATATCATGTTTTTTATACTATAGCTTTAATCTTTACTCTAAGCATCCTATGATTTCTACAGGGACTACGTGACTAGCAACATCTGAAACGATTCTATTTTTAAAAAATCACAGTCAGATAGTTAAAATACAAATGACAATATGATTCGAAGATAATATATTACACTTTTAAATACATGGAGGTTCGAAATATGGAAAAACAAAGAACTCACAAAGAACTGTTGAAATACATTTCATTTAAAACTTTACAAAATATATAAAATGTTAAGAAAAAAATGAACTTTTCGATTTTATACTATACCTTACTTGGGGATGAAAAGATGCCATTTAAACCACAACGCTGAATATCTTGTAAAGGTATTTTCCACAATAAACCCGCAATTTCTTGTTCGTATTTCCATTTTCTGTAATGTCAAAAGAACTAATTTCATGTAACAGAAAGGACACTGATTTTAAAATAATAAAAATGACACAAAAAAGAATCATTTTTAAAACTGAATTGAAATCCTTATTAACCTTTTTTAAATGATATAAATTGTTTTGTTCTATAATTATTAATTGAACTTTTTTTAATTTATTATTATTTCCTTTTTAAAATAGTAGAAAAGAGTTAAAAAATATATGCGTAACTAGTATTGAAAACGAAGTTTTCGCCAAATTGGCACCAGAAGAAAAATCGCACAAATGTGGTGGGCATATGACATCTGTGATAGATAAAGTACTGGGTATTTTTATGTTAACTTGGCGCATAGCCAGTCCCATAGCATTTTTTTTTTTTTTTTTTTTTTTTGTATTTCATTAATTTCATTTAAAATGTATTTAATCCTTTCACTCATTTCATTTATAATTACATAACTTTAATTTGAAACAGAAACGTTTAAAATTCATGATTTTTATTTATTTTTTAAGCCAATAGAATAAAAAAAGGAAACAAAAATAACGATATTTTGAAGCTCCATAATTGCAACGAAAGAAAAAAAAATAAACCCAATTTACCACGGCCTAGATGCGTTTCATTTGGACGTTGCCATTAAATGATTAATAAATAACCCCGATTTTTGTGCCACATACGTTAGCGTAATATATATATTGATAATTAATTTGCCATTGTTTCTCAACAGCGTTGAGACGAGGTTACAAGATGGTCGGTTAAGAACTTTACTGTAATTTGAATTAAATCAGTGTATTGTAATGAGCGCATTATGTATTTGACCATTAGTATGCTGAAATATCCAGAACAAACCAGAACTTTACCGAAAGTTTCATAATGTCACTTAACACCTAAAAGCTCTTCAAAAGTTACTAAAAGATCCTCTTATATTTGTACATACGCTTTCGGTGTTTATCGTCCATTGAGAAAGATCAGAGTTACCTGTCTGTTGAAGCAAAACTCCATATTAGAGTATCACTGAACCCTTATGTAGTAACTGACTAAAAATACCGCAAGGTTCTTTCCAGTTGTTGACGGATCGGCCATATATTTCTTTCTTTTATTGCCAAACACTACTGAATACTACTTTTCTACATATGATATGCATGTGATGGTTTTATGATATAATGGATGAGCCTCGGTCTTGTAAATTTTCTCTAACTTTTGTTCCGGTTTCAGAGTTGGATGCCTTCTCATTTTGCATTTAAGTGCGAATAACTTTCTTTTATTCGTCTACAAATTGTCCTTTTTGATACGGAAATTTCTGAAACACAGATCTTGATATTTTCATTTTCTTATCCTAATCACCTTTTCCGGTTGAACTTTCTTAGTTGGCAGCATCTTGAGTAACTAAATCTATCGTAATATGAACTTAAAATCTTGAACTGCGTGAGAGCATTCATTTCTTTTTTTCAATTCTTTTTATTTATTTGCCACTCAACAATTCAAGATTGTTTCTAAAATTTTGTGTTTTGTTAATTCGAACTTAATTACAAAAATTTACTTTTTTAGCAGATTTAAAGGCAATTGTGGAATACTTCCTTTGAAACAACTTAAACAATACGAATTATGTATATTTTGTAGCCTAACAATCTGTTTTGAATAACTGGAAGACAAATATAGGCATTGTGTAAATTTTTGCGTCAGGGTGCACATGCGAATGAAGAGTAATAGAGTAAGTACACAGTTTGCCTTACTTATAAAGAATGTTAATGCATATAATATTTTCATAAATTTATGAAAACTTTCAAATACTAAAGGTGATAAAGTTCCTTTTCAAATGTGGAGGGTGAAATCGGTTAAACAATGTCCAGAAATGAAATGGCTATCAAAAAATGGGGTTTGTATGTCCCTTTTGTCTAACAGTTCTTCTATTAAAACATATAATCCCCCCCCCCCCCGTGATCAATCATAATGGAAAGGAAATGTGCTGTAGAAATTTACTCGAGTTAACAAATGTGTCATAATATTATAATTGTTTCAAAAGACAAGCACAACTAGAAATTGCATATTAATCCAAGTGTAAGTTCTGGTGAAATAATCCCTAAATAACATCATATATGCAATTTATTGAATGCTGAACTCAAAGTAAACAATTTCAAACATCAGATTATCCTTAATTAACAGAATAATGATTTGAAGGAATTTAAAATAAAGAGACTGGTCATCAACATCTTTAGGCATATTGAATTCCTTTCGAATACAGTAATGGGTATTAATTGAAATACTAATGAATTAAACAAAGATGTGAGGCATGCCATAACTGCAAAAATAATATCTATCTTACAAGGACAAACTAGAATCCATTTCAAATAATCATGCTAAAATCATGTAGTAAAACATAATGAAATACTAATATTAATAAGGAGTAATAATAATGAATAATGGAAGAAAATAATAATGGCCCTGGTTAAACAAAATAGTTTTATTTGCTTATCATTTCAGATATTTCTTAGTTAAAAGCATAATAATATGTACTTAAAAAATATCAGAAACAATTATTATATAACAAAGCACTGAAGTGATCATTCTTCTATTTAGTGAATTGCTAAATATTTCAAAAGAAGTTAGGGTGAGAAATTTTGATCAAAATATTTTCAGGAAGATTTTTTTTTTATCATCAATTTCCAAATTGAAGTTTTTTGTCAAACTGATACTAGTTACGTTTAAAATTCCAAAGTACTGCCATCAATATTTATTCATAGGGAATTTTGTAGAAAAAATACATTTTCGTGTACCTGTAAATGAACGATAAATTTTACAGATACCAAATTTTACAGGAAGTGCTTGCAACTCACCGCGTTGATATGCATAATTTTCCATATATTTAAAATGGTGAAATACAATTCAAAAATTATACAATAGATTAATCCCATAGGTCGTAATGTAATGGGATTCCTTTGAAATTTATTGAAATTGAGCTTTAACTTCTACATATTTCATTTCTATACCGAATATGGCGTACTGAACCCCAATAACATATATCGATTTCATGGTAATTGTAGTATATTTACACGAGTTAGAGCATACACTGTAAAAAAAATTCAAGAGGCTACTAAAAATTTTTTAGTAGATTTGTATTCCACAGAATTTTTTAGTAACCAATACAAACTTTTTTTCGCAAGTAAAACAAACATTTCTTTTGTAAACGGAACAAAAGAATTTTTTGTATAACTAACTTAAGACATTTTAGTATGAGCCACCAAGCAAATTTTAGTAATAGCTCCAAAATTATTTTTAGTAATCATTACGGGCAGGAGCTTCCTTCGAACTGCGTCCAATGTGTAAGAGGACAGACTTCTGTAGCGGAAGATTTTCGGCAAAGTCTCAATAGATGGCAGCACCAAACATTGCTACCTGCTCTATTTTGACATGTTTCTAAAGGGGAGGGAAAGTCCAGAGATCATTACCCAAGGTAATTGCTACGACAGGATTTTCATAATCCCATTATTTAACGAGTACTTACATTCGGTGCATATTTGGTGGCGTCCAGCATCGAACCCAGGTACTTTCAGCCTGGAGCTCGGTGCTATGACCACTAGGCTATCACGGCCACACCAAGTGAGTTTTAGTAATGGCTATTAAAAATGTAAAACTATTAACTCTATTCGTTGTTAGCTTTTTTCTAGTAATTCTTACAGATTCCTTGTAACCGATTGTTGATTGTGTAACCTTGTATGATTACTAAAAATTCTTTAGTAATTACATGGATCACTAAAATTTTTGTAGTAGATCGACCCTTTTTTTTACAGTGTAGACAAATAGATGGATCGACAGATCGACAAACGAAATTCATAAAAACTTTTGAATTTTGTTAGAAAATGATAAAGATTAACATTTAAAACATCTGTAATATATATATTTTTTAAACACTAATCCTTAAAAGTCCTGCTGAATCAGTCAATTGTAAAATCTAGTTAACAGACTGCAGTTAGTAATTAACAGATTTTTTTACGTATTTTTCTTTAGTAAACTTAAAAATTTTTGTCAATAAATGTCAAAAAATTATGGATGAGATAGGAAATAAAATTATAATGGAGATCTGATCAGCGGGTAATATATATAAAAAAAGGTGAAAATGTTTGCTAAATACAACTATGCAAACTAAAAATAAATTGGACAGTTGGATGATTCAGCAGGATTTTTTTTCAATTGTTTGTGCCTGTTCCGAAAATAGAACGAAATTAGTTTATTACAGCACTATTTTCAAGGCAGTCCCCTTAAAATGTTTAAACAAATCTCTGCTTATGTTATTACGTCTAAATGTAAAATTTCACCCGGCCCATGTGTATAATAAAAAAAATTATAATTTTCAAAAATAGTGCCTCAAAGGCAGGCACGTACCTTAACTGTAAAAAAAATCAAAAAATCGTGCATAAATCACTATTCGCGCACTAAGCGCTCCTTTTAGGGTGAATATTCTTATTTTTAACTGTAATCTGAAATTCATAATAATAATAAAAAAAAATCTTAAGTGAACTTTGGTTCGATTCTATTAATAATTTCGTACACTTTTCGATGATAAAGTAATCAAAATAGCAAAAATTATTTCGGCGGGATATAACATTGTCAAAAAATATATAAGGTTATGTTCAATTCTAAGCATAAGTTTATACACATTTCGATGATACAAAAAGAATACAAAGACACAAGGGCAGACAGACATTTTGTAAATCGTTGTTTTCGGAACATCTGACCCTTAAATGTGTAAATCTGTGAAAAAAAGAAGCCGAAAAAAATATTTTACAATAGTTTCTTCTAAGGAAAAATTAAGTTTTAAATTACTACATTTTTTTATTAATTAATCATCAAAAATTCATCACGGTACAATTTTGAGATGCAACTTATTTAAATCGAATTTTTTATTCTGATCCGAGTTGTAAAGACTAAATTTAAACTATATGTAAAAATAATCATGTGTATGCTGAAAGAAAAAAACACCTGATTCAAAAACCCGATAAAAAAAACCTTAAAACTCAATAAAATAATAATAATAATATACATATATATACATAAATATATATCTATAATTTTAACTTCTAGCGTATGACATGATTTAAGGATACCTCTACGCCCAGCGTCGTAACGCTGGCATTGGCTTAATCCATCGTATCGTGAGAATCTGTATAGACTGACAATTTTTTTTTTATTAAAATGGATTACTTCTAATTATGCTATTAATCATTGGCAGTTATAAAATATCAGTAAATAGTTTTAAATTCCCTTTTTTTTAGACGGTCAAAACAAGTACTAATGGAAAGAGAAAAACTTTTATTTAGCATTATTAATTGACTTATTATTAAAAATTGATAAGGCAATTTCATTTATTCAGGAACATGAATAATCCATTAACTTAATATTTAAAATGAATTATTCATGCCATCAAGTTTTAGATGAGAATACAACATGTAATTATTCCCAATGACTTATTCCCAGCATTTTGTACTTAGTGCCTCATAATGTTTACTCTTTTTAAACTCTTTTTTCTGCTTGTCAAGTGTCTCATAGGTCAAAGTCCCCTGTAAAAGCTAACTCTGCATTTTGCAGTTTTTTGAATAGAAGAAATTAAAGAACATACTTACATATTTCATCCCAATAAAAATTGCATTTTAAAATCATATACACTTTAAGACATTAAATGTTTAAAATGATCTATTTTTTCCCATTTTTTTAAAATTTTAACAGTTTTGAAACGGTGACTTTTTCAGACATGTGTAATGATGTGGGTTTGGCATTCAATGTTAAAAAAAAAATCCGTTAAATTTACGGAAAACACTGGTGGCAGCAATGTTGCTTGCAATTTTTGTCATGCAATTTGCTGTAAAATTAGATGTGATTTTTTTTTTATTGCATCTAATTTTACTGCAATTTTTATGGCAAAAACTGCTAGCAATTTTTGACGCAAATTTAATGTATTATTTTTACAGTGTGTTAAAAATGCTACTTTGTCAAATTATTTATTATAATAAATAATTAAAAATTCCCCAACATTGAAGTACATAACATTCATAGTTAATGTCTCTGATATTACGAATTATGTTTTTGATAAGCAATTAAAAAAATATATTTTTTTAATTTTATGCATAAAATTTTCCAAAGACATGCCAGATGCAGGCACGATTTGGAAAAAAAAATTAATGTTTAAACAGTTTATTCCCTGTTTTTTGTTTAAAGGAAGTTTGATATCAGATAAGGAAAATGATGCGTATATTTTATTGTGCTTCCCTTTATAATTTAAATTAAACGTTACTTTTGTACATTTACCATAGAAACAACATTACATTATTTCTTTGTTTTATGCCCCTGGTACGATTTTAAAATAGGAGTTTTTGTTCGTATAATAGAATAGTTTAAAAAAATAAGTCACAATTATATGTATTTTTCGGTAAACTTTCAGCTGAAAGACAGTGTAATGGAATTCTAACTGATATTTATAATACTTCCGGCTAAGTAAAAAAAAAAAAAAAAAAAAAAACATATAAACCGCTGTAAAAGAAATGAAGAGATAAAGATAGAGGCATGTTGAAAAACATTTTTTTCCCTATTTCGTTAGAAAAAGAAAAAACGAAAGCGGTCGTATAAAAATATAACTCAATACTTTTAAGTTTTTATTTATTAAAAATTATGTCATTCACAAGAAAAAAACTGTCAGAAGTTATAAATCAATTTAATATTTCAAAGGCATAACTATAATAAAAAACAAGAAAGAACTAGTTGGATGTGCCAATCCAAAACTTTCTTCTATCTCATAGATACATTTTAATATTAAAAAAAATAGTTACTCATTTGGATGCTTTAATAATTTTAATTCAATACCCTACCAACTTTGATTTTCTTCTTAAATTTCTGCTTCAATCAATTAATCGGAGTAAAAACGAATTTCTGTCTCTGCACGAACCAATGGACAATAGAATGATAGGCAGATTTTTTTTTTAATTCAGGGAGGACCTACTTGCCTTACCAAAAAATAATCATTTACAAAAAGTTTAGTTCAATTCTAGAACTAACTTCATACACTTTTATGTGGCGCAATATTGAAAATGGCATAAAATTCGTTATTGCAGCGCCCCCTTCCCGCGGATTTTTTTCAGATTCAGGGCAATCCAACGAACCTTAGCCATACACTTACACAAAAAATTTCTTTCAATTCGATGCATAACTTCATGTACTTTTGGTTGGTACAATATTGAAAATGGCACAAAAATCGCGTTTGCAGTGCCCCCTTCCGACGGATTTTTTTCAAATTCAGGGAGGACCAACTAGCCATAGTCATACACATACACAAAAAATTTGGTTCAATTCGATGCATAACTTCATATACTTTTTTTGGTCGGTACAATATTAAAAATAGCGCATAAATCGCGATTGCAGCGCCCCCTTCCGGCGGATTATTTTCAAATTCAGGGCGTTCCAACTAGCCATAGTAATACACTTACACAAAATATTTGGTTAGATTCGATGCATAACTTCATATACTTTTGGTCGGTACAATATTGAAAATGGCACAAAAATCGCGATTGCAGTGCCCCCTTCCGACGGATTTTTTTCAAATTCAGGGAGGAACAATTAGCCATAGTCATACACATACACAAAAAATTTGGCTCAATTCGATGCATAACTTCATATACTTTTGGTCGGTGCAATATTGAAAATGGCACAAAAATTGCGATTGTAGCGCCCCCTTCCGGCGGAATATTTCAAAATTGAAGGAGGACCTGCTTGCCACAGCCAAAAACATAAAAAAAAATTGGTTCAATTCTATGCATAACTTCATACACTTTTTGATGGTGGAATGGCGGCATACAGACACACGGTCAGACAGACATTTTGTAAAAACATGTTTTTTGGAATCTCTGACCCCTAAAACGTGTAAATCCGTCGAAAATCGGAAGTCGAAAAAATTTCGATTACAATACTTTCTTCTATTGAAGATAGAAGAAAGTAAAAATTATCCGCTAAGCATAGATTCTGAAATACTTCCCAACACTTCCTGAAATCTTTAACAAAATTTCGTTATTTAGGAAGTAGGTTAAATAAGATAACTAAGTAAGCAACGTAAGAAACAAATAAAACAATTGAAAATCTGATTCCGCAGTTTTCTACCATAACCAAATAAGTATTCCAATTCTTTTGTGCAGTTTATTTGATCTGTAGTTTGATATATCTACTTATCTATAATTTTCAGAGTTCTTAATATAAAATAAATTTTTTTCTGAAAAAATGACAAACAACATTGCACACAATGCCATGTAATCGGAATTAAAAAATAATAAAAATTATATGAAAAATGAGTAGGTTTACTAAATAATTTTTTACTGCGCATGCGTTAAAGATATCAAAATTTCATTTGCATATTATGTTAGCTAAATGTATAGAGCAACTTTTGTAAAAGTCGCAAAATCATAGCTTGAAAATTCTGAAAGTAATCGTCTATAGAAAAAGGACAAAATCCGTTGTTTCCAAAATGAAGCAAAAAAATGAGGGATTTTATCCAAATGTAGTAGTACATCCCGTATTGTGTATTTTATATTGACACTAATCAATGAATATATGGATACAACCCCACTTGTTTTTGCTTCGTTTTGAGAATAATGGATTTTCAACTTATTCAATTGACGATTATTTTCAGAATTTTCAAGTTATGATTTTGTGACTTTCACAAAAGTTGCTCTATACAGTTAAGTAACATAATATGCAAATGAAATTTTGATATCGTTGACGCATGCGCAGTAAAAAATTATTTAGTAAACCAACTCATTTTGTACACAATTTTCATTATTTTTTAATTCTGATTACATGGTACTGTGTGCAATGTTGTTTGTCATATTTTCTGAAAAAAATATTATTTTATATTACGAACTCTGAAAATTATAAGGAAAAAACTTGGAAAAATTTGGGACCATTTTTATAAGAACCTTAATTACTCTGCGAGTATGCATGCTATTTTCATAAAAATGTACAAGGCGTATTAAAATAAGGCATTCAATCATAATCTAGAGTTTGACAGCTTTTGCCACATTAGTTTTGACAGGATTATTCAAAAGATATTCATTCTTTTTTAATTTGTTGACGGTCCCCTATGAAGTTTCGGAAAAAAATCTTCAAGGAGATGTATGACTTATACTATTACATTTATACACTAAGAGTTTCGAGATGATTCCTCATGTATTTTTCTAGATATTTAACAAAATGTCTAAAATCGCAAGTGTCCAATAATCAATGGCAATATAGTGTATATTATAAAGGCCAAACGTATCTGTGCGTAACGCATACGTCATTTTGCGAATGGCAGCATTTTAAAATTTGAAATGAAATTTAAGTTTTGCATTTTTTTCTTTTGCAAATTGTTAAGCTTCTAAATACAGCACGTTTTCAATTTATATACCATCGTATACGAAAAAAAATTTACTTTTTAATGCGATTTGTTTGAAAGCTATATCTTTATTTGCTTTTGAGTTATTAATTTTGTCGTAGTTTTTTATACCATCTTTGAATTGTGGCAACAGACATACTCCATTTTTATGAAAATGAAAATGAAAAAAGCGAAAAAAGCAAATTATTGTATTATCCAATGTGTACTACTTTTCGAACTTTTTTAATAAGTTCATTGATATATTCGTCAGAGTATGAAAAGCCCTGTTCGTCTTCAAAAATTTAAACAAACCCCGATTCTAAACTTTCGGAAAATTCAATATCATCATTTTTATCATCTTTTTCTAAGGAATAAATTTTCACTTCCGCAGCATGATTCAACTACTGTTTTACTGGAGAAAGTTTTTAGTTCTGTATTTCGTTGATTACAATGTAAAGCATCAGAAACTGCTAAATGAATGCCATGAACGAAACAAAGCTGTTGATCAGCTTCAATTTCTTTTCCGACTTTTAGCATTACATTTGGTCCATCAGTTACGATAGCAACAACATCTTTTTTTATTGAAATGTCATACTGTTTCAGACGCAGTGTTAGCATTTCAATACACTTTTTTGCAGTGAAAGATCCATGTATGCTCATAAGCCCTAAATTCTAGAATTTGTTTAAATTTACATTTCTTGAATGCAAATTAATATTCATAAATCGCTTGATTTCAGTAGATGTCTTTTCGTCAAAAGTCAAACCAATTTTTTAACCGAGGTTTTAAAAGTTTGTATTTCACCTGCAATTAACTTTTTTATTATGAAACTATAGTTCACTACATTATTTCGAATTGATAATGCAGATTTAGTCGAATCATTATAGCCTTTAGCTATGAGTAAATTTCTTAAATGAAATGAAGTGATGAAAACGTTAAATGAAAAACCATCTTTAGCAGTCATTCTCGATAAAATCAAATCCAGTGATACTAAAATAGTCCTCTATTTTCCGCTTTTTAGAAGGCAATTTATCTTCTGTGCAATCTTGATTTGTGGAAGGAAGAGAGGATGTAATAAATTCTTTCTGAACTTTAGTACCGTATTTCGTAAATAAATGTGTATGCAATCCCTCAGTAGATCCACCTAATGGTCAAAGCACTGCACTATACCTTTTAACATTTAGAGCTTTTTCCATCTTTTGACGTTAAATAGTAGTACCATACTGAAGATGTATCATTGTCTTTCCGAAATCTTTTTCGTTCGACATCTTTAAAGTAAAGTAAGTATGAAGGCACGAAAAGTAAAGAAGTTAGCATATAATGACTATAATCACAAATGCGACGCTTATCAATAAAATCTAATTCAAAAATGACCTATGAAGTGAAGATAATTTCTATACACGCTGCGAAATCGAAATAAACAAACGATTTCATATTTCCTGACTTATAACTGTGTGCGTTAAATCTGTTTGCAAGTCAACAGTAAAAGATTTAATCGCGTAGAAATATATGAAAAAATATTTGAGGTATATGTTCTTTTTCAATCATATATAAACTTCATGAAAATGATTTGAAAATGATTTCCCCCTCCCCAAAAAAGAGAAAGTTTATAAATATCTTTTTTAATTACAGCTGAATATTATTTCACTAAAAACAAGTTGGAAATTGCACGTGAGGCGTAGCAAATCTGATGCGTTCGTATTTTAACGAAGTCTTAAAAATATCACTCTCCTATATAAATCTCATAAAATTTTAAATAGTTAATTAAATTAAAATGCGCACCAAACAATGTTCTCCCTATACCATTATGTAATTGTATACTTTTGCGTGGCCTTGTAAATCAATAACAAATGTTCTTTGCACCACAGATTATGCAAAATCAATATTATAATATGTACTTTATAGATGCATATCAATTTTATTATGTTCGAATGAGTGTAACACCATTAAAATGCATTTGAAACATTTTTCCCCATTGAACGTAATGTAGCGGAATACTTTTGATTGTCCCTATAATTGAACTATGCATCCGATTGATAAAATTTGAAATAACTCAACAAAATTATGCAATAATTATGTATTTTAAATTTCAAACTATTAAAATGCATTTGAAACTTTTTTCCCCCATTGACCGTAATGTAATGGAATACTTTTGATTGTCCCTGTAATTGATCTATGCATCCGATTTTCATAAAATTTGAAATGACTCGACAAAATTATGTAATAATTATATCTATATTATAAAGGCCAAACGTATCTGTGCGTAATGCATACGTCATTTTGCGTATGGCAACACTTTCCCCTGTAATTTCGGTTTTGCAATATTCGCTACTGCAAATTTTACGCTTATAACCATTGTAGATTTTTTATTTTTATACCGTCGTAAAGAGAAAAAAATGTACTGTTAAATGTAATTTGTTTGAAAGCTGTATCTCAATTTATCTTTGAGATTTTTTTTAAATAGTTTTTAGTATCAATTTTGTAATTGTGGCAACAAAATCACTCCGATTTCTTTTGAAATTGAGGGTGAAAAAAAAATGCATTGCACTTTCCTATACTATTTCCGTTTTGCAATTTTTGTTACTCTAAATTTTTTATTTTTAACCATCGCAGATTTTTAATTTTTATATCGTCATATAGAGAAAAAAAAATTATTTTTAAATGCAATGTGTTTCAAATCTGTATCGCAATTTATTTTTGAGATATTAATTTTTTTATATCTTTCAGTAGCAAATTTGTAATTGTGGCAACAGAATCACTCCATTTTCTCTTAAAATTGAAAAAAAAAAAAAAAAAAAAAAAGAAAAAGAAAATAAAATGCGTATACTATTTCAAAAATATCCTCTGTTATAAAATACGATGAATTTCGGTTTTATTTAGCTTAATAATTTGGACAATTGAGTTTTATAGTAATTTTGTTAATTTTAGCTTACAATAATATTTGTTTGAGAGTTAGACTAACCAATATAAGATGTATTTTACTGTAACTAATTTTGTAGATTTATTATAAACCAGTGAAACAGTTCATTCTTAAATCTATCCTTTCGTCAAATTCCGACGGGTTCCACCTCGTATTTTTAATTTCAAACGATTCGGTCTGTAGTGTTTGCGTTGTTATATGCGGACGGACTGAAAGACAACTATAAGTGCTACGCATTTACATAATTACGAACGCACCTAAAAAACACAGAATCCCGTATTTACCGGGATTTTTTCTGACAAACCTCAGGATTTCCGGTACTGGAACTACACTGGGATCATGGGATTGTAATCCCTATTCATTCACACTATACAGAATTCGCCTAAAAACACACAATTCACAATTAGCCTAAAAACAAAGTTTCATGCGATGCGTGCTATAAGTTTCCGAGAAATTAATTACTTTAAAAAAAGCAAATTTTAGGGAATGTATCCAAATTAAAGATTGGTACTTGATTGTTAACCGAGAGAGCCCTCTTCTTGATAAAGGCATCTTAATAAGGAGGGGGCCAACTTTATAATTACAGATTTTGATTATTTTAGTATATGTTGTAGGGCAGCGACCCCTTAGCCTCAGGTTCAATGGATTTTATGCAACGCTCTTTAATTCTTGCGAAACAGGGGGGGGGGGGGAGGGGAGCCTGATATTATGCCAGAACTTAAACACTAAATTTGAAAAAAAAGGTTGTTGTTAATCGTAACTCAGTTGGCATAGAGTGTTACCGCTAAGTTGTTTTTCTGGGTTCGATTCCGGTATGCGCTACTTTTTTTTCTGTTTTTTTTTTTTCTTCATAAATATACTTGTAATTATAATTTAATAAACTCATTGTCAATTCTAATTTTAACCTATTTATTTTTTTATTTGTAACTAAATAGTTGTATAAATAATCATAAATAGATCCAAAATTTAATTTTCAAAACGTATTTCATACATTCTTTATCGATGCAATGATGTTGAACAATTTGTGTCAATTCGTGATTTTAAAGAAACATTTGTATATTGTTTTAACAAGAGAAGGCAATACGATGGGAAAATTACTCTGTTTTTTAATAAACATAATTATATTAAAAGTAATCATAAGTTTTAATTTACAACCTACATTTTGCACATTAAAGATTTTTAAATTTTGTAAACGTATGCTTGCTCATTGAATTATTTTGCTTAAACTATTTTAATTTTGCTGCTTTTTTATTTTGCGTAACATTTATTTTCTTCCAACTTTTTTTTTTAATTATTATTTTACATGAATATCTTTTATATTAATATAAATAGATGGCACGACAACTGATTTTGAAATTTTTATTATCCAATAACAGAAATATTTTTTAAAAATTTCTTTAAATGATGAGAAATAATGGTTTAAAAATGAAAAATTCTAAATTAATGCATAAATATGCTAACAATGTAGTTAAGGTACGATATTAAGATTTTTAATTGAGATTATGAAATTCTAAATTATGAAATAAAAAATTCGAAAAACAAACGCAGTTCGACCGTATATCGATCCCGAGATCACAGGTCAAAGATATCAAGCTTTACCAACAGAGCTATGGTCAACCATGACCTTTGTTTTCAAAGTAAGTATTTAAGTTGTGTCATAATATTAGAATTCCTGTTTCTCAAAAACTAAGGAGCGTTGTATAAAATCCATTGGATCTGAGGCCAAAGGGTCTCTGTCCTACAGCATATATTAAAGTATTAATGAAAATCTGTAATTATCAAAGTTGGCCTTCTCCTTGTCCACTCAAGTAATCATTGATGACGGCTGGATTACAGGATAGTATAAAAAGTTTCAAAATACAGTCGAGTCTCTCTATAACGAAACTCCATACATCGAATTTCTCTATATAACGAATTTTTAGTAGGAACGGTCCCCTTTTCGCATGATTACATTAAAAACCGTCTCTATATAGCGAAATATGGATCTCCATACAACGAATTTTTTCATAAATTGGTCTTAATTTACTCAATTTTAAAAGGCTTCGAAATCATATGGAATCAATTTTCCAGCACTTATTTTTGATTTGTTGTCAGTGCTGAGTTTTTTTTTATATTACTTCTCTCCTTGTTCTTTAAATCCAACGAATTCATCCCATCTCCCACACACCTTTAAACATCCTTCTCAAAACAGAGTCAATTGGATTGATGCACATGTAAGAGAGGAATCAATGAGAGACACATAAGAGAGGCTTTCAAATGGAGGAAAATGTTAACTACAATTTTTCATTCCTTGCTAAAATTCGAGCTTTTTTTTTAGAGCGTAACAATTTTAAAATCAAAACAACAAAAATTCGCAGATTCCTTCGTCTGAAATTAATGCAAGTCTTCCTTATTTGATTTTCATTAAGCTTTCAAATAAATGTCTGTTCTCTCTTTTGAAACAGCTTAAATAATTGAGAAATAAAATGTTAGGTTAATATTTACTTTTAAACATTTCAAATTCTTAATTCAAAAGATCAAAAATATTATTTGTTCAAATTTCACACATTAAATACGATTTTTAACATCATTCTCTATGCATCGAATTTCTCTATATAACGAATTTTTTACTGGAACGGTGGATTTCGTTATATAGAGACTCGACTGTATCTAGTTGTAACACGCGCATTCCAAAGAAAAAAATAGACTGTCACGCGTCACATGAGCTGAGTTTTGATAAATTAAAAAAAAAAATGTAGTTGTAATATTTTTTTCGTCTTAAAAAAACTGGCAACACTAGTTCAATTAAAAAATGTTCTATTCTTGGTGATGTTCGAAAATACGAAAAGTTGGTTGTGAACTGCCGTTCACGTTTTGTGTTGGTGCGCCAGATGAATTATGTAAGAAACTTTATTTGTATATAATGTGTGTGTGTTAGTGTTATAAATGTAAGTGATGTCTTTTCAAGAAATAAAAAGTTTTTTTTTAAAGAAGACTGCAGCCCGCGAGATATCTATATTAAGATAAGTGATGTTCTTTTTTCTTTCTTCTTGTAAATTTGTAAGACGAACTCTTACATAGTCACTTATATCATAAACCACCACTTTGTCATTTTTTAAGCATAGTTTGAAAGTTACTTGAAAAAAAAATTTTAGATTTCCATAAAGCAGGAAGGATATATTAAATCTAAATCTATCAAAAAATACTAGGTGATTCATAATTTTTTTTTCGAATATTAATTTTATAATTCATATAATAAAATTATAAAAATTTCAAATTCAACGTATATCTTTTTTAGATATTTTAGTATTATTACGACATAAAAACTAGCATATTGGGAGTATAATTTCAGGAGATATTAATAAAAATATGAAAATGTAATTCAACATTAGAAGCAATACATTTTGAATGCTTATAATTCAAAAACTTGTCATTCAAATGATTTTAAATTTAGTGTCTAGGCAGAAGAATCTTCTTAAAATTGGGTATTGCCATTGAATGTAATGAAGTTTGGGTTTGTTTTAATACCCTCCTCCTCCCATGCAAAATTTATATCCATCATTTAAAAGTAGATTTTATTTCCAACTAACTTTCTTCTACGACAACTTGTTGAGGAGTTGTTAGAGGGTGTTTACTTTTTTTCTCATGACTGTACATTGGAAAAATACAGTTGATGACTAATTGGGATAACTGGTCATACTGCCAAATACTGATTATGTACGACATGGATTTCATTCTGTGATGAATGGAAAAAATATATTTCAATATGACCAGGAAAAGTGTTTTTAAATAAAAACAAAGCGGTACTGAATTCTGTATTATTAAGAGTATTAAAAGAAATCTTACACTTGCATTTGTGTTAGAAATAAATATAGACTATTTTGTCGCAATAAATAACCTTATATCATTGATCAATTCGTTTTTAAAAAAAGGTTTTTAATTTTGGTTAAACTATTTAAGTGTTAGTATAATTTTGAAACATTAAGCCATTTTTTCTAATACTTTTTAAGCTTTTCTGGTGCTTCTTCAGTTAAAAATTATACAAAGCAACAAATGTCAATCAACTGTCAGTTTTTGGAGTGAAACATTTGATGAAATTAATTTTTGTTGATACTTAATTAAGATTATACTTTTGATACTTTAATATTTTTATTAAACATTTAAAATGTAATTTTCAAATGTTGACCTGAAGCATCAAATCCGTAATATTGATAAAACAACATGAAACTTAAAACAAAGAAAAACTCTGAATACAGTTTGTTACATTTAACTTCGTTTTAAAGATGCTTTCAAAATATAAGAAACGGAAATTAAATCTACAAAAGGAAATTTGAAAGGGATTACAAAGTTTTAAGTTTGTATCTTGAGGCACTTTTCGTACGCCATGTAATTACGTCGTATTTCTTAAGTAAATGAAGAATAATAAGAAACGTTTTCTCGTAAATGAAAGAACTAGGTATTTTATGCATTATAAAGGGAGTAAAGCTGCGATTTTATAACTTCTTAAAACTAAATTCCAGTCGTTTTTGTCTGAGACAGTGTCTGATTACAGTGTCTTATCATTTTACAATTGAAACGAATATCAACGACTACAAGGATGTAAAATTTAATCATATTTTATAGCTAAACATTTTTAATATGTCATTATGCCATTTTAAATACGATAAAAATAGAAATTGTGAAAAATTTTCCGTCATAATTATAATACAGCAAAATTTGACAAAATCGGAAGAAAACAGAAAAAACTTCCATTTAATCCTTTATCTAACGACGGTACTTATAAGTACCATTAAAATTACTTATAAAATTATTTTAATACGTCAATTAGCTGTAATACTGTTTAGAATGAGTTACAGATACATTACTTTATTTTGTTCCAAAAGCATTATTGGTTACACAAAACAAAAATATTTAAGATGATTTTAATTGTAAGATCATTATATCAATATATATTTCAATAAGATGAATCAATAAGATGATTTCTTTTGACTTTTTATCAAATTAATTCGGAAATATTTCTATATTTATATTGTAAGAACATCATATTTGTACATTTTATAATTCGACAAAATACTAAGAAAACAGTTAAAAATAAAAGATTTGAGTGGGGTTATAAATATTACACAAAATCTCTTTAAATTCAATTAATCCTTCTAAAACACTTCAAAAATTTATTAAATGATTATGTAAATCTTTTAATTTGGTTTAAACAGTTTACGTAAAATGCTTTAGAATGTAAAATTTTCATGAATTCATAATTCGATAGATAAAGGATGAATGTAGTTTTTGGTTCGTGCGAGTATATAATCGATAGTAATTTGTTGTATATTTTTTACTATTTAACATGACATTTTTCCATTTGAGGCAGCAATGTGTTTCATAGTTTCATATATGTCTCGTTTTGACAGGATAACTCTATCTCTCTGTATATATATATATATATATATATATATAAAGGGAAGCAACATTTATTCTGTTATTAGTAATAACAATGCAATATACACAAACATATTCAAATATTTGTGCCTTTAATAAAAACTTAACTTTATGTACATATTTACTTTTTAAACTTATTAGTAACCATCTTATTAATAATTAACTTATGAATAATTAACTTATTAAAATATTTCTCTAGTAAAATGTTTTACAATGGACTTTTAAAGTTGGGGTTACAATGCAAGCAAAGCTTAGCAAAGATGCAGAAAGTCTGCGTTTCTCTGTTTCTTTGCTCAGCTTTGCTTTTTCTAGCTAGCTGATTCTTGCACTGATGAAGAATCTCGACTCTAGATTCGAAATAATTGTTCGCTACCTTTCTATGCCTTATTTATGCATTTCTAATTGTTGGTTTTCTATCTTTAGAGCTAGTCTATATTATGGATTTAATGAATCTGAAGTTTGATGAAAATCCGTGCATTAATTCTTGAGATAGAGCTATTGCGAAAATCATGAAAAAGGCAGCATAGCACCGCCACTTGGTGAATGATTTATGCCTAAATGTGAACAACACCAGCTCATGTGAAGGAGTAATTGAATCTGAAGTTTACTAGAAATCCGTGCATTAGTTATTGAAATACAGCTGTTGCGTAAATTGTAAAAAGTGCAGCATAGTAGCGCCACCTGTTAAGCTATTTACACCAAAAACTAATCAGCATTTATTTATATCAGGGGCTACCTGAAAGTCAAAAATTTAAAAAAAAAAATGATGTAACTAAAAAAAATCATATTTTTTAAAGAAAACATTTTTTAAAATTTGCTGTATCAAAATAAAATTAAAATAATCAAAATAGACATGTTTCAAGTTTCAAGCATTTATCTCTTACGGCTTTTGACTTATAACTCTTTAAATGCGAAAAACGCTGAAAAACCCATCATGAAGAAAAATCATGATGTTTCCATAACAGCCATTATTTGAAAGGTAGATTTTAAAAAGAAAACAAAAAAAAATTAATATTTCCTGTTACATACACTGTAAAAAATGTCAGATGTTTCTGAATATGTAAAACTGTACTGTAATCAAAAACGAAAATATACAGTGATCTCTTCTAACTCACCTAAGATTTCGAAAAACGTTCCTTTACCTTTAAAAATCCCAGCAAATTATTTGTTTTCGCAATTTAAAGAAGAATTTATAAAAATTAATTTTTATTAGCTGCCTGTCTATTTCGGAAACATTTCTAAGTATCTTTTACAGTACAACAATCACTTTTCTCAAATCAAAATAGCACTTTTCCGGATGCTACCAATTCTCAAGTAAACATTTTCAGGTACATAACTGATTTTGTGCATGTAATTGTAGCAAAATAATGTCAGTTTTCATATTAATGTTAATACTGTTAATATTGTATGTTTGTCTATTAAACGTGCTCTCTGAATATCAAAATATTTTCGTATGAATTGATAGAATCCGAAAAAGTGATATTTTGATTTGAGAAAAGTAATTATTGTACTGTAAAAGCTACTTAGAAACGTTTTCGAAATGGACGGGCAGCTAATAAAAAATAATTTTTATAAATTCTTCTTTAAATTTCGAAAACAAATACTATTTATTATAACAGAAAGCTATTTCTTTAAGATAGGTTTTCAGACCGTTTATCTTACATATGCACACGCGTCAACTGTTTTTCGAGGTTCTTTACTTTAGAATGAAGATTTGTGTACACTGTAAAAAATATCCGTTAATATACACAAACTTTTCCCTAAAATTTTACGGAATAGTTTGATTTTTCCAAGAAAACAGCAGTATTTCCGTTTTTTGCTATTTTGAGATTAAAAATACAGTAACTGTTCCGTAAATCTCACCGCAAACAGAACATCTTCCGTTTTAAACAGCACAAGTTATCAGTATTTTTAACTAATAAGTGTCTTGGCGCCATCTGTATGACAAATAGAAAAACATAGCAACATTTCTCTTATTTTTTTCTGTTTTAATTATAAAACGATGGCATATTTTTACAATATTAAAATAATAATAATAATAATTGTTATTATTATTATTAATTCTTTTTAACTTTCAGATAGTTAAGGAAAGTTTTTTGTTTTTTCAGTTTGATTTTGTTTAATTTATTTACATTATAATATAAAAAGTGCGTATGTTATTTAAAGTAAAAAAAAATCTACTTTTAATTTTAATATATATATTTTTTAATGTATTCAAATTAAGAAGTTCGCACATAAAATTTAAAGTATATTAAAAAGATAGCATATTTTTACAAATAAAAAAATAATAATAATAAGATTTATTAATTCTTTTTAAGTTTGAGATAGCTAAGGAAAGTGTTTTTTTTTTTCAGTATAATTTTAAATATATTTAATTTATTTATATCATGATATAAAAAGTGCGAAAGATATTTTAAGTGGAAAAAAATCTACTTTTAATTTTAATATATACATATTTTAATATATTCAAATTAAGAAATTCGCTCTTAAAATTTAAAATATATCGAAATATATTACCGAAATTATTATCATTTTGGCGATTACCTAAGTTATAAAAATCAATAAATGTAATTAATTTTAATAACCCATAACCCATAGTAATTATCTTTATTGAGTTTACAATAGATCGTCATACAAAATATTTTTTAAAATACATGTTTTTTTTTTGTTTTTTAAAAGTTAATATCCTTTTATTTGTTAGTATCCTTTTATAAAATAAATAAATAAATATGAATAAAATAGCTTTAAAACTCTTCCAAAAAAGAAGGAAACAAAATTTTTTAATACTTTCATTTATGCATGTAATATTTTAAAGGTTAAACTTTTTTTATATATATAAAGCTAAAATTAAAAAGCTAACTATTAGAAATTATAGAAAGAAAATCTGTAAAACTTGATTTAGAACTGTCCGTTCAATAAAAAAATATTATCTCTACAAAAATAAACCCGCGTTCAAAAATCTTGCCTTTACTTCATGAAATGCATCTGAAATAAGTAAAGGTATTTGAAATGGTGTTATATGAAATCATAGCGTAATGGTATTACACTACCGGCTACGAC
This sequence comes from Maratus speculifer, assembly GCA_964019185.1. Taxonomy (NCBI): domain Eukaryota; kingdom Metazoa; phylum Arthropoda; class Arachnida; order Araneae; family Salticidae; genus Maratus; species Maratus speculifer. Next base: position 286,975,514 of record OZ025292.1, on the reverse strand, counting down.
AGACAAGGTCGTGAGTTCAAACCCCGTGGAAGGTTAGTAACATTTCTTCTTTGTTGTTTAAATTAAATGTATATAATGTGCTCCTGATATTAACGTGCCTTTGTAAAGTAAAGAATAAAAATCACAAAGATGTTAGTTTGTCCTTGAAAAATTCTTTTAACTTTTCAAATGAAAATTTTTACAAAAGGAAATATTAAAAAACGGAAATATTTTGTGAAAAAACGGAACTATTCCTGGAAATTTTTTTCCGTTTAAAAACGGAAGTAGTACTGGCGTTTAGATTACCAGTACTATTTCCGTTTTTTAACGGCAAAATTTTTTACAGTGTGGAGGGGTAGAAGAGCGGTTTAAGGGGTCTCAGGAATCTTACTTTTTACCTGGTGGTGGAATTTACAACACATAACATTTAATTTTTTTCTCAATCCCTATGAACCATAAATGCATAAAATATTAAGACTCTTAGTCTATTAAAATATTTTTGTAATAGTCTATTTTTTATGCTTAATTTTGATTAAAAGAAATTTAATTTGTTATTTGTCTGCGCGCAAAATTTCTCAAAAACTAATAAAACAATTTGCATCAAACTTGGTAAAAATTTTCATTTTAAGTTAAATAATAACTTATAATTCAAATTTAGTACTATAATTGCATTGGTTAGTAAAAATTGGAAATTTTTCAACAAAAAATGGTTTTTATTTTTAAATTTTGAAAGTAAAATTAAAATTTTAAATAAATTTATAAATAAATTGCTTTCAAATGATGTATAAGTCCAATATAAATCAGTTTTATACCAATAATTTTGGGGAATCTTGAACCAATATTTTTTCTACAGTCTTGCACGCAGTGGATGCAAATCAAAAAACTATATTATTATTATTTTTTTAATAAAACTTAAACATTAAAAAAATGAAATGAAATTTCAATGTAGAACATTAAAAAAATATTTTAAAAAGAAGAGATATTAATTTGAATATATTAAAAAATTTATATCTATTTTTGTTTCATTGGGACTGAATAAAAAAATTGAATATATAACATGTTGCTAAATTGCACTACCATGTAAAAAGTAAGACTACTGAGACTCCTTAAAACTCTGAATTTTTGTAGAGAACGCAGGTTCGAGTCCAAGCCGGGTTAAATGATTTCTGTAGATTTTTGATGAAAAATCATTTCGACGATTACATAATTTAAAATAAAGAAATATCATATAATTTTTATTTTATTGTTATGAAATATTTAAATGATTTATAATTAATCAAAATTTAAAACTCAACAATATTTTGCAATAATAATGATTTTATATTTAAAATACTTAAGTTTAAAATATTTTGAACGCAATTATCAATTAAATAAATCGCGCTATCTACAATTTGTGTTATATTTTCTGACCATTTATCAAGAATATATATGTGTGAGAAAGAAAAGTTTGCTATTCTTTTCAGTAAAAAATAAAACGGAAAGAAAGAAAAACATTCATATAAGAACTATGAAAGAATTACTTAGATACCCATGATTTAATATTCAAAAAACGTACAAAATGTAAAGTAAAATTCAAGTAATAAAAAATATATATTATATGTTAATTATAAGCAGCATTAAAATTCAAATTTAGGTTTTTAGAAAATGAGGCTGGCAAAAATAAAATTCACGGCAACTTTTAATGGTCATGTAGTTTACAAAATAATAACAATGAATTGAAATAGTTATTGTTATTTTTTTTTTAAGTGAGAGAAAGACAGTACACTGAAAACAATCGGGCGATTTTACGGAGTTTGTACTGGTAATCGGGATGACAGCCCAATTTACTGTTTTTTAATGGAAAAATTTCCGTAAATTCCAGAGAAAAACGAGAAAGTGTCTAGAATTTACAAGAATTTTTCCGTAAAAATTTTTTACGGAGTTTGTATTGGTAATCGGGACGCTAGCCCAATTTACTTTTTTTAGTGGAAAAGTTCCCGTAAATTCCAGAAAAAAACAGAAAATGTCCAGAATTTACAAGAATTTTTTCGTAAAAAAATTACTGAGCTTTTACGGACAATTTGACCGAGTTTGTACTGGTAATATTTGGTTTTAAAGTATCTATATATATATTACGCTAACGTATGTAGCATAAAAATCACAATTATTTGTTAGTTGTTTAATGGCAACATCCAAATGAAACATATCTTACGGATTACTATGCAAAATTCTTTGGTAAGATTTATGCTTTGGTAAATTGGATTTATTTATGTTTTGTTCCTTCCCTGCAATTATAGAGCTTCAAAATATCATTAGTTTTTTTTCTGTTCTTTTTACTTAAAAAAATAAATAAAAGTTATGAATTTAAACTTTTCAGTTTCAAAATAAAGTTATGCATTATAAATGACGACCTCAAAAGCCAAGGGGTACAAGCGACAAAATGTCGATTTGGAGTAAATTGAGTTTAAAGATAATTGATGTTAAATTGGAACATCAATAACAATTGACTAAATTGAAATAGGAAACATCTGCTTGTTGTATTCTAATCTTTGAACTCTCATTTCAATAACTGTTAAAAAATAGAGTACAATTTTCTTTAAATGTATAATTAATCAATATTGTTTGTTTTTCGAAAAAAGTGGTTTATCTCTTTATTTCCCCAAATAATCAGATAATGACCTATATTTCTTTACCTGAAATGAAAAAAGCATATTTCCAGATACCCTGTGCACTTAACTCAATTTTTTCAATTTTGTCACTTATATCCCTTGGCTTCTGGGGTCCTCAAATGAAATGAGTGAAATGATTATATTATTATATTTTAAGTAATCAATGAAATACGAAAAAATGCTACGAGTACAATATTTGACGATTTATTATATGTGCCGGGCTAGCATAAAAATACTGAGCTTGATTTATCAGCACAAATATCATGTATGCACCACATTGGCGCGTTATTTTTCTGACGCCAATTTGGTGAAAATTCGGTTTTAAAATACCAGTTACATACATTTTTTTAAAAACTAATTCCTATTAGTTTAAAAAGGGAAAAACAAATTTAAAATAAAGTTTAGTTAATAATAATAGAATAAAACAATTTATATCATTAAAAAAAAAAAGAAAATTAAAGCAAACAAACAGTTTATTAATAAATAAATAATAATAGTCGGGTTACCATATGAAGCACATATAATTGCCATTTTGTTGCAATTGCGTCAATGTGGTTCGCATATGGCATCTGTGTCTATTTCTCTAGCAGAATCGTCTAATTTGGCAAAAAATTGAGCAGTTAAAATAAATTATGAATTAAAGCAATATGATTTAATATTTACTAGGAAACTGCAAGAAGTGTAAGCCACCGATTTTGACGAAAGTGGTATCATTGAAAAGAGCTCATTGAGAGCATCAAAAAACTCAATAGAACTATCCGCCGCAAATGAGTCTTTTTCGAGATATCTGACAATTTATGTCACATAACTAGTGCATCTTTAATGGGAGACCGCAAAAATGTTTGTCTCGATTTTAACGAAAGTGGTATCATTCAAAAGATATCATCGTGAGGATTAAAAAACACAATGGAATCACCCGTCGAAAATTAGACGTTTTCGAGATATCCGACAATTTGTGTTCACATTACTTATGCACATTGCTGGGAAGTTGCATTAAGTGACATAGATTGTCGGATACCTCGGAAACGGCTCATTTCAGATGGGTAGTTCCATTTCGTTTTTTAATCCTTACAATGATATCTTTGCAACGACACCATTTACATCAAAATCGAGAGAATAATTTTTTGCGGTCCCCCATTAAGTGTGCTCTAGCGCAGTATGCACTTAGCTACGTGATATAAATTATCGGATATCTCGAAAACGGCTCATTTCCGACGGATAGTTCTGTTGCGTTTTTTATCCATCATGATGATATCTTTTTAAAGATACCACTTTCGTTAAAATCGAGATTTTTTTTGCGGTCGCCCATTAAGTATGCACTAGTTACGTGACATAAATTGTCAGATATCTCGAAAACGGCTCATTTGCGACGACTAGTTCTATTGAGTTTTTTGCTGCTCTCGATGAGATCTTTCCAACGATACCACTTTCGGCAAAATCGGAGACTTACACTTCTTGCAGTTCTCTAGTAAGTATATATTCAAGGGTGGCCAAACTGATCGACAAGGGCGGGTGGTATTTGAAATTATTTAATTCATTGAATAGATTAGACTGATAACATCATCTATCGCCTTAAAGAAATGAGAATCATTTATGCAATATACAAATTTGTCACGATTTCAATTATTAATTCAAAAGCAAGTAATTAAAATTTAAAAAAATTTCTAAAAAAAAAATTCAAGTTATTTAACGTCAACTCTTGATGGACACTATCTAGTTTGTTATTCAGGGTGGCAATAAAAGAGTGACCTAGTTTCACCGTTAATAGTTTAATATAGACTATTTACAACTAATCATGCATAAAATTCAAGGTAAACTAACTTAGATTTTTTTTTTTTTTTTTTTTTTGCGCAAACGTTGGAAGGCTGCACCCTTAGTTATATGATACACGTGTAAATCTAAATTCTAATTCTTCTCACAATTCAGTTAACAAATTTGTCGTGATAGAAGCAATAGCTTCTTCAATTTTGTGCCTCCACTCTTGCAAATCTTAATGTAGAGGCGGAACATAGACACTATCTTTTATAAAGTCATTTTATAAAAGAAAAATATCCCACTGATGTAACGGCTTTTAACCTTTAGGGACGAGAGGTATATTACAGAATTTTAAACCTTTTATCACCAGGTTTTTAAAACAGATTTCTTTCTAATTGAATCTCGAAAATGGTCGGATTAAATGAGACAAAATTACTGGTGGTAGGACTGTACTTATGCAGGAGCATTCGGACCAACTGCTCTGGACACCCCCCCCCTTTTTAAAACCCCCTCAGTGACACTCGGGATTTTCATTAAAAGGTACCAAATGATTAAAATTAGTCAAAAGTGATCAAAATTCATTTATTTTTATGCATTTCGGAAGGTAGATCAGACCCACTCCTCTTTTCTTTCAGTACTCTATCTATTTAGGCAAAAAACAAACTACATCATTAGAAACTTCCATCAACCAATCTATTATTTTTTCTACAATTATCCTAAAAGTACTTTTTCTTTTAAGTTTTCTTAAAGTTAACTATCTTTTTGAGGTACTCTGTATACTAAATGTGAACTGTACCGCGTATAAAATTCGTTATATAATGCATATAATGAGTGTCAAGTTTAGTACTAACCACTTCTAAATTATTCACAAAAGGTTTTAAAGATAGATAAAAGGGTGACCTCCAGAATAATGCCTTCCCTAGGGTGTCCCATAGCCGTAGTGGGCGCCTGACTGGTGGGAATAATCAAGGATTCCGAGTCCTCATTTTGCGTATGTGGCACAGAAAATGAGCAAATAACAAAGCAGTATTCGCGATTACGCTTACCTAAAACTGTTCGTGTTAGTCTTTATTTGTGATCTTGAACCAACACTGTACAACGCTTACAGTTGATACAAATAAAAATTTTAACTGGGACTAACTTTTATGAACACCCTGTAGTTTGTTTTCAGTGCAAAGAAATCAAGACCGCGGTTTTGCAGTGACTTGTTTATAATTCACTAAGTAAAAATATTAACATTTATTTGTGTCAGATCTAAAGGAATTTTAAATGCTGCAGAAATGAGTAATATGAAAAATTTTTTAGATCATTTTCAAGCAAGATGCTTTTGTACTGAATAATTTATTCTTATTTTATTAAATTTTCTATAAATTGTATTGCACTTCGACGAAGTAACTGTTTTATTTTAAAATATTCGCGATAATTTAAATGATCTAAATGACACCTGTTTACAGATTTGATGAATTTAATTTTATCAAAATTTTGATATTAAAACATTTTTCACAAACAGGTAATTAAATTGCGAGAATATACATTTTCAACTTACGTGACACGTTTTAAAATTCGATCGTTAACTAATGAGTATGCAATCGTCAAATACGTCCAGTATTAGATATTTGTTTTAATTTACATTTCAGATAACGACATGAAATTAAAACAACAGTTTATACACAGACTTGTTTACAATTTGCTAAGATATATCTATTACAAAATTATCAGAACAAATTTACTCAAAAGTGTTGAATTAATGAGCATGGAAACTCTGTTTATATAATATTCAATCAATAAATCTTTCATATGTGTCGTTAGCAAATTTTATTAAGTTCTCTTTGGAACTCGATGACATTTTTGTCATTACCACCTGGTTTATATAAATTATTTGTCGTACCCTAAATACTTTAAATAATGCAAAAGACTGCCACTTGCCGCTTTGATCAATTCAAATTTCTCAGGATTCATAGAGTATTTGTTTTTACTTGCTGACGAACAAATTCATAAGACTGAATTTGTATGTCAGATTTGTATGTAATTATATTGGGTAAATTACCAGTGCATTTTTCAAATAGTTTAATCTTAATTATTTCTTATATTTTATTCAGCAGGTTAAGAGATGTAATATAAAACATCAGCTTATACACAAGCAGTTTGTGTGTTTAAATACTCCTTATATTTGATAAAATATAGGTAAAAAAGTGTTTTTTCTTTTTTCTTTGGACAGAAGATGCAGTAGCTCCTTCTCAAAATTAAATATACAAGATGCCCTCTAAAGTCCTGTCTAACCGCATTCATATCGAACCGGTGAAGCTAAAGTCATGGATGTGTTGTCTGCGTGTATAGTAAATCAGATTATGCATTACGAGAATAGACTGATTACAGTGTCATTTAACGTGTATTGAGACATTTGTCATATCGCTTAATAAGCTTCAAAAAGCCTTCCAAGAAAAAATCAGGGCTTTGCATATGGAAGAAGCGTTGAACGGCTTGTTTCACTTCAGTATTGCTTCCAAAGCGCCTTCCCCCAAGAGTTTTCTTCAAAGCCGGAAACAGATGGAAGTCGCTTAGTGCGAGATCAGGACTGTATGGCGAATGGTATAGGCGCTTTCAACCAAGAGTTGCAATATGGTTTTGCGTTGCCGTCGCCGAATGTGGTCTGGCATTGTCACCCAACAGCAACACACCAGATGTGAGAAGGCCAGGTCGCTTTTTCCGAATCGCCTCTTTCAATTTCGACAAGGTGTCACAGTAGCGCGTAGCATTGATGGTTCCAACCTCCAAAAAGTCCAGCAACAAAACTCCTTGGCCGTCCCAGAAAACTCCTTGCGTCCCAGAAAACGAAATCACTTTACCTGCAGAGGGAGTTGTCTTGAACTTCTTTCGGACAGGTGATGACGGATGTTTCCACTCCATAGATGCGGCTTTCGATTCTGGCGTGAAATGGTGGACCCACGTTTCATCCCCCGTCACAATCCGAAACAGAAAGTCATTGCCATCTTCATGGTAACGCACAAGATGTTCCAGGCTGACCGCCAGGCGTTGTTCCTTGTGTGTCGAGGTCAATTGTCGGGGCATCCATCGTGTTGACACTTTTCTGTATCGAAAAATGTCGTGGGTGATGTTTTGAGCTCGCTCATGTGAGATTCCAATTATTCCGCTACTTCATCGATGGTGATACGCCGGTTCTCTCTAATCATGTCATCCACCTTCCTGACATTTGCATCTGTAGTGGCCGTGCGCGTCCGTCCAGCTCTCGGTATGTCCTTCTCTTGCTGACGTCCATCAATGAATTTGCGACACCATCTCCGCACCATTTGCTTCGACATCACACCTGGTCCATAGACTTCCACGAGGCGGTTATGAATCTCTGTTCCTGACACTCCACGTGCCCATTCGTAGCGGATAACCGCTCTCACTTACTATGAATTCAAAACGCACCTTCTCTCCATACCTACCGGGGCTCAAATGAGAAGCTGGTCTCCGCTTTGCGCAGGCACTGCAACAGCGCCATCTGCTTGATTCGCAGCGACCTCAACCCAATGGTGTATCGGTGACTTGGGCGTTTTCCTGCTGTGTCTCCTATCGCCCATAGCCGTTCAACGCTTCTTCCATATGCAAAGTCCTGAATTTTTCTTGGAGGACTTTTTGAAGCTTATCAAGCGATATGACAAATGTCTCAACGTACTCGTACGAGAATAATAAAATAAAGGTATATCATATCTTTAATGTCTCATTCTATTTTTTGACTTTCATACACAACTCTGACCACAGTCGACAGGGGAAACTTATTTTTCAACTTACCCTCGTAGATACGAGAATATATCAATTACAGAAATATAAATCGACCTTGATTTAGTACGAAATCATATCTGGTACTTAAAAATAAATTTATACGAAGTCCTGTAATGTAATTAGTTTATATCCAACCACTAACTTATATACTCTACTGACTACATGCAGAAATGTGATATTATGAAGCAGACGCACAATTTTAATAAATTACTATATCTAATCAAGATGTACCTTATTTTAATAATAAAGTCTCGTAATGAGAATGCTCAGTATTCCAGAATGGAAACATACAAAAATTCATGATGCAGTGCAGTCGATGGTGGACGCACTGAGCATGCTTAGTTTCATTTTCTTTTTAAAATAAACAGTATCTTTATTAGTATGTCAGTTTTATAAATGAATTTGTTGTTCCTTATTACGGGATAATTGTCTATGCAAATAGCATCATACTTTGGATGGTATCTGGAATAAATAAATAAATTCTTGAAATAGATAATTTCTGGATTTCTAATAAGTTATTTCTATGTGTAAGGCAGAATTTTATACTAAACTGCGGCAACTCTACAACTTTGTATCTGACTTATTTCTTGGATATCATTCTGCTTTTATTAAAGGAACATCAAATGTGTAATTTTCCGCTAAGTGGTGATTGTCAGGACATTGCAATTTTAATTATTCAAATTTTGATATTTAATGTTACAATATTTTCATCTAATCAACCATAAAAACGATTATCTGCAAAATTATTTCCTTCCTAAAAAATAATTTAATCTTTAATTTATCCAATAAGAAGTAGCTAGTTCGTTAGCCTTTTTTATCAATTTTAAAAAAATTATCTAAGTTCCACAAAAAGATATTGACAAATTTCGTGTAATAAATAAAATATTGAAACGTAAAAATATAATTTTTCTTAATTTTTCCATTTCAAACAACGCGTTCAACATACTGTCCTGTTGACAAAAGCAACAGATTTTATTGCACTTTTAAACGCCATCTTATTTTTGGGAATGAATTTACCACCCACACTATTAGGTTGAGTTTATGACGACCAATTATCAACACGAGGGATATAGCCTCTAAGACAGGGAGGAGGCCCCTCCGTGGGGGTCTTTCTAAGGGAACTTAACCTGTATTTACGCAAGGAAATCCAAGGTTCAAAGAAAACCACGAAGAACTACGAACGATTAAACCGACGGCTGTGATTGGGTTCCAACCCAGCACCTGTTGTCTACCAGTGTCGAGAACATAACCTCTCAGCCATCGGTGGGCCCCATAGGGATTAGAAAGTAAATAAACTCATAAAAATTACTTTCAACTCTCTTTACTGTCCAGCCACCGCATTCCGCGGCATTCAGTATTTTTTTTCATCGCACGCATCGCTGTTTTCAGATTGCGATCGCTATTTGCAGATCGACCAGTATAATCATTTTACTCATTTATTTAACACGTTCGCTGCCAATAACTCCATCCTCTGTGTTAAATGATTGAGAATTTTACGCACTAGCGCGTGACCAGCAGCGAATGTGTTAATAGAGTCATTAGAGAAAGTCCGCATCGCATCTCTTCCCTCTTGGATTTGAACTTCGGTGGAGGATATAGGCGTGCAAGTTGTGTTTTATATCAATGCTTTGGCGGACCCGCAAAACGTGGCTGCTCTGTAATAATTACATTTAAATTTTATATCTTTAAACAGTTTTTCTAATGTTGCATAATCCACATAAAATAAATTCTTGTGTTCTAATAAGATTCTAATGAATATAGATAGTTAAATAATAAATCTTGTGTAACAATCTATGTAAAAATTGTTTGAAGGCTCAAATAATGATCATGTTCCAGAGCGATGACGAACTTTTATCAGAAGCATCAGGATGAGCATCCTTCATAGTTTTCAGAAAATACCTGAGTGACAGTCATGTTTTTACTGCACGATGATCGTCTGCATCCAAGAAAATATAAATTCACCAAAAGTATGTTTTATAATTGATAAATTTTACCAATTGAAGCGGGGAATTTAAGCCTTAATGTGGCGAATTCTTCACGTTTTAAAGGGAAGTTTCCCATTAAAAGCTTTCATTCACGGAAGATTTCTAGAGAGATTATCAAATCTAAAGTCCCTCATGAAGAAATAAGGACACATATATATTCTGCTAGAGTTAACTATTTTTGCGAACACTCTGAATATATCAGCTACTTTAAGGAGTCTGAATTTAAAACCAAATTGGACATAAGGAACTCTATTTTATTTTGAAGTAATTTCCGATAGACTGATATTTCTCAAAAAAAAAAATGTCGTGAAATTAAACACAAGTTTGTTTACTGAAATAGATTTTTTCGTTGAAATGAATATTTGTAAAATCTGCAATCTTTATAAAATCTATTGATTAAATATAATAGTAGTAAAATAAATAAGGATATAAATAAAGTAAAATAAATAAGGTATATAAGTCCATCTTAAGTAATAATCTAAAGATTATACTAATTTACTTTCATTGGTTATGTTTACTTGTATTTTATTGTGCATTTACTTTCTGATAATCTTATTCAATTGTGATGCACATTTATTCCTGAATTAAAAATAAACAAAATGCAAAAGATATTTCATAAGTAGGAAGTAAAAGATTCATATTTTAATGCAAAGTATAACATTATAGACAATATATTATTTAGAATACAATAATTCAAATAAGACATGCTCATCACATTGCATATTGAATTCATTTAATATTTATTCTGCTTTTGAAAATCAATATTTGTTTTTAGAAAGGAAAATCGTTATTTCAAACTCTCTAAAAATGATTCTAGTTAAACGAAAAAATAAACTATTCAGTTAATGTTTGATTCATGATGGCAAGAAACATCATTCGATATAATGTCTCAGTTGCAAACAATATATTTTGCACAATATGACTATCAGACAAGACATATCTGATATTTATGTGAGATAAATTTTCTTTATCAAGCTTATTTCGTAATTCTAAATTGTTTGTAAAGAATGCCGTCATTGTGTTTAATGTGTTAATTATTTAACTCATTGTGTACAATTGTTTATAACATAGATGCAACATGTAAAAGGAAATAAATGCCCCCACTTTAACAAAATAGTTATTCTTTCTATATCAGCATATAAGAACATCTTTAGATTATTTTTTGTTAAAAAAGTGTTAAGCTTGTCTCAAATAAATTGTAATATAAAATAATGAAAATTATATTGTTTTATTTACTGTTTTATATATGTATTCTAATTAGACTAAATTGGAAGATTTCTTTTTAATGACAAGTTTACGATTCTTTAGATAAGAAGCACTGGACATTTTATAACATCAATCAAACGAACTGATTTTGAATTAAAAAAATAATAGTGTTAATGAACATATAGATATAAACAATATGAAGAAATAGAGTTAATAAATTTTATGAAAAAAGTAAATTAGTTTACTTTTTACTTACCGTAGTATAGGGTATATAGTATAGGATACGTAGTACATGGTAAATCTTGTAATCATAAAATAAAAATGTCGGATTCATATGTTTCAGATACTGGCGATTCAAAAAAACATATTTTTTAAAAAATGCTGTCCATCTGTGTCAGTAAAAGCTCTATCTCCGGAATCAATTGTGATACAGATTTGAACTTTTGTATGAAAATAGCATGTGATTAATAATAAGAAGAATACTGAATTTCAGTAAGTTCGAATATGCAAAAGTATTTTTTCGGACCCTAAAAATATTCTTTCAGATAGAAGTTATAAATTTTTTAGAAATCGTTTGCTTTAAGTAGTGAATATAAGAAACAATAAAACGATATATAAATTTTGCTTAAAAAATGAAGTCAATGGGATAATTAGCTTTCGAGGTATTTGTAATTATATTTTCCATACTTTTCGATTTTTTATGACCCTGTATTTCATTGAAATTTTAATTTAAAGATACATTTTCATTAGAAATGAGACTGTTAATCCGATGCAATAAATTGGTGCTTAATATGATTATCATCTTTGTAGTTGCATAGATGTTTCTTTTACGCAATTTTATAATAGAACATTTAAAGTTTAGAACGTCATAAAGGCATGTTTTAGAACACTCTGAATTGAGATAGAGGTATTTATTGGTTGAAATGGAAGATTGATCTGATTGATAGAGGTATTTATTGAGATTGAGAATTTTATATTATTATCCGTGATGGGTAAATATGGCGGTGGCTTCGAACGACTAGTTTTACTATCTTTGCATGTGAATAAGACCTGCAATAAGAGAAGTGGGGCGATTTTAATGCACGACTCTGTGCTTATAGAGGCTGTCGATGATAACGAAATTCCGTTTATTAACTTTAGATAAACAAAACTAGATTTGTAGACGGTAGCCGGTTTAGTACGCACACCTTGATTCTTATAGGAATCATTAATAAAACAAGAAAAACATTATTTTTTAATTTTAAAATAAATTGAAAGTTCCAAATATTTTTGACTCCTGATCCATTTAAAGATAAGTCTGTTTCCTGATGTGACAAAAGAAGAAGAAAGTTATTGAAACTACAGTGGAATTTGAACCTTAGGAGCTTATAAAAAATACATCAGCTAATATATAGTTATGCGAGAGGTAGAAAAAGAAATGCATTTGATGTACTGTCCGTATCAAGAAAATTTTTGTACATTTAATGTGTACAAAATTTTCTTTTAAATCCAGTGAAAGTAAAAGAAAACTTATAAGTATTGTGGAACATGTTGAATTGTGATACATGTGTAATAAATTTATATATTACAAACATACAGTGGAATAAATTTACAGGAGTGGTATATGGAATGCATATTATGGATACCTTCATAAAATAAATGCATGTATTCCATATACTTTATGGAATGCATGTAGTGTAATTCATTTCAAGCATGGTCATCGGCGCTGCACAGCTTTCACACTGATGCATCTGGGATAGAATGACACTTTTCGCGTGCTGTTAGAATGTTTGTAAGGGAATTCTGAGGAAAAGTAACATTTACTTACTTATACATTACCCAGCACATTACAGAAAGGACTAGCAGAGTGAAAAACAGAATACCAGACACAATCTCGCGAATTAGACCTAAAAACGAAAGAAGTTTGGCATAGTCAGAAAATAAAAATTTTAAAGCGAAATAAAAATAAAAATTAAAATAATAATAATAATAATTTACTTACAATTTTTTAAGTAATTATGTTAATATTATGACATACAAAACAAACTCAGTTGTATTATAATCGGAGCAAGAATTGTGTGAGTGTATGTAAATAATTTTTTTTCTTCATAAAAACGGCGCTAACGATTACAATTAAATTTTGTATCCTACCATTTTCTGACTTGAGAAGACCAATGGGCTAAGTTACATGTTTCAGAGAATTTTGTTAGTGTGACATTTTGGGTTGTTATGGTCAAGAATCAAGCTAATTATAGTTAGAAAACGTCTGAATTTAATTTGAGCAAATTTTGTTTTCAACCGTTTTCGAGAACGTGAAAACGACTGAGCTAGCTCACGTGTTCCAGGAATATCGATTAGTGAATTATTTTTGGGTCACTAGAAATAAAGAGTTCTCTAAAAGAAGACTCTAACTACTTTCATAAAATTTTATATTTTACCGTTTTGGATTACAAAATCATAGAATTGAATCACATGTTCATCACAAAAATGCTTGAGCTAGGTCACATGTTCGAAAATGCTCGATTAGTTGGTTATTGTGAGTTATTATTGGCCTGATCATTCTAATTACATAAAAAAGGCTCAATCGAGTTTCTTTAAATTTTGTATCCTATTATTTTTGAGCACGAGAATTATATTGAGCTAGGGCACATGATCTAGATGTTTTTATTAGTGGGTCATTTTGGGGTGGTTACCGGTTAGGCTAATTTTATCTAAAAATGGCTCTAATGATTTCGACTTAATTTTATACTCTACTATTTGGATTACGAAAAGACCATTTGTCTAAGTCACACGTTCCAGAAAATAAAATACGTTGACTAAATTTCGTATCCAATCATTTTAGGACATGAGAAAACCATTGCTCCCATGTTGTAGAATGTTCCATTAGTGGGTCATTCAGTGTCGCTACGGGTCCATGCATTTTAATAGCAAAGAAAGTTGAAACAGGGTGTTATTTATTTAGCATTAAACGAAGGCCTAAAGTTGGGAATATTTTTAGAAATTTAGTGATAGTCGGTGAAATATTCGCGACATTCGGCCGGAAAATCGACTTTCAAGATTATCAAAGTTAAAACACATGCATGGCACCAAATAAAAGAACATTGCCATGTTTAGCGATATAAAAAATTGGTATTTCGGAATGTCTTGGAATTTGCTAAACATTCTCAATGGAAGCTGAGATAAATGATTCCACCAATCAGAATTCTAGTAATTTACTTTGGAATGATATCTTTTTGTTAAAAATATGTAAGCAATGTAAAATGTAGAAATCTGTGCATATTTTTTATGCAAATATTGTTATAAAATAGAAGGCTTTATAGCAAAAATACATCGAGACAAAATAAACATTAACACAAAGCTAATTTTATACGAACATAGATCGATCTTTCCAGCTAGTGTAAAATATAACCGATATTATTTAAAACTTTAAAATACAAAATACATTTTTATGATTTGTAAATTTTTTGAAAAGAAAAGTCATAAAAATATTTTTATATGTGACATGAAATATAAAGATATATTGAATTCTTTTTAAAGTTACACTTGTTCATATTACTTGCAATTCATTGCAAGTTCAGATGCAGAACATTCTCTATTGCAGTTTTTTTTTTTTTTTTTTTTTTTTTTTTTTTGTGATCAGTGCAGTGTGCCGTCTTGGAAATATGAGAAAATTTATGGCCGTAGGGGAGAAAATGTCAAAGCGGCCAGTGAGGATAAAATGGTCATTTGAGTTTTTTTCCGCTGTATAACGTCCTGCTATGTAGAAACTAAATTAAGTTCTCACAGACGCTAATTAGTCCAGGCATTACGTGCTCAAAAAGGACAAATAAATGCAAGTTTTGGTGTAGTTTGGATTTTTGGTTCCCTTTATGTTTTTTGGGTCGCTGAACACGAATCCGGCATTATCCAACAAAATTTCTCCCCGGAAACACGTTTTTTTGGCAAAAAACGTGCAAAAAACTTGCAAAAAACGTGGCTTTTTTTCGTTTTTTCTAAATAACTTTAAAATTATGCATTTTACATAAAAGTCATCAATACATACATTAAAGAGCACAAATATTCCTACATTTTATGTATTTAAAGTTTTTTTCTCTGATCAATGGTTTAGCCGTGAGAGAGCCGCAAAAATGGGTGTGAGAAGCAGAAAATTCTGAGAAACGTGAATTACAGAACCGTACGTCGATGAAACATGAAAAACAACCATTTTACGCAATTTTTTCCCACTTAATAATACTAAATACATTATTATTGACTATATTTTATTAATTTGATGTTCATTGTTTCTTTCATAACTAAGAAATAAATAAAAATGAGCATATTTGTGATCAAAATCTTCATTTGCTATTACAAAATAATAATAGTAATAATTTCTTAATTTACTTTTAAATAATGTAAATAAAATAACTAAAACAGGCTTTAACATATAAAAGCTGACACGGTTCTAGTTCTTAAAGTTCTAGAATTCAAAATGTGGGTGTGAAAATTAAAAAAATCCGGAAAATACGAATTATGGCACTGTACATAGATTTAACATGAAAAATGACCATTTTTTAGCAAAAATTGACTTTAAATGATACTGAAGATATTATGATCGACTATATTTTACAATGAAGTTGCTAACAATAAAAACGATGACTCATTATGAATTATTATTTAATAATAAATAATTATGTACATTAGTAAGTACTTTTACTTAAAAAACAAAGTTCTATTTTCGCTTTCTTTTATTTGAGGATCCCTGCTTTTCACCGACATCTACAAAATTACAAAATACAAAATAGACGAATGGAATTAGTGTGTCTTTTTATAGCTATCAATATTATAAATAAGTTTTTTTAATAGTAAATATTTGATATTTTAACTACCGGCATAACTATTTCCCCTTCCATTGGGTCGTCTGATTCATTGTGTGGGCAATCCATTTCCAGATCGGTTTCAAAGTCTCATCCTCTTAGTATTGACACACAACTGCGATGTTTTTGCAGTTTCCCGAAGCAAATCTTCTATCTGTATCTTCGCAAATAATTTTTGCTGCTGTTTCAAGCACTCGCAGTCTCTCATCTCGATCAGATTTACATGTTTGCTGATACCATGCATTAGTCAGTATCTTCCCTCCTATATTCTTGAAGCACACAATGGACTTTTTTTCTGATTCTTTGTGATCAGTATGTCGTCTCCATATCTCTCAATGAAGTTAAACTTTATAGTTCACATATTAGGTTGATAACTCCCTGTAACCTATTTCATTAGCTCTCCCATGGAGAATTGACATGTCATCATGGTTTTCCAGGTAATCGTATGTACTTTGCACTGCTCTGTCGATTTCCTTGGCAAACGGACCACGTTTCTTCTGTTATTGGACCTTCGGCTTCCTATAAACATATTTAAAACATTTTATGTGGTATTGAGCATCTGCTGCGATCAAATCATTCACTAGTTCGATGCGTTGAATTATAGCCTGCCCATAATCATCATTGCGAGCTCTTGCTGCTTTCAGAATTGTACTCCCATGTGTCGCACACTGTATACAGTATTGCGTTCGCTTGTGTTGCAATGAACTCTTCCGAAATGCACAGTCCACATATAAAACAATTAGTTCGAAAATTAAACTGAGGAGTTGATGATCTTAAAATATGAGAAGTGCTAGCACTTTGTTCCTCAACTGTCTTCACATAAGCAGTAATCATCCGTTCATTTTCGTATGCTTTTCAACACTTAACATGTGTATCTACTGAGGATTTCTCCTTTAGGAAAACTGCCTTTCCATCCTTTCTTTCTGTATTTGCCTTGAATTACGCTGCAATACCTCCACTAACTTTCACTGAAGGCCCCTCTTCTAAAGGAGAGTCACAAATAAAACACAGCGACATCGCGCAAAATCACTTTAGCTGTTCTCTATATTCACGAAGACACAAACAGTGAATTACTAAATTATAAGTATGCAGTTGCATACGGAAACATAGTAATGTGCCCTCCTGATAAGCTAGTGATCTGTGCGACGCATATTTCTAACAGAGGCGAGACTGGCTGGGAAGGGGGGGGGGGTAGTATTCTACTGAACGTGGACATGGGATGCGGGGTTGGGCGCTTGACCAACATTATTTCACACTTGTACCTCTTCAATCAAGAGGGAAAGTGCAGATGGGATCAGTTAAAGCCTGTTTTAGTTATTTTATTTACATTATTTAAAAGTCAGATTAAGAAATTATTTGTAATAGCAAATGAAGATTTTGATCATAGATATACTCATTTTTATTTATTTTTTAGTTATGAAAGAAACGATGAACATCAGATTAATAAAATATAGTCAATAGTAATATATTTAGTATTATTAAGTGGGTAAAATTTGCGTAAAATGGTTGTTTTTCATGTTTCATCGACGTACGGTGCTGTAATTAAAGTTTTTCAGGATTTTTTGCTTTTCACACCCATTTTTGCGGCTCTCTCACGGCTAAACCATTGATTATAGCAAAACATTTTAAATACATAAAATGTAGGAAATTTTGTGCTCTTTAATTTATGTATTGACGACTTTTATGTAAAATGCATAATCTTGAAGTCATTTAGAAAAAACGAAAAAAAGCCACGTTTTTTACACGTTTTTTGCCAAAAAAAAGTGTTTCCGGGGAGAAATTTTGTTGGATAATGCCAGATTCGTGTTCAGCGACCCAAAAAATATAAAGGGAACTAAAAATCAAAACTACACCAAAACTTGCATTTATTTTTTACCAAATGCCTGGACTAAATGGTGACTTTGAAGCGGAAGGCTGTATTTATCCAGTTCTGAATTCATTTGCTTATTTTTTCTCCTTTTTGATTATAGATTGCTTTGATTTTTATTGCCTTTTCCCAATTTCTATTACAATCTTTATTATAGCTAAATAACATGTAGTGTTATAATTACTTTCTTTTATCTATTTGATTAAAATAAAGTAGCCCTTTAAATGACGTGTGTTTGAAAACGCTAACTTATGTAGATTAGATGCTGGGTCACAATTACTGCACCCAGAAAAAGGAATTGATTAAAACTACAAAACATGTTTTGTTGAGTAAATTTTGGTTGTTTTAAGTGAATTTTTTAGTTAAAGTAAAAAATCGGTTTTGTTGTTCAAACAAAAGAATATTGTTAACACTCTTATAAAATTTTAACAAAATTTCATCAATTTTATTTGAGTCTTACTAAAGTCTTGTATTTTCAATTTGTAATTCCAACAAAATTTTGTTATTTTTTTCAAAATTTAAATTAGTGTGTAGTAGCCGTGACTTTCTCACGCAATTTTGTTTAATTGACTTATATAGCTATAAAGGATTAACATAATTTTTAGGATAATAAAAACTTTTCGAATTAAGGCGGATTAATGCGTTATTATCAGGTTATTATGCATTTTGGATGCAAATTGTGGACGGAAAATTGCAAGAAAACAATCAACAGTGTTTTTTTTTTTGTTGTTATTGTTGTTGTTTATTAAAAGAAAATATCCATTGACCCATATTTAAACGAAAAGATTTGTTAGACTAAACACTTTTTTGTTGATTTAACAAAACTTTTTTCTGGGTGTGTAATGATGTTATTTCATACAAAGAAATCAAGAAAAATGCCCAGATGGCTAGTGGTTAGCAGAACTGACCACTGCCAGCCAACTGACTGCTTTACTGCAGGTCGAGATTTCGACTTAATAGGCCACACTAGTAAATGAGAATTTTGAGAATAATGCCTCTATAAACTTTACACTAGCGTTTTACTTTTTTGGCGTGACTCCACTTCAGTCACGGGAACAAAGCAAATCCATAAATAGTCCATGATGGTCCATTAAATCATAAAAGTCTATGAGAGTGTTATTTTCAAATTTTGCACTTTGATTTTAATATTTTTGAATAAATTTTTGGCTTGGCATAGTTGAGACGATTTACAATTTGACTAGTTTTTACTTTTTCAACATTTGTTTCAGATTTTTAAAAAATTGCTTTCATTATCAAACCGGTTGGAACCGTTTCTGAAATTGAAAATATCGTAATATATATAAAAAAAAACTATAACCAAAAGCAAAATAGTAAAAGCCCGGTTATATATTATCTTCAGTCATCCAAGCAAGAAAAAAAAATCATTCAAAAATATTGAAATCAAAGCGAGATATTTCAAAATAACTCTTCCATAATGAAATATGAATAACCGAATTTCAATATTTCTATAAATCATTTACAAAGATAGGAGACTTTAGGCTTAGACATATTTACTAAAGTATTTCCGGCTCATACTTATTACTTTAGAACTTTCTAACAATTATTTACGTCTCGCAGTTTTCTTGCTCAATTTATGATGGGCATTTTATTCGATTGAATAAATATGAAAGAGACCATCTAAATTAGATCTGGAAGAATAATACAACTGTGATCGTATTAATAAAAGTTTTAACAGAACTACGTATAAAAATTAGTAATGATTTATTTTGCTTAACGAATGCTGCAATTCACAATTATTGACAGATTTATTGCACATTTTTTAAAAATTTCCACACAATGCTTCAACAATACTAAATGATAAATCTTTCGCTTCATACGTACATGATGTTTCAAACAACTGAAATTCGGTAATTCATATTTCTTTTTTGTAAATCTAGAAAAAGAAATCTCTTTATTTAGTGCGTCTCAAAAGTATATAAACAGGCAATTTTTTAAAATAACAGTTAAAAATATTATGTCATAATTACAGAAAAAATAATAAGCATATGGAATGATAAGACAAGTTTAATGTAAGTACAGGTTTTACAGATTTTTTTGTAAAAAAATAAAATCAAAATAGACTGTCCCAATAATATATGAACTTTTCGAATATTTTGCATTCAAATTAAAATTTTGGATCTGTCCTTTTGGAATTCCCTAAAAACGGTATGAAACAGACTTTGAACTAATGTTTCGAGAATATGTGCCTGTTAAGAGAACCAACTCTGATTTACTTGTTACTTTAATTCCTGAATAGTATAAAATCGACGAGCATACATGTCTCGTGTAAGTATTCCAAAAGATTTTATGATTAACTCCTTGATGGTCGCATTAAATTACGGTTTAAAAATTAAAATTCATTATTGCTACCACTTTTTTGAAAAGAAAAATATTCATCTTACTTAATGACAAATAAAATGATACGAGAATAAAACCAATTACACTACTTTATAAAACTGGTGGGAATCAAACAATTCTGAATAAAAGCCGTGAAACTTGCAGCCCGTGAATGTCTCGGGCGTGACGATTAAGTGGTTAATTTAAGTCTGAATGATGGTTGTCCAGTCTATAACAGACACTAGATTCTGCGTAAACTAAGCTTCTGTTGAGTGGTAGGTGTGAATCGACGCATTGTCCTGTTAGGATTTCCAGTTTTCCGTTTCTAAAATGTTTCTAAATGGAAATAGTTTGACTTTATGAACATTTTGAATCCAAGCATTCCTTTTGTCGAATGCAATGCCCCAAAGCATACCTTTTGACGAAAAAAAGGCTCGCCGAATTCTCTTCAGAAATCATGCCAAAGGGTATCCCCAGCCATCAGGGCCGTTCTTATCGAATTTATATTCCTCACTGAAAAAACACATATTTCAGCCATACAAGGCATGTGTATTTTCTTCAAAGAATTCGGGCTTTTCCATGGTGTAATTACGGCATAGGTGTCCGACCCTTTCATTGATTTTTAGGAATTTTTCTTACCTGTATGAGACGATTGAAAGAAGATCTCCTTAAACGAAACCCTAAAGTTCCTTATAATTTCACCATCAGACTTATTTTGGATAGAAACTGCTCGCAAATTTTTTCTATCGTGTCGTAGAGATGTTTTAATTGGTTAACTAAATGGCCATTAACTTGTTTTGTAATTGCATTATCATTTGTTTGATAAAATGTCTTAATTCCGGATTTGCTACGTTTCATGTGGTTAACAATATCAAAAATGCCATTTTCATCCTTTAACTGACAAATTTTAGCTATATCAACAGCAGAGAATTATACGTGGCGAGGCATTTTCCAACTCTTAGACAATTGACTGTGATTTTTTATTTAGAAGTTATTACGTCATACAGGTATTACATGAAAAACGCAGAAAATGCTAACTTTTTGATATAGTGATTATAAAGGCAATTCGCTTCATTATCCATATATTTTTGAGGCAGCTTATTTTGAATTTTATTTTTTTACAAAAAATATCTAAGACCTAAATATATTCCTTTATTGTAATAAATTTATATTATGATTCTTATGCTTGTTATTTTTTTACATGATTATGGCTTAAATTTTAGAGCTACTATTTCAAAAAATCATCGCGTCCATATCTTTTTGAGACGCACTACATTAATGTGACAGATGTTGTATGATTTATTCCGATATAAGTCTTAGATATAGTGATTGAATAGATTAAGAATTCCCTTAATATATACCGAGCAAAAGAGTTCAAGTACATGTAAAATTGTCATGAATTTTTAAAGTAATAAATGAGAACCAGTATTGATTTATATGGATCACTTTCCTTATTAATGATTTCTAAAATATTTTAAACAATTTATCATTGCCCGATTTTTTTAAAACTGTCAACGTTTCAAAACGCTAAAAACTAAAAATTGATGTTTTAAGTTTCTAAGGCTCAAAGCATTCGGTTTAAGTGAAAAGATTTCAAATTTAATTCTCGGTTATTCAATTTGAATATTAAGTATTAAAAATTAAATAAATATATATACAAAAATGCAAATGTACACATGTATGTTTAGTTCTTATAAAAAAGAAATAATACATTTCAAATTTTTAAAATCGAAAATAACAATTCACAATTATATTCATAGTTTTACGAACTAGAATATTTCATCTTAAGGGTGTTCTTAAATCAAAAAGGACAACTTTGTGGCATTTATAAAGCAGGAGAAAAACGGGTGATCACGTGATAGAAATAGCTTAGAACTGGATAGGTAATTTAATGATCATAAAATGGAAAACTAAGTTCGATTCGAAATCCCTTTCCTAGTCGGGCCTTCAATTTTATATCTTTCTGTTAAAAAATGAATTTGTAAATGTGTCAAAACATTTTGCGCTGGCTGAGCGGAGCAGCTGAGAACAACCTTAAATACAATATTTACCTGGAGGATCAATGCAACCACTTCCATCGAATCCACAAGGCGGCTCATCTGAAGGAGCGTCCCAACTCTCCTCCACATCCAGGAGAGTGAAGATCTGGAAAATAATAATGAATGTAATTTCTATTAAGCAGCTTTATAGATTGCTTTACAAACATTTATAAATGGAAAAACGAGGAATAAGACAAACTTTGAAGCTTTTGCAAAAGGATTCACGTTCAGATTTTCTTAAATTTAGTTGTTTGATTAAAAATTACAATTTATCAATTGCTTTTGAAATTGTAAAGAAGAAATTGAATAGGCTCAGTTTACAGTTCTGCATCGGGTCGGATAATCTTCTTATTCTGAATCCAATGCGACCCGCTATTCAGCTCATTTCGGTTATGCGTACATATTTTCTTTGTATCTCGGCTTCGGGTTGGTTGACTTTTACCTTTTCGCTGTAGGTAAGATTGAATTTCATTGTTTCAGGATAGGATTGGATATCGGGTTGAGTTTTAGCTCTTACAACTCAGTTTGGAGATGACTCGATTTTTCAAAAGATTATCTACATTAATTTCTTGGGTGAAAAATCTACACTACAAATAGAGACATCTTCAATTCAGACACATATGTGGCCTAAAAATAATTAAAACACTTATAAGTGTCTAAATATAAAATTTCAGACATAATAGGTATCTGAAATCAAGACGCTTAAATGTCTTAAAAAGGAATATTAAATTTTCATATATTTTAAAAAGTCTTATAATTTTTAAGACACTGTATACATCTGAATTTAACACATTTAATATATCTGAATTGAAGTCTTATTTGACCGATGCTGATGTTCGGCAATAAGCAGCCTTTTTTCACCTTCTTTTTGTAAGCATTATTCACTTTAAAAAATATTGCTCACAATATGGAAACTGTATTTCCAATTTACATATTTTAATGTAAATTTTCTCCCATAAATTGCAGAAATTTTTCCATTTTTTCTCAATATTTCTGTATTTAAAAGTTTCATTAAAGTTTTAAAAAAGTTAAAAGTTAAAAAGAAAAACGTATATATATTTTTTCACGGACAAGCCCACATATTTCACTACCTATTTCTAAAGTCACGTATAATTCATGACTTATACTTTAAAATCGGACGAGGGCCAAAACTAGGAGGGGGGGAGGGTTGAGAGGTGGAGTGTGCCCCGAGCGCCAAAACGAAAGGCGAAGAGGACGCCAAATGATGATATTTTTTTGTTGTTTTCTAAAAAATATAGCAAATCCAAATAAGATATTTGTCAATAACGTTCCGATAGGTTTAACTTTTGCTTACTATTAAAGGCCTACCGCATGACGTATTTCACTTCCACTGTCTGCGAAAATGAAATTTGTCAAAACATTCTATACTTTTAACATTAGTTTGTCATTAACTGTCTCTTCACTTTGCATAATCTGTCTTCATTTAGATAGATAATGTTTGTAATTAAGATGACAGTGTTTCATTTGACAATAACAGAATCCTGTCTTAAATATTTATACTTCAGAGCCCTTATTTTGAAAATCAGACAAAGTGTGATAGTTGTATTTTTTGATTTGCTGGATTTTTTTATATGTTGAAATAGATCTTATTTAATGAAAGGCGTGCAGTTTTGAAGTCCTGAAAAAACGTCCTCTTTCCTATAGAAAATATCAAAGTTCGAGGCTGGAATGCCATTTTTATAAATATGAAATCCCAATATGTTTGGAGTGGTATATCTCTGGCAAGCAACAAGATCCTGAAATTCTTTTGGCATAAACTTAAAGTATGACGCTACCTACTTATTAAAATTTATTTGTTTCCATGTGGCATTGCTATTTTACATTGTTATGTTGCCACAAATACAGTCAAAATGACGTTTTTGTCCATATTCCGTTCTTAATATCTTACTTAAGCTTAATACCCCAAAGTTTTTCTTATAGAATATGAAAGTGCACTACTAGGACAAGCTAAATAATATTTTACTGCACGCAGATATTGTTGCTGTTCGTAGCTATAACCTGTTAAATATTCAAAATTTCCAAAATCTGCAATAGATCAAGTAGTTTATTTAAAAAAAGCGCCACAGTTGGATGAAAAAAAAAAATATGTCACGCAATAGTTAAACATATGTACAAAAGCATGAAAAAGAAAAAGAAGTGGGGCTTCGTGATAATTTTTAGTAAAAAAAATGACAAAATTTATTAAAAAAAAGCAATGTCCATCATCATATTTATTCCCTAAGAGAAAATGAAACATCCCGCTTTTCTTTCGTCTTTCTATGATTTTTCCCTATGAATAAATGAAAATCCCTTTTTTGTCGCCTCTTCCGAAAGTGAAACGGCGGAAAGTGTGCGTGAGGGGGGGGGGGGGGTAAGTTAAGTAAAGATTACAAAGAACAGACAAAACGAGTAAAAGTTACAGAAGTGAAATAAGACTTTTAATTATTTATGATTATAAACAAGAACGAAAGATTTATATTTTAGATTAATATGTTATATTGCTTTAAGAAAAAATATAAAAAAAAAAATAATAATAACAATTTCGAGTAACGTATTTATTTCTAATAACCTAAAGTAGCTTAATTTTTTTTTCAAAATGCTAAGTAATCGAAACTAAAAACTTTGGCTAAAAAAAATGAAATAAAAAATAAATAAAATCATCAACGATTTGCAGAACTCACGGATAACCTACTTGAATGTATTATTAGTTTAACAAAATTTAACGCAAAAGATTACAAGAATAGTGAAAATATATTTTTTATAAGATTAATCGCATACATTGAAACAAAAAACTGAAAATTGAAGTCTAGTTTTAAAATGAAGTCAAGTAATAACTTTTTTATCTACATAATTATGTTTATTTTTTATTATTTTATGGTATGAGAATTCATAATGTGAGTTCATACATTAATGTAAGAATTAACTACTATAAAAATTTACATTTTGAAAAAAAAAATCTTTAATGTATTTTAATGCATTGCGTTTTATATCAACATTGTATAAGTGATTGTACTTATTGATACATTTTCGATATATTTACTGAAATCAAGCCTTGTTCAGTATCACATATAAATAGTCTGAAACATATATGCCTACTCGATTACATTGGTTACATTTTAATTTGTTATCTGAATGACATTTTTAGAGAGAATCAATTAGTAGAAATATGATTGTTTAATTTTATTTAAAAATAGGAAAAAATACATATGTTTATTATGAGGTCTTTATTTATTTGAGTTCGCTTTGTGACATATCTGTGAAAATGACTTAAATCGATAAAGTACATTACGTATCACTTATGACCCGAATAACAAAACTCAAAATTTCGATTTAATACCTCATCATTTTAAAGAATAGAATGCTTGTCATGTGCGGCAACGTATCATTTTAAAATGGAGTGATAAGCTGGTCCCCACAAAACGTACTATATCAAAATTTAATTCGCAAGTAATTTTTGTGTGACTAAAAATTGACCATATCAGCTGTCTGGTACCAGCATTCATATATTCCAGTGTCAGTTATTTCGACACATTAAAGTATCTTGTCCCAATCCTGATTTGCGCCGCTTGATGTTCAGAAACAAGTTAACAAACTCAAAGTTTTGTGCAAATTGCAATAGACAATGCAAATTTGTGTGCAAATTGCAATTGTAAATTAATTAAAATTTTTCCTTCTCTGCAGCTCACAACTGAAACTAGAATTTCAACTGTTGGTATTTCCTACATATCAGTTGTAAAATCTCACTCTATCCATTATTAAAGTAGTCAAACTGCAAATCAAATTGATTGAGATTCAACAGATATTTTTACCTAATCAAGATGTCTTTAATTCTGCACAATACAAAATAAATAAAAGTTCTAATTAAATTTTAATATAAAAAATATGATATTAAAACGAAATTATAAGAAATGGGTACTGATAAATTTTATTTATGTGATAAATGATAAAGATCATTAAAATATTAGAAATAAATGAAAACCATCATGTAGAACTTTAAAAAAAGAAACAATTGTAATAATAATAATAATAATAATAATAATAATAATAATAATAATAATAATAATAATAATAATAATAATAATAATAATATATACATACATATATGATAAAAGGGATTATATTGTAAATAAAGGCTTTAAAAAGTTTTATTAGACTTATTTAGACTTATTTATTTATTTAGACTTTATTTATTTAGACTTATTAGTTTAATACACACAATTAGTGATATTTTAAAAATAAGTAATGTTAGAATAAACTATTTTCACAAAACGATTTAAAATGTGAATTTGATAAACAATCACCAAAATATATCAGGTATTGTGAATGCAGGAGCTTTATTAAAATGATCATGTATAAACAAGAATTATTTTATTTTATTTTTAAATTTATGAAGAATTCTTGCGCTAAATTCTAACTAATTCAAAAAGACTTATTTATTGCATATATTTTTGCTGAGCCTATATATTTCGACTGACTTGTGGATAATGGTTGGTCTGGGAATACCTATGCATTAATAAAATTGGTTAATATTTTAAAGAATCTTTCCAGCTATCTGGTTGCACTATTTTACCATTAAAATAACTGCATGACATGCATATGAAAATTTTAAATTATGATTTAAATTTATAACTTTATCATACGTCAAATTATCTTAAAAGAAATAATTAAAACTAAACAAAGGTATCGCGTTTTACTATTTTCACAAAAACTTCTTCTTTAAACTCTTTAGTTATATGAAATAAACATCAGTTTGAATTAATGCTAATTTAAAAAGCATAATTAATATAACTTAAAGAAAATCAACATGATACTAAGAATTGAGAAACTATTCAAAAATAATTATAAACCTTGTTTATAATACAAATAATAAGTACATAAGAAAAATATTATAGTTACAACGTAATTTCATTCTTAATCTTTTTTATATTAATATTTCGAAATTTCTCCAATTCCTTAAATAAATCCTGTTATACGTTTTTATGCTTGCTTAAACAGTTTAATTTTAACTTAGCAATCATTTATTGTTTCGCATTAATATGTACAAGTAGTAAACATTATAAGTATTTTATCTAGGCTTTCTACAGACATTCCTACAGTTGCATAATTTAAAGATATAAATTCTGAGAGCGATACCAAAGATATTATGAACAATAGGTGTCTTTCAGTGAGCAATTCAAAACAAGCATAAGCCAACGTAAGAGAATCCATAAAATACCGGAAGAAACTTCGTGGAGCTCATTATGCCATTTCGGATTTCATCAGTATGCTGGATCATCAGATCAAATCAACTGGCATCTCCGAAAGTAGTTACACATTTTTTAGTAACGGTAATAATGAGCCCTTATGGTCAAACCTAATGTAATTAGTTATACAAATTAAAAAATAATACAAACACTCCATAAATTCTGAGATTAGGATTGAATCGGAGAATCAACAATCTCGGCAAATTACAAACAAACCTTAACCTTCAGCATTTTTGGCTGCTTCAGTCAAACCGAAACTGGAAATCCACTCACAAACTAATGACTGTTGCTAACAGGAAGGCGTGTCCCAAACACAAAGATTAACACTTTAAAAGACCAATGATATTTCTTAAACTTGTAATTGACAAGAAAAATGGTCATCTCAGGACACCCTTTACCTCAGGGCAAAAAATAAGGGGGATAAGATACCCCATCAAGAAAAAAGTCATTAGCAAATACAAAAAATTCTCGCACCTTTTCAATCCTGATAGCTTGAGGGATATGTGCATTTGGATAGTTTCTTCGAGTTCATTTCTCACAAAAACAGTGGGTTCCGTTTTAAAACAAGTCGACTCCGACCTTTTTTGTTAGATAGTTTGAAGTTAAATTAAACCATTTATGCGTAATTTTAAAAGACAGATTTTAAAAGACGACATACATATCGTGATATTCTTCTAGAGACTGTATATTAAAAGTTTTCCAAACCTTCTACGCGTTTTTATACTCTTTCTCGTCTATTGGCACATCATTTCTTATTAAAAAATGTAGGAGGTGAGGGAAGCTTCTTTTGTACTTTTTGGATTTTATTCATAGGCATTTTAAAGAGGCTACAATAAAGAGATCATGTTTGCATTTTAATACTTTTAAAAGATTTTTATTATTGTAATTTATTTATTTGCATTGAATGCATTAAGATTGATCCCAACTGCTTCACTCAACAACTGCAAAAGGTTTTGACACATTTATAAATTCATTTTTTAATAGAGAAGATATGAAATTGCAAAACCTGACTTTGGAAGGGATTTCGAATCTTACTTCAATAGAGAGAAATCCCATTGTAGAAATTTATAAAGATATCTCGTCTACATTTTAATATTTTTAAATGTTTTTTTAACATTGAATAGCTGAGATATTTCTGTATAAAGACCGTTTTATATTTTTTCGATTTTTTACGGATATTTTAATGTGGCTTACTTCAATCAAGCGAAATCCTATGGCAGAAATTTATAAAGATATCTCGTCTATATTTTAATACTTAGTAATGATTTTTTGGCATTAAACAGCTGAGATCTTTCTGTACAAAGACCGTTTTATATTTTTTCGATTTTGTTACGGATATTTTAAAGTGTCTTACTTCAATCAAGCGATATCCCATAGTAGAAATTTATAAAGATATCTCGTCTACATTTTAATATTTTTAAATGATTTTTGTAGCATTGAATAGCTGAGATCTTTCTGTACAAAGACCGTTTTATATTTTTTCAATTTTGTTAAGTGTATTTTAAAGCGACTTACTTCAATAGAGAAATCCCATGATAGAAATTTATAAAGATATCTCGTCTACATTTTAATATTTTTAAATGATTTTTTTAACATTGAATAACTGAGATATTTCTGTATAAAGACCGTTTTATATTTTTTCGATTTTTTTTTTTTTTTTTTTTTTTTTTTTTTTTTTTTTTTTACGGGTATTTTAAAGTGGCTTACTTCAATCAAGCGAAATCCTATGGCAGAAATTTATAAA
This sequence comes from Maratus speculifer, assembly GCA_964019185.1. Taxonomy (NCBI): domain Eukaryota; kingdom Metazoa; phylum Arthropoda; class Arachnida; order Araneae; family Salticidae; genus Maratus; species Maratus speculifer. The sequence goes on along the minus strand of OZ025292.1, from coordinate 286,946,093 downwards.
GATATCTTGTCTATATTTTAATACTTTTTAATGATTTTTTGGCATTGAACAGCTGAGATCTCTCTGTACAAAGACCGTTTTACATTTTTTCGATTTTGTTAAATGTATTTTTAAGCGACTTACTTCAATAGAGCGAAGTCCCATGAGATCTTTATGCACAAAGACAATTTTATATTTTTTCGATTTTTTCAAGTGTATTTTAAAGCAGCTTACTTCAATAGAACGATATCCCATGGTAGAAGTTTTTAAAGATATCGCGTTTCTATTTTAACTGTCTTTATTTTTTTTTTCATTGGATAGCGAAGATTTTTCTGTACAAAGACCGTATTATATTTTTTCCATTTTGTTGCAGGTATTTTAAAGTGTCTTACTTCAATCAATCGAAATCCTATGGCAGAAATTTATAAAGATATCTCGTCTATATTTTAATATTTTTTAATCATTTTTATTACATTGAATAGCTGAGATCTTTCTGCATAAAGACCGTTTTATATTTTTTCGATTTGGTTACGGGTATTTTAAAATAGCTTATTTTAATCAAGCGAAAGCCCATGGTAGAAATTTATAAATGTATCTCGTGTACATTTTAATACTTTTAAATGAATTTTTTTTCATTGGATAGCTGAGATATTTTTTTTATTTTACAAAGACCGTTTTCTACTTTTACGATTTTGTTTATATGTATTTTAAAGAGGCTACTTCAGTCAACAAATACACCCACTCACTAATGGTAATCCTATGGCAAAAATATGTATAAAAGCATCATGTTTGCATATTAGTATTTTTAAAGGATTTGTATTATAATAATTATTATTATTATTATTTTGCATTGAATAGCTTAAATTGATCTGTACATAGTACGTTTACTACTTTTTCTGATAAATTTACAAGTATTTTAAAAAGATACTTCAGTCAGGCGAAACAATTTACTGGCTTATGATAATCGAACGGTCGAAGTTTATAAAGAAATCTCGTCTGCTTTTTAATATTTTTAAATGATATTTTTCCTCTCTTTTTGGCATTGTTTACTCACTCAGAAATAAAACTCTCATTTTTGAAGACTCAGAAATCCTTGAGCCTTATTTCGTCGTTTTTGACGATCATTTCGTATCAAAATCACGTGACTTTTAACGAAACCTGAACTCTCAGATATTTGACGAAAGTGCTTCCTTAATCATGGCCAGACTTGATGAATTTTAAGGAAACTGTAGCGGCAGCTGTTTATAGAAGGACCCGCTATTATACCTCCCCAAATCTTGCGATTTTAGCCAGGATATATTTCTTGTTTAAAACAGTACTTTTTAGCGTTTTTCAGAAAATAATGAAATGTAAGCAAGAGTAATCTCTTGCTACATTAGTTTTTTTTTTTTTTTTTTTTTTTTTGGGGGGGGGGGATGTTTATTACTATTTTTATTTATTTATTTGTAAGTTGTATTTCGTTTTGATTTCATTCGAAAAAAAATTTACTTCGTTCTACAAAACCGTTCAAAAAGTAAATTTGATCAATCAAATTTCAAAATTCTAAGATCTATTTTATATCCGATATCTACTTTTTTCACTCAAATTAAAAATATATACATATTTTTCTCTCTCCCCTCTATAGACAGTAAATTGTTAAAATCTTATCCACCTACTTAAAGTCTCGCTTAAAGTAGTAAAATCTCTCCCAATAAGCACTTCATAATTCGTTATTTCTGAGCAACAAACTAACCAGCCCATATTTTAATCATTCCTTAAGCAAATAAATTTCCCCTAGATGTTATTTAATTAAGCCATATTATAATTATTCATTAAACATTAGAAAATCAAAATAATAAATTCATCTTATTATTTAAAACTTGCAAGATTTATAACAGAATTGATAAAAGTACTAGCACAATTATAAAAATTTAAACACACACTATAACCCACTATATGCCTTTATAATCATGTTTGTCTGAGTAATCTGTGGCTTGAACGTAGGGCATCGGACTGCCACACTGTACGTTATGAGTTCGAACCCCACGTGTGACATGTGTTTTTTGCTTCTGTCATTGAATACAGGAGATTCTAAATAATTCGATAGATGGTAGCACTAGTCCTTTTTTGACGATTTGGTATCGTCAAACGAGTGAGAGAAGTGATTTCATCAATTTGACGAAATATTTGTCGGAGCATTTCCCAGGAAACGGTTTCGTCAGAAACGAGGAGAATTTCGTGAAATCTGAGTATTCATTTCTGAGTGTGAGCTGAGATGAATTTGTACAAAGGTCGTTTTCTACTTTGTTTGATTTTGTTAACCTGTATTTTAAAGAGGGCGATTCATTCAAGCGAAACAACCCAATCGTTCATAATCTTATAAGTTTTATAAAGGTATCTCATCTGCATTTCAATATTTATAAGTGATATTTTTGCGCTGGATAGTTGACGTTGATCTGTACAAAGGCTGTTTTCTACTTTTTCTATTTTCTTTTAATTTTTAAAAGGCCACTGCAGTCAACAAAACAACACCTTCACTATAATGCAAATCCTATGACAGAAATTTATAAAGGTTTTTCATCTGCGTTTTAATATTTTTACATGATTTTTTTATATTGGATAATTGATATCAGTTTGTATAAAAGCCATTTTCTACTCTTTCGATTTATTTTATGCGTATTTTAAAAAGGATACTTCATTCAAGCGAAACAATTCACCAGCTTATAATAATAGAATGGTCAAAATTTATAAATATAACTCGTCTGGCATTTTAATGATAATTTTTTTTCTTTGTATCGTACAGCTGAGATTGATCAATAAAAAGGCCGTTTTCTACTTTTTTGATTTGGTTAACCTGTATTTTAAAGAGGCTATTTCATTCAAGTCAAACAGCCCAATCGTTCATGATAATCTTAGATATAAATTTAAAAAGATATCTCATCTGCATTTTAATATTTTTAATTGATTTTTTTGTCTATTGGATAGCTGATGTTGATCTTTACAAATACCGTTTTCTACTTTTTCGATTTTATTTATTTTAAAGAGGCTACTGTAGTTGAGCGAAACAAATTTATAAATAAATCTCGTCTGCATTTTAATATTTTTTCCATTTAATAGCTCAGAGCGATCTCTTCAAAGACCTTTTCCTACTCTTTCTTTCTTTTTTTTTATTTTTATTTTTTTATTTTTATTTTATTTATTTATTTATTTTTTTTACAGGACAGTTTCATTTTCGGAACCGTTCTCAAAAGTGATATTAACCTCATATTTAAAATCTGCAATCAGTATCGAAAAAAGTTAAAAGCGGCCTTTATACAAACCATCGTCAGCTATACTATGCAGAAAAAAAATAATAAATAATAAATAAAAATTGGAATGAGGTATCTTTATATATATATATATATATATATATATATAAACTTAGTGTATTTGAGTGTAATAGGATTAGTATAATTGAGTTTGTCTTTTCGCGTGACTGAAACAACCGTTATTCTAAAATTTAGATCAGTTAGGGGTGTATTTCAATCCAAACTGCTTATTTTCTGATTTATTTTTTAATTTATTTTTGCTCTCAAAGGCATCAAATTGGCAAATTTTCTTATTTAGAAAGTACAGAAGGTGCCGTGATTGGCGATTCTTTGACAATTGCAGAAAATATTAAGAAAAAAAAGAAACTAATCAAAAACGGCAATTTGAACCGATTTTTCCGAAGTGGGAGATCTGTGGACGAAAAAATGGGTCATACTGAGAAGGTAATTGTTTATGAATCAAATTCTAATGAATTGAGCATAAAAAGACATCACACAGCACCTTATACGTCTCTTCAGAAATCATCTCAGCAAGTTTCATATTTCTACTTTTAAAAATGTACTTGAAATTGTATCGGAAAATTTCGAGCTGTTGAAGGTGGAAAAGCATTTTTTCGAATACTACCTTAGGCTAGGACAAGCTTTGGAATATATGCTTATTATTTAGTTAAAATAGTATAAGAACTTTAAAAATTATTCGTTTATTTTTCTGAAAGTGAAAAAGAAAGGAAAGATAACTTATATGCAATAAAGCATAAATCTATCATTTACGGATGTGAATTTTACCGCAATGGAATATATTTGCTAAAGTATTGTAAATTAGTCATAATTTTTGATAAATATGTCAAAATAAATAAATTTCTATCTTTAAATTAGTGTTATCCAATTTAATAATGAATTGCATAATAATTATCTTATATTTTAGTGAGGGTTATGCTGCAAACTTTTATTGATTAAAATAGAAATATTTATGAAATATTTTGAAAAGAAACATTTAAGCTAATTCATTAAGAATTGTCTAAAAAAGATACAAAAAAAGTCCTTCCGGCAATGTCGGGAGGAAGAGGTAGCTTTCATATACTTATTTATTTATTTTATATTAAGTTATATAAATCAAATATACGAAAATATAAAATAGTGGAACACAATTATGTAAGATTGAATATTATTTTTTGTCAATACTGAATATTAATAGGATTTTTTAGAAATTAGTTATCTTTTATTCAACCTGGTTTTATTTTAAGCGATTTATAGGATCGCCAATTTCCACGATATCCATTTTAAAGCACCATGATGGATAAAAAAAAAAAAAAAAAAAAAAAAAAAAAAAAAAAAAAAAACCCAATGAGCTTCATCAAAATCTTAATTCATGTGAACATGCAAACTCACATCGAAATCGATTAATATACGAGTGCTGTCGCTGGCAAATTGACTTAAAAAAAAATGTCACCCATATTAGAGATTCAAACTGCTATATCCCAGGCGTTTTTTAAGGTAAAAACAAAGCAAAAAATACTCCGGAATTCTTTATTAAGATAAATAGTTTAGAAAGAACCTTTTTTCATTTTCTATTATTTTGTTTATACATCATTATACATTTAAAACATTTTTGAGAAATTTAAGTGGCCGCCATGTTGAAACAAGATGACGGATAAAGTTGGCACGTGAACTCGGTCAAGACATTGGTATGTACCATGAACACACGGAGTTATATCGATTACTTTTTTGCACCTAATTTTAAAATTTAAATTAAAAAAATAATATTCCGCCATTTTGAAACAAGACGGTGATTGGAACTGGCCAACGAACTCGGTCCAGGCATAAGTATGTCCTATCTTCGCACCAAGTTTCATGCAAATCTGTGTATAAATACGCGTGTTATCACATGACGAAAACGAGATCATTTCAAAATGTGAGCAACACTAGAAATTAAAAGTACTATAACTCAGACTTTTTTTAAGATACAGACGAAACAAAAAGCGCTTTGGAATCTTTGTATCAAGGTTAAATGCATGAAAGAAAAATCTTTTTTTATTTCTCCCTTTTTTGTACCTAATTTCAAATTTTAAATTTCTTTTTAAAAAATTTAAATGGCCGTCATTTTTAAACAAGATGCCGGATGGAACTGGTTAACGAACTCGGTCCAGGCTTTATTAAGTACTATGTACACACCAAGTTACATCCAAATCGATATATAAATACGAGTGTTATCAGGTGACAAAAATCAGATCGTTCAAAATGTCAACCATAAGAAAAATTCAAAGTGCTATAACTCAATCATTTTTTTAAGATATAGAAAAAGTAAAAAGTGTTCTAGAATCTGTGTTTTAGGATCTAACACATAAAATAAAAATATTTTTCAACTTTTAATTTTTTCGCATTTATTTTTAAATTTTAATTTTTTTAAAATTTTTTAAATGGCTGCCATTTTGAAATAAAATGACGGATGATGCTGGCCAACGAACTCAGTCGAGATATTTGTTTTTGCTATGTACATACCAAGTTTCATTCAAATCGGTTCATAAATTCGTTAGTTACAGCACAAAAATCAAAAATCAGTTCACAAAAATCAGTTCGTTTCAAAATGTCAGCCATAAGAAAACTTCAAAGTGCTATAACTCAATCATTTTTTAAGATATAGACAAAATAAAAGTGTTCCGGAATTGGTGTTTTAAGGTCTAACACATAAAATAAAAATATTTTTCAACTTTTAATTTTTTCGCATTTAATTTTAAATTTTAAATTTTTTAAAAAATTTTAAATGGCCGCCATTTTGAAACAAGATGGCGGATGATGCTGGCCAACGAACTCGGTCGAGATATTTGCATGTACTATGTACATACCAAGTTTCATTCAAATCGGTTGATAAATACGTTAGTTATCGCATGACAAAAATCCGATATATATATATATATATATATATATATATATATATATGGTTATACATATATATATATATATATATATATATGGTTATACATATATATATATATATATGTCAATATTTGAACGGAGGGTGGTTTTGGGGTCTGGAGGTCATGATCGGTGAAAATATACCAAAATTTTCTGGAAGTGCTTTCCTCCGGACGGCTGCAATAGGTAGCTTTTTACTTTTCGTAATGAAAGCTACCTAATACTTTTTGTAATGAAAGCTACCTAATACTTTTTGTAATGAAAGCTACCTAAAAAGGTATAGAAAAATTGAATACAAATGTATTTATTCGCGAATATATGTATTCATTTTTAATGTCAGAATCATTGTTATTCCCTTTCTCCCCCCCCCCTCCAACCCCATCCCTTTTGTCGAGTGGAGGCGACAAAAGGTTAATTCTATTATGTTTTATGAATCAACGAATTTTTCACTTTCATGTTGTACGCAATTAAAGAATCTTTTTAGAAATTAAACTTCAAATATATGAAAAAAAATAATAACAATGGTAAATGTGTTTTTATCCGAAATCAATAATGCTTTTAAAGTACATTTGAGATTACATGCCTAGTTAAACAAACTTTTTGAAATCAACATCTATTTACCAGGATTGGAAAAAAAAACAGGTTTTTTTAGAAAAAAACAAAAAAACGTTTTTTTTTGGTTTAAACCAAGTTTTTTTGGTTTAAACCGGGTTTTTTTAAAACATCTTTTCTTATTACATATACATGCATATTTACTGATAAAAACAGACATTATTGGTTTATAAGCAGGGTAACTTCATTTAAAATAATTTAAATTTAATAATTATAGTGAATTTATGCTGAAAATTGAAAAAATGCATTTTTCAATTTAAACAGTTTTAGCAAACTGTCTTACATTGAAAGTTTTAACTGTTCCACACAGTGAACCATTGATGCCCTGTAAATCTTTAAAAACAATTTTTTGATTACTAATAATAAACATTTGGATGTAGTTTGATAAATATTCTTTTCCACAATTATTCAAATAATAAATTAGAAACACTTCTTAGGATTTTTTCTTTCTGAGTGACAATTTGAAGTTAACATTTTTAGTCGTTAGATTCAGCAGATAGCAGAGGGAAAAAATTATTATTAAAATGCTATAACTAGCAACCAGTCTTTGTTTTTAATTATTCAGGATAATCTTCCAAAGGAAAAATTTCTTTTACAGCTTGTGCAAAATCTTGAAAAATCATTGTGTTACATTATTAAATGCATTAAATAATCTGCATTATTAAAAAAATTAAAATATTTTATACTAAATATTGAATTTATTTTATCTATGACCAATTCACATGTTTGAAGTTTTTTCTTTAGAGCAATAGATATGTTCACCAATGTGTACTGATTTTAATCCTTTGCATAAAAAAAAAATGATGTAAACCCAATATAACTAATGCTTATTGCTGAAATAAAATGTTAAAAGTAGAAATTATTTATATCCAATAATCTGAAACTCACAAATTATAAAGAAAGAAAGAAAGAAAATGTCATTAGATTTCTTTTAAAAATGATAGAAAATATTTATATCTAATAATCTGAAATTCGAAAATTTAAAGAAAAAAAGAAAATGTTATTATATTTCTTCTAAAAAATGAATTGCTTTTTTTATAGAAAAAAAAACAATTGGTTTAATCCTATGCATAAAAAAAGACCTAAACCCACTATATATAACACTTATTACTGAAATAAAGTGTTAAAAGTAGAAATTATTTATGTCCAATAATCTGAAACACGTAAATTATAAAGAAAAAAAAAAAGAAAATGTTATTAGATTTCTTCTAAAAAAACCAAATTTTTTTTTTTTTTTTTTTTTTTTTTTTGAGAAAAAAAACCATTTGGTTTAAACCGTGGTTTAAACCACGGTTAAAACCAATTGGTTTAAACCATGCCAACCCTGGTTAAAAACGCAACTGACAACGCCTTTTTCGGGAATCATCACTGTACTCTAACGAATTAATTCTGTGTTTCCCTCTACAAGAACAATAGAAGTTATGCACACCACATTTTACAGTAAGCTTATTGTAACACAACTCAGTAATTTATGTCAGTTTTATTATGTTAAAATAATGAGACGTCATTAAAATATACATGAAACAATTATGTCCATAGAACATTATATAACACGTTATATAATTGAATTATTTTCTTGACTCTGTAAATGAAAGATGAATGCTTTACAAACAACATTCTACTGCTTTTTTTTTTTTTTTTTTTTTTTTTTTTTTTTTTTTTTTTTATTGAAAACACGTTTGAGTGTTCCTTCAAAAAAGCAAAACAATTTCTTTTAGCGTAAAACTGTGAAACATCAATAAAATTATTTAATATGGTTTTTCCTTATTGACTGTAATATTACAGACTATTTTTGCGCATCCGATATATTTTATTCTAAACTGACATATTTAAGAAACGTTCCATTATTGTTCCTTTTTTTACCTTCGTTTGACATTGACTTCAAGGTGAATGAAATGAGAATCTAGTGCGTTTAAAAGACGTAGTAAGAAGTGTTTATATGACACTGCACATACAAACTAATGATGGATAATTCAAAACTAATGATGGATAGTTCAAAACTAATGATGGATAATTGATAACTAGTAATAGATAGACCTATAACTATTTTGAACAAAAAAAAATATTTTAGTACAAATGTATAATATATTTTTATTTAAATTCAGCAATAAAGGATATTAATCCATTAGTTCTTGAATTCTTTTCGGTCCAGTATCCTGCTTAATTATAGTGAATGATGTAAAATGAACGTAAAAAAATAAAAAAACATTATCTTTGAAAAATATTTATTTAACTTATAATTTAAACCAGGGGTGCACAACCTGTGGCCCGCGGGCCACAATGAAACCACTATTTTTATGCAGAATAATTTTCCTTACAGTAATGACAGAAACTTTGCTATTAAAGAAAAGGAACTACACTTTTCAAATATTCTGGTGGCAGATGATTTTCTGGTAAAAAAGTTGTGCGTCACTGATTTAAACTTTTTTTTAACTTATAGTTTAAGCATCTCAATTTTTGAACATTTGGCACGAAAGGGTAGGGATTTTCTCCATTACTTTTTATTCCTTAAAATCTATGTTTTACCATTAATTTTTTTTACAAAAGGTTACATATCATTTGTATTATTATTTGATTGCAAAAATTTCTTTCTTATTATTTACTATAAGGGAGCGGCTAGGCTCGACTCAATAACAAGATCCCCATCCTTAGCCATTGGCATAGTAAAAATTTGTAACACACAGTTATGTTTTGTACAAATTTAGTATTTGACATAATGCGGTTATATAAATAATTGTTTATTAGTAATATGTAAGTACTTTTTTTAATAAATTCACTAATAAGCTAAAAAACTTTGTAAAATCACCATAAAAAGAAAAATAATGAGGATGCATTTCGAGCTACAACAATACAGCTCGCCATCAGCTAATCCCTGATGACGATCTGATTAGCTGAGGGATTAGCTGATGAGGAGCTGTATTGTTGTAGCTCGAAACGCGTCCTGATTATTTTTCTTTTTATGGTGATTTTACAAAGTTTTTTTAGCTTATTTATCAATTTATCGCCAGTGATTATGGTGTTTTTCAATATTCACTAATAATAGTTTCTGATGTATTTTCTCTGTTTCTGCCTATGCATCAAATTTAAGTTTATGCCATTCATTTTGTTACAAAATCGCTATTCGTCATTCGGGTTGTTATTTGGCAATAAACATTTCTTTGTTATTAATTAAAAGTTGGGCTCGACTCAAGAACAGTAGATACAAAAAACCCCGCCCCCACAACCTTAGCCCCATAATAAAAATTTATAATAATCAATAATTATTAATAGAGTATATATACCGTATACACTCGGTAAGGTATATGTACTCTATATACTCGCGTATAAATCGACTTCCAACTCTTCGAATGGAAATTCTGTAAAATATTAAAAACTCGCATATAAGCTGACCTCATGAATTTTTACTTCAGTTTTGCACAAAATCAAATCTAAGATTTTGCTTACTAATGCGAAAAAGAAGTAAGTAAACAAAAACAAATCATTGATTTTTTTTAAAATTACAAATTATGATTAATTGTATATTTTGTATATTATTTTATTAGTTATATACATAAAAGCCAGAATTTCGCAGTATTCGAAGGTTTATTTTTTGGGGGAGGGGGCTTATGTAATAGGCTTGCGTAAGTCGACCCCTAATTTATTTGCAGATGATTGTGAGAAATTTCTCGATTTATATGCGAGTATATATAGTACAATTGACTCCCAAAAATATCCAAACGCCTCAAATGTGCACATCATCACAGATGTAAACGATGAAACTTTTAATTCAGATGTAAGGGCAAAATTACAGAAAAATATATATGATCTTTATTATGCATATTTAAAAATTTTAAAAGTTATCTTACTTTTTATTATTTTAGTTTATTGCTTTATTTAATTATTTTCATATTTTACTATATTGCAAGCTAATATGTATAAAAATATGATTTATGTCTGTTATGCAATTGTCTTTATATGTCTGAGAAAACTTCACATCCTTCAAGAAATCTTACTGGAAAACGATAAATTGCAAAGCAATTTTAAGTTCTTAGAGATTATGAATTTTATCATGTAACGGTATATTTTCATTACACACAGCATCCTTTCGGTATATCACGCACAGATGAAGATATAAAATGTATGGTAAAAATTAAGCGAATACATAAATTAAGAAAAATGGTAACAATTAAGAAGTTGTCTCGCATGTGTATACTAGATATAAACTATACCAAAATACTATTTTCCAAGCATATCAGAGTTTTCTTAGTGAAACTATAATATATAATTGCGGATCCTAATTGAATTATAAAAGTTACCGAAAAAAGTGCACTTAAAATATATTTTACTACTTTTGCAGAAGGAAACATGAAGAGTGATATGCCGTAAATCGGGGATACTTTGAGACCCCGGGGTAACTTTGTCACCTTGTAGACGGACGGGTTTATTATTGTTTTATACATACTTATTCGTATGTTTTATCCATGCGATTAATTCTGTCTTTTCTTATAGGTCTTAGGCAGTAAGAAAAAATGAGGACCTACGAAAAAACACCAGGGCTCCGATATTATCGCACTTATACTGAAGAGAATGCGGCAAACGCATTAGCAGCTGTCAATAATGACATGACTGAAAAATTAGTTGCCCTAACAATTCCAAATACTGCATAGTGTTCATGTCACTAAGAACCTTGAAGACACGCCGAGTCTGTGGGTCATCTAACAACCTTTACTCATGATGAAGAACAGTTGATTTTGAAGACTTTGGGAGTCGTGACTGACTGGAGTTTTCTTTTAACCAAACGCAATGTCATGATGCTAATAAAAAAATACCTTACCGGTAGAGAGTCAATTTCATTATATATATTGACTAACAATGCTTCATGTGATGATATATTCAAAGCTTTCATCCAGTGAAAAAAAAATCTATATTTTTTAAATAAATCGTACATTTTAATCGTTAGAATATTCCTAGTTGATCTAAGGTGTGTACTTTTTTTTATTTTACATCAACATCAGAGATAACTTTGTCATATAGGGCATAATGGGAGCATTTAAAGTATGGTTGTAGTTAGGTGACAAATATATTCCAAATCCGAGTAACTTTGTCACCTTAATCTTATTTTTTTACCATTATAATTCTTCTCGTATTTATTTGAATCCGTTTTGATGTTGAAGAAAATCGTTAGGTCGATGCGTTTACATTTTTTTTTTTTTTTAGATCCAAATTGGAAGAATAAAAAAACAATATATCATAAAACATGTCTGAAACGTGAGAAAATAACTCAGGTTTGCGGTACATTCGAATGAAAAATCTAATGAAAAGTACTAAAAAGTAGGATAGTACAAGGGGAACCAAAAGTCTTGCCCTGAATATAAATATATATTGTTCTCAACTATTGTAATTAGATATACTAGCCGCCCTTGGCGACCAGTTTGGTTGCCCTTAAGCGTATGCTGACTATTGTATCATATCACTTTTATTCATAATTTAATTTGCTTGTTGAGTTCTTTGTCAAATCAGAAGATTCTGCTAGAAAAATAAAGAACTGGATATTTTTATGCTAGCCGGGTCCCAAACATTGTTTCCGAGCATTTTTTCGTATTTCATTAATTTCTTTTAACACATAATCCGGGAAGAGTTTTATATCCTGTTCTGGTTTGCGCGATTGGTCGAAAAATATCGAAACTGGTGACAAAAAACCATTTTAGCAACTTATCGGATTTTTCCAAAAATTAAATTTTTCCAAAAAAATTTGCTAATTGAAAAAAAAGGCTAAACTTTATTCCAGTAGTAAAAAAGCAACCCCAAAGGTAATCATATCGATTCATTTAATGCCAAAAAAAAGTTCGCCAAAAGAACCAAAACAAGTATGTGGAACTCTCTCCCATAATCCTTACACTCATTTCATTTATAATACATAATTTTAAACTAAAGCATTAAATACATGAATTTTATTTATTTACTTTTAAAGAAAAAGAACAGAAAAACAAAAATAATGATATTTTGAAGCTTCATAATTGTAGTGAAAGAGCGAAACATAAATAAACCTATTTATCTCGGCCTAAATTCTGCTAAAAACTTTTACACAATAATCAATCAGATACGTTTTGTTTGAATGTTGCCATTACACAATAACAAATAATCGCGATTTCTGTGCCACATATATTAGCATAATACATATATAGATGTATATTTGGACGCGTTGCAAGTATTGTTATGCATTTTTTATACGACCGCGTATCTGAGTAAATTTCCCACTTGGTAAATCGCAAGAATGTCTAAGCGCCATTCTAAAGTTCCTACCAAATGTTCTTTAACATGTTCTTCAATATGCCATGTCTTACAATACATCCAGCAGATTTAGCAGAAGCTACTATTATATAACTTGAACTTACGACCTTCTGCTTCTCATCAATAAAGAGCAAAAATAAGAATAATATAATCTGTCCTGCCTTGTTTCATTTACTTTCATAGATATCAAAAATGCGTATCCATACTTTAATGTGCGTATCCTTTATGTTTATCGGTAATTTGAAAAATCCATTTGAAATCCAATGGTTGATCAAAACTGATGAAAAATTCATATGTTGGAATAACTAAATTTAATGAAAAATTAAAGAAAGATTAGTAAAAGTTACATTTAAAATTGCAGTAAAATATTTAGCTTTTAAGCTTCGAGACAAAACTAGAAGACTCACAAAAAAATGTACTTTCACATTCATGTTACACTGCCAGAAAAATTCGTCAATATACACTAACTTATCGTTATTTTTTCACAAATAACTTCTGTTCTCCCAGAAAATGTATTTGTTCTGTGAGTTCGTTCCGAACTTCGAAAAATGAGGAAAAGATTCCGTTTATATCTAGCGCACATGCGCATTCGGTCTGTTAGTAATAAATTTGAATTTATTTTTAAAATGAAAAACAAAAAGATTCTATTGATTAAAATGTCTAATTTAGTTTTAAAAGACAAAACTGTTTTCGAATTTAAAAATAAATAACAATTACTTTCTCTATTCGTTCAAAAATTCTCACAATCTCTTATTCAAAGTTGGATAAGCTGAATAAAGTTCAATATACTAAGTTATTTCTATGATAAATATTCGCATATAAAATATACTTTAAGTGAACACATTTAAAAAATATTTTAATTAAAAAATAAAATGCAAAAAAAAATTGATATTATTAAAAAAAATTTTATCGAATAAAAACAGAACATCCATGTTTTTTCTCTAACAATCTACGTAATATATTTAAAATTCACATTTTCATACTATATTAATACTAAACGTAAAAAAAACCCAGTCACAGTTTCATTAAAGATGAAATATTTCCGAGATTAACTGCAAAATTAAAAGCTTTTTAACGAAATACACCAAACCACACCCATATGAAATGAACGCTTCTATTTTAAACCACAATCTTCATGAGCAATCGTGGCGCCGAGGATAAGCGCTGGCCTTGTAATGCTGGAATCGTGAGTTCGATCCCCACCTCTTCCGCATTGATTTTTTCCAAACTTTTTTCAAGTGACGGATATTTTTCCTCTTTTGACGGCGAAAAAAATAAACGGAAAATCGTCAATCTACAGAAAATTTCTGGCAGCAGTGCTGCCAGTACATTTTCTGTGAAAAGACGGAACTTTTTTTGAGAGTGTACATCAATTGCATCATTAAGATGAAATACATGATTACTGGGAAAATAGTTATTATTAAGGAAAGAAAAACCCGATTACATATTGAAAATGAAAGTCTCTTGATTAAATAAAATATGATTTATTATTATAGTTTCTGAAAATCATTATATGTCTATCAGATACTCTACTGAAAAGATTGCCGAACGTATTTAATAGTTGTTACATTAGACCTGCTACTTCTACTATTAGTCACATCAGTAGTGCTGCCCGTTTCACTATTGTTTATTGATTTTGCATAAGGACGGTTGCGACCATAACAGCATCGAAATTTTCATTGAACAATAATGGACATTTTCTATTAGTGAAACCAAAACACATTTTGAATTTTTCTTGAAACGACATCATTTCGACCGAAAATTTCTTTCTGAAAAAAAAAGACGGGAGGTGGCCGCCCAAACAATCACTTCATCGAGTTGACGGATGAAAATTTGGGATTAGTGAAATCTCGATTCGCATATTGAAACGCAACCGGTCTGCCAAGTCATGTCAAACATTTAAAAATCCAGTTTTAACGGTTGACTCCTAGGTTTACTATTGTGCTTTCCTGTATACAAAAGAATGAAAAAATAAATGATTGGGAGCAGGAAAAACATAATACTAAAACTGTGAGTCAGCCCTCTAAAATCGGGTTGTTAGGTCTTTTCCAACAACAACTTGCCAGACCGATTGCGTTTTAATATGCGGATCGAGTTTTAACTAATTCTAGGTTTTCATCTATGGAGTCAATGAGGCGATTGTTTGAGGCTGAGGCCTCCCGGTGTAAAAAGTCCTTCTTATCTGAGTCACTTTTGAAGAAGAAATTGCGTTATTTATTACACGCACAGTTACAATATTATACAAATGAAGAATTTGCAAAGAATTGTTATAATAAAGACGAGACTTTTGGTAAATCAACTGTATTTTGTTCGAATATGACACTGCTCATTGCAGCAAGAGTTTGATAGTTTTTCTTCCTTTCACATTTTGTGTGTGTGTGTGTTAATGTGGGTAAAATGCCATTTCAGTATGTTTAAAAAACACACAGAAAGGAATTTGTATAAAACAACACAGAGTTGAAAAATAAATTATTCTCTAAACTGTCAGTTAAAAGAAATGTGCCACACTAGAGGAATTTTATAGGATAGAAACTTGTTTTATTTTAGTGAGATTTAAAATTCTTTTTCTCTGAATTTCATTCGACATTTGCAAATCACTTACAATATGTTTATAGATTTGCATTTTATTTACAATATTTAAAAAATACAGAAATTCAATGCATTCAGATATATTAAATTAATTTATTACTATACAATGAAAATTTTTATTATTTAATATCTTTGATTATAAAAGACATTTTTATTTTCCATTGTCAGTGTTGCTCTGCATTACACTGGAAAATAGGACAAAACGTCCCAAAGCATTGAGGAAAATTCAGATCATTAAAACAATGCTTATATATAACCTTTAATAATAATTTTAATTTTAAAGATAAGTTATCGGTTAATCTGCTATATTGTAAAATTAATTTCTTTTGAAAGTAAAATAATTTGCCTGTCAAAAACAATTAATGCAGAGTAGGGAGGGATGAGACATCTGCAATTATTCTTAAAATAATCTTTATTTTTAATTTATGACTCTTCCACTAGATGGAATAATCATTGCCTTATACTTGTTGCTATAAATCGTTTTAGTTGCAAGCAACTACAGATGGGGGACAAAATAATACGAACACTTGTAAAACGAGGCTAACGAGAAAGACAGGCTACCGCGGTCTATTCCACATATATTTTTTTACAGACTGCCCGAGTCACGTGATGCTCGAATACACCAATGCCGGCGCATGAATAGAGCCCAACGTCATTCTACCGCTCTGTAAAAAAAGATACTTGAGATGCACCGAGGTAGCATGACCTTTTCCGTTAGCCTCGTGCGAAAAAGTATGACGTATTTCACATCTGCAGGACAGCTACGGCACCTGCAATATAAGTCTGCCATCTAATGAGCGTGAAGAGGAATGTATTAGTCTTTCAACAGTAGTCATCTGCGTCGCATGCGTCTATCGAATTATCTGTGATAAGTTGAATAGTCATAAACACCGAACACGTCCAGCAAACAAAGTTAACAAAATTCAAGTTAACAACATTTATTTCCTACACTATTTAAGCCCGAGAAGGGACAGATATTAAGATAATTGATTTAGTTATTGCTACATTTAATATTAATTTTTTGAAAAAAAATAACTTAAACCAAGTGAACATTAAAAAATAAAAATGAAATTCCAACAATATGATACTTAAACACCCTAGATCTTAGATGCCGCTCAAATGATATCGAAATAAATCTAAGACTTTTTTTCAAAACTCAACTTGCAAAAATATTTGTATTGCAGATTTTGTATTATGTTTATGGCAAGTGCAAACAAAATGAATAGGCAATCTAAAAAGCAAATGTTCTGAAAAAGTTTTAGATTTATTTCGATATCTTTTGAGCGGAATCTAAGATCTAGGGTGTTTAAGTATCATATTGTTGGAATTTCATTTTTATTTTTTAATGTTCACTTGGTTTAAGTTATGTTTTTTTCAAAAAATTAATATTAAATGTAGAAATAACTCAATCAATTATCCTAATATCTGTCCCTTCTCGGGCTTAAATGGTGTAAGAAATAAATTTTGTTTTTTTAATTTGTTCAGCAAATTATGTTTTTGTTAAATATCTCAAGTTTTTTAATAACTAGTACATTCAGATGAACTCATTTCAAAATTAACTAAGGGTACCATCATCAGGACATCCTTTATGCGGTATCGTATCACAATTACTGATTGAATACTGTATCACAATTACCCAGGGCCGTACCAAATCGTATGCCTCATTTCCAAATCGTTAGTTTTTTTTTATATAAGGAAGTGAAATCTGTACATGCTTCCTATTTTGCTACCAAATATTTCAAAATCTCTGTTTCATTTCCAATATGACGTCATAAATGCGCGCTTTTTAATTCTTAAAATTCAATTCACTTTTTACGATGTCAAAAATCAGCTGTCACTTTTCTCCTCGGCGAATTTTTTCTTATGAATCCTGACATCATTTCCGACAAAAAAATCTCTTCTGTATACAGGGATGTAGTGGAAGGTATACGAGGGGATCCGCCGTATGCCTTCTGAATTTTTTTAAGGAACACCGTATGCCCTCTGTTTCTCGAGAAAGCTAATAGTACACTCTAAGCTATAGCCTCTAACTTGAGCGTATACCCTCTGTATTTTTTAAGACTACACCTCAAATATAGCCTCTAATTTGAGTGTATACCCTCTGCTCAGAGGGTATATATACCCTCTGTATTTTTTAAGACAAACCGAGTCCTGCTCAAAATATTTTTATGGAATAATTTTTTGGAAGCATCTAGCATGTTTCATATTGTTTTATGTTACTTATTTATCGAATTATGGGAGAAAATTCAACAATCAGTAAAACTCATTTGTGGAATATTATTCATTTATAAAAAATCTATTACATGTATTTTGAAGGAACTTGCATTATAAGTTAGATAATTTTTCAGGGGTGTTTTTAATATATTGCATATTGCTCTACAATGCTGAATTATAGCGTTAGTCAATTATTTTGAAATAAATTTCTATAATCATGTAAACCTGATTATAAAAGATTAGCCTTTATAAAAATATTAATAGACATATTTTGATAAAACTTACATTGTTAGTTAGACAAATTTTCAATGACAGTTTTTGTAAATTGCATAGGGCTATGTCGTTCTATAACAAAACCTGCTGTAAAAAAAATCAAAGATTCATCTGGATAGACAGACCAGCGTAACGGGCGACGCTGCTAGTATAATATAAAATAAATGTTGAGACTTACAATAAACCTTATAAATGTAAATGTCACACTATCTTTGCCATTTTTTTTACCCACATTTCTAAAACTGAACTATGGATTGTCATTTTTTTGTTAATTTAATTAGTTTCTTAACATTAAAACTTTTTAATTATACTTTTAATTATTATAATCAAACTGAAAAAATTTAAGTATGTTAAAATGTTTCAGTATTTTATTCTGAAAATTCCTATTTTGTACAAGCGAAACCTAATTAATTTTTGTAAAAAATGTTCCATCTCTCCGTATTATTCTTCAAACATATCGGTTCTTAAAAACATTTAAAAATTGCATTAAATTTTAAGCTCTTACCGATAATGGCATCTAATACATAAAGATATATTTTATGTATTAATTTCACATATTTCAATGTGCTACAAGTAGCATAGTTACGGATTTCTGTAGCTTTATAAGAAATAATTTTGTAGTTTTTTTTTTTTTTTGGGGGGGGGGGAGGGGGTACATTTTGCAGATGAAATTTTAATAAGCATACAGATATCTGTAAATTTACATCCGTAGAAGTATGGATTTTATTATTATTATTATTATTATTATTATATACTGTGGCAATATGTTTTTATGGTCTACATCAGCGGTTCCCAAACTTTATTGGTACGCGACTTACATTTAAGTAAGAAAAATTTTTGCGACCCACCTAATATAAGGGTATATATCAGTAACATGAAATTGCTGTATTACCTATTTAAGCTATCGGCCATCCAATCCTACGAAAAAGGAAGCATACACTATCAACAAAAACAAGAAATAATAATCCACATGTATGGAAATCGCATAATAATTAAAACAACACACAAACTACAAAGATAAATAAAAATACACTTAATTATATTCAAAAGAGTACATATTAGTCATCGAAATTTCTGGCACTGATGTTTACCGATGAAGGGCATTTATGTTTGGATTAAAATAGGTTAATTTTAATGTTAAGTCACTTTCTACATGCAGTTTGTCTCTGTACTTTTTCTTTTTCAAAAACAGTAAAGTAGAAAAAGTATATTCACTCACTACGTGTAGAACAACATCAAGACACTCTAAGTTGATTTAGATCAGTGTAGATATTGCTCTGGTATATTTATCAAGGTGAATATTAATGTACAATGAAATATTATTTGTTGATAAAATTGTTATTTTTTTTTAAACATAAAAAATATAAAATATATTTTTGTGACAAATCTTGATTGTTTTACGGCCCACCAAAACACTTGCCGCAACCAGTGTTCTCGCTGTCGCTCGCCAATGCGCCAAATTGCGACTAAATTCTTCATTTGGCGAGTAAACAAACGATTAGATTCGCGAAATTGCTAGTGCTCAATTTTTGCTTTTTCTTTTTTTCTTTTTCGTTTTTCATACACATCCGTATGTATATTTAATGTATACATAATTTTATATTTGTAGCGGATAGTAGAAAATAAATTAACAACAAGTCACATAAAAACTTAGGTTATTTTAGAACATATTGAAACATATATCTAGAACATATATCTATTTTGCGAATACTTTTTTCATTTGGCGAATGTTTTTTATTTTTAATTAGACAAATTACTAACGTTGGTCAAATGCCAGCGAGAACACTGGCCGCAACCCACCAGTGGGTCGCGACTCATAGTTTGGGAACCGCTGGTCTACATTTTTTAAAGGATTTTCTACATGCTTAAAATGATGTATTCTAACAGTTAAGTAAATATTTTTTTTAATTCGGAGTTGTTGAATCAAAAAGGGTTAGTCACAAAAACGTTAGGATAAAACTTACAAAACATTCATGAAAAACATATTATAAAGTTTTCATGAAACTTTAGTCGATAAATATTTCTTATGTTTAAAAAATATTTTTACATTTTCACTACATAAATTTTGTTCTAGACTTACATATTTTAGTGAAGGGCATATTTGATAGTTTTCTCCTTTTCAACTTTACTTAGAAGTGAAGATGAAAAATTTCGATTTCAACGTTTTTAAAAGACACACTGTGAAATAGTTTTATATCACGGTACTGAATTGAGATATGCCCTATAGTTGGAAATGTCAACTTGGAGGAAATGAAGTATCCGATGGGAATATTTTGTGAGAAAGAAATTCCTCTCCATTTTAGTACGAGTTTAAATTTATATTCATTCAAATCGTGTTTGATTTTTAGAAAATATTTATTGTATATTTATAAATGAATACATTGCTTAAAATATAGGTTCTACTTGATTATCCCGTCGAACAAGAAACTGTCGCCTAATTTTTAAATTAAATGTCAATAATAAATAATCACATTCACTTGTTTTTAAACATATTACGCATGTTTGTTACATCATCAAGTCTTTTAATTCGAAGCTTTATTTTTATTTTCATTAATGTTTTGTTAGTTTATTTGTTCTTTCGTTATTTAAAATTACTTGATTTTTTAACCCTATTCTTGTATGTAATATATTTTATAGTCACAATCTGCTTAATCATATTACTACGTCCAAGTTTTTGGACTAAATAAAGAGCATTTACAATTTTCCATTATCAATGATATTTATTGTATCCCACAATAAAGTCGATTACTGCATTTATACTGCTAAAATTTCATTCACAAATGCCATATCTTAAAAACATATGTTTGTTTATGAATTAATTTAATAATTCGCATTTAATTGCGTAAACTATTGGTACTTCTTTGTCCGAAATCATCTAAATAAATCAATTTTGTACTTGGTACGTCACAACAAAGTAACACTAGTTTTTAACGTTATTTTGTTGATGTTTAAATTGATTGTTCTTTAAGTTTCCTATCTTAAACTTTTAGATAGCTAAAATTCTTCCATTTGTACAACTTGGGGATTTTTATTATTTGGCAAAATTGGTTAACGTAAGAATCAAATACTATCAAAATATATTCCAAATAAATAAATAAAAATTAAAGATAAAATAACATTCCCTCTGTCCCAAAATTAGTTGCGACTTTTGAATACTTTTGTATTGATTATTCGTATTTATAGCTTTATGATTTTGTTTGAATATTTTTCAGAGGGCTATACTATCAATCAACAACATTTACTTACCTAGCATTCCCTTCGTCATTTCATAAATTAGTTTAATAAATCCCGGTTCACACGTTTATAACCCACGCTCCATTTTGTTTAGATTTTTTTAACCTATAAAACTACCTTCAAGCTAATTTATCATAAATTTATTTCCGAATATTTCATTCCAACATATCTAAACAGTATCTTTTAGCTTGAACATGCTGTAAACGAAATCGAATTCTGTAGAATTTATTTTTTTCCTATTACACTTGGTTGAATGGTGGATCAAATACGCTGGTGTCGATCTACTAAACTGCATCAGAAGTTCTTTATGGCTCCACTTACTTGACATTTAGCAACTAATTTTTAACTTAAATGTAGCAACTTATTTGGGACAGAGAAAGTATAAGAATAATAATATGTTTTTCAGAAGATTACAATTAATATAAAATTTTTATATACATATTATTTCACAAGTCTGATAATAATAGACAAATAATAATATCTTTTCGGTACGTATGTAACTGTTTGGTAATAAAGCGACAATACTTCTAAGTATATTGTAGAAAAGATACTAAATTAAAGACGAAATTATTTTTCACGTACAGGGTGTCCAGTTAATGACTGACCCATTTTGAATGTAAATAGCAAAAAAATAGTTTGAGATAAAAATGTGCGGTTTGCTGCATTGCTATCAGAAAATCAATAAATTTTTAGATGCGCACTTTCTTAAAATAGTTCGAATTTGGGCCAACAGATGGCGCTGGTGGCAGCAACAGGCTCTCGAAATTCAGATATTACTCTAGTTTTCATACGCACAATCTTTTCACTCATTTCGCAGGATTGAATCTCAGTCAACATGTTAAATCGATTCTCCGCTCACCTGCAGGAATAGAGTTTGTTGGATTGCAACAGTTTAATAATAATATTTATGATTGTTTAATGTGTATTGTGTTTAATAAAAACCAACAAAACATATTTTTAATAAGCATTGACTTTTCACACATTTACCATAAATAAAATGTATTCAAAAAAAAAATGTTTTTTAACCGGTTAACTGATTCTCTTTTTACGTACAATAAATTGAAAATATGGGATGAACACCGCTTTTTTAAGTTAAAAAAATCTTCATATTTAATTTTAACATGTCTTCCATTAAATAGTATGAAATTGTATTAAAAAAAGTAGTAATGTTAAAAAGCTTGTCTTGTCCAAACTCTTCTTGTCCACGTAGTGCAGTGAAAGTGATTAAAACAGTGGTACGGAAATATTGTTGGGGCAAGTTCCCTGTCAAAAAAAAAAAAAAAGGACAGTGACTTATAAACTGTGTGACAGTGACACATAAAAATATAATAAACCTTAGAATGAAGAAATCCAACAAATCTTGTTTTAAACGCAAAAAATATTGTTTTCGACAGAGAACGTAACATACAAAGCCAGCTGCTAAGACAGAAACCTGCCTAAAACAAAATATTGTTTAATTTTCCGAAAACCGAAATTCATCCCTAAATTATATTCATATTTTGACATTTAACATTTTTTTAATTATTCTAAAAACTTTTTGAAAATTATATATGAAAAACTCTAATGTTCTAGTAATTTGGTAATATTTATACAGGGTGTATCTAAACTAATGGGCAAAACTTTAAGGGGTGATAGTACACATCAAGACAAATAATATTAAATGAGATACTAAGGGTCCCAAACGTCTTCCGGAGGAGATAGGCGCCATCAAAGTTTAGGGTCCAAAATTTGAAATGATTATAAAAAACGAAAAAATTGGTCGATTCGTTTGCGGTTTTCACGAAAACTATTCTTTATGTCAATATTGTCTTGAAAATAAATTATAAAGATAAATTTCAAAAAATGCTGATAGAGGGCGCTTTAGACTTTGGAGTAACGAACAACTATTTTTTACCGTTATTTTTTGCATCTCATTAATTTTTTTTAGAAGTTTAGAAATAAACTTAAATTTTGAGCTCAAAATCTGTGGATAAATAGTGCAAACTGAACTGTGTTCAATGGGAGTGGGTAGGTTCAAATTTCAAATGATTAAAAAAAAAAACAAAAATTGGTCCATTGATTTGCGGTTTTCACTAAAATTATTCTTTCTGTCAGTATTGTCTTGAAAATAAATTATACAGATAAATTAAAAAAAAATGTCGATAGAAGGCGCTTAAGATTTTGGAGTAACGTACAACTATTTTTTACCGTTATTTTTTCATTTCATTAAATTTTTTTAGAAGCTTAGACATAAACTTAAATTTTGAGCTGAAAATCTGAATCGGTGAGAGTGGTTAAGTAGAGCTAACTGAACTGTGTTCAATGGGGATGGGGAGGTTCAAATTTCAAATGATTTTTAAAAATGGAAAAATTGGTCGATTCGTTTGCGGTTTTCTCTTTTCCGTTCTTTATGTCAGTATACCTTGAAAATAAATTTTAAAGATAAATTTCAAAAAATTCCGTTAAAGGGCGCCTTAAACTTCAAAGTAACCAACAACTATTTTTAACATTTATTTTTTTTACCTAAATGAATGTTTTAAAAGCTTAGACTTAAATTTTGAGCTCAAAATCAGAATCGTTGTGAGTAATTAAGTAGCGAAAAATTGAACTGTGTTCGAAAGGTGGGCAGGGTAACATTTCCTCTCCTGAACACAGTTCAGTTTGCGCTTCTTAACCCCTCCCAATGATTTAGAATTTGAGTTCAAAATTTAAGTCTAAGCTTTTGCAAGCATTTAATTAGATACAAAAAATAATAGTTAAAAATTGTTGTTGGTTACTGCAAAGTTTAAGGCGCCCTCTAACGGAATTTTTGGAAATTTATCTTTAAACTTTATTTTCAAGGAAATACTGACATAAAGAATGGTATTTGAGAAAACCGCAAACGAATCGACCAATTTTTTCGTTTTTTTATAGTCATTTGAAATTTGAACCTTCTCACCCCCATTGAACACAGTTCAGTAAGTGCAACTTAACCACTCTCAACGATTCAAATTTTCAGCAGAAAATTTAAGTTTATGTCTAAGCTTCAAAAAAATTTAATGAGATGCAAAAAATAACGGTAAAAAACAGTTGTACGTTACTCCAAAGTCTAAAGCGCCCTCTATCGACATTTTTTGAAATTAATGTTTATAATTTATTTTCAAGACAATACTGACCTAAAAAATAGTTTTAGTGAAAACCGCAAATCAATTGACCAATTATTCTGTTTTTTACAATCATTTGAAATTTGAACCTACCCATTCCCATTGAACACAGTTCAATTTGCGCTACTTAACCACAGATTTTGAGCTCAAAATTTAAGTTTATGTCTAAACTTCTAAAAAAATTCAATGAGATGCAAAAAATAAGAGTTAAAAATAGTTGTTCGTTACTCCAAAGTCTAAAGCGCCCTCTATCGGCATTTTTTGAAATTTATCTTTATAATTTATTTTCAAGACAATATTGACATAAAGAATAGTTTTCGTGAAAACCGCAAACGAATCGACCAATTTTTTTGTTTTTTATAATCATTTCAAATTTTGGACTCTAAACTTTGATGGCGCCTATCTCCTTCGGAAGACATTTGGGACCCTTAGTTTCCCATTTAATATTATTTGTCTTGATGCGTACTATCACCCCTTAAAGTTTTGCCCAGTAGTTTAGATACACCCTGTATATTTTTAAATTCAGTAGAACAAAAAAAAAAAAAAAAGTAAAATAAGTAGAATTATAATTATTCTATGATGATTTAGGACCTATTATGCTTTCTGTAATGAAATTTTGAAAAGGGGTGACTCGCAGGATATAAAAACAAATAAATAGTTTTTTTTTAAGCATCCTTCCATTTCAGCGTAGAAGAGAGAAGGGTTGTGTGTAAAAAGCATCTTAAAATCTGTCGTGGCTTTCGTAATAAAATTTTCAGATATATTAAACGTCAAAATATAAATATAACGTGGGATGAATTCGGTTTGCGGAAAAATGAAAAATATTTCGTTTCAGACAGGTTTCCGTCTTAGCAGGTAGTTTCGTATGTTATTTTCTCCGTCCTGATCAATATTTTTTTATGTTTAAGATAGGACCTGTAATAGATAAAATGCAGAGGAGACTTTATTCTAAGGTGTAATATATTTTTACGTGCCGATTTATAAGTCACCGTTTTGCTTTTATTTTAGACAGGGAACTTGCCACCAATATTTGCGTACTACTGTTTTAACTTCTGATTTCGCTACACAACGTACAGGCAAGAAGAATTTACTCGATCCATCTTTTAAAGTTTTTTGACATTACAAAATTTTTGAGATACAATTTCATACTATTTAATGGAATAAATAATTTGATTAAGTATTAAGATTTTTTTAACTTAAAAAAGTGTTCTTTATCTCATGTTTCCAATTTATTGCAAGTAAAAAGAGAATCGGTTAACGATTACAAAAACATTTTTTATACAATTTTCTTATAGTTAATGTGTGAAAAGTCAATGCGTAGTAAAAGTATGTTTTGTTCGTTTTTTTAAGGAAAGTAGACGTTATTCAATCATAAATATTATTTTTGTTTCCCTCCAACAAACTCTATTTCTGTAGGTGAGTGGAAAGTCGATTCAACATGTCGACTGAGATTTGACTCTGCGAAATGAGCCGAAATAGTTCATGCATATGAAAACTAGAGTAATGTCTGAATTTTGACAGCCTGTTGGCGCCGCCAGCGCCATCTGTTGGCTGAATTTCGAACTATTTTAAGAAAGTGTATAACTAAAAATTTATTGCTTTTCTAATAACAGTGCAACAAACCACGCATTTTTATCTCAAGCCGTTTCTTTGTTGTTTAAATTCAAAATGGTCAGTCATTTACTGGACACCCTGTATGTAGTACTTTGTCCAAAATACTTTGAAGACATGATGATATTGTGAGTTCAGATAAATATATAAAGAACGTGTAATTTATTATATTTTTAGAAAACATGAAACAAAAAGTAATTTTTTAGGGATAAAAAACTCCAAAGTATTGCCTCTTATGTCATTCCACGTTAATCGAATATTTTATTGAGAAAAGATTGTCAATGCTGTATAGTTTGATTTGTTGTATATTCTAATGTTAAAAATATATTTTTACACCATGTTTACTCTACAAATTTTGTCCTAGATTCACATATTTTAGGGAAAGACATATTTGACAGTTTTTTGCTTTACTTGACATGAAGATGAAAATTTTCGATTTCAACTATTTTAAAAGACACACCGTGACATATTTTTACATCATGGCACTGAATTGAGAAATGCACTATTCTTGGAACTGTCAACTTGAAGAAATGAAGTATCCTACTGGGAATATTTTGTGAGAAAGAAATCCTTTTCATTTTAATAAGATTTTAAATTTATAATAGTTCAAATAATGTTTGATTTTTACAAAATATTTATAGTACAAATATAAATGAACACATTGCTTAAATTATAGGTATTGCGTGACTATCCCGTCGACAAAAAAAAAAACTGTTTTTATATTTTAAACAAATTGTTCTAATTAAAGAAATTTTAAAATTAAATGCCAATAATAGATGATCGTAAATGTCACATTCAGTTGATTTTAAACACATTACGCGTGTTTCTTATACACTATCTACCAATAAGTATTTGGACACTTTCCATTTTTGACATTTTGTCAAATATTTAAAAATATACTTGATGGATTCTTCTGGAACTTCAGAATTACAAAGATTATGTTTGACCTCATATTTGTCAACATCCATCTTATAAGCAGGGTCATTAGGGGACCGACAAAAAATCAAAGAATACTAGAAATGTTTGGGTTCACCCTGTACATGAAAATGCACGAAACGATTCACCGCTGCAGAATACAAATACATGGATACTGTACAATATGTACACTGATTTTTGTAAGAATAGCAGGTATATTCATGGAAAAAGAGCGAATTTTTTGAAAAATTCAAAAAATTCTGGTGTGTTTTTTGTTTATAACATGTAGGGGTTTTGACCAAATTTAATGAGAATTTCAGAAAAATTTGCAAAATATAGTAGAAAAATTATAGCGCAATTCGAATATAGATATATTAAATATTTTATGAAACATGAGTAGTTGTATAAAATAATTTTTATCTGCGCATGCGCGAACGATAAAAACGATTTTTTTACATTATTTAATAGTCAATTCTATGGAGTATCTCATTAATAAAAATAATAAATACAATCATATATCGTTCAAATTAAAAAAGATATCATAATTATAGTAAACTGTTTTTACTTTGTTCTCTAAAAACAGCTGAATGATAAGGGATTCTCCACAAATTGACATCTTTTATTAACTGACTTTTAGGAAAAAATTAGTATTTAATGAATACAATATCTAACACAATATTGCTGCTAATAAGTATCTTGACACCTGTGATATAAAAGAAAAAGATCTTTTGTTCACATTCAGGGCCAAAACTAAGAGAGGAGTTGAAGAAGGGCATGTGCCCCGGGCACCACGGCGAAAGGGTGCCAAATGTAAATTTTGTTTGGTGATTTTTTTCCTGTCTATGTTTAGCATTATATTGTTAAAATCATCCTATCTGAGACATGCCAAAGCATAGAAGAATCTAATGATGATGGCATAAAGATTGTGTTTAAAGCAGAATTTTTACCCAATTCGGTTTCACGAATTTAATGTATCAATTTTTAACAAATCAGATTGCGTTGTTGAGTATTGCATATTTTAAGTTTTAAAATAAGTCGGCTATTAATAAATTAGAGATTTTTTATGTGTGAATATACTTTGGGAAGGAGGAAAGGGGGGAGGGGTTAGCTAAAATTGATGTTTAGCTCGAAAAAAAAAAAAAAAAAAAAAAAAAAAAGAACAAGAACAAGAACAAGAACAAGAAGGCTGGTTTTGGTCGGCTTCACATTTAATTGTTTGTAGACCCTCCACGAGAGGCAATTACAGCTGCGACTCTACTGGGCATGCTTTCTACTAGTCCTTGTAATACATCTAATGGTACTTCGGGAAAAAAAATCGCCAAAAACAGTCTACATTTGGCACCCTTTTACCCTGGCACCCGCGGCACATCCCCTGATTCCCTCCCCCCCCCCCTCCCCAGCTTCTCTTAATTTTGACCCTGAATGTGAATAAAAGCTCTTTTTCTTTTCTATCACAGCTGTCAAGATACTTATTAGCAGCAATATTGTAATAGATATTGTATTCATTAAATACTATATTTTTCCCTAAAAGTCAGTTAATAAAAAATCTCAATTTATGGAGAATACCTTATCATTCACCTGTTTTTAGAGAGCAAAGTTTAAGTAAGCTGTTTTTAGCTTACTATAATAATGATATCTTTTTGAATTTTCACGAGATTTGATTGGATTTTTTAATGAGTTACTCCACAGAATTGAGTATTAAATTATGTAAAAAAAAAAATTATCGTTCGATCGTTTTTATTGTTCGCGCAAGCGCAGATAAAAACTTTTTCATACAGCTACTCATATTTCATAAAATATTTAATATATCTATATTCCAATTACGCTACATTTTTTCTGTTATATTTTGCCAATTTTTCTGAATTTCTCGTTAAATTTGGTCAAAAATCCTGCATAATATAAACAAAAAACATACCGTAAAATGGGGTGAATTGCAACGAAACTTCCCGGTCATACAAATAAATTCATTATAAATATATGTGATGATATTTTTAATTGCCAATTTTTTCATAAGAAGGTAATAACATTAAGAGTTGAGAAATTCAGTTTTGACATGTTGGCACTACTACTGGGGTAAATAAAAAACTTCAAGAGGATCCTCAGAAACCTCATTTTTTTCAACGTCTTCAAAACTTTGTATGTAACTACCATATTTTACGTATTCTTAATCTAAGAGAGGGGATTTTTAATTAATGATAGACCTGTAAACGATATGTTGTATCATATTCTACTTATTTCTAAACTACATAATGAAAAAATGAAAAATGGCTTGTAACATGAAAGGCTTAAGATTTGCGGGGTGAATCGAAACACGTTTTTTCTCATGGTTTATTTTTCTATACTTTAATAGTTTCATGCAATACATGAAAACATATGTATGAATATGTATTGTAACAATATTTTGTTTGTTCTTATTACTTGAAGAGTTTAAAGATGCCAAGAAATTACTTGATTAAACAAAAAAGTCAACGCCTAATCCAACAGACATGGAACACACAATAAAAAAATTTAAAAATAGCAAATTAGTTAGAAAAACTGTTAAGAATTATTCTCTGACATCCACAACATTACATAAACACCTCAAAATGAAAAACCAATTAAAAAAGAGAGGGATGCAAATAGTACTAAGGGCTGGGGATGAGGGCGTATTAGTAGATCGTATTAATACATGCAGCAATTGGGTCTACTCAATAGATTTACTTACCCGATGACTACTAGTAAAGGATAACACAGAACAGGGCTGAATTTCTATTAAATTCTATTTCTTCAGTTCGAATATAATTTCTTAAAACAAATTTTAAATTTTCTTGATTTTAAAGTTGTATTTTAACTTTTAAAAAGGCATATCTTTACTTGTATATAAAATAAAGGCTTGGTTTCAGTATAACTGCTTGTTCCTATTTCTGCCTTATCGTTATTACATATTTTTGTTAACTCTATTAAAGTTTGAATCGTAATAAATCTATCTATATATTTAAAACACCTGGCTGTTTTTTTGGCCATCAGCCCTGAGCTTTCTACTGGCCCGATTTTGATAATTATTTTTTTAAATGAAAGCTGTTTATGTGTAGATGTGCCCATTCTGACTAATTTTTAATTTATTTCAATTTTTATATTTTATTTTTAATTTTAAAAGCTTTTTCATCACATTTCTTCAAAACAGTGGCAACAGGTTAAGCTTTTCTCAAAATTTATTTTCTTTCATTATTTTTCTCCAGTCAGGAGCTTGATCTCATCGGTGAATGTATAATCGCATTTCAAAAAAGAATAAATAAATAAATAAAGGTTTTCGTAAAATTTAATCAGAATAAAATGATTGCACATAGTTATTCCCTGCAATACACAGATTATTTACTGAGAAATATTATTAAGTATTATGTAAGTAAAATAACAGAAGATAAACTTTAATAAAATATCTAAAGTGAAATTTTGTCGATGGAGAAAATGTCGTCGTACAGAAACCAGATAAATTTATTCCATGAATAAAATATGCATTGTTAAAGCTTTGTCAGTGATGATGTCATATTCATTGACTTTTATTCCTGCATCTAAATAAAGTGAACTTCTATTAATTTAAAGGTCCATGGTGTGCACACATGAAAATATTTCTGTAAACTGCGCCATTTCTATTTAATTATAATGAATATTTTATGAAACTAAAGAATTCTTAAATAACTGCATAAATCACGCTTTTATTTAAGAAAAGATGAGTATTTCTGAAGGTGTAAATGATGTCATATTAAAAAATAATAATAATAATAATAAAATCTGTGATATGCCGGTATTATTATATTTCTATCTTACATAATATCAAAAAATAATTAAAATCATTTCATTGTATTAAGTTATTGTTTAAAATAAAATAAAAAAAATCTGCATTTCAGTAACAAATACAACAATTTTATTCTTTTTAATAACAGAGGCATCGTCTTTTTTTTTTTTTTTTTTTTTCGTTGCCATAACAATAAAATTAATTTTTACATGTTCATGGAGGATACAAACCAATAAATAAATTAAATTTATTGCAAGTGCTGTAAATATGTAGTGGGTTGGTTAGGCAGTTTAGTAAGTCCCTGTTTCTATTATAAAATGTTTCATTGATATTATAATTATTCTACAGTTATCAAGTGATATTTAAACGGAGAAAAAATAAACTATGCAGATATTTTTGAATTCGACTTCCGGGGTATAATATTAACTTCCTAAATAATTTGGCATTTAAATAATATTTAAGGTTTAGAAACCGCATTAAAAAAAGATTTGTAGCTGAAGTTAGGTACAACATAATAATTTATGAGTTATTTTCCTTATTTTTTGTTATTTTCTAAAGTTTGTGTATCGTCATCATGAAAAGCTATGTTATCCCTATTTTAAGAGGTGGCAATTGTTTATTTCGCTCAGTATTTTACTGTCTATATAAGATTGATATATATCATACCTAATATATATTTTTTTTCCGTCGAGTTTCGACGGGTGCAGCTAGTAAATATTATAACATCTGTCTCGAGTCACCCCTATCTGCGAGGTGAATCGGAATACCATTAAAAAAAATAAATAATATATATATAAACAATAAAAATGTTTCGTTTTTGCTTAAAAAGTAAAGAAGAAAACAAGACTAGTAGTAGTAGTTTCTAGTAGAAAAATAAAAAAAATAAAAAATCAATTATTGCTTTTTTCTTTTACGTTAAAGTTGAAAAGTGTTCCGATTCACCCCATTTTATGGTACCAGAATATTTTGAATTTTTGAAAAAACAATCGCTCTTTTTCCATCAATATACATGCTATTTTTACAAAAATTAGTGTACGTGAAGTACAGTATCCACATATTTGTATTCTGCATCGATAAACCGTCTCGTTCATTTTCATGTACAGGATAATCCCAAATATTTCTATTGTTTTTTGATTTTTTGTCGATCGTCTAATTGCCCTGCTTATAAAATGGATGTTGACAAACATGAAGTCAAACATAAACTTTTTAATCCTGAAATTCCAAAAGAATGCGACAAATATATTTTAAAATATTTCACAAAATGTCAAAAATTGAAAGTGTCCAAATACTTATTGGTAGATAGTGTATCATCAAGTCTTTTTAATTCGACGATTTAATTTTATTTTTATTAACACTGTAAAAAATATCCGTTAATATACACAAATTTTTCCGTAAAATTTTCCGGAATAGTTTCATTTTTCCGAAAAAACAGTTGTATTTCCGTATTTCCCATTTTGTGGTTACAAATCACGGAACTGTTCCGTCAGTTTTCCCAAAACAGTAAAACTTCCGTTTTAAACAGCGCAAGTTATTGGTATTTTTAACCGATAAGTGTCGTGGTGCCATCTGTATGAGAAAAATAGAAAAAAAGTTATAGCAACATTTCTCTATTTTTTCTGTTTTAATAATAAAAAGATTATAATATTAAAATAATAATAAGAATAATAAGATTTATTAATTCTTCTTAAGCTTGATATAGTAAAGGAAAGTTTTTTTTTTCAGTATGATTTTAAAATAATGTTTAATTTGTTTATATCATAATTTAAAAAGTGCTTTGAAAATTATATATTGGAAAAAAATCTACTTTGAATTTTATTATATATATATTTTTAATCTAATCAAATTAAGAAGTTCGCACATAAAATTAAAAATATATCGAAATATATAACCGAAATTATTATTATTTCGGCGATTACCTAAGTCATAATAATCAATAAATGTAATTAATTTTAATAACCCATAGTAATTATCTTTATTGAGTTTACAATAGATCGTCATACCAAATATTTGCTAAAATACATGGTTTTTAAAAAGTGTGTTAGTATGCTTTTATAAAATAAATAAATGAATATGAATAATATTACAATAGAACTTTAAAACTCTTTCAAAAAAGAAGGAAACAAAATTTTTTAATACTTTCATGCATGCATGTAATATTTTAAAGGCTAAACTTTTTTTATATAAAGCTAAAATTAAAAAGCTAAATACTAGAAATTATAGAAAGAAAATCTGTAAAACATGATTTTGAACTGTCCGCTCAATAAAAAAATAAAAAAATAAATAAATAAATAAAAAAATATTATCTCTACAAAAATAAATCCGCGTTCAAAATATTG
This sequence comes from Maratus speculifer, assembly GCA_964019185.1. NCBI lineage: Eukaryota > Metazoa > Arthropoda > Arachnida > Araneae > Salticidae > Maratus > Maratus speculifer. The sequence goes on along the minus strand of OZ025292.1, from coordinate 286,912,966 downwards.
TCTTTACTTTATGAAATGCATCCGAAATAAGTAAAGATATTTGAAAAGGTGTTTTGTGTGATTCTGGTGTAATGGTATTACACTGCAAGCTACGACAGAAGAGGTCCCGGGTTCGATCCCCATGGAAGGTAAGTCATATTTCTTCATTGTTGTTCAAATTAAATGTATATAATGTGTGCCTTATGTTAACGTGCCTTTGTAAAGTAAGAATAAATATCACGAAGATGTTAGTTTGTCTTTGAAAAATTCTTTCAAACGAAAATTTTTACATAAGGAGATATTAAAAAAACGGAAATATTTTGTGAAAAAACGGAACTATTTCTGGAATTTACGGAAATTGTTTTCCTTTAAAAAACGGAAGTAGTACTGGCGTCTAGATTACCAGTACTATTTCCATTTTTTAACAGAAATTTTTTTTACAGTGAATGTTTTACTAGTTACTTGTTGTTTCGTTATTTAATGTTACTTCAGTTTTTTTCCGACCAGTTTCTAATATTTAATACATTTTATAGTTACAATCTCCTTAATTGTAATATTACATCTACGTTTTTGACTAAATAAGGAGCATTAAGTTTCTTACAATTTTCCATTATCAATGACATTTATTGTATACCACAATACATTCGATTATTGCATTTATAATGCTTAAATTTTATTCACAAATGTCACATCTTAAAAACATATGTGTTTGTATTTTATTTAATTTAATAATTCGGCATTTAAATGCGTAAACTATTAGTATTTCATTATCAGAAATCATCAAAATAAACCAAATTGTGTACTTGGTATGTCGCTACAAAGTAAAATTTTTAACGATTTTTTTTTCGTGTTGTTTTTGTTTAAATTCCTTAATTTTTTTATCTTAAAATTTTAGAATGGAATAATTCTTTCACTTGTATAATTTCACGATTTCTATTATTTTGCAAAATTGGTCAATGTGATAAGCAAATAGTATGAAAAAAGATTTAAAAAAATTATAATTGAAAACTAATTGAAAACTATACTACTTTTCGAAAAACAACATAGAATTTTTTGTAAGTGTGTATTCTGGTTATTTCACAAATCAGATAATGATATACAAATGATGCATCTTTTCAGTACATATGCAACTGTTTGGTTATAAATCGACAGAACTTCGAAGTATATTGCAGAAAATGCACTAAGCACAGACTAATTCTTTATATATCTTTTAATAGTACTCTGTCCAAAACAATTTGAATATATGATGATATTGTGAATTTAGAAAAATATATAAATATCATGTAATCTACTCTACTTTTAGAAAACATGAAACAAAAAGTAATTTTTTAGGAATAAAAGACTTCAAAGGATTGTCTCTTATGCTATTCCATGTCAATCGCATGAAGAAGGGTTGTGTGTATCAGAAGATGTAGCTGGTGAGAAAATTAGGGATTATATTTGCATTGATCAAGATGCTGCGACATATGATGTCTTAAGTATAGAAAAATGTGTGTTGATTCAAAAAAAGTAAATAATGGCAATGAAGCAGATGATAATCTTTATGTCGATGAAGCTGAGCCTACATCAGTGCTAAGTCTGTCTGAAGCAATTACGGCATTTGAAACTACACGAACTTTTATATATGTACATGAAATTACAGAAAGTGACCAGAAAAATGTTGCACATCCTGAAAATTTGTTGTTTAATTTAAAAAATGAACGAAAAACCCAACAGAAAATTACTGATGTTTTAAAAAATATATATCAATTTTCTATAAAGTCGATTTATTTCTTTTACAGTTTGGTAAGTAATAAATTAGAATTTATTAGCACACTGTATACATTGCATGTAATAATGTATAAACATTGTTTTCTTTTTCGTGTTTTGATGTTAACCCGCATTTATCGTTTTTTCCACGCACCCCTTGAAAAACGATGGATCGGGGTTCTACTTATATCATAAGATTGTGAAGTGATAGAAATGTTTTATTTGACTTTCTACACTACTTGTAGCACACAGAACACGAATCACATAAAATTATTTCCGACATAAAAAAAAGTTATTTTTTTGTTGAACAGTGTTATTTATTTGCCGATACGACCTGAAAACGATGATGTCATAAAATGCCTAGCGGGTTCCTCAAATATCTCGGAATTGATCCTTTCTTTCGCTTGCCTTCCACGACTATCTGCAATCATGCAAAACCATACCACTCAGTGGCCCAGCCAAGGGGGTGGTTTTGGGGTTAAAACCCCTCCCAGAGCTAAGACAAATCGCTATAATTGCCGCTTATATGGGTCAAAACCAAACTTATCATTTAAATGTTTTGGCGCATTTCAGAATCCGCCTTTTTTTTAAATTAGATATCATTTCATAAAGTAATTCAGGTAAATGGCGAAAATTCTACTTAAAATTGTGAAAGTGCATATTACATGGATTAGTTAAGTAAAAATTGGTTATTTGAACTAAATCACTTTTTTGAGACTATGCTAAAAAATTATAATATCCTGCCACACAGAAGCTTTTTGAATTTAAGTATTATACAGTAAATATTCTAATTAGTACTGATTCTATTAACTGGCGATTCAAGTAACCGGCAATCCCCTTTATCAGAAACTCAAAATCCCAACTAGAATCGAATTCTGGCTGCGCCACTGAATACCACTACAAATGCAAATTTCCTTCATCGTTTCATGCAGCTATTGTCATATATCTCTTTCCTTATCTGCCATACACGGGCATGCTAATCACCATCTATTATGCAAAGCACACCTCATCACAAAGTAATATCTTTTTTTTCCATTCATCACACTCCATTAAAGCTGCTTTTTTTTTTTTTTTTTTTTTTTTTTTTTTTCTTTGCACCATTTTGCTGTCTACCTTTTCTTTTTAATAGCCATCAAAGGCTTTATCTTTGGCACATGAGATTGAAATCAAAATTTATGGAGAAGTCTGAGTGCTGTAAATTTAAACGTATGAAACACCTTGTTACTTCAACTTTTAGTACAAATACATTTCACTTCTTAAACGGAGTTCTTTCGTGATACTAGCGGCTCGTGGCGAACTGTGTAACGGAACGGTCTATTTTAGAACTCTCAATATAGAAGGTGGGGAAGGATGAAAAGGGGAGATTGGGAGGGAGTCTGCTGAACTCGGCTACGAACAAAACTATATGGCACAACATTCCACACACGGTTCCGCTTTGAGTTTATTGAACAATGAACATGTGTTAAACGATTTCATTATTCTAATACTGGGTGCTGTTATGGATTGCTTCCATTATTCTTGCATCGATGTAATTGCATGAAAAATTCAAATAAACATCCTGTATGTAATTCATTGTTTAAACTAATAGAGTAAGATGAAATTTTTGAGCTAGTTATTTGTAGTATTATTATTTTCTCTTTTAAAATTCTAATATTAAAAAAATTATAATATCACTGTATATTTATAAAAATGATACACACACACACACAAAAAAAAAAAAAAAAGGTTAAAAAAAAAGGTAAAAAAAAGGAAAATGCCTTTTTTAAATTTGAAATATTTTCTGTTATGTGAAGAATTACGGAAAGGGGGGGGGGAGGTATAAGAAGGATTATTCTTTTTTACTCTAAATTAACAAAAATGGACAAGGAATTTTTAAAACATTAAAAAGTTTTCAATCTTGTGTTTAGTGAGAGAGGATGTATTTGAACAGAATATAAATAATAAAAATTATAAAAGTAAATGGAAATTTAACAAATTCTCTCTCTAGAAAAAATATATTTTGCCATGTGAAGCGTTTGGGGTGGTGAGGATTAAAATACTGATGTATGATTATTCTTTTTTTTTTTTGTAATAAATTTACAAAATGTCCCGAAATATTTTAAAACATTAAAAAGTTTTTGGACGTGCATTTGTGAAACCACAAATTCTCAATCTAAAACAAGCAGAAATGCTAGTGTGGACATCCAAAAGGTGAAAATAAAATTAATTAAAATAATGATAATATTACATAAACATTAAATGATAAATAACGATAACTTTAATTGATAAATAATAATTTTCATTAAAAAAATATGTTCAGATTTCAATACATTTTGCTCGCAAAAATCTGTTATTACAAATAAAATTATTCAAAAGATGATGATATTTAAAAAATATATAATAATAAATTTATAAAAATAATGGTTATTATTATTATTATTATATATTTATTTTGAAAAATCTAAAAAAAAGGAGGGGGGGGGGGTAAACCAAAAAAATTTCTTAACACACCCAATAAAAAACATCGCAAATCCATTTCTAATGTTTATAATAATAATCATATAGTGATTTTTTTTGTTTTTGTTTAAGATGCAATATATCTTTAGAAAAGTAATAAGAACGATTAAATATTTCTGCCTCATTAAACATATATACATTCGGATAATTAAGGAAGATTTTAAAAATAATTAATAATAAGTGATGTGATCAGAAGAAATGTTTGTCTATAAGAATTTTTAAATACGTTTAAAATTAAATTGTTAAAGAAATTTGTATAATGAGAGAAAAATTAAATGTCTTAATGTCTATTTTTCTTTAGAATGAAATTTAAGAAAACTTAATCATTTTTACAAATACAAGAAATCTACCAAGGGAGGGGGGGGGGCGATATTTAATATAAATAATAATGTATAATACATGCAATAATATAACAAAATAATTATAATAGAATAAAAATTGTTATCATAAAATTAGTTACACCAATTTCTATATGAAAAGGATAAATTAGCAAAGGTTTCTGCGTAAATTTATTGGATAAAAGTATAATGTGTCCTGTGCAAATTTACAAGCCAACTCACAGTAACATGAAAATATTCAAAAAATAAAATTTAGCAAAAACTAATTTTCTGAATTGTATATTAAAAACGTGAAACATTGTAAAGTGTATCAAACAAAATCTTATTTCCAATAGAAAAAATGCAATGTTTTTCTTTATTTTAAATATCAACGTTGCATAGTCAAAGCTCCTTAGAGGCCGTCCATAAATGATGTCTCGCGTTTTTTTTTTTCATATTTTTGACCCCCCCCCCTTGTCACAAAGTGCCACACCACTTTACTCCCTCCCCACCTCCTGTCACATGTCACGCTATATTACGTAAACATATACTTGCAGTTCATAAACAAAGTACTATGTTTTAAATCACATTTGTGAGCTGAACAGTAAAAATTACTCGTATTTTGCATAAAATAAAATTTACAAAATAAATAAATAAAATATTAATAAGAAACAACAATTAAAAACAGTAGTATTTTGGAATTTAAAATAAAATTTAACATATTTGGCTTTAAATCTTATATTTATGAACACAAAATATTTTAATTTTAAAACAAATTCATAATTTAATCTGCAGAATTTTAATGATTTTATTTTAACCAAAATGTCACATTTCTTCTTAACCCCTCCCACCTCCTTGTCACAATTTCATGAATCCCTCTCCCCCCTCCCCTTCAAGCATGACATCATTTATGAATGTCCCTTAGACTATAGGGAGAAATCAGACCGCTGCCTCCTGAGTCGAGTTGAGGGGCTGGACTTCAATTCTCCCACTCCATTCTACTCCTCTTTCCCCACCTGCAGTATTAATGGACTAAGCCATTACATAGTGAGCCACTCTTCGAAAGAGCCGCTAGTTTTAGTAATATCTTTAGCTTTCTGTGATCTGTCTGAACAGTTTTAGGCTTTCGGTCACTATTCAGATGCTTCTTTTTTAAAATGTCTCTCAATAAAATACTCAGGGCCCGACTTAGACAGTGGGGGGCCCTGTGGCAAACATTAATAAGGGAGCCCCTTCTATCTTAAATTTTTTCGTAAATTATACTGAAGTGATTAAAACTGAAATTCATAACTATTGTATGTGTACACAAATTTCGTACCAAGTACTATTCACATCTATATACATAATAGCAGAAGAAGGATAACTTTAAGAAATTATAGAACATTTTTTTTAATTACAGGAAGATGAGGATAAATGTGAAGCCTTCAGGAAGCACTGGCTACGGAAACAGAAGGGGTAGGAGAAGAGAGAATCTTAAAATTGAAAAAAAAAAAAGTTTTTTGGTCACTTTTGACCATTTTTTATCATTTGATACTCCTTTAATGAAAAACATATCTGTCCTTAGGGGGCCCCTTTAAGCCGGGGGACCCGGAGCAATTGCCCCGCATGCCCCTGCCTTAGTCAGGCCCTGAAAATACTGCTTTATTGCTCCATTAACGTTTGGTTCAGAACTATTTAAGTAACTTATGATACATTCTTGATTACGATCTTCTTTATGCAAACCAATAATGCGATATTTTGTAAACTTTATTACATCGAACAAACGACTCATGTTTCACACAAAGTGAAAACAATGGGGATGCAAAGAGTTTTTATAGCTTAAGAAAAAGTCTCACAGGAACTAATTTTATGCTACATTTACGCAATCTTCAGAACCAAGGAGGAAAAATCATTTTTGAATCACCTATTTTAGCTTTCCAATAACTGATAGTAAAAATAATTTTACAAAAACACAATATTCACTGAAAATTCATTTTTTTTTTTAGAATTTTATTTATTTTTTTATTGACATGCAAATTTATTAAAATATCAACCGTCGTTCTTTTTCAATTGTACTACATTGAAATAAAGCTAAATGCAATAGTAGATGAAATGAAATGAATTATTCTACTTTTATTTATTTTTTTTAAATCATAAGGAAGTATGTTTTAAAGTAAGTTTTTAAAGTAATATTCAATCTTTACAAAAAGAAAGTATTGGATTCGTAAAAATTTTCAGCTTTCAGTTTTCGACGGCTAACGTTTTAGGGGTTAGATATACCAAAAAACATGTTTTTACAAAATGTCTGTCTGCATGTGACAAAAATTTTGTGGGTGCTCTATCTAAAAACTATGCACGGAATTTTATAAAAATTTATATTCAGTTAGTCCATAATATAAATTGGTTCTGGATAGTTTTGTTGAAAATCGCTCAACTGGTGGCGCAGCTATGCAGCAAAAGAAAAAAAACCATATGTATAAACGAAAGGAAACTGCACCGCTTTCTTTATATAAAATGATAGAATACTATAGAATGAGGGGACAGCTAATCAAGGAAAATTATGGTCTAGTACTATGATCAGTAGTACATTTCTATGATCAGTATTAACAATACTTCTAATCTTTTTCTATACACATATTGACTTCTTTGGCAAACAAAATTTTGTGTTAGGAATTATTTTTAAAGCGACTAATGAACGCAGTCGTATTCGGAGTTACCGCACGAATGGGTGTGCCACCAATATTCTTTTAAAGAGAAATTATTGCAATGAAACAAGACTACTGAAATTTATTATTACGTACTAAAGGAAAAAAAAAACACTGGATATTGTTTTAGTGGTTTTACCCAAGTGTTCAACGTAAAAATAACTAAAATTTTATATTTTTTAAAATGTATCAATATATTACTGACTAAATTTAATAAAGATTGCAAAAAATAAGAATTATGAACAGACTCGATAAACAATGAAAACCGAGTTGTAAATGTTTGCCATAAAAACCACTTGCAATGTTGAATTTACACCGGAATTTTTGAAAAAAAAAATATTTCAAAAGAGGGTAAAGTGATTTTACAAATTTTTCACAGCCAAAATTATAAAAGTTTCAGATGCAAATTTTGATTAAAAATTGGTTAGATATAATAAATCCCACCACCTCTCAAACAACTAATGGGAATTTGAATGATGAAAAATGGGAAGTTTGGCTGTCTGTTGATGCATCAATCAACATTATGCCGAAAGTAATTAGCGATTTGCTACATGCGTCATAATTTTGCCATTTCTAAAATTAGAGTATTAGAGCCTTAATTGATTACCTCATCTTGAATGAATACTTCTAGATTAGAAAAAAGAAATTGATTTTTTATTAATGTAAAACTTTTAAATTAATATAAATGGAATTCTGGTACTTATAATTAAATTATGGAATTATTTTTATTCATTTTAAAAAATCTGAAACATTTTTATTCCGTCGAATTTTAAAATTGTTTTTTAAGTATGATAGATGCAGGTCCAGACAATTATAAAAAACTTGAAAATCGCACGTCAGGCGTAGCAAATGAGGTGCGTTTATACTAAGGAAGTTTTAAAAATATTCAGATCTTGGTGTAACAAACAGCATACTGTGATTTGGATACAGTAGAATATCCGAAATTTTTTGGGTATCCCTATAAATACTATCTGCTTTCTATTATATAGGAAGTAACTGGTATTAAACCTCAGCAACATACATCAATTTCATAAAATGTGAAATAGTTTGTTATTATTAAATCACGCAGTAAAAGATCAATAACTTAATAAGGTACCCTGGGGTAATAACGGCAGGTGGGGTAATAACGCCAAGTGCTTATATTTTGCATAATTAGGAAAAAATCAGGTAAATGACACCCATGTGCAGAAAGGTTTTGAGTCATATAAATCGCAAAAAACAGCTTAAAGTTAATTTGTTTCATTTTTAGGTCTTATTGTTTTTACAAGCAAATAAAATTAACGTTTGATCTAAAATTTGCGAGATAAGGTTTTTGATCTGAAGACTATATTTTTTATCCAGAAATACTTTGTTTATTACATAAATTTGTAGTGTATTTCATGTACTTTCAAATTGTTGTACATGATTTTGGATATCTTCTCGAGATAATTTGTAGTTTAGGATTTACTGCGCAATAAGTATCCCGGGGTAATAACGCCAGGCATTGGCGTTATAACTCGGTTAATTCCCAACAGTGGCCGAACTATATCCGAAGGGGGTTTATATATTAATATGGGACAGCATTATCATCATTGTTGAAATGGTAAGATTAAGGGGAGGGGGGGTGCCCAATACTTAAAAATAATCTCTCTATTTTATTTTTTATCATATTATTATTATTATTTTACTAATGTAAAAATAATTTTTAACTCTTGTAAATAAAACTATATCAAAATATTTTCGAGATTCAAATTCGAACATCTTCAAAATCAGGTTTCTATTAAATTTCCACTGGATTGTTCAGTTGAGTTCGAAATTTTAACTGTCCGCTTTCTCAGCGTTCGGTTTTTCAAAACTTTATAAATTTAACCTTTAACTAATGTGACAGAAATTGTAACGTATGAATGTGATGCGGTTTGTGAGACAACAAAATTGAAAGATGAATAAAAGGCGGGAATAACTCATAGGATTGTGTTTTTGTACTAAACTTTTTATACAAGAGTATTATACTTAATATTCACCTATTTAGTATTTGGTGATAGTATTAAAATTCCAAATGAAACAAAATTTCGGTAGTGTTTGCAGTTAAACTGAAAATTACAAGTTAAACTAAAAACTAAAAGAAAAATAGTGGTCTACGAGACCGGTAACATTAGTTAAAGGTTAAAATGCGATCCATGATTAAAAATCGTAGAATACTGTTCCTGCGCTAAACTTTTTGTACAGAATTAATTCTAATTAAATTTAATCTATTCAAATAATTCTAATAATATTACGAGAACTCCAAACGAAAGAGAATTTCAGTTGTAACTATAGTTAAACTGGAAAATACAGGTTAAATGCTATTTTTGTTGGGAGGGGGGGGAGGGGTACAGTGTTCAGTCAGATTGCTAACAGCAGTTAAAGGTTAATTTTGTTGCTAATATAGAGATAATGATATATAACCATATGAATTATGTATAAAATTGAATAAGAGATCTCTTTGGGATAATATTTTTTAATCAAAAATTTTATTCAATTTATTAAAAATGTATTAAAGCATGCTCTTTAAAACGTCGACAATTTAACTGTAGGTTTGGAAAATCCGCATTAGTGTGGAGTTATGGGTTAAAAACTATTTACTAGATTACTATAATAATATTAACCCTTAACTGCTGTGACATAAATTGTCGCATAACTTACTGTGAGCGGCCTGTCAGACAGCTTAATCTAACGATGAATAAAATGTTAAATTAACTTTTAGAATATTATTTTTGTATTGAACCTTACATACAGGACTATTATAAATAAAATTCAGCTATTCAAAAGTTTCTACAGATAGTAATAGGACTCCAAATGAAACAAGATTTCCCCGGTATCTATAGTTAAACTAAAAATTGCAAGTTAAACTCTGAAACTTGAAAAAGTCAGCGGTATGTGAGACGCTAACAGCAGTTAAGGTTTAACAAAAATATTTATTACACCTAACTCTAGCTATTATAAAACTTCACATGATTAAAATATTACATTATGAATAGTTAAAACCATGCAATGTTTCTCATAATCATATTTAAGCGGGACTTTTTAAGCAAAGAGAGACACAAGGTGTTATATTCTGTTGAAGCTTCCCCTCACTCCTTTTTCTTTCGCTTTCACAAAAAAATCAATATTTTCTATCGCATAAAATGCATACATGGGAATATAAATACTGATTCAAATAATCCGTGCAATGTTTCTAATAATTCTATTTAAATGATAATTTTTAAGCAAAACGTAGCTTAGATTCTGATATTCTTTTGCCTCCTCCCCCCGCCACCACCACAACTTACTTTTTCTTTCAGAGTCACAAAAAATTGTACATTTTCAATAGCTTAGATTGAAATTTGTCAATTTCTAGAGTTGTAGAGTTTGTATTTTTAGAATTGAGCAATCTACATGCCATTATTCCATTTTATTTTATAGTTTTGTTTGCATGGCGTTATTACCCATATAGGTGGGTATTAACGCCAAATAGCATTGGTCAAGAAAAAACGCCATTACATTTTATAAATACATATCTGTTAAATTATTTTATTTTATATAGATTGTCAATGCGTTGCTGTATCAGATCCTATATTTGTTTGAAAAATACAATCTAAAACTAAGCCGTGAAAATTGGTAGAACCTTAACGTGGCGTTATTACCCCAGGGTACCTTATTATTAAGTTAATGTGATGGAATACTTTTGAATAAACATGTAATACTTTACACCACAGATTGCTCAGAATTTTATTTTAGTACATACTGTATAGAAGCATATACATTTTATTATGTTCCAATGAGTATAACATGATTAAAATGCACTTGAAACTATTTTGTTTCAAGTTCAACTATTTTGTTTGTGTCATAATGTAATGGAATACTTTTGATCGTCCCTGTAATTAAACTATGCATCCGCAGGGCTTGAAATTAAATTTTCTAGCGGAGGGGAGTCTCCCTCACAACATTTATAAATGGAGGGAAGTTTAGTTGTTTGGGAGGGAAAAAAATCTTTAAAACCTACTGTTATTTTATGTAGGGGGAAGTGGGGGACATTGATACAGCTTTTTTCAAAAAAAATTTTTGGTGTCTAGAAAGCAGAAATTTGAAGTTATTTTTCTATGTGATGTCAGCAAAACCTGTGTAGTGTGTTATAAAAATGTACAATCGTTGTTTTGTATATTATTTTTGCATGTAATTTTAAAAAAATAAAAAAAAGTAATTTGTATCAATGTGCCCCATCTCCGGGGCAGACTGATACACTTTGACACGTCTGGGAAAAATGGAGGCAAAATAACACCAATGCATATTTTTCATAGAAAAATAGTTAGCAAACCATTTTATATATATTTATCGACATTAAAATCGCACACAATTTATTTGTAAGCGATATTAAAGCAATCAAAATGAAATGTTTAATGACCTGATGTTCTGGCTGTTCCTTGTCTGTTTGTTGGCTGTGGTAACTATGTCATATCTGGCACTTTAACCTCAGAATTATCTTCTTTCTTTGGAAAGGTGAAAGAATTGCCAATTTTTATGTTTATAAATCGGTTTACAAACAGAAAATAAAGGATAATTATATTAAAAATTATGTTTATAATATAATTATCCTGTACTGTTCTCCAGCTTGTTTCTCTTACAAGGAAGGTCTCCATACGGGCATACTCAGAAAAATCTGAAAAAATTACAGAATGTTCTTCTCATATAGTTATATATGTTTATAAAAAAAAATTCGGCGGAACCTCCTTATAACGTCCGTAAAAAAATAATAAAAATTTCGTTTATTTGGCGATTTATCTCCGGTTGGCGAAAAAACGAAATTTTGAAAAATACGCTTTTACGCTTCGAATACTTTTTAAAGAAAAAACTTTCTATGTTCAATTTATTTAAATAAGTTTAGTTTAAGTAATTTTAGTTTTGCATTTTTACTTTACTTTAAGTGTAATTTTGTCATATACGTTTATATGTACTTATAACAAAATGAAATTAATATATTTTATCATTTAAAACACAATTTAAATTGATTAAAATTGTTCCAAATTGAAAAATACACTGTTAAAATCTGCTGCATTTCGTTGCAACGCACTCCCTTGCTTGTATAGAAAACGGTTACTTGGCCGTGAAATGGAGCTTTCTCATTGGTTGAAATAGAGATATTATATACAAGCGGTGGAGTGCGTTGCAACAAAATGCAGCAGATCTTTAACAGTGTGTGACACGGTCAATTCGCCGTGCTATGGAGCATTCTCATTGGTCAGAAGAGAGATATTCTATAAAATTAGTGGAATGACGTTGCAGTAAATGCTGCAGATTTTTAACAGTGAAGTCAACTAAAATCAATTTTCAGATTCGTTAAAATCGTCTGCTTTTGGCGAGGAAATGCACTGCTTGCCAAATCCCGCGTCGCTTTCAGCTTTTCACGCCAATTATTCCAAACTATTTTATTTTTTTACATATCTAATAATGTAATTCCGCCGCTAATTTTCACTGATCCTTTATTACCTACATGAGTAGTTTAATTCGTATTTTTTTCAAAAAATTCTGAGTATGCCCCCAATGGAGACCTTCCTTGTTAGTTAACATTTCTCAAGTCGATAATACTTTTTCCTCTGGAGAATCGATATAAATTTGAAATTTGACAGGCTGGCGTCCATTTCTTTTGTTAATTCTACTAGCACTAGATATTGTGTAAGTTTGTACGTTTTCTGTTTGCAAAAATACTATAAAATGTTCTAATATAAAGAAATTAGAGCTATTTCACTTCAATAAAAACTAATAGTAGAAATATTTGACGAAAAATGGTTGAATTAAGGAGTGTATGGTAAAAAGTAAATAAAAGGTAATGAAAAAATGAACTAGAAAAGGATTTAGGTTGTATCAATGTGCCCCGACAAACACTGTATCAGTGTGCCCCATACAGCCATTCTGAATAAAATGAGTCGCAAATCCAATACTTCATAATTTATCTAAAAATAAAGAATGAGGAACTGATAAAGAGTAGCTTTACTTGCCAGGGAGGGTATTCTTTTCGGTTGAAAATACTGGAACAATTGTATAATATCATTTCAGTTGTACAACTCAAATTTGCTTTTGACCGACAAAAACAATTAATCATCCATCCCATTTCATCAAACTATTGAATCATTCCAAAGCTTTCTGTATGTAGTTAATTTCACTAGTATCATCTTTTGGAGCTGTTGTGAAACTTCCTGTAATGACCCTGTGTGCTGTATAGGGGGTGTATCAATGTGCCCCAAGTATCAATGTACCCCATTTCCCCCTACTATTTAAAGAATTATACGAATACAGACATGAAAAAATACCACTGAAGCAATTTTTATCAACAACTAAGAATAACTATGCAAAATGTTTTTATTTTATTTTATTTTATTTTTATTTATTTATTTAAAAAAAGAATAAGTCAAGATTTTATATAGTCTATTTTGTTTTCAAATGGATAAATTCCCTCTCTATGCTAATTACTTTTTTTTTTCAGGTCTAGTAAACTTAGTTTTTAAATCAGGTTGATTTTAGGTTGAGTGTAAAATGCTGCAAGTTGGGTTCGGGTTAATCTAATTTTTCAAAAGTTAGTTCAATATATAATATTTCTGATTAAAAACAATAAAAAGATATGTTTGTGTGTGTGTTGTTTTCCAAGGAGAAGGCTGCATTTTTTTCCACGACCCTCTGGCGAAATTGACATCTTTTTTGCGATTTTGTGATGGAATTTGCATTTTTTTAGAGGTCTTTTGACTTGATTCGCATTTATTCGGCAATCCTCTGACAAAATTTTCACTTTTTTTGCGATTCTTCAACGAAATTTGCGTTTTTTTTTCAGCAGCCTTTTGACTAAATTAGCGTTTATTAACAACCCTTTGACGAAATTCACATTTTTTCCTGCGATGCATTGTTGAAATTCTTATGTTTTATACGATTCTGTGACAATTCGTATTTATTAAGCGATCCTTTGATGAATTTTTCATTCTATAAGCGATCCAAAAGCAATTCTGTTCTGTACTTTCCGAAAATCAAAAAAATTCGGTTCCGAAAATGAGAAAAAAATCTTTATCAATGTGGAAATTTAGACAAAAGACATACTACGAATTTCGACAAATCGTCTCCAAAAAAATCAATTTCCCCTTAAGAGCCCACAATAGTCACAGAAAAATTACTCAAAAAGACCCGGATGACCATGTAAAGTCTATGGGAGCGTTCTTTTCTATTATCTCGCTCAAATTTTAATATTTTTGCATGATTTTTTTGCACACGATAGCTGAGGGCGACCCACAACCGGGCTAGTTTTTACTTTTTCAATTTTTGTTTCAGATTTTCTTTAAAAAATTACTTTAACTTTCGAAACCGGTTTAAACCGGTTCTGAAACTGAAACTATCGTACTATAAAAAATCTATAACCAAAATCGAAAAAGTAAAAACTAGCCCGGTTGTGGATTGCCCTCTGCTATCTTGTGCAAAAAAATCATGCAAAAATATTAAAATTTGAGCGAGATATTAGAAAAGAACGCTCCCATAGACTTTACATGGTCATCCGGGTCTTTTTGAGTAATTTTTCTGTGACTATTGTGGGCTCTTAAGACATGGTGACGTCACGGTGACGTCACGGTGACGTCGTTGTGAAGTCACATTGTGACTTTGTGACCGTCGATGTGACATCACGTGGCGTCGATATGAAGTCACAGTGACTAAAATGTGAAGTCGTTATGACCGTTTTAGAGTTCGTTTCTGACATCACATTGTGACCACTTTGTGAGGTTACGGTGTGACCATAATGTGAAAAATGTGTCATTTGTGACAAAATTGTCTTTGAAACTGTGACTATTCTGTGACGATAGTGACGAGATTGTGAAGACACTTTGTGACATTTTTGTGAATATTTTGTGATCTGTCACGATTTTGTTACTAACTTTGTGACGGTGGCCACATTGCCAGTGTTGTAATGTTACACTGGGACACAATTATACCGTTATGAACATTGATACACAGTGTAAAATCATTTACATTTCTTACAAAACTTTATTATATTTTGGCTATATATCTCAATTCAAACTTGAGAGTTTGCTATAAAAAGAAAGCACCAAAAGAAAGTTACCGAATCAAACTGCAATGCCATACAGATTTTAATCTTTGTTACATATTTTTTTTCTGTTGCAACAAATGGGAATATTTAAGACAATTGAATATTCGATCTATCACAATTATTTGAAATTTAGCTATTTGTTTTTTAAAAAGCATTAAAATTATGAAAGATACATTTTTGTTTAACCCTTTAAGCGGCCTTCAGATTTTTTTCGTGAATATTTAACGATTCATTAAATATTAGCAATCAAAACATATTTTGTTTTGATAAAGTCTGTATGGCATTGCAGTTTGATTCAGAAACTTTCTTTTTATAACAGCTCTCAAGTTTTAATTGAGATATATCGTCAAAATATAATAAAGTTTTGTAAAAGATGTAAATGATTTTACACTATATATCAATGTTCATATCTGTATAAACGTGTCTCAGTCAGTGTAACATTACAACACTGGCAATGTAGCCATCATCACAAAGTTAGTAACAAAATAGTCACAGATCACAAAATATTCACAAAAATGTCACAAAATGTCTTCACAATTTTGTCACTATCGTCACAGATAAGTGATTATTTTATTCGCTGCAAAAAAAAAAGACATTAATATAAATTTTGTATTAAATCAGCCCGTAAGGCTCCACAAAAGTCACTGAAAAAGACTCGGATGATAATGTAAAGTCTATGGGTAGGTTCTTTTTAAATATCTCGCTCAAGTTTTAATATTTTTATATGTTTTTTTTTTTCATAGGATACACTGTAAAAAAAAAGGGTCGATCTACTAAAAAAACTTTAGTGATCCTTTTAATTACTAGAAATTTTTTAGTAATCTTAGTCGATTACAAAAAAAACTGTAAGAATTACTAGAAAAAAGTTAGCAATGAATAAGAGTTAATAGTTTTGTATTTTTAATAGTTCTTACTAAAGCTCAGTTGGTGTGGCCTTGATAGCATAGTGGTTATAGTAACGGACTCCAGGCTAAAAGGTCCCGGGTTCGAAACTTGCCACCGCCAAATACGCCCCGAATGTATGTAGTGTCTCGTTAATAAAGGGATTAGGAAAATCCTGTCGGAGCAGATAGAAATGTTTGGTGCTGCCATCTATTGCGGTTTTCCGAAAATCTTCCGCTCAGAAGTCTGGATGAGCTCGAAGGAAGCTCCTGCCCTTCGGACGCACGTAATGGTTATTAAAAATAATTTTTGAGCTATTACTAAAATTTGCTTGGTGGTTCATTTAAAAATTTTTTAAGTTAGTTATACAAAAAATTCTTTTGTTCCGTTTACAAAAGAAATGCTTGTTTCACTTGCAAAAATAAGTTTGCAATGGTTACTAAAAAATTCTGTGGAATACAAATTTACTAAGAAATTTTTAGTAACCTCTTGAATTTTTTTTTACAGTGTAGCTGATGACGATCTACAATCGGCCTAGTTTTTACTTTTTCGATTTTGCTTATATATTTGTTATATTATGATAGTTTCAATTTCAGAACCGGTCTAAACCGGTTTTGAAATTTAAAGTATTTTTTAAATCCGAAACCAAAATTGAAAAAGTAAAAACTAGACTGGTTGTGGATCGTCCTCAGCTATCCTATGGAAAAAATTCATGTAAAAGTATTAAAATTTGAGTGAGATATTTGAAATGAGTGGTCCCATAGACTTTACATTATCATCCGGTTCTTTTTCTATGACTAATGTTGCACCTTAAATTCTATAATTATGTGACTGAAAAACACGGTCAGGGCACATAAAGGGTGTAGAAATATATATGATAAATATGTTGACACAGTTTCTAAATCAAACAACTATTTTAAAGGCAATTTAATTTTGAAACTGCAAATGCTCGAATGTTGTTTTAGATACGTAAAAAAATAAATTCAAATATAAAAATAATAAATTATGGATATTTGTTATACTTGTGATAAGCAGAAAATGACGTACTTCTCATCAATATTGTCAATATAGAAATAAAAAAATTATAAAATATAAAAACTTACTTTTGCAACTATCTATTCCTAGCTATCTCTAGTTTTTTAATTTTACAAAATTTACAAAGCTTTAATTTACATTTTACTAACAACGATCTGAAACTAGTCCATTGATAAACGTAACTTTAGTATGAAAACAAATATAACTCGTACCAATAATACAAGTATGTTGAGAATTCTAAAAATTATATTTTAGAAACAATTGCTATGTTGGAAGATAGTAACAATAAATAAAATCTTATTTTTAAGCTCACTGTAAAAGTAATTGACTTTAGGGCCTGTTGCAGAGGAAGGTGCATTTAGAAGGGGTAATTTTACATCAAAGTTTGCCTGCAGTAAAAATCATATTTAAAAACAGCTTATTGATTAAAGTAACTTTAATAATTTTTTTTTAAATTTTACTTAAGAAAAGTGTTATAATAATAATAAATGACATTTACATGTTTCGGAACCGTCAAATAAGTTCCATAATCATAATATAAATAAAAATAAAATTTCAAAATATTACACGGTCAATACAAATGACACGCGACAATAAGATATAAATAACTAACAAAAAAAAAAAAAAAAAAAAAAAAAAAAAAAAAAAAAAAAAAAACGTGTGGCACTCGGGGACTGCCGCGGTCAAGCTATTGCATAGCATTTTTTATCAACTTATGCAAAAATACCACGTCAATGTCTGCCGAAGTCTACCGAAAGATACCGTGCCGAAGTCTACCGAACTGAAACGAAGTTAGCCGGAGTGTTAGGATTTTTTCTCGTTATGGAATTTCTAGATTCGGTCGCCGCGCTCAAAGCCCCTATGCAATAGCTTAATAAATTACCAAACAAAATTTGGTCGCGCTACGAAAATTAGATCGCGAGTTATAAGCATTTTGAATTTTTCGAGCCTCACGGTGGGGGGGGGGGGGCTCCTGTCACCAAAAATTAACACTGTCTCATAATAAATTACCAAACAACATTTGGCCGCGCTACGAAAAGTAGATCGCGAGTTATAAGCATTTTAAATTTTTCGACCCTCACGGTGGGGGGAAGGGGCTCCCGTAACCAAAAATTAACACTGCCTCATTATAAATTACCAAACAAAATTTGGCCGCGCTACGAAAATTAGATCACGAGTTATAAGCATTTTAAATTTTTCGGCCCTCGCCATGGGGGTCTCCTGTCACCAAAATTTAACAATGTCTCATAATAAGTTACTAAACAATATTTGGCCGCGCTACGAAATTTAGATCGCGAGTTATAAGCATTTTAAATTTTTCGATCCTCACCTTGGGGGTCTCATGTCACCAAAAAGTAACAATGTCTCATAATAAATTACCAAACAAATTTGGCCGCGCTACGAAAAGTAGATCGCGAGTTATAAGCATTTTTAATTTTTCGACCCTCACGGTGGGGGGTGTCCCGTCACCAAAAATTAACAGTGTCTCATAATGAATTACCAAACAAAATTTGGCCGCGCTACGAAAATTAGATCGCGAGTTATAAGCATTTTAAGTTTTTCGATCCTCACCGTGGGGGTCTCATGTCACCAAAAATTAACAATGTCTCATAATAAATTACCAAACAAAATTTGGCCGCGCTACGAAAATTGATCGTGAGTTATAAGCATTTTTAATTTTTCGACCCTCACCGTGTGGGGGGCTCCCGTCACAAAAGTAACGCTGCCTCATTGTAAATTACCAAAAAAAAAAAAAAAAAAAAAAAAAAAATGGCCGTGCTACGAAAATTAGATCGCGAGTTATAAGCATTTTAAATTTTTCGAGCCTCATCGTGGGGGGTCTCCTGTCACCAAAAATTAACACTGCCTCATAGTAAATTACTAAACAAAATTTGGCCCCGCTACGAAAATTAGATCGCGAGTTATAAGCATTTTAAATTTTTCTATCCTCACCGTGTGGGGTCTCCTGTCACCAAAAATTAACACTGACTCATAATAAATTACCAAACAAAATTTGGCCGCGCTATGAAAATTAGATCATAAGAAACATAAGTTTGAGACTTGATATCCTAATATCTGAAAAATACCGCGTCAATGTCTGCCGAAGTCTACCGAAGGATATCGTGCCGAAGTTTGCCGAACTAAAACGACGTTAGCCGAAGTGTTAGGTTTTTTCGTTACGGAAGTGTTAGGTTTTCTCGTTACGGAATTTTTAGATTCGTTCGCAGCGCTCAAAGCCCGCGATAAAAGCTATGCAATAGCTTAAAAACACAAAAAAACACGCGCTCTATTGTAAAAATTAAATTAAAATATAAACCATGATCTAAAATCTAAATAAAAATAAAATTTCAAAATATTTCACGGTCAATACAAATGACACGCGATAATGAGATATAAATAACAAAAAACACGCGCTCTATTGTAAAAAATTAAATTAAAATATAGATCATGATCTAAAAGAATTTCCAACATGGTTCATCCTATTCAAGCTTTCACGGGGAATTTATTCATTAATTCTAACCATAACTTAGGAATAATAAAAGAAACGGTATCATTGCAAAACAGATTTTTACGCATATAAATTTCTATGGACTCTCTTATAATAGATTTACGATAACAATTTGATATGAAATAATTTACTTTCACTAAACAATATTTTTATCTCCTCATTTAAATATGTTCTTGATAAGGCAGTGTTAGTACGTCCAAATTTAATATTAGATTCATTCTCCCCTTTTCTAATTCCAAACTTTCTCCCAGTCATGCCTATGCAATAATTTAAGTCACCATTTTCAGTATTCATATGAAACATAGTTTACTTTCACTAAACAATATTTTTATCTCCTCATTTAAATATGTTTTTGATAAAGCAGTGTTAGTGTTATGAATATGGAACTTATTTGACGGTTCCGAAACATGTCAATGTCATTTATTTTTATTATAACACCTTTCTTAAGTAAAATTAAAAAAATTCATTAAAATGTTTATATAAAAGGTGAGTGTTTTAAAATCTGGTGATTTAAAAAAAAAATCAATTGGATTTAATAAACTTTTTATCATAAAATAACTTTAATAATTGATTGCCAAAATTAAATCTTTATTTATAAAAATATACACATTGAATAACAAAATTAAATAATAATTTTGTTTTTGTGACCATTTTAGCATGTAAAATTTAAAAACTAAATTTGATTATTTAGGTTTTCAGTTATGTCAAAATATTTCATGCACTATAAACATTACTGAGACTGTCTATATGGGGTGTCCATTATTGGAAAATGACTAATTAACTATCCTAATAATGAACACCCCTCTTAAAACCTTAAAAATAAAGGACTTTTTTAAATGGTCATTAGTATATAAAATTCAAAATTTGCTATTACTATTCAAATGAAAACATTCAAATTTTGTAAGAAAATAAAGAATACATAAATTTATTAAATAAAGGCAATTCCTAGCATATTCATTACGATTTTCACTGAAAAACAGTGGAACTTTGAAACATTATTTTCTGCTTCATGATTGGTTTAATTAAAAGTTGTCAAAAATAGCTCAGATTGTAATACATGCAAAGGGAAATTATAAAAAAATAATTAAAGCAAAATATTTATAAGTTATTTTTTTATGAACCAAAAAACATGAAAGGGGGTCCATTTCTGGAAGGTTGTCTATTGCTAGCATACCTACCCTATGAAAATTCGAACCATAAACATAAAATAACACCACAAATACGTTAAATAAAATTATTAATATTTTATTTACAAGATTAGAGAGTAATTATAAATAAGAAAGCCATTTTAATCATGATGTATATTAATAGTGCATATAATAGATATTTTAAAATTTAGTGTTATTTCTAAAGCACAATCATATTTTAACTCTTATTGATTGATTAACTTCTAAATTTTCATTCAGACTTATAGTTGTTATACGTTGAAAATATTCCAATAAGAATGTTTATCAACTGAGACGTTTTCATCCACTATGATTACTTCTTTTATAAATTTTATAACATTTTTCAGGTTGAAAAATACATTAAATAATAATAATTATTATTATTGCATATTCACGATTTCTTTTAATAATTCTTTTTGTTACCCTATTTCTTATAAATTTCTCTTCAGAGCAGATGCAATTTTTAAAAAATAAAACTATGCTATGTTTCATAACATTTCTTGATACAAAATTTTTTAAAATATGTTTACAAAAAATTTTATTCAGAAAAAAAAAAAAAAAAAAAGGATTTTTTTATTAAATATTTTAATTATCGTTAAATGTTCAGTAATTATATTGGCGATTAATTATAATACTCTTCCATAGCTGCTATATTTATGGAAACATGTTATTTTAACCAGATATTTAAAAAAAGAAACAAATTAGATTAAAATGCAATTTAAATCACTAATTTTAATACCTGATCCAAATTATTTTTGGTAAAGTTTTCTGAACAAAATAAATAATGTATTACACCATTAAATTTATGAAACATTTATGTTTTTGAAAAGCTAACTAAAATCATTCTAATAATAATAATAATGATAAAGCAAACAGGAAAAAGAAAAAAGAAATCATACCTATTTTTTGTTGAGGTTTTTCTATCCAAATTGATTTTTGCTGTGTAAGTTAAGTTCAATAGTAATTATTGTGACACAGACTGGAATCATTTTCACCAAGTCAGCGCCACAATAATTCTATTGAACTCATTTTTTGCTTGATATATCAGCTAAAAATTGCTCTTGAGGATTTTCTTGTTTAAATTTTTAAATCCGTTTCAATACGCGCACATAACAGCTATATGCTCTTCAGTAAACTTATTTCTGACACCTTAGAACTTTGTTTTATTCTCCGGTAAAAGGTCGTCTGCAGACGATCATGAATTTTTTAATGCGCATGACCGTTTATTTCATTTTGTAAACAACAGATTTGGAAATTAAATACACAATAATTTAATAAGAGTGTCTCTAGTTAAACATTTTTATTATTTAATTAATTTGGTAATTTAATTTATCTTTTACTTTTGTCAGTTTCAAAACAATTAAAGGTTAAAAATTATACATAAACTTTTATTTTATTTTATTTTATTTCATAAATAATTTTAACAATTAGAGTTTATAAGATAAAACATAGTTTAAATTTTTAAAATGTGTAAAGGTAAATTTAATGGTGATTATATATATTTTTTAAGTAAAGTTATCAAACGTAGCAAACACACATCTTCTTAAAAAAAATAAAAAAGTGTTATAGAAAATAAAAAATTTTTCTTTGTCAATCTGTAATTTTTTTTATTTTAAATATCTGTAGGAAAAAAAATCTTGTAAAATAACTTTTTTTAAAACATACTTCTAAAACAAAAATTGCTAGAAGATTTTTGCCGCACAAGTGAAGTTCAATATTAATTATTGTGATACAGATTGGAATCATTTTCATCAAGTCAGCGCCACAATAATTCTCTTGAACTCAATTTTTATTTGATATATCAGCTAAAAATTGCTTCAAGAATTGATTCAAAAGTTTTTCAAGTTCATGTTTTTGTTACATTGCGATTTTAAAATGTAGTGGTATTTTGTCACATATTTGTGACGAACGTTACATGAAGTGACATCACAGTGACGTAATTTTTTTTATATTGCCAAAGCAAAACATAATTTTACATTAAATGTCATGTTTTAGAGACTTTTTGTAATTATTTTAAGTTTTCCAAGATGTTCACATCTAAGTCAAAATGCGACGTCACAGATGATGGTATTTTGGTCACAGATGTGATGTGACCACAGTGACTTGCAGTGACGTCACTGTGATCATGCGTGCTATGTGGGTCGTAATTCGTTCACAGAAAAATCGTAAATATCGTCAGAGGTTTGCGGGAAAACGCGAATTTCGTCAGGTAAGCGTGAAAAAACTCAAATTTCGCCTGAAGATAGTAAAAAAAGTGAATTTCGTCAAACAATAATGAAATAAAAATGCAAATTTCATAGAAGATTCGCGAAATAACACAAATTCAGCTAGGGATGACAGAAAAAACGAAAATATCGTCAAAAAACCTGCGGAAAAATCGCACATTTCGTCAAAGGATCTTGAAAAATCTGCGAATTTTGTCAAAGAATCGTGAAAAATCCGCAAGTTTCGTTAAAGGACCGTGAAAAATCCGCAAATTTCGTCAAAAAAACGTAATAAAATTCATAAATTTCAACAAAAATTCGAAAAAGTACGATAATTTCGTCCAAAGATCGCGAAAAATACTCAAATTTCGTCAAAGGGCCGTGGAAAGAATAGAGTCAAAAGTAAATTCCCTCCCCCTCTCTCGCACAATCTGCTGTAACTTTTCAGAAAATTTGCTGCGAATTTCAAAAAAGTTTTTACTCAGAATCACCTCTAAAGAAGCCTTTGGCGTTTTCTCATAATCCTTTAAAGAAACTAGCCTTTTTTTCTCGACTATCATTTTTTCGCCCTCGTTCAGAAAAATTGGCTTTTTTTACTATCTTTTAATGAAATTCGCATTTATTTCGAGATTCTCTTATGAAATTCGCGTTTTTTAAGCGACATTTTGATAAATTTGTGTTCATATGCATGGGCTTGTGAAGAGAAAACTGCTCTCGGGGCAAAGTTTAAATTTAGTGTTCATTTTCTTCTTACACGCCAAAAATGATGTTGGTAGAAAAAATCGGCGTCCCTAAATTTATGTGCCTGGAACGACCACTCTCTTCTCTCCCCCCCCCCCCTTTCACACGGCACATTTATTCCACGATGCTTTCACGAAATTCATATTTTTTTCCGCAATGCTTTCGCGAAATTCGCATTTATTCGGCAATCATTTCACGAAATTCACGTTTATTCCACGATCCTTTCAAGAAATTTGTGTTTATTTCGTGATTCTTTTTAAAGAAATTCGCGTGTTATCGCGATCTTTTAAGGAAAGTCGTTTTTTTTCGCGATTTTTTTGAAAAAAATTGGCGTTTCTATTCTGATAATCTAACAAAATTTTCTGTGTTTCTATTTTTTGCGAACGATTGATGAAATTTATTCTGAAAGTATGCAATTCAGCTCTGTTCAAAAGCTATGAAAAATCGGTTATTAGTCTGGAAATTTGGACATAACTATACGAATTTCCGGGCTGATAAACGATGTTTCATAACTTTTGAAATCAAATGCGTTATTTTTTTGTAAAATTCGAAACGGAATTACTCCATTCTCTCGACGAAAAATCGCATGAAACTTGTCAGTTGATCGCGGGGGGGGGGGGATGCGAAATTTGATGATCGGTTGCAAAAAATATCGTGAATTCCAACAATTTTTCGCTGTAAAAACCTCTCTAAATATGTCATTCAGTCGCACAAAAATATTACGAAATTCGCAAGAAGATCATGAGAGTTAATAGACGTTTCAAAATGTAAAAGTTTTCGGAAAATTCGTGATTTTTTTTTTTTTTTTTTTTTTTTTTTTTTTTTTTTGGCGGGAGCTTTTTGCTTACGATATTCTTTTGCGTGGGATTTCAAAATTTCGGATGCGAATCCCGCCATCCCGCCCTGAAATTAATGCCCTGATCCGATTTACATAAAATTTGAACTGACTCCAGAAAATTATTTAAAAATTATATATTTAAATTTTAAAAGATTCGGTTGGGTAGTTTTTCTCTGTTATATGTGGAAAGACGGATGGACTGAACAATGACTATAGGTACTACGGCGCAACTAAAAATACACTATTTTGACAGATTTTTGAACATTTAATATAATCAGCTAAGTCCTGATATAGTTTATTATAAATACATTTATTTTGCATTAATTTCATCATAATATAAGGGAACGTTTAACTTTAATTGAAAGAACTTACCGGTTCATGGGACAGCTCGTCGTACTGAAAAGTCGCCATCGGGAGCATGACGTGAGATAAATTTCTTTTTCCCCTGAATCCTTTTAACGACAAATTAGCCGGCGCAGGCTGCAGAGATAACACAGTATAGTTGCCTTCAACATCTCCATTCTCATCGATATGCAACCAAGCTCCTGTGACACCTATATTTAAATAAAGTTGATGTACTTTATGTAGAAAACTGTACATTTTTGTTTGAATTTTGTATGTTTTTTTTTTTTTTTTTTTTTTTTTTTTTTGCTAAAATTCAACCCAGTGGTTCTCAACATTTTTTTCACCGTGTCCTACCTAAGCATTTCTAAAATCATGATGTCTCCCTCCCCCTACCTTCTATGTCATATAATGTTTATTAGATAAAAAGTAAATTTCTATTTTCGCAGACGTTTTCTGGCTGTATGGATAAATAATCACAAGTAACATTTCCAGATTCACGCTTTTGTTCATTTTAAGTAACTATTCCTCCCTCCCCCCTCATAATACACTTCTTCGATAGCGAGCTTTTATTCCCCATTATTATTACGAAGTGGAACCCTTCGAAATTCGACTAAATAAAATCTTTAAAAAAGAACTGTTTTATTTATTTATCATAAATCTACAAAATTAGTTACAGCCCTTAGCAAAAAAAGGCATAGAAATACCATAAAAAAACCCATAAGTGCAATCATATGGATTTTTGCCTATGGTAAAAGTGATTCTATGGAAAACCATATAATCGTTAAGTGTATGGTAATTCTTATGAAAAACCATATAAACGTTAAGTGTATGGTAATTCTTTATGGTACTATATATTAAAAAATAGTAACGATACCAACTTTGGTGGCGCCATCTTTTAGGAATACGGGGAACTAAGCTTACTAATGTACCTCGACCTTGGGAAACAGTGGGATTTGATCCACGGACGGTAGGGATGGGAAGCGAGCGTCCTAACCATTCGGCCATGCGGGGGTGATGACCTTGCCTTATAAAACGTTATATGAATAAAGCGTTTCTGTAAATCATCATTATTTGTCGTTCTAAGTTAATGGTTGACAAAAGAAGGTAGTTTTAAAGGTTTTTTTATATAAATTGTTTTATAGACATGTATTTATAAGTTAATTTATTATTTTAATGAATGGAGTAAATATCTTAGCAAATATTATTTAGTTATAAAATCCAATTAATTAAAGGGAAAACTATTTTCTGTTTATTAAAATTAATTTAAAAAAAATAGAAAGTCGATAAGAAATAATATTTAATAAGAATAAGAAATCATTTGATAACTTAGCATATAATATATTTTTAATGATTATATTAATGTATTTTATTAATTCCTTACTTACGAGCATTTTTTAATTTTAAAGTAAATATATATATATATATTACTATTTTTTAGATAATTTTTACGAAAATTTTGAATCTTTCTTTTAAATTTTAATACCAAAAAGATTAATAGATTTTTCAATATTTTTATACATTGTAAAATGATTTTTAATCTTTTCAATAATTATTAACGTTTAAATAAAATAAAATAAAAACTTTGTTGATGCATATAAAATGAATATAAATGAATATAAAAACCAAAACTAAAAAATACTACTATTGTCTCTTCGAATTATAATAGAAAACATGATTTAAACGTCATTTTAAGCATAATAAAAAATAAAGAAATTTTTAATGCAGTTTCCTTTCCTTTTCTTTTCTTTTTTTTTTTTTTTTTTTTAAGAATGTGTTTGCAATTACAGAAGTTTGTAATTTTGAAGTTTGTAATTACAAACTTCTTTAATCGCTGTTGGAATTTTATAGGAAATATGTCATAAAATATATATTTATCCTTTTATTTCTCCCATAGGATTTTTAATTTATAACGCATAGACTCTGCTCACATATATGAAATACATAAGAAAAAAATAATAACACTATTATTTCATATATTATCATAATTTGAGGTCGATAAAAATATTGGTGGATTTTTTGATATTTTTATAGATCGTAAAATGATTTTTAATATTTTTAATAATTTTTAACTTTTAATTAAAATAAAAATCCTTGTTGTTCCATATAAAATGACTTTAAAATTATAAAGTAAAGTGAATTAATTATGAACCTTTTTTTTGTACTATTAAATTTATTAATATTTAATTAATATATTATAATATATTATATTAATATATATATGTATTAATATTTTGTTGTTAATATTTTTAAAAGATATTTCAAAAATTATTTTGGTGATTCAAATATTTGTAGGTCCTTTTTAAAATAAATTCAAAAAGATTTTCTTTAAATAATTATAGGCTATTTTTGACAATTTGTTTATTTTGAGGGGGTCCGGGACACATTAAAAAAATCATTTATTGAATTAAAATTTCGCAATTTTTCGTGATATTAAACATACCATTTTAAAACAAAATCACATGAAAAAACTTCTCTAATATTTTTTTAATTTAAAATGTATTAAAAAAAAGTGAAGGGAAATTAAAAATTATTGTAACTCAATGTAATAATTGTAGAATTTTAGTTTTTTAGCAATTAAATATACAGAAACACCTACATTTTAATTTTGATTCAGCCTTTTTAAAAATATTAATAAAAAAATTATTTAAAGTAAAAGTTTGAAAAAAAATAATACTTTCAAAAATAAATATTTTTTTTTCAAATTTGCTGAATCAAAATTAAAGTAAAGCAATTAAAAAGGGCATGTTCTAATTTTAAAGCATTTATATTTAACGGTTCTTGAGTTATAACAATTTAAATGTGAGAAATTGTGAAAACCCATCATGAAGAAAAACGCATACAAGAAGTCTTATCCATGACAATGAATGCTTAAAAGCTAGATGCTGAAAACGAAAAAAAAAAAACACATAATACTTCTTTTTCTAAATATGATTAAAAAAAATGTCATTATAAGCATAAAAAATCAGATTAATTTTTAATGCAGTGTTTTTTATGTGTGTCCCTGACTCCTTTAATCGCTGTTAGAATTTTATAGGAAACATGTCAATTATATATTTTTATTGAATAATTTATTTTTCTCAAGATTTTTTTTTATTTTTAACGCATTTACACACTCATACATATGAATTATATAAGAATAAAATAATATGTTATTTTATGTTATATTAATTTGAGATCAAGGGATTTTCATTAGACTGGTTATAAGTTAACATAAGTTGTTCCTAAATATATTTTGGTTTAAACTATCTAACCAGTGCCTTTGCTATGATTCCATTTTTAGAAGTGCATAAGACATATATAAAGATAGTAGAAAGTTTTGAGATGACCACAACCGAGTAATTTTATATTATAGTTACACAAAATCTAATATATTATAAACTTTAAAAAGGCATTAAGATTAAAATTAAGACACCATGCTTTGAAATACTATACAATTTATGGTGCAAACAATTACGTATTATTTTACTATACATCACGCTATGGAACACCATTGAATGTATTGTAAATTTCATTTCCCTATAGTTTTACCATACACCTGGTTATGGAATACCATATCATGTATGGTATATATCATTATCCTATAACTTTACCATACACATTTCTCTGGATACCATAAAATGTATGGTATATATCATTATCCTATAACTTTACCATAGAGATTGCTCTGCAATACCATAGAGCGATGAATGTTTACATATGATTACAATATGTTTACATATAATGACATCATTTTTTTTTCATTTTCCATATAAAACCATGTGTTTCCATAAAAAATCCTATGCCATTTTTTGCTAAGGGAGCAAAAAATGTATCTTATATTGGTCAGCCTAACTCTCAAGCAAATATCATTTTTAACTAAAATTAACAAAATACTATATAACTTAATTATTCAAATTATTAAACGAAATAAAACCGAAATTCACCGGATTTTATAAAAACGTATTTTAATTTCTATTTTTTTTTTTTTCCAATTTTGAGAAAAAATAAAGTGATTTTGTTGCCACAATTACAAAATTGGTACTAAAAACTATCAAAAATTAATCTTTCAAAAATAAATTGAGATACAGCTTTCAAATTAATTGCATTTAAAAGTAATTTTTTTTTTCTATATACGACGGTGTAAAAATTTAAAATGTACGATGTTTAAAAGTGTAAAATTTGCAGTACCGAAAATTGCAAAACCGAAATTGTATCGAAAAGTGCTGCGCATTTTTCTTACATTCTTTCTTTCTTTCTTTTTCAATTTTAAGAGAAAATGGAGTGATTTTGTTGCCACAATTACAAAATTGATATTAAAAACTATAAAAAAAATTAATATCTCAAAAATAAATTGATATACAACTTTCAAACAAATTTCATTTAAAAATACGTTTTTTTTTCTCTATAGGACGGTGTTAAAATTTAAAATATGCGATGTGTAGAAGTGTAAAATTTGCAGTAACACAAATTGTAAAACCGAAATTGCAGGGGAAAGTGCTGCCATTGGCAAAATGACATATGCATTAGGCACAGATACGTGTGGCCTTTATAATATAGATTTGGCCTCTACGTTTTCTACATTTTCAAATTTTAAAATGCTTATTTCATAAAATATATTTATATATTGTGTATGTAGTCTCCAGAGGAATCACAAGATTACTTTCTACCACTTCGTTCGGTGATGCTCACGGAGGTTTATTAATTTCATAAAAATAGTACCTCATATACACCGCTCAGTAAAAGTTTAGACAATGATCGATTATGCTTCTATTTTCTGAAGTATGTACCGAATGTTTGTAATTCCTCTGTCAAATATTAGTTGTGACTTATCCTTTATTCACACACAATAAATTTTGAATTTTACCTTTTACATAAAATATAATGACAAAAAAAAAAATTAACATTGCGACAAAAGTATAGACAATTTGTGTATTTACAGAAAAAATAACTACAAATTAAAATCGAGTTGCACCTGCACTGTTTGCAGTTAGTGCAAGAATGTGATTTTTCATCGAAAAAACTAAATGCTGCGTCACTTAGGGGTCTATTTCGTACCAAAAATGTTCAACAGCAGCTCGAAACTCATTAAAAGAAAACTGTAACAAAAATTTGCATAAACATTACGACATATGATGTTACAAAAGTTTTCGATTGGGTCCGGATCAGAACTACACGCTGGCCAGTTGAGATCAATAGTATTTTCAGAGTTAGACGAAGTTCTTCTTTTGTATGCAACATGAATAGATGCTAAAATCCATACTTTAGATCAGCAAAAGTTCCCCAAATGACTAAAAATTAATCTCCAACGTATGTACGTAGTCTTGTGTTGCTTGGCAATCAATGAATAACTCCACAGATGCACGAGCATTAAAGCTAAGTGAGGACCAAATTATTTAAAATTCACCTTCTTTTTGTCGACTTAATAAAGTCCCAGGATCTTTGTTTAAATCAGAGCTGTCCAACGCGGCGCCCGCGGGCGCCATGGCGTGCTTTGAAGGTTTTATTGGCGCCCTTTTGAAGATCTTCTTTTTAGTAGTAAAAATCAACTATAAAGGATTCTTTCTTTAAAATAACTGGCATTTGCATCAATGATATTTTCAAAATCTGCGAAAATCCAATAATCTTTTCAGGAGCAAAGTACTTCTATTTGTAAAAGGTTGCAATGAAGAAATAATACCAGAATTTAAAAAATAATTTTATTTTAAAATTAGGAAAGCTTTTTTTTACGTACTTAATACAGGGGAAATTTTCATTCCAATATTTTTGAGCCAATGGGGTATTTAGGAATTTAAATGAAGTGGTTCCAAGATAAACCATCGACCTAGAAAGGTTTAAAAACCAGAAACAAACTTTAAACATTTAATCATGCATATTTTCATTAGGATGAGCGAAGCGAATCCTCTACTAGGCCACTCAAATGACACTTTGTCGTACACTTTACAAAAAAACTGTGCAGTATTTTGACTTGAAATTAAACACAAATATAAATTATGATCTGTAGATTTGCAGAATATTATTTTTTTATAGAAATACTTTTTAATTAATTATTATTTTAATTAATTTATTTTACATGCTTTTCCATTACGAACGCATTTTTTCAAATAAAACGTGAAACATGTACGTTTTCAAAAGAAAAACTTAAATCATGGGGTCAGTGATTATAGCTAGAATCATCATTAAATAAATAAATAAATAAAATATATTTTCATTATTCTGACAAAATATCTCAAAAACTGCTTTCAGATTTTCAAACTATGCTCATTCCTTTTAACTTAGTTTCATGATTTCTTTTATAAAATTTATGAAATACTTTTTTTAGAAAAATTATAGCATATTTTTAATGAATTAAAATTTGTGAAAATTCTCTTATTAATATTCAATTATAAAAGTATTTTTCTGTGTTAGGAATTCAAATACACAATTTATTCTTATTTTGTGAAATCATTTAAGCAGACGATATTTATGAATTTTAAAAGAATTATAATATGTTTTTGTGAAGTGGCAATAAAAGAATTGTAAACAAATAAAATTAATTAATATTTTGTATAATTCTACTTCGAAAATATTTTTATTTATATGTTTTTGTGGAGCGGCAATAAAAGAATTGTAAACAAATAAAATTAATATTTTGTATAATTCTACTTCGAAAATATTTTTATTTATACCAGTCTTATATCATAAATAAACAACACTGTAAAAAATATGACTATTTTGCTGCATCGTCACTCCCCCGCTTTTATAGAATATCACTCTTTTGGTCACTGAGAATGTTCCATGTTAGCCTGAAGTAACTGTTTTCTATACAAGCGGTGGAGTGACGATGTAGCAAAGAAGTCGTATTTTTTTCCAGTGAATCTAAGGAAATTCATAGTTATTTGGTTGAAATACATTTTTAAATTAAAATGCTCCGAAACTTTAAATTACATTTTTGCTTAATGCAAAAGTAGGATGCAAAAGTAATTGAAAAAATATATTATTACTTTCAAATATTTATCTTATAGCATAATACTTCGCGAATCCGAACAAAGCATGGCTTTTGCTAGTAATATGATAGTTATTATTTATAAAGTTTAATTACGGTTGTTAAACTTGGAAATTGGTATTTTTAATACCTAAGAAAAATATTTCTCACTTCTTTCTGCCTCTTTGATGACACAAGTTCATAAATGTTCATTATTTTTACTTTTTGCTGTTGCTACACAGACCATTTTGGCAGTTTTATAAGAGGAATAAATGTGCTTAATTTTTCCTTCTTTATTTTTGAAAACTTAAAGATAGACTTCTCATAGAAAAATGTTAAATTTGAAATTTAATGCATGTAACCCCAGAACCACGGGGACTTTTTTGTCTACCACTGTAAGACACATTTGCATTATTTTAAGACGTGTATTTATACTAATATTGTACGATTATACACTATATTGCCATTGATTATGGGACACTTGCGATTTTAGACATTTTACTAAATATCTAGAAAAATACATTAGGAATCATCTCGAAACTCTTAGTGTATAAATATAATAGTATACGTCATACATCTCCGTGAAGATTTTTTACCGAAACTCCATAGGGGACCGTCAATAAATTGAAAAAGAATGAATATTTTTTGAATAACCCTGTCAAAACTAATGTAGCAAAAGCGCTCAAACTCTAGAATATGATTGAATGCCTTATTGTAATACACTGTGTTCATTTTTATGCAAATAGCATGCATACTCGCAGAGTAATTAAGGTTTTTATAAAAATGGCCCCAAATTTTTCTAAGTTTTTCCCTTATAATTTTCAGAGTTCTTAATATAAAATAATATTTTTTTCAGAAAATATGACAAACAACATTGCACACAGTACCCTGTAATAAGAATCAAAAAATAATGAAAATTGTATACAAAATGAGTTGGTTTACTAAATAATGTTTTACTGCGCATGCGTCAACGATATCAAAATTTCATTTGCATATTATGTTAGCTAAATGTATAGAGCAACTTTTGTGAAAGTCACAAAATCATAACTTGAAAATTCTGAAAATAATCGTCAATTGAATAAGTTGAAAATCCGTTATTCTCAAAATGAAGCAAAAACAAGAGGGGTTGTATCCATATATTCATTGATTAGTGTCAATATAGAGTACACAATACGGGATGTTACGACTACTTTTGGATAAAATCCCTCATTTTTTTGCTTCATTTTGGAAACAACGGAATTTGTCCTTTTCCTATAGACGATTACTTTCGGAATTTTCAAGCTATGATTTTGAGACGTTTACAAAAGTTGCTCTATACATTTAGCTAACATAATATGCAAATGAAATTTTGATATCTTTGACGCATGCGCAGTAAAAAATTATTTAGTAAACCTACTCATTTTTCATACAATTTTTATTATTTTTTAATTCTGATTACAGGATACTGTGTGCAATGTTGTTTGTCATATTTTCTGAAAAAAATATTATTTTATATTAAGAACTCTGAAAATTATAAGGGAAAAACTTAGAAAAATTTGGGGCCATTTTTATAAAAACCTTAATTACTCTGCGAGTATGCATGCTAATTGCATAAAAATGAACACAGTGTATTACAATAAGGCATTCAATCATATTCTAGAGTTTGAGCGCTTTTGCTACATTAGTTTTGACAGGGTTATTCAAAAGATATTCATTCTTTTTTAATTTATTGACGGTCCCCTATGGAGTTTCGGTAAAAAATCTTCACGGAGATGTATGACGTATACTATTATATTTATACACTAAGAGTTTCGAGATGATTCCTAATGTATGTTTCTAGATATTTAGTAAAATGTCTAAAATCGCAAGTGTCCCATAATCAATGGCAATATAGTGTAATGCTACATATTTTCAGTCAAGTGAAAAATGGCGCCCTTCACTGACTGCCAAGAGCTGAAATGCGCCCCCGCTTACTGAAAGGTTGGACAGCCCTGGTTTAAGTCATTCCAGTTGTATGCCCACGTGTTTGGGCCATTCAAAATCCGCTTTTTTTTCGTTACTGAATATCATAGCGTACCATTTGGGTTCACATGACGTATGTTTGCAAGTTAATTGAATTCTGGACAATTTATAGCGAGATTTTAAAGCTGATTGTTTTATTATTGTCATGTAAATTGATTTACCTGTCTCTTTAATCATCTAAGCATCATGTCCGTCGACACAGAAATTCCTGACTTACTTTTAATGTGATTAAAAATCATTATTTGTGTAAATGTCACTTTCTGGATCCTTTTGTCATCGCATTTTCTTGTCACACAAGGTCTTTCAGATTATGTTTTTTTTTTTTTTTTTTTTTTTTTTTTTGAGGAGTTATCCTCAGACTATACTTCATAGACAAACCACTTTGGACGATTCAGTGCTGCTGAAATTTCTGCAACTGTCTACCCTTTCCATTTCAGCTTCCCTACTTCAATTATCTCATCTAAATGAATATTTTTAGCTCGCGGCATCTTCACTAACTGATGCTATATCGAGGTATAATTAAATACTTCAGACATGTGACATCATAACTTGGTAATTTACATTTATCCATGAACAGTTGGCTAAAAATCAAAAAAGTGTCTAAACTTTTGCAATATGCAAATTTTACTTTTTTCAGTTAAATTATATGTTATCTTACATTATAACCGTTACTTGTATTGTACATTGTTTAAAATATACTTGAAAATAAGTATAGCCATTTCAAAAACTCACGTGTTCGTATTTTTTATTTAAAGGTTAAAAAACACCAGTGTCTAAACTTTTGCTGAGCACTGTAGATAATCTAAAACATTTTTTAGATTAAACATATCAAAATACTCAATTTTAGATATACCCTACAAAATCCTTCATCCTACAAGTTCCTTCATTGATCATATTGCAATATGAATAGACGTACTTTTTTTTTTTTTTTTTTTAAATAAGTAGCAAAAAAAAAAAAAAAAAAAAAAAAAAAAAAAAAAAAAAAAAAGAGAGATTTGTTTTACTAAAATATTGCTGAAACCAGAAGAAATAACGTAATTTTTAATATATAATATATAAAAAAGTCACAATATCAAAAAATAATCTGTATAATTATTTCAGTTGTACTGCAGTTTGAACTTTTAAAGGGGAACTGTTCAAATGTAAATTTTTATTCAGGTATTTTTTTTTCATCTGTTATTCCTATTACTAAGATAAGGCACAGCATTCATTAGAAATAAAAATCATAAAATTTGGCCGCGACCGGATATATCCGTGCACTAGGCTGCAGATTTCCCTGCAGTTGAAACTTTATTTAAATTAATATAACTCTACAAATATAATCCAGTTTTAAGAAATTAACTTATCATTGATATTTTCGAGGCTTATAAGCATATACGTAACAAAAAAAATTAGAAAATCCCTTTTGTATTAACATTTAAAATAAATTGCAAAGAAAAAAACTTTAGAATTTTGCCCTTTTGCTCGGAGGTCAGGGGGTTAATAGGGAATCTGAAATCTCCTCCGTGAAAAGTCATATCGCGCTTTCCCTCTGCTGTGGAGCGTACTTCCCACGGTGGAGCCACTGATTTAATCTATTTACTTCATAAACAACTATCGAAAAAAAAAAATCT
The DNA here is from genome assembly GCA_964019185.1 of Maratus speculifer. NCBI lineage: Eukaryota > Metazoa > Arthropoda > Arachnida > Araneae > Salticidae > Maratus > Maratus speculifer. Next base: position 286,877,393 of record OZ025292.1, on the reverse strand, counting down.
ATACAAATCTATACAAATTAGTTTTTTTTTTTTTTTTTTTTTTTTGTCCAGCATTTTTTTATATCTTGTAAATTTCTCTAATATTATCATATATACCATACGATAATTAAAAATAAGAAAAAACAACTGGCAGATGCAAATGCATAAAAAACAAGTTGGAAATTGCACGTGAAGCGTAGCAAATGAGGTGCGTTCGTACTATAAGTTTTAAAATATTCAGATCTTGCTGATATAGTAGAGCGTACTTTGGATACAGTATAGTGGTCGAAATCTTTGTGTTCCTGTAAATATGCAGGGAGTAATTTTTATTTTACTTCATTAACGTATATCTTATTCATAAAATGTGAAGTAGGTTAATATAATGAAAACACGCCCCAAACAATGTTTCCCCGTATAACATGATTTAGTGGAATACATTTGTGTGGCCCTGTAATTTAATAATAAATATCTCTGCATCCCAGATTGTACAGAATGTAGATTTTAGTACATACATCATAGATTCATGTCAATTATGTTATGTTCAAATGAGTGTAATACCATTAAAATGCATTTGAAATTTTTTTTCCCATTGATCGCAATGTAACGGATGTAACTTATAGCTGTGCTCAATTTTAACATGACTATTTTTTACTTTTTCGATTTTGGTTGAAGATCTTTTTTAAAAGGATACTTTCAACTTTAAAACCGAAAGTGAAAGTACCATTATTTAAAAATATGCAACTACAATCGAAAAAGTACAAAATGGCCTTATTGAAGATTGACCACAGCCATCCTATGCAAAAATGAAAATTTAAACTAGAAATTCGAAAACAACCTGTTTATAAGCTTAAGGGGGCTCAGGGGTTAAAAACTTTTCAAAAAATCGATTTTTTATGATCTAATTTGATTATTCATTTAGTTCTTAACTCAATGCAAAAAACCGCATAAAAATATTTGCATTTTTAACGAAGTTATAAGCATTTATGTATCAACACTTTCATAGCCGCATACCTATAATTTCAACTTTAAGTCGCGTTTTCTCAAAACTTGATTTTTGACGACTAACACCAAAATTAAAAAAAACTATTTGATAGAATAGCTTTTTTTTTTTTTTTTTTTTTTTTTTTTTTTTTTTTTTTTTTTGCTTGCATATAACATCATTATCTAGATTATGAATTAATATATTTTAGATAGTTTAATATTTTGAGTATTTTTAATGGAAAAAAAGTTGTATTATTTAGGGTTTTTTTTAATTTTTAACTTTGAGCGATTTCTTAATACTGTTTTTATAAGTGATAGTTATATCCTTAATTCCTAATCTAAATTATAATGTTATTTATGCATGCAAAAAAAAAAAAAAAAAAAAAAAAAAAAAAAAAAAAAAAATTAAGCCATTCCATCAAATAGGTTTTTTTAAATTTTGGTGTTAGTCGTCAAAAATCAAGTTTTTAGAAAACACGACTCAAAGTTGAAATTATAGGTATGCGGCTATGTAAGTATTAAGATATTAAGGTATTAAGGTATTAAGAGTTCTATCTCGGTATATGTATACCGAGATAGAACAATTTATTTTTCTCCCTTATGGGAATTTCAAAGTAAATAAATAAAATAAAATAAAAAAAATAAATTTTTAAAATTTTAAAAAATCAATCATTTTGGAAAACTAATTAACCTCTTCATATTTTAGTGTTTATTTAAGGGTGTTCTTAACTGCTCCGCTCAACAAGCGCAAAACGTTTTGACACATTTACAAATTAATTTTTTAACAGAGAGATATAAAATTGGAATGCCTGACTATGGAAGCGATTTCGAGTCGAACTGAATTTTCCATTTTTTGCTCAATCAATTACCTATTGAGTTATAAGCGGTTTCGATGACGTGATCACCCGTTTTTCTCCTACTTTTCGACCGGTTTTTCTGCTTTCGTCGGGAAATGTGCTGAAAAGTGTCAACTTTGAAGGCTTGCATTGAAAAATCTATTGTGTTTTTAAAAAGACAGAAAATTGAGTGCAATTAGACAGTATCTGAATAATAACACCTGTTATTTTCATGCATTTCGGATCAAAAATAAATTAAAGCATGTGTCACAAAGCTGCCCTTTTTGATTTAAGAACACCCTTAAATACTTTTAGGTAGATTTCGTATGAAATACTACCTATTGCATTCTCTCCCATGTTGGAATTTCTGAAAAAATTTTTTAGTTAGATTTCGTATGAAATAGTACTACCTATTGCATTCTCTCCCATGTTGGAATTTCTGAAAAAATTTTGCAGATCTACACCGATCATGACTCCTAGATCCCAAAACTACCATCAGTAAAAAAGTATATATATATATATATATATTTCACTTTCTTCTAGATACGATAACTTCCATAATTATGCTCAGGTTTTCTTCAAATTTTTACATAAAATCAAGAGGCATAAAATCTCGATCGAGTTCGTTAATGGGCAAAATCGGACCAAGGGGGTGGAAATAGGGAGGGTTTTTGTGGAAACCGAAAAAACGCGATAACTTCCTAATTAAAATAGATATCGAATCCGTTTAAAGTTTATATTACTTCTAAAAAATGGTCTAAAAGCTTATGCTTGACAGATTTCTGATAAAATTAAAAGTGGGCTCAAGGGGCGAAAAAAACAAGGTTTTTGGGAGAAAAAAATTCATAACTTCGTCAATTCTCACGATATCAAATCCAACTAAATTTTATATAAATGTACTCAACATTATCTAAAACTATTGTATTTACAAGTTTTTGACAGAATTAATTTTTACCAATGAAAAAAATTACAAACGAAAAGAAAAAGGGGGAAGGAAAAAGAAAAAAAATCCATAACTTACTCAATTCTTAAGCAATCAAATCTAATTAAATTTATTTTACATCTTCTTAATAATATCTACAACTTTTATATTAACAAGTTTTTCATAGGACCAATTCTTATATCAAAAATAAATGAAACAAAAATAGGAGTTTGCGAAAAAACCTCAAATTCAAATTGCTCATATTCTGACTCATTTTTAAATTCATTTTTGATTTTAAAGGCATCCAAATGGCAGATCCTCTTATTTAGAAACTATATAATGTGATATATTGGCCAGTGTTTTGATAAAGGCAGAATATATTTCAAAAAAGGCTGCCAAAAAGGGTATATTTTGAACAGAATTTCACGAAGTAATAGTGATTGGAAAATTGAGGAAGTATATAACAAACTGCGTTTTTTCTGAGTCATTTTTAAATCCAATTTTGTTCTCAAACGCATCCAATTTACAGGTCCTCTCATTTAGGAACTATATAGTGAGACGGATTGGCCAGTTTTTTGATAAAGGCAGAATATATTTCAAAAAAAGCTGCCAAAATGGGCACTTCGCACAAAATTTCCCAAAGCAATCATGATTTAAGAATTGAGGACGTATTGAAGTAACAAATTGGTTATTTTATGACTCATTTTTAAATGCAATTTTGCTCTCAAATGCATTCAACTGACAGTTTTTTGTTATTTAGAAACTATATAATGTGCGTATTCATCAATTTTTTGATAGAGGCTAAATATAATTTTTAAAAAAGCTGTCAAAGTGGGCACTTTGCAAAAAAAAAAAAAAAAAAATCCCAAAGCGATCATGATAAAGAATTGAGGATGTATTCAAATAACAAATTTGTTATTTTATGACTTATTCTTAAATTCAGTTTTGCTCTCAAACGCATTCAATTAACAGTTATTTGTTATTTAAGAACTGTGTAATGGGCCGTATTGGTCATTTTTTTTTATAAGGACATGTATATATTTTAAAAAAAGCTGTCAAATTGGGCAAATTTTGCTCTCAAACACATTCAATTGACAGTTTTTTTCCCTTTTTTGTTATTTAGGAATTATATAATGTGCGTATTGGTTGATTTTTTAATAAAATCAGAATATATATTCAAAATATGTTTTCAAAATGGGCATTTGAGCCGAATTTCGTTTACGAAGATTTTCAAAAAATCAGTTCTTACAGAAAAATGAAATAATTCTTTTTTTTTTAAAAGCGGCCAAATAAAGTAGTTAATCTGGGTTTATCTTTAATAATATTGTATTTTTTGTTGTTGAAAGAAAACTCTTCGAAATCTACCTCCGCCTATAGGCCAAGCCGACAGGGATTTTTTAAATTCCAATTATAAATTTATTGCCGAAACGTCAGTGAAGGCTTACTTTGGAGACACGAAATGTTTTGGTTTCTGTCTTGTCCGTTCCGCGATAACTGCTGTAAAAAACACCCGATTAACTTGAAATTAAATGGGTATGTTCTTGAGATATCTGGATTTAGCTGTATAATTTTTTGTTCTATTTGATTCACTTATTCGGAAAATACAGGGCATTTAATTTTGTACCATAATGCTTTTCTATGGTAATTCAGACATTTTTAAAATTTTCATTTGTTGAAAGAAAATGGATCACTTGCTCAATGGCATTAAATGACAAATTGAATACTGAAATTTACGAATACGAGACTGAAATTATTCAAATTATTTTCAAATTTTCTCTATGCATTTGTCAGATTTTTTAAATTATTACTGTAATTTTTTAATAATTTTTATAAATGTGTTCCAATAATATAAAACAATTTGTTTTAGAGATTTACTTATTTCAAATGTATTTATTCCATTTCATGGAGGAATGGGATAGGTGGAGGTGAAGTAAGCCTTAAAAAATGTTTGCAATGTGAAACATTTATCGCTCAAATTTTAGTGTATTAAACAAAAACACATGGAAAATTGGAAAGAATCCAAAAAAGGAAGGGATTTTGTATTAATAAGACGAATTGAAAGAAATGAATTACAGCTGAAGCATTTTTAAAAGAAGAAATAGGAAATTTTTAAAATGGTCTTTGTTCTATTATTATTTATTAAAAAAAACATTTACTTTTAAAATAACGAGGTGGAACTCGTCCAAATTCGACGACAGAAAATCTTTAAGAAAGAAATGTCTCATTGATTTATAATAAATCTACAAAATTAGTTACAGTAAAAAATACATCTTATATTGGTCAGTCAAACTCTGAAACAAATGTTATTTTAAGCGAAAATTAACAAAAAACTATAAAACTCAATTATCCAAATTATTATTAAATAAAACCGAAATTCACCGGATTTTATAAAAAACGATATTTTAAAAATAGTATACACATTTTAACTTCTATTTTTTTTTCCAATTTTAAGAGAAAATAGAATAATTCTGTTGCCACAATTAAAAAACTGGTACTAATAACTACAAAAAAAATGAATATATCAAAATTAAATTGAGACACAGCTTTGAAACAAATTGCATTTAAATGTAATTTTTTTTTCTATACGACAGTATAAAAATTTAAAATGTGCGATATTTAGGAGTGTAAAATTTGCAGTAGAGAAAATTTAAACACCGAAATTGCAGGAGAAAGTGTTGCCATTCGCAAAATGACGTATGCGTTACGCACAGATACGTTTGGCCTTTATAATATAGATTGAAATTGGTATTTTTTTTAATTATTATTATTAAATGTCATTATTATTATTAAATTTCAAATTGAAATTAAATAAAAAAATTGAAAACGTTTGATACGAACTAAAAATTGTATTATTAAAAGTTTCCTTTTTACAGTAATTTTTATTAACACTTTTCAACAAAATTGAAAAATGTTTATGCATTCGGTTTGTCTGTCCATCTGTCCGCGCTCTAACTCTCGTAAATATACTCGGAATGCAATGAAATTTTACCATGTTATTGAAGTTTACACAAGCAGTAACCCAATTAAAAATGAAGTTTCTACCACGATTAGTTTATTTACAGGGACAGTCAAAAGCTTTCGATTATATTAGGGCCAATGGGGGAAAATCGTTTCAAATTAATTTTTATAATGTTACACCCGGACAAACGTATTCACATTTATTTGCATCTACGAAAAATACTAAAATATGCAGCTAAAAGAATAGTTATTCATTTACAGGGCCACACAAAAGAATTCTAATACATGATAATAAAGGAAGAAATTGTTTGCGACATATTTTAACGATGGTAAACGGTATCATGTGCAATCAATTTGATATACGTCGCTGAGACTTAATATGAGTTATTTCACGCATAATACGAAGTGCATAGCATTTACAGGAACACACAAAAGATTTCAAATAGCATATTCTATTCCATGTACTGTATATTACGCATGATGACTGTTCCATGGATGAAATGCATTTTTAATTATGATATGCGCTTTTAAGTGTCACTAAATGTATTCACATTATATGGTGTGCATAAATGCTAATAGGTACACAATTAAGATATACAGGGTTATTTAAAAGAACGTGCACTCTAAATAAAAAGGAGTGACAATTCACTCCGGAGGAGTCAATACTCACTCTATCGCAGACTCAAAATATGCCCCAACTCTTTAGAGTGACTATTCACTCTGAGCAAAAGTGAAATCGTTGACTCTCTAAAAGAGTGAATACTCACTCCTGTAAAGTGAATATTCACTCTAAACAGGGGTCAATAACCACTCTTTCTGAGGAGTGACTATTCACTTTTGCTAAAGGAGTGCGTTTTTTCACTCCTAATAGGAGTGCGTAGTCACTTTTTCATAGGAGTGAATGTTTAATTTTTATCCAGTGATTTTTTTATTGCTTTATAAAGCATTTTAAAAGAATTGTATATTTTACAGTATTCAATGAAAATAAATACAAGCATGGTAAAGATTGGAATAAAATACTTTATTGACATATTTATTTAATTCATGGTATGTAACATTAATTGAACTCTTTAAGGGAAAACTTAGTTAAAATTACTATGAATTAAATTACATTATTGACAGAAATAAAGTATTTTATTCCAATGTTTCCCCTTTTGTTTAATTTTACTGGTAGCCCCATAAATATGTATGATAATTTTTAAATGCCCATAAGCGCAAGTTGTTAATCAGTTTTAAAATCTTAAACAGTCAATATTTTTTCCGATACCTATTAAGTTTTACATATTATTTTAACAATTCCCTGATGCACGTGATCTATGTTTTTATTGTTTTTTTTATGTGTAATTAAAATCTTTCTTTCTTTCTTTTTTTTTTTTTTTTTTTTTTTTTTTTTGCGCGCAAAAACAACTTTAATATAACCCGTATGGACACTAATGGACACCTTTGAGGCCTAGTGTCCCTGCCGGCGAAGAAATTCTGGTCTAAGTATTAAGAATGTGCAATGTCTTTTTTGTTTGTTATAATTTGCCATTGTTTATCATGGTGTATAGAATTTTCTGTTCTCTGGAATATGTAATGAATATTTTTTTAAACATATTCCTTATCTTTAAATTTTTACTCGCTATTGGTGAAAAGGGGATTTCAGTAATATAGTTGCATATGGAACAACAGGATATGTCATATTTATTATTTCTATGCCTGCAAATCTTATGAATATGAGCTACATAAATTTTACATAATTTAAAATGAAAAGATTGATCTAGAAAACAGAAAAAGAAGAAAAGAAATGACATAATATGTACTGTTTTTAATTACGTGAAAAATACTTTGAATATCAAAAAGTAGTTATTAATCACTTAAAAATATATTTAATTCTGTATTATGAGCTTAAAAAAATATTTAGTAATGAAATTTTATTAATGTACATCATACCACGCAGAAACAAATTTATTTCTAAATTATCATGTACATTTTTTAGTGCTAATAATTACTAAAATACGATTGTGATATAAGGGAAATTAATAATGCTTTCAGATATTACTCAAATTCCACAATTTAAAATCATGAACAAAATATAAAAGAAAAATGCTTACATACAAATTGAAAAAAAAAATAACATACCAATTTTAAAAATTCAAAGCACATTAAGGAATATTTTATAAATAAGTACCATTAAACTGCAATAGTAGATGAATAAAATGCTTCTGTGTTTACTTAAGTTTCAAAAATCGTACGGTATTGCATAAAAAATTCCTATCGTATTTTTAGAAATTTGATAAATGTTAAATTTGCTGAAACATCGGGCATCAAAATTTACAATTTTCAATAACAAATTAAAATATCAATAATAAGAATAATTTTCTCAAATGTTTAAATTATGGCAATATGAAAAGAAAATTTTCACACTGTGCTTATGTTTTTTTTTTTTCAAGCTGAAAACTTTTCCTAAAATATCATATTTCTCCAACTCCAAATAATTATAATAGTAACACATAAAATAAATACTGATGAAATTACTATTAGTGTTTATAATCAGTAAACAGTAAAAAAACAAAGAAGAAATGGAACATGAAATAAGCAGAATTTCAAACGACGCTTTAATGGAACATTTGCAGTTTAATTTAGCTATCTTATGCTGCATGTTTTGTTTTTGTGAAATGACAAATTAGTCACATTAGAGTGTCGAAAAGGAAGATTAAATCATTTATCATGCATTCGTTTATTCACACAAACCAAACGAATTGAATTATAAAGTTTCGCAATTTAAGCTTCCCAATTATCAAAACAACCGTTACATTTCTCACCGTTTCATGAGGATATAACAGATATCAGCTTGGAAAAGAAAATTTTAACATTAAACCAGAGAAAAAATGCAAGAGATCAATCTTTAAACATTGTGTAACTCATATTCTTTCGATATAGATTTATAAGAAAAACATTAAAATTAAAAATGACATACCCTTTCATTCCATAAATATCCATTTGTTTAAATCTAAAGAATGGCGCGCACATTATTCCTGCTCGAGGTCTTATCTCAAAAAAGACATCATCAAAACAGGCATGTGCAGAAATCGTGACCTAGTTTTCTGTTTAGCTCAGTAGAAAAAAATGTTATTACTGTTTTAAAATAAAATACTTATTGGATAATTCCAACATATTTGGTTGGTTTATAACACGATTTTAGTAAAAGGATTATGTATCTTGAATTAAGACAAATATCTTTCAAATTCTTTTTCAGTCATAAATGTGTTTAAATTTAAAACGTTTTTATTTGCAGTGAAGCGTAATTTCTAAGGTTACATTACGAAATTCAATTTTTGAAAATTAAAAAGCAGTGTTAATTCAAATCGTGGATCGTGGGGGACACCCGTCCCCGGAGCAATGATATGCCCGCGAAAAATGTTTTCCCGGAAAAAGTCCTCCCCCTACCCCCTCCGGAAAAATTTGTCGAAAATCAGCTCTGTTAACAAGTGACATATTTTTGTGCTTTTAATTTTTTTACTTCCTAAATATTGCTTCAAAGGTGAACGAAAAATTTTTAAAGTGTATAAAGCCAGTCTTTCACTCTCATCAACGGAGAGAGATATTTCACTCTAGACAGCAGAGTGACCCTTCACTCTCAACTATGGAGTGAAATATTTCACTCCTTTCCAGGAAGTGGAAAATTCCACTCTTTAAAGAGTGTATTTCTATAAAATTCACTCCAAAAAGAGTGAAAATGCCTCTCACTCTTCCAAAAAGTGAGCTTTTCACTCCGTCCACTTTTAGAGTGTGGAAAAGTTACTGAATATGAGTGTAATTTACTTAAAGGTTTGTTTTTAAACAAGTTTTGCGTTTTTACATCGAATCGCATTCAGTTTATTATGAAATGTTTGTAGAATATAGGTTAAATGATATACAGGTTCACGCAAAAAACTGAATACAGGGTTGTTTATGGATGATAATTTCTGGAAATATGATTTAAATAGTTTAAAGAGTATTGTTGTTTGATTAATATTATTTATTTTTTTTTTTATATAATTAATTTTAGCAAAATACTTTCGTGTAATAAAGGTACTACGTAAACTGCAGGGCTGAACAAAAGTATTGAAGTATGTTTCCATCTATTCGTATAAACTGCCAAAAAAAAAAAAAAAAAAAAATCATCCATTTAGGCATTTTTTTTTTTTTTTTTTTTTTTTTTTTTTTTTTTTTTTTTTTTTTTTGCTAAACTAAATTTCCCCATGAAATAGTATATATATCAACCGACAAATCAAATACAGAGCAGTTCAAAAGTATTGGAATACATATTTGGTTATAGGCAGTAACACCTATTTCCCTGAATAACGAAGTTTTGTTAAAGAATTCAGGAAATTTGGAAAGTGTTTTATAATCTATACTTAACGCAGGATTTTTTTTTACTGATTAATACTTTATAACGTAGATGAGAAATGTTTATGACTCCAGTTTGTGAGGCCGAGCTCTAACTCTTGTAAATAAACTCTGATGCTCCTAGCATTTTTTATAAGTTATTGACGGGTACTACACCGTGATCGCTTTTGAAAATGAAATATGTAGAATTTATAGTTCATTTGCATAGACAGTCTAAAGTATTCTATTACATTATGGTCAATTGGAAAAATCGTTTCAAGTTCATTTCAATGACGTTAGACCATTTTAAACATAAAGAAATTGATATGCATTTATAAACGGCAGTATAACAAGCATTTTGTAGAATATGGGCCACACAAAAGAATTCCGTTAATGGTGATAATGATAATGATATATGGTCGGGAGCTTCTAACGGCCACAATATGTTACTAAATTATAGTGAAATAGACGTAAATTACTCAGAAATTTTACAATGTACTTTCTGTGAAATGTGATGAGCATAGCATTCACCGTTCATTTACAAGGACACACAGAAGATGTGGATACAATGCAGTATCTAAAGTACTCTATATTATTGTTAATAGCTGGAAGGGCAATGTTATTTATTGTAAACCTGTTTTAGCTTAAATAAGTTTTTACTTGCTATATGATGCATATAAATGCAATAGATCATATCCAAGACTAAGTAAAAAATTAATAAGCATGAAGAAATATCAGATTGGTCAGGTGGTTTTAATTAGACATATGCACGTTCTAATTGATCTATATTTAGTATACTAAAAAATATTTTCATAATATAAATAAAATCATATACACGGCCATGCAAAAAACTGGATACTGGAAATGTGAAAGTTTACCTTGAGTAGTTTAAACAATTTCTTAACAGTTGCATGGATTAAATGATATCTTAATATGTTGTGCTTATAAGAATCTGTTAAGAATCTTATAAGAATCTGCCGGGCGGATCAGCTGTATCTAAAGGTAACTGCTTTTTACTATAGAGAGCAATACAGATATGGAAGATTTTTTAAAAATCAAAATGCAGAGTGCTTAAATTTTAAATATAAAGCTAATGTTGATCAGCGGCTTCATCCTCCATGATAGGCGATGAATACAAGAATTTTGTGAAAATAAAATTTTGTATCGTAAGATCAAAAGCAATTATTCAAATGTGAAACAAGCATTTAATCATTATAATTTCAGTCTTACAGCTACACTTTTCCAATCTGATGAACTCATTTTGTTTGAAAATAACAATACGCATAAATAATTCAAATATTTCAAAATAATTAATAAATATTCTCTTTTATGGAATGAAATTTTTAAGCAGATCTCCATTTTGCCTATATGAATCGCTGCTAATTTACTTAAACATCTTTATTTCTTTTTAACAACATATTAATAATTGCATTTAAATAATATTTAAAATATAGTAATGAAAACATTCTTTTAAAATCATGTATGAAAACTTAAGTAATAAATATTAATCTAAAATATAGACTTCTGACTGCAAACGACTTAAGATATTAGCAAAATAATGTTATCTTTTCAAGCAAAATGTTAAAAGAATTTTCTATTTTGATATATAACACATATAATTAAATAATCAAAAAATTTTTTACCTGTGAAGCGATAAATTAGTTCCTGCTACATTTATTGATCGCGTAATACAGCCAATAATCGCACAAATTGTCATTATTTACGAAATTTTAATTGTCTGTCTAATAAAAAATTCGACGATAAAAAACAAGAACAATCAAATACGGGTTTAAACCGGTTTGAATTGATAGGCGAATGAAAGCACGTGGTTTTGTTGGTACCATGGAAGAATGAGATAGGTGGAGGGGAAATATTATCTCTGGGGGTGGGGCTAAAAATGTAACCCTACATTAAGTCACATTAAGTACAAACCAAGGGCGGCGCCAGAGTGGGGACCGGGGGTCATGCCTGCCCCCCCCCCCCATCGGGGTCGAAATTGGATGTCGTCGGGGAAATTATTTTGACTTTTGACTTTCGTCCACGTCAAGTTGCCTCAACATATAAAGATTTTTTTTATATTAAACTCAGATTGACTAAACTAACTCTTTTGAATACGAGTCGGTTTCTGACTGAATTTTGATTCTTCCAGATTGTGTTCAGATAAACTCGATCTTTCAAAAAAAAAAAAAAAAAAAAAAAAAAAATATCGAATTTCTTAAAATAAAAATCTATAAAGATGATTACACAGGATGATAGATGAATGACTCTGTACGTGTATATATATATATATATTTTTAAAGATAAAATTTATACTTATATTTAGTTTTGTCGGAGTTTTCTTGAATGACTAGTAGAACGCTGCATCGGGTCGGGCAAACTGAACCTCAGGGGCGTGCCGACCCAATGTGCAAAGTGTGCGGCGCGCACAGGCGCCGAAATAGTAAAGGCGCCAAAAATTTCGGTTGAGGGGAAAATTCTTTAATTAAATTATATTAAAATGTATTATATTTTCTGGGCATCTGGGTTCGGTTTTCTAGATTCCGGCCATAGTTTCAATTTTCAAACAGCTAAAATTATCTTTAATGCCAATAGTACCTATGAGTTAGAGATTTTCTTGAAAATTTAGCTATTTATCTTAATCGTGAAGTTATTGTTAATGATAAATCTGATTTTAAAACGCTATCCATAGCTTGGAAAAACCTTTTCAGCACTGCCTTATAATTATTTACTTTTTTTTTTTTTTTTTTTTTTTTTTTTTTTTTTTTTTTTAAATCATATATATAATTTTTTAGATTTATACATATGTATCTTTATAACTATAATTTTTTCCGTATATTTTTTTCTTATTACTATAAACATTTTTAATACTAATTATTATTATTATTATTTTAGGTGTGTGTGTATTTACTTTTAATATAACCTGCCTTTTTATTTACTACATTTCACTTACTTTTAACTTTTTCCCTTTGTAACCGTTTTTCTTTTTTCCCTCTCTTCCTTCATTGTATCCTTTGTTCGTTTATGCTCTTCCGTGATTGGCTGTTACCTTCTACTTTCCCATTGGCTGCTCCTTCAGCTTGCTCCCTTTCCCGCCTATTTCACGTCAGTCGTTCCGCTACATTCATTGTAGACGCGCGTCTTTTTGCGCCTGATGAAGATAGACTAAGTTCTATTGAAAGGCCTTGCGCTATTGTATTTATTTTATGGTGTTTCAAGAAGTTTTTTTGTCTTCAACTGAAATCTCAGTTTCGCTTTTTTTACTTTTTCCTTCTCAATTTCCAGACATCTTTGATTTCTAAGTTTTTTTATTTTGTGTAAGAGAAAAACATGTACAAGTTCAAATACAATTTGTTTGAAAGATGTATTTCAGCTTATTGATTTTTATGATTTTAAAATAGCTATATAATTTCTTTTTTTTTTTAAATTCAGTTATCGTCTAGTGATTTATTTATAGATTAGTTACAACCAATCAAAATGTTTAAATTACAATACCAGTATTTAAGTACGGAAAGCTTCCCGTTAACCCGAATCTTGAATTTTGAGTGATTAAGTAACTCAAAGTTATTTCATGGAAAGAACTGTTGTTGAAGAATTAAAAGAAGTATGACAAACGCTGGGCATTAACAGGTTAAAGGTATTTCTATAGCGTGCTTTCGGTTACAGAAGATTAATCCATTTGTACATAAAACTATATGTATTTTTCAAAATTTATTTTCGGCTAGTATTCCGTTACGGAATTAAGAATTTTTACAATAAATAAATAAAATATCATAAATAAATTAAAATTTAACAGATATGTGATTCAACTGCTCATTTAAACATTTAAATAATGAGAATAAAAAACACTGCTGAAAGTTACGAAATCCTTCTTAATTTCTTGGGAAATCGACCACGATAACATGAAAATACCCTCATTAATAAGTTACAAATCTTTATTTGATTACATAATAGATATGTTTCATGTGAAATAGTTTTTTGGTGTTGTTAGTGCCCAATCTAAATAAAGGATGATTATATATATATATTATAAAGGCCAAACGTATCTGTGCGTAAAGCATAAGTCGTTTTGTGCATGGCAACGCTTTGAAATTTAAAATGTAATTTCAGTTTTGCAATTTTTGGTATTACAAATTTTTAAACTTCTGAACATTGGACATTTTCAATTTTTACACATTCGTGTAGGGAAAAAATGTGCTTTTATTTGCAATTTATTTGAAAACTGTATTTTAATTTATTCTTGAAATATTATTTTTTTTTTTTTTTTTTTTTTTTTTGTAGTTTTTAATACCGTTTTTCTAATTGTGGCAACAGGGGTATTCCATTTTTATTAAAAGCAAAGGTAAAATAATAAAAAAAAAAAATAGAAAAAAGAAAAGAAAAAAGAAAGAAAGAAAGAAAGAATTGCTGTATCTTTTTGTTGCCATTTTCTCATTAAACGAGAAAAAATTTGAAATTTAAATATTTGTATCTGTTTACGCTAATAGCATCAATATTTTAAGTTATGAATCAAAATGATAATATCAATTTTTTTGAAAAGGTGTATATAGATATAAAAGGTTTGAATATGTAAGTTTTGATATGGTGAAAATGATGTCGAGTTTGGATATCACGGGGAAGAAATTTCTTAATTGAGTCAAAGTGGAATAAATTTAGCTTTTTTTTTTTTTTTTTTTTTTTTTTTTTCAAACCATTTTGAAATACCAACCATATGAGCTTTAATTGATAACTTTATCATCAAAACATATCTTTATTATTTTTAACTGTTTACAGTAATTAAGTAAGTAATTTTGTACGATTAAAGTTTTATCAATTACTACAACAGAGTTTTAAATTTTGTTAAATTTAAGTTAAATATTATTTGTTTAAGAGTTAGACTTAACCAATATAAGGTTCATTTTTTATCATAACTAATTTTGTAGGTTTATTATAAACCAATGATATAATTTCTGTTTAAATATTTTCTTTCGTCGAAATTCGATGGGCTCTTCCTTGTATATATAAAAGAAATTGCAGTTCGCGTACTAAAATCCTTATTAAATGTTATATAATGCAAGTTCTTTTGACACATTCTAATAAAAAATATCCTTAGAATTATTTTCAAGACATATTACATTTCTAATAACACAAAAATCAATTAAAAGACTTAAAATTTCAAACTATCATATTTCTGGTATGTCTGATGTGTGCAAAGTAAATGGCCTTCTGCTGCATTCTATAAATATATTCTTCTAGTTTTTTTCTTTTTTTAATTTCTAATTAATATTTATACTTTATAAAACAAATATATTAGAAAGATAACAAATTCTATATTTTACAAAAAAAAAAAAAAAAAAAAAAAAAAAAAGCATTATTAAAACATGATAGTCCCGAAAAATAAATGTTATGTTCCTGGTCAGCATTTTAATTCTTTATTATGTATAAATATGGCGCTTCAGATTTCTTATTTTTGACCTTGTTCAAGTCAGAAGTAGCAAAATAATAGCTACCAGCAAAATCTTTTAGGTATTTCTTTGAAAATAATCTGATTAACGTCCCTGAAAAATGAGTAGGCTTTTACTCTGTCATTTTTCTGTCTTCCATTAATTAACAGAAAAAACTAAACATTACACGGAATTTGATCTACTATATTGAAAACATGTTCCTTTAAAGAAAATTAAAATATTAGATATATATATATATATATATATATATATAAACAAGAATGTAAAACATGTTTCGGAAAGAAATTGTCATAATCCTGACATACATAAGCAAAAAAAAAAAAAAAAAAAAAAAAATACCATATAATTTCTTAAATATTAACTTATTATTTAATTCAGAAGTTTTACATGTAAATTCTTTTATTCTCCAATATAAAATAAATTTGCTTCTTGAAATTTTGAATTGTTTTCAATGGATACTTTCAATACCTCAGATGATCAAAATCTGGCATTTTATTACATTCATCTACAAGCTAAATGTAAAACCGCAAAGATTCAATTAAAGAAATGATTCTCTCCCATATTCTGTGTATGGGGCATCATATTCCGAGGAAGACTGCCTGCGTTGAATCCCTTGGTTTCGCTAATGGAAAATCTTGTTACGTGCTACCAAAAATTTGCGCATTTTTTTTAATGCGATAGACAATCGTTTTAATAAAAGATAAAAAGCTCGCAGCAAACATAATCTCCATAAAAAATTAGCACAGTAATAACTCCCCCCCCCCTAATTTCAGAAGGTTAGTAAACCAATATTCCAGTTGACGAGCAGTTTTAATGTAGTATGTATGAACATTTTTGTAATGTATAACAAATTAACACCCTATAATATTACAATCGTTCTAATTGCTAATAAAATTTTATGAATAAGGTCTTAAAATGGTTTTATTTAACTGTTAACATGCTACAGTTCTTTCCGAGTCATTTTCAAATTTTTATTTGACTCCGTAAGAGCTGAAATATGTAAATAGTCTAAATAAAACTATTTTACAGCTTTTTTAAAATCACAATCTTACATCTTTTTAGCAATTAGAAAGTATGTAACATATTTATACAAATATTAGAAAGATCGTAGAATGCCATTAAGAAATTTGAAAAAGAAAATCAAAATGCAGAAAACATTTTAAATAAGTATAGACAACGTAATATTTGTTTTAAAAACCTACCTTAATTACATTATGACAAGCTATTTTGTTTTTTAAAATTATGGAAATACACTTTTTTTTATATAGCAGCACATAGATATTTGAAACACAAATTAAAACAAAACAGAAATTTGCATTTTTCTTCTTTTCATGTTCACCGTTCCTTTAAACATTTATTATTTTGATTAAGATATTATTCATCTTAAAATTACCAAGATATCGTGAAAGTTTACAATAATCCGAACTCATTTCTCAACGAAAACCAAAAAATGAACACGGAGCTGTTTCCAAAAAGCCAAATTTTATCAAAAGCACTATAGAACTCATAAACTCAAACAAACTACTGGCAAGAGAAAAAGTGATGTAAAGAAAAGTCGTAAATGGCTTGAATGATATTTTTGGGATCAGACTTTCGTTTAGTACTGAAAGAGGAATTATCTACTGACAGCGAAACAAAAGTTCCGATAAAGAAAGGAAAAAATACATAAAGACACAAAAAGAATGGTTAAAGTCTTTTCAAGAAGTCTTTTTTATGTAATTTTATTTTGTAACTGCGTGTAAAAGCTAAAAATATTTTTTTCTGAATATTTCTTATAATTTATTTTATTAAATGAATTAAAAGAGAACTTTTATTGTGTATAAAATAAATAAATAAATAAATAAGCTAAAATCAAATTGCAATCTAAAATATGTCTCCACAGGAACGTAAGGGAATAAAAGTATTTTTAAATAATGTTGCTAGAAGTACATGTATAGAAATGCGTGAATTTTTTTTCAAAATATGAAAATTATTATTATTTATTATTATTTAATTTAATTAATTTAATTTTTAATTATTTAATTTAATTTAAATTATTATTATTATTTATTTTATTATTATTTAAAATAAATAATTAAAGAACTAAATGTTTTGTTATTTTATCAGACTTCTAAATTGCTAATTAATTGGAGTAGAGACGTTTGGAGCTCTATTGTTAAAAATCGATTCCGGCAAAGGCAACAAACTATTTTATAAAAAGTATTTATATAAAGAGGAATAGATTTAACAAGAAAAAATAGTTAAGTTTTTTGTTCTTGGAGTCAAAAGTCAGATCGTATATACAATCGGCTAAAACATTCGTTTTTAAGCTCCAATGCCAGCTAAATAGTCATTGAAACTGAATTTCATAAGAAATTAGAAAATCGCATGAAATGCTTAGTTTTTATGAGCATTTTACAGTCAAATATTACAATCTTCTTCCGACAACTTAACATTGGCTCTTAAAGATGTTTTGGATGTAAACTGGCCGATATCTTGTCTATATCTTGTCTTATCTATAAAGCCGTTCTCTAAAATTACACTTATATGTACGGATACATTTTCAGATCAGAAGTTTTAACATTAATTTTGCAAGATATTTTAGTTTTTACCTCTCTCCACACATTATCTAACATCTTGAAATCTGCAATTGATTAAAGTTGGATTATTCATATCTAACATATTTCTTAGTATAAAAGTTTCCGTAAAGTTTCAGAAAATCTAGCTTATGAGAAGTGTTATAGTAAACATGATTCCATGAAATTATGCTCTTGAATTGCTTATATTATATATTTCTTCATATTAAAAATGTAAGTTTTTTCAGGGAAGGAGCAGAGCTCACTTGACCCTGCATGGTTTCATTTAACTTATGTTTGCAATCGCCAATAATTATGCTGTTCGGAATTTCTAATATAGAAGAGACTGGGGAGGCTTGATTCACCCTTAACTTTTCATATTTAAAAGAAAATCAGAGTTTTACAAATAGGTGAAAATCAAAGGTATTGAAATGCCCAAAAAGTCTTTGTTTCATGATGATATTTCATGCACATAAGGAAAAATCAATTGTGAAAAGTTTTCAGCTTTAAAAGTGTGTTTTTCGAAATGTTCTGTGAGATTTACTTAAGTAAAATATATCATATAAATTTAAGTAGTTAGGTTTTAAGTAATACATAAATATTGATCTCTCAATCAAGGTATAAAGATTTCACTGTATATTTAGGCTAACGATAACAACTTGCTGTACTTTAAAAAGTAGTATGTGGCGAAACTTGACCCAATCAATGTAAGGGAGGGTTATCCAGATGATCAAAGCTTTCTTATTAAGTGTTTTTAGAAAACATTTTATTATACACTGTATATAATGGAAGGTTAATGCTTATATTTCTAAAAAAATAATAGAATTTATTGTATAAAGCTGTAGTAAAATAGGATGATAGAAAGTAAAATTGATTAAAGGATGTTTAAAATTGATTATAATTGTTTAAAGGATATTTAAAACTGATTAAAGGATGATGAGAAAAATTGTTATACAGTCAAAAAACACTTAATGAAATATAAATTGGAAAGTTAACAGGGACATTTATTTCATTTAAATAATAACAATTGTTGGTAAATTCAAAAGACTAGAAAGGATGAAAACAGCAGCCTTAAAATATATGTGTCATGCTTCTGCAAAAGAACATAACATTGATCAAAACACTTTATGAAGGTACGTAGAAAAAATTAACGAGGATGAACACAATGCGATGAAGTCAAACTATGTTACAGCTTATTTTTCTAGGTAGTTTATTTAAAAAAAAGAGAGAATTTAAAACAGAATTATTCTCCTGTAGCTTGGATTCCATCTAAGCAGGTTTGCTTAAATATCACATTTACTAAATAATTTTTAACAATACTTAAACCATATAACATAAAGTTACCTGCCTTTTTTAAGCTTATTTTATTTGAATTTACAAATATTTCAATATAAAATATAGTTGGTCAAGTCTCCCGTATGTGGGGAGATTTGGCCCATTATTTTCTGATGATTAAAATCAATCATTTTTCAAGTTTCATACACATTACACTTATGTCACAATTTTATTTTGATAAATGATTATATAATGTATAAAATTATATAAAAAACTGTTTTCTAGATTCAATATTTAAAAAATAAAAATTCATTTTGTAAACTTACTTATAACCACAATTTTTCCTATGTACAAGAGTAATTTAAAATGTATTTTATTATTATAAGCGTTCTACAAGAGATTTTATACTATCCTAATGATACACTGTATGTCTGTGAACCACGAAACATCAGCATTTGTTACATAAAAAAACTTTATAAAATCTCTCGTAAAATACCTATAAATGTGTAAGAGCTTTTCGTAAAGGCCCTAAATCAGAATTCCCTGTGTCAGTCTGCAGCAAACTAAAATTTATCTGCGATTTAACAATGCTAGACTAAGCTTACTATCATAAGAAATAATAAAAACCAATAAAAAAAGCAAAATTTGCATTTATAAAGAAAATACATTAAAATTATATAATAAATGAATAAATCTAGACACTTAAATTTCAGCTATTTTTTAAGATAAGCATTTCTTTTTAAAGCAGTTGAATAAATTTGCAAAGTTTAAAATAATCTGAAGCGCTTGCTGCCTAGCTGCACTGTTTCTGCTATTGGGCTGAAACGTTTTATGTGTAATAGAGAAATCGAACAATTATATAATTTTTGATTGGAAAGAACAACTTGGATAGTTATTATTATGATAATATTTAGAAAAAGAATCTCTCTATAGGAATTCAAATCTGTATCTAATTATAGCTATTCTACATAAAAATGTTTTAATGATAATTAAATAAGAAAAAAAAGGAAAGGAAATGATGCTGCTTACTTTGATAAATTTCTTTAGAGATAATTTTCTGGATGATGTAAGAGCCATTCCTGGGGTCCATCCCCTCTTCTAACGCAGCGGACAGCGCTTCTGCATACAGTATCACAGAGTCATATAAATATGCAGCAAATTCCGTAATGCGCTACAAATATGTAAAAAATAGTGTAAATCATCGATATGTATTTCTACAATTAATTTAAGAGACATTTTGGTTTCAAAATCGTCAGTTAACATACACTGGACATTCTCAAACATAAAAATAAACACATTTCGGGACACTTTTTTCTACCCAAATCCACAACGCATTAATGTGTTTTGAAGTGTTTTTTGTGCTGTGATTGTCGTCTCAATACATCGCAAAAATGCTGCTCTCGAGAAATGTGTTCTTAATATGTTGCAAAGTATTGCTATAACTTCTAAGAATATTGTTGTTAATTGTGTTGAAATAGTGTTGTAAATAAGTGTTGATATAAATAGTTTCTTAAAATATTGCTGAGCTGCACAACACTTATTCCCTAAATTAACAACACACTGTAAACACTACACAATTTAGAGCATCATTAAACAACACATGTAAAACACTTTCAAAATATTTTCAAAATTAAAATTGTGTAATTTTAAAGACACTTTAAAATTACACAATTTTAAAAGCAAATGTTTTGAAAACACATTTTCTCCTCTTGTAATTATTAACAACACTTTATGCGGAATCATTTTATTTCGTGCAACATATTCACAAGACAATCGAAAACGATTTTATTTAAAAGTGTTCATGTTTAAATTCAGTTAGTGTTGCAAAAGTGTTTCATGAGTTTGTAGTTAAACGAGCAAGAGATATTCCCGATTACAGATCATATCATAAGAAACTGGACCGTTTTTTACGAAACGTGTTTCCTATACTAAATATAGCACAAGAAAATTACCTTATTAGGTTTCAAATTCATAAAAATTTGTTTTGATCGAAAAAGGCTCATGTAACTTACACAGAACATGTCTCCTATAGAACATATTGAAATCATACAGAACGCATCATAATAGAACATATAGAAGATATCACAATACAGATATACATCATATAGAACTCATAAATCTTTGTAGATTTTTAATACATCTCACAATTTAGATATTTTAAATAAAGATTTATTAATAATCTAATACTTTTATTAGTTCCTATTTATACAATCTTACAAGAATTACATATTTATTCGGTGACTAGATTACTTACCTTTGGGATATATCTTACATAAAACTAAGGCTTATAATATGGTATTGTCATAGAACATATGATAAAATACATTTCATTTATTTCTCTTCTTTTATATGGATGCTAGTATGTGCCTACTCATAGTTCTGTTTGAGTTATATTGTGAACATTTCCAATTGCCTTCATAAATCCCCAGATGTGTTAACGAACGAACAAACTGCAGTATCATTAATCAATCGGGAAAGCTGTTAAATGAATTAATTAACATTTTATTTCACCATCCTTTGTTCATGAATATTAAAAACTAATTTATTGGTTAATTGTAAGGTAGATTTAATTATAAAAGGATAAAGACATATTTTTTAAGTACGCTGTATTTAGAGTGATTATGTATGTGTGTATGTAACACGTAAAATTAATTGTTTAAATGAATTTCAAATTTTAAAAGGTTTTATCGATTTTTAATTAAAAAAAATAGTAAATCTTAAGATTAAAAAAAAATATATATGCAACATTAAATTCGTTTATTTTCCATACAAAATTATAATTCATACAATATAAAGGAATCATTCCAAATCAAACGCATTGAAGAATCATATAAATTTAAAAGTATTTGTCCTCGTATTTTGGCATATTTTGCCTAAAGTTCTGTTTAATTGAATAATTTTTCATGAGATTTAATTACGTTAATAATCATTTTAAGTAATAAATATTTATCATTTCAACTAAGAAAAAGAGACTTGAACCATTGTGCATGAGGATAGGCATACTGAATTCTGACGTTCTTTTTAATGTCTATTAAGAATATGTTTGGTTTGAGAAATTTTAGTTTTGTTGATAATTACTTTAAACATACATGTGACATTTTAAAGTTAGGAGCCAGAAACATCATCGCCAGGGTCCCCGTTCTTTGCACAGAAGTCATGGCCAGCGAGGAAAAAAATAAAAAATAAATAAATGTAGAATATCCAATAAATCACTCATTGGTGGCTGTAAGTTTATTTATTCAACTGTAGTCATTATAGAGGGAAAAACTCCTTTTTGCAAACGATCTATTATCGAAATGTCCAAAAAATATTCCATCATTTACTTCAATCAGCCGTAATAAATAAATAAATAAATAAATAAATGTAGAATATCCAATAAATCACTCATTGGTGGCTGTAAGTTTATTTATTCAACTGTAGTCATTATAGAGGGAAAAACTCCTTTTTGCAAACGATCTTTTACCGAAATGTCCAAAAAATATTTCATCATTTACTTCAATCAGCCGTACTCATCGACGAAAGAACTCCAGAATCTCTCCCTTTCTCATCTCGAGACTTCCACCTTTTTAAAACAAAAAAGAAAATTCTAGAACTTTCTGTAATCTCAAACCATCATCCTTTTATGTAAACAGAATTCTTGTCCAGATACGAGACTATTTTACACAGACGATAAATTTATTTTTAAAAAAATATATTATTTAACCAATTTATAATCTACTCATAATTTCTTAGGCAGACGATTTTTATAAATGATTAATTTTAAGAGAAAAAGAAAAGAAATGAATTTATTAATGCACACATCAAAGGTTGACGGCGGAAAAATAAATAAATAGATAAAATAAAATAATGATATTTTTTGAAAGGTATGGTTTTGGAATAAATTTAATAAGATTTTCTTAAAAAGGGTTGATAAAAACATAGAAGAAATCAGT
This sequence comes from Maratus speculifer, assembly GCA_964019185.1. Classification (NCBI taxonomy): domain Eukaryota; kingdom Metazoa; phylum Arthropoda; class Arachnida; order Araneae; family Salticidae; genus Maratus; species Maratus speculifer. The sequence continues at coordinate 286,854,164 of OZ025292.1, read as the reverse complement.
TTTATTTGGAATATTAAGAAATAAAGTTTTAATTAAGAATATTTTTAATTTAGAGCCATCTTTTTAAATTTACGCATACTGGAATAATGTTTTTTAAGGCAAATTAAGAATTTATATCGTCTGCATACAGATTAACAGATTAGATCTAGAAACAAGATTTTAAATTTATAATTTGAAGTAAGTACGGAACATTATGATAAGAAAATTAAGGTAGTATAAAGGTTAGTTTTGGCGAAAAAATTTTAAATTTGTAATATACATTTTTCAAAATCAGAAGTCTTTAGAAAGTGCTCTATAAAGAGAAGGAAAGAAACAAGATGCCTCTTTCGCTAAACTCAAAGATTTCTTTTATTCGATGAACAAAGAAGTACTTGAATAGAAATTCTATATTAAAAGGTTTTTATATGGGAGAAGCTTTATAAAAACATTTTACCGCACATAAGGATTTAAATTTAATTTCAGATTAAAGCTTTAGTGATTCACTTGCTTACTTTAATAAATCAAAAAATGAATGCCTTAAAATACAAAATGCGTTTATTTAAAAAAAGAGGATTGGCTCAAGATAAGTACTTATTCATTAGAAATGAAAATGAAAGTATAATATTTTTATATCAATTTTATAATGATAGTGCTTCCTCATTTAAATTATAATACCAAAACATAATTTTATTATATATCATTCTGATAAATTCATTAAATAGCAGAATTATATACAGTCAAAAAATTAGAAAAAACCTGAAATTAGCAGACATATTTTTCCTCAATTTCATAGAAATAATCCATTTTTAGGAAAAAAGGATATTTTCTGTTAAAAGTGGGAAATTTGTATCGTATCTTTCTAGCACACATATCTTTGCAGTTTTTTAACGCATCTCGCGATTTAGAAATTTTAATTAAATATTTCTTAATAATATAAAACTTTTTAATTAGTTCGTATTTATATAGTCTTGCAATCTTAAGAATTAAATATTAATTTTCTGACTAGATTATTTACCTTTGCGATACATCCTACGTAAAACTAGGCCTTTTATATGGCATTTGGATAGAACATGTAATAAAATAAATTTCATTTATTCCATTTTCCTTTATTTGAATGCTAATTATATGTCTACGCATAGTTCTCTATAAGTTATATTGGAAAATTTTTAAATGTCTTCATAAATCTCCAGATGTTTTAAGGAATCAACAAACTGCAATATCATTAATTAACTGTGGAAGCTCTTAAATGAATTAATTAATATTTTACTTCACCTTCCATTGTTCACGAATAATGAAATACATTTTACTTGTTAATTGTAAGATAGATTTAATTATAAAAGAATAAAGATAAAGATATATATTTTAAATACACTGCATTTAGAGTTGATTATGTGTGTGTGCATGTAACACGTGAAATGAATCGTTTAAATGAATTTCAAATTTTGAAAGGTTTTATCGATTTTTATTTTAAAAAATAGTACATCTTAAGATTAAAAAAACATATATGCAACATTGAATTCGTTTATTTTCCACACAAAATTATAATTGATACAATATAAAGGAAACATTCCAAATCAAACGCATTAAAGAATCATATAAATTTAAAAGGATTGTCCACGTATTTCCATATATTTTACATAAAGTTCTGTTTAATTGAATAATTTTTCATGATATTTAATAATTTTAATAATCATTTTAATGCATAAATATTTATCATTTTACCAAAGAAAAACAGATTTGAGCCACTGTCCATGAAGATAGGCATACTCAATTCTGAAGTTCTTTTCAATTTCTATTAAGAGAATGTTTGGTTTGGGAAATTTTAATTTTTTTGATAATTACTCTACACATTAATTTTTTTTCAAAATTAGAAGTCTTTAAAAAGTGCTCTTTTAAGAGAAGAATAGAAACAAGATGCCTCTTTCGCTAAACCAAATATTTCTTTTATTCGATGAACAAAGAAGTACTTAAATAGAAATTCTACATTAAAAGGTTTTTATATAAAAGAAGCTTTATAAAAACATTTTACCACACAAAAGGATTTAAATTTAATTTCACATTAAAGCTTTAGTAATTCACTTGTTTACTTTAATAATTCAAAAAATGAATGCCTTAAAATACAAAATGCGCTTACATTCCCGAAATATATTCCCGTATACCTTCCTCTATATCTCTGATTATTATGTATTTAAATGTATGTATTTCAAGATGGAAAAAAAAGAGTGAAAAAAATTATTGTGTTTAAACTGAATAATAATCCACACGTTGCAGAAAATATCTGTTTTAGTTATTGTTATTCATAGGACTTTATGGTGACGAAGGTGGCCTTACCTTTGCAAAAGGCAGAGCATTTGGAAAGTTAAAAGGTTCTTCCATGTTGTAATCTCGCACTTTATCTTCAAATGCTTTGTATCCTTTATCTTTTGGTGGGCTTGGCACAATGACAAGAAGGGATTTCGCAGCCTTTAGTGCCATGTCAACGTGATGGGGGCGCATATCCATTCCTGTAAATTAGAAGACTAGAATTAAACATATTTAGAATCCCTTTCTCAATAGTGCTATAAGACAATCATACTCAGGATAAATTAATTTTCGAGGTATACATTTAATATTTTAGCCTTTTATGCCATGAATTGTGCAGATAGTTTCTTAACAAAGGACTTAAAATGGCTTTCCTACTGAAGCATTATAGCATTGTTTAAATTATTTTTAAATAAAAATTACTGTTAGCATATTAATAATGAGTCTAGAACTTGGCAATTTTTTTTATCCGCGAGTCATTTATCTATATTATAAAGGCTAAACGTATCTGTGCGTAACGCATACGTCATTTTGCAAATGGCAACACTTTCACATGCAATTTCGGTTTTGCAGCTTTTGTTACTGGAAATTTTACATTGCTAAACATTGCAAATTTTAAATTTTTACACCGTCGTATAGAGAAAAAAATATACTTTTAAATGCAGTTTGTTTGAAAGCTGTATCTCAATTTTTTATATATATATTAATTTTTTTTTTTTAGTTTTTAGTACATATTTCGTAATTGTAGCAACAGAACCACTTCATTTTCTCTTAAAATTGAAAAAAAAAAAAAAAAAAAATCCGTACACTATGCCAAATATATCGTATGGGATTGTGTCAGTTTGGAATAATTTTTATTTTCATTCGCATTCATACAAAACACAAGAGCTTCAATTGATAACTTCATCATAATAACTGAACTTCATTATATTTTACTGATTAAATATGCAATTAAAGTTTAATTTTAATAATTTGCACTGAGTTTCAGAAATATCATTTTGTTAATTTTAGCTTAAAATAATATTTGAGAGTTAGACTCACCAATATAAGATGCATTTTTTACTGTAACTCATTTTGTAGACTTATTATAAATCAATGGAACAGTTCTTTCTTAAACCTTTGCTTTCGCCGAATTTCGACGGGTTCCACCTCGTTTTAATAATGTCATTATTATATCAAAACATGTTAATTCAGGCTTGGCAGCCTTAATTTGAGTGCAATGAGGTTCCCGAAAGGATTGCATTCTCTAGAGCGATGAGCAAAAACAAGCGTATGTGTATCTGTCTTTTGTTAGGCCTTTTAGTCTGTACTGATGTTTCCAGGGGAGAAGGAGAATCGCTAAAGTGATGATTAAAGACATTTTAAAATGCTTATTGATTTATCAAATCTTTAACGTGGGTCATTTGTTTACAATAATAGCTATATTAAAAAATGATGTAACGATAATGTTATTAATATTATCGTCATCATTTTATTAAAACATGAAAATATTTATCAAAAGCTTTCAAACTTCTAGATTTTTTATTAATATGCTATCAATAATTTTTATTTTAAAATAATTTAATCAAAGCTTCAGTAGGAGGATTGTGTTTGAGTGAATTTTATTTTAACTTGGCACCAATTAAATACTACTTTTTTTAAAAACAGAACTTGGCTTTCTTTTTTACAGTTATGTTTGTCATAGATATAATTACTTTTTGTAAATATTACAGCCACTTTACTTAATGCTTATTAATATTTTTACAAGCGACTATTTTACTCACCAGACAATATTCAATTTAACTTAAATTTCCTACAACAAAATATTTGGCATACATTTTCATAAATTACACTTTAAATTCTGGACGAAAGGTTTTGAAAAAAATATCTTAAATGCACGGAGTTTAAATTAAAGCCGGTGATCTCGACAATGTAAGATTAATGGTTTTAAATGTGAATTTCGTCAAATTAATCAGTTACCGCCAAGTTGGCTTCATGTATGAAAGCTTATTTTCGTCTCCAAATTTGATGAAATATCGCCCAGTCTGGCGATATTACGCCAAATGGATCAAACGTTGATACTATTGTGGTAATTCTGCCATGAATATTTGTCAAAAATTACTCATTATAATGAAGCAGCCAAACCAGAATTGTTAGGGACACACATATATTTAGATTAGATACTGCTGTATTAAATGTATGTTTTGAAACGCAATATGATTCGACTTTTTTTTAACAACAATAATTATATTGGTTATATTTACACAAATCAAAATCTAAAAACATGTTTTCTTTGGTTTTTTTTTTTTACTTTTGGAAGGCCAGTGAAACAGTTCAGACGTATACACCTCGTACATCAAATACATTTTCATTAGAAAATTGTCGAAAACCAGCTCAGAATGGTTCATGAGATGTAATATTCGTCTGCCAGTGTTTATTTATACTAATACACTTTTTTATACAGCATATAACTTTGAAATTGAACATACGGTAATAAATAAATTCAAATTCGTGCACTAAAACTACAGCAAAGCAAAAATTGAAATCTTTAAAACCAACAATTTGAAATTTTGTAAATTTGAAATTTTTGTATTTGAAATTTGAAATTTGGTATCCAACAATTTGAAATTTTTTGTCACAATCGAATAATATTGAAATGATACTTGATAGTACCCTGCAAGCATTTCTTTTTATAGTCAGCGGCATTTTATAGTTTTACCTAATACATAGGTAATAATTTAATAAATAAGTACATTATATACCGCGGCAATCAATAAAGCACGTTTATATTCAGCGGCAATCGATAAAGTACATTTATATTCAGCGTCAATCGGTAGAGAATCTTTATACTGAACGGCAATTAATAGAGTATCAGTAATATTTCTAAATTGAAAGTCCGAGATGCTGCAAGGTTGTCCACAGCTAAGCTTCTTAGACTTAGTTTAGCCACATATCCATGATCAATATCCATTTGAGTCATAGAAATAACTCTCTTTCGTATACATTTTTAATTCTGGGATGAGATGAATTTCAACTGCAGATGTCTCGAAATAACAGAGTATTTCGATATATGTATTCTCAAAAGATGCTTTGTTTTTCCAGAATCTCTAAAAAGGTTAATATTATGTATCCTTATTAAAAAAGAAAATTTTCTGAAACTAGCCGAAAATAATAATAGCTGCGCTAGCCCGAATTCAAAATTTGGTGCTTTTTTGATAAATTAAAATCTCTCCTATTAGTCGTTGAGCCAGGAGTTTGTGTGGTTTCATCTCTGGAGACTAGATAAACTATATATTTTTGGATTTACCACAACAACAGCATTTCATTTATCCATGATACTTTCAAAATTAGGGTAGCTTTTGGGCGCCATATTGGAAAATGGCTGCCGTCATTGAGTTAAACGGTCGTGTGGTTTCACGTCAGCGGACATGGTAAATCACACATTTTTGGATTCATCAGAGCATCAGAATCTCATTTGTCCATGATACATTCAATACTAGGATAGTTTATGGACGCCATATTGGAAAATGGCCGCCGTTGTTGAGGGAGGGACTCTTGTGATTTCATGTAAACAGACTTGTTAAGCCATACTATTTTGGATTCACGACAACATCTGAGTGGCATTTATCATTGATATTTTCAAAATAAGAGTAGCTAATGAACGCCATATTGAAAAATGGATGCCACCGTTGAGCCAGAGGCTCGTGTGGTGTCATGTCAGATGACTTGTTAAATCGTACACATGCATTTTTTGGATTCACCACAATATCAGAATGATATTTATCCATATTTACAAAATCAAGGTAGTTTATGGGCACCATATTCGAAAATGGCCACCGTCGTTGATCCAGGGGGGGGGGGGCGTATTTTCATGTCAGTAGACTTTGTAAACCATACATTTTTGGATTAATCACATCAGCTACAACATGACATTTATCCATGATATTTTCAAAAACATGTAATCAATGGACGCCATAGTCGAAAATTCTTCCGATAAACGCAGTGACAGGAGAAATTTTCTTGATTTTATATGCTGTAAAATTAACAGGACGATTAAAGAGACAATAAGTAAAGACACGCAGAGGTCAAAAGCTACACAAAGACCTACAAAGTCAAAGACCTACCTCAATTAAAAGATATTTTTGATACCAGGGCAGAATTTCTTCACATGATTCGTGAAAGAACCACAATCAGTTTTTCAGAAAAATCTGCTCTACATCCATATCCGTCTTTGAGCAAGATCCAGAAAAAAAAACGAACGTGATATCTTATATTTACAGAACATGATTATAAATGAATAGACAAATAAAGACAGGCTAACAGAATCAACTGAAGCAATTGCAAATCCAGAAATTGTCGAAGACATGATTAAAGCTCATGAAATGACTGAAGAAATTTACCAAACTTTCAAAAGAGAATATCTGTCTGAAGACTCAAAGGCAGAAGGCTTTTTCAAACCTCCAATAAGCTAAAAATATTTTGTGACTTGAAAGGAAAGAGAATTTGAAGTTAAATAAATCAGAGTTTGTTGCCATGACAAAAGGAAATCTGTTTTCTCAGATGACGATCCTTGAAGAACGAAGAAATTTGGATAAAAGAACTGTCTTTTCCTGCCATCTAGGGCTCCTTCAATAATCCTTAGGAACACTTGATGGTTCAATGTGAAAAAATAAAACTGAAGGATGTTATGACAAAATTACGAGTGCTGAAAGAACGCAAATAATGGTGTTGTTAATATAAATGGCAGAATGTGCTTTATAGCTACCATGAAGCTACAATTATTTGCACAACTAGCAAAGAATCTTTTTTGAAATAATACGAGATTATATATCCTCTCAAAGGATAGATGTTGTATCTGATACATACAAGTAGTTATCAATAAAAAATAAATGAACGGAAAATATGAACTATTGGTGATGTTATAAAAGTTATATACTCTTGGACAAACAGTATGAAAATGGAAGCAAAATTTATCTGGTAAGTCGACAAGAAAAAACTTATGCATTTCATTTCTCAAGAATTGCAAAATGAACATTATTTAAATAGTTGAATACACAAGTGCTGTACGTTATCTACAGAGAAAAATATTATAAATTCAAGAAATAACTAGATGAAGATTCCACTAAATTGATTTTCTTCACAGAAGCGGTGGTACACAATTCATATTTTGAATACATCATGCTTTCCCTTGAAATCAGTCACTGTCAGTGCAATAAGTGCTTTTGCAGAAAAGGGAAAATGATGAATCAGAACACAAATTTCGGGGTGCTCTTAAGACGTTTTATACTGAAGCTGATTTATCAGAGGAAACAAGGAAACAGTTTGAATCGTAATTTTACCTCTCTATAGTGGAAAACAAAAATACTCAAGCATCAAGGAATTGCGCTATATTTTATATATTTTTTTGTAAAACAAAAAGTCTGGAGTCGCATTGTCTTTTGTCATGTAGTAATACACTCTAAGTAATAAGTAATGCAAGCCAATTACCACAGTCTTGTTCGGAAGAAGTGCCTACAGGCTGATCGTGATCTTCCATCCCCATATAAATGTGGTTGGATTTTTGGAACAGATACTGAGGGAAAGGGCTCTCTAGAGATCCAGTGGAATGGCAGTTCTCTTGCTCCTGCAGCTGCTTTTTAACTGGTGTCATATTTTTGTTCAAGAACACGTGCCACACTATTATGGGTGTGTTTATTTAATAACCTAATGTACAAGCATATGCATAACCTAGTACTGTTCTATGACGATTGAAGTTATTTGGATATAGGAATGTGAAACAATCATGATAGAAGTGCAGAAGACGAAGATTTCTGTTATTTATGAACCCGTTCGTGACCAGCATCTTTTACAAAAATTTAATTCAATTGACACCACTTTTTGTCACACAATTAAATTTAGTTTAGCAAACAAGAGAATGTCTTAATTAGATAAGGAAAATTATACCTTCTTAATGGTATCCAAAAAAAGCGATGGAAGCACATTTTGAAGTTGCCTATATGCATCCGTGGTCCCGAAAGTGTTAATTCTTAACAGACTAAGTACGATAGTTTCACCAGTACTACTTTTTTCTTGAATTGCTGTGTCTTATCCACATGAAAATAATATGCATTGAAATACAAAATAAGATTTCGATTTTCATCCATTGCAAATGTCTTTTGATCGGTTTATCCAGTTGAAAATGCTAATAATCATATTGAAATAAAATCTTAACCAATATATAATTTGTATAACGTTATAAGTTCAATAATATTTGTTCTCTGCATTTTTCCTTTAAATTTAATTATGTGGTAATGGTTAAAAAGAAAAAAAATCGTTTGTATCTATGTGCGATAGATGGCGCTCATTTTTTCAATATGCCGTCTTTAAGCTACCACAAACTTAATAGTATCACCATAAAATGAACTCCTTGGATCATTGTGAATCCAAAAAAGTATATATCACCAAGTCCCTAGAGATGAAACCAAAAACCCTAATTTTGACTTCTGGCTCAACGTCTATATTAAGCGTAACGTTAAAATAGAAATAGTCACTTACAAGTGAGTAGTTAATATTGGAGTAATAGATTTTTTCATAGGACATTTGTTTACAAACTGCTCGCCAGATGGAAGCACCACAAAAATATTAAGAAATGAAATAATTCTCTTCGCAACATTCGATGTGACGTCATACATTTTCTGAGGAACTTCTTCTCTAGAACAATATTTTCCCGCTCAAGATGATGTTCGGAAGCCAAATTGAAGCTCCGAAACAAATAATTTTTTTTTTAACTTTAAAGTAAAACTCATTTAAAACCTTTTTTTATGTTAATAAGTTTATAGCTGTTTTATGTAAATTTATCATAATCACGATCTACGTGTGTTCTTTCTCCTTGTGTTAATTAAAAGAAGATTGTCTGTGAATCCTGAAGTCTTCGTAGTTCTATTTTCAACACATACTTTATTGTAACAGCAATTTGTTAATTTTCCAGAAATATCGTCGTGCATTTAAATGGCTCCTTCCTGAAGAATAAACGAAATCCCCTCTAAGAAGATGACATGCAAGGTAGGAACTATTTAATATCTATCTTTACAAGTAATAAACTCTTGTAGTACTTTAAAACTCACGGCCTTTAGTTAGAAGTTTTTCACTTTTTTTTAATTCTTCAGTTGCGTAGTATAAGCAAACTTCTCACCAAGTTGAACTCTGTAGATGCAATAGATATATGAGATCTTTTTTATGAGTGAGTGAGTCAACGAAAAAAAAAATCTCGACTATCACACATTTTTCAAATATAATTTTTTCGGAAAGTAATTATGCGTTATACTATTTTTTTAAAACAATCAAACTGATTGGCAAAGTGAACTTTACAAATCAGTTTGATTGTGTTGAAATAATAGTATTTCTATACATCCATAATTTATAGGAAGTCCCTTTACAAGCGATTTATTCTGTTGAGTTGCCTAAATGACTGACTAGATGTTATTACCATTAAGGTTATCTGAGCCAGAAGATGACCATTGGTTGTCGACTCAGTTAGCTTAAACAATAAAGCATTGGCGTCGTAAGCCAAAGATCTCGCTTCGATTCCGTGCTGAGCAATTTTTCATTCAATTGAAAGTATTTAATTATGCTTTATTTATAAAATTTTGCATTCTAGTTAATTAGGGGGGGGGGCGTACTACGTGCTACTTCAAACGTGTACGAAAGTCAAATAGATTTTCAGTAATATAGTGTCGAAATTTGGCAAAAACAGATCAAAATGAATCGTGTAATATAACACCACCATTATATCGGAAGAATATGGCTGATACACTGCCGTGTATCTAGATTAAGTCCAATGAAAAATTGTTGGTTGAAAATGTTGTTAATCAGATTAACTCGATTATGAAGCAATATCCCCTTTTAAAAGATTTTTACTGGACAAATTATGATACGATTTATTAATTAAATAATTTTTAGAAAATGGTTTTAGTATATGTTATATAATTCTCGGTAATCTAATTATAAAGCTGGCGTACAGTTTTAATATATTGTGCTAACATTTTCCTTTTTGTTATTGTGGGCGTGAAAAGCAATTAGCGTTTGGGAGAAGCTTTAACGGTACATTCAATTTCCGATTAATACTTGACGTCAAACGTGGTTGTGAAAAGCTAATAATGTCAAAAATATTGCTAATAATAAATATTATTTAATTATTATAATATTTCATAGATCAAATGAAAATCTTCCTACGATGACAGTCATAGTTATAATTCTCTAATTGATCTTAAAATCATAACTATAAGGAAGTTGATGTCATTTGTAATGTATAGATTCAATTCATCAATGAGGAAACATCAAAAACTGGGTCTGAAAACAAGCGTTGTATTTTATCGAATGTGATTGGCATATAATTAACTTTATTAAAAGTTAGGTTGATTCTGTGTTTTTAAAATAACCTCTGGGTCATTCCATGTCAAGTCAACCAATTTTTCCCTCATTTGTAACCCGACCCACAGGGATTTGGATGAAACTTTGTGTGCACATTAATTATATCATGAAATGATTCCATCAGAAATTTTTCCTTCCCAGACCTCATAGTTTGTGAGATATGGGGGGTCCAATTCTTAGGTTTTTCTCAAATCGCACATTTCTGAGTCTGTATTCTGAGATTGCAGTTCCATCTTCAAAAAATTGTTTCTATCGATCTAAAACATGAATCATCCTAAAAATATCACTGTAAGAAGATAAAAAGATACAGATTTTAATAAAAAATATTTAAAAAGATTATTTGTAATATTTAGGATAAAAAAAAGTCAGCCAAAGTTGAGAGTTATGGTTATTTTTCCAAATTTTTGTGACTTCACGAAAAAGACTGTACACAAAAAGGCAAATTAAATTTCCCATTTCTTTTTGTTTTAAATAAAAGTTTACACTTTGGGCTTTCTATCTATGAAATAAAAATGATGTGTTTCGCATGGCTTATGCAAAAATTTTGGGTACTTTCCAATTAGCGGGATAAGTGCTTTATTTTTACATATTACATATGCACACAAAAAAGCATATGAAATTTCCAATTCCTTTTTGTTTTAAATAAAAGTTTACACTTTGGGCTTTCTATCTATGAAATAAAAATGATGTCTTTCACATGGCTTATGCAAAAATTTTGGGTACTTTCCAATTAGCCGGACGCGTGTTTTATTTTTACATATGTACATATGTATAGATCTATATAAATACAGATATATTATACATGTACATATGTATGTACATATACAGTATATTGATATATATATGTATAACACTGGTGCCCGTATAACCGAAAAGTACCAAATTTTGCCTTGTTTTGAGAATCTGCACCAATTAAGAGGAAAAAAATCTGACTAAGTTTAGCTGTGGTACTTAAATAATTACTGGAATTTCTATGAGTTATTGAATTTAATGTTACTTGATGCATGTTTTTTTTTTATTCTCAAAGTAAAGTTTAGGCTCTGTTTTTTCTGATTTAAAAAAAAAAATCTGACTGTAATATGTTTCCCCATTAAATTTAGTGAATGGTCCATATATATTTCATTTCGGTATTTAATAATGGGCATTTTTTGATAATCTAAAGAATCTCTTACTTTTATTTTCAATAATTAAACTCAAAACAGATTTTTTTTGTACAGTATAAAATAGAAAATTTTTTCTCCTCACATTTCCATTCTTTCTTTCGAATGCTTATATATTAATTATTTGTGTTTAAAAAATGTTCAAAACCTTGTATTTCCTTTCCTTGGTTAATTTTAATCAGTTTAAATATTTATATTAGCAAGTTTAAATACACAAATATTTAACAGAACTTAAATTTGTTTCTATAGTCGTAAAGATTTAATTGCACCTGCCTTGTATAAACACCTTCTGATAAAGGCAGGGTAATGTTCGTTAATATGAAAGCAGATGTTTTGAAATCAAGTTAATCAAATTATTGTCATTCTGTTGTTTCTTATCATAGAAGAATGATTTAACTTTTACTGTGCTACTAAAAATACATTCTGATTGTTACATATTTTGTAGTTTGTGATATGTATAAATATTTTTTTGTTTTATTGTTGTAATATGGAGCCTGATATTAAACCTTCTACTAGTCTTCAGGCTTGCAGTATTGTAATATTAAATGGTTTAGAATGTCACAAAACTAGCTATACAAATAACAGAGAAATAGACTACATTGATAATCTCTGTGATTCAGAAAAAGAACTTTTATTAGTTAGGACTATTGCATTTATAAAACAAAAATTAAGTGAAAACCGTTTGATTAATATATGTGAGCATCACAGAATTTCACTTTTAATGAAATATGAATTATATAAATGTGGAGAACCATTTAAGCGGCATAAAAAGCAAGTGAAAAAAAGCAATTAGGGCAATTAATAGAGATTTATATAGGGCCGAAAAAGTAAACCAAAATTGAAAGTTATGATTTTTTTTCCGAAATTTTGTGAGTTTATGAAATAGTCTCTACACAAAAAGGCAAATGAAATTTCCAGTTTGTTTCTGTATCCAATAACATTAAATTCAGTAACTCATAGAAACTCCAGTAATTATTTAAGTACCACAGCTAAACTTAGTCAGATTTTTCCCCCCCTTACTTGGTGCAGATTTTCAAAACGAGGCAAAATATGGTACTTTTCGGTTAGACGGGCACCAGTGTTATACATATATATATATCAATATACTGTATATATATATACATATGCACATGTATAATACATCTGTATTTATATAGATCTATACATATGTACATATGTAAAAATAAAACACGCATCCGGCTAATTGGAAAGTACCCAAAATTTTTGCATAAGCCATGCGAAAGACATCATTTTTATTTCATAGATAGAAAGCCCAAAGTGTAAACTTTTATTTAAAACAAAAAGAAATGGGAAATTTCATTTGCTTTTTTGTGGGCATATGTAATATATAAAAATAAAGCACTCATCCAGCTAATTGGAAAGTACCCAAAATTTTTGCATAAGCCATGCGAAACACATCATTTTTATTTCATAGATAGAAAGCCCAAAGTGTAAGCTTTTATTTAAAACAAAAAGAAATTGGAAATTTAATTTGCCTTTTTGTGTACAGCCTTTTTTGTGAAGTCACAAAAATTTGGAAAAATAACCATAACTCTCAACTTTGGCTAATTTTTTTTATCCTAAATATTGCAAGCAAATTTTTTAAATATTTTTTTATTAAAATCTGCATCTATTTATATTCTTACAGTGAAATTTTTGAGATGATTCATGTTTTAGATCCAGAGAGACAATTTTTTGAAGATGGAACTGCAATCTCAAAATACAGATTCAGAAATGTGCGATTTGAGAAAATCCCAAGAATTGGACCCCCCATATCTCACAAACTATGAGGTCTAGGAAGGAAATATTTCTGATGGAATCATTTCATGATAGAATTAGTGTGTACACAAAGTTTCATCAAAATCCCTGTGGGTCGGGTTACAAGGTCTGGTTGAATTGACATGGAATGACCCCTCTGTCATAATTTGGTCTTAAGTCATCGTCGTAGATTGAACCATTTAAAAAAAATTATATTCACCATTGTAATAATTTTCATACACTTGAAATCGCATTGTAGCAACTATTGTTTATGTGTAAAGCCCACTTTGAATGTAAATCCAGTTAGAAAGATTAGCGTTAAAAAAAAAAAAAATAATTGAAAAGCAGTAAGCCGAAAGTAAGCGCAAGTTCGTATGCGTTCCTTCCAATCTGGCTACGAAAATGAACACTATTGATTACACAAATGATATTTATTGTAAACACTTTTTATTAAATTTAAATCTTTTTTATATATTGAATAAAATAAACTTAAAAAAAATGTAACAGAGGGGACAAATGAAAATTGTAAATAACATTATTTTAAAGAAATAAGAAGAAAGTCGTATATGAAGATTATTACTGTAAAACTATGATTAGGAACCATTTAACTTACTATATAGATGGAAAAATATATAAAATCACCATATTTTTAATAAATAGTTGATCTTTTAAAAAGTCACATTTTTAACATTATAATTCAAAATCATTAAATACCCATTATTTATCATAAAGTTTAAATAAACCATGCATAATTTTCAAAAATGAATATTAAATCCATTAACTGCAATAAATTGCCTTTAAAATGACACCAAATACTTGAAGATAACATGAAGTTGAAAAATTCATTACTGGTTTCAGTTGGCATGGAATTCGTTTTATGTGTAAAGCCCACTTTGAATGTGAATCCATTTAGAAAGATTAGCGTTAAAATAATAATAATAATAATAATTGAAGAGCAGTAAGCCGAAAGTAAGCGCAAGTTCGTATGCGTTCCTTCCAATCTGGCAACAAAATTAACACTATTTCTCTCAATAACTAGACAATTTCAAGATAGCTTAGATCATTAGTGGGTTTTCTAACAACCATTAATGGTTGTCATTCTGAGGTCCGTAAGCAAATTTGTAATTAAGGATTGTGCGTGACTTCATTTTCTTCCTTATTTTATTATTATTTTATTTATTTATTTATTTATTTATTTATTTTTGTAGAGAAAGAAAAGCGATGGTAAACATCGGGACCTGCGACTGGGAAGTGAGAAAAGAGGGGAAAGGATTGAAGGGAGGAAGAAAATATAATCATTTTTTTTTTGTTTTTTGTTTTAATGATATATATATATACATGTATATTAATTTTAAAACTGTTGTGTAGAATGGGGAAATCAATGATGTACATGCTGGATTCTCCTAGGGATCGATCAGGGGAAGGGAAGGGTAGGAAAAATAGAGAGGAAAGGAGATAGAAAGTGCGAAAAAAAATCCACCTTTGTTCAAGTTTTTTGTTGTTGTTTGTACACTTGAAAACTTTATATAGAAATAAAATTGATGGTAGACATCTGAGGCTTAAAATAGGGGGAGAGAGGCGATAATAAGGCGAATAAGGATCGTGGGGCTGTTGTTAACTTATATTTTCAGATACATTTTTTGAAATTTACATTAGAATGTGAAAGGCAAAGAACGACTACATGGTGAAAGAATTTTTTGTCATATTTTATTTCTATAATACCTTCTACAGTTGCAACTTTCATTTTTTTACCATTGTTTTAGACAATTTTAATTTTCTTTGTGAAAATGAATCCCAGAAATTCTTTGTTCCATAAATAATACATTCATTAATAAATTTTTGGTGTTCATGTAAACCAATGTCAGGTATTCTAGACATATTACGTTTCAGATCAAATGGTGCAACAGTCACTGTGGTGAAATTAAACTGTTCTTTCCTATCATAAGTAAAAGGATTAGCATGATTTTATAGACATTTTATTATATTCAATAAATTTTTCTTATAACGAGCTTATACAGCACGTGTTGCTTCATGGTGATCTACAGTTTCTTTCGATATACTTGGGTCGATACCTAGAGAATAAATTATTACTATCTCTAGACTCGTTAGAAAAAAGTTCTTTAGCGTCTTCATATTTTGGATTATTTTTAAAAACCATAAATACTTTGCTTCTGAAGGCATTAAGAAATTTTATAAGAACATGGAAAGTAGTGAATTTTACATTATTTTCGTCCGGATTTTCCCTTTAATAAATGATGTACAGTTGCATCATCAAATATTCTGCTTTCGACATACACATCGGGAATGCCAGTAAATTCCATATATTTTCCCATAGTTCTAAGTGCGACCATTATAAGATGCAAGTCTGATTGAGTTATCAACGAATTTTGGTTTAAAAATATCTTTTATAGTTTTTAAGTGACTTGAATAACCCAAGGTCTACAGTTATTACTCCCTTTTCCCCAAGACCCACACCATTTTCATGGATTATTTCTAGCTGTTTTAATAACAGAATACAAGATGGAAGTATCTCTACACTGTAAAAAAAAATCTGTAAAGGTACTAAACATTTTCTAGGAAACTGGGATTCCAAAAATTTTTCATGTAACGGTAACAGGAAAAACCCATGTAACTGATTCTGAAACATGAATTTTTGCTGTTACCGTTACATAAAAAGTTCTTGGAATCCCAGTTTCCTAGAAAATGTTTAGTACCTTTGCAGATTTTTTTTTACAGTGTAGGTGAATCTAGGTGCGTTGACATGACAGATACATTTGATTTGTTCTTTCTTAGACAAATAAACGAATTATGAGCAGCCCCATCTTAATAAAAATTGATTAGATTTATCATTTTGACTTAAATAAATGATTACAGCTATCATCTATACAAAATCCTCCAAAGTTAAATTTGAAAGTTACAGTGTCCTTTATGAAGATAGAATATCAATACTCAATGTTGGACTTAAATGTTTAATACCATTGAGAAGGTAAGTTACTATTGTTGAAAGTATACATGTAAAAGAGAAGCGAACATTCTAGGGCTGTAAATTTTGTCTGAGATGTCAACAATTTCTCCATGAGAAATGAGTTTGAGATCTTCGGCTACATCGGCTTCTTCAATAATTTTGTAAATAACTACTACACTGTAAATCTTCAAAGTACACTTGTAAATCTTCAAAGGTACTAAACTTTTTCTTGGAAACTGGGATTCCAAGAACTTTTCCTGTAACGGTAACAGCAAAAATTCAAGTTTCAGAATCGATTACATGAATTTTTTCTGTTATCGTTACATGAAAAGTTCTTGGAATCCCAGTTTCCTAGAAAATGTTTATTACCTTCACAGATTTTTTTTTACAGTGATAAATAGAAAACATACACGTGAATTTCCAGTACAAATTTTCACTGGATAATCCGTTTATCAGTTGATTCGTAGCCCTGATCTTGTGAATTTTATTTATTCACCAGACCTCTCTGTACACTATTCTCGTATCTGGGAAATATTACGTTTTTCGGGTCTGTTGTACTATTAATAGCACATGTATTTTTCTCGAATATTATTTTGCTTTAACAGTTACTTAGTAACTTTCTACAAATATAAATGATAGCATAAGGCTGTGCCTTTCTTATTATGACATCATTTGTATTTTGACATTTAATAATAATAATAGTAATAACAACAAATGTTTTCTTAAATCTCTTTTCACCATTAGCGATTCATGTATTTTATGCATATATTTATGCATACTACAACAAGGTCCGATTTCCTATTAAAGAATCAGTTTTTTTAGAAGATATGTGAATTTCTTATGTAGATTATATTTTTAAGTGTATTTTGCTATAGCCATCAGCTTAACATTCATATAATGACGAACTAACTGAATTCAAATCTGTAATTTTTTTTCATGTTGAACAAAGCTATATTGTATTTATATTCTTTATTTAAATACTTCTCTATTTTAATATTTGTCACTAAAAATGAGGTACTTTAAATTGATAAATACACATAAATTTTTATAAAACAAATTATTCTTTCGCATGCTTTTCCAAAATCTTTCATTTTGTTCTATTGTTCAGAAATCTTTTGCACTTGAACGTACATATTATTGATAAAGTGGTGTTAAATCTATGATGAATGTTAGGGTGGGCCGAAAAAAACTTTTTTTCGATTTTCGATTATGGCGGGTGCGGAAAAGTGGCCACTGGTGGCACTCAGTTCATACAAAAAATTTGAGATTTTTTGGACATTTCCTTACCCTGCCGCAAACGGCTTGAAATTTTGCAAAAATGTTCATTTTTGAGCTTTTTTCAAAAAAAATTAAAAAATGTTAAATTAAATTTATTTTGGTTGTATTTACTTGAAAAGGCATATTTAATGTACCAAAAGTTTAAATAAGATCTGATCATGCATTATTTCATATCTTTGTGTATTATATCTTAGGCTATTTTTATAGCTTTTTCGCGTATGATAAGCAAAAGTTGTATTTGTTTGAATCGATCGTTAGTTTCTATATTATTTATGTCCCTTGGTCTTCTTTATATTTTTTCTATGTGTCAAACGTCATATATTTAGGGAAAAGACAGCAGTATACTTCAAAAACAAATCTGGAAGGTGAGAAAGTGGTGAAGCAGCACTCTAAGCGAACGCAATGAATCGGCGTAATACTCAGGGAGTGAAGGACGAAATAGTTGAGAGCCAAAATGCGATAAAGGATTCTTATTATTTATCCTTGCTCATTTACCTGCGACATTTGTTCAGTGTTAACGTGAAACCCTTTTGTAGTGATTATACAGTGCTTTTTGGGTCGTTTAATGTGCCATTATAGTGTTTTGTGCGTTTTATTACGACGAGCTTAGAAATGGTTAGTATAAAGGGCCGTGACAATGCAAAGACACGCGATACCGTGAAAAGTAACTTTTTAGGGGCATCATGTATATTGAAAGAATTGCATATTGCCAACTTATGCTGATAATCATGCGCCACTACTACTGGTTGCTTCACCATGTAGCAGTTGTGACAGCAGAGGATACGAATCTCGTCATCGATAAAAACAAAATCAGAAGAGAGAAATAGAAACTTGGAAAGAAGATACAAGCAGAAGTTATTGAAAGAAGGAAAATTAAAAGCATATTTTTTGATGGTAGAAATGACAAAAGTATATTAAGAGGAAGAAAAATAACAAGCGGCACCGTCGAGAGAAAGGCGAGGAACACATCACCGTGTTGTTTGAACCTGGTTAAGAATACTCGGGCCACTTGATACCTCGTTCCGTTACCTTGGTACCTCGTCAGTTCAGAAAAGTCTAACTTGTGGTGACTTGGAAGATTGTATAACGATTTTGCTATTTCTTTTCCGTGACCGGAACGCAGTGATGTGTTCCTCGCCTTTCTCTTGACGGTGCCGCTTGTTATTTTTCTTCCTCTTAATATACTTTTATCCTTTCTACCATCAAAAATTATGCTTTTAATTTTCCTTCTTTGAATAACTTCTTCTGCCTGTATCTTCTTTCCAAGTTTCTATTTCTCTCTTCTGACTTTGTTTTTATCGATGACGAGATTCGTATCCTCTGCTGTCACAACTTCTACATGGTGAAGCAACCAGTAGTAGTGGCGCATGATTATCAGCATAAGTTGGCAATATGCAATTCTTTCAATATGCATGACGCCCCCAAAAAGTTACTTTTCACGCTATTGCGTGTCTTTGCATTGTCATAGCTCTTTATACTAGCCGTTTCTAAACTCGCTGTAATAAAACGCACAAAACACTATAATGGCACATTAAACGACCCAAAAAGCACTGTATAATCACTACAAAAGGGTTTCACGTTAACACTGAACAAATGTCGCAGGTAACTGAGCAAGGATAAATAATAAGAATCCTTTATCGCATTTTGGCTCTCAACTATTTCGTCCTTCACTCCCTGAGTATTACGCCGATTCATTGCGTTCGCTTAGAGTGCTCCTTCACCACTTTCTCACCTTCCAGATTTGTTTTTGAAGTATACTGCTGTCTTTTTCCTAAATATATGACGTTTGACACATAGAAAAAATATAAAGAAGACCAAGGGACATAAATAATATAGAAACTAACGATCGATTCAAACAAATACAACTTTTGCTTATCATACGCGAAAAAGCTATAAAAATAGCCTAATTTATAATACACATAGATATTAAATAATGCATGATTAGATATTATTTAAACATTTGATACATTAAATATGCCTTTTCAAGTAAATACAACCAAAATAAATTTAATTTAACTTTTTAAAATTTTTTTCGAAAAAAGTTAAAAAATGAACATTTTTGCAAAACTTCAAGCCGTTTGCGGCAGGGTAAGGAAATGTCCAAAAAATCTCAAATTTTTTGTATGAACTGAGTGCCACCAGTGGCCACTTTTCCGCACCCGCCATAATCGAAAATCAAAAAAAAGTTTTTTTCGGCCCACCCTAATGAATGTATTAATTAAGCTTTTTTCATTAGAGTTAGGAAAACAGTAGCCCAATGTATTTTTCTAGTACTGTCTTGCACAAGAGTGTCTTGCACTCGGATTATAATTGCAACTGGATATATTCCATTATTCCATCATTTTAAATTAATAATTCAGTTACAACTATATATGTATTTGAGGTTAAATTCCGCTGTTTATTATAAAAATTTGTTTTACGCTTAGTTAATTTTCAAGAAATGATTACGCTTAATTAATTTTAGTATTGAGAAAATCATTCTTCGTTATATTCTCTTTGAAATATTTATAGTTAAACATTTATTTTTCCATTTAATTTAAATTCTACGATTACTCACATAAAATTTGTCTTAACTTCGGTTTTTCGATTTCATTTGTTCAAATCAAAAAATTATTTGCACTTCAAGATGGATAAATGGTTGAAAACTGGATTTTTAAAACAACAACGTGAAAACTATAAAGACTTTCCTTTCCATTCCAACAAAATATTTTGCCATTAAGTACTAGTATTTCCTTACCAGGTTCGAAAAATGCACGTCCTTCAACGCAGGCACTTGACACCGCTATACCATAGAAAAGTAGGATACCGAGAAAGCAAAATCCATGCGTACGGAAAATCAATTCTAATTTAAAGTATGGTTTCACATACACCGGAAAAGAAATTGCACCTATTCCAATGTGTGACATTTGTCATGAGATACTATCTAATCACTAATTGAAACTATCTCTTTTTGCAAGACATTTTTATCGAAACATGAGTATTGAAAGTGTAAGCCCGTGAAGTTTTTCAAAAGAAATCAAGAAAGCAATTTCAAAGAGAATGAAATTTTTTTACATACATCTTATAAAGTAAGCTTAAAAATGGCCTAAGAAAGAAAATCGCGCATTATTGGAGAAACTTAATTGTTGCTAGCTGCTGAAGACGTAGTTAATACGGTTTTGAAAGGAAAAGCAGCTAAAGAAATTTCTTCAATTCATTTGTCTAATAGCACTGTATCATGCAGCATTGAAGAAATGACATCAGATGTAAAAAAGCAGTTAATAGAAAAACTTGGATTTAGTAAGTATTACTCCATTTAGTTGGATGAGAACAAAGATAATACTAACATGGCTCATCTTCTCGTGTTCGTAATTTGATTAGGTGAGAACTAAGTGAAAGAGGATTTTTTATTTTCTGAAACCTTAAGCAATCGAACTACTGTTAAAGATATTTTTGAAATATTAAATTTATTTATGAAATTGAATGGCATAGACTAGAAAAAGTGCATCGGTATCGCTTCAGATGGTGCATGTAGAATGACAGGTAAGCGTAGTGGTGTCTTTGCAAAAGTTAAAGAAGTTGTCCCATCAAAATTTGTTCATTGCAGCAATCATCGTGAAGCTCTTGCCTAAAAAATGAATGCCAGTTTGAAGACAATACTAAACGAAAGAGGTTAATTTATCTAAACCAAGAGCAATGAGTTCAAGATTATTTACTATTTTATGCACAGAAATGGGGAGTGCACACAACAAACTGTTGTTGCACATTGAAGTGCGATGGCTCTAGCAAGGTAATGTTTTAACTCGTCTATTTGAACTTCGTTCAGAAGTTTAAATATGCCTCAGCAATACTTCGTCAGATTTAGTTTCATGGACAAACTGTGGCTTTGGAAGATGTATTTTGCCTTCTAAATGAACTAAACAAAAGATTTCAAGGATTCCACACAATATTTTACAGTGCAAAACACAAACAATAGCACTTATAAAAAAAAAAAGATTCCCATCACCATCAATAATTTAAAAATAGAAGCCTTACCATTCTTTCCTACATTACAAAGCTTCATTGCTCAAAAGAAAGTTGTCAAAATATCTTCTGAATTGGCAAGATGCATAAATGATCACTGTGAAAGTCTGATAAAAGATTTTGAAGAATACTTTCCTTAAAATTTAACATTAAGCTTTGACTAAGGAATCCGTTTCTCATCGGAGATATCTTGCCACTGATTCTCTCGAAAGAGGAGAAAAAAAAACTCATTCAGCTCTCCTGTGATGATCCTCATTCAAATCCACATTCAAAAGTACGAATTTAATGGAATTTTGGTTAACGGGAAAAAATATTCACTATTATCTGATAAAGCTGTTAAATTTCTGTTTGTTTTTTGCAATACATATCTTCGTGAATCTGCTTTATCTTCACATTTTTATTTTATAAACAAATATAGGTATAGATTAAAGATCGAAATTGACATTGAACCACACATGAGTGTGTGTGACCAAAACAGGAAAAATATAGTTTTTTCTTCTTTCTTTCAGTGTTTTCTCTTTCTTCTTCTCAGTCGCGGGCCCGACATGTCCACCATTGCTTTTTTCATTCTATAAAACAGTTTTAAACATTAATACATCTCAGTATATGTATATTATTGAAACAGAAATTTTTTTTTCTTCCTTCCTTCCTTCAAACCTTTCCCCTATCCTTCCCCAGTCACGATTTCAGCACGACTACCATTATTTATCTTAATCTATAAAGTAGTTTAAAATATTAATCTATGTATTTTACTGAGAAAAAAAATTTCCCCCTTTTAGCCTTTTCTGCCTTTAAAATCATGCCATTTTCAAAAGAAAAAAAAAAAACATGCATTTTTATTAATGAAACGAATGCAAAGGGCGTTTCCAAATTAAGTTTTGTCATTTTGTTTCACACAAAAACTTTATTGTCAAAAAGAAATACGCAATTTAATCATAAACTATATTTTTTGGATATAGTAGCCCCCGATTTTGAGACATTTAACGTAGTATCCAAATAAAAACTCTGTGCCCTGCGCTGCAAGGAGTTTTCGCACAGCCTGCTCCTTTGTATGTTCTGGAAATGATACCCAAAATAAATGAATAAATCACATCTTGCATTCGACTAAAGAGACCACAGTTCGTGATTGAAGATGTGCTCTTGGACGACATCGCAAAACCACAGAAATAAGGCTCATACAAGAACATATTCGTGGTTTCGGATAAAAAAGACTGGATACCCAGCCTACGGCCCTGACCTGGCCCGTGACTTCCAAAACAATGCTGAAGTGGAGCAGGCTGTGCGACAATTACTTGCATAGCAGGGCACCAAGTTTTACGAGAGTGGTTTCTACAAACTAATTACACGCTACGGCAAATGTCTCAGTGTCGATGGTGATTATATCGAAAAATAGTGAAAGTATATAGTTAATGATGATACAAAGATTTTAGCAATAAAGTTTCCGCATAGAAAAAATGCCGATATGTATTTTCAGAACGTCCTTTGTATTCTGCAAAATTCGCATCATAACGACATCATTATCAGAGCACTTCTGCCCGCTGGTACTGATAGTAAAGCATATTATTAATGAAAAACTCTTACCAAAAAAAAAAAAAAAAAAAATCTTAAATATAAGATAAAAATAAATTCATTACAGTGCAAAATTATTTTTGCTCTACATTTTTTAAACAATATTTAATATAGGAAATTAAAGTTAGATTATTTTTCAAGCAAGTGGGGCTGTCAGTAACAAACAGTTTTATACATTTGAATGACAGAAATATATTGAAAACAGAAGACCATTTCCCCAGGATAAACAAGTAGTGTCTCTTGACGTATTTATCTGTCTACAGATCCTATTATCGAGTAATCTTGTATAGAAAAGCAATGAAGAAGAAATGGTGTAATATAAACAAAGAACGCAAATAGGAAATTAAATAATATGCAAAGAATTCAATGTCGCATAAACAACATTTAGTGTGGCATTAAGTAACAGACACAAGGACGGTATTTCAATAATTATATAAAAACAAAAATGGATTAATAGTTGTTGTGACCCTGCACAATAACTATTATTACTAATCAAATATCTGTATTTTTTAGCTTTTATGTTAAATGATATTATAATGCGAGCAAAAATTGTGTGTGTGTAAATTTTATCGCAAAAACGGCTCTAACGATTTTCGCAAAAATTTGGATTTTACCATTTTCGGCACGAGAAGACCATTGGGCTAGGTCACATGTTCGAGAAAATTCGATTATTGGGTCATATTGGGTCACGAACAAAGTTATTTATATCTAGAGAACGACTGGATCGATTTTAAGGAAATTTTGTATCCAATCGTTTTTTGGCACGAGAAAACTATTGGGCTGGGTCACATGTACGAAAAATTTCTATTAGTGGGTCATTTTTGGATCATTATGGGTCAAGCCATTTTTATCTAAAAAACGGCTCTATCGTTTTGGATTACAAGAAGACCATTGGGTTAGGTAACATATTCGAGAAAATTCGGTTAGTGGGTCATTTTTGGGGTCATTGTGGGTCATGCTATTTTTCTCTAAAGATTTTCTCACGCAATATTGACTAAAAGTAGGATTCTGTGGTTTTCGGGTACGAGAAAAACATTGGGCTAGGTTACATGTTCGAGAAAAAATTTTAATGGTTCATATTGGGTAAAATGGTCTGGGTCAAACTATTTATATTTAAAGAACGGCGTGATCGATTATAACGAAATTTTGTATGTAACAGTTTTGCGACATGAGAAAACTAATGGGCTAAATCACATGTGTGAGAGATTTCGACTATAAGGGTCATTTGTGGGTCATGATGGGTCATAATACACTATATTGCCATTGATTATGGGACACTTGCGATTTAAGACATTTTACTAAATATCTAGAAAAATACATGAGGAATCATCTCGAAACTCTTAGTGTATAAATATAATAGTATAAGTCATACATGTCCGTGAAGATTTTTTCCCTAAACTCCAAAAGGGACCGTCAACAAATTATAAAAGAATGAATATCTTTTGAATAACCCTGTCAAAACTAATGTAGCAAAAGCGCTCAAACTCTAGATTGTGATTGAATGCCTTATTTTAATAAGCCTTGTTCATTTTTATGCAAATAGCATGCATACTCGCAGAGTAATTAAGGTTTTTATAAAAATGATCCCAAATTTTTCCAAGTTTTTTCCTTATAATTTTCAGAGTTCTTAATGTAAAATATTATTTTTTTCAGAAAATATGACAAACAACATTGCACACAATACCCTGTAATCAGAATTAAAAAATAATGAAAATTGCATAAAAAATGAGTTGGTTTACTAAATAATTTTTTACTGCGCATGCGTCAAAGATATATAAATTTCATTTGCATATTATGTTAGCTAAATGTATAGAGCAACTTTTGTGACAGTCACAAAATCATAACTTGAAAATTCTGACAATAATCGTCAATTGAATAAGTCGAAAATCCGTTATTTTCAAAATGAAGCAAAAACAAGAGGGGTTGTATCCATATATTCATTGATTAGTGTCAATATAGAATACACAATATGGGATGTACTACTGCATTTGGATAAAATCCCTCATTTTTTTGCTTCATTTTAAAAACAACGGATTTTGTCCTTTTCTATAGACGATTACTTTCAGAATTTTCAGGCTATGATTTTGAGACTTTTACAAAAGTTGCTCTATACATTTAGCTAACATAATATGCAAATGAAATTTTGATATCTTTGACGCATGCGCAGTAACACATTATATAGTAAACCTACTCATTTTTCATACAATTTTTATTATTTTTTAATTCTGATTACAGGGTACTGTGTGCAATGTTGTTTGTCATATTTTCTGAAAAAAATATTATTTTATATTAAGAACTCTGAAAATTATAATGGAAAAACTTGGAAAAATTTGGGACCATTTTTATAAAAACCTTAATTACTCTGCGAGTGTGCATGCTATTTGCATAAAAATGAACACAGTGTATTACAATAAGGCATTCAATCATAATCTAGAGTTTGAGCGCTTTTGCTACATTAGTTTTGACGGGGTTATTCAAAAGATATTCATTCTTTTTTAATTTGTTGACGGTCCCCTATGGCGTTTCGGTAAAAAATCTTCACGGAGATGTATGACGTATACTATTATATTTATACACTAAGAGTTTCGAGATGATTCCTCATGTATTTTTCTAGATATTTAGTAAAATGTCTAAAATCGCAAGTGTCCCATAATCAATGGCAATATAGTGTTAAAACATGTTAAAGTGTGTTAAACATGTTAAGCTACAACTAAAGAACAGGTGGATCGATTTTAACTAAATTTTGTATATAAAATTTTTTTTGGCACGAAAAAACCATCGGGCTAGGTCCCACGTTCGAGAATTTTCGATTAAGGGGTCATAAAGGGTCTGGGTCAAGCTATTTGTATTTAAAGAACGGCTGGATCGATTGTAACGAAATTTTGTATGTAACATTTTTTCAGACACGAGAAAACTAATGGGCTAACATGCGCTAGGTTACATGTTGGAGAAAAAATTTTAATGGGTCATATTTGGTCATTAAGGGTCTGGGTCAAGATATTTATATTTAAAGAACGACGTGATCGATTTTAACGAAATTTTGTATGTAACAGTTTTTTGACATGAGAAAACTAATGGACTCACATGTTTGAGAGATTTCGACTATAAGGGTCATTTGTGAGTCATGTTGGGTCATAATGGATCATGTCAAGCTATATCTAAATAACAGGTGGATCGATTTTAACGAAATTTTGTATATAAAATTTTTTTGGCACGAGAAAATCGTTGGGCTAGGTTACACGTTCGAGAAATTTCGATTAATGGGTCATGAAGGGTCATAAAGAATCTGGGTCAAGCTATTTATATTTAAAGAACGGCTGGATCGTTTTTAGCGAAATTTTGTATGTAACAATTTTTAGACACGAGAAAAACTAATGGGCTGAATCACATGTTCGAGAGATTTCGATTATAAGGGTCATTTGTGAGTCATTGATGGGTCAAGCTAATTTTATGTAGAAAATGGCTCTCACCATTTTGACTATATTTTGTATTATGATATTTTCGGGAAAGAGAAAACCATTGGACCAGGACACATGCTTGCGAAAATTCGATTAATGGGTCATTTTGGGTCATAATGGGTTAGGGTTATTCTAATTATATGTAACAACGATTCAATCAATTTTACCGAAATTTTGTAACGAAACGTCTTTTGTGACGAGAAGACTAGGGCAGAGTCGCAAGTTAAACAAAATTATATTAGTGGGCCATTTCGGCTTCATTGCCGAATGCTGTCAAGCTAATTTTATCTAAAAAATGGCTTAAACGATTTTGATTCAATTTTATATTCTACTGTTTTTGATTACCTGAAGACCATTGGACTAAGTCACACGTTTAATCAAATTTGAATAGTGGATCATTTTGGGTAATACGGGTCAGGGTCATGAGAAATTGGCAGCAACCAATAAGTTGGCGATATTTGACAAAATATTGGCGACATTTGGCCGAAAAATTGACTATTAAGATTACGAAAGCCACAACACGCATTTGGTGCCAAATGAAAGAATGTCTCTAAATTTGACTACATCTGGCAAAAAATGTTGTCTTTCAGAATGTGAAGAATTTTTTTATACATTCTTAATAGGATTCGAGATGCATGGTTAAATTAACCAGAGTCGAGCTAAAAAAGTGATTTGGGTGGATGTTCTTTCGTTGTAAATTTTAAAATAAAGTAAAATTTATGAACATGTGCATACAAACATAGTTTTCTTATTGATTTTTCTTATAACATGTTTTACAGTAGAGAGTGAATGATACAGTGAAAATACTATATCGAGTTGAATATAGAGTTAATTTTGACTGAGCTTAGCCCGGTCACCCCTGCTAATATGATATTATATTAACTATATAGTACTTTAAGTATAAAATTTGTTTATAACTGAAAAAAATATTATCATTATTGTATTTCATATTTTCGTTAAAAATTAAAGATTATCAAATCACATTAAAAAAGTGTTTTTAATTTTTAAACATATTTTTCTGGAATTCAATAATGTAATGTCTTCTATCCAATAAAATTTTTAAAATTTTAGATTCCGTTCTTAGTAACACCACAGGTTAATTAAACAATGTATCGTAATTAAAAAAAATATGTATGTATGTATATTATTAAAAACCAATATTTAAAAAAAATCTTTTGAGTCATTAATAGTGTACAATACTTTTTGAATGTTTAATACTATACAATACTCTTTATTACGAGAGTGCAAAATATAAGAATTATAATTTTTTTCAGCAGAATTAAAAAATTTTTGGAGTTATAAAATGTTATTTATCTGCTTCAAAAGTTTGGTTTATAACACTATATTGCCATTGATTATTGGACACTTGCGATTTTAGACATTTTACTAAATATCTAAAAAAATACATGAGGAATCATCTCGAAACTCTTAGTGTATAAATATAATAGTATACGCCATACATCGCCGTGAAGATTTTTTACCGAAACTTCATAGGGGACCGTCAACAAATTAAAAAAGAATGAATATCTTTTGAATAACCCTGTCAAAACTAATGTAGCAAAAGCGCTCAAACTCTAGATTATGATTGAATGCCTTATTGTTATACGTCTTGTTCATTTTTATGCAAATAGCATGCATACTCGCAGAGTAATTAAGGTTTTTATAAAAATGGTCCCAAATTTTTCCAAGTTTTTTCCTTATAATTTTCAGAATTCTTAATATAAAATAATATTTTTTTCAGAAAATATGACAAACAACATTGCACACAGTACCTTGTAATCAGAATTAAAAAATAATGAAAATTGTGTACAAAATGAGTAGGTTTACTAAATAATTTTTTACTGCGCATGCGTCAACGATATCAAAATTTCATTTGCACATTATGTTAGTTAAATGAACTTTTGTGAAAGGCACAAAATCATAACTTGAAAATTCTGAAAATAATCGTCACATGAATTAGTTGAAAGTCTGTTATTCTCAAAATGAAGCAAAAACAAGAGGGGTTGTATCCATATATTCATTGATTAGTGTCAATATAGAATACACAATACGGGATGTACTACTACATTTGGATAAAATTCCTCATTTTTTTGCTTCATTTTGGAAAGAACGGATTTTGTCCTTTTTCTATAGACGATTACTTTCAGAATTTTCAAGCGATGATTTTGAGACTTTTACAAAAATTGCTCTATACCTTTAGCTAACATAATATGCAAATGAAATTTATATATCTTTGACGCATGCGCAGTAAAAAATTATTTAGTAAACCTACTCATTTTTCATACAATTTTTATTATTTTTTAATTCTGATTACAGGGTACTGTGTGCAATGTTGTTTGTCCTATTTTCTGAAAAAAATATTAATTTATATTAAGAATTCTGAAAATTATAAGGGAAAAACTTGGAAAAATTTGGGACCATTTTTATAAAAACCTTAATTACTCTGCGAGTATGCATGGTATTTGCATAAAAATGAACACAAAAAGGCATTCAATCATAATCTAGAGTTTGAGCACTTTTACTACATTAGTTTTGACAGGGTTATTCAAAAGATATTCATTCTTTTTTAATTTGTTGACGGTACCCTATGGAGTTTCGATAAAAAATCTTCACGGCGATGTATGACGTATACTATTATATTTATACACTAAGAGTTTCGAGATGATTCCTCATGTATTTTTCTAGATATTTAGTAAAATGTCTAAAATCGCAAGTGTCCAATAATCAATGGCAATATAGTGTATTTAAGGTGGTTATCAAATTTCTGACTCTACAACTTGAAACTTAGAATTTACTTATTTCTGTACTTATCCAGTTATTTTTATTGTTAAGTTTACCTTATTTAATTGGAGCCTTTTCGTGATTCAAGTACAGAAAATTTTCTGTTTTGAAAAACCAGTGGTTAAAGTTTAAAAATTATGCTACGTGTTCTCATCGCGAAGGAGTTAACCGTATTATTAAAAGAAAGTTGTTGCGGAAAGAATATAAGACTTTCTAAAAAACTATACAAAGTAGGTTGGTTATAGCTGTATATACTAGAAAAGCATGAATGGGTATACCATAAAATTTCAAAGAGATGTGAAGACTAAAAAGATCAAATATTGCTATTGTGTACTACATTTTTTTTGTCTTTATCTATTTATAAGGATCTTACCTCAATATTGAGAATAAAAGGTAATGCATATTTTACCTCATTTGGCATTTCATGAAACAAAATTCAGCGTAGTAAAAAGCTTTTTTTTCCAGTGTATCTAGCACATAACCCTTGTTCAATGTTTAAATTTGGCATTGTGCTAAAGGCGCTTGTGTAGAAAGGAGTTCGCAAATTTGCAAATCCGCTTTGGTCCATGACGCGTCTTTCCAGTTAGATTTTTAACTAACTTTTAAATATACACGAGACGTGATGTTAGACCCACTCAATTCAAAGTAATCGCGAATCCCATACTATTTATGATGGGCTCGCATGCATAAAGAATTAAAAAAAAAATTAGATAGATTAATACCAAATATTTCGTATTATAGTGGCAGCTATATTTGAAGTAAGAAATAGTTTGCATTAAATAAGGCAAATAATTCTTTTATAAAAAATTCTGGTACTATAACTGGTATTTTTTTTTAATTTTAAAGATACGAACCCTGATTTATGTGATTAATTCTAATTAAATTAGTATGTTTGTAACAGCTTGAAGTTTATTGCTTTTATATTGCTACTAAGTATTGCATTGTACAAATATATGATTAAAGGTTGTTATCTAGACTTTAAAAGCCGGTTGTATGCAGAGTACGTCGCCCCCCGCATTTACAGCATTTATAGACATCATTTAATATGCATACATTTAGTGGAAATTAAAATTATATACATCTTACTAAAAATACATTTAAACACATTACTTAAAATACATTTCATCCATCCATTAACCATCGTCGATAATATGTAGGAAATCGAGTTGAATATACTGTTTGAAATTTTTTGTGTATCCAAGTAAATGCTATGCACTTCGTATTAGGCGTGAAATAACTTATAATAAGACTCAGCGACGCACATCAATTTTATTATACATGAAGTACTTTAACATAATTAAAATATGTCACAAACAGTTCCCACTTTACCATTATGCAATGGAATTTTTTTATGCAGCCCCGTAAATAAATAACAACAATTTTTTCGCCGAATATTTTACAGAATGTTTATTTAGTGCACTTCGTAAATGCATATTAATTTTAATATACTTGACACGATGCAACATCTTTAAAATTCATTTAAAACGATTTTTTCCGGTAAGCCATAATATAACAAAAGATATTGACTTTACTATAAATAAAATAGCCATGCTAAAAATTTCATTTGCAGTAGGATTTCTGCTGGGGTAAACGTCAATGACTTCCAAAATTTTTATGGCAATAGGAGTATATTTAAGAAAGTTAGAGCGCGGATAGAGGGGCAGACAAACCGAAAGCATAAAAACTTTTCATCTTTCTTGGAAAGAGTTAAAAATGATTACATTCCTACGTAGAGATTTTCTTTTACAAATCTATTTAATAGAATGATGCTGATCTATTTTAACAGTTATTAGCTCTTAAAATAATCCATTGATTTAAAAGTTCTCTGTTCCAGCGTGTTTATAATTATTTCTGTATAATACTACTTATTTTCATATTTTTTATGCAGTAGTTTTCTTAATATTAACGAAGAAAGACCTTTGACCACCAGAAATTCTCTTGGTCATTCAATAACAGGAACTCTGGATTAATTTTTTTTTGTATGTTTTCTCTCTGCAGTAAGTAAAAGACATTTAGCAATTTTAATGATCTAAAAAAAATAATTAAAATTATTAGGATGAGCGAAGCGAATCCTCTACTAGGCCACTCAAATTACAATTTGTCGTACACTTTACAAATAAACTATTCAATATTTTGACTTCAAATTAAACACAAAAATAAAGTATGATCTGTAGATTTGCAGAATATAATTTTTTTTACAGTGAAACGTTAAAAAAATATTATTTTAATTAATTTATTTTACATGCATTTCCAATACGGACGCATTTTAGCAAATAAATAAAAAATGAAACGCGTATATTTTCAGAAAAAAGATATATAAATCATGGAGTAAGTGATTATAGATAGAATCACGATTAATTTAATAAATAAAGTATGTTTTCATTATTCAGCAAAATCGTTTGCACAAATGACACTTAAACATTTAAAAAAAATTGTATTATTATTATTATTATTTTTATTATTATTATTTTTTTTTTTAAGTGACAACAAAAGAATTGTAAACAAATAAAATGAATTGTTAAATTTGTTATATAAATGAAAAATTAAAAGAATTGCGTGAACTTGTTGCCTCGATTCAAGCTCTTTATAAATGTACTAAAGGAAAAGTTGACCGATTCAGAAATGACAAGTGGACTTCAACCATTTCTTACTTCATCTTTGTATCGAAAGTAATGTTACGTTCTTATTTGTGGACCGAAAAATGTTTAGTGAACGGGACTTTAGACTTTGTTGCACGTATTAAAGAAAATCACAAGCCACCAGACTAGATACCGCGAATAATCATGGATAAATTTGAATACTACAATAACACAGGCCTGCAAATTGAGAGTCATAACTTCCTCTCTAAAATTTGAGAGTTGATTCTAGGGTATTTTGGTGCGCTGATTACGAATATGTACTTAGTTTTTTTCCATCACCTTCAGATTTTTCAAAAAAGATACAGATAGAAAATAGAAAAAAAAAACACACCTTTTCACATAAAAAATATATATTTAAAAAAGTACATTACTTTTAACATAAAAAACAACTAAAATATAATAATGACTTATTACTGATCTAAATTACATGTAAATTTTATTTGTGGAACCTGATCCTTTTTTCCTGGAAGCTTCGGTTGTACGATTTTCGCTTAAATTTCCTGTTTGGATCGTCGCGCTTCAACAACCAGCAGTAGTCCGCCATCATGGTAGTATTCCATCTTCCTTGATACCGGACTTCTAGCTCTTCCAAATCTTGGTGAAATCTTTCGCCTTGTTCTTCGCTAACGGCTCTTAGATTTTCTGGGATGTAACAATCTCCACTCAAAAGGATCGTAATCAATGTAGTACATTTTCGTCGAGACTGGAATATCTTTACAGTACACTAAATCTTGATCTGCAGCGAAGAATGGAAGAAAATCTTTTTCTCTGTGACGGTACCATGAAAATGAAGTACCAGGTGCAAGCATATTTCTTTCTTTTAATCGTGATCCGAGAAGTTTCGCTGCATCTTTGGGGAGATTCAAATCTCTTGTCAAGTCGTTTAAATGTGATTGGGAAAAGAGCTGACACTCGTTAGAATCTACTTGAAATTCAGGATCAGATTGGTATACATCCTGTTCATCTGTATCACAGTCAGAATCTTCAATTTGTATAGTCGGAAACGGGGGCTGCACCATTTTTGAGTCGCCGAAAATTGCAGACGTAACTGATGAAACGTTTGGATAGTTTATGTCCATTTTATTTTTAGAATTGTATCCAGTTATGTCACAACAGCAAAAGTAGCAATCTTTAACATGATCTTTAGGCTCTCTCCATAGCATAGGCGAAACGATTTTGAAGCTATTTTTTTGTCCTTTTGACCATTTGCGAAGTTCTAAAGTCGTACAAATTTTATGAGGTGCCCAAGTTTTGTCTTGGTTACTTAAAACGTATCCAAAATAACTTTTGTAAAGATCTTTTACAAAGTCTGTAATGCTGTTTCGTTGTTTTTTCACCATAAATTTCCCGCAAATATAACAAAAACTATTCAGAGAATTTAAACAGCTTCGCGATGACATTTTAAAGGTTATGTTGCAAGATGAGCACTTCAACTGTTAATTTTCTAAATCAGTGCGGGTACTTATACAAAAACCCTTTGGTTTATCTTTATTATACCCTTTTCGACTAATATTTAAAACAATTAGATTATATTACCTAATCATTATGTATTAATGAGCTCATTACTAAATTAAGCCAAAATGACCCGTTTTCAACATGATTAATGTGAATTACTTATACTTATTATGTAGTAATTAACAAATTACTGTTTTGAAGTAATTTTTATGTCACCTTAAACTAATTAAATGCAATAAAAATTAAGCTGAAATAATTTAATGACGTTTTATAAATTTTAAAATGTAGACGCTCAGACATTTTCAGTAAAATTTTAAATATTCAATATAAAAAAATCCTGACGTGATGGAATTTTTTTATTATTTTTCTCGTAATCAGCACATCAGAAACTATAGAAAATGTTACTCAGATTTCAAAGAGGAAAACCATTGCAGACCTGTGTAATTTAACTTAAAAGAATTGGTGCGTACCAATTCCCCCAATACAGTGGACTCCCTCAAGTCCGCACAACTTGGGACCAGAGATTTTGCGGATTTTAGAATTTTGCGGATTTCTGGTCATTGCTTTGTTTACATTTTTTAAACAGTAATTTGAATGCAATTAATAATCCAATTGAAATTATAATGTATGCCTACAATATAATAAAATATTAAAGTAAGTAATAAACTAAAATAATAAAAAATTAGATCATTTTAAAAATGATTAAAATATTAAAAACAAAGGTCAAATTAATAATGTATGATTAAGTGTTCATTATAAAGATGAAATGTATTTTGAATAAATTATTCAATGAAACTTGCCTCATAAATAATGTACAATACTAATTCAGATCAAAATAATAAAGTAAGGAGGTTTTATTCCAGGTTTAGCCACACTTAGTGACAAAAAAAAAAAAAAAAAAAAAAAAAAACTTGATTAAGACATATATATTTGGTAAGATTATGATTATCATTGATAACAGGAATATCTTGAATTTTTTCAGAAATAAATTTATTTTTCCTTCAAGAGAAAACATTAAGACAGTAATAGTAACAAAAATTACAAATTAAAATTTATTTGGAATTGATATAAAACAAAAAAGTAAAATTTTGTCCTTATATCTGAACTGAATGCTACATTGTTTACATCCGTAAATTATGTGCGGATTTTAGAGAGTTGCGGGTTTTAGGTTTGCGGATTTGAGGGAGTCTACTGTAATTGAATTCTGGAAATATGGAAGCATAAATTGCTCAAGGAAAGAATTTCTTCTGCAGTTAGCTTTTGCTGTTACAATTCATAAATCCCAAGGTTTAACATTAGATGAAGCAGTTGTAGATATTGAGGATATATAATAGGCACTAGTTGGCTTAAAAACGTACGTAAAGTTGTCAAGAGTGAAAATCCTTCAAAATTAAGCATTCAATAGAAATCTTCCTTGCGAAAAATTCTTTAATATCAAAAATTCTCATGCACTAACATGCATAAAAACGAAGAAATTAGACTAAAAAATTTTACAGTTAAAAATTCATAGTATCGACGAGAGCAGATTTCAAATGTTTTTCCAGAAAATAGGATTTTGAAGAAGTAACTTTCTTCAAGCTTTCTTCAAATATATTATTCTAAAATAGCTATCAAATATTATTTGATGTTAATTACAAAGATTGGAAACATGCATATTTCAAAAAACACCAGTCGCTACTAGAAATTTTAAAAAAATCTTTAAAAGAATTTTTAGTTGAAAATTTAAAAATATTTTGTAAAAGTTTGCTTCGAAAATATTTTTTTATGCCAGTCTTACATCATAAATAGAAAATTCCTATTAAAGTGATAGTTATTTGGCTGAACTTACATTTGTAGAATTAAAATGCGCCAAAACATAAAATAACGTTTTTGTTTAATAAAGATACAAAAATAATATTAAAAATATTGTTACTTTCAAATATATGCTTTATAAAAAAATGCTTCGCAAATCCAAACAAAGCATGGCTTTTGCTAGTATTAATTATACCTAAAAGAATCATCATTTTTGCATTAAAAATACTACTCAATAGGTAGCCTGTAATACTGATTCAATTTGTGAATAAGAAAAAGTAAGATTAATATGTAATAAGATATAACCCGCCATTTGTGAATCAAATAACTCTCTGCATTCTACTTCATACATTCCGTAACATATTTGATATTTTGAGAGCCGTTAATATAAATTCTAGTTCTTGCTCTGGGACAACTTTAATCTCTTCCTTCGAGAATGCAATAAATAGTTTCTGGTAACATTATATGAGTTTCAGTTTGTTAATTACCAGCATGTGACAGAATATGTTAATTTTAATATTATGAAAGTACGAACCATAAAGTAAGTCTGTCAGGATATTACAGCATACTAAAATGAGTTTGTTCACGATCTGATTGTTTCAGATGTCGTAAATATCAAATACATGTAGAAATGAATAAAAGGTAAACGTAATTATAAGTAAATATATTTATTGTAAATAAAATGCATCATACGTAGAAGGCAAATGTGTTAAACAGCACACTTACCTTTTCTGTATTGCACGTTTTAAATATGTAAGTTTGTAAAATATTTAACGATGCCCATTAAAATATTCAAATGTTATTTGAAATAAGCAGTAATCTAAGTAATAAAGACATTTTCTTTAGACAAAAACATAAAATTGTGTGTTAAATATACGTTTATTTTATTAATAAACCGACATTATTATTGTCTTATAAAATCAAAATAATTGACACTGTTATATCTGATACATATATAAAGATGATGCTTATTACTTTCTTCTATCTTTACAAGAAAAAAGTATTAGATTCGTGAAAATTTTTGAATTCCAATTTTTGACGGATTTACACGCTTTAGAGTCAGAGATTCCAAAAAACGTGGTTTTAAAAAATATCTGTCTGTGAGTCTGTGACTCTGCCCGTCTGTTAGTATGTGACATAAATTTTGTGGGAGCTCTATCTCAAGAACTAATGAATTTAATAAAACTTTATAATCAGATATTTCCTGATATAAATTGATGCTATTAGTTTTTGGTGTAAATAATCTCAACAGGTGACACTGCTATGGTGCCATTTTACGATTTCCGCAACAGCTCTATCTCAAGAACTACTGCAAGGATTTTCACCAAACATCAGATTCTGTTAGTCCTTGACA
Organism: Maratus speculifer; assembly: GCA_964019185.1. NCBI lineage: Eukaryota > Metazoa > Arthropoda > Arachnida > Araneae > Salticidae > Maratus > Maratus speculifer. The sequence continues at coordinate 286,817,286 of OZ025292.1, read as the reverse complement.
TGAATGAAAGTTGTTTACAATATGGTAATTGTTTGAAAATTGTTTATATTTTCGTGCAAAACATTCATTAGGTTGCACTGCTTTAGTTGCACTCAACAGGTGAAGCTGCTATGGTGCCTTTTTCATGATTTCCGCAACAACTCTATCTCAAAAACTAACTCACATATTTTTACAAATCTTCAGATTCGGTTAGTACTATTCATGAATGAATGCTGTTTGAAGTTTAATATAAATCACTTAACGAGTGGCGCTGCTATGCTGTGTTTTTCAAAATTTCTTTAACAGCTCTAACTCAAGAATAAATGCGCTTCAAACTTCGGATTTATTTTATCTTTAATGTGAAGCGATTCTGCTTACGTTTTGGTATCATTCACCCAATAGGTAGTATTTCCGCAATAGCTTTATCTCAAGATCTAATGCACGAATTTTGATATAACTTCAGATTCAGTTTAACCTTGATGAGTACTATTGCTGATTATATTTTCGTGTAAATCGCAAAACATGTGGCACTTCAATTCTGCATTTTTACTGATTTTCGCAATAATCATATTTCAAAAACTAATGCAGGGAATTTCATGTTATTAGAATCCTCACGATGGGCATAGATTGTCATTTATAACTTACTTATCATACGAAGTATAGGGTAAGTCTTGTAATCATTTTGAATATCAAAAAAAAAAAAAAAAAAAAAAAAAAATGACGGATTTTACGTTTCAGATACTAGAGATTAAGAAAAACATATTTTTAGTAAAAAAAACCGTTCACCAATATGTTCTGTCTGTCTGTGTGTCTGTAAACACTTTCTCCCGAACAAATTGAGATAGAAACTTCAAATTTTGTGTGTATTTAGTATATAAGAATGGTACGGAGACTATTTAATATCAGTGACCTTGATTATCCGGAACTATTTTTTTCGAAATTTTTTTTTCTGGTGAAAGATACAAAATTTTTTCTAAATTTTTATTTTAAGGAGTGGACGTAAAAGTCTATAAAATAACACAAATTTTGCATCCAGAGCGAAATCAATCGGATTATTTGCTGCCAGGATATTTGTAATTCTGTTTTCCGCAATCTTCGATTTTTCATGACCCTGCATTTCATTCAAATTTCAATTCAAAAATATATTTTAATTGGAAATGAGATGCTTAATCCGACGAAGTAAACTGTTAGTTAATAAGATTATTATTTTTGGAGTTATAAGGATGTTTCTTTTACGCAAGCCGGTACTACTTGAGTAGTTTGGAGTTTTGTATAATGTGTCAAAATGGGTTATCAGCAATTCTTAATAGAGCATTACTATGTATATTAAAAATATTTAAATATACGTTTAAACTTTGTTTTGGAATTTCATTGCAATTTATAAATAGATTATTCTTGTTTTATTTTCAGTTATTTTATTATCCATATCATGATAGGAAAGTATTACAGTGGCCTCCAACGACTAGTATTTTGCATTGCGACAGTGAATTTTGAAATTATTAACCCGTATGAGATATAAAAAAGTTTCAGGATTGCCACATCTGACAAGTTTTCTCGTTTGCAGTGCATTTGCATAATTTAATTCCTATTTCTCAAAATCTACGACAGTCCAATACGGTCACGAATTTCAAGTCAAAATACTGAAACAATTTAAGAAAATAAAACAAATTTGTATTATGCTCAAAAAAGAGAAATTAAAAAGAGAGTAAGAGTTGGTTCGATGTAGAAGGAAGAGTTAATTGAACGAGCTGCTTGTTCTTCTAAAACTGCATCGTAACATTTTGACAATGACCTCTTTCTGGCCGGACGTATATAGTTCTTTTACTTAATTTGGAAATTTTCAAGTGGTACGTCAATTGAAGAAATAATTTTTTTGCAATAGTCTTCGTTCAAAGCAAAAATAACTCAGCAAAAATCATCTGCTAAATTTTATTCATGCGCGAGCCGCCGGGTTTAATGTTAAAGTATATGAAAACGGCATTTCAATTTATATTCAAACTCAGTGGATTTAATTAATTCTACTAAATAATAATAAAAAAAAGTTTTGTTTTCAAACAAAGACATTTAAACAATAGTCTGCACTGTAAAAAAAAAAGGGTCGATCTACTAAAAAAACTTTAGTAATCCTTGTAATTACTAAAAACTGTTTAGTAATCTTAGTCGGTTACTAGAAAATCTGTAAGAATTACTAGAAAAAAGTTAGCAACGAATAGAGTTAATAGTTTTATATTTTTAATAGCTATTACTAAAACTCACTTGGCGTGGCCTCGATGGCATAGTGGTTATAGTAACGGACTCCAGGCTAAAAGGTCCCGGGTTCAATACTGGACAGCGCCAAGTACGCCCCGAATGTATGTAGTGTAAGTACTCTATAATAAAGGGGTTATGAATTTCCTGTTGGAGCTGGTCGCAATGTTTGATGCTGCCATCTATTGCGTTTTTGCCGAAAATCTATCGCTTCAGAAGTCTGGATGCAGCTCGAAGGAAGCTACTGCCCTTCGGACGCACGTAATTGTTATTAAAAATAATTTTGGAGCTATTACTAAAATTTGCTTGGTGGCTCATACTAAAAAATTTTAAGTTAGTTATACAAAATATTCTTTTGTTCGGTTTACAAAAGAAATGCTTGTTTCACTTGCAAAAAAAAAGTTTGTTATGGTTACCAAAAAATTGTGTGGAATACAAATTTACTAAAAAATTTTTAGTAACCTCTTGAATTTTTTTTTACAGTGTGGGACCTAAAGCATTGCATTAACAGCTTCTAGATTATGCAGTATTAGGGTGTCTCCATGATGGTGGCGTGCACACAGCATACTTCTACTGTGCACCAACAGAAAGGTAAACCCGAACTGTGGCCAATCTATTATACAGAATTTAACGCTACTCATCTGGGGATGCGAGAGAAAACTTAACAATAAAGCTAATCAGGTATAGCAACCCCGAAACTCTCTTCTAGCTTATGCATGGTAATACTTTCTGAAAAATGCAGCACAGCAGCGCCACCGGTTAGGTGGTTTAAACCAAAATCTAGTCAGCAACAACGTATGTAAACTTACTACGGAATCTGAAATCTGAGGAAAATTCGTGCATTAGTTTTTGAGATAGAGCTATTGCAAAATCTTTAAAAAATTCTGCATAATAGCGCCGCCTGCCGGATGATATACACCAAAAAAATAACCAGTATCAATTTTTTATTAGGCACTAACTGAATCTGAAGTTTGAATCCATGCATTAGTTCTTGAGATACATTTATAGCAAAATCATGAAAAATGCAGCATAGCAACTTCATCTGTGGAGCAATTTACGCCAAAAACTATACAACACTAATCTATACCAGGAACTAAATAAATCTGAAGTTTAAGAAAATTTCTTGAGATAGCATAAATTCTTGAGATAGAGCTATATCAATAATCAGGAATAATGCACCATGGCAGTGCCACTGGTTGAGCGATTTTCACCAAAACGTAACCAGCACCATATTATATCAAGTACTAATTAAACATAAAGTTTTATAAAAATACATGCTCTAGTTCTTGAGATATGATAATTATGGTAAATGTGAATAATGCAGCATAGCAGTGCCACTTGTTGAGACATATACACCAAAAACTAATCGGATTTAGTTTATATCAAGGTCTAACAGAATCTAAAGTTTTGTGAAATTCCGTGCATTAATTCTTGAGATAGAGTGCCCACAAAATGTTTTTCACATATAGACTGACAGAGTAACAGACTTACAGACAGAGATTTTGCAAAAACATGCTTTGGGGTTCTGAGACTCCTAAAACACGTAAATCCGTCAAAAACCATATTTCGAAAATTTTCGCAAATCCAATATTTTTTTTCTTGTAAGGATAAAAGAAAGTAAAAATTGGTGATAATGACAGGTTCTCCATAATGTCTGACAGTTCTTTTTTGTCCAGAATCCATTGCCTGTAAGTGGTCCATTTTGTACATAGACACCCTATCTAGTATACACAAAAATAACTTTCAGTATAACGTCAAGCTGAATCTAAAACATTGTTTCTATATTTTATTTCAATTCGATAGTCCAGATTATGGACAGTAAAAAAGGCTCAAAATATGCACTAAAGAGAGCCAAAAATTTGCGTGTAAATATACATAAATATCCATTAAAAGTTTTTAATTTTCTAAAGATGTGCATTAATAAATTTTCATCTACCTCTAATTCTCACAGAAACTCAGGCATTGCCAGTATAATTAAATGCGCGAGAAAAGGAAAACTATAACGAATAATAAATCCAAATATTTTTCATTATCGGAAATAATTATGTTACTGCATATAATTACATAATTTTCCAGATTATCCAAAGTAAAAATTTTCCGTCGATCATGACTGATTTTTTTAATCGAGTAAAATGTTCTATCAACATCTGCTGATGAAATAGAGAAATGATTATGGCGTTTTCTATACTGTATGTGTGATTTCTTTTGATAGAACAATTTGCCATTCATTAATGAAGCGCTTTATTATTTAAGCTGTAAAAGTCCGAATTGTTGCTTAACATTTTCGACCTTAACTTTCTTTTTTCCATTTGTTAGGTGGTTGAGAGAAATATCACGCATTTCTAATTTTTTAACCTCTCAAGTTATAGTTAAAAATTATTTTTCATCATACTTAGCATTTTTAGAACATTGTTGTCTGAGAAAGTATTCTCAATTACGAAAGTTACTACAGAGTTTGGATAGCAAATTTTTTTTAACCACATTCTACGCAAAATTCTAGCTATTTAAAAAAAATAAAACTGCATAAATCTGGGTCCTCGATCTCGTTAATAATGGATTTGAAGATAGCGGAAAATAGCAATATTTTCCTTATGAATTTTTAGTCACGTTGATAATTTAATAAATACTTTTTAACGCAATAAATTATTTTATTAACGATTCATTGCGTATTTATTGCTTGAAAATAGGGCATTTTATGAAAAGGTACTTGCATTTATTACTGATGCTGTTATAGATATGGTGAAATCTACAATATCTTTAAAAATGTTCAATTAACTTAATTTAGTTTTAAGGTTTGGCTCAGATTCAATACATTGTCATTAAACAAATTAGAGATAATACTCACCAATTTAAATAATCCCTGATACAAAAAAAATGCAGAAGTTTCACGAGTTCCTTTTTTCTCTTTTCTTTTTTTTTTCTTTTTCTTTTCTTTTCTTTTCTTTTCTTTTTTTTTTTTTTCAAGCAAAGAGATGCGGATTAAAAAGAAGCTCTATGCTCATTTGCCCTCAAATAAGATGCATTTTATAGCGAACGCATGTGTCAATTGTTTCATCTGCAATCATCTACAGGGTGTCCGAAAAGTCTGGAAACGGCCGAATAACTCGAGAAATACATATGAGATTGAAAAACGTAAATATACGTGTTAAATATTTTTAAATAAGCTACTCTGTGATACCAAATTTGACCTTCGAAACCGAACCCCTGGGGGTCAGAGGGGGTCCAACTTTGAAATCTTAAATTATAACCCCCATTTTTTATTGCAGATTCGGATTCTACGGACAAAAATACGCAACTTTTGTATTTGATGTTTATTTCAAATCTTCGTTTATCACGGTGTAATCGAGCATATTAAATCGATACATATTCCCGCTTTTCCAACGGGATTTTCCCTAATCGAAACTGATTGGGCAGAATTTTTGACGTCAAATTCCTCGTCTTTTGTAGGAATAGCGTTTCCTGAAAATCATCCGTGGTGATTATTTCAATAGTGCTACACTGTTAAAAATTTGACCCATTTGCTGCAGCGTCACTCCACAGCTATTATAGAATATCTCTTTTGTGACCAATGAGAATGCTCCATAGCACAGTAAAGTAATCGTTTTCTTTAAAAGCGGTGGAGTGACGATGCAGCAAAAGGGTCAATTTTTTTACAGTGTACTTTACTGTGTTATGGAACATTCTCATTGGTCATGAAAGAGATATTCTATAAAAGCTGTGGAGTGACGCTACAGCAAATGGATCAAATTTTTAACTGTGTAGCACTCCCGAAATAATCGGCACGGGTGAATTTCAGGAAACGCTATTATTGCAAAAGACGAGGAATCTGATGTCATAAATTCTCCCCAATTAGTTTTGATTAGGGAAAAGCCCGTTGGAAAAGCGGGAATATGTATGGATTTATTATGCACGATTACACCGTGATAAACGAAGATTTGAAATAAACATCAAATACAAAAGTTACGTATTTTTGTCCGTAGAATCCGAATCTGCAATAAAAAATGGGGGTTATAATTTAAGATTTCAAAGTTGGACCCCCTCTGACCCCCAGGGGGTCGGTTACGAAGGTCAAATTTGGCATCACTGAGTAGCTTATTTAAAAATATTTAACACGTATATTTACGTTTTTCAATCTCATATGTATTTCTCGAGTTATTCGACCGTTTCCAGACTTTCCGGACACCCTGTATATCGCATTATCATAAGATCGTTCGTAACTTCATTACACAATATAAATACATATTTTTAAAGTGAACATTTTGTATATATTGATTAATTCTATATTTCCTCGCATTTTTTCCAGTTTTTTAAACGATATAGTATTCCCAAGCATTGTTTATAACAAATCCAAAACAGTCTTTTTTCTCTAGAAATTTTTCTTTCCTTTTTCTCTGAATGATCAAGTTGTCAAAGCATTTCCACTAGTGAGTGGTCATTTCAACGATTCTTTTTGGGTGCGTTGGTAATTATATAAATATTTAAACCCTATATTTGTTTTCTGGACTGTTAGTCCGTCTGTCCGCATATAACAGCAAAAATACTTCCCAGACGAATGATTTGAAATTTAATATATATAATCGTTGCAGAATTTTCTCAAGTCATTTCCAATTTTATGAAAGTAGAATCATATCTTAAAAAGATATTGATAAAAGTTTCCTCCATTCTGTCAAATCCTATCATACACAATTATTTCAATACTATCCCATATAAGTAATGATTCTAGCTCTCAAAAGTGATTAAATCATATTTATATGGAGTCATATTATTTCCGTATTATTGAATTTAATATATTTTATGAACATAAGTTTAGTATCCATGCATTTTTAGAGAGACACATTATCGACAGCTTGGGATTCCGCCAGTAGAAATAATACTTTAAAAAATACATAAACTATATAATTTCACAGCTATTGCACTAAGAACTGTCTATTTCTAAAACTAGCTATAGTATGATTGAATTTCATTTGCCATCTTTCACGTACAATTTTCGACTAGTTCTCAGTCAATTTGGAGGGATTTTTTTATATATTTTATAAAGTATAACTAATAGACATCTCTTAGAAGCTCTTTAATATATTTTATTCTTTCAGATTCGATTAAAAAGATATTTAAAAGATTTTATTATAAGAAATGAGTACATCAAACATTTTTTTTTTATTTTCGAAAATGTTCTGATCAATAAAATGATTAAGCTGACCATCAAAAAATAAAACAAGTTTGAAACCGCACGTCAGACGTAGCAAATACGATGCGTTCCTACTGTAACGAAGTTTTTTAAATGTACAGTATTTTGGATACAAGACAGTATCCGAAATATTTTGTGTATCTCAGTAAATACTAAATGATTTATGGTATACAGAAATTAACCTGTAGTGAGCCTCAGAACGTATATCAATTTCATAAAATGGGAAATAACTTAATACAATTCAAACGTATACCAAACAATGTTTTCCCCTATACTATTATGTAATAGAATATTATTGTGTGGCTCTTTATATTAATAGAAAATATTCTTTTCACCATACATTGTATATTTTAGTATGTATTTGAAAGATGCATATGAATAGTATTGCGTTTGAAAGAGTGTAACATCGTTTATGCTCACTTGAAATTATTTTCCCCAATGACCGTAATGCAATGAAATATTTGATTGTCTCTATAATAAAACTATGCATCCGATTTTCATAAAATTTGAAAAGACTCGATAAAATTATCAAATAATTATATAATTTAAATATCAAACGGTTTGATAAGGTAGTTTTTGCGTTGTTATATGTGAACAGACAGATGGACAAACAAACGGACTAAAGGACGACTATAGGTGCTACGTATTTATATTGTTACGAAGTCACCTAAAGACATATTTAAAAGATTAACATCCTTTGGCAGCTCCTAATCAAAATGAGTTGAGCTGCCAAAGTATGAACAGTATAGTTTCTGTACTTCACCATTATTTATTTAAAACAAAAAATGGTTAGTAGTACTACAAAGTTTCCCTATTTCCTATATCTCTATTTTTCAAAACGAAAAACATTTGAACATGCAAAATTAATGTCGACATTTATATTCAATACGGAAAATATCTCTTAATCACCAATTTCAAAATCGCATATTTACATTTTGTCTGAAAATTGAAATCTATTTTCAAAATGTTAAATTTATAACTCTTTTTACCGAATGAAAAATATACGAAATATGAATTATTGATGGATTATCTAAACGTTTATGCACTTGTATAAACTCAAATGTGATTTTATTACTTTTACAAGGTCATGCTATATACAATGTAGCATATGCACACATTGCATGTAATCTGGAATCTATTTATTACTCGATGTTGTAGTTATATTTTATAAAAAAAAAAGTGTTTTACATACTAAGTGCGCCGGTAGCATTGTTTACTATCCATCTTAAATGACAATGAATCATGGCAACAAATTATTTAGAGTCAGTTCATTTTTCTTAAGCAAATCGTCGTGACTGTCGTCTCGACAATAAATGTCTATTGTGAAAGCGTCAACTAAAAGTCTAGAGTTCGTGCAAAAGATGGTTATAATCTTACAATCACCTCAAAAATCTCGAAAATGCACAAAACTCTGATTGCAGTACTCACTCATGAGTTGTCTCGAATCAAGGCCACCTTATCTAATTATTATTATGATAAGGTGGCTTGTCTCCAATATTTAATAATTAAATTTAAAATATATAAATGGCAGCACCAAACAATTATCTCCCGAATTCATGCTAAATCAGTTATAAGTGTCAATAGAACAATTTAGAATGTTAATTGTGTATTCTGTTCGTGAATTGGGGTTTGCTTTGTTGTTGATTAAATGTTAATTTAGCTTCTACGGGGGTATCTCATCTTTTTTCTTTTTTTACTGTGATTATTAATTAATTAGTTAAAATGTGTTATACTTACATTACCAAATTTTATCAAAAGTTAATTTAAATACAATGAACGCTAGAAAAATCTTGTCTAACAAAAATTAATCTTTGTATGCTAATGTGCTAAAGAAGTCACAGTGCAGATCTCGTTATCAAATTGCGCAAACTACTAAGAATGATACAATTTCAGGAGCCCATTGAATACAAAAGAAATAAATGGCTCAAAAGAACAGATCTGATTCATCACGCACAATATATTAACTTATGTTAGAAACACTGGCGCGGGAAACATAGGCTGCGGAGTCGAAGTCGGAGTCTTAGAGTCGGAATCAGAGTCAGACCCGTTTTCTGAATGAAAGAGTCGATAAAAAACAAACCGACAACGGCTTTTTTTGTTACACAATTTGAAGTGAAATTAAACAAATTTTTATATGTAATTTAAATCCATAAAAGGAATTACTAATGTTATGTTTGGATTATATTGGGCTACCCAAGTTACAGATTGCCAATATACTCGTCGACTTACACAGTAGAATAAAACCGTTTTTAATTAAAAAATCTAGTAGATCCCGTATTTTTTCTGAACTAGTAAAATTTTCATCTTTATTTTTATTTTTATTTTAAATTGAAGTTTTTCTGCTCTCGAGGACACGAATTAACAACAAAACGTAAAGATTTCGCCTTTTCACACCCACAGATCTGAAATAGTAAAATTTCTGCTTTGTTTTCTTTTTTAGATTTCGATAGTTGGATTTTTCGGGTTTGTAGCATGCAAAATTGAGAAAAATAGTAAAGCGAAAAAAATATTTTTTTCCTTTTTCCTTTCAAAGCTCTAACAACTGAATTAATATGGAAGAAGTGAAATTTCCCCCTTACTTTTATTACATTCCCTTATAATCGTAACCATCAGAAACACCAGTATATTAGCCAGCCAAGAGTCGGAATCACAGTCAAAGTCATTAAAATTTTCGAAGGTTGGAGTCGGAGTCGAAGTCATTAAAATTTCCCGAGGTTAGAATCGAAGAGGGCCATTTTCCCCACCGACCCTGCATCCCTGGTTAGAAAGAAGTTATTCGCTTACTTCTTGACCTCTGTGATGTACGTCATGCTATTTTGGTCATTTTCGACAACGACGTACGCAACATAATACGTCCTGATATCTGGCTATTTTTTTAGGCACTGTTTTAATTAGATTCTCACCAGAAAGTATTAAATATCAGTTTTTACTTTAGACGATCATTGATTTTCCCACAAATAAGCTAACATTCCTTCCTCGTCAATTCCGGATAATCCGACCGGTATATTTAATTCTTCAGATTCAACAATATTCAAGCTAATTATACTAATGATATACAAGATATTTTCAAAACTCTTAAGGATTTAAAAGAAATTCTACAAGTTAGTAAATTTATAAACTACATCAAAAACATTTCAACTAAAACAAAACAATATAAGGATTTTATAAAAAAAAAAAAAGCTTGTTATTACATCTGAATTTGATATACTTGCAAACCAACTCCACATTAACGTAGATTAATGTCTATTTTAAGATAAACTATTGTATTTCTGTGTTTTTTGTTTTGTTTGTTTTGTTGTGTTAAAAGTAAATAAAATAAAATAAAATAAATTAAAATAAAAACTTTCATTATTATTATTATTATTTCTTTTTATGTTTTTTAAACTTGATATGTCTTTACATTTTCTTGCATTTAATCTTATACTCTCCCTTGAGTTACCAGTCGACGAGCTTTATTTTGATTTGTTTTCCCTTTATCCTTGCATTTTTGTATATAGTTAGACTGAACTCTCCTCATTGTAAATATTGTAAATATTTTTTCTTACCATGGATTTTCTTTATGATTAATGTAAAAGTTAAATTTTTCTCCTCATTTCTTATATTTTTTGCAAATTATACTGTTTTTTGAATAATTTATTCTGTTAAACTTAAATGTATGGTCTCTGTAAAAAGGCTTTTTTTTCACATTGGGGCGTTTTTCCCTGCGGTAGCTTTTTTCGCCTTTATGGACTGGCTACCTCAGTTTGTGGATCTAATGGACATTTTTTCTTTTCTTCTTCTTTTTTCATTTTTTTATGTATTAAGTTAAACTTTAAACATTTTATGTACCTTTTTTTCTTATCCTCTTTTTTCTGTGGCTACCAGCCACGCTTAAACAACTTTATGTCTCTCATTGCTTTGAAAATCACTGTATCTAGATATCCTGGATGTAAAGTTGCTCAGCAACTAAGAAGTCCAAGTAACAGACCACATTGTTCCATTGTTCCCACAAATAAAGTAAAAGAAAATTACCATTTCAATTTCTGTGGTGTCGATTAAAAAATTTCAAACAAAATCTGTCACGTGCTGCTACAATGGTGGCTAGTGGCAAATATCGGCTAACAGCTCTATAGCGCAAGGGGTTAAAGTATCTGGACTTACAAGGGACCAACAAAAACTATTTGTGTTCATCGTTTTTGCTTTTTCTTGAAAGATTTTTTTCGAAAGAGTTTAGCTTTCGAGAAATTGGGTATAAAATTCAGCATACATTTTTAGTACCCCTTGGTTACAGGCTTTGAAAATAAGTAGCCTTCGTGAAGTCGAGGTAGTATTCTCATTACCTGAACAGAAGACGAGTTTTGCGTCGTACAATATGACCTTTATGAAAAAAAGTACATAAGTTTATGCTTTTGGCAGATTATAACATTTAAGAAGAATTACGAATTGCTGCATTGAAACTTATTGATGCTTTTCTAAGAAATTACATTTTTTAAATTTTCATAAAAAATTATATACTTTGTGTATTTTTTAAAGTATTATTTCTACTAGCGAAAATGCAAGCTGTCGATAGAGTGGACTGAAATCTTGATATTCTTTTAAAAATTTTTAATTTCACATTAACAAATACACACAACACATAAACACACGAAACCACGAATGCTGAACTAATTTGCAATAATAATACTTAAAATAATTTCCATAGCTTAACAGATGTATGGATGATTAGTTATATGAATACGTGTTGATGCTTTGACGATCAACAGCTTAACTGTCCTTTCTTTACAAGTGCTTGCCAGATGGATCCAAACATTTCCGGAACGGAACACAAGCTGTATGACGACTATATATGAAAAAATAAGTATATACATATATATATATATATATATATATGTGTAGTGTATATATATATATATATATATATATATATATATATACACCACACATATATAAGACACACATTATTAAATAGGAAATCATGGGGCGCAAACGTCTTGTGTAGGAGCTAGGGATCATTAAAGGTTAAGGTCCAAAATTTCAAACGATGATAAAAAACGGAAAAAGGGTCACTTCGTTTGCGGTTTTCGCTAAAATAATTTTTTATATCAAGAATTTTTTTCTAAAAAAATTTTAAAGGTTACGTTCAGAAATTGTCGATAGAGGGCGCTTTAGACTTTAGACAAACTTTAGTAACAAACAACTCCTTCTTACCGTTATTTTGTCTATGAGGTTAAAATTATTCTAAAGTTTAGACTTTAATTTAAATTTTAAGCTGGAAATTGGAAACATTAGGATCGGGTAACTAGCGTAAATCGAGCTGTGAACAGAAGGGGGATTTTAAACGCTCATAAACATAGGGCAAATTAATCGGTTTTGTTGCGGTTTGCGTGTAGGTCATTCCCTCGGTAATCATTTCATTAAAAATGACGTACAGCTTTGGTGGCCTCATTTTTTGATAGAGGTCGCTTCCAACACATCTCCGACATTTCAATGACATTATTCCTGGGTGTTTTTCTTCCAGATTAACATACTTCCAAGAAATGTTAGGGAGGCAAAGACGACTCGGAATCACATAGGAATTTAATGTTGAAAATGACTTTTTTGCGAATTACGATTAAAGGAAGCAGAAAAAAGCAACAGAAACAGCAACATGTTAATTTGACAGAAAAAAAATATTTAAAGGTTTTACTAACAAAAGGTGTTCAAAATTACGACAGTACCATGCGATTCCCGTACCAACAGTTGAAGACTTCGAAGATCTTATTTCTGTAGCTGCCAGAGAGCTATCACAGATGCCAGGAATCTTTCAAAGCATGAGGAATTCCATGTAACGCCTCTGTCAAGCATGCCGTACTATTTCTGGTCGTAATTTCGAACACTTTTTGTAGTAAAATCTTTAAATAAAATGTTTTTAGTCACATTAACGTCTTGCTGTTTCTCTAATGTTTATGTTGCTTTTTTCTCTGCTTCCTTTAACCGTAAATCGCGAAAAAAAGCATTTCTCACGTTAAATTCCTACGTAATTCCGAGTCGTCTTTGCATCCCTAACATTTCCTGGAAGTATGTTAATCTTGAAGAAAAACACCCAGGAATAATGCCATTGAGATATCCTAAATGTGTTGGAAGCGCCCTCTATCAAAAAATGAGGACACCAAGTTATACGTCATTTTTAATGAAATGATTACCGAGGGAATAACCTACACGCAAACCACAATAAAATCGGTTAGTTTGCCAGATGTTTATGAGCGTTTAACCCCCCCCCCTGTTCACAGTTCGATTTTCGCTAGTTATCCTAACCCAGTCTTTCCAATTTTGAGCTTAAAATTTAAGTTAAAGTCTAAACTTTAGAATAATTTTAACCCCATACACATCTAATGGTAAAAAGTAGTTGTTTGTTACTCTAAAGTCTAAAGCGCCCTCTATCGTTAAATTCTGAATGTAACCTTTTAAAGTTTTTTTGAAAAAAAATCGTGATATAAAAAATGATTTTAGCGAAAGCCGAAAACGAATTGACCTTTTTTCCCGTTTTTTTATCATCGTTTGAAGTTTTGGACTTTAAATTTTAATGGCCCTAGCTTCCACAGAGGACGTTTGCGCCCCATGGTTTCCTATTTAATAATGTGTGTCTGCATGTCTACTATCACCCCTCGAAGTTTGTCGGTCTGGTAGCGAAACACCCTGTATATATATATATATATATATATATATATATATATACATATATATATATAAACCATTATCCAAACCTCGTTGACATGAACACGCTTAACTTGAATTACTTTTAACATGTAGGGGGAACTGGGGCACATTGATACACCCCCTGTATTTCACACAGTGTCATTACAGGAAGTTTCACAACAGCTCCAAAAGGAGATGCTAGTGCACTCAACTACATACAGAAAGTCTTGGCATGATTTAGTAGTTTGGTGAAATGGGACGGGTTATTAATTGTTTTTGTAGGTCAAAAGTAAATTTGAGTTGTACAATTGGAATGGTATTATACAACTGTTCCAGTATTTTCAACCAAAAAAAATACTCTCCCTGGCAAGTAAAGCTACTCTTTATCAGTTCCTCATTCTTTATTGCTAGATAAATTATGAAATGTTAGATTTGAGACTCACTTTATTCAAAATGGCTGTATGGGGCACATTGATACAGAGTATGTCGGGGCACAATAATACAACCTAAATCCTTTTCTAGTTAATTTTTTCATTACCTTTTATTATTTTTTTTTGTACCGTACACTCCTTATTCCAACCCTTTTTCGGCAGAAATTTCTAATAATATTTTTTATTGAAGTGAAATAGCTCTAATTTCTTTTTATTAGAACATTTTATAGTATTTTTGCAAACAGAAGACGTACGAACTTACCCAACATCTAGTGCTAGCAGAATTAACAAAAGAAAAGGACGGCAGCCTGGAAAATCTCAAATTTATATCGATTCTCCAGTGAAAAAAGTATTTTCGACATGAGAAATATTAAGTAAGAGAAACAAGCTGCAGAACAGGACAGTATAATTATATTATAAACAGAATTTTTAATGCATTTATCCTTTATTTTCTGTTTACAAACCGATTTATATATATATATATATATATATATATATATATATATAAACCTGGTAATTTTTTCATTTTTTCTAAGAAAGAAGATTATGCTGGGTTTGAAGGGCCAAATATGACAAATTTAGCTCAGCCAACAATCAGACAAGGCCAGAACATCATGTCATTATACATTTC
Source organism: Maratus speculifer (assembly GCA_964019185.1). Classification (NCBI taxonomy): domain Eukaryota; kingdom Metazoa; phylum Arthropoda; class Arachnida; order Araneae; family Salticidae; genus Maratus; species Maratus speculifer. The sequence continues at coordinate 286,802,159 of OZ025292.1, read as the reverse complement.
ATTTTGATTGCTTTAATATTACTTACAAATAAATTGAGAGCTATTTCAATTTCTATAAATAGATATTCAATTCGTATGATAACTTTACCAATCAGTTAGATTGTGTTAAAATAATAGTAAATATAAAATGGTTTGCTAACTATTTTTCTAGGAAAAATATGCATTGGTGCTATTTTATCTTCATTTTTCCAGACGTATCAAAGTGTCCCATAAGGTGTATCAATCTGCACCGGGGATGGGGTACATTGATACAAATGACTTTTTTTGATTTTTTTAAAAATTGCATGCAAAAATAATATATAAAACAACGATCTACATTTTTACAACACACTACACAAGTTTTGCTGACACCACATGGTAAAATAACTTGATATTTCTTCTTTCTGGACACCAAAAAAATTCTTAGAAAAAAGCTGTATCAATGTGCCCCAGTTCCCCCTACTGTTTTCACAGTCACCTATAAAAAGGAATATAAGTATTTGATCCTGATAACATGAACAAAATTTTGATTCCCCTTGAGGTTCATGTTAACGATGTTCGACTGTATACATATATATATATACACACATACACTATTATTTATTTTCTTATAGTTTAAGTGTAATTTTGAAATAATCCTCATTTTTACGTTATGGAATTATCAGAATTCATCATTTTTAAGGTTTCGTTCATCCCACGAAACACTATTCGTTTTACTGCTCTGTCTGTCTGTCCTTTACAGAGATCGTACTCAAAAACTGTACAAATCAGAAATTCAAATTTTATGCAATTACAGCTTAATATCTTCTGTCATATGACAAGTCATAAAATTTTGAAAAAGTTTATTAATATATGTTTTTCAATGTCACCCTTTCATTTTTGGGATTTACATTTTAAAAGATCTTAATTTTAACGTTTTTGGTGTCTACATCATAACGTGGAGGTAAAGCATGTCACTAGCACACAGATGGTTCTTCATTCGAATCCCGGTACTAGATATTGAAATTTTCATATTCAGAGGGATTTAATTAAAAGAAATTTCGTATTTTGCCAGTTTAATTATATATATATATACAGGGCGAGTCATAAATATCGAAACAATAGGCTATCTCCTTAAATATTGCCCGTAGACCTATACTTCCAATTGCAAAGTTTCATAAAAAAAAGGTGAATTTTTTGATAACATAAGTTGCAACTCCATGAGGGGTCCATTTTAAAAAATACGAAAATTAAATTTTTATACGACCCCCAGAGGATAAAACATCCAATTAGAAAAATTTTCCTTATTCATTCCTGAACTGAACAAAAAAAATTTCATCTTGATATCGTCAAAACTCAGAGAGTTATGAAAATTTTAATAAATCATGAGATTTCAAGGGATCAGACACAAATTGAAATGCGTGTAATTGAAGAAACAATGTTGCTGTAATGGGACCAGGAAACATTTATTTTATTCATTTATTTATAAAGTTGGAATTTTGAATGTTTTGTGATGGTTAACCATATAATTTGTAAGCATTTAACATCATAAGACTTCTTAATATTAAAAAAAAAAAAAAATGAGTAAATTAAAATTGTTATAACTCAAATTATTATTTGTCGCGTTGAATTTTTTTTCTTTTGATTAAACGAAAATGTCTAATTTTCAATTTTAATTCAGCATATTAAATAATATTTATTTAAAAAAAAAATAAAAGTATTTAAAATAGCAATATTTAAAAAAAAGTAATTTTTGGAAACAAATCATATTTTTAAAAGAAAATTTTCTGTGCTGAAAAGTTACCGTAACCGACGCGACGGTTATTGACGTATGTCAGTTTAAAAATGAGAAATACTGAAATAAAAACATTTGATGCAGTAAAGTGCATTTAGTTTTAAGATGGGCAAAGATGGGCTCCTAACGTTTAAATGCTGTATAGTTTCGATTTCAGATTTTGTTTAAGTTTTGTCATTTTCACCTTCTTTAATTACTGTTTAAATTCGTCAGTTGATTTAAACTTTATTTTTTTTATCACGTCGATTTGAAATGTTTTCATTGTGCTGTGACTCACAGACAGACATTTCATAAAAACATGTTTTTCGGTATCTCTGAGCCCTAAAACGTGTGAACCCATCGAAAACCGGAATTCAAAATTTTCATGAATCCAATACTTTCTTCTTGTAAAGATAGAAAAAAGGAAAAATGGTTTAAAACCTTCATAAATTTTGAAACTGAATACAGTAAAACCTCTAAATAACGTACACCTCACGAACGCAGAAATTGTCCGCTATTCGGAGGTGTCCACTATTGGGAAAATCAAAGATATTAAAAAAGTGCTAAGAAACGTTTAACATTTCATTAATTGACTTTTATGTGTCCTAAAACCTCTTTTATATGATTAATCAGAAATTAAAATTATTTTTTAAGCAATGGAGCTAAATAAGACTGTACACACCTTTACCCACTTTTCATTACATGCTTGTGAAAAACCCTGTTACAAAAGTTAACTTTTGCTTGCGATTACATGTAATTTGTTTTTCAAAATGACATTATTGGACATTATAGAATTCCTGTCGGGGAGGGGGATTACACTTTTGACTGTTAAAAGCATAAAATCTCAAATTTCCGAGGGGATATTTCAATGCTCTGGAAGATGTCCCTTCTGGGCAATCCCATTAATTCAACTATGAACGTGGGGAAGGGGAAATTTTCCCCAGCTCATTTATCACAAAATTCTCTGATAAATTTAGAGGCCTTTTTACTTTTTTTTTCACTTTTTTCTCCTTAAAAAATATTTTTTCATCCTTTATTGCCTTAAATAGTGTTCACTATTCGGAATGTTCGTTATTCAGAGGTTAAACATACACAAATTTAGATTTTGAGAATGGGGATTGGAAAATAGTCCGTTAAACAGAGGTGTCTGCTACTTGGGAGTGTCCATTATAGCGGTTTAACTGTAATAAAGTAGATTTTTGAAAATATTTCTATGTAATTTATTAAAATATATTTCGAATGATTCCGCTAATAGAAGCGTCATTATCGTTATTACTATATTTACTAAACGTATTGTCTGCGCCAATAAGTTTTTAAGACACTTTTAATGAGAGTTTAATTAATATCACTTAATTTGATAACACTTTTAATAAGTGTTTAATACGACGGTCCGGTCAATGAGTCGTGCCAGTTACGAAGTTGGCAGCAAGGTCGAATTATTGCAGACATCTAGCATATTTCAACGAAGTTTAAAGCAAAAAACCTATACGCTTTTATTTTAAATCTAAAAGTTTAAGTATAGTCTTGGATCGACATTTAACAATACGTAAATTTATGGTCGATCCCTTAGTTGTACTTCAAATGAACTAATTTTGCTGCGCTCAGATGTATGCTTAAGTGGTGTAAGTCAGGAATTTTGAAAATTTTTGGATTTTAATATCTTTCGGGGATTTGCAGAAATCGAGATGAAATTTTTTTTGTTCAATTCAGGAAGGGATAAAGAAAATTTTTCTAATTGGAAGTTTTATCCTCTGGGGGCCGTATAAAAATTTAATTTTCGTATTTTTTAAAACAGACCCCCCATGGAGTTGCAACTTATCTTATCAAGAAATTCATCTTTTTTTATGAATTTTTGCAATTGGAAGTATGGGTCTAAGGGCAATATTTAAGGAGATAGCCTATTGTTTCGATATTTATGACTCACCCTGTATATATATATATATGTGTGTGTGTGTGTGTGTGTTTTCTTATCGCTGGCATCCGATTTTCCTTCTGTTTTAAAAACTATTGTAATTTATCACTCATTCAGCATTTTAAATTTCACTTAAGCATTTTTTTTCGTTCTTAGAAATTAAAAATTTTATTTATGTTTCCGCATTTTTTTAGGTAGCTTTCATTACAAAAAGTAAAAAGCTACCTATTGCAGCCGTCCGGAGGAAAGCACTTCCGGAAAATTTTGGTATATTTTCACCGATCATGACCCCCAGACCCCAAAACCACCCTCCGTTCAAATGTTGACATATATATATATATATATATAACCATATATATATATATATATCTGATTTTTGTCATGCGATAACTAACGTATTTATGAACCGATTTGAATGAAACTTGGTATGTACATAGTACATACAAATGTCTCGACCGAGTTCGTTGGTCAGCATCATCCGCCATTTTGTTTCAAAATGGCGGCCATTTTAAAATTTTTTAAAAATTTAAAATTTAAAATTAAATGCGAAAAAATTAAAAGTTGAAAAATATTTTTCTTTTACGTGTTAGAACTTAAAACAAAGATTCCAGAACACTTTTTATTTTGTCTATATCTTAAAAAATGATTGAGTTATAGCACTTTGAATTTTTCTTATGGCTGACATTTTGAAACGATCTGATTTTTGTCACGTGATAACACGTGTATTTATGAACCGATTTCAATGAAACTTGGTATGTACATAGTACATACAAATGTCTCGACCGAGTTCGTTGGCCAGCATCATCCGCCATTTTGTTTCAAAATGGTAGCCATTTTAAAATTTTTTAAATTTTTAAAATTTTAAATTAAATGCGAAAAAATCAAAATTTGAAAAACATTTTTCTTTTACGTGTTAGAACTTAAAACAACGATTCCAGAACACTTTTTATTTTGTCTATATCTTAAAAAATGAATGAGTTATAGCACTTTGAATTTTTCTTATGTCTGACATTTTGAAACGATCTGATTTTTGTCACGTGATAACTCGCGTATTTATGAACCGATTTCAATGAAACTTGGTATGTACATAGTACATACAAATGTCTCGACCGAGTTCGTTGGCCAGCATCATCCACCATTTTGTTTCAAAATGGTGGCCATTTTAAATTTTTTAAAAATTTAAAATTAAATGCGAAAAAATTAAAAGTTGAAAAATATTTTTCTTTTACGTGTTAGAACTTAAAACAACGATTCCAGAACACTTTTTATTTTGTCTATACCTTAAAAAATGATTGAGTTATAGCACTTTGAATTTTGCTTATGGCTGACATTTTGAAACGGTCTGATCTGAACGATCCACAATGTTGCTTTAAAATGGCATACACTTTATGATATCGTGGAATTTGGTGACTCTCTAAATCGCTTAAAATTGACAAAACTTAATAAAACTAAAAAACTAAACATCGCTTAAAAAACGAGGTTGAATAAAAGATGACTAATTTCTAAAAATTTCTATTAATATTCAGTCTTGACAAAAACTAGTATTCAATCTTATAAAATCACTAATTTTATAAGATTTTTTCCACTAATTTCAGCTTAGTATTTTTGAACAATGTAACTTACCTAAAAATAAATAAATAAATATATAAGTATATGAAAGCTACCTCTTCCTCCCGGCATTGCCGGAAGGACTTTTTAATTTCAGATTTTCAAAAAATTTGGACCATTGGATTTTATTTTATTAATTTGATTTTAACATTTTTAATATGATTAAAATAAATAATTTCCTTTTATAATTATTTTAAAATTGAATTCGTGCTATTATCTATGTAAGAATTTAATATTTATAAATAAACAATTTATTAATAAAAAGGATAAGTTGTTTTGAAAGAAATAATTATCTGTGCGATCTGCGATCATATTTACCCACTTGTGTGTATAGCTGGCAAATAACATTTTTTACATAGAATCTCTCAAATTTTTTTATGATTAAATAAATAAAGTAGCACACCTTTAAAAAAATTAAAAAAGGGAAAATCAGATGTAAAGTTTCACCAGTTGGATAATTTTTTAATGTACTATGTATGCATTTATGTGTACATATTATTATTAGCTTCACATACATCATTATCAGATTCTAAAATGCATTTTTATTCTAACAAATCGAAACACTTTCGGAATCATTCTTAAAATATTAATGAATTGAAAAAAAAAAAAACAATCCTAAACGCAAAAATAGCGAAAAATTGCATTAAAAATGGCTAAGAACTGAAAAATCGTAAGAGGCAAAATTTAGTACATTAGACTAAAAGTTTGAAACAAAATTCTTTTTACCAATAACAATAATAAAGATAAACGTAAAATGCGGAATAATACAAAAATCGCATTAAAAAATATCTAAAAAATCAAAAATCGCTTTACGAATTCCGAATAAATTTTATTAAACAGATTATAAAATTTACTATTATGGATTAAATGAATGAATCTTTAATTAATATGTAAAAATCGCCTCAAAGAATAAAAAATAGCTAACAGTTGAATAAAAAATTAAATTAAAAAAATCTAAAACCGGGTTTCGAGGTGCAAAACTTTATTTTTGGAAGTAGTTTCCCACAAATTTTGTAGCTCTATGTGCAGCAGTCTCTTCAGAATACCGTCGATATATAAACTCACGCACAAATTTCTTTCTTTATTATTGTAGATAATTTTGTTTTAATGTAATATTTTTTATTTATTTTCAGATTATTGGTTAGAAAGTTCTATACAACGGAATTCGAGCAGTTACGAGTCAAAAGAAGCTCCTATTTATAAAACCACTAATATATAAACCAGGTCAAAAATGACGGAAAGTGAATGATAAATCTTCATAATAATATTTAGATCACAAAGATTGAATATAGAGGGGAAGAATTGAAGATAGGTTTTTTATCATGGGATTTAAGCTCAAAAATAGTAATTGTTTTGTGGTGCAGTTGCTCTTAATCCAAGCATCACATGATCATTATTTAGTTTTTATTTTTTATCATAGATTGTAGCTGCATTTGATTATTTTCTTTCGGAGATTACGAAAATCTAAATGATTAAAAAATATGAATGAATAAATAAATAAATAAATAATAACAAAATTGTAATTTAACAAATTACCACGATAGTTTGGAAAGACTATTTCAAAAGACACAAATTTTAAACATAATTCTATTTAAATAAATTTAAATAAATTCTACATTTAAATTAATAGTAATAATAAACATTTTCAGGATGATTATAACGATTCATATATTACATACGTCGTGCATTAAACATTAATATCCCTAGACCAATGATTAAAACAAACAAACAACAACAAAAAACCCCAGTAGATTAAAGATAGACAACTTTAACTGTTTAAAATGTGCATTTTTATTTGATGGAGTTAATCAGACTGACTTCTGAACGCTTCATATTACGTACGATATGGATTAAACAATAATATTCCTGAACCCATCACAAACAAATTTTAAATAAAATTTTAATTTTGCAATTTTCGGAACTGGAAATTTTTAAACTTCTAAATATCACACATTTTAAATTTTTACACCGTTGCGCAGAGGGAAAAAAATGCACTTTTTAATGAAATTTGTTTGAAATCTCTATCACATTTTGTTTTTAAATTATTAATTTTTCTCTTTTTTTTATCGTGGCAATAGAAGTATTCCATTTTTGGACATTAAACTTGGACCAGTCAGGAAACGAATAAAATCAAACAAATAAGTTTCGGAATTCAACCAATAAAAAGATTCAGATATATTTTTGATTTCCCAATTCTCTATCGAGAAGAAGAACTATTTTGGGCCATTCCACTGTCACGTGCGGGACAATCAGACACCATAATTCCACCAAAATTGTGTTAAAGGGCTTAAGATTTTTCAGAAATAAGAATAAACATATTTTTGTAGGTTTATATTTGATATAACAATATCTCAGGCAGGGACAGATTTTTCCTAAATGGTTTACTGATTTAGTTATTAATTAATTTGCATGCGTCACGTGCAGGACATCTGAAGTCAACCACTTGTAATTTGCTGTATGATCCAGATAACATTTCTGCTCTACTAATTTTGCAATTTCAAAACAAAAAATATGTATTAGAGGCTATAGGTCTAATGTTCATGAAATAAGCATTCTTATTTGAAAAATAAATTTTTAAATTACTAAAAAAAATACAACGTATAATGTCACGTGCGGGACATGGTTGTCACGTGTGGGACATTTGCAAATATCATTCAAGTAAACTTTTCAAAAATCAGAAAATAAAGGAATTCAAAAAAGAAAATGCATGTTATACATTTTACAATACAAAAATATTTATTTTAACTTTTTTTTGTACAAAGTAAATGTTCAAATTGACATTTTTAAACATAAAATAAAGTAAATGTATAAAAAAAAATTCAAAAATTTTCTAGAAATTTGAGACAACCTCTTTTATTAGCTACAGTGGGGGTTGATATCTTTAAATGAATATAGAATTTTATCTGGATACTGTGGCCACTTGTAGAATTTACCACTTTTTATCATGACAGACGCTTCAACACTATGTGGTTGGGTGCTTGTAATTTCACCAGGATAATTAATGCCGTCATATTTTACAACTACCCATTCACCCATCTTAAAAGAAACTGCTGTTTCTGATCCTTTTATTTTCTTCTTTTTGGAAATTAGAATTTTCTAATGACATTTTCTCTCTCATCCTTTTCATTCTTCTAGCACTAGTAGACTTAGATCTTTCCATTTCAACTAAATAAATGAACTTTATCAATTATAAAGGCTTTTGTCTAAATTTACTTAATTTCATAGAAAAATTGAACTTAAAATAGAATTAAACTTAGAAAAACAGAATATAGATAAGAAGTTTTATTATTTTTTCTGTAGAATAATAACTCGACTCGAATAATAAACACGACTCTTCTTATTGTATAGAAAAAATCCCTATAAATTAAGTAGATCAATTCTTGCTGGAAAACAATATGTTCTTAAAATAAAAATAACCATCAAAGTGTTCAAATATTATTAAAAAAATTTATAAAAAAATGGAAATAAAAAATATTAGCATCACAAAAAAAGAAAAAAAATGAAACTATCATAAAAATTAAAAAAAAAAAAAATCTTAATTTCGTTTTAGTTACATAGAATAAGTTCTTAGGACAAAATAATCATTATACTGCTAAAACTATGCTAGAATAAATCTCTATTTAACATTCAGAAAACGAAAATAATCGTCCTGCTCATAAGGTGTCACGTGCGGGACAATTTTGTTTTGATATTTTTCTCCAAATAAAAATTTCATTCAAATTTTTAACTAGCATAGGATAAGTGTACTACACTAAACTGCTTTAGAAATGCCAATTAAACAAAATAAATGCATTCCTTTTTCCTTCTAAGTGAAAAAGTTCATGTTTTGTGTCACGTGTGGGACACAGAAATAGAGTTCTTTTTGAGTGCTGTAATAATTATTTGAAATTATCTTATATATTTCAGTTTAGTGAAATATAAACAATGAATATTAGACTTACCTAAAATGTTGATTTTAAAAGTTTCACTGGATTTTCTTTATTAAAAAAACTCACTCAAAATGTATTGTAAAACGCAACATACTTGCTTGCACATGGACGCCATCTTTAAACTGTTGTGTTACCAATCCACAAAAGATAAACTTTACATTCTTACTCAAAACATAAAATTTGACATGTTGCCAATCAGTAAATACCAAAAATATTTATTTAAACAAATTTTTAAAAATGACAATCAATTTACCTCTTTTCATGGAATGGCCCTTTTTTCCAAATACAGTAAAAGCTCCATAACGGACACTCCCGAATAGCGGACACCTCTATTTAACGGACAGTTTTCCGATCCCCACTCCCAAAATCTAAATTTTTGTATGTTTAATCTCTAGCGGACACTATATTTTAATTATAAAGTATGAGAAATTGTTTTTTAGCGAAGAAAAAAAAAACATAAAAAGGTTCTAAATTTCTCAGGGTAATGAGTCAAAATTTTGTGATCACAGATAAATGTAGAGAGTGGGCCAGGGAAAATCTTCCCTCCCACGTCCAGTATTAAATTCAGGGGATGGTCCGAAGGACATTACCTCCCGGAGCATCACAATGCCTCTCCACTCGTCTCCGGATGATTTGAGATTTTATGTTTTTAAGAAGTGGCAAAATACAGTGAGCAGCTACATTTTTTTAAAGATGATTCAGAAACATCAGAACTATTGACAGGGTTAAAACTTCACATTGAAAAAAAAATTATATATAATCTTTAAATGCAAATGGAAATTTTTTAAATATTTTTTTCTTTGTAAGAATGTAATAAACAGTGTATGAAGGTATGTACCATTTTATTTCAATTTTATTGCTTAAAAAAGTATTTTAATTTCAGATTAATCATATATTAGAATTTAAGGGCATATAAAAAAGTCAATTAATGAAACTTTAAGTATTTCTTAGGAATTTTTGAATCTCCGAGCTTTTTCCCAATAGCGGACACCTCCGAATAGCGGACAGTTTCCATGCTCCCAAGGTGTCCGTTATTTAGAGGTTTTACTGTAGTTAATAATAAAACTGTTGCTTGACAAAGATACTGGCCTTTTTTTAATTTATTATTTCTTTTTTCTTTATTTAAGCTAATTTAAGCTTTATTTAAGTTAAATTTGTCCGGTTCCATTTTCTCTTATTATTTTTTTCCTTTTCTATTTAGAGTCTAAGGTTTCGGGTCGTAAATGAAGGATTCTGGCGCTATCTGTGGTCGCGTTTCGAAGACAGCGCTATCGCGCAAGAGAGTAGCACTGTTCGGATCGTAGGTAGGGGTCGTCGACGAATATTGTGCACACAAATTCCTATCAAAAGATGCACATTTTGTGACATCATTTAATCATGAAACTTTTATACTAAATATATAAAATATATAAAAGAAACAAAAAAAAATGTATCATTTTATGATATTTGTATTTTTTTAATCAATTTTTTTTTTTTTTTTTGTATTATGATAATATAACAAAAATATTATGTAAGCTGAAATTTAAAATTCTATTTAAAATAATACATTGTGAAACAGGAAAAGATAAAAGTTGCAATGCATTTGTGAAAATATTACTTTTAATGCCACGAAATTTGTAATAAAGTATTTTTTAGAAGTAAAATACACATACACGTGACTGTGTAGAAGGCTATATATATGTATATATATACATATATATATATATATATATATATGTGTGTGTGTATGTGTGTGACATTTTGAGGTAGGAGCCAGTAAAATCTTTGCAAGTTTCCCCATATGACGTCACAGGAGTCGTGGCGAGATAAAAATTAAGTAAAATAATAAACGCAGAAGCTTCACCAAACTACACACTTTCTGCTGCAAAATAGTTCATTAAAGTCATTCAGGCAGAGCAGGAAATGCTCTCTCCGTAGTGACATTCCATCATAAAAACATAATTTCCGCAAGTCGCCTAAAACCGAATCATCGAAAGAAAAAAGAAAGAATATATTCCATCATCTCTAGGCCTCCTCACTTAAATAAATAACAAAAAGCTTCTAGACCATTCTACAATCTTTAACCATGATTTTCATATATAAACAGAATTTAATGTCTAGCGACGAGATTAAACATCACTCTCGAGTCTTTTTTCAGACGGTATAATTTTTAAACGATTATTATTTAACTAATTTATAATCGAAATCAAAATTCGAGTATTCTGCAGATGATAATTAAAAAAAAGAAATGAATTTATTGATACGCAATAAATATCAAACGCGAAGAAAAAAGATAGATAAAAAAGAATGATATTTTTGAAAGGCATCGTTTTGGAATAAATTTAATAAAACTTTTTTTAAAAAGGGTTGATAAAATCAGGTAAAAAATGCGTTTTATTGGGAATTTTAAGAAATAAAGTTTAATTAAGAGTATTTCTAATTTACAGCCATTTTTTTAAAATCACGCATATTAGAATAAATGTTTTTAAGGCGAAATAAAAATTTATATCGTTTCTATAAAGATTAACAGATTAGATCTAGTAACAGGATTTTAATTTAATAAGTTGAAATAAGTACAGAATATTGTTAAAAAGAAATTAATATAGTATAAGGTTAATTTTGGAGAAAAAAAATTAAATTTGTAACATTTATATAAATATATATATATTTAATTCTTTATTTTTGTTAATTTTGTGACTTATAAATCATTAAACTACTGAAAAATTAACTTTGAATTATTCTGTAATGCACTAAACAGCAAATTTTTAATGATTTTAATCTGCATCATTTTTCAAAGTAAATTGCGACTTTTAATTTCTTCAATATGACTAATTTTTATTTCGCTACAAATTTACCATGTTAAAATTCAAATTGTTATCGGTATTGAATTAATTAAAATATGCTATACCACAAAGATAATTCATTCTTTATATTTTAAATACAATAAGAATTGAAAAGAAACAGTAATTTTATTCAATGAATCAAAACCACTGTATTAATACTAGTGTCTTTGGTGGAAATTTACATCTTGTTATTAAATCAAATTATTCAAATAACTACTTAAAAAGTGCTGCAAAAATATATTGCAAAGATATTATTAAATTAATAGCTAAACCTCCGACGAAATTAAAAGATTTAATTCATAACAAAATAGATCCAATCCCAGAACTAGAAAAAGCAGGTGTTTATATAATTCCATTCACAAAAGAGCATCAAAAAAGTTTATCCTATATTGGTCGAACTTCTCGAAAATTAAAGGTAAGACTGAAAGAGCATTTTTCAGATAGCCAATACAACAAGCCAAGTACAGCCTTATCTAGAATACAACAAAAAGAAAATATTTTGATAAATTTTAACAAAGCTAAAATAATCTTTTTAACATCCAATCATTACTCCTCCATTATCCGTGATTCCCTCGAAATTTTGCTTAACAAAGATACCGTTTGCAATGACGTCATTTCATATAATGTTCCCACACTCTGGTACAATATCCTTGGTGTTTCGATGAATTCATCGTGACTTTGTTTATACACACGGACTGTTTTTGTTTTTGTTTTGATGTTTTCTATTTCTAATCAATTATCTTCATTTATGTTCCTTTGATAATGAATGCGTGGGCATTCGAAAGATCTCAGGTAAAATAAATAAATAACATCTATATTTTTGCAACACCTTTTAAGTAGTTATTTGTATAATTTGAGTAATTTTATTTGCAAAACTTTCAAAGCTTATAAAATGCAAAAAAAAATTATAATTTCAACATAAATTTTCTTTGTTTTAACCAGCTGTCAATAGATGACTAACATCGACAATATTTATCAATGCAGTAAATAAGTACATGGAATCACATATTAACTGGTTATCCTTTATTTTTAATTTAAAACTTGAAATACTATAATTGGTTACTTTTTAAAGGTTTTAGAGAAAACAAAGGACTTTATATGAAAAACAGAGGATATAAGAAGTTTCTCAAATTATCTAGAGGGTATAAGGCGAATAATACCGTATATCCTCCACTAAACCCCTGTGCTTACACTTCCGTAGGTACCTAACAAGTTTTTCTGGAGGATGAGAGGACCCAGAATCGTCACCTTAGAGTATTATATAAATTGATTATACGAATTTATTTTAAAAACTTGAGCTTAATTGACGACTTTTTTTTTTTTTTTTTTTTTTTTTTTTTTTTTTACAAATTTTAAACATTTTTCGAATTACTGATTCAAAAATACATATAATTCAAATAATACACAAGGCATGTATTTCCGCATGTAATGTGTTTTATATCCACATAACAGAAAATATTTTGACAAAAAAGCTATTTTTATAAGCAGGCTTGGAACAGGCAATAAATATTTCTAAATTGAATTCAATTTCCAGATTTTCCATGTCCAACATTTTGCCCATTCTACAAGATTTGGAAATCGCATTCCATAAAATTTTATGAACTTTTTATTATCATTGCTTTTGAATTCAAATTTTACACAAAGTACATAAACTCTTAATGTTATATTGATGTAAGTTTTCTTTTTTTCTCCCAATAAATTTTGATTTTGTTGCAATTTTTCGTTTTAAAGATGAGATTACTAAATTTCATTTTAATTCGCACTCAAGATACATACAACCATAATTAAAGAATAATATATACATGAAAGTCAAACGTTTTAAAAATTCATTTTTCGATGAAAAATTAGAAGATATAGATATAGAATTTGACATCCATCATACAAAAACATCTCATTTCCATTTTATCTTTTTGCGTTCTGAAACATAGATATATTTTTAAAGAAATGATATTACTTTAAATTATCTCAGTTCTATCTCATATTTGATTTTGTTTTAACTTTTAGGGCATGTTAGAATAAATTATGAATCATGTAACTTTCAGGTCCAACTTTGTTTTTATGCGACTACTTGCATACTTTATTTCGTGGATATAATCTGTACGCATTGTTTTGGAGATAGGGGAACGAGATTGGTTGTTCTGAGTAAATTGAAAATATGCGCAGGGAAAATATACATTAAAATAGTTTGGAAATTCGTAAAATTCAATCGGAAAAAAGGGTGATAACTGCTGAGGTTATTCTTCAGAAGACAAACGTGTCCCATCAAAAATTTTGCAACGACTTTGTTTTTGTTGTTGATGTTTTGAATAGGCTCAAAGTATTTTTGAAAAATGGCATTGCATTGTTTCAAAAATTAGAGCGCTGAACTTAGCTTAGAAAGATTTTTAACGTATAAAAATGGATTACATTTCACACAGACTTTATCTTTTATTCTGCTTAGTTTTTGAATCATAATGAAAAAATAAGGTCCTGTATTTTGAAACTGGAACATCACCTTAAGTAGTATTGCAATTTGTGATGATATACTGTCACCTATTTATAATATTTCATTTTAAAACAAATAAATAAATAAAAATAAAATAAATAAATGATTGTTTTCGGTTTGTTTTTCTTTTGTGAGGAGTATATCATGTTTAGTCGGCAAACAATTCAAAATAATAAAAGCACATACAAATATTATACAGACACACAAACAATGAATACAACAAAACCAACTGCCATGAAAAAATAGGCAGAGCCAGGAATTGAACCCGGACCACCGAATTCCAGGATGTTGCTTAATCCACGGAACCACTCTAGCTGGTGCCCGGACTTGCAATTTCTCACTAATACACCAAGTTGGGGAAAATCATTAACTCAACTTCAGATATAGACAGCTATGGATGATAGGACAACTATGAATTGTTTTACCATTCCATCGATATACAATATATATTAAAACACACATACACATACATATAACGTCTGCAATCAAATCATAAATGTACATACAAATATTATATAAACATACAAACAAAAACCTAGCATCGGCCGGAGTAGCGCAGTGGATAGAGCAACAACCTGAATGTTGTAGTCCCGGATTCGATTCCTGGTTCTGCCTAATTTTGCACGCCAGTTGGGTTTACAGCATTTATTGTTTGAATGCTTGTATAATATTTGTATGTACCTTTATGATTGGATTGCAGGCATTATGTGTATGCGTGTTTTAATTGAAATAATCTTAACTTTGACAATGGCATTTTAAACAATATTTTCGAGAGAAATTATCTTAAAATCAATTTTATATCGTTATACGATGAATTGACGAGATTCAAATTGCTTCGACCATTCATTTGAAGAAATAACAATGTGATATAAAGAAAACATTAGAAAACAACTGTTGTGCTGAAATATAGGTACGTATATATCGTCTATTAAAACTTATTCTATTTAAATAAATGGATTTCTCCATTGCTAAAAGCAATCTACTTTCTAAAATTCCGATTAACCCGAGAAAATCTTTTAAATAAAAATACGTGAATGTGGATTAGCTAACATAATATGCAAATGAAATTTTGATATCTTTGACGCATGCGCAGTAAAAAATTATATAGTAAACCCACTCATTTTTCATACAATTTTTATTATTTTTTAATTCTGATTACAGGGTACTGTGTGCAATGTTGTTTGTCATATTTTCTGAAAAAAATATTATTTTATATTAAGAACTCTGAAAATTATAATGGAAAAACTTGGACAAATTTGAGACCATTTTTATAAAAACCTTAATTACTCTGCGAGTATGCATGCTATTTGCATAAAAATGAACACAGTGTATTACAATAAGGCATTCAATCATAATCTAGAGTTTGAGCGCTTTTGCTACATTAGTTTTGACAGGGTTATTCAAAAGATATTCATTATTTTTTAATTTGTTGACGGTCCCCTATGGCGTTTCGGTAAAAAATCTTCACGGAGGTGTATGACGTATACTATTATATTTATACACTAAGAGTTTCGAGATGATTCCTCATATATTTTTCTAGATATTTAGTAAAATGTCTAAAATCGCAAGTGTCCCATAATCAATGGCAATATAGTGTATTAACCGGGATTGTACTGGTGTCCCGATTGTAATGCAATCTCTGTAAAATTGTGCGTTTATTTTTCTTTCTTTCTTGTTTTGTGTGTGTGTGTGTACGATATGATGTCCCCTCCTTTGCTACGCTTGACGTGCAATTTCCGAGTTGTTCTAAATATTGTTGCGAGTTAAAACATAAAAGGAAATGCTGTTTAAAATTCAATGAAGGACAAAGATGCAGAGATAACGATGCTAATTTAAATTCTTTTAATTATTCAAAATCCAACAAACGAAAATTAGTGAAATTCAAACGAAAATTAGTGATATGGCTTAATGAAGTTTGAAGTACGTGAAATTTTCACTAACTGGTACTTTTAATCCTTGACTACGAGAACTATATTAAATATACATGTTTAATCACCAATCTTTGTAACAAATACTTTAAAATTTATAACTTTTCTAAGCTTTATATATTTCTTTCGCAATCATTGTCTTTTCAATCACTTTCTTAAAATGTAATAAGTGTATTTTATCCAAAATTTCGGGTATTACGAGAACTACAATCCCCGAATTTGTTCTCGAATCAACATATATCTACTTTTAACGAATTCTATGAATCCAGAATGCATTTATGGAAATCTCTAAGAATAAATTCTTACCACTCTCTTAATCAACCCGCTTAAAACAGTTTAAATTTTAGAAGAGGGGCGTGAACTTCATCAAACAACAACGAACCAAAATCATTATCTTAAATATTTCTCCAAGTAGTCACGTACCCAATCCACATTTGGTATTATATGGAAAAAGGACAAAATCCGTTGTTTCCAAAATGAAGCAAAAAAATGAGGGATTTTATCCAAATGCAGTAGTACAGCCCATATTCTGTATTCTATATTGACACTAATCAATGAATATATGGATACAACCCCTCTTGTTTTTGCTTCATTTTGAGAATAACGGATTTTTGACTTATTCAATTGACGATTATTGTCAGAATTTTCAAGTTATGATTTTGTGACTTTCACAAAAGTTGCTCTATACATTTAGCTAACATTATATGCAAATGAAATTTTGATATCGTTGACGCATGCGCAGTAAAAAATTATTTAGTAAACCAACTCATGTTTTATACAATTTTCATTATTTTTTAATTCTGATTACAGGGTACTGTACGCAATGTTGTTTGTCATATTTTCTGAAAAAAATAATATTTTATATTAAGAACTCTGAAAATTATAAGGAAAAAACTTGGAAAAATTTGGGATCATTTTTATAAAAACCTTAATTACTCTGCGAGTATGCATGCTATTTGCATAAAAATGAACAAGGTTTATTACAATAAGGCATTCAATCACAATCTAGAGTTTGAGCGCTTTCGCTACATTAGTTTTGACAGGGTTATTCAAAAGATATTCATTATTTTTTAATTTGTTGACGGTCCCCTTTGGAGTTTCGGGAAAAAATCTTCACGAAGATGTATGACTTTTACTATTATATTTATACACTAAGAGTTTCGCTATGATTCCTCATGTATTTTTCTAGATATTTAGTAAAATGTCTAAAATCGCAAGTGTCCCATAATCAATGGCAATATATTGTATGTGAGGATTGTAATTGCGTCTCGATTACCAGTACTATCTCCATAAAATTGTTCAGATAATGATGCTTCAGATATAGTATAGTAGCCGAAATCTTTTGTGCGTCCCCGTAAGTAATATCTTCTTTCTATTACACAAGAAGTAGCCTATAGTAAACCGCAGCAAAATATGTCAACTTCATAAAATGTGAATTACTTTAATATGGTTAAATTGAACCCCAGACAATGTTTCCCCCTATACCATTAGTAATGGAATGTTTTTGCTTGGCCCTGTAAATTAATAAGAAATTACCTTTTAATGAATACTTTATAGACTCATATCATTATTACTATGTTCGAAAGAGTGTAAAATCATTAAAATAAACTTGAAAACTTTTATTTCCATTGGCCGTAATGCAACGGAATAGTTTTGATTGTGCTCGTAATAAAACTATACATAATAATCAGTCATAAAATTTGAAATGACTCGAGAAAATTACACAACAATATTTTAAAATTCAAACGATTCGGTTGGGTAGTTTTTGTTCTGTTATATACGGAAGGACTGAACGACAACTATGGGTGTTACGTATTTACACATTTATGAACGCACCTAAAAGTAAACCTAGAATTAATAGCTAATAGTGACGTAATTTTTTATTAGGAAATAATTAAAGCTGTTTCATTACATGCTTATACATTTTCAATATTAAAATTGCGTGTATTTCGATTCTTTTATTTTTCTGGGAAATAAATTCATTCCTAGAAATAGTATAGCATATTTAACAAAATATATGTGGCATTTTTTTGTGCCGGTAAAATCGCAGGAATACTGCATTTTGTAATGAATTTATAGTTTAGTTATGGTGCAAATTAATAAAACAGTTATTAAAACAATTTCAGAAGTTTCCTAGAAACAAACACCTTAATGTGAACTTTTGTCCATAACAGTTGATAAGTTCGACTATGTTTCAAATGAGGGAGTATTGTAAATCGCAATGTACAGTTAAGTAGAAAATTTTAAATTTGCATTAAATTCTTAACGCTTTGACGGCACTAGAGACAACATTTATTATGACGTCTCAAATTGTATACAATACAATCAGACTTCATCTTATTTTACTAAAGAATTTAGGTGGAATATGAAATGTTAAGAGTAACATTTTTAAAAACAAAAGGGTTTTTTTTTTGTTTTTTTGTTTTTCTAAAATGCATATAAAATAATAGCGGGAAAAACTAAAATGAGAATAGTTGAACAGTCATTGAAATTACTAGCATGGAAAATCACAACTTTACTTACTCCAGAAGTAGATGTACGATTCAGCTTCAGAATACGCTTCGAAATCGATGTAGATGATAACATATTCTCCAGTTTCTAATAATTTTCTCATCTGCAGCATGGTCGAAAATTGAATCAAATCAGCTCTGCTTCCAAAAAACACGTACACTGTGGAAAAAGATTAAAAGTAAAAAGATCAGCGGAAGGGAACAGTAACAAAATTCCTATTTGATATGATATCTTTCAATTACAAAGGTAATAATAATAAATAATTTAAAATTGCTACAAAAAACAACATGGGCTGTCAATGTTACAGAATGCAGGTAAAAATATTTTGTCCATTTTAATGTTCCTGACTAATAATATAAAGAAGCATTTTTATATGAATAATGTATGTATTCAGTGAAGTTTCAAAATGCAATAAAACTATTGTGTATGAAAAGTATAGTTTTTAACATTAATGGCATTAAATTCTTTAACATTTTTTTAAAAATTTTTTGGAATAGCGGTATCCCACACTGTATCTTCTAGACATTGTATCGATACTTTCTTATTTGCTGCATGCTATAGAAGTTAATAACCGAAGAATTATCATTCATAAGATTTCGCTATTTAAAGGTTTTGCCTTTATGACTCTGATAATGTCGGTGGCTTTATTTAGGTGAAACCAATTTAAATAATAAGCATTTTAGTGAAAAATTCATTCAAAATAAAACTTAAATTTTCAACATCGGTAATGATTAAATGTCCATCGTAAATACTAAAAGACTTGTTTGAGTTTTCGTTATTTTTTACTGACTTTGGTATACGCAATTTCCCGTGATAGATTACTTTTTCACTTTCTATATACATCAAGAATTCAGGATTTTAGGAGAAGTGATGGACGTTGAGCTATGATTCCCTTTGCCAGACAAAGTATACCTTTGGTGACCTACTAAACTAGGCCTTCATGGCGTAAGTGCATAAAGCTCAGCAATTTTTTTCCACAGAAGGTTCCGTACTATTATCAAAAACCGTTTAATTCACTTAGGCATTTTGCTTCGTGTCCTTTTGCTTATAAGTTGGGATAAGTTTACAAGACCTAAGATTTTAAAATATTAAGTAATCTTCCGTAATCGAATCTCTGTCTGCTGTCACTTGTTAGCTAATATGACACCGAAAAAATCCAATGCCAGGATTAAAAAAAAAAAATAACATACAGTGAATTTAACAATTGAATTACAAAAATTGATACTATATTTGATTATCACGTTGACCAAAAAATTATCGCCAAATCATAATATTAACTACCAGTAATAGCTGGTCATATATTCCATAGTCATTTGACAATTAATACGTTAAATATGTTTGTTATGCCATCAACTGATGTTTAATTCGACTTTTAATTTGTGTTTTTAGTAATGTTTCAGCAATTTATTTGTTCACTCCTTATTTAAAATAAAAATTGAGGTAATTTGTATTACCTGACGAGTTGTTTCGCAATTCATAAAATTTGGTGAAATTGGTCGATACAATAATCAAATAGTACCCAAAAACATACAGGAAAATGTTGATAGCCTGCATATCATTTATAATTAATTCTATGTTATAATTTTGTAGCAGCTTTTTCAATATTGAATCAGTGCTAAATGGTAAATTCCACATTCCATCCCAATAGCAACAAAAATTGACTACGCAATGACTCATGTTCATTGAATAATGAGCTTAATTTTAAAGCTAAAATTTGTTTCGTTGGTTTATAGGCGAATTATGCCAAAATACGCTGCATTTCGTCTCGTGATTTGACATTATAAAAATCCCAATCAATTAATTATTTTTAATTCTTCTCTGAAGAATTCACTCTACTAATGATTACCTTCATGGTTTAATATTTGTTTATCACCATGGTGGACGGATCACTATTGTTTTGTTTGTTTACAGATTATAGAATGTTTACAGATATAGAATGATAGAATTATTTACAGATATAGAATAAGATATTGAATTGTCATCCTAATATCAGATGAGTTATCTCAATATAACGGTATTTTAGAGATGAAAGAAATGTATTTTAAATTATTCTGATATACGTATTTTAAATTTAAGTGTTTTAAGTAAAAAGAGTGATAAGATCGTATTTTAAAAGAAATGATGCCAATTAAAATTTTTGGCAATTTATCACCTGCGCCCATTTAACATATACGAACCAAAATGATCACTTGGCGTATAACAGCCCGTATATTTAAAGATTACTATCACGACGATTTTTTCGAAAAGAATTATCAACAATGCTTTTATACTACTGCTACGATGAACGCCACCAACACTGCTCAACACTTTTGCTGAATGTCTGCAAATCGAAATTTGAGTGTAACGGGAAAATGCGGTTTTCTCAAAAGCTGTATGACCGAGGGCAATCGTTATAGTTTTCCTCAAAGTTTTAAATTAACGTCTACTACATCTATTTTTTTCATAATTTTAGTTCCAGTAGATTCGGAAATAAAAAGGGGGAGCATATTTTTGCATTACATTTTCGACTATATCTCTAAAAATATAATCCTTTATAATACAATATCCTTCATAATTACATATAAAAAAGTAACGCTTCCGAGCAGGCAAAATTCATGCAATGTTAGTCATGCAGTAAATGATACTTGAAACTGTACAGAGATGAAACTTTGAAGGCTGTGTATGAGAAGTCTAAAAGTTTTAGTGATAGTGGTGAAAGCGTCTTACTAGGGAACGTTCCCAGGTGTAAGTTGAGGATTTGGACGAGTGTGGTATCGAAAGAAATATCTTGTCATGTACGTTAAAAAGTTCAATGGAGCTACCCGTCCGAATCCAACCGTTTTCGAGATATAAGCGTTTGGAGTGTGAATGAATAGATAAATAAATTAACAGGCAGGTATATAAATTGTTCGCAAGTTAAAAGTTTCTTTGCATTGTTTTTAATCCTCTTCCTTATACCTTTTTCCGAGCTACGAGCAAAATCCTTTACACCCACACAATGGCAGTTATTTCTCCTCCTTTAAACAGACATTTCGCATTCTAGGAAGCTTTAGCGTCCTGATGCACTCGGAGAGTTTTTCCGTATGTTTTTGTTATTTTCGCCATCTTATTTAGTGCAAATTTTTCGGCAAATGTGTAGCGCAATGTAATGAATAAAGTGTAAATATATTGTGTAAAATAAAATGCTTTTCCTAGGCTAGCGGTTATGTAAGATGCATAATAGCTGTGTTATTCTTATAAAAATTGGTGGTTTTTTACACTTCAAGTGCTGATATCTCGAAAGCGTTTGGATTCGGACGGGTAGTTTCATTGCACTTTTTAAAGTACATGACGAGAATTTTTCATTTTATACCACACTCGTCCAAATCCAGAACTTAAACCAAGGAACGTTCCCTAGTTAGAAGAGAATTGACGTGGATGGCAACCAACACTGAACAGAGAGAAACATTGAGGCAGTTCGTGAACTACGTACATTGACATCGACAATTAACCATCAGGATGCTGTCAAACTCACTGGATACCTCTGCAGAAATTCTTTTGAAAATCGTGACACAGGATTTGAGAAAACGCAAACGTTGTTTGCGATTTATTTACCATTATCTACTGAACGCGTTAGGGTAGTGTCCCATACACTGTATTTCCCAGATCTGTCACCACTGGACTTTTCCCCTTTATCCTAAACTTGTCAGTTTTAAAGAAGGAGATGTCTAGATTTTACGAAAATTTAAACTGCTGTTACACGGGAAACTGAAGGCTTATTGAAGGAATTTTTATGAGCTTTCGATGATTTGTACACACTTTATCAGAAATTTACAGTGTACGATGGGGACTATTTTGAAGGATTGCAGACAGATTTTGTGAGAGATCTATTCAATGTAAAACTTATTTCATCATGCACGCTACTTATTTGTCATATGTAGTATTTCAAAATATTTTTTACATTGAAACAGATATATTAGGAAAAACTATTTTCGGCACATTCATTTAAAAATAACTGAAATGCGTGAAAATTTTAAAAAGATATTTTGTTAACTTTGCAATAAAAGTATTCAAAAGTCATACCTCTGAAAGGAAACGGACTTTGATAAAATGTTTATTAAAACCAATAGATTTTTTAATCATAAGATTTTAAGAGATTCACCTTTTATATAAACATTTTAATAAAAACTTTATATTACTTAAGAAAGGAGTTATAAAAATTAAAAAGAAATGACATTGACATGTTTCGGATCCGTCTAATAAAATCCATAATCATAATAAAAATAAAAATAAAATTCAAATCAATTCACGGTCAATACAAATGACACGCGACAATGAGATATAAAGTGGTATTTTTGATGTTTGATATTTTGTATTGACCGTGAATTAATTTAAATTTTATTTTTATTTTTATTATGATTATGGATCTTATTAGACGGATCCGAAACATGTCAATGTCATTTCTTTTTAATTTTTATAACACCTTTCTTAAGTAATATAAAGTTTTTATTAAAATTTTTATTAAAACGAAACAGACTTTTTATCCTTCACAAATGTAAAACACCATAGAGCAACCATACTCAAGTTTTTTTACTCGGAGACCGCAAACACATATTTGTGACGTTAGATGGAGGGGGAGGGCGCAACACATATATTAATGCAAGAAAAGTGCAATTTAAATAATAAGACTTACAAAAGTATTATGACAAAGTTTACTAATATCGCAACATTTGTAGCCGAAGAAACGTCGCTAATAGATTTTTACCATGACTATTTTCAAATAATAAAACAATATTCTTCATGGTATATTTCTGTTGGAAATTCTATACATAAGTATTGCAAAAATTTCTATTTGGAAATAGTAGTATAAAATATTTTTGGTAACAATTTTATCCGCAACAAGGTTCCTCTTAATAAACTATTAGCTATGTAAGAAGTATTAAACAGAATAATAAGAGATCATCCGAAAATCCTGTTCTATTTTAATTTTTGGCCCAAAATGAGTAGGTTCGGCGAAAATACTGCCGAAAATTTCATCCAAATGAAACTCAACTGAAACAAGATATATTCCAAAAATCTCGTTTCTTCCTTTTGAAATTTTTAGCAATTCACTTTTTTATTGTTATAAACGACACTGTTTGCAATTATCAGTTATGACTGACTCATGATGTGAGTACAAATGAAAAAAACAAGAAATCCACATACGATACAGCTTTGAAGATAATTTTCATGTGCTCATTAAAGCTGAAGACTTAAAGTTAATAGAAAATTTTAGAAGTGGTTCGAGTACTCTTTGAGAAACATTTACTATGACCGATGATCATTTACAAAAATCTTAGCAAAAAGTAAATCGAGGTATGCGTACCTAAAACTTTTTTTTTTCATATGAAATTCGTATAATTAGAAAATCATTTCGTGTCGTAGCTGAATTAGTTACATTTTATTTTATGTGAAAATAAAAAATTTTTGATTAGAGGCATAGACAGACAGATTGAGCTTTGTGTATAAATAATTACGTATATTTATGTACAGGGTGATTATAATTAAAGTCCGAGTTTCAAAACGCTCTAAAAAGCAAACCACTCGTTAGAATGGCGTCAAAATTTAACAGCGTATTGTTGAAGAAGGGAGAAAGAACATGAACAAAAAAAAAGTTCCAAATTTGAGTGACAGATGGCGCTGTAAGCGTCAGTATATGTAAATTAAAATACCTGGCATGCGCACGACAATTTCAGGTGTTATAAAAGCGTTGGGTAAACGGCGTTTCCTCATTTCGCTTCTCAGACGTTGGCCATGAGTGTCTCAATGAAGGATCGTGCTCTGCTTGTAAAGCTTTATTACAAGAACGGTGATTCTGCACCAGTGGCTCTGCAGAAGTTCAGGACTCTCAAGGGTATGAAAAAAGGCGCTGGACCGATGACTGTCAGAGGTCTGGTGAAAATGATGCAAAAATTCGAAAATACAGGTTCATTTGATGTGCAGTCTGGTAGAGGAAGGAAAAGATGTGATTTGGCGGTAGTTAAAGAAGTGGCCACAGCAGTTCAGGAAGAGTCTAGCGGTGGTGAGCAACCATGCAGTGCACGGATAATTGCCCGAACATTGAACAGGCCTGTGAGCACGGTACATAACATTCTACGAAACATCCTGCAATGCTATCCGTATAAAATTTGCCATGTGCAGGAGTTGTTCCCTTCTAACCTGCCAGCAAGAGAGCGTTTTGCTTTGGAATTTCTCGCTCGCATGGAAGTGGACAATGATTGGCCGTGGAAAATTCTGTGGACAGACGAAGCCCATTTCCACCTGACGGGATATGTCAATACACAGAATTGCCGAATATGGGCAACAGAAAATCCACTCGCAACGAACCCAGTACCACTTCATCCTGCAAAGGTCACTGTGTGGTGCGGATTTACGGCATCATTTATCATAGGGCCGTATTTTTTCGAGGAGACGGGTGCTTTAGGTCATGTTACCGTTGTCGTCAATGGTCAGCGCTATGAGTCTCTTTTGCGTAATGACGTCATTCCAGCTCTGCAACAGCGTGAATGTCTGGATAGTATCATTTTTATGCATTGTTTATTTTCACTCTATTATTTTTCTAGTTAACTTGTTTTTGGCGCAGCATGTCCCTTAAGAGATTTTGTGCCATTAAACCCTATATAACCAACCAACCATTTTTATGCAAGATGGCGCCCCTCCGCACATTGCAAATCGAGTGAAGCAGTTGTTGAGGTGGCATTTCGGAAATGCTAGAATTAACAGTCGTCATTTCCCTACAGTCTGGCCGACCCGATCACCTGATCTTAATCCGTGTGATTTCTGGCTGTGGGATTATCTGAAAGATATTGTGTTCAGTACTCCGATTGCCAACGTAGCTGAATTAAAGACACGCATTTCGCAACACATTCTGAACTTGACCCCGGATACACTTCGATCGGTTGTGGAACATGCTGTTTCCCGATTTAATCTTGTTGCTTACAACGGCGGACAGCATATTGAACATGTTTTGCGCCAGTCTCGGCAAACTTAAAAACCGATTGGATGGATAATTTTTATGCGGTTTTTGGCCTCAGGACAATTAAAAACCGGTTAGATGGATGCTTTTTATGCGGTTTTTGGCCTCAGGACAATTAAAAACCGATTGGAGGGATGCTTTTTATGCGGTTTTTGGCCTTAGGACAGTTAAAAACCGATTTTTCCCATTCGATGTGATACGACCTTGCCGTGGTGGACGGGCTTACGTAACTAACAGTATCACACGCATACAGTCATGCACACTGAACAATACAGTTGGTTTATATCGTGTAACTTACGCCTTAGCCGTTGTTTTACGATTTGTCCTTTGTAGTCGAAATTCTGACGCTTACAGCGCCATCTGTCGCTAAAATTTGGAACTGTTTTTGGTTCGTGTTCTTTCCCCCTTCTTCAATAATACGCTGTTAAATTTTGATGCCATTCTAACGAGTGGTTCGCTTTTTAGGACGTTTTGAAACTCGGACTTTAATTATAATCACCCTGTATGTATTAATTACCTAAAAATATATTGACGTTTTCATTTTCGGCCGAAAATAGAAAGATTACCGAAATTAAGCCTCGAAAATCCTTAATGATAATAATAACAATTCACGATTTTCAAGTTCTGAAGAAAAGTTATCAGGAGATTGCCTTTAATTAATCAGCAATTACCGTAATGCATTTTTTTACTTTTTACAAAAATGTAGCAGACAAAATCAGCTCAAATTTGATTAATTTTGAACAATGTTCAATAAGTGTTAAAAATTAACTAATTTAAGTGATGCATAAAGTGCTCAGAATCTTTGATTTTATTTACCAGAAATTTTTAGTAGAAAATGTCAGTTTAAATGTATTTTATGTACATCCTCCATATGAATTAATGATTATGTCTCCCGGGCCGCATATAAAAGGTCTCTGGGTCACTTACTGTCCATGGGCCGCAGTTTGAATATGGTTGCCACGGACAATTTATGTATGAAATCATGCTTAATGAGTCAGTTTTCTCACAATTGTATTTCTTGAAACTACTTTAAGTAATTAAATATAATAAGAGCAATATGAACATGGAATTTTGAAATTGCTAGTCAAAAAATAAAGTTTCCAAATAATTTATATTAATAAAATTCATAAACATGATCTTTAAACAACTAACGCTGACGACTTCGATTTGCAGACATAATATTTTTATTTTGTATGAAGTAATTAAATTAGAATATGCTTAATGATATTTGAATAACGAAACGATATATAAAGACAAAACATTTTTTTAATTAAACACTTTAACATTAGATATTTTTAATTTAATTATAAATTTACTGTTATTTCCAATGATATTGTGAATTAAAAACTGCATTCAATTTCGAACTAATTTCGAGTATTTTGATATCCATTAGTGTTAATTAGACTTTAAATAATAAAACGAGAATTACTGAAAGCTTGAAAACTGCTGAATAATATGATTTTTAATTACGTTTCAACTTTAAAAGAAATACTTTAAGAGTTCTTTCGCTACTGAAGTTTCGGAGCACGCTATGCTTCATTAAATCCGGCAAAATTAATTAATAGCGACATTCTAGTAAGAGAGTCTATTAAGATAAAGCATACGTTTTTGCTTTAGAACAAATCGTTAAAATGTATTATACATATATTATATAACGTATCATATTCGTTTTTTTTTTTTTTTAAACCATGGTCTGATTTAATTTAAAATATATATATAAATATATATAAGCATTAACAGCTTTATACAATTATTGCAATGAATTCTCAGATGTAATTCAGTGCAACAGTTGATATACAGGGTGGTCATAAAAAAAACTTTGCCGATATACGGAGCTCGAGCAGCCAGTTCCCTCAACCGATCGAAATGAAATTTCAGATATAGCTATTCAGAGGTATGAGCTCGAGATTCTGGTGACGACAACAAAATGGCGGTTACGGTTATAGTTACAGAAACTCGAAAATTTCCAATAGCAATACCCATTTTTTTTCATCGTAAAATGCTCAGCGCATGCGAAAACCCTAAAGAGCGTTGGAACCGTACGTGTATCGCAAGAAACGGACATGTTATGCACGCACAAAAAACCGTTCTGGGAATCCTCCCCCCCCCCCATAGAAAAAACTCGATTGGGGCGCAAGGAGGAAATTTGCATATGACACAGAGTCAGTACCCTAATCTCTGATTACAATACAGATCGGAGAAACTAAAACGTTTATTTTGATTACACATTTTCCACATGGGTGCCATGCCTGTGATGGGTGCCATGCCTTGCGCCCCAATCGATTTTTTTCTATGGGGGGAAGGATTCCCAGAACGGTTTTTTGTGCGTGCATAACATGTCCGTTTCTTGCGATACACGTACGGTTCCAACGCTCTTTAGGGTTTTCGCATGTGCTGAGCATTTTGCGATGAAAAAAATGGGTGTTGCCATTGAAAATTTTTGAGTTTCTGCTACTATAACCGTAACCGTGAGCACCATTTTGTTGTCGTTCGCAGAATCTCGAGCTCATACCTCTGAATAGCTACATCTGAAATTTCACCTCGATCAGTTGAGCGGACTGGCCGCTAGAGCTCCATATATCGGCAAAGTTTCTTTATGACCACCCTGTACTTTAGTGCAATTAAACATCTAGAGTAAATGTAACAGGTCTGTTTAACTCAAATAAAATCGCTCTTACATTTTTGGTGGAATCCTATATAGTTCTCTAAATGTATGCTTTGGTACCGCCATTTCATTTAGTATTATACACTGTGTCCGCTCTCAACGGTGGCCAATGGCTAACTTTTAAACCGTTAGTGATAGTCATATAGTTCCAGTTGCAAAAATGCTTCTAAAAAGATAAAAATTGTTTTTAACTGATTTAAACAAAATTATTAAAAAATTACGAAAATTAAATTTTTATAAGGTCCTACGTTCCTATAAATGATGTTTAGTAAAAATTCTCCATCACTCTAACGAACAATACAAAAAAGTTCCCATTCATCTAACATTAAAATTGACCGAGTTATGAAACTTTAAATTTCATCTAATCTAATAGTTTTAATCTAATAGTTAATTTAATAGTTAATTTAGTAGTTAATTTTAATCTAATAAAATTTTAAATATGTATCATTTTGTAACGAATTGCGACTGTTGCTTTTCATAATTTAATTTAACAAAATTTATGTTATTTTTTTACTTATATTTTTTGTAAAAGTTGTATATTTTGCTTTAATATGTAAACATTAACATAAATTTAAAAATAATATTGTAAAAAATCATTTTACTCTCAATGTTTAGCTTTAAATTTTATGTTTGACGTTTATTTTTACTTCCAGTAAATTTGTGATTGATCCCTATTTTTCAGCAAAAAAGATACTTTAAATTTAAACAGCTATTACTCGTTCAGTTTTAATCGCAGAGGAATGAAACTTTTTTTTTGTCTTCCTTGTTAGAGTAATGGTAAAAATTTACTAAATTTCACTTATAGGAGCTGGGGGAAAACTTTAATTTTCGTATTTTTTAAATGCATTTTTTTTATCTAAATCGCTTTAAAAAAAAATACTTTTTTACCTTTTTTAAAACATTTTTGCAGTTGGAACTATATGTCTCTGACTAACGGTTTAGAAATCAGCAATTGGCCACCGTTGAGAATGGACGCACTGTATTTCATAATATAGGAGAGGTGACAACTGTATTAAAAGGCTGTGGAATAAGGAAAATGTTGAGGAATATTTGTGATTTCGGATGATTTTTAACTTAACCTCCTGAGTCCAGATGTCACATGGAGGCAACACTAAAATACACCCTTGAAATTAATTTAAGTGCTTTTAGAAGTGTTAAAATTACATATACACTCTTTTATATAAATGTGCGCACATAAGAAGCATCGATATATACATTGATGCATCTTTGGAGATGTTTTATAACATTTTTAAAGAGGTTTTTACAGCGCCTCGTAAAATTCGTCTCAGGATAGAGGAGGTTAAAAAAATGAAAACTGTATACTATGTAATAGTACAAAACTTGTATTGTAAATAATATTTACATGTATAATATGTTATATTTCATACATAACATCTATTCCCCATTCTCATAAATTTATAAAAATCTTTTTTTTAAATATAGGAACTCGCCAATATAGCTTAATATCATACTTTCATTATTAATCTAAGTCTAGTTTGTTATATAATACAGTGGAGTCCTAAACGAAAGTTACAAACACCTCTGCTAAATTGAGAAATGTTTATTGTAACGAAATTTGATAGATAGAGGTAATACTATAGAGATATATATCACAACTTAATAGGGAAAATTGGTCAATATTTAGGTACCATGCATGTTATATCAAAAACTTTCTAGATCTTGGGAGCGGTCTATCTTATACGGAGTGGCGAAATCGTGCATTGCTATGCAAACCACACGCATATTCACAATACGTACTCGGTTCAGATCCAAACCCCTTCTGATTCGCTCGGTTGATTTAGACCATTATGAATTTTATTGTCTTGGAAGTGACGATCGACTATATCATCGTATTTTTCAGTTATGTATTTTAAGGATATTTCTGAATAACTTAAAAATACGGAAATATCTACATAAATTGTTTACATAAATTTAACAAATGTATTATTTATCAAGTTCTACAAATAAAACAAAGCAAATTGAGCACTCCATAACGCTTTTGATAATGCTAAAATTCTTTCTACGAGAGTTTGACAAAAAATATAAATAAATAAATAAACACTTCTAGATGCATCCACCTCGTAATATAGAAGTAAAAAACAAATGCTTGAAATTTAATAAAACCGCAATCACTATAACGAATATTTAAATTTTTCATTATTTACACAGCTAATATTGTTTAAAATTATTTTTATAACGGAATTAAATCTTCAAAAATACACAGTTTCCATTTTTTTATTCAAATTAATTTTTATAACTAAAATATTGAAAAATTAAAAAAAAATATTCAAATTATTTTTTATAATTTAAGCATTGTATAAAAAATACAGCCTTTCAAAATGTCAGCCGCTTGATTTGATTTGGGATACAACAGTACTGAAGACAAGTGACATACTATATAGCTACGCGCCACATTCACGTCTGACTAGCTTAGACAAAATTCTAATTCCTCGACTACAGATTCCAAGACATTAAAAGTCAGTATGTTCTGGATATCTGTATTTGGTGTGCTAGTCAGAAAAGTTCGAAAACTGAATTGAGTAAGTATTGCGAACATGCGAGCAGTACAACGAGCCATCATACTTTTAAGGGGATCGGGGATATATTTCAAAATAATTTTTATTTATTCAATTAAAATTTTGATTTTTTTTTAGGATTTACCATATTATTTGTAAACAAATTCACAAAAAAGTAATAAAATAAAATCTAAAATTATTTAAAATGTGGGACCAATTAAAATCAGTATAACTCGAAATATTATTTGTAGAATTTCTATTTCTTTAGTTTAAATAAACAAAAACATATAAATTTAATTTCGTTGCAGCATTTAAAAATATACTGATTTAAATAAAAATTAAAAGTGTTTAAAATAGGAATTTGAAGAAGTGATATAATTTTCTTTTAATCTCATTTTTAAAAGTAAATACATTTTCAAATTAGCTGAATTAAAATTAAAGTGAAACACTTGACAACGACATGTTTTAAATTTGAATCATTTACCTTTTTTTGTTCTTGACTTAAAACAATTTAGAAAGAAGAAATGTAAAAAAAAAACATCATAAAGAAAAACGCATTCCCACACGGCGCTTCCACAAAAATCATTGCTTGAAAGCTAGATATTGAAAGCAAACCAAATCGAAACTATTCGCTGGGGGCCACCGTAATACTTACCCATCATGGATATGCATAATATAAAATATGAAAATAAAACATGTGTAAAATATTTATAAAATGCACTGCAATTCCAAAATAAAATTTAAACGCAAATTTAAATAGTTTTAATATACATAGTCATGCTTTATTAATGAATTGCTGATGAGACAAATTCGACAAATTATATAAAACGCCAAAATACTTAAGTAATATCGTATTGCGTAAAAGAAACATCCTTATAACTCTAAAAATAATAATCATATTAACTAACAACAACTATTAACTTACTGCGTCGGATGAAGCGTCTCATTTCCAATTAAAATATATCTTTGAATTGAAATTTGATTGAAATATAGGGTCATGAAAAATCAAAGAACAGGAAAACGGGAAGCAGGATTACACATATCTCTGCAACTAATAATTCGATCAACTTTGTTCTTTATGCAAAATTTGTGTTATTTTATTGTCTTTTACATTCACTCTTTAAAAAAAAAAAAAATCGAAAATTTTTATGTACCTTTCATCAGAATGAATTTTTCGAGAGTCCGAAAAAAATAGTTCCGGATAATCGAGGTTACTGATATTAAATAGGCTTCGTTCCATTCTTACATACTAACTACATACAAAATTTTAAGTCTCTATCTCAATTTGTTCGAGAGATAGAGCGTTTACAGACAGACAGATGGACGGCAAATTTTTTTTTCAAAAATATATGTTTTTTGGAATCTCCAGTATCTGAAACGTGTAAATCCGTCAAAAAAATTTTTTTTTCGATTTTCAAAACGATTGCAAGACTTACCCTATACTACGTATGATGGGTAAGTAAAAATTAATATTTCCTGTTCTAATTAAAAATGAAACAAGATGTAAACATCATTTTAGGCATGAAAAAACAAAGATTTTTTTTCTTTTTTTAGAAAATTTGAAGATTTTTGTGTCTCGGATCCCCCTAATGAGGCTGTCAAGAACTGCCTGCAACCATTCTTTCAGAGTTATGAAATTTAACGGGTGAAGGATCCTGGAATGGGAGTGACGTCGTACAATGGTTCTTCCTACACCTTCTCAAGCATGCTATGAGTCTAAATGATTATGAGAACTCATTCGCCTTGAAATCAATCAATCATCTGAACATCCAACGATCTGAAACCAAAAACCCAAGATGCTTTAACATCAGAACAGATGCTTTAACATTTCAGTTTCAGAAACAAAACTTATGCTAAACACTAAATTATCACTGAAATATACAACATTTATGTTTTAGTTATTTTATTGGTAGATATTTTCAATAACTGAAAAATACGGGTTTGTTACGTCCAATGCAGACACCAATGAAATTTATTTTGTAGAAATTTATACATTTTTTATTGTGTAATATTTGTAAAATATTTTACATTATTAAATATATACATATATTAATTAAATTTAAATGAATATTAAAAAATATTGCCACTTTAAATGTATAAAACATAATTATAAAATTGATCAGGCGCTCTACTGTTCTATATCTTTTACTTATTCCTTTTAAAATTATTTAGTTAATATATATTCCCAAAATATATATTTCTCCAATTTTGGCGATATATAAGGATAAAATGAAATGACCAAAGTCCTTCAAATTATTTACTTAATTTCGCTCAACACTGTAATTTTATGCGTAATAAAATATATTATTATTTCTTGTTATTGTTGTTGTTTATAAGTAATTTACACATATTTAATTAATGTCTTAGGAATTATAAAAACGTTAGAAAATACTTAAAATGCAGTTAAATGAAAAAGAAAAGTAATTTAGAAAAGATAAAGATTTATTTTAAGTAGGAAATAAATCGAGTCAAATCCGGTGAATACGCATTTCAAAGGAATGAACAAAGGTCACGTATTAGACGTGATCGCATATTCAACGTGATTTGTAGTTGCACGAACTGGACTTTATTATACATTTACTCGCCTAAATGAGTTTTAGAGCTTTCATTTATATGTTTACGATCGAAAATTGTGCCTTTTATGTATATTTATATTAAAATTTAATTGTAATCCTCTTCAACTCATTGTTCGTTTTATAAGACCGATTGGAATAATATTTGGAAATAAATGTGGATTTCAATATGGTTTTAATGACGATTTATATGTTGCAACCAAAAATCTATCAATAAAAATAGTTCTCCTGCTAGACGAATTTTTTCCCCAGAAAGATAAAAAATGCATTATAAAACATATCTGACCCAATTTAATACCTTTGTTAGATTTACTACGAGATTTATTAACCAGAATAATGACGCTGTAATTAGCCATTACAAGTTTAGTCTGAGTTTATGTACACTCGCAGAAAAAAACTGTAAATTTACTGCAATTTGAGAGTAACAAAAACTGTAATTTTAGTGTTTGCCTTTCAATTTTCAGGCGCGCAACTGCCTTAGTAGATATGAAAAAAGGTCCGATTATATATATTTTTTAACATTTGGGCTGGCAATAGATGATACATTTCAAGAGAGTAAAATGGTCATATTGGCAAGAAAAGATAAAATAATACAAGTGACATACGCTGTTAATTTTCCTTTTGACATAAAAGAAATAAAATTAAAAAGATTTTACTAAAAAACTTTGAAAATCCTAAACATTTTAACAATATGTTATTTGTTATTTTGTAGAATGTTTCGATAAGAACAGAAGCCATACGAATTGATTTTTTCCAACTGAGCGAAGAATTGCCCAGGCTTGTAATCGAACCCAGATCCTTAACTTACAAGGGAAATGCTTTTTCTTTTAAGCTAACTGGGAGATAACCAACGGCATTCCTCGCTCAGATAAACGGTAAAGCATTGACCTTGTAAGCCAAGGATCTGGGTTCGATTCCAGGCCTGGGCAGTTGGAAAAATTCAATTCGTATGATAAATTTACCAATCAGTTTGATTGTGTTAAAATAATACTAAAAAGAAAAATATTAGATGTTTTTAAAGACACAAGTTAGTTGCACAATTTTGGAAAGTTTCGACTGTTTACATTGAACAGAAATTTAGGAAAGTGTATCAAAACATAAAAAAATGCATTTCGGAAATAGGCAACATATATATATATATATATACACTAATGTATGGATATTTGTATAGTTACATCAATTAATTTCTATTAATATTATTTGAATTAATAAATTTTGAATTTCATTCATTCATTACGTTAATTTCATTTCTCTGATATTGAGGTTAAAGATTATGTTAATTTAACTAAAATTTGCTTAACTCTAACTACTTTTCAATTTGATGATAATTTTTACAAACAGTCAGAAGGCTTAAGTATGGGTAATTTTTTATCTCCCATTTTTTGTGATATTTATATGCATTATTTTGAAGAAAAATTATTAAATCTGATTAATTTTAAATGTTGGATACGTTATGTTGATGATACGTTTCTCCTAATCAATAATCCTTTTGATATTTCTACAATTCTTTACAATTTCTATTGATCCTCATATCCAGTTTACTTTTGAGTTAGAAAATTGTAATAAACTTCCCTTCCGTGATGTTTTAGTTACCAAACGGGATTCTTCTGTCAAAACTTAGCGTTTATAGAAAACCTTTTTCTGTCTCTAATTCATCCCATGCTCTCTATTAAATCATCCTGTCAATCAAAAGATCGGTGTTTTTTATGCATGTGTAAATCGTGCACTCAAAATTTGTTCCGATTTTACATCCCTTAAGGATGAACTCAATTACTTAAAATCAGTTGCTGCCAAACTAGGATTCATTCCTTCTATCATTAATACTGCTGTGAACAAATTCAATAGAACGCCTAACAAATCCACTCTTTCTAATTATGATAAAAGTAAACCTGATAATTTGGTCGTCCCCCTTTATATCCACCTTTATGCTTTAAATTAGCTAAAGTTTTAAGACATTTCAATTTTAACGTTTTCTATAAACTTGTCAATAAATTAAAATTTCCTTCCATGAAATCTCCTGTCCCTGACCTCCAAAAATGGGATATTTATAATGTTCCTTGTAATGGCTGTGATTTATCTTATATGGTCAAACTAAAAGAAATCTCGAAAAATGCCTAAAAGAACAATCTCAGTATGTCATTAATCAAGAAATTTCAAAATCTTCGGTTGGTAAGCACTCTTGTTATTCCGGCCATAGTTTCAATTTTCAAACTGCTAAAATTATCTTTAATGCCAATAGTACCTCTGAGTTAGATTTTCTTGAAAATGTAGCTATTTATCTTAATCGTGAAATTATTGTTAATGATAAATCTGATTCTAAAACGTTCTCCGTTGCCTGGAAAAACCTTTTCAGCACTGCCTCATAAATAAGTTTTTTTTTTTTTTTTTTTTTTGTATTGATTATGTATACAATTTAAGATGAATAGATGAATATATGTGTGTTTATAACTGTAAACAAATAATTTTTTACTTACTAATTATTATTATTATTATTATTATTATTATTATTATTATTATTATTATTATTTATTGCGTGTATTTACTTTCACTTTAATCTGTCCTTTTACTTAACATTTAAATATAATCTTTAATATCTATTTTTTCCTGTTTATCATTTCCCTTCCCCCCCTTCTTCCTTCCCCTCCTTCATTGTATCTCTCGTACGTTTTGATTATGCTCTTCCGTGATTGGCTGTTGCCTTCTACTTTCGTATTGGCTGTTCCTCCAGCTTGCTCCTTTTCCCGCCTTTTCACTTCAGTAGTGCCGCTACATTCATTGTAGACGCACGTCTTGACGAAGAAAGACTAAGTTCTTTCGAAAGACCTTGCGCAATTAACTTGTTTTATGGTGTTTTAAAGAAGTTTTTTCACTTCCATTGTGTATAACACCAGCTTCAATTTTATATAATATTTATATAATTTAATTAACTTACATGATTAGCTTGTACCAAACTGTTAATAAATTGGATTCATAAAATACTATTTTTAAATGTATTAAATGCGTATATTAATTTTCTATTTTTATTTCATCTTATATTAAGATATTAAGTTTAGGTTAGCATAGTCAAATTAAATGATTTTGTTTACATATTAATGCATGGTATATATTTTTCTGTTAACACATTTCAAATGCGATTTTATAAGTTTTTTTTTTTATTATTATTTTTCTCCCTTTTCATTTCTCTATCCAATTTAGTAATTTTGTTGTGTTTCTTTTTGATGTTTTTTTTCTTCATTTAATTTTGATTTTATGTGTGTTGGTAGCTTCAAATTCGTAATATTTTGCTTTTTGATGGCTTCATTTGAAGTTCTAAAGTATTTGGAGCTTGACTTTTCTGCGTTGTTTCTGCAAATTCCATCTATATTCATTTTATTTATTTATTTATTTTCCCTACATCTTCACTGGGGTAATTTTCTATTAAATTCAGTGGTTCATGCATTGTAATACAACTAATGATTATATCTATATGTACCACCGACAGTGCTTAAAATATATCACTGTAAAACCTCCCGTAATGTTTTAGGTCCATAATCATTTAACACTATAATCTTTTAGCTTTATTTTTTAGGCCGATAATTAAATACTCAAAAATTTGAGCCATTTTATGATCTATGTGCCCTTAAAATTATAGATCTTCTGAATCCAGCTTAAAAAGCTAATACTGTTTTGAGTATGTGTAGAAATAATAATAAGCCATAGAAGCAAAGATTTTATTCATGCTGCGGACTAGTTTATAAGAAATTCTTGTCATTCATCACAGAAAAAGATTTAAATAGTAAAAATATAGTTTCTTAAAAAACACTATTTAGTTTCTTAACACGTTCACTGCCAATAACTCCACCCTCTGTGTTAAATGATTGAGAATTTCACGCACTAGCGTGTGACCGGCAACGAATGTGTCAAGATAAGATAACAGAAAATAAAAAGTTAACATTATTTAGATTATTTCTTTAGAATATTTAAATTTATTTCTTATTGTATAATAGTAAATAAATTAATATTAAACTGTTAATTGATAGAAGCGTATTTATTTTAAAAATATTACACTCTGCAATTTAAGTTATAGTTTATTTCACCTGTTATTATTCGATACACTGTTCTATCTGTCGCAGAATTTATACAAAAAAAAACTGTATAAGTCAGACACTTGAAATTTTGTGTACTCTTACAGCTGAATACTTTGTGTCACCCATCAAATTATAAAATTTTGAAAAAGGTCAATTATTTTAATTAAATAAATTTTTTTTTCGTGTAGACACCATAGCTTAAAAGTAAAGCATCTTGCTGGTACCACAGGTTTTTATTTCAAACCATAGTCTTGGAAGTTGAAATTGTCATAATAAGATAGATTTAATTAAAGGAAATCTCGTATTTTTGCAAATTTAAGGGTTTATATTGTTATGCTGCGATGAATAATCAATGACATTCATAATATTTTTTGGAATTAATTTCTTTCTGTTTTAAAAATCAATGCAAATTATTAATGATTCAGAGTTTTAAGTTTCGTTTAAATATTTTTTATTCGTTTTATAAATTTAAAATTTTGTTTATATCTCCGCATATTTTTTTTATTTCGGATTTTCAAAAAAAAAAATTAAATTTTAGATTTTATTTAAATAGTTTTATTCGAAAATGTTTAATTTTATATGAATAAATAACTTCCTTTGATAATTATTATAAAATTAAATATATTGGTGTTACTATGCATGTAAGGAATTAATAATTATAAACTAAATATTTGAATTTGTTAATTAAAGGAAAAATTGCTAAAAAGAAATATAAAACGTAACCCTCTGTGTGATCTTTGATCACATTTACCCACTTGTTTATTTTAGCATTTTTTTCACTTTCACAGACTTCAGGCGTGTTTTGAAATCGGATAATTAAATCTTTCGTTATTTCAACTCGCATACAAAATGTACTTGAAACGATAAATGCTACGTCAGTCAGCGCTGACTGACACTGACCTTCTCGAACAAACTGCGTCAATCACCGGGACTGGCAATAAGAAATTCGATATAAAATTTATAAAGCTGCATGCTAAATAAATTTTAAGTAATTTCGAGATTGCATCATTAATAAACTAAATATTTCTTGCAAAACATTTTAATGGGTTTTATTAACACAAGGCAAAACCCGTCGAGTTTCGTCGAAAGAAAATGTTTAAGAAGGAACTGCTTCATTGTTTTATAATAAATCTACAAAACTAGTTATAATAAAAAATGCACTTTTTATTGGTAAGTCTTAGATTTAAATAAATTATATTTAACCTAAAATTAACAAAATACTATTTCTATAAAACTCAATCGTAGAAATTGTTAAAATGAACTTCAATCATGCATGCAAGCAGTAAAAAATATTAAAAGATCTGCTATGATTAAGTTATGAATTAAGGCTTTTATGCCAATATTTCAAAATGAAAAAAGGGAAATTTATTACATATTGACTCAATCATGGAGTTTTTTCCCCCGTGAAATCTAGAACCGACATCATTTTCACCATTTTCAAAAAATTTACATATGTACCTTTCATATCTGTATTCCCTTTTTTTAAAAAATCGGTAATTTATTTTTGACCATTTTGGAAGCATTTTAATTCAAAACATGGAGTCTGGATGCTATTTGCTGAAACAGATGCTAAACTATTTATATTACCTTAAATATGATTTAAATTTTGTAAATGAAACAAAAATTCACCAGGTTTTGTAACAAATGATATTCTTGACACAGTACGTACTTTAATTAATTTTTTTTCATTTTTCATGAGAAAATGGCAACAAAAAGATACATTAATCTGCCCTTTTCTCTTGGCTTTTATTAGAAATGGGGTACTTCTGATGCCAGAATTAGAAAAACGGTATTAAAATACAAAAAAAAAAAAAAAAAAAAAAAGTTTCAAAAATAAATTAAGATACAGTTACCAAATAAATTGCATTTAAAATACATTATTTTCCTATAAAACAGTGTAAAAATTGAAAGTGTGCGAGGTTTGAAGTTTAAAAATTTGCAGTTTCAAAAATTCCAAAATCTAAATTCAAATTTCAAAGTGTTGCCATTCGCAAAATTACGTATGCGTTACGCACAGATATGTATACGTTTAATCTTTGTAGTATAGATAGTGAACATAAAAAAAAATGTTGTCTTTCGCAAGTATCACAAAATATATCATAACTTTCTTAGTTTTCTGACCATTCTTTAACCAAATTATGTCACATTTTCTTGCGGCATACCGCGAAGAAAATGTGAAAAATTAAAATTTTGAATGTAAGAATTAAAATTTTGAAAGATTTAATTATCCGATTTCAAAATACGCCTGAAGTCTGTGAAAGTGAAAAAAATGCTAAAATAAACAAGTGGGTAAATGTGATCAAAGATCACACAGAGGGTTACGTTTTATATTTCTTTTTAGCAATTTTTCCTTTAATTAACAAATTCAAATATTTAGTTTATAATTATTAATTCCTTACATGCATAGTAACACCAATATATTTAATTTTATAATAATTATCAAAGGAAGTTATTTATTCATATAAAATTAAACATTTTCGAATAAAACTATTTAAATAAAATCTAAAATTTAATTTTTTTTTTGAAAATCCGAAATAAAAAAAATATGCGGAGATATAAACAAAATTTTAAATTTATAAAACGAATAAAAAATATTTAAACGAAACTTAAAACTCTGAATCATTAATAATTTGCATTGATTTTTAAAACAGAAAGAAATTAATTCCAAAAAATATTATGAATGTCATTGATTATTCATCGCAGCATAACAATATAAACCCTTAAATTTGCAAAAATACGAGATTTCCTTTAATTAAATCTATCTTATTATGACAATTTCAACTTCCAAGACTATGGTTTGAAATAAAAACCTGTGGTACCAGCAAGATGCTTTACTTTTAAGCTTACGTTTACAATACCGTCTCATTTTAAATCTTTTACAGTTTTATATGTATGTATATATATAGTATATATATATATATATATATATATATATATACCGGGTGTCCCAAAAATGACTGATGGATTTTAAAATTCAATAACTTGCAAACGGTGACAGCTATTAAAAAAATTTTTGCAGGAGGGCTAAGTATAATGTCAGGAGTTTTTTTACCGCAATTCTTGATTTTAGTTCAAATTTCGAACAACAGATGGCGCTGATGGCGGTTGGCGGCCAGTCGACGTCGAAACTTACTTCATACAGCTTTGACGCAAAAGAAGGAGATTAAGGTTATGGAGTATGTCTCATTCGACAGTACAGTCTTGCTCTCAGGCCCCCGATTCTGGACTCATTCGATATGATTTCAATGGAATGCGTTGTTACCATGGAAATAACAGATTGTTCGATAGTGGAATACAGCGTTCAGAAGTGGGCATAAATTTCGCAAGCAGTATTTGAGTTAGCAGAAGATTTTCGTTTAGGAAGTTTTATTTTCCCGGATTAAGTTACTTTTTTATGGCATGATTTAAAGAATATTTTATGCATCATATTTTAAAACTAGATAAAGAGATTTTTTCAATTTGATGATTTTTGTTATATTCTTAAGAAATTTTAGATCTTATAAAAAATTCGTCAGTAGACTTTTATGAATGTTCAAAAAATAATCATGAAAACTGTTGATAGTACATTATTGTGTAAAATAACTACCAAAAACAAATATTATAAGTTGCCTTGCTTAGCCCTTTTCAATAGGATTAGTCTATCGTTGCATTAAAATAGAAAAAAATAAAATAAATGTGAGTTAATTAAAATTTATTTTCCCGGATTAAATTACTTTTTATGGCATGATTTAAGGAATATTTTAGGCACCGTATGTTAAAACTACACTGTTAAAAATTTGAAACCTTTGCTGCATCGTCACTCCTCCACTTTTATAGAAAGAGATTACTTCACTGCATTATGGAGCATTCTCATTGGTCAAAATAGAGACATTCTATAATAGCAGTGGAGTAACGATGCAGCAAAAGTTTCCAATTTTTAACAGTGTAAGTGAAGATATCTTGCAACAATCTTGCTCTTACACTATAAAAATCTGCTGCATTTTGTTGTATACGCACACCGCTTGTATAGAAACGGTTACTTGATTGTATTATGAAGCATTGTTATTGGTCGGAAAAGAAATATTATATACAAGCGGCGGAGTGCGAATGAAGCAAAATGTAGCAGATTTTTACACTGTGGGGCCCGATTCTGAACTCATTCGATTTTATTTCAATGGAATGTGTTGTTGTCATGGAAATAACAAATTCTTCTGTAGAAAAATACAATATTCAAAAATGAGCATGAATATAACGATCTAAATCGATCTAAAATTTCTTAGAATATAACAAAAATTATCAAATTAAAGAAATCTCTTTATCTAGTTTTAAAATATGATGCATAAAATATTCTTTAAATCGTGCCATAAAAAGTAATTTAATACGAGAAAATAAAACTTCCAAACTCAAATACTGCTTGCGAAATTTATGCCCACTTCTGAACGCTGTATTCCACTATCGAACAATCTGTTATTTCCATGGCAACAACTCATTCCATTGAAATCATATCGAATGAGTCCAGAATCGGGACTTGAGAGCAAGACTGTACTGTCGAATGAGACGTACTCCATAACCTTAATCTCCTTCTTTTGCGTCAAAGCTGAATGAAGTAAGTTTCGGCGTCGACTGGCCGCCAACCGCCATCAGCGCCATCTGTTGTTCGAAATTTGAACTAAAATCAAGAATTGCGGTAAAAAAACTCCTGACATTATACATAGCCCTCCTTCAAAAATTTTTTTAATAGCTGTCACCGTTTGCAAGTTATTGATTTTTAAAATCCATCAGTCATTTTTGGGACACCCGGTATATATATATATATATATATATATATATATATATATATAAGTACGGAGGAGGGTGGTGTTGTCTGGATAAAAACGCAAAGGTTAATTATTTATTTAAAAAAAAAAATTGAGAGTGGGTTATTTATTTTAACATAATTTTTAAACTGTTTAATTTACACCAATATATGGATATTCGTCTAGTTATATCTATA
The DNA here is from genome assembly GCA_964019185.1 of Maratus speculifer. Taxonomy (NCBI): domain Eukaryota; kingdom Metazoa; phylum Arthropoda; class Arachnida; order Araneae; family Salticidae; genus Maratus; species Maratus speculifer. The sequence continues at coordinate 286,759,466 of OZ025292.1, read as the reverse complement.
GTTAAATAGCTATATTTTAAATATCAAATTATTTTTAATGTTATTGATATAATTTTTGGTATTATTATTAATAATATTATTACTATTATTATTTTTTTATTTATTTTTTATTATTATTATTATTATTATTATTATTATTTTTTATTATTATCCTATATTAAGATAATGAGTTTTTACCATGTAAAGTCACAATAAATGTTACTGATTAAAGTAACAATAATGTATTTTAAGTTATATGTTAATATGAATGTTATCTCTTAATTCTAATTTTAATCATTTTATTAATTTAATTTTATGTTAATATCGATTATTATTTTTTCCTGTTCAATTATATTTCCATTCAGCTTTATCTTTTTTGTTTGTTATGGATAACTATTATTTTTACTTACTTTCAACTCCTTTTTGTAAAATATCTTTGTTCCTTGTTTAATAATTTGGTTTTTGTGTGATGGTAGTCCCAAATTCGTATTGTTTTGCTTTTTCATGGCAAATACGAAGATGAAACCACACACTCCATTTGTAGTTGCAAATTATTTGGGACCTGAAGATTCTGCTTTGGTTCTACAAATTTCAATTGTATTCATATTATTCTTTTTTTCCTTCCATGTTCAATGTGCTATAAGTTATTAAATTCAATGGTTAATTTCAAATGGTTAATATTGTTTACTATAATTCAATTTAATTCTTCGTTTTGGTTTATTGTTTTATTGATAAAATCCGTTGGTGAATCTTGTCTACTTTTAATGGTATTATATTAGCATTCAAATTATTATGCTGCTCCGCGCGTGTAATTATGAATGTACACAATTTGATATTTAATTGATATCTTTTCATTTTGAATAGTCATAATGAATTTTTTCCTATTGTGGTATCTTATATATAATTAATATATAACATCCGTTGCTAATAGCAATTTTATAAATATGGTGCGCATAGGTAATTGCTGCTATCCGCATGACCTTTGTGTATTGTCTGTGAGATTTCTACTATGTAGTTTTTCGTTACCACTTCATAGGATTTCCATTAAGAGTTGCAAATCGTTTCATCATGAATATTATATGTGGTATATTTATAATAATTTAACTGTTAATTTTGATATTATGTTTAATTCATTGTCTTGATATATGGTATATTAAATGTCAAAATCAATATTCATTATTTATTATTTTTTAATATTAAAGTAATACATTGAAATTATCATTATTTATTTTTTTTTTTTATATTAAATAAATACATTGAAATTATGATTAGTTAAGCCTATGTGAAATGTAGTAACAATGTGAGCATTGTGCTGAGATGTTAACTGGATAAGTTTGTGGATTATTATGTATGTGATTTTTTCACTTTTAAATGAGTCGATTTTGTGATTTTGCATTTATTGTACTGTGAGTACTATGATTCTTATTATATGTGGTGTGGGATGGTAGTATTATGGTCGTGTATTGTTTCCTTTTGGAGGTTTGAGTACTGCTTTAAAGCTTTGTACATATTGTATCTATTTTCATTTTATAGTTGTATTATTCTAGATCCTTTTCTTTAGTAAATTATATTAGTCCAGATACTCGATTATTTAATTGTAATTTTTCTATTTTTATCTTTTTATTATATTTGTATTATCTCTTATATTATGGCAGTACTTAGTAAAAATCTCGACCTGGCAAGATACACAATGCTTCTTTGCAGTGTAGTGCCCGGTACAGGAGCAATAATAGGGTTACTCCTGGACCGTCACCAGTTTCCATATACATGCTCCTCCTCCTCAATTATATTTTCAGAAATGTTCTGATATCCGATGTAAAACTTGTCCATCTGCTTCTCAGTCACAAATCGTATCAGATCCTCATATTTCTATTTTTTGTAAGGCTTTTAATGTAATTTATAGTATAAAGTGTAACATTTGCAATTTGAAATATATTGGTGAAACTTCTGGTCCTCTTCATATACGCATGAATCAACATCGGTCAGATTCTGATAAAAATTTAGCAAAAAATATACAGTCTACAGCTGAAATACAGCATTTTCATAAACATAAATTTAAAAATACTACTATTGAAATAATACAAATTCAGAAAAATAAATCTGAGCGTCTGTATTTAGAGTCTTCATATATGAAATATTATAATACAATTTATCCTTATGGTCTTAATAGTGAGGTTTTTAAAAGATCTGTTAAAGTTTTTTCATCTATAAATGATACTACAGATTATTCTCCCATTTATCATAGTTTAAATCATCTTATAAATCCTAAAACTACACGTAACAAAAGAGGAAAAGGTTCATCTTCTAGTATTACTCCTAAAAACCTTATAATTCAACAAATTAATAATCTGCATCGTAATTATTTAAAAAATTACAATTGGTTTCTAATACGTAAATATATTTTTGGAATAAAAAAGAAACATATAGTACAATATTTAAATATTTTTCTCAGTAAAACTTACTCTAAACATTTTTCAGATATTTTTTATGATCTCATTATGACTCGTGTCAACCTGTACAATATAAATTTACTCAAAAAACCTAAAAATCTACAAACTAATACTCAAATGGTAATTACTTTTTCTAATCCAATATTTAATAAAATCAATATTAATTCCATACTAAATGATAAAAACTGTCAATTTCCTATTAATAATATTCATATTTCTAAAACCTTTAAGTATCCCATATCTATCGGCAGAACGATTTTTAACTATAATTCTTTCGCTAAATCTTCTTTTGATGCTAGTACTTTACCCTGTAAATACAATGACCCCTCTCTACAAAAATATATAAATAAAGATCATGGACATATTATTACTGGTAATCTTAATCTTGTAGATGATTTACCACTTAGAAGAATTATGGGTTATGGGACCAAGTACAGAATTCCATCCAAATTAAACATTAAATCTATCATAAAACTATTTACATATGATATAGATATATTTATTTATAAACTTGCAATTTATTATAATAAACCCATTGAATATTTTAATCAATGGAAAATATTAGTTATCGATAAATTAACCAAGTCCTTAAAATATAATATTTCACACCTAGAATATGTAAATACACAGCATCTGTTTAAGCAAATCAATAAATTACAACAAAACTTTGTAATAACTTATGTTGATAAATTTCCTAATGCCATTATTTGTAAATCTTATTATCATCAACTGCTTAAATCTAGTATATCTAATAATAACACATTCCAAAAAATTAATGATAACTTACTTGCCAATAATCGTAAAATTAAAGGATTCTATAAATTATTAGACATTAACCCTACTAACTTTAAATATCCTTATCTAGTCCTTATACCCAAATTTCATAAGCATCCTGTTAAATTCAGAACTGTTACAATTGGTTGCAATACTTATAATAATGCTGCTAACAAACTTCTATTAGTAATTCTTAATCAAATATATAATATCACAAAAAAAGTGATAATACACATTGCATAAAAAATAGTTATGAACTGGTCCATATTATGAAAAATCTTAAATGTATAAAAAATATCACTACCTATGATTTTAAAGATTTATTTAATAATATCGATTTATCGGATTTACATAATATCATAAATGAGCTTTTTAAAAAATATCAACACGAGTTGGATATGTCACATAATATCGATTCTGATTATTTTCATACCTTAACTAATTTCATTAACTATAATAATTTTATCATGCATGATAACAATATATATATTCAAAATGTTGGTATACCACAAGGTGGTAGTACATCTAGTGTATTATCTGACTTATACTTATATTACTATGAACGTCATTATTTAAATAATACAATACATTTATATCGATATATAGATGATGTAATTTTAATTGATACTGATAACACCTGTATATCTCAATTCCCTGTTGATTATCCTTCTAATCTAGAACTTTCAAAAAACCTACTTTTTAATCATACAATCAATTTCTTAGATATTAAAATTATATTAAAAGAGAACAAATTTATAACTGATATTTATGACAAAAGGAAAGAATTTAATTTTAAAGTTAATACTTTTACTAATTTTAAATCATGTCTTCATAATTCTGTATATCGTAATATAATACTTAACCATTTATATAGAATAAAATGTCTATGTTCTTCCCATTTAATTAATACTAATATTAAAAAGCTTGTATATGATGCTATAAATAATGGTTATCCTAAAAAATTCATATATTCTTTAATTTATAATTAGATATTACATGATCTTCTAATTAATTCTTTGCATAAAAAATGTATAAAAAAAAATTATAAAGCATAAAAAAAATAATAATAAATTCAAAATGTTAAAAATGTTAAAAAGTAATAAAAAATATATATATATAGGTTGGTTGGGTGGGTAGATGTTAGAGTACGGAGGAGGGTGGTGTTGTCTGGATAAAAACGCAAAGGTTAATTATTTATTTAAAAAAAAAATTGAGAGTGGGTTATTTATTTTAACATAATTTTTAAACTGTTTAATTTACACCAATATATGGATATTCGTCTAGTTATATCTATAGTTAAATAGCTATATTTTAAATATCAAATTATTTTTAATGTTATTGATATAATTTTTGGTATTATTATTAATAATATTATTACTATTATTATTTTTTTATTTATTTTTTATTATTATTATTATTATTATTATTATTTTATTATTATCCTATATTAAGATAATGAGTTTTTACCATGTAAAGTCACAATAAATGTTACTGATTAAAGTAACAATAATGTATTTTAAGTTATATGTTAATATGAATGTTATCTCTTAATTCTAATTTTAATCATTTTATTAATTTAATTTTATGTTAATATCGATTATTATTTTTTCCGGTTCAATTATATTTCCATTCAGCTTTATCTTTTTTGTTTGTTATGGATAACTATTATTTTTACTTACTTTCAACTCCTTTTTGTAAAATATCTTTGTTCCTTGTTTAATAATTTGGTTTTTGTGTGATGGTAGTCCCAAATTCGTATTGTTTTGCTTTTTCATGGCAAATACGAAGATGAAACCACACACTCCATTTGTAGTTCCAAAGTATTTGGGACCTGAAGATTCTGCTTTGGTTCTACAAATTTCAATTGTATTCATATTATTCTTTTTTTCCTTCCATGTTCAATGTGCTATAAGTTATTAAATTCAATGGTTAATTTCAAATGGTTAATATTGTTTACTATAATTCAATTTAATTCTTCGTTTTGGTTTATTGTTTTATTGATAAAATCCGTTGGTGAATCTTGTCTACTTTTAATGGTATTATATATATATATATATATATATATGTGTGTGAAATTTTGTAATATAAAACGAATAAAACGAAAAGACAGTCGAAATAGACTGGGCACTCAAACTGTTAAGTATAAATTAAAAATTATTTAACAGAAATTGACGCGTTAATCGTTCATGAATTTTAAATGAAACGTTTGTTTTCATGATCTAAAAATCTGTTTGTCTAGAAAAAGAAGGTTGTGCTGTAAAAGTGAAAATGTGCTCTGCTAATAACTCCAAATCGCATTTAATTTTCTTTTCTACTTTAAAAGCCTTTTCTCTCTATATTTTGATGAACCATTTAATTAATATAATTTCTTTTTAGTCTCTAAATTAAATGTTAGAACTTGTTCAAGTTTAACACTCCAATTAGAGCGAATCCTCCAAGAATTATGAAATACAATAATGACAGCCTAATTAGCTATTACCAAACATGGCATCCTTTGGAATATGTCCGATGTCGAGCTGCCCAATTTAAGAATCACAAAGGTTGTGACACTTGTTCAAAATCTCGGCACCTGCTATCAAAACAATTAATGTTATGAAATTAAATGCACGAAATGTATTTCCAGCCTTCTACAAAAATAATAATAATAAAATAATAAATAATAAATAAATAAATAAATAAAAACAAGTAAAAAATAAAAATGGAATAAAAATAATCTTAATCTTTGTATCGGGCGTGTTATACGTAAAATGTAGTTAAATGGCCAACACAAAACTTTTTGAAACAAAATTTTGAAATAAATTTTATCACGAACAACTACGCTAACAGTGTAACGTTTCACAAAAAATATATTTATAAATATAAAGACAATAATACATTGCTACATGTGTATTTTAAATTTTCATCATTCAGTATTCAATAAGAACATTAAAATAAAATTAAAATCGGGAAATACATAAATATATTTTAAATCGTAAACTAAATCCACTAATCATCAGCTTACCCTACATGGTTACTTACTAATGACTACTTAATAATAATTACTATTTAATAATGACTGGAATTCATTCACAGATTTATAAATCTATGTAAATAAAAACAATACATGTAACATAAATGAAAAACATATCCTCTAGTAACTCTGAGATGATACAGCATCCTTGTTTCATGACCATATGATGACCATAACTGTTGACCATATCTCTTGACCATATACAGATTTGGCCATAAGATCAACGATCATAATTGTTTAGTTTTCTTTTCTTTTTTAAAAGCCTTTTCTCTCTATACTTTGCTGAAACTACTTAATTAATAATTTTCCTCATTAGTATCTAAATAAATTCCTAGAACTTATTCAAGTTTAAAACTCCAATTGAATTAAATCCTCTTTGAATTATGAAGCAAAATAATAACAGCCTAATTAGCTATAATCAAATATGGCTTCCTTTGTAATATGTCTGATGCCGAGCTACTCAAAACTCAATTTGAAAATCATTAAGTGTGAACAGTTGTTGAATATCTCAGCATTCTTCAAACATCTGCTATCAAATTGATTAATAAACTGTCGATTTACGCAAAAGATTACTTTCGACGGGTGATTACTTCCTCCCTTCGGTCAGACTGTTAAAATGCAATTAATTTCAAATCGTAATTACTGGATTGCTAGCATCTAATACTTCGCCAACCCATTAAAAATATTAAGATATTAAATATACGAAACATACTTAGTAAACCCTCACGCCTTCTACAATAATAATAATAATAAACAACTGAATAGAAAAAAAAAAGAAACTGAATTTTTTTACTCGGTGTGCTATATGTAAAATGTAGTTAAATGGCCCAACACAGAACTTGTCAAAACAATCAAAATTTTGAAATAATTTGTATCACGGATAAATAAGCCAACACTCTGACTATTCACAAAAAAAACAAATATTTGAACACTTGAACTTCCGTTAGCCGTCATCTTGACGGTTATCATATGAGAATGTTTCGGTTCAAATCAGAATTTTGATTATGAAATAAGTTTGATAGATACAAAAAAGAAAACGTTAAATAACAAAGATAAAGTGTTTAAAATTGAAATTCTGGTGTATTATTATTTTTTTATATAAAACTTGACTAAAATTTTCGGTAGTTTTAGTGACTGATATAAAGACAGTAATGAATTGCCACATGTGTACTTTAAATTTTCATCAATCAGAATTCTAAGGGACACTAAAACAAAATAAAAACCGGGAAATACATAAAAAATATTTTAAATCGTGAGATAAATCAATATAACATTAACTTATCCTATACGGTTACTTAATCTTAATTTTGGATTTAATAATGACTATGGAGTTTAATAACAGATCTAATATATTAATAAAAACAATATCTATAACATTTTTTGCAATTTCTCAGTAGGATGGGACAACGTCACCATCCCATGGTAGACAAAATTGACGTTAAGGGTGTATTTCGATTCAAACTGCTTACTTTGCGATTTATTTTTAAATTCATTTTTGCTCTCATATGCATCAAACTAGCAAATTGTTTTATATAGAAAGTACACAAGGTGCCGTGACTGCCGATTCTTTGATAAATGCAGAAAATATTGTAAAAAAAGCAATCAAAAACGGCATTCTGAACAGATTTTTCCGACGCGGAAGATTTGGGAACGAAAAGAAGTGTCATACTGAGAAGATAATTGTTCCTAAATCAAATTCTAATGAATGGAGCGTAAAATGACATCGCACGGCACCTTGTACGTCTTTTAAAAAATCCCCTCAGCGAGTTTCACGTATCTACTCTTAAAAATGTGTCTGAAATTGTATCGGAAAATTTCGAGCTGTTGAAGGTGGAAAAGCATTTTTTCGAATACACCCTTAAGCGAATAATATCTCATTAATCAAACTACGTATCTTGCAGATAGTTCTTTTGATTGCATCTGCACATATTATAGAGATAAGAAAAGAAAAATGAATCTACATAATACTAATGAGAATAAAAAATGATAAAAGTTCACGTGAAAGTTGTTAGTAACATTAATCTCTTTCAGAAAACATTTATAATAAATCAACTTAATCTATTTCAGAAAATAGTCATCATAAATCAACTTAATTTTTTGTCATGATGCCTTTCAATCTTTCAACTATAAGTACTTTTACATCATTTAATTTACTCATTATAAATCTATGTAGTGAAATGTTTTATAATTAAGTGTTGAAACAAGCAATAGTTTATGTCATCTAATTCATCCATAAACAAAGAACGAATAAACATTTACATGATAAAGTTTAAAATTAATCAAAGAACTATGTTTATAAAACTGTTCATTTAAACAAGAAAATACGAACTTGATGATCATGTTTGAATTTATTTTATTTATTTTATTTTTTTATATAATCATTTCTTTTGGTAATTATTCACTTTTCTCTCTGTGTTTAAAGTAGTAAGAGGCTAAAATGTATGCTCCAGTGTCGCATAATTTTATATTTAAATATATATAAAATTAATTAACTTTAAAACGTTCTATGATTTCACAATAACACACAAACTAATATAAAATAAAAAAGTTATTTTTAGGACATTCTTGAGGATGGATAAGTCAATATTTACTAATGGATAATTATAATTTGAGAAGAAAAAAATCGTGGACGATCCTGAAAAAGAAGGTAAGCTATATTCTCTTATTTTTTTATTATATGACTTTGGTATAATTACAACTAATTTTACGCATTCTCTAAAAACTTCAAATAAAAGTAAAGTAAAATGCTTATTTGACTTTCAACTAGTAAAGAAAAATTAATTATCTGTCAAGAACTATTAAATTGATAATTTCAAAAGCACTCATGTCGATTATTTGCTTCTTTTCATGCCGTTAAATAGACAGAAATTCTACGTCTAACTTTTCATCTTTCAATATTTTTTTCAGTCGGTATAACATTAATAGATGATGTTCTGCTTTTTTTAACAAAAGTGTGACCCCCCCCCCCCCCCCGTGGCAGAAACTCAGCAACACGGCCACATCGTCACACGAAGAGGACAATCCTTTGCAGATAAGTTTCATATCAGAATCGCTAAACGTATCTAATGAAAATATTTTTTTTTTCAAATTCTTATTTTCGTTTAAAACAAATTCTAGTAAGTAAAATTTCATTGATTGAATATTTTATGGAATTTCAACTGTCAATAAATAAAATTTCATTAGAAGTTACTAGAAGACTAAATTTTTTTATATAACTTCTTACTTATGTAATTATGTTTTAAAAGCATAATAACATATATTTTTCAAAAAATGGGCTTTAAATTAATCTGGGTAAAAAGATAAGTTTAACCTTTTATTTATATCTAGAATAAGTATGACCTTATCCTGAACATCTAGCAAAAAAAAAAAAAAAAAAAAAAAAAAAAAAAAAAAAAAAATAGATTTGTATGCATATACATTTATATTTTAATTAGGCATATCTGTTCAGTGCCTCCACTCCTCTAAATTTATTAGGATGAGCGAAGCGAATCCTCTACTAGGCCACTCAAATTACACTTTGTCGTACACTTTACAAAAAAACTATTCAATATTTTGACCTCAAATTAAACACAAAAATAAAATATGATCTGTAGATTTGCAGAATATAATTTTTTTTACAGTAAAACATTAAAAAAATATTATTTTAATTAATTTATTTTACATGCATTTCCAATACGGACGCATTTTAGCAAATAAATAAAAAATGAAACGCGTATATTTTCAGAAAAAAAATATATATAAATCATGGAGTAAGTGATTATAGATAGAATCATGATTAATTTAATAAATAAAATATGTTTTCATTATTCAGCAAAATCGTTTGCACAGATGACACTTAAACATTTTAAAAGAATTGTATTATGGATTTTTTTTTTGTAAAGTGGCAACAGAAGAATTGTAAAGAAATACAATTAATTGTTAAATTTGTTATATAAATGAAAAATTAAAAGAATTGCGGGAACTTGTTGTCTCGATTCAAGCTCTTTATAAATGTACTACTACAGCAAAGTTGGCCGACTCAGAAATGACAAATGGACTTCAACCATTTCTTACTTTATCATTTGTATCTAAAGTAATGTTACGTTCTTATTTGTGGACTGAAAAATGTTTAGTGAACTGGACTTTAGGCTTTGTTGCACGTATTAAAGAAAATCACAAGCCACCAGACCAGATATCGCGAATAATTATGGATAAATTTGAATACTACAGTAATTTAACTTATAATAATTGGTGCGTACCAATTCCCCCAATAATTGAATTCTGGAAAAAATGGAAGCATAAACTGCTCAAGGTGTCGGTAGTATCTCCCTGAATTTTATTTCATTCAGTCGTACTTATTTATTAAAATATTTTATCTGACTCCATATTAAATTAAGCTTATTTATTTTAGTATTTCTAACTTAAACTTAACGTACGCATTAACCAGCCACTTTTAAAAAAGACATTTTATTCCATCGAAAAACAAAAACCATGCTGTTGCCAACAACAGAAAAGAAATAACAATCTATTTTCAACATCCTCCCACCTTTTGATAAATGATATTTATCAAAACAATAAATATTCAAAATAATCTAAAAATAATATTACAAATAACTCTGTACAAACATAGTATTGAAGTTAAACAGTTAAACTAAATATTATAATACAAACACTTGTAAATAAATAAGTTTAAAATATCTCTCAAAAATATATTTAAAATAAGAAGTTCAGCCAGTCCTTATAACGTTTCAAAAATTTTACTGTTGTTCCACATTTTCGCTGATCAGATGTTTTTTGCTTCTCAGATGATTGCTCCAAAAGGCCAAGATATTCATCTCGGAATCTTCCTCTGGATTCTTCCCGTAATCTTTGCTGGTATCTCAATCCTCTTGATATGCTGACTTTATCCAAATCGGGAACTCCCACCGTTCGAATATCTTGAATAAACAAAGATGGAGAAAGCGAAACTTCTTCTAAAAAATTTGGTCCCATTTCATGACAATCATTCAATGATGGGTGGCCCTTTACATGACACGAAGTATCAAACGCAGGTCTAATCTTTGTTGTAGAACTCTCCTTAAAATTTTTTGCTGGATACTGAGCTCTATCTTTAGAATCTACATACCTATTTTTCCTGTAATTTCTTTCTGGATTTTGATCTCTGTCTTTAGAATCTTCACACTTATTTTCACGGTAATTTCTTTCGGAATTTTGAACTCTATCTTTAGAAACTATATATCTGTTTTCTATAAGATTTGCTACTGATGCATCTTTTGTGAACAATGAAGTTATTACATTAGTTAAAGAGCAGTCAAATTTTTCTCCAGGCACTTTGCCCATGATAAGCCAACCTAAAAACGTTTCGTATGCAACTAAGCCACATTTAAGTTTATGCATGTTTCCGGTAAATAGTTTACCACAAAAATCTGCTCCTATCAATAATTCTATAACAGGACAACCTTTTCCATAATCCCCAATCCATATTTTCTTCTCTTTTAATTCCTTATTCCACGATACTTTTTTAAGCCTAGGAATTTTACTACAGATTTTTGGCTGATCCAGCACCTCTATATCACAGGAAAATTTTCCACTGAGTGCTTCAAGTTTTAGTTTGTAAAGATTGTGATTCTTTTTTTCAGTTTTCAATCCACTAAACAATGAATGTCTTAAACTTTTCCTTTCTATTGGATCCAGACCCAAATTTTCAGCAGTACTTTGCAAAATGTACGACTTCTGAGAACCGCTATCAATCAATACTCGGGCTTGATGTTCTTTACCTTTTGACTTCAATCTAACTATCAGTGTTTGAAGTAACACTTTCTCTGGTACACAATGACTTGACAAACTGACGTCTGAGGCTGCAGAATCAGAGTGATGTTCAGTCGGTTGAATTTCCGTCAATTTGTTAGCTGGCAATTCAGGACACATCAAAATTAAATGTCTTTTATGACATAAAACACATTTCACGTTAGTTTTGCAAAATTTCGAACGATGCCCAATTTTAAAACATAGAAAACAGCATCTTTTGCTTCGCAAAATTTCTCGTTTTTGTTCAAAATTAAGCTCTTGAGCATTAAAGCATTCTTTACTATTGTGTAATTTGTCACAAAAAACGCAAGAATTGTTTACTTTCTTTTTATCAATGGTTCCTGAAAACAAATCACTAGTAGTGGGCGGCACAAAATGCTGCGATATTTCCTTCCGTTGACGATATTCATTTATAAAACTAGATTTTGCCAAGCGAATTCGTTCGTCACTTTCAACTTCCGTTTTCAAAAAGGATAATAAATTTTTCAATTTTTCGCCGTAATCATTATTCGAAGAATCGGTTGTAATATTGCTAGTATTTCTTAACCATACTCTGAATAGTTCTTCCGGAATACAGGACTCCACAAGTGGAAAAAGCATTGCAGAATATTTATCTGAGGTTAAGCCTATCGATTCTAGAGCTCTTAAATAAGATTCTAGCTTATCATACAAGTTACTAGTGTTCATTCTATTTTTAGACTCTGTAGAATTTTGAACAACAAGTTTAAGAAGTTGTCTGACATAAAACTCAATTAACAGTTCATCGCGCCCGAATCGCGATTTTAAACTTTCAATAGCCTTTTCATAATTTTCACTAGTAGGTGGAAAGCTATCAATTATTTCGCGAGCTCTTGTACCTTCACTTATGCACTGAATTAAATATTGAAATTTATCTTCATTTTCAATTTCATTATCTTCATGAATTCTTTTGAATTGGCTCCAAAAAGCGAGCCAATCTTTAATATCTGAACTAAATTTGATCAACTCTATTTTTGGTAATTTTAATTTCTTTTTCATTACAGGCGAGTTAGTTACTGAATTCGTATACTGCGATTTTAACTCTTTCTCTAAATAAATTTCTACACTCACGCTAACTTTATCGATTTTTTCATTATATTCTTCTATGGCGTTGCATTCAGCTTCATACTCTGACGTATCGCAATTTTCTAGCATGTTATTGCTTATCTCGTTGTCTAAATCTACCAAGCGATTGTAAATTCTTTTTAAACTCACAAAAGTAGATTTAATATTTTCCTCCTTAGGATTATCTTCTTTTAATAAATTCGTTAATGCGTTGTAAGTTTTAGAAAAATTAGCTCTAACAGGAGAGCGCTTTTTAATTAATAGATCCATATTCATTAAACGAAATAAAGTAAATGGTACCTTTTTAAATATCACGTCTTTGCTGTCACCACTAATGTCGGTAGTATCTCCCTGAATTTTATTTCATTCAGTCGTACTTATTTATTAAAATATTTTATCTGACTCCATATTAAATTAAGCTTATTTATTTTAGTATTTCTAACTTAAACTTAACGTACGCATTAACCAGCCACTTTTAAAAAAGACATTTTATTCCATCGAAAAACAAAAACCATGCTGTTGCTAACAACAGAAAAGAAATAACAATCTATTTTCAACACAAGGAAAGAATTTCTTCTACAGTTAGCTTTTGCTGTTACAATTCATAAATCCCAAGGTTTAACATTAGATGAAACAGTTGTAGATACTGATGCTATATAGGCACCAGTTGGCTTAAAAACGTACGTAACGTTGTCAAGAGTGAAAATCCTTCAAAATTAAGCATTCAATAGAAATTTTCCTTACGAAAAATTCTACAGTATCAAAAATTCTCATGCTTAACATGTATAAAAACGAAGAAATTAGAATAAAAAGTTTTACAGTTAAAAATTCATAGTATCGACGAGAGCAGATTTCAAATGTTTTTCCAGAAAATAGGATTTTGAAGAAGTAACTTTCTTCAAGCTCTTTTCAAATATATTATTCTAAAATAGCTATCAAAGATTATTTGATGTTAATTACAAAGATTGGAAACATGAATATTTCAAACAACTTTAAAAAACACCAGTGGCTACTAGAAATTGTAAAAACATCTTTAAAAAGAATTTTTAGTTGAAAATTTAAAAATATTTTGTAAAAGTTTGCTTCAAAAATATTTTTTATGCCAGTCTTACATCCTAAATAAAAAATTCCTGGGAAATTGAAAGTTATTTGGCTGAAATTACGTTTGTAGAATTAAACTGCGCCAAAACGTAAAATAACGTTTTTGTTTAATAAAGATATAAAAATAATATTAAAAAACATTGTTACTTTCAAATATATGCTTTATAAAATAATGCTTCGCGAATCCAAACAAAGCATGGCTTTTGCTAGTTTAATTATAATTTTTAATTGTGTGCTGATATGCAGCAAGTTGTAGAAATTTAACCCCCTAACCAATCAAAAAATCTTAAGAAATCTAATGTGGCAGTTTATTTATTATAATTTATTTTAAATATACTAAATAATTCCTTTAATGCCGATTCGTTAAATTTAAGTTTTTAGCTTTCGTATGCAGTTTAAAAATGGATAAGAACATTACACATAGTATATATACATATATAATACCTGGTTTATAACATATTAGTTCTTCAGGGTATTTTTCTACTTTTATTATGCAGAAATGTGTCATTCATTTCTACTATTAAAGAATATCACGTTGCAGAAAATTTTTATTGTTAGTGAGGTTTGTCGCAGAAAGTTTTAAAAAATTCTGCCTCAGGGAGTGTGACAAATATGTAAACTATTACTGCCTAGAGACAGTGACTGCATGTATTCAGAAAGTATGGAAAATACAGAGAATTGAACTTCCTTTTACTTAAAAACTAGAACAAAAGATATGGATTAGTTGTTTAAATTGAAATATCGATTATGATATTTTGTGAGAGAAATAATGTTTTACATTACAATTTTCTTAAAATTTGAATGAGAAAATTTAGAATGAATAAATTTAAAAGGAAATTTATTCTAAACACGCATTTTGTAAATACCCATTATATTAAGATTAACAATTTTGATTTAAACTATTGATTTATTAAAAAAAGGGTTACTCATCTTTCATTATAATATTTTTAATATTTAAAATAAGTTATTCTTAGAGAGAAAGGAATAAATATTCAAAAATAGAAAATTCAAAACCCTAGCTGTCGTTATTGTAAATTATACATTCATATAAATTTTTTTATTGAAAATCAAAAGTATAAAGGCGTTATAAGGTCACCAAAATTTGTTTAAAAAACCAAGTATTCGTAGAAATATTAGGCTTAATCATTAGATTTAGGTCTGAGTTCATAGAATTCCTGTGGTAGATTTCCCGGTTACCAAATATACAGTTATCTTGAATTCCGTGATTGTCATTTATCTGAGTTTATTTTAATTGTTCTTAAATATATATGTATCAAAAATATCAAAAATGCGACACATTTTATTGAAAACTCAAAGGAATTGTTTTTTGGATATCAGATGAAGGAAAATAAGATGTGAGATTTAAAAAAGCACAGTTCACAAATACAGTTTGCTTGAAAAACTGCACTTCATTTGAACCATTTTTGATGCAATTTCAAAATAAAATTTTTAAGCAACTTTAGAAAGAAAATGCACATAAATTTGTGAAAAGCATTTTGTTTCTATGATTCTTTACAGAACCGAAAACCCAATCCGAAAAAATGGAAATAGATCGATTATAGTAGGGCTTTAGATGCTGAAGTCAAATTTAATTTTTTTTAATGTTCTGAACGTCGATGTTCATAAAGATACTAATTAATATAATGTTGGAGTCTTAAGAGCTCGTCTGTGCAGACGAGCGATGGTTTCACGCTGGAATTTCATTATGATGTATTTATTTTTGCAGTTCATTATCAAATTCTCAATCTGTAATTTTAAATACAATTAATATATGTGTAGCTAAGATGGTTGCACGGATTAAAGTTTTCAGGCCCGGCACGGCCTGGCCCAAGTCCGGCCCGTCCTGATTGTAATTCTACAATACATGGAATTTAAGTCGCTATGATTAAAAATTGTTTCAGGCGAAGAATTCTGACCAGAAATACATATTTTATATTTTTTAGGTGCGTTCGTAATTATATAAATAACGTAGTACCTATAGTCGTCGTTCAGTCCGTCCGTCCGTCCGTTTGTCTGTTTGTCCGCATATAACAGAGCAAAAACTACCCACCTGAATGCTTTGAAATTTTAAATATATAAATACATAATTATTGCAAAATTTTGTCGAATCATTTCAAATTTTATGAAAATAGGATGTAAAGTTTAATTACAGGGCGGTCAAAAGTTTTCCGTTACATTACGGCCAATAGGAAAAATATGTTTCAATTTCATTTTAATGGTGCTACAGGCCTTTCAAACAGAATTACTGAAGTGTACTGAATTGTTAGAATACACTCTGTTACAATATGCGGTGCAAAAAATGTTTATTATTTATTTACAGGGCCACACAAAAGAATTCCATTACATGATGGTATAAGGTGAAACTTTGTTTTCGACGTATTTTAATCATGTTAAATTATTTCACTTATAATGAAATTGATATACGTTGCTGAGGTTTACTATGAGTTACATTCTGTATAATAGAAAGTTTATAGTATATACATTGTCACACAAAAAGATATCAGATACTATACTGCAATCGAAAACTATATATTAGCGATGACTGCTAGAAGTGTGTTTTTAGTTATGATATGAGTTTTTAAGTTTAACTAAATATTTGGATATTGCATTGTGTGTACAAATACTGAGATCACATACAGAGTAATAAAACAGAAGCTGCACAGGTTACAGAATATGAGCGAAATTAGCTTAAAAGTGGTTTTTAAAATAGGTTATGTATTTTTACGCTGAACTGCATTTAGTAAATCAAGATACGTTTACAGAATATAGAAAAATGATACACAGGGTCACGCAAAGAATTAAATACATGGATATCTATGGAAAATAATCTCTGGAAGTGTGATTTCGCTAGATTTAAGCGTATTTTAGTCTTAATTAATTTTTATCTAAATAATGGCATATACGTATGTAGGATCAATATCTCTCCTACAGCCAACTAGCCGTGTTTGTAGATTCTCCATGGCACAACTCTGATGAAAGAAGCTCTCAGTAGGCAGACGATAAAAGAAGCAGCTAATTATTCCGAAACAGCCAGACGAAATGCGGCAGAAAAAGAACTGAACTGAGTTGATGGAGAATAGAATGTTTTGAGTTTTGAGTTGATGTAAGAAGAATGTAAGATAGAGACGACGAATTAACTAAAGTTTATGATTGTTTAAATTGTAAATATTGTTTTTGTAAATAGTCTTTTTTGTAAATAGTAATGTGTGAATATAAGTATTTAAAAGTTTTAAACGGGGTCAGATCTTAATTAATTATGTGTTAATTATAATTCCGGAAGAACTTTTATTGTAAGAAGAATTCCATAAAAAATGGTCTCAGTAAATGATATACAGACGCACCCTTCAGAGATGGAAATAATTTCTGAAGAATGTCTTCGAAGCCGAAAAATTATATGATGATACTGCTGTCACAGTGTATACAGCTGAACATCTGATTATAAAGTGAGTTTATTATTTCATTTTCTTTTAAACAATCTCAAAATTAGTAGATTTAAAGGAATTAGAACTTTCACTGAAAACAGAAAAATCATCTAGTATTAAGACATTGCATAAATTAATTTTTGGAGAAATCGGTTACAGAAATAATAGACGCAGAATTCGGAGTTTTACTGGGTTTTCGTTTGAAGTAGATTCCGATGAATATCAAACAAAATTGAAAGAAATCAAAGATAATTTTTCTGTTAACGATTTTATAACCATTTGCAATGTTTTGTGTATAAATAATTCCGGAACTTTTGATGAAATTGCTGCCAGAATAATTTCTAGTTTATGTGATTTTAGTATTTTAAAAATTAATATGATACCCGATGAAGGTACTCTTAGTGATGACGAGAGTGCCGATGAATTTAATGATGATTTACATGATAAAACTAAAGATATTGCAAATGTTTTTGAGAATAATGTAAGAAATGATTCTGGTGGTTCTAATTGTGAAAGTAATGAAAATCGGAAAATTCTAAATCCTGATTATGTTATTAAACCTAATATTTCTATAAATGACATAGAAACAATGATATAATGATGTTTGAAGGTACTGAAGTACAAAATATTAATAAGTGGCTTGCCGATTTTGAAGATATTGTTTCATTGTTTAATATTAGTGATCTGCACAAATTGATTTTGGCTAAACGCCGTATGACAGGCAAACCTAAATTATTTATTGAAAGTGAAATAAAAATTAATTCGTGGTCAAAATTGAAGTCCTTACTTATTTCTGATTTGGTCAAACGTGCAATTCAGCTGAATTACATGAATTGCTATCCAAAAGAAAAATTAGACCACATGAACCATTGGACAAATATGTTTTAAATATGAAACAATTATGCTCAAAAGCAATATTGAAGATTCTGCTCTTATCCAGTATGTAATAAATGGAATTAATAACCCTATTTCTAAAAAATCTTTTTGTACTGTTGCCCCAATATTACTGAATTTAAGCAAAAATTAAAGGTTTATGAAAAAATAAGGTCGGAGTATGAAAATGCAAAATCTCATAAATATGAAGGAGCTAAGCCTAAAATTAAATCCGAAGTTGAAGTTAAGAACAAATTTAAGCCTGTAAAGCCAAATATGAAAAATAGTTAAAGAAAAGTACCAAAAGACTTTGTTAAAGAAAAGTATTTATGATAATTTGAAGAGCTTTGTAGAGTTAAAACCTGCGAGTATCACATTGACCAGTCTAGGAAAAGCCTCAATTAAACCAGAAGGTTTTTTCAATTCAGAAATCGAAGTAGGTGGTTCAAAATTTAAAGTTACTATTTTTGTCGTTAAGGACAGTCTCATTAATTTCGATTTAATTATTGGCACTGATATTCATCAAGGTTCATTAACTGTTTTTGAGAATGAAGTGAAACTGTTTAAAGCTGAAGTTCAGTCTAATGACTTTTTAGTTAATATTGTAAATGTTTCGAATAAGCCTAAAATTGATTTAAGTCACATTGCTGACAAAAAATTACGTACAGAGTTATACTCTGTAATTGATGCCAATTAAAACTAAAACAGTAGATGTTAAAATGAAAATTAATTTCATGAATGGAATTTATGAATTAGTCCGGAATTAATGAAATTCCGGTTTGTTCTTCCCCTCGAAGATTACAGCCATACGAGAAAAAAATAGTCGAAGACCAAATTGAGGAGTGGCTAGCTCAGGGAATCATTCGAAAAAGTTCTTCTAATTTTTCTTCGCCGGTATGTTAGTCAAGAAAAAAGATAACACAATGAGACTTTGTGTTGATTACAGACGTCTTAACAAAAAGACAGTACGTAAGCATTTCCCTTTGCCAGTTATCGATGATGTAATAGACAAATTACATTCTGCCGAAGTATTTACCACCATAGATTTGAAAAACGGTTTCTTTCATGTTGATGTTGAAGAAGACTCGCGGAAATACACCTCTTTTGTCACTCATGAAGGACAATACGAATTTTTAAAATGTCCATTCGGGTTGACCAATAGCCCTAGTGTTTTTCAAAAGTATATTTATAACGTATTTCGAAACCTATTAAAAGATCACACTGTAGTTATCTATATGGATGACCTAATAATTCCTGCTAAAAACAAAGCTGAAGGTCTAGAAAAATTAAAACTTGTTCTCGAAATTGCATCGGAATATGGGTTAGAATTAAATCTTAAAAAGTGCAATTTTTTGAAGCGTGAAATTGATTTCTTGGGGTATAGAATCATAAACGGTAAATTGTATTCCTCCCCAATGAAGACTAAAGCAGTAATAAATTTTCCCGAACCAAAGTGTACCAAAGATGTTCAAAATTATTTAGGATTGACAGGATACTTTCGAAAATTTATAAGAAATTATTCGGTTATAACTAAACCGTTAAGTGACCTCTTAAGAAAAGATTCCAAATTTAAATTTGAGATAGAAGAACAAAAAGCTTTTAATGAACTCAAACGTATTTTGTCGTCAGAACCAGTACTTTTGATTTACAATCCCAAAAGTGCGACCGAAATCCATTTTGATCCAGTATTGATGGCGATGGAGCTGTTTTAATGCAACAATCTCCAGTAGATAATTAATTTCATCCAGTTTATTTCGCCAGTAAAAAAAACAACGAAGCTGAACGAAAGTACATTAGCTACGAATTAGAAGAGTTAGCTGTACTTGAAGCCCTGAAAAAGTTTAGAGTATATGTTCTAGGTATTCCATTTAAAATTGTAACCGATTGTAATGCATTTAAAATGACTATGGATAAAAAAGAAATGAGTACAAAAATAGCCAAATGGGCAATAATGTTATCCGATTTTGATTATGTTATTGAACATAGACACGGTAACAAGCCTCATACTACTAAACATGTCGATGCATTAAGCAGACATCCTAGTTGTATGGTAATCCAAGATAGCTTAACTTTAAAGATTATCCAAGCTCAAGAAACCGATGAGCATATTAAAACAATAAAAGAAATCCTAAAAGTAAAATCTTATGATGATTATCCAGTTAAAAATGATGTTCTTTATAAATGTGTTAATGGTAATGATTTATTAGTTGTACCGGAAGACATGCAAATGAATATAATCAAGGCCGCTCACGGAAAAGGTCATTACGCAGTTGCAAGAACAGAAAAAAATTTAGAAAATGATTTTTGCATCCCCAAAGTTAAACAAAAAATTGAGAAATGCATAGCAAATTGTGTTCCCTGTATTTTAATTAATAGAAAATGTGGTAAACAAGAAGGTTTACTTCACCCAATAGAAAAGAAGAAACTCCGTTACATACGTACCATGTTGATCACTTAGATCCATTGGAAAGCACGAATAAAAATTCTAAACATATCCTTTCGGTCATTGACGCATTCACAAAATTTGTTTGGTTGTATCCCACAAAATCTACCGATGTTGCCGAAGTAATTTCTAAATTAGAAATCCAAAAATATGTCTTTGGAAATTCAGTTTGCATAATATCAGATAAAGGTCCTGCATTTACCTCTAAAGCTTTTGAAGATTATTGCATCAGTGAAAATATTAAACATATCCCGATTACCACTGGATTACCCAGGTCTAACGGCCAAGTTGAGCGTCTAAATTCTGTTATAATATCTGTTCTATCTAAATTATCTGTCGATAATCCTAAAAAATGGTACATACATGTAAACGATGTCCAACAGGTGATAAATTCGACTTTTCAGAGAAGTACAAGAACAACCCCTTTTGAATTGATGTTTGGTACTAAAATGAAACTGAAAAATAACATTAAGATTACTAGTCTTCTGAATGCTGAAATACAATCTGATTTTACAAATAATCGCGAAGATATGAGTAAAAATGCTAAAAAACAAATTTTAAAAGTCCAAGAAGAAAACCGCAAAACTTACAACCTCAGACGAAAGAAAGCTAACAAATTCAAGCTTCCAGGTTTGAAATTAAAATTGAAATATTTAGACCCATACAAGTCATAAAAGTAAAAAATAATGACACCTACGATGTAAAGAAGCTTGGATTCAACGAAGGTTCCATGGTCACCAGTACTTGCGCAGAGTACATGAAGCCGTGGACGGACGAAGCTTGACAAAGAAAAAAAAAGAGAATTTCACCGATTGTGACCCAATACCGACTATGACAAACCACCGGACTGACAACTAAAAAAATTTTAACTTTATTATTCTCGAAAAGACGTAAGAAAAAAAAGACGTAAGGTAAAAGAAGATGAAAAGACGTAAGAAAGAAGGAAACGAAAAGACGTAAGATAAAAGAAGACGAAAAGACGTAAGTAAAAGAAGACGAAAGGACGTAAGAAAAAAGAAAGCGAAAAGACGTGAAAAAAAAGAATACGAATTTATTTTGAAAGAAATTATTTAAATTTTCATCATGATGACTTCTTTTTATCAATTAAGACGTTGGATACTGCTGTGGTTTTTTTTTCTTTATCTTTCCAGATGATCCAACTGCTGCTACCTCCAAACGGACGAGCATTCGAGGACGAAGGCCTAGTCAGGAGGGCCGTTGTAGAATAGATATCTTTCCTACAGCCAACTAGCCGTGTTTGTAGATTCTCCATGGCACTACTCTGATGAAAGAGGCTCTCAGTAGGCAGACGATAAAAGAAACAGCTATTAATTGCGACGCAGCCAGACGAAATGCGGCAGAAAAAGAACTGAACTGAGTTGATGGAGGATAGAATGTTTTGAGTTGATGTAAGAAGAATGTAAGATAGAGACGACGAATTAACTAAAGTTTATGATTGTTTAAATTGTAAATATTGTTTTTGTAAATAGTCTTTTTTGTAAATAGTAATGTGTGAATATAAGTACTAAAAAGTTTTAAACGGTGTCAGATCTTAATTAATTATGTGTTAATTATAATTCCGGAAGAACTTTTATTGTAAAAAGAATTTCATACGTATGTGAAGGTGGAAGGAAAAATACACGGCTGTACGAAAGAATTAAAATATGCTACCGGCTATTGGGTATAAATTTCTGAAAGTCAAATTTCAACCTATTAGGCGTTTTAACACTTTACAACATGTTGAAAATGTTTAAGAATTCGGTTTGTCTCTCCGTACTCTAACTTGCGTTAATATAGTTGGATTGCTCTGTAATTCATATAATTTATTGAGATTAACTAAGCCATGCTCGGTATTAAAAATACAGTACGTAACGTTCGTAGTTTATTTACAGAGCCACTCAAAAATATTCCATTACATTATGGTCTATGGGAAATATTATATGGATTGCACATGTAATCGTCATCTGGTCTGTTTGCATAAGATATACTAAATAAATGGTTTGAAATTTCATTTATGTAATTGTTGGAGAATTTTTTCGAGTCATTTCAAATTTTATGAAAGTAAGACAAGAACTTAAAAAAAGATTAATAAATGCTTTCTTCATTTTACTAAATCCAATCATACGTAATCAAATCAATGATATTCCTTAATAGATAATGATTCTAGGTTTGCCATATTGATTACGTACTATTTAAGATGGAATCTTATTATTTTCGAATTATTGAATTTATGATATATAATCGTATCATATTTTGTATTCATGTATTTTCACAAGAGTTTAACAGCTATTGCATCAAAATCTTCATATTTATAAAAATAATTATAGTACGAACGCACCTCATTTGCCACGTTCCTCGTGCAATTTCTAACTTGTTGTTTTTATTTATTCTATCTTTACTAGAAAAAATTATGGGATTCGAGAAAATTTTCAAATTCCATTTTTCGACGGATTTACAAGTTTTAGGGATCAGAGATATCAAAAAACATACTTTTACAAAATGTCTGTCTGTTTTTTTGTATGTGACATAAATTTTGTGGACGTTCTATCTCAAAAACTAATGTACGGATTTAAAGGTAGAAAATTAACGATTATAAATGCACAAATAAAGTAAGAAAAAGTAGCAAACAGCCGTTTCGAATCTACTATGGAGATTCTTCATCAGTGCAAAACTCAGCGAGCTAGAAAAAGCAAAACTGAGCAGAGAGACAGAGAGGCGCAGGCTTATATACCCGCTACGGAAACGATCCCGCCTAAAGGAAAGCAACCAATGAGAAGTGAGCAGCCTAACAACTGGTTGGACAAGTAGCGACATCTACCGGAGAATAAACAAAACAAAAACTAAAAAGCGAGGGAAAAAAGGTTTAAATTAAATTAAATATTTCCAAATGCTAGGAAAATAAGGTGTACTTGATAAGTCATTGACTAAGGAGTGAGAATTTTTAATGATGTGGTAAGCTTCCCAAAAATTAAGATCAAGAATGGAAGGACATTTTTGGATGATGGTAGCTGAAGAAAAGTTAAACTAATGTTGTAAAGACCAACAATGTTGAGCAATGGAAGAGCGTTTAAGCTCTTGATTTTTGACATACCTTTTATGTTGTCCGTTAAACGAAATCTGAGAGCACGTTTAGTCTGACCAATATAAGAAAGACCACATTGGCAAGAAATTTGGTAAATACCCCAGTTATCTAAGCGATCAATGGGATGCTTAAGATTTGAAAAGGCAATTTTATTAACATGAGAAAAAATAACATTGAAATCGAACCTTTTTAAAATTTTAGCAATTTGCTGACTGATTTTGGGGAAAAAAGGGCAAAACAACCAAAGTATTGGAATTCGAATTAAAGTTTTTTCTTTCAGATTGGGTAGATTTTGTCAATTTCCTATGAATTGAATCTATAATATTAGGGGAATAACCACGATCAATAGCAATAGCTTTAAGATAATTAAGTTCATCACTGAGTAACTGAGGAGATGAACAAATATTGGAAGCCCGGAAAACAAAAGTTTTAAAAGCCGCAACTTTCTGGTTAGGAGGATGAGAAGAATATCTATGAGGTGGAAGACTGACCGCAAAAGGTTTACGAAAGACAGTAGTCTGAAAATTATCATCATCGCGAATAACAAGGACATTCAGAAAAGATAGGCAATTGTTCGATTCAACTTCAAAAGTAAATTGAATGTAAGAATCAATAGAATTCATAACAGAGAGAATATGATTTATATCTTCTGTTGTTTGTCAATCAGGTTTTCATATAAATTACACAACAAGTGACGCTGCTATGCTGCCTTTCGCATGATTTACATTATTTTAGCAATAATCAAATCTCAAGAGCTAATGCTCGGAATTTCATATCATTAGAATTCCCATGATAGACTTAGATTGCCATTAATTTTGGTGCTGTGTTAATAAAGTTTGAAATATTAACATGCATGGTATCGTAGAAAGTTTTGGGATTGCCACATCTTACTACATTATGTTTATAATTTTCTTTTTTAAAGAAAGCTGCAATATATATGTATATATATTTAAATAAATCTATTTGTATGCAGATCTTTTAGCTATTCTTAATATAATTAATCATTATTCCATGTATAGAAGAATCAAAAATCAGAAAAAATGTTTTACAATAAAATCTTCTAAGACAGAATGTTATAAAAAAGATAAAAAATGCATTATAAACAACTTCCTTATTGTAGTTGTTTCTAATGCGCCGTAATTCTAATTCCGTTTCTAATTCCATCGAAGATGGATTTTTTTTTTTTTTTTTTTTTTTTTTTTTTTTTTTTTCAAAAATTACTGTATGTCAAATTTATTGCTTAGAAATCAACATTTTTTTAAAAAGAATAACTTTAGATTTAGAATAATGGCGATTTATCCATAGATGTACTCCTTGATAAAATTTCTGATTAGGTCAAAGGACATATCGGGATAAAGGTTTCCTTACAGATTGGGTCGAGGCCAGGTCCGAAAACTTAGGCCCGTCCAGACCTAAGAAGAATAATATCAATACAGATTCGGTACGGAAAAAATAAGTTGGGTTCGGCCTGGTCTGATCCTTCAGAATAAAGTAAGACTTGGTCATGACCTATGGGTAATCAATTACTCAGTAAAAAAAAAGGCTGGGCTTGGCCCAAGTGTTGTGATGGAAAATAATCCCGTGCAGACAAGAACGTGCGATATTGTGGTATTCGTTGTCCGAATTATATAAAGATAATAATAATAATAAGAAGAACTTAGATAAAGATTTAAGGCATTTGTCATTATCAAAATAAATAAATAAATCCAAGTAAAGAAAAAAAAGAATCAGAAAAATCTAAAGAAGATTATCTATAAGTTACTTTATTTATTATTTATTTATTTATCCATTCATTTGCATACATACAAAAAAAAAGATATATATATTTAAAATGATCAAAGACGCATGAATTTCAACTATAAATCTTTCTTATTTTAATATTTTAATCCATTACTTTTAATCCATTCATACCATCCATTTTTCACTAAATATCATAAAAAGAAATTTCTTATTCAATTCCTCTTCCATCATCTATATTTGTTTTGCCGGAAACGCAGTGTATAAAAGGGATCGTGTGGCTGATCCCAGGCAGGTGACACGAACGTGGAAAAAATCGGTCGTCTGTCATTAGCCTACTGCATGAATAATTTTGCAGAAGCAGACACTATCTTAATATCATAAAATTTAAAACATCTACATCTTAATAATACAATCTAAAATTAAATTATTGAAATTACACATAAAAAATTAAAATTCTTCAAATGCAATTCAGATGCTTGAAACATGTTTTTAAAAAGTCGATTGCGATTAAAAAAAAACTGATAATCCTAATAGTTTTTAAATTCAGAACTCTTTCAAGAATTATTTTAGTATTTTTGTATTTACAATTTAAAACAGACTTAAATAGCTTTAAAAAATCCAAGAAGACAAAGGTAAATGAATTCAGATCTTTACGTATAGTTAGTACAACGTATAATAATTGTATAGAAACCTAACAATTTATTTAATTTAAATTTTTTTAGAAATGATTACTGATAATTTTAATGTACTTTAAAATGAAATTTCACTTACGATACACACTGTTAAAAATAAATCTGTAAATTCTCGGTGAAACTACTGGCAGCAAAGTAGCCGAACTTTTACCGTTCCGTTAGTTGATTTTTCCGTTTTGGGAAATAAAAGAAAGAAAAACTCCGTTTGCAGGAAAGTAACTTTCTGTTATAAGGTTTGATTTTTAATGATAATAATTTAATATATTTTTTTTAATTAATGAGTCGATTAATCGTCAAAGATTTCGAAATTTCCGAGTGACTTTATGCTGCTATATTAACTTACTTAATTTATTATTATTATTATTTTGTATAATTTACCTCAAGCCGTCCTCAGGATCGAGCTCGATACTATTTTCTAGCGGAACAAATCCTTACTGACCGAGTCAAAGCTGCTGATGCCGGCATGTACAAAGTATGTCTTTTATGAGTTAGTGGGAAAATCTGTTGTGCTTTTTAAAGATTTTCTTTCAAATATAGAATATTTGTAAACGGCTTATTTTAGACTGATGCATAATACTTATTATTTTTAGATAAATTTTAATTTTTTAACTAGTTTAAATATAAAAAATACAGTTTAAAATCGCTGTTTTTTTCCTTTTCCTTTTTTTTTAAAATTTTTTTTTATTTTTTTTTTTTATTTTATTTATTTATTTATTTATTTATTTTTTTGAATGAATGAATGAATGAAAAAAAATATATATTAATTTTTTATAAAAATAATGTTGTAGACAATTTTTTGAAATTGTCATATACTATTTATTATTATTATTTTTTGGCAAATTAATTAAAAGATATTTTTTATAAGAAATAAGAGAAAAACAAACAGAAAAAAAAGTAATTTAAAAGGGATTTTTTAGGTTTTCATTATTTCATAGCGCCAGTGGGATTCGAACATACAATCTGCGCTCGCGGACGGGTGCTTTGACCACTCGGTCACAGAGCCTTCCACATAACGGTGTGTTTCCATTTTTTGTTTCTATTTCCATCCGTTTCGTTATTTTCAGGATATATAGTGGAGTTTTCTGATTTTTATCGGAAAATGCTCTTTTCTTGTGAAAAGGAGCTTTTTCTGAGAATTCGGATTAAAAAAAATTCATGAATTTCAGAATATTTTTTAACAGTGTAGCAAGGGATATCACATTTAATAATGCATATAACTATAAAACTGTGAATAACGAAGAAATGGCATATCCTCCAAATGGAGAAACTTCAACTGAAACCGAATCCGCAGGGGATGAGTACTTCTAGGGAAGACTTCCACTAGTAACTTTAAATAGAAATGCTAAATTAGACATAAAATTCCCGTCATAACTAGACCAAAAATTTTTATTACTCATAACTTCAGTGATAGCCAGGCCCTATATTTTCACAATATTGTGACAACCCCCATATTCCCTTCTATCACTATCGGTGAATTTTATTACCACCGGGACAGACATCAATAAATATGAATAGAGATGTTCGCCTTTTTTTTTTTTCAAACATCATATTCATGCAGAATGTCTGCCGTAAATAAGACAAAAATTTCCATACATTTTTTCTTCATTTTAGGTAGCTTTCATTACAAAAAGTAAAAAGCTACCTATTGCAGCCGTCCGGAGGAAAGCACTTCCGGAAAATTTTGGTATATTTTCACCGATCATGACCCCCAGACCCCAAAACCACCCTCCGTTCAAATGTTGACATATATATATATATATAACCATATATATATATATATTGGGAGCGATTCTTTCTCCAACAGCCAAGTATCATGTCTTGTAAGGTTCTTCATATCGCAACTCTGATAGAAAAGGTCTTTAGAAAGCAGACGATTTTCTGAAAAAACTCCATTCAGACGAAAAGCCGAAGAAAAAAGAAATGAACGGAAGAGATCGTTGGATGGAATGTTGGGAGAGTTGGTGTTGACTTTAGAAGAATGTTGATTAAGATGACGCGATTAAGATGTTTTAATTAAAGTTTCCTTTTGAATGTTCGAACTGTAAATATTAATATGTAAATATCTTTTTTGTAAATATTAACGTTTAATATAAGTCATTTAAAAGTTTAAAAACGGTGTCAGAATTTAATTTACCTCCGAGTTTATTTACTTATGTGTTCGAAAGAAATTTAATAAGAAGAATCTCTATAAATTTTGGTGTCAGAACCGAGACAAACGAACGCCCACAGAGAAGAAATATATATATACTTTAAATAATCTGGAAGCCGTTATTATTTAGAATTGTGATGGAATCCTTGCTGGAAATTATTATGAGGAAATCTTTTTTTTTGAATATATGTTTAATGATATGAAGCTGTTGGATACTGCGACAACAATGCTGTTTAAATGTGTGAAGCTGAGCATCTGAGTATGAAGTGAGTTTATTATTTCATTTTTCTTTTCAATAATGGAAAAATTAGTTGATTTAAAGGAATTAGAGTTTTCTTTGAAAACTGAAAAATCAGCTAGTATTAAGATATTGCACAAATTAATTTTTGGAGAAATCGGTGACAGAAATAATCGACGTAGAATTCGGAATCTTACTGGGTTTACGTTTGAAGTAGATTCCGATGAATATCAAACTAAATTCAAAGAAATTAAAGATAATTTTTCTGTTAACGACTTAATTACCATTTGCAATGTTTTGTGTATAAATAATTCGGGAACTTTTGATGAAATTGCTGCCAGAATAATTTCTAGTTTATGTGATTTTAATATTTTAAAAATTAATATGATAGCCGATGTAGGTACTCTTAGTGATGACGAAAGTGTTGATGAATTTAATGATGATTTACAAGATAAAACTAAAAATATTTCAACTCTTTTTGAGAATAATATGAGAACTGATTCTGGTAGTTCTAATTGTGAAAGTAATGAAAATCAGAAAATTCCAATTCCTGATTATGTTATTAAACCAAGCATTTCTATTAATGATATTGAATTATTGATTACAATGTTTGAAGGTACTCAAGTACAAAATATTAATAAATGGATTGCCGATTTTGAAGATATTGTTTCATTATTTAACGTTAGTGATTTGCACAAATTGATTTTGGCTAAACGCCGTATGACAGGTAAAGCAAAATTATTTCTTGAAAGTGAAACAAATATTAATTAGTGGTCTAAATTAAAAGCCCTACTCATATCTGAATTTGGTCAAACGTGCAATTCAGCTGAATTACACGAATTGCTGTCCAAAAGAAAAATTAGACCACATGAATCGTTAGATGAATATTTTTTAAATATGAAACAATTATGCTCAAAAGGCAATATTGAAGATTCTGCCCTTATTCAGTATGTAATAAATGGAATTAATGACCCCATTTCTAAAAAATCTTTTTTGTATGGTTGTCCCAATATTGCTGAATTTAAACAAAAATTAAAGATTTATGAAAAAATAAGATCGGAGTATGAAAATGCAAAATTTCACTGATGTTATTCATCAAGGTACATTCACTATTTCTGAGAATAAAGTGAAACTGTTTAAAGCTGAAGTTCAGTCTAATGACTTTTTAGTTAATATTGTAAATGTTTTGGATGAGCCTAAAATTGATTTAACTCACATTGCTGACAAAAAATTACGTTCAGAGTTATACTCTTTAATTGAAAATTATGTACCAATTAAAACTAAAACAGTAGATGTTAAAATGAAAATTAATTTAACTGACGAAATCCCAGTTTGTTTTTCTCCTCGAAGATTACTGCCATGCGAGAAAAAAATATTCGAAAACCAAATTGAGGAGTGGCTAGCTCAGGGAATAATTCGAGAAAGTTCTTCTAATTTTTCTTCGCCGGTTGTGTTAGTCAAGAAAAAAGATAACACAATGAGACTTTGTGTTGATTACAGATGTCTTAACAAAAAGACAGTACGTGAGCATTTCCCCTTGCCAGTTATTGATGATGTAATAGACCAATTACATTCTGCCGAAGTATTTACCACCATAGATTTGAAAAACGGTTTCTTTCATGTAGATGTTGAAGAAGACTCGCGGAAATACACCTCGTTTGTTACTCATGAAGGACAATACGAATTTTTGAAATGTCCATTCGGGTTGACCAATAGCCCTAGTGTTTTCCAAAAGTATATTTATAATGTATTTCGAAACCTATTAAAAGATCACATTGTTGTCATTTGTATGGATGATTTAATAATACCTGCTAAAAACGAAGCTGAAGGTCTAGAAAAATTAAAACTTGTACTCGAAACTGCATCGGAATATGGATTAGAATTAAATCTTAAAAAATGTAATTTTTTGAAGCGTGAAATTGATTTCTTGGGGTATAGAATCATAAATGGTAAATTGTATCCCTCTCCACTGAAGACTAAAGCAGTAATAAATTTTCCCGAACCAAAGTGTACCAAAGATGTTCAAAGTTATTTAGGATTGACAGGATACTTTCGAAAATTTATAAGAAATTATTCGGTTATAGCTAAACCGTTAAGTGACCTGCTAAGAAAAGATTCAAAATTTAAATTCGATATAGAAGAACAAAGAGCTTTTAATGAACTCAAACGTATTTTGTCGTCAGAACCAGTACTTTTAATTTACAATCCCAAAAGTGCGACCGAAATCCATTGTGATGCCAGTATTGATGGCTATGGAGCTGTTTTAATGCAACAATCTCCAGAAGATAATCAATTTCATCCAGTTTATTTCGCAAGTAAAAAAACCACCGAAGCTGAACGGAAGTACACTAGTTACGAATTAGAAGTTTTAGCTGTAATTGAAGCCCTGAAAAAGTTTAGAGTATATGTGCTAGGTATCCCATTTAAAATTGTAACCGATTGTAATGCATTTAAAATGACTATGGATAAAAAAGAAATGAGTACAAAAATAGCTAGATGGGCAATAATGTTATCCGATTTTGATTATGTTATTGAACATAGACAGGGTAGCAGTATGAGACATGTCGATGCATTAAGTAGGTATCCTATTTGTATGGTAATCCAAGATAGCTTAACTTTAAAAATTATCCAAGCTCAAGAAACCGATGACCATATTAAAACAATAAAAGAAATCCTAAAGGTGAAATCTTATGATGATTATCTAGTTAAAAATGATGTTCTTTATAAATGTGTTAATGGTAATGATTTATTAGTTGTACCGGAAGACATGCAAATGAATATAATCAAGGCCGCTCACGAAAAAGGTCATTACGCAGTTGCAAGAACAGAGAAAAGTTTAGAAAATGATTTTTACATCCCTAAAGTTAAACAAAAAATTGAGAAATGTATAGCAAATTGTGTTCCCTGTATTTTAGTTAATAGAAAATGTGGTAAACAAGAAGGCTTACTTCACCCAATAGAAAAAGAAGAAACTCCATTACATACGTACCATGTTGATCACTTAGGTACATTAGAAAGCACTAATAAAAATTACAAACATATCCTTTCGGTCATTGACGCATTCACAAAAATTGTTTGGTTGTATCCCACAAAATCTACCGATGCTGCCGAAGTAATTTCTAAATTAGAAATCCAAAAATCTATCTTTGGAAATCCAGTTCGAATTATATCAGATAAAGGTCCTGCATTTACCTCTAAAGTTTTTGAAGATTATTGCATCAATGAAAATATTAAACATATTCCGATTACCACTGGATTACCCAGGTCTAACGGCCAAGTTGAGCGTCTAAATTCTGTCATAATATCTGTTCTGTCTAAATTGTCTGTCGATAATCCTAAAAAATGGTATACACATGTAAGCAACGTCCAACAGGTGATAAATTCGACTTTTCAGAGAAGTATAAGCACAACTCCTTTTGAATTGATGTTTGGTACTAAAATGAAACTAAAAAATAACATTGAAATTACTAGTCTTCTGAATGCTGAAATACAATCTGATTTTACAAATAATCGCGAAGATATGAGAAAAAATGCTAAAAAACAGATTTTAAAAGTCCAAGAAGAGAACCGTAAAACTTACAACCTCAGACGAAAGAAAGCTAACAAATTTAAGATTAATGATGTGGTTGCTATAAAACGCACACAACAAGGTCCAGGTTTGAAGTTAAAACCAAAATATTTAGGTCCGTACAAAGTCATAAAAGTAAAAAATAATGACACCTACGATGTAAAGAAACTTGGATTCAACGAAGGACCCATGGTCACCAGTACATGTGCAGAGTACATGAAGCCGTGGACGAACGAAGCTTGAAAAAAAAAAGAATTTCACCGATTGTGACACTATACCAACTATGACAAACCTCTGGACTGACAACTAATAGAATTTTAACTTTATTCTCGAAAAGACGAAAAGACGTAAGGTAAAAGCAGATGAAAAGACGTATGAAAGAAGACGAAAAGACGTAAGATAAAAGAAGACGGAAGACGTAAGACAGAAAAGACGAAAAGACGTAAGGTAATAGAAGATGAAAAGACGTATGAAAGAAGAAGACGAAAAGACGTAAGATAAAAGAAGATGAAAGGACGTAAGAAAGAGAAGACGAAAAGACGCGAAAAAAAATATATGAATTTTTTCAAGAAATAATCTAAACTTTGATAAACAATTTGAATAATGACTTCTTTTTTTCAATTAAGACTTTGGATGCTGCTGTGTTTTTTTTTCTTTATCTTTCCAGATGATCCAACTGCTGCTGCCTCCAAAGGGACGAGCATTCGAGGACGAAAGCCTAGTCAGGACGGCCGTTGTGGGAGCGATTCTTTCTCCAACAGCCAAGTATCATGTCTTGTAAGGTTCTTCATATCGCAACTCTGATAGAAAAGGTCTTTAGAAAGCAGACGATTTTCTGAAAAAACTCCATTCAGACGAAAAGCCGAAGAAAAAAGAAATGAACGGAAGAGATCGTTGGATGGAATGTTGGGAGAGTTGGTGTTGACTTTAGAAGAATGTTGATTAAGATGACGCGATTAAGATGTTTTAATTAAAGTTTCCTTTTGAATGTTCGAATTGTAAATATTAATATGTAAATATCTTTTTTGTAAATATTAACGTTTAATATAAGTCATTTAAAAGTTTAAAAACGGTGTCAGAATTTAATTTACCTCCGAGTTTATTTACTTATGTGTTCGAAAGAACTTTTATAAGAAGTATCTCCATATATATATATCTGAATTTGTCATGCGATAACTAACGTATTTATGAACCGATTTGAATGAAACTTGGTATGCACATAGTACATACAAATGTCTCGACCGAGTTCGTTTGCCAGTATCATCCGCCATTTTGTTTCAAAATGGCGGCTACTTTAAATTTAAAAAAAAAATTTAAATTTAAAATTCAATGCGAAAAAATTAAAAGTTGAAAATATATTTCTTTTACATGTTAGAAACTAAAACAACGATTCCAGAACACTTTTTATTTTGTCTATATCTTAAAAAATGATTGAGTTACAGCTTTTTGAATTTTTCTTATGGCTGACATTTTGAAACGATTTAATTTTTGTCACGTGATAACACGCGTATTTATGAACGAACTTGAATGAAACTTGGTATGTACATAGTACATACAAATGTCTCAACCGAGTTCGATGGCCAGCATCATCCGCAATTTTGTTTCAAAATGGCGGCCATTTTAAAAATTTTAAAAAATTTAAAATTTAAAATTAAATGCGAAAAAATTAAAAGTTGAAAAATATTTTTCTTTTACGTGTTAGAACCTAAAACAACGATTCCAGAACATTTTTTATTTTGTCTATATCTTAAAAAATGATTGAGTTATAACACTTTGAATTTTTATTATGGCTGACATTTTGAAACGATCTGATTTTTGTCACGTGATAACACGCGTATTTATGAATCGATTTGGATGTAACTTGATTTGTACATAGTATATACTAAGGCCTGAATCGAGTTCGATACTCAGTTCCATCCGCCATTTTATTTCAAAATGGCGGCCATTTAAAAATTTTTATAAATTTTAAAATTAAAAATTACGTACAAGAAAGTGAGAAATTGAAAAAAGATTTTTCTTTTATGCATTTGACCTATATACAAAGATTCCAGAGCATTTTTTGTTTCGTCTTTATCTTAAAAAATGGCTGAGTTATCGCATATATATATTAATTGATTTCAATATGAGTGTGCATGTGCACCCGAATTAAGATTTCGACCCAGCTAATAATCAGGTTCTACTAATTTGAGTTTAGGATTTTTGAATAATATAATTTAATTTAAAATAAATAAATAAATATATAAATATATGAAAGCTACCTCTTCCTCCCGGCACTGCCGGAAGGACTAATTTCTTTTTGTCTCTGCGTTTCTCAGACACAGATTCTAAGTAAAAAGGCAACAATCGACATGTTGTGATAACCATCTCAGTCACTTTACTTGGAACTTGCAGACATTGCACTATACATGCTCTCTTCTTTATTCATAGCTGCATTGTACAGGGTGATAAAGAAATAAGTTGCTCCCTTCAGAGGGTTCAAGAATGCGCTATACTAGCCAAATTTGAACTACATGAGAGATCAAATCAACAAATTTGAACTACAGATAATTCGGATGATACGCTTGACATTGAAAAACAAAAAATTAAAAACGCAGAAATTAAAAATGCAAATTTCGCCTCTAGGGAGGGCTGTTACATCTACAGCATTTAATTCGCTTTACAAATAATAAATAATAATAAAAAAGTGTAACTGGCTAGTAAAATACAAAATCCACCGCAAGACTTTCTGTACAGTGGAATACGGCACATCCAGCACTCCGGATAAAACTGGCAAACGCGCACAACTCTGCGGAGACAGCAAGATTAGTGTACCGCATCAGAGGGTCCTAGAATACGTTTTATCGGCCAAAATGCGTATTATTGTTCCAAATTTTAATTACATATAGTTCAA
This sequence comes from Maratus speculifer, assembly GCA_964019185.1. Taxonomy (NCBI): domain Eukaryota; kingdom Metazoa; phylum Arthropoda; class Arachnida; order Araneae; family Salticidae; genus Maratus; species Maratus speculifer. The sequence continues at coordinate 286,724,185 of OZ025292.1, read as the reverse complement.
ATGATGCGCTTGATATTTACTAAAAAAAATTGCCAAAAACTTAATTTATAAAATTCCTCCGCTAGGAGGCGTTGTGATACACTTAAAAAATTTTAAACACTAGCGGCGAAATTTTGTATAATAAATATCACGCGCATCGTTTGAATTACCTGTTGATGAAATTTGATCTCATTTGGATAAATAAGACGCATTCTAGAGCCCTCTCAAATGGGCAACTTATTTCTTACAGTCTCCGCATGGTTGTATGTGTGTGTGTACCAGTTGTTTCCAAAGTACTGGATATGTCGTATTCCACTGTACTGAAAATCTTATGGCGGATTTTGCATTTTTTTGGACCAGTTTCATTTTTTTTAATATACTTATTATTTATAAGTTAATTAGATGTTTTAGATGTATTACAAAGCCTTCTAGTGGCGAAATTTGCATTTAAAATTTTTGTATTTTTTTTTATGGCAAGCGCATCACTTGAATTATCTGTAGTTCAAATTTGATCTCATTTGAATCAATAGAACACATTCTAGAGTCCTCTGAAGAGGCAAACTTATTTCTTGATCACCTTAAATAAGAGTCACAAATTTCATAACGAAAATCATTCATATAACATTGGAAGTTAGCTTTTTGGAAGGTTTTGCAGCATATGCTACTATCGGTCTATCTAAAATGATTGATCAATGCTTATATAAGTGATTGCACTTTAAAATATTTTTTTTTTTTTTTGAAGCGATACTAATTATGTTCTGTACTAATCCTTATTATTAATTTATTATTTCGGCACTAATTATTTTATAAAACAATCTAAATTTAAACATACCTCTGGTGGATTTGTACGTATCTTCGACGACTTTTGCAAAAACGTCGTTGCAGCAAGCCATTCCATCCTCGCAGCAAACATGTAAATTTGCAAAGTACTGCACACCTTTCCCATGGTTTACTGTGAAATTAACCGAAGCTTGTTGCTCTAGACTCTTTGCAACTGTCATGTATGGATTATTCTGTTCAGAGACAATTGAAAATTTCTGCCACCTATAGTACCTTAGAAGAGACAGAATAGAGCGGACAACCTAAAAAATTAAAAATTACGCTTTAACATATGAGAAAAAAGAAAATACATACATAAATATAAATTTTCTTTAACAAAATTAAAAAATTTATATTTCTATTTTTTTTTTTTTTTTTTTTTTTTTTTTTTTTTTTTTTTTACAATCTCCTTATAATTTACTTCATGAAATTTCATAAATTAATATACAGTTCCTTTTTAGTGAATTTAATTGTAACAATTTGGAAATTATACGTGAAACGTGGAAAATGAGACACGTTCGTACAATAACTAGTTTTATAAACATTAAGATTTTGGTGCAATAGCTTTGCACTTTTATGCAAAATTGCATGAATACAAAATTTATTGCGATTATATAGTACAGGCAGGTCCAACCTTTCACTTAAGCAGAGGCGCATTTCACCTCTTGGCAAACAATGAAGATCGCGATCATTAAGAGGGCTCAAAACCTGCAACTAAATTATCTCGCAGTATTAGTAGCGATACACACATGTAAATGCACATCAATGTGGAAGATATAAGGCTCCTGTGGGGGATCCGGAATTCCGTGTAAAAAAGGAAAATAACAGAAAATCGCGGCAAATTTATAATCATACATTTTTGTTTGAGTTATCTCAAAAGTTTTTGTAATGGAAGGAGCCAGAAACTATAGTCTAACATTTGATTGAAATAAAATGATAATAAGAAAATCCCTGTCGGCTTGGCCTATAGGCGGAGGTAGATTTCGAAGAGTGCTCATTTCAACATAAAAAAATAAAATTTGATTACAGAGAAATCCAGTTTAATAACTTAATTCGGTCGCTTTTGAAAAAATTTTAATAAAATTTTTTTTTGTATAAACAAGTTTTATCAAAATCATCTTGAGCTAAATTCGACTCAAATGCCCATTTTGACTACCTATTTAAAAATATATTCTGACTTTATTAAAAAATCGACCAATACGGCACATTATATAGTTCCTAAATAACAAAAAAAACCTGTCAATTGAATGCCTTTGAGAGCAAAATTGAAATTAAAAATGAGTTATAAAATAACCAAATTGTTATTTGAATAGAACCTCAATTCTTTATCATGATCGCTTCGGGAAGTTTTGTGCGAAGTGTCCACTTTGACAGCATTTTAAAAAATATATTCAGCCTTTATTAAAAAACTGACCAATGCGTCACATTATATAGTTTCTAAATAAGAGGACCTGTAAACTGGATGCGTTTGAGAGCAAAAACGAATTTAAAAATGAGTCAGAAAAAACGCAATTTGTTATACTTCCTCAATTTTTCAATCACCATAATGTCGGGAAATTCTGTTCAAAATACCTTTTTTGGCAGCCTTTTTTGAAATATATTCTGACTTTATTAAAAAATCGACCAATACGGCACATTATACAGTTCCTAAATAACAGAAAAACTGTCAATTGAATGCGTTTGAGAGCAAAATTGAAATTAAAAATAAGTTATAAAATAGCCAAATTATTATTTGAATACAACCTCAATTCTTTATCATGATCGCTTCGGGAAATTTTGTGCGAAGTGTGCACTTTGACAGCATTTTAAAAAATATATTCAGCCTCTATCAAAAAACTGACCAATGCGTCATATTATATAGTTTCTAAATATAAGGACCTGTAAACTGGATGCGTTTGAGAGCAAAAAATGAATTTAAAAATGAGTCTGAAAAACGCCATTTTTTATGCTTCTTCAATCTTTCAATCATCATAACATCGGAAAATTCTGTTCAAAATACCTTTTTAGGCAGCCTTTTTTTAAATATATTCTGACTTTATTAAAAAGTCGACCAATGCGTCATTTTATACAGTTCCTAAATAAGAGAATCTGCCATTTGGATGCGTTTAAAATCAAAAATGAATTTAAAAATGAGTCTGAATATAAGCAGTTTGGATTTGAGGTTTTTTCTCCAACTCCTGTATTTGTTTAATTTATTTTTGCTAGAAGAATTGGTCCTATGAAAAACTTGTTAATATAAAAGTTGTAGATATTATTGGGAAGATGTAAAATAAATTTAATTATATTTGATTGCTTAAGAATTGAGTAAGTTATGGATTTTTTTCTTTTTCCTCCCCCCTTTTTCTTTTCTTTTTTAATTTTTTTCGTCGGTAAAAGTTGGTCCTATCAAAAACTTGTAAATACAAAAGTTTTAGATAATGTTGAGTACATTTATAAAAAATTTAGTTGGATTTGATATCTTGAGAATTGACGAAGTTATAATTTTTTTTCTCCCAAAAACCCAGTTTTTTTCGCCCCTTGAGCCCATTTTTAACTTTACCAAAAATCTGTCATGCATATACTTTTAGCCCATGTTTGAGAAGTAATATAAACTTTAAACTGATTCGATATCTATTTAATTTAAGAAGTTATCCCTTTTTTTCGTTTTTCACAAAAACCCTCCCAATTTCCACCTCCTTGGTCCGATTTTGCCCATTAACGAACTCAACTGAGATTTTATGCTCCTTGATTTTATGTAAAAGTTTGAAGAAGATCTGAGCATAATTATAGAAGTTATCGTGTCCAGAAGAAAGTGATATACACCGATAGATAGATAGATAGATAGATAGATAGATAGATAGATAAACTTTTTTACTGATGGTTGTTTTGGGGTCTAGGAGTCATGATCGGTGTAGATCTGCAAAAATTTTTCAGAAATTCCAACATGGGAGACAATGCAATAGGTAGTATTTCATACGAAATCTACCTAATATATTGTGTTTTTCAAGGATGAATAAATATTCCTCGATTTATTTTGGAGGCTCTAATTTTAGAGATCAATCCATGAGTGGTTCCAAAGAGATAGACTGGAATAACTTTAATTGATGGGAATTATTTCTTCCGATTTTGTAGATTTTTTTAAAAACAAAATGAGAAAAATACAATTTTAAAGGTCTGAGTGAGAAAATTACATCTCTTTACTCGTTTTATAAAACAGCAATGAACCCGTGTAACGATAGTAACAACATCAGCAAAAAAAACTGAACTTTCAAGCACGAAGGAAAAGGAAGGGGTACACTTATTTTTATACGTTTTACAGCTTAACATATTGAAAAAGTTAATGCCAATTTTTACCAATTTCCATCGTCATAATTTCCAAAACATTTTTCACAAAGAATAACTATGAATTAGTGAAGAAACATAATGACAAAAGATTAAATTTTTAAAATTCGTTTTAATTTTTGATGCATTAAATATATTTACAGATGTTTTAAAAATATCCCAAGCAAATATGGGGGATCTTAAATAAAAAAATCTTTTAAATGGAATTTTATTTTCAAAAAAGTTTAGTAATAGGAAATCTTCAAAAGGGTACCTAAAGAGTCTTAAAAGGACGCCTATATTAAATTGAGTATTACGGAAATAGTTCGGCAAAATCTTAAATATGATGTACATCACAGCCATCTAGAATCATTATATATCATGGGATATCATTGAATTAATTATGTATGATAGAATTTAATAGAATGAAGAAAACTTTTATTAATATCTTTTTAAATTTTGGATAAATTTTCATAAAATTCGATTTTGACAGAATTCTGCAACGATTACATATATTATTAATTTTCAAATCATTTGGTTGTATAATTTTTGCGCTGATATATGAGAACAGATGGACGGGCGGACCAGACGACGACCATAGGTGCTACGTATTTATGTAATTACGAACTAAATAAATAATAATTATAGTACTTTCGCCACGTTGTAGTAGGGAAACGACGCCCGTCATTTGTTTTCGATATATATAGCCACATATTTTATGATCACAATTAAGATCCCAGAATATAAATGGTGGAAACAAAGGCACGTTCTTTCATTATTCAATGGTTATAAAGAATTTGTTAAAAGCATCATTTAGCTGATGAATTTAAATAGAAGTTATTTTACGTTTTAAAAATTAGCATTGAAATTGAAAAGAAAAAAAATTAAGTAGAATACATTTAATACTTTGTATCACCTTGTTGCAGATCTGCAACGCCGACAAACTCAATTGTACCAATACAGTAAGTTTGAAAATATGATTTTAATTGTTGTTCCTATTTTCCAAGACACCATTTCATATAAATGTATCATTGGTATTCTCAATAGACGATGGTATAAAGTTAATTTATCATATTTAAATTAACTTAATACAATTTGTCAAATTAAAAAAGTTGGAGAAGGCAGAAAATGGTATTTTTAAGGTAATTTTGCATATTTAAAAAATTTTAATTAAAAAATAGACAATATTTTAGAGAAGTATATCAATTTCTGTTTATTGTATATGTGAAAAAAATGCCTTTTATTTCATAATTATTTAAGTTTTACGTTAAAATTTTTTAATTATTTTTTGCATGCTTAAAACTATGTATTGTAACTAGAGATGGGAATGCTCGGAAAAAAACCGGAAAAATTGGGAAAAAAAAACAGTTTTTTCGGTTTTTTTCCGAAGGCTTTTTTTTCAATTTTTCCGAACTGGAAAAAATGAAATTTCATTTATGAAATAATGTGGGAGCGATTCTTTCTCCAACAGCCAAGTATCATGTCTTGTAAGGTTCTTCATATCGCAACTCTGATAGAAAAGGTCTTTAGAAAACAGACGATTTTCTGAAAAAACTCCATTCAGACGAAAAGCCGAAGAAAAAAGAAATGAACGGAAGAGATCGTTGAATGGAATGTGGGGAGAGTTGCTGTTGACTTTAGAAGAATGTTGATTAAGATGACGCGATTAAGATGTTTTAATTAAAGTTTCCTTTTGAATGTTCGAATTGTAAATATTAATATGTAAATATCTTTTTTGTAAATATTAACGTTTAATATAAGTCATTTTAAAAGTTTAAAAACGGTGCCAGAATTTAATTTACCTCCGAGTTTATTTACTTATGTGTTCGAAAGAACTTTTATAAGAAGAATCTCCATAAATTTTGGTGTCAGAACCGAGACAAACGAACGCCCACAGAGAAGAAATATATATATACTTTAAATAATCTGGAAGCCGTTATTATTTAGAATTGTGATGGAATCCTTGCTGGAAATTATTATGAGGAAATCTTTTTTTTTGAATATATGTTTAATGATATGAAGCTGTTGGATACTGCGACAACAATGCTGTTTAAATGTGTGAAGCTGAGCATCTGATTATGAAGTGAGTTTATTATTTCATTTTTCTTTTCAATAATGGAAAAATTAGTTGATTTAAAGGAATTAGAGTTTTCTTTGAAAACTGAAAAATCAGCTAGTATTAAGATATTGCACAAATTAATTTTTGGAGAAATCGGTGACAGAAATAATCGACGTAGAATTCGGAATTTTACTGGGTTTACGTTTGAAGTAGATTCCGATGAATATCAAACTAAATTCAAAGAAATTAAAGATAATTTTTCTGTTAACGACTTAATTACCATTTGCAATGTTTTGTGTATAAATAATTCGGGAACTTTTGATGAAATTGCTGCCAGAATAATTTCTAGTTTATGTGATTTTAATATTTTAAAAATTAATATGATAGCCGATGTAGGTACTCTTAGTGATGACGAAAGTGTTGATGAATTTAATGATGATTTACAAGATAAAACTAAAAATATTTCAACTGTTTTTGAGAATAATATGAGAAATGATTCTGGTAATTCTAATTGTGAAAGTAATGAAAATCAGAAAATTCTAATTCCTGATTATGTTATTAAACCAAGCATTTCTATTAATGATATTGAAAGTATGATTACAATGTTTGAAGGTACTCAAGTACAAAATATTAATAAATGGATTGCCGATTTTGAAGATATTGTTTCATTATTTAACGTTAGTGATTTGCACAAATTGATTTTGGCTAAACGCCGTATGACAGGCAAAGCAAAATTATTTCTTGAAAGTGAAACAAATATTAATTCGTGGTCTAAATTAAAAGCCCTACTCATATCTGAATTTGGTCAAACGTGCAATTTAGCTGAATTACACGAATTGCTGTCCAAAAGAAAAATTAGACCACATGAATCGTTAGATGAATATTTTTTAAATATGAAACAATTATGCTCAAAAGGCAATATTGAAGATTCTGCCCTTATTCAGTATGTAATAAATGGAATTAATGACCCCATTTCTAAAAAATCTTTTTTGTATGGTTGTCCCAATATTGCTGAATTTAAACAAAAATTAAAGATTTATAAAAAAATAAGATCGGAGTATGAAAATGCAAAATTTCATAAATATGAAGGAGCTAAGCCTAAAATTAAATCCGAAGTTGAAGTTAAGAACAAATTTAAGCCTGTAAAGCCAAATATGCGTTGTTTTAATTGTGGCGGGAATAATAATAAGAGTATTAACTGTGTAAATAAAGATAAAGGGCCGCTTTGTTTTGCTTGTAACGCTTATGGTCATAAATCATTTAAATGTAATAAATCTAAAGATACAAGTGTTAAAAATGCTCAGACACAAGTAAACATTATTACATCACAAGATTTAATTCTGAAAGAGATAAAGCTTTATTCTTTGCGTTTAATCTCTTTAATAGATACTGGTAGCCAAAAGACTTTGTTAAAGAAAAGTATTTATGATAATTTGAAGAACTTTGTAGAATTAAAACCTACGAGTATCTCTTTGACCGGTCTAGGAAAAGCCTCAATTAAACCAGAAGGTTGTTTCAATTCAGTAATCGAAGTAGATGGTTCAAAATTTAAAGTTACTATTTTTGTCGTTAAGGACAGTTGTATTAATTTCGATTTAATTATTGGCACTGATGTTATTCATCAAGGTACATTAACTATTTCTGAGAATAAAGTGAAACTGTTTAAAGCTGAAGTTCAGTCTAATGACTTTTTAGTTAATATTGTAAATGTTTTGGATGAGCCTAAAATTGATTTAACTCACATTGCTGACAAAAAATTACGTTCAGAGTTATACTCTTTAATTGAAAATTATGTACCAATTAAAACTAAAACAGTAGATGTTAAAATGAAAATTAATTTAAATGACGAAATCCCAGTTTGTTCTTCTCCTCGAAGATTACCGCCATGCGAGAAAAAAATAGTCGAAAACCAAATTGAGGAGTGGCTAGCTCAGGGAATAATTCGAGAAAGTTCTTCTAATTTTTCTTCGCCGGTTGTGTTAGTCAAGAAAAAAGATAACACAATGAGACTTTGTGTTGATTACAGATGTCTTAACAAAAAGACAGTACGTGAGCATTTCCCCTTGCCAGTTATTGAAGATGTAATAGACCAATTACATTCTGCCGAAGTATTTACCACCATAGATTTGAAAAACGGTTTCTTTCATGTAGATGTTGAAGAAGACTCGCGGAAATACACCTCGTTTGTTACTCATGAAGGACAATACGAATTTTTGAAATGTCCATTCGGGTTGACCAATAGCCCTAGTGTTTTTCAAAAGTATATTTATAATGTATTTCGAAACCTATTAAAAGATCACATTGTTGTCATTTATATGGATGATTTAATAATACCTGCTAAAAACGAAGCTGAAGGTCTAGAAAAATTAAAACTTGTACTCGAAACTGCATCGGAATATGGATTAGAATTAAATCTTAAAAAATGCAATTTTTTGAAGCGTGAAATTGATTTCTTGGGGTATAGAATCATAAATGGTAAATTGTATCCCTCTCCACTGAAGACTAAAGCAGTAATAAATTTTCCCGAACCAAAGTGTACCAAAGATGTTCAAAGTTATTTAGGATTGACAGGATACTTTCGAAAATTTATAAGAAATTATTCGGTTATAGCTAAACCGTTAAGTGACCTGCTAAGAAAAGATTCAAAATTTAAATTCGATATAGAAGAACAAAGAGCTTTTAATGAACTCAAACGTATTTTGTCGTCAGAACCAGTACATTTAATTTACAATCCCAAAAGTGCGACCGAAATCCATTGTGATGCCAGTATTGATGGCTATGGAGCTGTTTTAATGCAACAATCTCCAGTAGATAATCAATTTCATCCAGTTTATTTCGCAAGTAAAAAAACCACCGAAGCTGAACGGAAGTACACTAGTTACGAATTAGAAGTTTTAGCTGTAATTGAAGCCCTGAAAAAGTTTAGAGTATATGTGCTAGGTATCCCATTTAAAATTGTAACCGATTGTAATGCATTTAAAATGACTATGGATAAAAAAGAAATGAGTACAAAAATAGCTAGATGGGCAATAATGTTATCCGATTTTGATTATGTTATTGAACATAGACAGGGTAGCAGTGTGAGACATGTCGATGCATTAAGTAGGTATCCTATTTGTATGGTAATCCAAGATAGCTTAACTTTAAAAATTATCCAAGCTCAAGAAACCGATGACCATATTAAAACAATAAAAGAAATCCTAAAGGTGAAATCTTATGATGATTATCTAGTTAAAAATGATGTTCTTTATAAATGTGTTAATGGTAATGATTTATTAGTTGTACCGGAAGACATCCAAATGAATATAATCAAGGCCGCTCACGAAAAAGGTCATTACGCAGTTGCAAGAACAGAGAAAAGTTTAGAAAATGATTTTTACATCCCTAAAGTTAAACAAAAAATTGAGAAATGTATAGCAAATTGTGTTCCCTGTATTTTAGTTAATAGAAAATGTGGTAAACAAGAAGGCTTACTTCACCCAATAGAAAAAGAAGAAACTCCATTACATACGTACCATGTTGATCACTTAGGTCCATTAGAAAGCACTAATAAAAATTACAAACATATCCTTTCGGTCATTGAATCATTCACAAAATTTGTTTGGTTGTATCCCACAAAATCTACCGATGCTGCCGAAGTAATTTCTAAATTAGAAATCCAAAAATCTATCTTTGGAAATCCAGTTCGAATTATATCAGATAAAGGTCCTGCATTTACCTCTAAAGCTTTTGAAGATTATTGCATCAATGAAAATATTAAACATATCCCGATTACCACTGGATTACCCAGGTCTAACGGCCAAGTTGAGCGTCTAAATTCTGTCATAATATCTGTTCTGCCTAAATTGTCTGTCGATAATCCTAAAAAATGGTATACACATGTAAGCAACGTCCAACAGGGGATAAATTCGACTTTTCAGAGAAGTATAAGCACAACTCCTTTTGAATTGATGTTTGGTACTAAAATGAAACTAAAAAATAACATTGAAATTACTAGTCTTCTGAATGCTGAAATACAATCTGATTTTACAAATAATCGCGAAGATATGAGAAAAAATGCTAAAAAACAGATTTTAAAAGTCCAAGAAGAGAACCGTAAAACTTACAACCTCAGACGAAAGAAAGCTAACAAATTTAAGATTAATGATGTGGTTGCTATAAAACGCACACAACAAGGTCCAGGTTTGAAGTTAAAACCAAAATATTTAGGTCCGTACAAAGTCATAAAAGTAAAAAATAATGACACCTACGATGTAAAGAAACTTGGATTCAACGAAGGACCCATGGTCACCAGTACATGTGCAGAGTACATGAAGCCGTGGACGAACGAAGCTTGAAAAAAAAAAAGAATTTCACCGATTGTGACACTATACCAACTATGACAAACCTCTGGACTGACAACTAATAGAATTTTAACTTTATTCTCGAAAAGACGAAAAGACGTAAGGTAAAAGAAGATGAAAAGACGTATGAAAGAAGACGAAAAGACGTAAGATAAAAGAAGACGGAAGACGTAAGAAAGAAAAGACGAAAAGACGTAAGGTAATAGAAGATGAAAAGACGTATGAAAGAAGAAGACGAAAAGACGTAAGATAAAAGAAGATGAAAGGACGTAAGAAAGAGAAGACGAAAAGACGCGAAAAAAAATATATGAATTTTTTCAAGAAATAATCTAAGCTTTGATAAACAATTTGAATAATGACTTCTTTTCTTCAATTAAGACTTTGGATGCTGCTGTGTTTTTTTTTTCTTTATCATTCCAGATGATCCAACTGCTGCTGCCTCCAAAGGGATGAGCATTCGAGGACGAAAGCCTAGTCAGGACGGCCGTTGTGGGAGCGATTCTTTCTCCAACAGCCAAGTATCATGTCTTGTAAGGTTCTTTATATCGCAACTCTGATAGAAAAGGTCTTTAGAAAGCAGACGATTTTCTGAAAAAACTCCATTCAGACGAAAAGCCGAAGAAAAAAGAAATGAACGGAAGAGATCGTTGAATGGAATGTGGGGAGAGTTGGTGTTGACTTTAGAAGAATGTTGATTAAGATGACGCGATTAAGATGTTTTAATTAAAGTTTCCTTTTGAATGTTTGAATTGTAAATATTAATATGTAAATATCTTTTTTGTAAATATTAACGTTTAATATAAGTCATTTTAAAAGTTTAAAAACGGTGTCAGAATTTAATTTACCTCCGAGTTTATTTACTTATGTGTTCGAAAGAACTTTTATAAGAAGAATCTCCATAATAATATAGTGAAAATTTTGCAATAGCTACATTCTCATACTTTTTATTTTATTTATTTTTATGTTGAGTGTCTCACATGAAAATTTTAATGTGGGTAATCTGATCTCTGAGCAGAAATCTGTTTGAGAAGACTTGAAAGGATCCTTCACATTTTTTTCTTGATTGAAACACAAGACCCTTTGCAAAATTTCTCTTGAAAATAGACATTTCAGAAAAAGTTTAATCAACAAATTGAATCTTTCGCAAGTGCAGTGATTGAAGAAAAAAATCTCATGCCATACAGCAGCTGAATTTTATTAAGTTGCATATATGAACGTAAATAACCTTATTAAAAATGTCTAAATAGGAACCTAAATATAGTAATAATTTCTTATTCAAAAATTCTGAATATATTTTGTAGAAGTATATACAAAAAGTTCACAATTTCACAAAAACTTGATTATATGAAAAAAATCTAGATATGTAATTAAATGCAACTTCTCTTTTTAAAAATTAATTCATCTGTAAAGTTATTGCAATAATATGCCGATTAATTGAAATGACAAAATTAAAAATTCAACATAAAATTTTGAAGTATGCATTTATTACTTTAATCTATCTTTTCAAGAAGTAAATATTGAATTCGTGAAAAATTTGACTTCCAGTTTTTGGTGTATTTAAACATTTTAGAAAGTCCTGAACACGTTTTGATGGTTTTTGGAAAATATCTGTCCCTCTGTGAGTCTGTATGTGACAAATTTTATGGGCACTCTATCTCAAGAACTGATGCACATAATTTCACAAAACTTTAGATTCAGTTACACCTTGATATAAACTCGATGTTTAACTATTAGTGTATATCACCAAACCAATGGCGCTGCTATGCTGCATTATTCATAATTTCCTCAATAGTTCTATCTCAAACTGATGTATGTATTTTTATAAAATTTCAGATTAAGTTAATCTTTGACATAACTTCGTGCTCATTACTTTTTGGTGTAAATTGCTCAACAGATGACGCTGCTATGTTGCAATATTCATAATTATCGCAATAACTTTACCTCAAGGACGATTTTTTTTTAATCAAACTACAGCTTCAGACAGTTTCTGATATATATTAATGTTGTTTAGTTTTTGGTGTAAATTGCCCTGTAGGTGGCACTACTATTCTGCATTTTTCAAGATTTCGTTATAGCTGATTAATTGAATGTTTTTTCAAGGTGTTGAATCTAAAATTGACCTTCATTTTATCTCCATAATGTACAGTAATGTTGCAAAAACATGGGCATTTTGCATTAGAAATATACTACTGCGATGAAAAAAAAAAAAAAAAAACATATTTTATTACAAGTAACTACAGGGGTTGGACAAAAATATGGAAACACCTTTAAAAAAACACGTTTCCTTGCCTAGTTTTCTGTACGGTACCCGTTGTTATTCAAAACAGCTTGCAGTCTTCTCGGAATGGATAAATACAGTTTCTGTATGTTTGCCAAGGGAATATTGTACCATTATTCCTGCAAAACAGTGGCAAGTTCAGATAACGATGTTGGAGGTGGATAGCAAGAACGCACACTCCGCTCCAATGTAGACCACAAAGGTTCGATAATATTCAAGTCTGATGACTTTGGTGGCCTGGAGAGATGCGAAAATTCATCCTCGTGCTCAGAAAACCAATCTTGGACAAGGTGAGTTGTGTGAAGGGGACGTTGTCGTCTTGGAAGATACCATCATCATTGGGGAACAAAGCTTGTACCATTGGATAGACTTGATCGGCCAAAATGTTCACATAAGTCTGAGCAGTAAATACGCCCTTACAGAGTTATCATGGGGCCAGAAGAGAACCACGATATGGCTGCCCAAACCATCACCAAACCCCCGCCATGTTTCACTCTTGGCAACAAGCAGTCTGTATTATAGGCTTGAGATGGCGTTCTCTAGGCGTAAACTCGGCCAGAAGTGGGTAACAATGCGAAAGAAGACTTATCAGACCATATTACGCTCTTCCACTGCTTATAGGTCAGGCTTTATGAATTAAACACCACTTTTTCCTGTTACAAGCATTAGCATTACTGATGGACGGCTTTTCAATTGCAACAAGGCCAGCAATTCCCTATTTATGAAGCTCCCTTCTAATTGTTTTGGTACTCACAGGATTTGGTAACACGAAATTCATTTCAGCAGTAACTTTTGCAGCTGTGGACTGCTTATTTTTCGTGATAATCCTCCTTAATGATCGTCTGTCACGATCACTCAGCACACACTTTCGTCCGCGCTGTGATTTAGCGGATGATGTTTTTTCCGCATTTCAAATATGCGGAATAAATCTTCGACACAGCACCTTTTGAAACACTAAAAACCTCGGCTACCTTGCTTACGGAAGCACCCACCATTCGCGCGCCAACAACTTGTCCACGTTCGAAGTCTGTTAACTCTGACATAATGCAATGATAATCTCACATAACAGTGTTCCAACAACGAGTGAACGCTGCAGCGATTTTACGAACTTGTATAGGTGGCGTCAGTAGGCGAAAATTCCAGTGCCATCAACATAGTTCATTATAATCAATCTATCTTTTCAAACATGCATTTCTCAAAGGTGTTTCCTTATTTTTGTCCAACCCCTGTATGTTCTAAATTAGACTTTCCCTCTTGATTCAACTTTGAATTTTTGTAGTTTTCTAAAGCACAGTAGAAGTTTATCTCTGTATCTAACTGCTTCTGTTAATTCCTCAAATAGTGAGCTTTCTATTTGTAGTGTTCTGTTTTCATAACTTTTGAGTTCCACTCTTAGAAATATAAAATTACCACGTAGAAACATTACTGAATGTGGTTTCTTACTCAAGACTAGAATACCAGATTTCAGGGTTAAAAGAAAAAAATTACATTTAATTAAACTTTAAAAAAAAATTCTGGTTTAGTGAGTAAAAATCTAACAGTCAATAAATCCTACGCTATTTTTTAGTTGCAGACTTGAGTAAGCCAAAGTAAAACTTAGTTTTGTTTGAATTTAGATTATAAAACTAAATCAAAACTTTTTTGAGTTGAGATTGGAAAGCTATACCAAAACTAAGCATATTTTATACAGGAAATAAAATTATAATTCTAAGAAAAAAAAGTAATAATGTAAAAATATACATTTTTTAAACAAACAATGGAATTTTTGAATACTGATATTCATAATAATGACAAAAATGCAATAATTTCTTTAAACTAGTATCATTTACTTAAAAACTATACTTATGTAAATGGAATGCATAATTTATTTCATTCCATATTGCAGACATATTGGCTCAGGTTTTTACATTAGGTCAATTGGTAGTTAAACATGCAACTGAAAAATCATTTCAACAGAGATATGATATAACAAACAATAGCGTTTAATAAAAATTCTTAGGCTGTTGAAAAACAACTAAACCTTTAAAAGCAGGCTTTGCTACTTTCTTTTTATTTTGTAATATAAAGTGAAAATAATTTTCATTTAATACATATAAATGGGGAAAAATGTTCATTATTTAATATTCTCTAAGAAAATATAATTTATTTGGAAAAAACAGTCGTGAAAAATCAATTTTCCCAATTTTTCCGTTTTTTTCCGAAAAAAAAAACGGTAAAAAACCAGTTTTTTTCAGCCACTTATATTTTTCCGGAAAATTTACATCTCTAATTTGGAGTAGAATATGTTAAAGATTTTGTACAAATTAAATCAACAACAGATAAGAAAATGTATCATAGTATTTTGGTATACTATGTAGTTCCATCTGATACTCTAAATATTGGCAGAGTTTTTACTTTTCAGCAAGACAACGACCTAAATCACACGTCTATGTATTAAAAAAAATTTGAAAACAAAGAAGAAGCATCAAACTCTCAAAATTACAATATGGCTCTTCTTATCGATTGATCTCAATCCTATTCGGAAATTAAACATTGAATGGTGAGAAATATTTGCAAGAAGGCTGTAATAAATCTTCGAAATTTTTGGGAATGTTTGTATGACGCTTGGAGAAACCATAAGTTACATTAATACAAGAAAATTGACGTCTCAAATGCCAAAATTGTAAAAAACTGTAATAAGCACTAAAGGAGACTACATAGGTGAAAATAAAATATGAATTTAATTATAATTTTTATACTGAGTATTTAAAAAATATTTCTATATTAAATTTGTTAATATTTCACTATACTGTGTTTTTTGTTATCAATTTATACGTTTGACCAAAGACTTTTGCACTCTAGTATAACAACATGATTAGGTTGAGATAATATCTTTCTAGTATTATTATTATTATTATTATTATTATTATTATTATTATTATTACTTTTATCACACATTATTCGCTCTGCTTTAAATTTAAGATATAAAACATACGTTTCAATTAGAAAAACTTTCAACGTTGTAAAGAAAATTAAACAAACTTTCATTATTAGTTCCGTTACTAAATTCTGTAACATAAAAAATCATAATAATAGACGTATAAGCATATATTAACATTATCAGATTCAGATGATGATAATAAAAAAAAATCACTAAGAGAAAAAAAACTGCATGAAAAATCGTGTTTTATTAATAGCACGCCACTCCTGAACGGGTTATTATTAATTTAGATTTAAAAGGAGGAAATGCGTAATAGATTTTTATGTTAAACTTTTTTTTATGTTAAACTGATTTTGGAATATTAGACGAAAATCAGTCATCCTATTTTTCTGAACTTGGAAAAAAACCCGTCGTTTTATGAAATCGTTTATTCCTTTTTTCTTTCTTTCTTTTTTTTAAAAAACCCGTCAGTTATATCTTTTATAACAAAACATGTAAGCTATGAGATCAGTCGTGTAAACAATGTTATAATCCAATCAGTTGTATAGAGAATAGAGAATTAGTAGTAGTATAGAGAATTTCTTAAAAAACAAGCATAACTATTAGGGTGGGCCGAAAACAACTTTTTTTCGATTTTCAATTATGGCGGGTGCGGAAAAGTGGCCACTGGTGGCACTTAGTTCACACAAAAAATTTGAGATTTTTTGGACTTTTCCTTATTCGGCCGCAAATAGTTTGAAAATTTGCAAAAATGCTGATTTTTGAACTTTTTTAGCTAAAAAGTTAAAAATGTTAAATTAAATTTATTTTGGCTGTATTTACTTGAAAAGTCAGCTTTAACGTACCAAATGCTTAAAAAAGTTCTGATAATGCATTATTTAATTGCTAAGTGTATTTTAAATAAGCCAATTTTCATAGCTTTTTCACGTATAACAGGCAAAAATTGTATTGGTTTGAATCGTTCGTTAATTTCTCTCTTATGTATGTTCCTTGGTCTTTAAATTTTTTCTATGCGTCAAAGGTCATATATTTGGGCAACGGACAGCAGTATAACTCAAAAACAATTCTGGAAGTTGAGAAGGGGTGAAGCAGGACTCTAAGAGTGCACAATGCCTCATCGTAATGTTGAGAGAGTTAAGGAGGAAATAAAACAGAAGAGAAAATTGCGATAAGGGGTTGTTATTGTTTTACTATGCTAAAAACCTGCGACATATGTTCAGTGAGGACGTGAAACCTTTTCCTAGAGAGATTCGGCACTTTTTGGATCATTTGACGTACTATTACAGTGTTTTGTGCGTTTTATTACGACGAGCTTAGAAATGGCTAGTATGAAGGTCTATGGCAATGTAAAACAGACGCGACAGCATGAAAATTATACTTTTTGGGGCACCATGCTTATTGAAAGACTTGCAATTGCCAACTTATACTGATATCATGCGCTACTACTACTTGTTGCGAAGCGATATGGCAGAAAATCGAGAAATCCAATATTAGTCAATAGAATATGTTATTAAAATGGTAGGTGAGAAAGTTATCGAAATCTGAAAAAAAGATTCCATACCAGTGTTTTCCCAACGATCAATTTACAAAAAAGATAAAAAACTACTAAAAGATTTCACCATATCGTACGAATTCTTCGCGGGTTGCCTTTTCTTTCAAGCCCATGCGATTTCAGGATTTCTCCAATGATCTACACTTCTTTTTATAGTTTTTAATCTTTTTGCAAATTGATCTTTGGGAAAACACTGGCTTTTATTCAGATTTTGGTAACTTTTTTATCCACCCTTTTAATAACATCATCTATTGACTAATATTGGATTTTTTGATTTTCTGCCATATCGCTTCGCAACCAGTAGTAGTGGCGTGTGATACCAGTATAAGTTGGCAATTGCAAGTCTTTCAACAAGCATGGTTCCCAAAAAGGATACTTTTCATGATGTCGCTTGTCTTTTACATTGCCATGGACCTTCATAATAGCCATTCCTAAGCTCGTCGTAATAAAACGCACAAAACATTGCAATGGTACGTCAAACGATTCAAAAAATACTGAATCTCTCTAGTAAAAGGTTTCACATCCACACTGAACAAATGTCGCAGATTTTGAGCATGGTAAAATAATAACAATCCCTTATCGTAATTTTCTCTTCTCTTTTATACCTTCCTTCACTCCCTCAACATTACGATGAGGCATTGCGCACGCTTAGACTCCTGTTTCACCCCCTTCTCACCTTCCAGATTTGTTTTTGAGTTATACTGCTGTCCGCTGCCCAAATATATGATCTTTGACGCATAGAAAAAATTTAAAGACCAAGGAACATAAATAAGAGTGAAAGTAACGAACGATTCAAACCAATACAATTTTTTTGCCTGTTATACGTGAAAAAGCTATGAAAATCGGTTTATCTAAGATACACTTAGCAATCAAATAATACATTATCAAAACTTACTTAAGCATTGGGTATATTATTATAAAGATGTCTTTCTAATTAAATACAACCAAAATAAATTTAATTTAACATTTTTAACTTTTTAGCTAAAAAAGTTCAAAAATCAGCATTTTTGCAAATTTTCAAGCCATTTGCGGCAAGGGAAGGAAAAGTCCAAAAAATCAGAAATTTTTTGTGTGAACTGAGTGCCACCAGTGGCCACTTTTCCGCCCCCGCTATAATCGAAAATCGAAAAAAAGTTTTTTTCGGCCCACCCTAGTGTAGAATATTCCTTAATGTATGAACGAATAATTCAATGAAGTAATATAATTTGTTTTAACTATGGAGTCAAATGTAAGGAAAACTGTGGCACTTTAATTTTAACTAATTAAGAGCCTCAAAAGATTTCATTTAACATTTTGCAAGCATTTTCTATTTAAGGCAATAACTTAGTATTGCTTGGCAGCCGGAAATTAAAATACCACGCTCTGCTAGGTAATGTAACGCTTTCTGGAATTAAATCTGCCAACCGTCAGATAACAGTCAGATTGAAATCGAAATTCAGTTAACATCTATCTGATTAAATCTTCCGAAAGTTACTTTTTTGCTACATTTATAAATGAAATTTATTTATTTTGTATGCAAGGGAAGACAGTTCTATTTCCGTTTTACACCATTTCTTAGCGTAAATACGGTGAAAAAGTATTATAAATAGCAGAATGGGCTACACGTATACACTTTACCCCTATTGCCAATTATTTTGTATTTCGAAAGGAAAAATGTTGTGAATTATTTTTTTATGTCATTGTTTATACTATCGAATTAAATTACTCTTTTAACTCCGTTTTCATAATTTTTGGCTTAAATTTTGAATATACTCTCTCAAAAAAAAAAAAAAAAATTAAAAATCTGTAAAAAGGTAAAAAACAGTATTCAACTTATTTCAATGTGTGTTTTATTCACAATATAAATCATTTAAACCTAATACTTTCAAGTATGTCATGCTCATTATTAGCGTTAAATACGATAACCTTTACGAGTCCTTTATATCGGATGGATTGAACCAAACTTCAAAATGAAAAAAAAAAGAAGGGGGGGGGGGCTATACTGAAAGTTTTATGGAAGTGAGTACCTTTTTCATTTTTTCCCCTTTTAAATTTGGATCAGCCTATCTGATACAAAGAACTCAGTCTCTGATTTTTATCGTTTTTAACTCTGATATTGAGCAAGGTATGTTTGGATACACTGTGTTTTCAATGTAACTTATTCTGAATAGAAAACACCTTTCAGTAATTTAAATACTGTTTTATTGTTTATGAATTTTTTAATTTGTTATTGTAAGGTGAATTTAATGATTTCAAGAAATTCTGATGTTACATAATTTTTTTAACTCTTCCGGGTCTTGTGTACTATTAATAGTATATGAGAAGTCCAGAAGCCAAGGGGTATAAATAACAAAATTGAAAAAAAAAATGAGTTAAGTGCACAAGGTATCTGGAAATAAGTCTATTTATTTGTAGGTAAAGAGTTAGGAGTGATATTTTAATTTTGCACTGAGTTTTAGGGGTCAGTTACTTAACCTCTTTCCCGAAACCGTGAAACACGTGGAGGTCAAGGGGTATAAGTGCAGGTGTATTCATTAACGTCTATACAGCTGAAGCGCGACCAACGACATGCAAGGATAATTCATAACTCTGAAAATGCCCCGGGAATTTGATAATTTTTAAACGCCGATTGGTGCGAAAACACAATCATATGCCGATTTGTATCAATCACAGTTTAAAATTATGTATTATTATGTACACCGTATGACGTTTTAAGCCTTATGAACTGGAGTTGTATGTCGTTTTTAAAAATGTTTTTCTTCAGTTTTTTTTTTCTGTTTAGAATTTGCTTTTTAATTCATTGAATATTACATTAAATAAATGCAAACTGTTAGCAAATAAGAAAAATCAAACATTAAGCACGGATTCTGAAACACTTTGCAAGATTTCCTGAAATCTTTAAATAGCAATTTAAGGTAATATAATTTTACTGTCAATACTTTTGAACAGCCCTGTGTTTGATCTGTCGGTTATATATATATATATATATATATATATATATATATATATACAGTATAATGGAAAAGGCTAATTTAGGAAGAAAATGCGTAACTGTATGAAATTTCTCTTTCAGCATTTTGTACTAATAGATGGAAACATACTTGTATTACTTTTGTTCATCCCTGGAGTTTACCTAGAACCTGTATTATTCGCCAGTATTTAGCTAAAATTTAGTTCCAAGTAAAATATTCTTAAGACTACTGAACTAATATTTCAAGAAATTATCATCCATAGTAGCATTATTATTATTGTTTTTTAACAATAAAGGAGTTGTATGAAATATTTAAAAGTGGAATTGATGAATATGAATCTCTTTCACCTTTGAAAAAAGGATGTATCACTCCTATGTTTGGTAATTTAAAAATGACAATATAATGATGATGATGATGATTGTGATAAGGAAATGAGAAAGTGAAATAAAATGTTGATATCAGTTAAAATTTGCTGTGATTGCATATATATGTTACAGGACAAACCCGATTTTAGGCCAAACTAGATTGGCCTAGGGCAGACTAGTCTATCCTAACGCCCATCGGATAAACTAGTTTTTCCTAGGCCAAACTAGTACAGCCTAATGCCCATCGGATAAACTAGTTTTACATAGGCCAAACTAGTCCATCCTAACGCCCATCGGATAGACTAGTTTTTCCTAGACCAAACTAGTCTATCCGAACGCCCATCGGATAGACTAGATTTTCTTAGGCCAACTAGTTTGGCCGAACAGTCATTAGGATAAACTAATTTAGCCTGCTACTCATTGGTTTAAACTAGTTTATCCTAGGCCGATCTAGATTGTCCTAGGCCAATTGAATTTGGCGTGTTTTTATTGATCCCAAAGACCGCTTCGGAGCCAATTTTCTGATTTAGCCTAGTCCAATCTAGTTCATCCTAGGACAATTTAGTTTATCCTAGGCCAATTCAATTTGACGTGCTGTAATTAATGCCAACCATTGTTTGACACGCTCACAATGAAAAGAATTATTTCAAACTCAATTTTAATTTCTCAAAAATTAATCAAGTTTAAGCTCAAATTCAAAATATTTCAAACGAATCCGCTCAGCTCAAACACATCTATTGAAATAAGCTAAGTTCATTTAAAATTCATTCTTTTACTTATTTTACAATCTTCTGTCTTTACAATAAGTGTTTGATTCGTGAAAACTTTTTAATTCCGGTTTTTGACGCATTTACACGTTTTAGTGGTCCAAGATTACAAAAAACATGTTCTTCAAATTGTGAGTCTATGACTCTGTCTGACTGTCTGTGGCATAAATTTTGTAGGAGCTGTAACTGAAGAGCTAATGCACGAAATTTGATGTGGCATCCTTTTTCTTAAATATTTAACATCATGTTTTATTATGTTTTTAAAATTTTCATATAAGGGTAATATTTAATTAGCAGATAAAACGTTAAAAAAAGCTGAACTTAAAAAAAAAAAAAAATTCAAGCGTCCCCTTACTCCCCCCCCCCCCCAATCCTACATTTTAGGTGTCATGCTTTATTTAAGCTCTTTCTTATTTTTAAAAGGGGTCGGATATTTAGTTTTTTAATATGAAAAATTTCGAGTGAAGTGATGTGTGGAAAAACCAATGTCTGTTACGAATTAAAAATCTTTTCATAAAACCAAAAGTTTTTATCCGATTGAAAAAGTAATCCGTACTTCCTTTATATTTAACCTCTGAATCCCCCAAATTAATCAGGTAAACGCCTTATCAGAAGGAACCTACATAAAAAATTTGAAACAAATCGGTAAATTTTCTTTAAAAAACCTATTTACATAAATTAAGGGGGTTACCCCCCATTCCTCCTTTCTTTATACGTAAACAATGAACACCCACAACTAATCATTGAGGTGCCTAATCAAAATGATCTTATACCTAAAATTTTAATAAAATCTGATACTTTTGCATGAAAAACTTGACTAATTTAAATTAAGGAGGGGAGGGGTGCAGATTAGCCTTTTCTCCCCTCCCCTTATTTTTATCCAATGAACTCCTGAAACTAATCAGGGAAGTTCGTTATCAGGATAAATCTATGTCCAAATTTGAAGCAAATCGGATATTTCTATCAGGAATTATTGCATTACGTACATACATACGTACATACATACGTACATGGTTACATACACACTAATAGAATATGCGAGCACATTAGCTCTCAGGCTTTGATAGTCTGTAAGATAAAATCGCATAAAATTGCATCGGCCTAGGATAAATTAGATAAAAACTAGAAAGTTTGCGCCTTGGCGTTCTTTAGATTCAATAAAATCACGCCAAATTGAATTGGCCTAGGACAATCTAGATTGGCCTAGGATAAACTAGTTCAAACCAATGAATAGCAGGCTAAACTAATTTATCCTAATGACCGTTCGGCCAAACTAGTTTGGCCTAGGAAAATCTAGTCTATCCGATGGGCATTCGGATAGACTAGTTTGGACTAGGAAAAACTAGTCTATCCGATGAGCGTTCGGATAGACTAGTTTGACCTAGGAAAAACTAGTTTATCCGATGGGCGTTAGGATAGACTAGTTTGGCCTAGGAAAAATTAGTTTATCCGATGGGCGTTAGGATAAACTACTCTGGCCTAGGACAATCTAGTTTGGCCTAAAATCGGGTTTGGCCTGTAACATATACATTTCTATATGAGCACGTGAGTTTCAAAGCTCGCCTTATACAAAATTTCTATCAATTTAGTCTATTTGTAAACCTGAATTTAAAAAAAAATACTACAATAAAAAAAACCAGTTTCATCCTGTATTTCTGGCATTGTAAAATATTGTTTTACAATGAAACTCATTAGAGGCAGTCAGACTTTTCGCGATTTCTTAACATTTGATTTTGAAAATAAATCAAGATTTGAAAATCACGTCTTTATGTTGATTGATAATTCAAATGAATAATGGATGAAAATTCGAGGCATTTAAATTAGATAAGAAAAAATAGCTTTCTTCTTTAATTTATCTGATGTAGCATTCTCATAAAATCTTAACGATAGTGTTAAAGAAATCAGCCAAATGAGTAGACATGTTTCTAAGAGTATAAAAGTGTAGCATTTATATGCAATCTTTTACAATGTGATATATCAATCATTAGAATCACTCCTTCTACATATTTACGCAGACATTTTACAATTTTAAAATACACCAAAACAGTATAGATGTCTGAAAGTTAAGAAAGTACATATCTTTTTAAAACATAAATAAAAATCGTATAATGATTTAAAAATATATTCACATTATTATAAATCTGTACAATTTTTATTTGTTTTGTAAAGCATGGTTTTTCTTTTAACTTTTGGACATACATATTATCCTTTGGTGTATTTTAAAGCTGTAAAATGTCTGGATAAGTAGGTAGAACATACAAATCTATCAAAATCTATTAAAATGAATTTCATTGAAAAACAACAATAGAAATGTAATCAAATTTAGTTAATACAAGAAGTAAAAGAATTATAAACGTTCTCGTATTACCCGTGAATATATTATAAACATCTTAAAATGCGCATATAGTTAAACTAATATCACAAAATCAACTTAAAAAAAATTTCTAACTTTTTGTTTTTTAATGTATTTTCTTTATACAAAATCACATTACTTTAGTCAAAATCTTTAACGAACTACTAATTCCAAAGGACATTAGTGATGTACATACAGTAATGCAATTCATGTAGTCCCCTGGCCATTTTCAACATAATATCAAGTCCGTTACCAAATGTCAAGTCTGTTACCGCATGGATTTCTAATGATTATCATTTTTTTCACCATTCTACTTTTATTTTTTATTCAACTAAGAAACAAATATGAAATTTCCTTAAAATTTAATAATTAATATATACTGTAATTATTAGAAAAAGTTATTGTATAATTTCTATGTGATCAAAATCTTGTGGCTAAAACTGCCTCTTATTTCAATTTAATTTAAGCATTATTGATAAATATCATGTTTTGAAATTTAAGGACACAAGTCACTTCAAAGTAAGTTGATTTTAGGAAATTTAATGAATTTAAAGCTCAGTATTTTCAGTAATTTTGCATGGTAACGGACTTGACAATTTGCCTTACAAGCCAACTTTAAATAGCATTTACATATTATGTTATAGGACAAAGTGCACAACCATTTTTTTTTTCATGTACCTTAAACATTTACTTTAACACCTCCATTTTTAAAAGAAATTATTAAGTTTGAAAAATAAAAATAACATTCTGAAACGTAAGCGAATTTTAAAAATGCCCCTTCCCCCTCACTTTCTGGGAAAACACATTGCAATAGCCTCATCCCTGCGACAAATTTTACGTGAGACTGCAAAAACCATATTAAAATGAGTGTAATACAGCTTTAACCTTTTAGGATCCTTTTAATTTTTAGAAAATATTACTTTTACGTTAATAACATTCATACTAACTATCCAAAAAATTAATTAGAATTTAACGAATATTTCCCTGTCTGAAACAACGAATGTTGTTGTTTTGAGTACCATTCAAATCATATCCATATGACAATCGGCTAAGGAAGAGTTTTTGGAGATATTTAGAAAATATTATAATATAACCAGGATTTAACTGATATTACAACTTTCTAATATTTTTGCGCTTTATTACACATGATTCAGGAAAGTAATCTTTATTTTAAATTTAAAGAGTGAAATATATGTTTAAAATAAAAGACTTGGAAACGGTCCAAGAAAATTAGGCAGATACTTGTTATTTTAATAGTAATAGTAATAAAAATCTAAATGTTAATGAAGTCATATAGTAAATGCATAGACACATACTAATATGTAAACAATAACAAAAATACCTATTAAAACACTGAATACTTAATTAAAAAACATGTAATATTATTAGTATACCAGACCCGAAAGGATTAAAGATATATCACTCTCTAAATCAATGTTTATGATATAAGTCTAAAAGTGATTTTAACCATTCTCAAAGCATTTTAATTTATCGAAAGGGTATTCAGTTAATTGATAAATTTTAAACACGATTAATCAATCGGTAAATTAATTATAACAGATGCGAATTTTCCGAGGGGTGAAAATGTCCGGGCCAGGATTCGAACCAGGGATGTATTGGCTGAAGCCGCCAATACTCTTCCAACTGAGCCATCCCGGACGAATTCTGGAGGACTTTTTCACCCAAATGACCTCAACGATCGGAGAATCTAGTCTGATACTATGGATCAAGGCTACCTTATCATAATAACAAGGCTTGTCATTCGCCAAGTTTCCTTTGACTGCAGTGCACGTGGCCAAAAACCACATGATTTTCCCGTAGGTAGCGCCATCTAATGTGAGAACCTGAATACTTTCCATTTTTTTTTCTTTGAATTTGTGAATGGAATATTAGCAATAGTATGCACCAGGTGGCGTTACTTATGAGGCAAAGTCATATAATAAGTTGGCAATTATAGGGACAATTTCAACAATAGATTTTCTCCTGAATGCGAGGCCTTGATATAATGATAAGGTGGTCTTGCTATGGATCAGCTCCCTTTAGACAGCTCCATTTCGAATCTTAAAATGACAACATATTTGAAATCTCCTTATTCCTCCCTTCTTTCTTTTATTGTTTCCATATCTTAGGACATATTTTTGCTTCTTCCTGGGATTGAAACGTTGATTGATAAAACTGATATTTTTTTACATTTTGATAGATAGTTGCAAAGATAGAATATTATCGCGAATTGCGAACATTTTCAATTAGAAAATAATTTATTTTCTAAATTTACCTTACTTTTCGCCGAAAACCGAATTAAAATGAACTGGTGTTTTGCTGGTATTAGCGGTGATCCTGTTTTTTAGATCGTATAATGTGTGAAAATCTTAAGTTTAAATAATGGCGGATCATTTTTAACATGAGGATCATTTTTAGAGTGTCCTTGTTTTAAGCATATTCGTAATAAAAGAGTTATATATGGATCTAAATTTTATTTTAAAACTCGTAAAACACTGTCGTAAAGACACGTAAATGCGATATTAAGTACTTAGATTTTTAGAAAACAAAGTACTATTAAGTGTAACAAACAGTGAATTCGTTCGTTAAAAAACAATTCAAAACCCTTCTAAAGAAGAAAAGAAATGCTGGTAAACATTCTTTTCTCTAGTAAGTACTTTAGAAATTTACGTAAATTAGTTTATTGATTTTTTCAAAAGACAACCCCTTAACACAATTTCTTAAATAAATGTACTACTTCTAAAAATTTATTTAAGGTCTTATGTGTTTCTATTTTTTATAAATATAATATTTAACCGTATAATATATATTTAAATGTTGTAGCATTCCTCCAATATCTGTAATTTTAATATTTTTTAAAAAATTAAAAAAATAAATAATGCTAAATTTTTACGTCATGTTTCTTTTCCATTTGAATTATATGTTGAAATGGTCACTGTCATTGAAATAATATTTAGTGTAATTCCTAGTATTTTCAATACCAGTTTTAGAGATATATTGCATGAGCGCGTAAATGTGATAGCATATAAAACTGAATTTTAAAGAAGAATGAAACATCATATTTTCAGCATAGATTATGCAACATTTTTAGAACATTCTGAATACTGTAATAAAGATGGACAGTTTATTAAGGAAAAATTTGCCTAAATAAAGAATGTAGAAAATGTTAAAAACCCAATTACTACAATTATCATTAATATTGGAAATTTTTTTCCAAACTGGTTGTGCAGCCTTGTATATAATTTATAGATTTTTATGTATACTGCGAAATGTGCTAAAAGTTGGTTGAATTAAACGCAAAGCACATTTGAATTCTTTAAAGCATTTCTGTAAAAGAACCGCAAATGCTCTTTGTTTTCAATGGCAAATGTGTTTTGGTAAACCCCAATAACATATATAAATTTCGTGACGATTTGACTATATTTACCTGGGTTAGAACATGAACAGATGGAAAGACAAAACTGAATTCATAAACACTTTTCAACTATGTTTGAATGTATTATAAAGCTTGCCAAGTATTATATAATCTAGTCGTTGGGAGCTACTTACTCATCATGGATATGCATAATATAAAATATGAAAATAAAACATGTGTAAACTTTTTATAAAATGCATCGAAATTCCAAAATGAAATTTAATTTAAACGCATATTTAATTATTTTTAATTGATAGTAATCCTGTATTACTGAATTGCGAGTGGTACTTGATTATCCCGTCGATCCTTTTCGATCCTTCTTTATAAAGCACCAAACTATTCTTAAATTATATAAATTTGCATAATTTTTATTTTAAATAACGAAAAAACAAATAAATTAGTAAAAAGTTAATAAAAATACAAGTAAAACGTCGAATTAAAATCCCTTAATGACGTGACAAACATATGTAATTTATTTAATGTCAAGTGAATGTGACATTTATGATAAGCCATTATTGTCATTTAACCTTATACAGGGGTTGGACAAAAATATGGAAACACCTTTTGAAATGCATGTTTGAAAAGAAAGATTGATTATAATGAACTATGTTGATGGCACTGGAGTTTTCGCCTACTGACGCCACCTATACAACTTCCTAAAATCGCTGCACCGTTCAGTCGTTGTTGGAGCACTGTTATGTGAGATTATCATTGCATTATGTCAGAGTTAACAGACTCCGAATGTGGACAAATTGTTGGCGCGCGTATGGTGGGTGATTCCGTAAGCAAGGTAGCCGAGGTTTTTAGTGTTTCAAGAGGTAATGTGTCGAAGATTTATTGCGCATATTTGAAATGCGAAAAAAACATCATCCGCTAAATAACAGCGCGGACGAAAGTGTGTGCTGAGATCGTGACAGACGATCATTAAGGAGGATTATCGCGAAAAATAAGCAGACCACAGCTGCAAAAGTTACTGCTGAAATGAATGTCGTGTTCCCAAATCCTGTGAGTACCAAAACAATTAGAAGGGAGCTTCATAAATAGGGAATTGCTGGCGGAGTTGCAATTGAAAAGCTATCCATCAGTAATGCTAATGCCTGTAACAGGAAAAATTGGTGTTTAAGTCATAGAGCCTGGACTATAGAGCAGTGGAAGAGCGTAATATGGTCTGATGAGTCTTCTTTCACACTGTTCTCCACTTCTGGCCGAGTTTACGTCTGGAGAACGCCATCTCAAGCCTATAATACAGACTGCTTGTGGCCAAGAGTGAAACATGGCGGGGGTTCGGTGATGGTTTGAACAGCCATATCGTGGTTCTCTTCTGGCCTCATGATAACTCTGTAAGGGCGTATTACTGCTCAGACTTATGTGAACATTTTGGCCGATCAAGTCCATCCAATGGTACACGCTTTGTTCCCAATGATGATGGTATCTTCCAAGACGACAACGTCCCCGTTCACACAGCTCAGATTGTCCAGGACTGGTTTTCTGAGCACGAGGATGAATTTTTGCATCTCCCCAGGCCACCAAAGTCATCAGACTTAAATATTATCGAACCTTTGTGGTCTACACTGGAGCGGAAAGTGCGTTCTCGCTATCCACCGCCAACATCGTTATCTGAACTTGCCACCGTTTTGCAGGAATAATGATACAATATCCCCTTGGCAAACATACAGAAACTGTATTTATCCATTCCGAGAAGACTGCAAGCTGTTTTGAATAACAACGGGTACCGTACACAATACTAGGCAAGGAAACGTGTTTTTTTAAAGGTGTTTCCATATTTTTGTCCAACCCCTGTAGTTCGGCGATATTTTTTGGTCGACGGCACAATTAGATAGTACCGAATTGCATAAAAGAAATATCCTTATAACTCCAAAAATAATAATAATATTAACTAACAGTTTAAGCGTCTCATTTCCAATTAAAATATACAGTCGAGTCTCTCTATAACGAAACTCCATACATCGAATTTCTCTATATAACGAATTTTTAGTAGGAACGGTCCCCTTTTCGCATGATTACATTAAAAACAGTCTCCATATAACGAAATAGTTATCTCCATATAACGAATTTTTTCATGAATTGGTCTTAATTTATTCAGTTTTAAAAAAGCTTCGAAATCATATGGAATCAATTTTCCATCACTTTTTCTTGATTTATCGTCAGTACTGAGTTTTTTTATAGTACTAGGGAGGCTCCGCCCCCTTGCACGCTACGCTCGCCAACCCCCCGCGTAATCGCTTCGCGATTCCAAGTTTTAACTACCCCTGCTTGCTGCGCTCGCCAATACCCCATGGTATGAATAAGCAGTTGCAGACCTTTCAAATGATGTGTCACACGACTGGTGTTGTAAAGAAATTAAAAATGTGCTCCCCCTGGGGGGCAGAGGAGGGGTGACACACAAGACATCCATAATATGAATAAGCAATTGCAGATCTCTCAAATGATGTGTCACACAACTGGAGTTGTAAAGAAATTAAAAATGTGCCCCCCTGGGGGGCAGAGAGTGGGGGGGGTGACACACAAGACATCATAATATGAATAAGCAGTTGCAGACCTCTCAAATGATGTGTCACACAACTGGTGTTGTAAAGAAATTAACACTAGAAAGACCAAGACCGTCATTTTGACGGTTTTCAAATTTCATGCTTAAAAATTTTATATAATTTATGGCGAGTTCCAAAATTTTATGATCCGACTTTTAATGAAACATAAGAATATTTAAATATCCCTATTCAATTTCATCTCACCCATTTTAATTTCTGTAATCAGTATGACCTATACCTATTTATACCAAGACCCGTCAAATTGACGGCTTTGGCAATTAACAAACTCATCCCGAAGTGGTGAGGACCTCCCCATTTTTCTCATGGACTAGCTCTTTTCGCCCATACGTAGTCCACTCCTGGCTTCATATCAAATGTATTAGTAACTGGTAAATGTAATTAGGACGCGATCATTATCAATTGTACTTCTAATGTGATAACGTTCTTAGTGAAAAGTGCAGTCTGGGAACAGTGTAATCTGTGTAAAGTCCAACCTCGGAAAAAATGTATGAATATATTTTTATGAAAAAAATAACATTTATTTTTTGTAAATTCTAGTCAAAAATTAAACGATTTTGAGGAAGAAAAAAATTATTCGGAGAATACAAAGAACTCACTAGTATAAATGAAGACTGTTCCAACACTAATTCAAGTAATAATAATGACTCTGAAAATTCTGGAGATGAAATTGAAGTACGAGATATCGAAGAAAGTGAAGAAGAAGAATATGAAAGTGAAGATTCAGGGAGTGAAGATGAAATTCCCCCAAAGAGCCACAAACGCAGAAAGCGCTTGCGAATAAGTTCAGATACTGAATCGGACAGCCAAATGGAAACTGAAAAAAGACAGGAAAACGAAATTTCTCTCTACGGTACTGAATGGGAAGAAATAGGGAATGGTTGTGTTGGTAGACTCCCATCACACACTATATTCTAGGATACTTCAGGCCCAACTGGTTATGCGAAACGAAACATTATGCATGATAATGTTCGCAGTGCATTTAGACTTATAATTGATAATCGAATGATGAAGCATATAAAGACTTGCACTGAGCTTGAGGCCAGAAATATTTTACAGAAGGACGATTTGAAAATTACTATTGAAGAATTGTATGCGTTTGTAGCTATTTTGTATGCTGGAGGAGCCTATGAAGTGAGAAATTTGAAATTATCCTATTTTGTGGTCAGAAAAATGAGGACCTTCTTTTTTTCGCGAAAGTATGAATAGAAATAGATTTTTAGAAAATGTGAGATTCATTCGTTTTGACAAATAATGTGAAAGGAGTGTCCGCTTACGAACTGACAAATTTGGATTAGCTTCCGAAATTTGGAAGTCCTTTATTGATAACAGCCAAGCTTGTTACAAACCAGATCAGAATATAAGCATAGATGACCAATTGTTTCCTACAAAGGCAAGGTCAGATGTCTGCAATATATGCCCAAAAAAACAGACAAATTTGGAATTAAATTTTGGTTAGCTGTAGAGGTGCGAAGTAAATATCTTATAAATGTCTTTCCCTATTTAGGCAAAGACGAACGTAGACCATCAGGAGTGCCTTTGAATGAATTTATAGTTTTGAATCTTGTAAAAAAGTACGTATATTGTGGGAGAAATATAACAACGGATAATTTTTTTACAAGTATACAGCTCGCAAAGAAGTTACTGGCCAAAAAAAACAAGTCTTGTTGGAACTATATGAGCAAATAAAAGAGAATTGCCGAAAATAGCTAAAGTTAGAAAAGATAACATGGCTGCTTTCTCCACAAAACTATACAAATCAAATGATATTGTTTTAACAGTTTACAAAAGTAAGCTTCGTAAAAAAAGTACTACTCCTTAGCTCAAAACATAAATCTGTAAAAATTGCTTCTAATCGAAAACAAATTCCTGCAACTGTGTCATTTTACAATGAGACTAAGTTTGGAGTA
The DNA here is from genome assembly GCA_964019185.1 of Maratus speculifer. NCBI lineage: Eukaryota > Metazoa > Arthropoda > Arachnida > Araneae > Salticidae > Maratus > Maratus speculifer. The sequence goes on along the minus strand of OZ025292.1, from coordinate 286,692,607 downwards.
GACGTAGTTGACCAAATGCCCGCAAATATAGCGTAAAAGCAGGGTCAAGTAGATGCCCCTTGCAAGTATTTTATAATATTTTGGACTTTGCAGCAATCAATGCATGGATTTTATGTAAAGAGACTTGTGATAAAAATATAACTAGAAAACAATTTTTATTTCAACTATCCGAAGAACTATCCTTTGATTATAGGTGCGGCAGAAAAGAAGCCTCCTCCCAAAAAACAAGATCGGAAATCAATGGATTGTGCTCTAGGAAATTCACAAAATATTACTTATGATCGAAAATCTTGCCAAATTCGATTATGCAACAAAAAAAAGCGATTTATACGTGCAATGTATGCAAAAAATATGTTTGTGGTAAGTGTTCATCTAAGATAACATGTACATGTAAAATATGTGCCTCATAATTATTTTGTTCATAGCAAATGTGCTATACTATAAATGCAAATAGAAACTGGTTGTTTTTTATTAATAATTAATGAATTAATATTTTAAATGTTATTTTTGTTATATATATATATATTATTTACATTAACTAAGTCAAATATCTTTGTGGAAAGTGTTCATCTAAGATAAGAGACACTTGTAAAATATCTGCCTTATAATTATTTCGTGCATATCAAATGTGCTCTTCTGTAAATACAAATATAAACTGTTTTTGTTTAGTTTCTTTATATTTAACATTAATGAATTATTATATTAAATATTGTTTTTGTTAAATTATATTCATTTATTTGCATTAACTACATTTAATATGTTCGTTGCTAGTGTTAAACTAAGATAACATGTAAAATATGTGCCTCATAGTTATTTGATGCATTGCAAAGGTACTATAAATGCAGATAGAAACTGTTTTTTTTTTTTACTGAATTTTTATTAATAATTAATGAATTATCATATTAAATGATGTTTTTGTTAAATTATGTATTTTTATTTACATTAACTAAGTCAAAAGTTACAATGAAAGCCGTGATCAAAAATCCGTCAATTTGACGGATGCGGTAAAACTAGGTATATATGAAACTCCGGTAGTTCTAGTGTTAAAAATGTGCCTCCCCCCTGGGGGGAACAGAATGTGGGGGTGACACAGAAGACATCCATAATATGAATAAGCAGTTGCAGATCTTTCAAATTATGTCCACACGACCGGTGTTGTAAGGAAATTAAACATGTGCCCCCCCTGGGGGGAGCAGAGTATGGGGGTAACACAAAAGACATCCATAATATGAATAAGCAGTTGCAGACCTTTCAAATCATGTGTCACACCACTGGTGTTGTAAAGAAATTAAACATTTGGCGAAATATTACAGTTATCGCCAAGTTGGCGTCACTTTTGATGACTAATTTTGGTCACCAAATTTGGCGATATATCGCCAAGTTGGCCATAAACTTGGTGATTGTTGGCGATGGTAACCTTTCCCTCTTTATGGTAACCCATACGGCGATGCATAGACGGAGCCCTTTCCTGATTGGTCTATTCGACTCATGGAAGGAGTGGTCCGCCCGAATTCGTTAGTTCCGGAAATCTTACACATCAGCATCATTCTAGGAGTCATTCCTTTTAAGGCTAGTTTTTTTTTTACTATAGAAGGATATATATACTCCTTGTTCTTTAAATCCAACGAATTCATCCCACCTCCCACACATCTTTTTACATCCTTCTCAAAACAGAGTCAATTGGATTGATACACATGAATACAGGAATCAATGAGAGTAGCATAAGAGAGGTTTTCAAATGGAGGAAAATGTTAACTACAACTTTTCATTCCTTGCTAAAATGTAAGCGCTTTTTTTTTTTTTTTTTTTTTTAGAACGTAACAATTTTAAAATCAAAACAACAAAAAATTACAGATTTCTTCATCTGAAATTAATGCAAGTCTTCCTTATTTGATTTTAATTAAACTTTTAAATAAATGTCTGTTCTCTTTTTTGAAACAGCTTAAATAATTAAAAAATAAAATATTAGGTTAATATTTACTTTAAAATATTTCAAATTTTTAATTCAAAAGATCAAAAATAATATTTGTTCAAATTTTACACATTGAATACGATTTTTAACATCATTCTCTATGCATCGAATTTCTCTATATAACGAATTTTTTACTGGAACGGTGGATTTCGTTATATAGAGACTCGACTGTATATTTAATTGGAATTTGAATGGAATACAGGGTCACAAAAAAATCGAAGACTGTGAAAAGTGCGATTAGGGGAGAGGGGGGCACATTTCAACATGGGGCACCTTTCAACAGCTGGAATTTCTGACTTCTAAAACTGCACAATGATTGGCCAATATGCAAGCCAATATGCTTTTAGTATGCCTAACTTATGACATTTAGTTTTCAGTGATTTCTTTTTACAACTGTGGTGTAATTCTGAGAAAAAGTTTTAACATCTCAAAAGTAAAAATCCAATTTCGATTCTGAAACAGATTATTAACCAATAATCTTTTAATTAAGTGAGTGATATTTATTCACCTACTAGCTTATTTAATTCTGCTTCTGTACACAGTACCAATAAGTTACAAATCTTTTTCTAAAATCTTTGATAATGCTTTAACCAAAATGTCTGCACTAGGTGCAGATTTCAACAGAGCTGAGGGGGTACATTTCAACATTGATAAAATGTATTACTTATTATTTTTTAATTAAGCAATTATGAAAACTGGCTGGTAACTTTTTAGATCAACAACTAGATCAGATTTAAAAGTTTCAGGTTAATTTTCATATCAACAATTTATGGCTACATAAAGCATGATAGGCCTATGTCAATAACTGTCTATTGTAAGCCTATTAATCAAGGTTTTTACATTTAAATTACTGTATTGAAGTATACTAAATTCTTCAAAAATTAAATATATATATATAGATATAGATAGATATATGAATTTATTCAAAGGAACAGGTTTGTAATTTTTTTGACTTGACAGACCAATTGCATTTTAATAAGTCAATCGAGTTTAACTAATGCTGGAATTTTAGCCGTGAACTCGATGACGTGATTGTGCCCCACCCCATTCTATAGCATGGAACTAACTTATTTTAAAATAAAACTTCCCAACCACATTTAAGCGGAGGAGCAGCTCAAGTTTTGTTTGCAGTGACATTTTCCATGCATTTCAATTTAATCAGAGGCAAAATAATGTACATAGAACCTAAAACAGTCCACTATATTAATACATCCACTATATTACGTTGTGAATGACGTTTAGTTTTTGAAATGTATGATATTTGTAGGATTTTTTCAAATATTGAAATGTACCCCACCTCCCGTTGATAACTGCCCCCCTGGAGAGGCACATTTCAACAAAGTGCACGCTTCACTAAAAATATAAAATTTGGTATTTTGTGTTTGGCTAGAAATCATAGAAAAATTGAGAGGATACCTCAAATATGAAGTTAGTAAATAGCAACTAGAACTTTAGTTTTTAAAGCAGTATTACTTCACAAATAATTCTTTTGCAAAAAAGATTGAAAGGTGCCCCTCCACCCCTACAAATATCTAGGTAATTGATTATAGATCAACTTCATTCTTTATGCAAAATTTATGGGGTTTTTATTGTCTTTTATATTTACTTCTTAAAATAAAAAAATTGAGATTTTTCATATACCTTTCATCAGAACGAATATTTAGTGAGTCTGAAAAAAAAAAAAACAGTTCCGGATAATAGAGGTTATTGATATTCAATAGGCTTCTTCCCATTATTACATACTAAGTACACACCAAATTTCAAGTTTCAATCTTAAATTTTTCAAGGGGATAGAGTACTTAGAGTCACAGAGGCAGACAGACACACAGACAGGCGGGCGGCAAAAATTTTTTTCTAAAAATATGTTTTTTGGAATCTCCGTTATCAAAAACGTGTAAATCAGTCAAATATTTTTTTTTCGATTTTCAAACCGATTGAAAGACAAGGGAAGTAAAAATCATCTTGTTAGTTTGATATCTGACAATAAGCTTACTTTTAAATCATTTATTGATTTAAAATTTTTTTCTTTTTTTTTTCCCCTACAAATATCTTCGGAATTTCATATAAGAGTCCTTGTGAAAAAAAAGTGGAGAGCATTAAAGTTGTCTTATATTTGAATATATTTTCAATATATTTTAAAATAAACCTCTCGCATGAGAGTAGAATAAATTAAACTCCAGTAAAGTCTCGTAAACGTCTAATAATAATAATAATAATCTTGCAATTTGTTGCAAAGCTTTAGCAAATGCAGTTGAATATAGTTAAGTACTGAATTAAGATACCTTCTACTCTTCCTATAGAATGCTGCATTAATTTTTCAAAAATATAATAACCACTCAAAATATTTATTTCATCGAATGATATGTATCTTAAAGTAAATTGAAAAAATTTTTAGAACTTAGAAATGTAGAAAATTAAGACAGAATTTTATGATAAAACTTTAGGTTTTAGAACTCGATTTTTTTAACTTTAAGGTTACAACTAAACACACATATAAGCATATTTATCATTATAACAATATTGTAATAACACCGTAATTAAAAAAAATATGAAGTATTAAGCAGCATATATTAAGCAAATAGAACATTTTTATACAATGGTCAATAAGAGAAAATGAAATTGAATAAAACATTAGTATAAGTATAGATTAATTTATATAATGTGCCTTTGGAAAGATCTTTAATTTTGTATGCCTTTTAAATTAATAGACAGCACAAATTATCTATTAATACAAACCTAAGCACAAATGCAAAACAGATGCATAACAAATGAGAACTACACTTTTTTAATTTTTATACAAGCCATCAAGACAAAATTGGTGGTTAGTAAATGAGAAAGAGAAGCGAAAAACTTGAAAACCAACTTCACAAAATACGTTTTGGTTTTTAACAAAAAACACCATTGGTAACAAACAACAACAACAAAAACCCTCAGATTAAGCATGTTTTTTTTTTCTTTTTTTTCCACCGTGAATTTATGTATTGCAATTTAAACATCAGAAAAGTGGAAGAAGAAACATAGAATGTAATCAAGCTGAAAATAATAGCTTAAAAAAAATAGTAAATTTTGATATTTTTTCGTATTTAGATAACATTAGAATTGGCAAGATTTAGCTGAAATTCCCACATGGGAGTCACTTTCCTTTTTTTCTCCCTTTATTTCATTCCTATTATTATTCTTATTTACTTATTTGTAATTCTTGAGGGACGGGCTGAAGAACAAAGAAAAGTCCACAAGAAATGTCCAGGTGGTTCTACACAATTTGTGGAACCACCAGTTTGAGATTTTAACAAATTTTTGATCAATAACCTGGCCATTTAAATAAATAAATAAATGCGGGCAGCGAGACCTCTATTTTTCATATTTATCCAAATTTTCAGACCACTATGCGCGATATAATATCTTACCTACTGACAGCACACACATAGAGGTCTGCACGGGCCGAAATTTCCAGGCCCGGGCCCGGCCCAAAGGAAAGAATTATTAGCCCGACCCGGCCTGGCCCGAAAGTTAAAAATTCGGCCCGAGCCCGGTCCTGCCCGAACAAAAAAAATAATGGCCCGACCCGGCCCGGCCCGAAAGTTAAAATTTCGGCCCGAGCTTGGCCCGGTCCGGAAAAAAATTTTAATTTCGGCCCGAACCTTGCCCGGTTCGAGTGAATTTCTACAGAACATTGATTTTTAATCTTATGGAAGAGTTCTGACCAAAAAAAATTATATTAGTCTTTTTTTTCCATGTTTATAATCTCCATTTATGCAGAAGTGCCGTAGGCTGCGATATTTATGCTTTTAAATGAATCTTTGTTTGTTGTATGTAACTGTTTCAGTTATCACTAGTATTATTAATCCATACTCCCTGTAATGGAGACAAAAAATCGAAAAAGCTGTATATGGTAAAATTTCCAAAGACGAAATCGCGTTGGAACGAAAAAAATGCATTCCCCTCTTAACAGATGTAAATGTTTAATATATTTTTTTCTCCCATATTGTTGTGTTCATTTTGCATGGATGAACATTTTAAAAGAAACTTCCAGTTTTCAGTTTTAAAAAAAATTCCGTCATAATCATGTTTTTTTTTTTTTTTTTTTTTTTTTTTTGTGTGTGTGTGTGTGTGTGTGTGTGTGTGTGTGCGTGTGTGTGTTTAATTCTATTTTAAAACGCCTAGTAATCTACGATTCTTTAAAAGGAATAAATTCTAATGTTTAATTGTAGAATAATGACGGCTTAAAAATATATGTTTTTTTGCAGAAATTTTTGGACAAAGCCAAATATTACTGATTTATAAAAAGTCGAGAAAAAGATTTTCATATAGGAAGATTCAATAGGAACTGATTATTTTGGTCCATGAAAACTAGGAAGAATGGAATCAGTCTCGGCTTCGTACGGAAAAAAAAAATGTTAGGCCCGGCCCGATACTCCAGCAAAAAAATTAAGGCCCGAGCCCAGCCCAGCCCGAAAAGATTAGGGACTAGGCCCGGCCCGGCCCGGCCCGAAAGGATTAGTGACTAGGCCCGGCCCGAGTCTTCAGAAGTAAGGCCCGAGCTCGGCCCGTGCAGACCTCTACACACACATACATAAGTATCCTTTTTTGAATGTAGATTAAAAAAATAAAAATAATAAAAGTTTAAAATTTTGGGAAGTTTTAGAGAAAATGAATAGCGTTTGACTTAAATGCATGAAATTGCATATTTTGGCTTTTTAACGTAGTAATTAAAAAAAATGAAGATAATACGCGTTATTGAAAATGAATTGAAACTTTATGGGAAAACTCACATAAACTAAATTATAATTTTAATAATCCCCCACCCCCTGGTTAGTGGCAAAAACGTTATAGCAAATTTTGCCAGCCTTATTAAAAGTAACCATTTGTTTGACGACCTGTGCCGTTGAAAAGGTGTTCGTTACTAAAGTATTCGGTTGTGGGTTCAATTTTCGTTTTGGATTTAGACTCAGAGAAAATGAATGCACTGGTCTGTTTATGAAATATCTGTGTTTAGTAATAATATCAATAAAAATCCGAGAAAAAAAAACTATTTTTATTTATTTTTTATGGTTTATAATTTAACTTTTTATGGTTTATAGTTAAACTATACAAATTTGATTTTAGCAGGGGTTTTTTTTTTCTTATGGAATAGTTTATTATATAAAAATATAACTGAGGAATCTGCGGGTGAAACGAATATATTCATATATCATTGCATGGTAGTTATTCCTTATTCCTTTTTTAAAGTGTGTCGACAATCTTCGCTGTTTCCACGTTATGCACTGACAGAAAAATTCGTCTTTATACACTAAATTTTCGATTTGGATTTAGACTCAGAGAAAACAAATGAGCTGGTCCGTTTATGTAATATCTGTATTTAGTAATAATTTCAATAAAAATCGGAGAAAAAACTATAATTTATTTTTCATGGTTTATAATTTATTTTTTATGGTTTGTACACCGTAAAAAAAAAAAAATTCAAGAGGTTACTAAAAATTTTTTAGTAAATTTGTATTCCACAGATTTTTTTAGTAACCATTACAAACTTTTTTTTGCAAGCGGAACAAGCATTTCTTTTGTAAACTGAACAAAAGAATTTTTTATATAACTAACTTAAAAATTTTTAGTATGAGCCACCAAGCAAATTTTAGTAATAGCTCCAAAATTATTTTTAATAACCATTACGTGGGCTCGAAAGGCAGGAGCTTCTTCGAGCTGCATCCAGACTTCTGGAGCGGAAGATATTCGGCAAAACCGCAATAGATGGCAGCACCAAACATTGCTAATGCTCCGTCAGGATATTCATAATCCCTTTAATAACGAGTACTTACCCTGCATACATTCGGGGCGTATTTGGCAGTGGCCAGTATCGAACCCGGGACCTTTTAGCCTGGAGTCCGTTACTATAATCACTATGCTATCAAGGCCACACCAAGTGAGTTTTAGTAATAGCTATTAAAAATATAAAATTAGTAACTCTATTCGTTGCTAACTTTTTTCTAGTAATTCTTACAGATTTTCTTGTAACAGACTAAGATTACTAAAAATTTTTAGTAATTACAAGGATCACTAAAGTTTTTTTAGTAGACCGACACTTTTTTTTTAACAGTGTAGTTAAACTATACAAATTTGATTTTATCAGGAGTTTTTTCTTATGTAATAGTTTATTATATAACAATTTTCCTCTTGTATAATAGAGGCATCTGAGGGTGAAACGAATATATTCATATATCATTACATGTTAGTTATTCCTTATTCCTTTTTTTTAAAGTGCGTCGACAATCTTCGCTGTTTCCACGTTATGCACTGACAGAAAAATTTGTCTTTATGCACAAACAATTCTTCTATGCACATTCTTATCCACATTCTTCTTCACCTACAAAACATGCCTTTTTGGGTGATTCCACCCGGAAGACTAAAAAAGGGAGCATTTCTTTTTATTTCTTGCTCGCATCTGTATTGACTGTATTAATGCCAAAGTTAGCATGGATTTTTAAAACGAAAAACTGAAAATTCAATAAATTAAAATTTCTAATTTATTTAAAAACTGTTTAAAGTAAAAAAAAATCTTCTTGAATTTAATTAAAAACATAATATCCACACTTTACATCTCACAATCAAATTATGTCTGATTCAAAATATGTCTGCTGTGTAATAGTTTTATCCTGAATTATTCTATGAATATTAAATCACCAGCCATTATTCCATAACGACGAGAGGTCTATGCAATTAAGTTTAAATTTCAAAACTTTCTCCATAAGAAATTTAAGAACCTTTATCAATACTCCATCGGGAAAAAAACCTAGATTTTCATTTAAAACTCTGTCTCTAATAAGTTGTCGTTGGACGATTGGTTAAGATACTCGATTCAAGACTTGAAGTTCCATATTAGATACCAAGTAGATACACGGAATAAAGAAGGTCATAGCAAATGTAAGTTTTCCAAGTGGGTGAAAACAGTCATGCCAGGATTCGAATCAGTGATGTATTGGTTGAAACCGCCAATGCTCTTCCAACTGAACCATCTCGGACGAACTCTTCACACATATGGCCTCAACGATCACAGAATCTCGTCTGATACTATGAATAAGCTCAACAGAATAAATCGAAGGTCAATATTTGGAACTGCAGAAAATGCTGCATAAGAAATCATATTACATTAATTTTTTAAAAACGATTATTCAATCGGTAAATTATTTATAACAAATGTAAATTTTACAAAATAACAAATGTAATCATCATTTTCCCCTTTAACCGAATAAGTGCTTTCGAAGAATTTATTGTTTTTAAAAGTGCTCGTTAAATGAATGCATTGCTCCTAAAATAATTTATCGTTTCGATAAGTAGAATTTAGCGAACTTACTAGAAACTGATACAATTTAAGAGTAAATTTTAACGAGTACTTTGGCATACAGATTAAATAAAATCCAAGAATATTCGATGTTTCCAATTAAAACAAGTTGGAAATTGCACGTGAAGCGTAGCAAATTAGGTGCGTTCGAACGATAACGAAGTTTTAAAAATATTACTTTCATATATCAATCTCATAACATTGTAAATAGTGAATTACAATTAAAACGCTCATCAAACAATGCTCTCCCTATACCATTATGTAATGGAATACTTTTGTGTGGCCTTGTAAATCAATAACAAATGTTCTTTGCACCACAAATTATGTAAGATGTATAGTATAATATGTACTTTATAGTTGCATATAAATTTTATTAAGTTCGCATGAGTGTAACACGATTAAAATGCATTTGAAACATTTTTTCCCATTGACCGTAATGTAATGGAATACTTTTGATTTTCCCTGTAATTGATCTATGCATCCGATTTTCATAAAATTTGAAATAACTCGAAAAAATTATGTAATAATTATGTGTTTTAAATTTCAAACGTATAGAATATATTTGAAACTTTTTCCCCATTGACCATAATGTAATTGAATACTTTTGATTGTCCCTGTAATTGATCTATGCACACGATTATCAAAAAATTTGAAATAACACGACAGAATTATGTAATAATTGCGTATTTTAAATTTCAAACGATTAAAATGCATTTGAAACTTTTTTCCCCATTGACCGTAATGTAATGGAATACTTTTGATCGTCCCTGTAATTGATCTATCCATCCGATTCTCATAAAATTTGAAATGACTCGACAAAATTATGTAATAATTATGTATTTTAAATTTCAAACGATTCGGTTGGGTAGTTTTTGCGTTGTTATATGCGGACAGACGGACGGACGGACAGACGGACGGACTGAACGATCACTATAGGTGCTACGTATTATATAATTACGAACGCACCTAAAAATGAAACTTTGTATCATTGATGGAATTTCAAATTTATTTTTTTAATGAATACATCCTGAATGAGACTTTCTTCGGAAAGCAAATAAAACGATAAAAAATATTTTTAGTTTGTTATTTTAAAATAATGATTTCTAACTCATGTCTTCGTTATTCATTATGTTTATTATTACTGCAGTAATTAAAAAGAAGAATTTTATGAAATATTAAAAAAACATCACATATTATAGATAGAAAAGAATAAAAAATCACGCATACAGCATAGATTATGAAACACTTTTCCAACAGATTCTGAATACTACACAGTTTATCAAGGTAAAAGAAGATGTTTAATAAAGAACAATTTCTACAACACATAATGTATTTGAAAACCCGGTTTCTACAATTATCACGAATAATTGTTAAAATGTATGATTTTTTTGTGAAACCCTGCACAAGATCTACAGATATGCAAGCATGCTAAATAGTATGTTAAATGTTATTTAATTAAAAGCATAGCACAGTTGAAAATTTCCACTTAAAAATGTCTGCTAATAAATGAATGTTATTGAAAATTTTGTACAACCCTATACATGATCTACAGAACTTATATTTACCAAGTAATAAATAGTTAAGTTTAAGAACGCATAACACAACTGAAAATAAACTTGCAGCAATCATTGTTCGTAGTTTTCAACGATTCAATTATTGCTCATGTTCTTTTCTAGTCAAATTCTTTTGTATATCCCTGTAAATGAATGGTAAGTTCTAAGCACACCATATACTAAATTAGAACCTTGTAATACAACTCAGTCATGCATCTTAATTTTCAATGGGTTTATAAACTAAATACCGAGAAGCGGCAACACAGATAATCGCCTCATTGTGTTCACGGATGAAAACATAGGATTAGTTAAATCTCGATTCGCATATTAAAACGCAATTGGTCTGCCAACTCATATCTTGGTGAAAGACATTTAAAAATCCGGTTTTAAGTGGTTGACTCATAGGTTTACCATATGTTTTCCTGTTCCCAATCCACTGTGTTTTCATACTTTTGGGTGCACTGTAAAAAATAACGGACGATTTAAGGGAAGTATTAGTGGTAATCTAGACGCCAGTACTATTTACTGTTTTTTAATGGAAAAACTTCCGTAAATTCCGGGAAAAAGTCGAAAAAAATGGAGTATTCACGGAAATTTTTCCGTTAAAAAACAGTAAATAGTACTGGCGTCTAGATTACTAGTAATACTTCCCTTAAATCGTCCGTTTTTTTTACAGTGTGCAGGAATGCACAATGATAAACCTACGAGTCAACCACTTAAAACCGGATTTTTAAATGTCTTTCACCAAGATATGACTTGGCAGACCAATTGCGTTTTAATATGCGGGTCAAAATTTAGCAAATCACAGACTTTGATCCATGAACTCAATGAGGTAATTGCCTCTGCTGCCGCCTATTAGTATAATATCAATAAAATATGGGTGAACGGGTGTCCATTCATAAATCGCTATGTAATGCATTTCTTTTGAGAAGTCCTGTGGAAGAATCGAAAATGCTACATATTTCATTTTCAGCTATGAACTTACCAAAAATAAATCTCAATAACAAATATCATTTCATGGCTATCGTGCTATATTTACCCGAGTTAGAGCACGAACAGCCAAAGCGAATTGATAAACATTTTTCAACTATGGCGGAAAGTAATAAAAAACATAAGTATCACAAAAATTTTGTACATGCATTACTGCCCGTTTATGCATTACTTTTAACTTATTTAAAAGTAATATTTCACTTTTACATTTGGAACATGTTTTGAAATTCATTAGAAATCATATTTTAGAAAAGAATGAAAGAAATAAAAGTAACATTGATTTTGGTTTAAAAGCAATTATTTATTTTAACAGTGCTTTCAGTTTTTAATAAATTTCAAATAAACCGTAAAATTTTTGAAAAAAAAGAAAGTACTTCATATTAATAGAATGTTAATAAGCCATATTTTGATAGGTACTTTAAAGTAATAAAAAAATACACATCCTTTTACATCAGTGCAGTTCAAATTAAAATGATGAAATGCTTTTCGTTGCTTCAAAAATGTTTAATTTAAAATATTACAATTAAGATAGTTTCAAGAAGCTCAACAATTTTTATTTATGTATGAAAGAATATAATCTCGCGTTTATTTTTCAAGCAGTAGTATTAATTTTGTGTAGATCGTTTTAATCATTTAATCTTTGACTTTTAAATTTTTCATCTCGCTCAATAATGGTTTATTTGAAAATTATAGAGGTTTTGAAATCCTAATCAGCAATGCATAAATGCATTCTTATTTTAAAAGATATTGACTAACATTAAAATGTATTTATTTTTGTTGTATTATGATAACAAAAGACACTCTTACTAATCAATAATCATTGTTTGGAGCATATATGTGAGTTGTTTAAATTATGTACTTAAATTCATTTAACTTCAGCTTTTAATATTTGTGTCAGTTTTGCTGATATAACAATGTTTTTTTTTGTGTGTGTTTTATTCCTTAATGGATAAGGAAAATTTTCCTAATTGGAAATTTTATTCTGACTGTATAAAAATTTAGTTTGTACATTTACTCGATTAAATACCACAAAGGGTTTCAGCTTATTTCTACCACATTATTTTTAATCTTTTTTTTTTTTTTTTTTTTTTTTTTTTTTTTTTTTTTTTTTTTTTGTAAAACTCTGAAATTACAAGTAGGTATCTATAGGCAATATTTCAGGAAATAGGCGATTGGCATGATCTTTATAAAACCCCCAGTACAAATAACATGCAATGTTTTTCAGAAGAAAATATAGCTTCCCACTCCGCAGCAAAAATCTAATTCATAAATATTAGCCTATTACATTATTTTTTTTAGTTTTTCTTTTATTACCCAAAACAGATTGTTCAGACTAAGAATAACGTCTGTGGAATATGATAATCCTTCCGATCTCTTTTATTGAGACCTTAAGAAAATGAAAAATTCAGAACAAATTTCGGTCAACTTCACGTCATTTTAGCAAGCTTTAAAATTATAACATTTTATTCACTGGCCTATCAGACAATCCATTATTAATTTCCCAGGCACAAATTTTGTTGCAAGGTTAATGCCAGACACCTTTAAATCTGGCAACGAAAGTGCCAGTTTGAAGTGTGGTGCACTGTAAAAAAAAGTGTCGATCTACTAAAAAAACTTTAGTAATCCTTGTAATTACTAAAAAATGTTTAGTAATCTTAGTCGGTTACAAGAAAATCTGTAAGAATTACTAGAAAAAAGTTAGCAATAAATAAGAGTTAATAATTTTATATTTTTAATAGCTATTACTAAAACTCACTTGGTGTGGCCTTGATAGCATAGTGGTTATAGTAACGGACTCCAGGCTAAAAGGTCCCGGGTTCGATACTGGCCACTGCCAAATACGCCCCGAATATATGTAGTGTAAGTACTCGTTAATAAAGGGGTTATGAATATACTGTCGGAGCAGCGGCAATGTTTGGTGCTGCCATCTATTGCGATTTGGCCGAAAATCTTCCGCTTCAGAAGTCTGGATGCAACTCTAAGGAAACTCCTGCCCTTCGGTCCCACGTAATGGTTATTAAAAATAATTTTGGGGCTATTACTAAAATTTACTTGGTGGCTCATACTAAAAATTTTTAAGTTAGTTATACAAAAAATTCTTTTGTTTAGTTTACAAATGCTTGTTTCGCTTGCAAAAAAAAAAAAAAAAAAAAAAAAAAAAATTGTAAAGGTTACTAAAAAAATCTGTGGAATACAAATTTACTAAAAAACTTTTAGTAACCTCTTGAATTTTTTTTTTACAGTGTATAGAGGTTTAAAAAATGTGGTTATTGATAAACTGTCCTCTAAAATAAAGATATAACATATTTTTTCTTTATTTTATTCCTCGGAAAAGGTTCAGCAATTGGGCGAAAACTTAATGTGCTTCTCTATATATTTTTAAAAAATGCTAATAAAAGATGACTTTTCAATCATGATTAAAACATTTAATTGCGTGTATGGATACTAACCTAGAGAATATTAATTATTAATCAATATGCAAATTATAAAACTTAATTATATCAGTTTAATTATATTAATCTCTTCTAAATAATGCTACTGCTGCTGCAGTGAAAGCTACAATTCAGGAGACAGATATATCTCGGATCTGTCAAAAAAATTAAAAAGTGGTTATTAAAATACTATCCTATTCGCAAATATATAATTTCATTAATATTTTTACAAAAATTGCAGAGTTCTGATAAAATTTAATTTAAATTTTTGCACAACTTTTAACATATATTTAGATGTTTTAAAACCTTTAATCCTAAATAAATTTTATTACACAGAATGTGTATGAACAAATAGTAATAATACTCACGAGTGAAAAAGTGTATTTAAACATTTTTTCTAAAAAAATTACCTATCAGTATATCTATTTAATGAAAAATACAAGCTGTATTGTCTTAAACTAAGTTTATATTTTCATCTAAAAATAATGATTGCATTGTTAAAAATTTTTAGAAAAAGCTTGCATTGCATTTTGTCAAACGTTATGACATAACAAGAAATGGTAAGAACAAAAAACATAATGCATAAAGAAACATTGAAATAAGTGTTCCATAAATCTAAATATAACTGAAACTTTTTATAAAATTAGTTTACATGTACACTGTAAAAAAAAATCTGCAAGGTTACTAAAAATTTTCTAGGAAACTGGGATGCCTAGAACTTTTCATGTAACCGCAACAAAAGAAAATAATGTACAATTACAAAATTTGCTTTAGTTACTGTTACTAAATATCGTTTAGTAAACATACTAACGATGCTTTAGTGAGTTTCCTAAAGGATCGTCTGTGAATCTACTAAATATTATTTAGTAAACATACTAACGATTGTTTAGTGAGTTTCCTAAAGAATCGTCTGTAAACTTGTTAAATATTATTTAGTAAACTTACTAATGATTATTCAGGGAGTTTTGTAAGGAATTTTTCGTAAATTTACCAGTGATTACGTTGTATATGCAGTAACGATTTGTTAGGGAGTTTTCTAAAGAACTTTTTGTATACTTACTCTGATTATTTAGTAAATTTACTAATGATTTGTAAGGGAGGTTCTCATATTAGTTTTTATAAATGTACTAAACATTATTTAGTAAGCTTACCAGCGATATTTTAGAGTGATCACTATATATATTTTGGTAAATTTTCTAAGGCTTATTTTGTACACGTACTTACGAATTTTTAGGGAGTTTTCTATACATTATTTTGTGAGTTTTCTAATGATTTTTAGTATTCTTACAAAACATTTTGCAGCATATTTATTGAGAATTTTGTTGTACATTTGCAAGGGACTTTATGGCACATTTACTATGGGTTTTTTAAGCTTGCATCTTAAACCTTTTATGTACTTTATCAAAAAAAAGTAACTTTAATGCGGTACCGTTCGAAACATTACCAAAATTTTTTTAGTATTGTATCTAAGCCACATTTTGTATTCTCGCCAGAAAGCTCTTTGCAACAGTACAAGTGTTAATACAGTAAATTTGTTAATGCTTTTTTACTATTGAATTTAAAATATTTTATTTGCACTTACCAAAATGTATTTGTAACTGCACAAATTTTTTGCAGTTTTATTATTAAAGTTTTTACAGCAGAATTGCGAAAAGATTTTGTGAAATTGTTTTTCATATTAATACTTAAATTAATTGGAGTTATTATAGTATTTTCTTCCATATGAAGTTAAATTTTTACAATTTTAAGTATCCAGAGTGGAGTTTTCCTCATGTATTAAAATATTTCGATGTAAAATAAGCATTATGGCCTAACATGTGTTTCAGTATTATAACAGCAATTGACATAAAAGTTACGCATGAGAAAACTCATTGAAGTTCACTGTAGATATTTAAATAGGTGCAAAATCATTTTCTTTATTAAATGAGCATTATAACAGCCGCACTAAATGAGGAGATAAGCTGAAGCAGATCTTACGGTCTTTATTTAAATTTAAAAAAGCAAATAGATACAATGATGTAAATAAAGTATATTAACTGAGACTTAAAATATGCCTAAAAGAAATATTATGATTTTAGATGAAGCACAGTGCTTAATTTATACATATAAAGCACTGAGCCTCACCTAATCCAATACATGATTTAAAAATCTTTATATCATGAAAAAACATTGTCCGTTCATTTTATGCGGATATTCTTCTAAACTAGAATGCTATAAGTAAAAACATAGTAGTCTTGTATTTAAGGTGTCTTATTCAGTTCTATGGTCATATGAATTTCTTTAACAAGTGTCTTCTATTACATATTTTTGAAGCACTACACAATAATCAATTCAATGGTTTAAATCAGATAAGATATCTGCAGAAAATTTAATGTCTTTATCTGAATGTCACATATAAGAATTTTTTTAAACCTTATTCTTATTTCAGGTGGATATGCCGTACAATTCTTACTAATTACTACAATCTTTTTCCCTTTAATTTTTTTATTGTCTCTTTCCTCGACTTATTCCTCACAAATTTATTTCACCACCTACGTTTAATACATTATGCATTTTTCTATACTTTATTTGCTTGAGAGTTTTGTTTCAAATTAAAATATTAAAGAGAAAAAATTTAATTATTGATAGGATCACAAATTTAAAACTCTAAACTGGCTTAAAAATCCGGAAGATTGGGTCGAACGTGTATGAGTTTTGTAGAGTTCTTTTGTGGTTAATATTGCTCTAGAATTAGAATCTGTAACTCAAATAGTTACATATAGGAAAGATAATATACACACCTTAACATATGTACACAAAAATGCATCTTTGACTTATCAACTGTAATTTTGGGCAAGTTTCGCACTTTTTAATGTTTATCAGTGTGTTATAATCAGAGTTTACTAAGCAATCTTTCTAAAAGTAGAAAACTAGAATAGAAAAAAAAAGAAAAACATATTTATTTGGAAAAAATTATGAGCTATCATCTTTGAAATAAATGTAATATACATATCTGTGCTACCAATAAAAGCAATATGATTAAATAACAAAATACAATAAAACATGAATAAATTTTATTAAATAACTATTTAACTCATTACAATAAAAAATATCTTTTTAATGTGACTCACATTTTGCAAATATTACAAAATTAGTATTTATACAAATGCCTATGAATTGCATACTTTTTAATGATTATTTTTGGAGATAACATCAGAAAATGAATTTAAAGATGTATTGCAATAAAATAATTGGAAAATTTCATTGCAGCAGAATGAGGTTCGCAAGATATTTCTCAGTCATAATAGTGCGTCTTTTTCCTCTACTTTTGTCGGCAAGGAGACTCCCATTGTTTTTAAATTGAACTTCAGTTTCTTCCTGCATCTAAAATGATAAGTTAGATGTTAACATAAAAAAGAAAGAAAAATTTAATAAAATTTATAATGAATGTAATATTATAGAAAAGCCAATATTCATTTTCGTATTGAATAATTGAATATTACAACTATTTAAAAATTAACTAGATGAAGAAAAACCATGCATTCTAAATTCAAGTTGATTATCGGCATTTTGGCAGAGTTAAATTCTTATATGCAGTCACAGGATTTTCTCATCTGAGGTTTTTCCATTTACTGACATAGCATCAATAAATCGTAAATTGCTCTCATTATTCATTACTAATTTCATCTAAAATGAATTAGTAAAACCATATTGAAAAGGTCTTTTTTATAAAGGCTTGGCATTCTTGTAACTTATGAAATAAAAATACAAAAATCCATTGATAGGTGGAATTGTAACACATAAAAAAATATTGAATATGCTTTATAAATGCTAAATATGTATCAATAAATCTGCTCAACTTTTTTTAAAATGATGTCCTTAAGGCATCCATAATGTTGACGTTGTGGATAAAAAAAAAAAAAAAATCATCAGCATTGTATGTTGCCATTGTCCTTTGATGGCATGTCTTATAAGTAAATACTGCTGAAACACAATCTGCCTTCTTACCCGATAAATAACGCCAATAGAGATCAATTTGTAATAGAAAAGCTTAACCTTCGAATATATGCAAACAGCCATCATTTGACAGGCCCATTTATTAGGGTATTTGGGTACTTACAATTTTTGTTATTTTAGAGGAAATTTGGGTGGGAGCGACACTTTTTACAAAACTTAGAAAATCAACTTTGTTTAATTTTAAAACAAAAATTCCACTCTATAGAGTGCAAGATGAAACACCTTTTAATGTTCTTGAACAATAGAAAAACAAAACATGCAAAAGGTATTAAGGAAATTGTAAGTTTCAAAATCTGTCCCATAACTCACCACTAACAGAGATGTATCGAATTACAATAAAATAAAGCTATAAGGCACAAATAATCAAGTGTCGGCTAGATATATAATCTAATAAAGATTGTAGATTGATATAATGTATTTGGCACAATATAGAATTCCAGGATCTTCATAACGTAAATGGAAATTCAGGATTGTTAATCATAGATAACATTAAAAATTATCAATTTAAATTATTTACATTTTGAAGTAAATGAATATATTATCAATGTTATAATCAATATATTACACTCTAAATATGTTTGCATGTTAGGAATTTACATTCATCTCATTAAAAAAACAAAAGACATATCCCATTCCTCCCTTTACTGGCATGTCCCATTACTCCCCACTTTCTTTTTTTGTATTAAACTTCTTGTATAAACAAAAGTGTTGCTTTTAGACTTGTTTTAAATAACTAATAATATACAGTATAATGTTCTATAAATAATGAAACTATTACACCTATGAGTAACAAATCATTAATATACAGAAAGTATAAAAAGTAAATTTACTTTTGATTCTTGAAATAATCTTTTAAACGATTGTAAGCTTATACAGACCAACATTTTTTTTCAACTAAAGATTTGACTACCATTGCTTCATCTAACGTGCGATTGATGAAATGTTTAGAATGATACATAAAGAAAAAAACCTACTGTCCCATTCCTCCCATTCTCCCCTATCTATTAACATTTTATTAAAATTACGTAAAACCATAATAAATAGCACTTATATTTACATGTATAAAAACTATTAATTGAATTTTAACAAAATTATTAATTGAATTTTAACTCTTTGAAATACACTGGCGAAAGCAGATTACTTCACGCCACTAGGAAACTATACTTTTATTGACTATATGTACTTTTCTTCATCGTAAATGTAACTAAACTTCCGTATTTGAACATCTTTATAGAGAACCTCAATATACCATACTTGCATTACCTACGAAAATTCCGAAAAATTCCGACAATTAGAAATTTTTTTCACAAAATAAAATGTGTGAAAATTGACAAAATTTGTAAAAACCTGAGAGTTTTATCGCGGTAAAAATCATACCAGCCCTTTTCCACTAAACATCAATATTTTTTCACCCAGTCTACATATATCTTACTTTTAACATGAAAAAATTCAAAGAGTTTGAATGATAATGTCAAGTTTTTTAAAAATGTAAAATATCGGAAGTACCTTGTCCACAACTTTCTTCTATCTCATACATAATATTATTTCAAAGTTCGTCAACGTACCAAAATTAAAAGACAATCTATGCCCATCACGGGGATTCTAACGATATGAAATTCCATGTATTAGTTCTTAAGATATGAATATCGGTAAAATGCACCATAAAAGGGCTTCTTGTTTAGTGATCTGAACCGAAATCTGCAACGGTAACACTGCATTAGCTGGTGTCAACATGTAACTGAATCTGAAGTTCGATGAAAATATTTGCGTTAGTTCTTAAGATTGGAATTTGCAGAAATTATGCAGATCCCCCCTCCCCTCTATTGTGCAAATTATGAAAAATGCAACACAGCTGCGCCATATGCTGGACGATTTACGCCAATATATCTATATCTATCTATCTATCTATCTATCTATCTATATATATATATATATATAAACACCAAATTATATTTAGGACAAATTAAATTTGAAATTTTATGAAAATCCGTCCATTAAGCATTCATATAGAGTTGTTGCAGAAATCTAAAAAAAATGTATAACAGAAGGACCATTTATTGAGTGATTTGAAGTAATTGGAGTAATCGGAATCAATTTATAACAAGGACTATCTGAATATATTTTTTAATGAAAAGCTTTGCATTAGTTCTTGAGACAGAGCGCCCAAAAAATTTAGGTCGCATACATACAGCCATTTTGTAAAAACAAGTTTTTTGATATATCTGATCCCTAAAACGTGTAAATCCGTTGAAAACTAGAATTTACATTAAAAATTAATCATCGCCATTTTATAGCAGAGACAGGCTGGACATAATCTCGACATTAAACATATATATTTTAAATATTAAATTCTGTACATTAATTCTTATGACAGAGTACCAACGAAATGTGTGTCACATGCAAATAGAGTCACAGACTCACATTTCGTAAAAAAGGTATCTCTGGCCCCCAAAACGTCTAAATGTGTCGAAACTTTTTACAAATCCTATACTTTCTTTTCGTAATAATAGAAGAAATAAGAAATACAAAAATTATCTTTGAAAAAATTAATTGTTAAAAGTCTCTCTCTTTTTCTGTGTATTTTACTGTACAGTTCATATTACGTATGTTTTAAAGAAATACGCACACTTGATTTTATGCAATATAACTATAATTATAGTTGCATAGCCCCTTACTGATTGTCTAAGGTACTGATTGTCTATCAATTTTTTGTTAATTTTGGACCCTCTTCCCCTTTCCGATTCATACGTTATCGTCCCTTGAACCCCCCCCCCCCCACCCTCCCCGTTAATGATATCGTTATCAAAGTTTAGAAAATTTTGATTTCTATAATTTATTTTGCTCGAAAAGACATACAAAACTTGTTTCATTTATTTTTCGCATACTTTTATGATTCAAATGATGAGAAGTTAATAAAATATCATTTTTCATGTGAAAAAAACTTTATATCACATAACAATTAAAATAAATACTATTTAAATGAATCTTATGATACCTTTTTGTTACATAATGCTTTCAATAATAATAAAGAATTATTGTAATTACACCGATCAGTGAGGGGTGGGGAGCAGATAGTAGAAATTCATATCAACAAAACGAAGACACCATTCTTTCTCTTTTTCTTTATACATGAAACATAAGCTTCATTTCAAATACACTTTACATACGGTTTCTCGAACTCTGATTACATATGCATACACATACGAAAAAAACAAGAATTTTAAACGTTGGAGTATACTGTATTTTAGAGTTTAATAATTTTATAATAATTTAGCAATTTTAATAACTTTGTATTTAAAAAACAGGTTATAAATATAACGTACTATTTTGTATTAAAGACCATGTTACAAATAAAAAGAGAAACAATTGATGATCAGAAATGATATTTATATTAAAAAACAAACCTTCTCCCAACTGAAATCATAACATATTTGCACAGCCTTAATATTAATTTTTTGTTCTTAAAACAACATAAAGAGTTCATCTTTTTTTACGGCTAATTTTACATAAAAATAAAAACTTCCTCTATGAATAATTAAAATAATATAAATAAAACAGTTTTAACAGACATGCAATTGAACTACTGAATTAAAGATCTGAAATTATCGGAATATAAAAGAAATTATGGGAGAAACAATTTTCAGAAACGATTTTATAGTTAAAGAAATTGTAACTAAGAGAAAAAAAAAGAGTGAAAAAAATTGGAATTGTCCCATATCGTCCTTTATGTCCCATTCCTCCCTATATTCTATGTTAAACTTCTTGTATCGACATAAATGCTGCTTTTAGACATAGTTTAAATTATGGATGATATACAGTATAATGTTTTATAAATAGAGGAACAATTACATATATACATAAACAAGTCATTAATATGCAGAAAGCATAAAAATATATAAAGCAAATTTACTTTTGGTTCTTGAAATATGCTTTTCCTTTTTACAATTGCAAGCTTATGTAAATCAGCTGTTTTATTCAACTGAATATTGGAGATATGCTTTTGCTTAAATGAATACGTGACTGATGAAATGTTTATTAATGGAATATAAAGAGAAAAATGTACTGTCCCATTCCACCCCACTTTCTCTTATTACGTAAGAAAATCTTGGGTTAAGGGATTTAGGGGAAATTTCAGGTGTTTAACTTCTATCATAATAAACAAATACAGCAAGTAGAAAAATAGACATTAGGTGGTTTAAGATTTTCAATTCAATGAGTAAGAATGGAGACAAAGATAACCATATTTTCTTTTTTTATTAAAGGAAGGGAGGGAGGGGATATTTCAAACGATTGATAATATAATTTATTGAAGACTTACAATTAGCGAAAAAAAATGAAAATTAATTTTATGGATATGACCTATTATTTATTCTTGTAATAAAGCAACGGATCAGGATTTTTTTTAAAATGACTTAAGGTTTGAAACTTTATACATTGTGGGGGCAAAAAAAATAGCGATTTATTTTTCTTTTTAGAAAGGGGGAGAATTAGATGACTTATTTACATTAATAAAAATTTACAAATAAGTAAAGTACTAATAGCCCTGTGATTATTTGATAGAATTCGATAAGGGAAAAAAGGAAATTAGTTTAATCCCTTCAGTTTAGATCTACAATGAATATATTAAGTTTTCTCTTCATTCTAGGGGAGCGTTAGAAATATATTAGATGTACAGTTTAATACCATAATAATATCCCAAAAGAACTAACTACCAAAAACATTGACAATATAGGTGTTGTAAAACTTAAAATTCCGAGTAAAATGAACACTTACATTTAATATTTATTCTGAACATTAATGCTACAATTCTATTTCAAAGTTTAATCGCAGTGGTCAGGAGGTTTAACTTAAAATTAATTAGGAAAAAACTTGAAATTAATGTAAAACTTAACTTAATTTACTGACTTTTTACCCATGTACTAGATGAACGTTAGAAAATATGCACATAGTGAAAATATACTTTTTTAAAAATTATCTTAATAATATTTCAAAACAACTAATTCTATAGAAACCACTGTGAATACAAATGTCTTAGAGTTTGAAATTCGCAATGAAATGAAATTTTTTTATTGCAATTCTATTTCAAAAAATTATCTTAATCGCTAATCCAAAGCTCTGAACTAGGATAGATCAAGTTATCCATCCTCTCTGTCTCCATTTATTACATACGTGAACATTTTTTAAATTGTTGAGCTCTTCAAAATGTTTTTGTTACTATGTTAGGATTTTATTTTGCATATTTTGAGAATTATAATTTAGCAGTTATTCAGAAAGTAGTGCATGAATGATAGCTGTTTTACATTTCGTTTCGCAACTGACACCGCTAAACTTAAACCATTGGTTTAAGTGAAAGATTTTTTATTTAAAGACTATTTTTTTCAATATTCCTAAGGTTTTAAACTTTTATGAATTTAAAAGAAGATTCTTGTATACTAGTCGAAAATCATTTTATTAGAACGATTTTTGTTCTTTACACAAAATATGGAATTTTAAAATCGCGCTATTGATTGACCTTGAACTTCTCTAGGGCAAAGTCTTATACACACTCATCTGTTCGCTTTACCCCCCCCCCCTTCCATTCTTGCACATTATTTTCAATTTCCTTAATTCTAATAGATGCGCACTGTTGTTCACTGTATGTACATCATATTACTTGCTAGACACATTTCATACTGGAAATGATAAAACATTTTCCATCATTTACAAATCACTTTTGA
Source organism: Maratus speculifer (assembly GCA_964019185.1). Classification (NCBI taxonomy): domain Eukaryota; kingdom Metazoa; phylum Arthropoda; class Arachnida; order Araneae; family Salticidae; genus Maratus; species Maratus speculifer. Next base: position 286,668,614 of record OZ025292.1, on the reverse strand, counting down.
AATATTCTAAAAGTTAGGAAAATATGTACTTTTTAAACTAATTTGTTCGTAGCAGGAAAAGCTCACCTAGCAAAAGGAAAAAACATATTACATATATTTCTAATCTATATCGATGGGATTAAAACAATTTGCGAATTTCCCACAATTAAATCAGACTTCAGCCTGTCTTTCATACCCCACCACTGGGCTATAAACCCGCAATCAAGAAGTTATGCCACAGTTCTCAAAATATCCATCCTAAGTAATGCACAAATAACTAAAAATTACATGTACATAATAATAACATGCACTGTAAACTGATAACCTCGTTTATTAACAGTTCAAGCTCTTGTTTACCGATTTAAGCAATACTTTGAAGTAAAATTGTGAAAATTCAACAAAAATGTTAAATATTGGTTATCAATTTATTCAGAATTTTAAGATCTACAACGTTTATTAAGAGCATTGACAATGTTTTTGATAAGTTTAATTTTTTAGTTAATTTATTATAATTAATAAAAACGTGTTTCTCAATTATAATTTGTACATATACAGTTGGCAAAAAAAGTATTTGTACACTTCATTTTTTTAAATTATAATGAAATTAAACAAAAGATTTAAGCAAAAAATACTGTAATACATTAATTTAATGCATTATAATATTATAGAAGCAAAAACAAAATTAAACGAATCGATTTTTTACATTATAATAAACAAATATACAAAAATATAATGCAAAAAAAGCATTTGTACACTATATTAATGTAATATAATTAATGAAAATTTAGTAAAATGATACAAATTAATATTTTGTGCGAATTCATTTAGCGTTTATGACTACTTCTAGATGGTGTGACATTGATTCCACCAAATTTTTTGTATCGGTCTGGTTAATGTTATTCCATGACACAATAAGAGCTTCTTTAAAACTGTTTTTTACCAATACATTTTTTTTCGGATTTTTTGCTTCCAATAGCATCTGAAAATTTTCTATTGGATTCAAGTTTAGAGATTTTAGAAGAGTTACCAGTCGTCTTGGAGTATTGTCGTAAGCATGTGCTGGTGATCACAGCAGTATGTTTTGGTCGTTATCCTGCAGAAAGAAAAAAGCTTCCTCTATGCATAATTTCTTGGCACAGTTTAATAAATTATGGCGCGACACATCAATGTATGTTAAACCTTTCTTTCCATTGTCAATAAATTTTAAATGTCCTGCTCCATTAGAAGCTATGCACCCCAAAAGTATAATATTCCCCCCAACATGCTTGATAGTTTGAAGTATACGTTTTGGATCTAGAACAGTTTTATTTTTACGCCAATTTTTTCGAATGCTTGATGGTAAGAAAATTCCGAATTTTCCCTCATCAGAAAAAATTACTGTTTTCCAAAAATCCAATGATTTACTTCTGTATACGAAAGCGAATACTATGCGTTTTCGCCTATTTGTTTCGCTGATGAATGGATTTTTCCTTGAGGTTCTTCCTTTCAAATCTGCATTGAGAAAAATATTTTTTATTGTTTGAGGTATTACTCTGATGCGAGAAGATGTCGCAAGGTCTCCAGCAAATTTTTGAACCGAACGCATAGGATTTTTTAAAGCTTTTTTAACAACACTCCTTTTTTCCCTCATTGTTAGTTTGCTAAGAAGTCCTGGTTTTCATTGAATTTCGATGCTTTTAATTTATTCATAGTTTCTCACTATACATCCAATAGTTGTAAATGGTAATTTAATAGCTTTTACAAATTCTTGTTGCGAATTAAAATTTTTATTATGCTCAATTATAGGATTTCATATATCTAGAGGTGCCTCTCTAGTATTAGGTTCTATACTCAATTATTTCAAGAGCAAATTAGATTAAATGTCAGACAAATATAATATGAACTCAAAAATTATTAACAGCTTCTGTAAAAGTAGTCCTTTGAATCATAAACACTATAAAACACAGTACATATCAGGATGGAGAAATGTACAAATACTTTTTTTGCAAGAAATTTTTTAACTTTTCCTATTAGAAAATTATTTTACATCTTTATCGAAATTTTCTGTTGTGTAATTTAAAACGCACGGTAAACAAACTGTATTAAAACTATTTTTGACAAAATATCTGTTTTTATTTAGTTAAAAATTAAAAATTTTAGAGTGTACAAATACTTTTTTTGCCAACTGTATTTTAACGCACACCTAACAATAATGAGTAAACTTAAGGGGGCTCAGAAGTTGAAAACTTTTCAAAAAATCGATTTTTTTTATGATCTAGTTTGATTATTCAATTAACTCAATGCAAAAAACCGCATAAAAATATTAGCATTTTTAACGGAGTTATAAGCATTTATGTATCAATACTTACATAGCCGTATCCATATAATTTCAACTTTAAGTCGTATTTTCTGAAAACTTGAATTTTGACTACTAACACCAAGATTTAAAAAAAAAAAAAAACTATTTGATGGAATGGCTTAGTATTTTTTTGCATGCATATAACATCATAATCTAGATTATGAATAAAAGGTATAACTATCACTTAATAAAAACAGTATTAAAAATTCTCTCAAATTTGAAAATTTAAAAAACTCCTAAAAAATACAAATTTTTTTCCATTAAAAATACTCAAAATATTAAACTATCTAAAATATATTAATTCATAATCTAGGTAATGATGTTATATGCATGCAAAAAAATTAAGCCATTCCATCAAATAGTTTTTTTTTTTAAATCTTGGTGTTAGTCATCAAAAATCAAGTTTTGAGAAAACGCGACTTAAAGTTGAAATTATATGGATGCGGCTATGAAATTGTTGATACATAAATGCTTATAACTCCGTTAAAAATGCAAATATTTTTATACGGTTTTTTGCATTAAGTTAGAATTAAATGAATAATCAAATTAGATCATAAACAAAAATCGATTTTTTGAAAATTTTTCAACCTCTGAGCCCCCTTAATACATTCATTCCCCCCCCCCCTAGACTTAAACTAATGAATTTAAATAATTTCGAGCTTTCTCTAACTAATTCAAAGTTCGACTTTTTTCCTCCTCCTCTATCACTGGGCAAGAAAGAACTTTAAAGACTTTCTATGTGTTCTTTAAGTTGAAACAGTGTTGGGAGAGGAACAAGAAAATGACATTTTTGGATTGGAAGAAAAGTCTTGATAATTTATTATGGCAATAAAATACCGCATAGAGCACAGATTGTATTTTATTTTATGTTATTTTAAATAAGGCAATTTTAAAGAGTTTTTAAATTTTGAGTACTGTTACTGTGTGAAGAAAATTCGGAAGCAAAATTTTAAGGGTGAAATTCATATCAAGTTATAATGAAACGAATGTGATGTAATGAATGGTTAATGCATTTTATTCACTATAAAAACATAGTAACGAAAATTTAAAGTTTTAAACACTTTAAATTTTGGTATTGTGGAAATGAAGGCAAAAAAAATAAAGTGAAATTTCAGAAAAAGGAGCAAGCAAATTTTATTTATTACATAAAACATTTGAAATTCCGTACTTGTAATAAATTCAGACGCAAAGAATAGTTATTTGACCAAAATATAAATATGTAATTAACAGAAAATAGTAGGAATATTAGCTTGCTAATAACTAAAAATCAAATAGTCCTTTTTGAGTCTTTGATTTTTACTTATTAATCAAGTAGAATGGAAACATAATTCAACTCATAAAGGATAAAAAATTACTTACTCAGTAACTAGAAATTTTTATCAGTTCCTGATTCAAAATGGATGCATTTCACGCCTCTGTGGTTGCGTGAATAGTCATTACGTCACCACTAAAGCCCTTTCTGATTGGCTAACCGGTAAAACTAAGATATTTTATGTATTTGTACTATGCGAGTGGTAAATATTATACCCAGTTATAGATAAATTTTTAGTAAACATGCAGATTTCTGTAGCTTTACAAAAACTAGTTTTGTAGGTTTCCAGATTTTTTTTTACAGTGTAGCTACCATGATATCATAACATTGAATTAAAATTTTGAATGGAATTTAGAATTTAGATGGTAATGAGTCGCCTGCATTTTTCACTGAATAAGTAGATTATAACCCTGGTATCTTTATGAAAAAATTGCTTGACATTCATTATTAGTACTTCCAAAAATTCTGACCATTATTTAAAGAACATCCTGAATATTTTTAAATATATAAGTAATAAATATTTAATATTTAATATTAGAAATAACAGCTCATTGGCATTTTTTTACTTCAAAAATGTTCTTTTATTTGAATTGATCTTAAATTTAAAATAATTCTACATCACATTTTATAAAAGCGTTGTTCTATATGAGAGCTTTGTTTACATAGTCTTTTGGAGAATTTGCTTGAGCAACTGTGAAAATGAAAAAGATGTTTTTTCATATCAAAAGTTAAAAGTCTTTTGATAACATATGTAATCAAATTTTCATGTTTAAAAATGAAAATAAAGCAATTAAAGATTTGGAAATTTTCGAATGAAAAAACGGTACTTAAAGTTTAGAGGCTTTTAAAAAAAATTTAAATTGTGAGAAATAAATTTTAAAAAAATCACGTCATAAAATTAAAATTTTATCTCTCAACAAAAGTTTTTGTACACTTTTTTTTTTTACTTTTCTCTTCAGTTAGTAATTGATGAAAAGCAGTTCTATACTTAGAAATATTTTAAAATAATTTGGCTTCTAACCATTGATGATAGATATTTCTTAATTCTCAGTATACATAATTCTTTTCAAAGAATTAAAATAAAAAATCATAAAACTATTCAAATTATTAAAAATTTTATTTAAATTATAATTCTATTTTCAAAATTGTATGATGATTTTTTTTTTTCTAATTACAAAGATCTTTTAAAAGACTAGTTTAGACTAGTCAGAACACAGAAATGCAAAAATAAGTGTAATGTTTGCATGTTTACGGCAATTTCAGCAAATATATAAGAGGTGTGAATAAATTCAACGTTTTTTCTCTATTTAAACCTATTTATTATTTGTATTATTTATATTATTGTTTATATTATTCCTATTTATTATTTATAAATTTTTTGTTTAAGTATTCAATGAAATACTTCAGTAAACACCATAGATCACCAGAGGTTTGAGAAAAGTTTTTAATCTGTTTTTAATCTTAACCCGAGAGAGTAGTCGCGTCTTTTTAAAAAACTCTATTAGTCGCAAGCGGTCTATCTGTCACCGTTGCCAGTATGAGCGTTGTGAGCTAAAACGAAGAACATAGCGGAAAGGGGGGGGGGGGTCGAATTTTAAAAGATACATTTTACAGCAATTTCTCATTTTATTTTTAAATGTATTTTTATTTAATATTTAAATAAATGTTTTTAAATAACTCTTTTTTCGCTTTGTGAAGTATATTAAAAATAAATACTAATAAATAATTTTATTGAATTTCTGATGGTATATGAATTACTAACTACAAGGAATTTCCAATTATAAATTTATATTAATAAACGGCAGAATATTTTTTAAAGGATAGAACCACAGAAATGTCTGTTTTAATGGTGCACCAGCACTAGGAGTTAATTGAAATTGAAAATATAACATCATCAGTTTAAATAAATAAATAGTTGTGTATTTCAAGGCATGTTATTAATAAATCTTATCAATATTCTATTCTAATATTCTCCTCTTACAATATTGATACATATAATTAGTAAAAGGAATTAATAAATCTTCACTCTGAAATTATAAATATTGATGTTGTAACTATCTTTTTTTTCTTGATGGTAGTGTGTTTCTGGGTAAGGGGGGGGGAGGGGGGAGCAACTTTTATGATTCATTATTTTTAACAAAAGAAAATATACAAATTTTCCTTTTTTTCTTATTTTAGGATGGGGGCGGTGTTCATGAATCGCCATTGTAAATTTTCGTACATATAAAGTAAATAGAAAATATTTTATTTAAATTAACAATTTAATTTTAAATTATTTATGATACGTAAAAAATTATTGCATAATAAATAATAACTGAAAATCACCGTTTTAAATATTTTTATCTTTTCTGCAGGATACTTTGAATTTTTTTAATGCAGTATAATCTTAAATTAAACTTTTTCTAAGTGTAAATATATTTAAATACTTAAATTTAGATGTCACAGAAGTCTCACATTAGAAAATGTTGCGTTAAACAATGATTACTATTAAAAGAAAGTACACGATGATTGAAATTATTTTTAAGATTTGTTTTAGTTTACACTAAAAGTGTAAATTTGTTTGAATAACTCTTACATTTTTAACAAACCTGCGTACTAAAAACTAAAATAAACAAACAAACAAAAACTTTTTTTTTAACCATTTGTGATCATTTATTTTTTCTCATTTAAAAAAAGATTAAAAATATAATTTCATCTAAACAGCTCATACGTTTCCATTAAAAATATTAAACCACTATTTTTTTATTCTTATTTATTTATTTATTTATTTATTTCATTCTTTAAATTCATGCATTATTAGAATTAATTGTTATTTATCAATCAATGTATATTAGGGTGGATCGTTTGTCTATGGCGAAAATTTTTTTTTCCATTAATCGAAATCTACCTATGAGGAAAAGATGTTCTATTGTATGGAGATTAAGGGAAAAGTAATAAAAAAATTAATTTAAAAATTTAATGCTGCCACAAAAGGGTTGAATTTTCGAAAAAAATTGAAAAAAGACCGAATTTTGGTTAGGTTATTTTTGTCAAAACTAATTATTTTAATAATTTTTAAAATACAACAATGCGGAAAAGATGTTATATCGTATGGAGATTAAGTAAAAAACAATAATAAGTAATAAACTCGAAATTTAATACTGCCACAAAAGAGTTAAAAATTCGATAAATTATTGAAAAAATGGAAAAAGATCTAATTTTGGTTAGATTTATTTTTGAGCCAAAATAATCATTTTAATATCAATCAAAACCTACCTTTGCTTAAGAAATATTATATTGCATGGATATTAAGTAAAAAAATAAATAAATAAACTAATTTCGAAATTTAATACTGCTGCAAGTGAATTAAAGTTTCGAAAAACTGGCAGTTCCAGTTTTTTCAGTTAGGATTTTTCTGCTTGTGTATTGTGTAGCTTAGTGTACGTTGAATATTATTGTACCATGGCGGTGTTAAAAAAAAAAGAAAAATAAAGAGAGAGAGAGAGAGAGATATGGATTACACCCTATTTGGGTCTGGCTTTGATATGCCAGTAAATATGCTCCCTATTACAAAAAGTTATAAAATTTATATATTGGTATTTAAAAAATAACCGAAGAAAGGAATCGGTCAACATCTATTTATTTCTTACCAGTGAGAAGGAGTTGCTAATAAGTTACAAGTGACCTGTAAATGAGATTCAATCTCAATAATTTACCACAGCAACATTTTAAGAAAGAATAAACTGTTGAAGGACAAATATTGCGCTCTTCTTAATTCTTGTAAAACAAATTATAAATAATTCTTGTAAAAAGATATTGAAAGTTACTACAGTCTTTTGGACCATTTCCGAAAATACTGCCTATTTCTTTTCAGTTCAATAGATTTGAATATGAATATGAATATTGAGTGTAAACTAAACCGACGTATTGAAAGAAAAATCAGTTTTCTGCATCATCAGCTATCATTGAAAAGCCAAAATGCTTCTGAGCTAGGTGTCACATCACCTGTAGTGACGAAGATTGGCATCAGCGAAAATATTGGACAGTTTGGGCATTTCCGACCAAGCAGGTGCTGCCATCGTGTCTGGTGCACTTCAAGGTGTGGAATTATATGTATGCATTATCTCACAAAACTATGAATTGAATGCTATTGACAGGGAAAAAAAATCGGCATAACAAACCAAACCAAAGACCACTCCATCGTTTTAGTCATTCTTTTTAGTCATTTGTAGAAGTTTATGATCTGGCCATTTTCTTTAAACTTTGATAGTGTAAAGACAGGCTACATCACTAGAAAACAACAGACGAAAAATCATAATAGAAGCGGACTTAAGCTTGAAAAAGATCTTGGTTCCGAATACATCGGCCATATATATATAAATTCTGGGAGCGTAACAAACAATTTGAAAATACGACGTACATTTTTTTTTTGTCATGTGTTAACAATAATATACATGTAACAAAGTTGGTTGCGATTGGTTGTGACGGAATATCTGTTATACTCCTAACATAGATGTTAAAGGATGTGTTATTCGAAATATGGAACTGATCTTCAAGCGTCCACTGCAATGTTTTTTGTGCTAGTTACACACCAATGAGGTTCCACTATGCCATCTTTTTTCAGCGTGGATGGAACCGCAGATGGGCACAAATTTTTCACTGGTGAAATAGAAAGATTATTCACAGCATGTTAGAAGCTTTTTGTATTTTCATTTATGTCAATATATGAATTCTAAAAGCGTGCGAGTGAAATCAAACGGTCTGCTCTAATCCTAATCATTACGTTAAAAAATATCTATATTTTCCATTTACCAGCTTTTTGACTTTTTGTGACGGATTACATAGATTTAACTAAATAGGAAAATGCGTCGAACCTCCACTAACTGACGGATTTAGTAACGACATGATTTCAGAAACAATAGGTAAATTCAGCAATCATTTCAGTGGCAATAACATCTACTATCAATAATATCTATTCACGCAACGCTCATACTACTCTACAAAACTAATAATCAAAAGAGTCAAAGAAGTATTTTTGCTGTGTATGGACCATACATAAGAGAAGATTTTATAAAAATTTAATTGAATTACAAAATCTCATGTCGATTCTCAATACTGAAAGTCATTATCGCCAATTGCAATTTTGACGATTTTTCTTGATTTAATATTAATGAAGCTGTTAAATAAGAAACTAAAGTTTTTATCTTGTAATCAATTAAATATCCCCTCATTGCAATAAATGTTAAAAATACTAAAATTCATATTTTATTTTACAAAAAAAAAAAAAAAAAAAAAAAAAAAGAAAAGAAAAGAAAAGAAACATTTTTTACTGTAAAAACGTTTAAATCGATAAATTTGAGCCCCATTGCGGCAGATTTATATTTTGAAATTAATTTTTGAAATTATTTTCCTCATACTCAGCATATAATATAACATCTTTTACGCATAGGTAGGTTTTGGATATTTTTTAAAACTATTATTTTGAATCAAAAATCATCTAGCCAAAATTACGTATTTTTTCACTTTTTTTGGAAATTCAACCTCATTGTGGCAGTAGTAAAATTTAAAATTAATTTTTTTAATTATTTTTCCCTTAATCTCCATCCAAGAGAACATCTTTTCCGCATAGGTAGGTTTTGACAATGTGAAAAAAAATTTCGATCCACCCTAATGTATATCCGATATTTCTTTTTAAAATATTATGATGTTTGATAAATTTGATATTTTCATTAATGTTTATTTTTAAAATATTGTCCTGGTATTTTTTATTTTTATAACAAATTAAGTGAAAATCTTTAAAGTGTTATCAACTATTTCATTATAAGACAAAGATATTTTTGTCTAGAGTAGTGAGTGATCTATTTTATTGTAAAAAATATAGATACAATTTACAAGCTTTACATTTTTAATTCAATTTTAAATATATAATCATTTTTAAACATTAATCATATAACTGTATTAATATTATGAGGTATCTATATATATTTATTTCAAGTTTAATATGTAAGACTGATGACCCAGCTACCTCCTCAATTTTCTTAATGGGGTAACTAGGACACGTATCCGGAGTAACTAAATCACAATGGGTCTAGTTATTTCATTAATTACAATTTTTTTTTCTCTTACTAAGAGAAATTTATTTATTTATTTTTATTTTTTATTTTTAATTTTTTTGCAATAAAAATTGTATAATATTTTATTAAAATAACATAATAATAATAAAAAAAACATACTGTTGGTAAAAAGCTAAATTTCTAAGTGAGTCAAATTTTGAAATTTTACGATATAAATAAAAAGGTGTGCATAAGACAAAGTAACATTATTAGAAAATTACCGAAACCAATATCTAAATAGTTCTGTTTGATTTTTCTCTTTAAAAACATGGTTATATTCTCCACAGATTTATTGGACATATCGCACTTCAATTGGGGGTAAATAAAAAAGATAATTATGTGTTTACGTAGCTGTTATTTCATAAATTTTTCTTGTTATGTTTTTCCTAAAAATATCCATTTGACTTTACGTATTATCAAAACTAAAGTATACAAGTACTCACATAATTTTGCTTTTGGTATAAATAAATTTAACAATTTAACATTTAGTGTTTTTTATACACTTTGATAGTAAAGCTTTCCCTTTCAATGCTCTTTAGTTAATGTATAATTTACATGATCTTTCGGATTTAAAAGTTATTTATACTTTTTTCAAATAGGACCTTATACACCATATTAAAAAACACAAATGAGCGTGAAACACAGACCCTCCTGATTCAGTTACCCCATAAGAGTAAGCTAACTGAACCCACGAAGGAAGAAAAGTTAAGCAGACATACTTTTTATTTTTAGATATATAATAATTAATTTTTTAAATTACCGTCTGATTAAGTAAACCTAACTGAATTCATTTACAGAGGTCCAAACTTTAACTAAATGAACTTTACCTTTTGGAAGCTGAATTGCCAGAATCTGCATTTCCGCAATGTAAACCATGACCCCACGTAACCCTTGCGTTTATGAGAAAAAAAAAATTGTATTACTTTTGAGAATGTTGTTTCTTTTTTTCAGTTAGATTACCTTTTGTTTCGCTATAAGCGGTAAAAAGAAAGAAAAAGACATTTAGAGTAATGTTTCATTAAGTTTTCATGATAAGTATTAGATAGTTTAATTTCCTATAATTGAATTAAGTTTATAAAAGAATATAATCTGTAGAAAGCTCACTATTTTGAAAATAGTGAATATATATATATGTGTGTGAATATATATATAATATCAGATGTACATCAAAATATCGAATGTTTTTGGAAATATTTTAATATTTATAAACTGTGAGCCTTATATTTGTAACTAAAATAATAAGAAAGAATCTTAAACAAACACAATTCATAGAATAAAAACATGTCCCTGGATAATAACTTTCCTTTTCCTTCTTTTAAAAATTTCTCTTTCCTTGATATTTAATAAGAGGTACTTATATAAGTTATTGACTAAAACAAAGTTTTCTTTTCAAGTAGGTTTATGAAATTTACCTTTTCCCCACTTTATAAAGACTTTTCTAGTAACCAAAGAAAGGTCTTTGTTCCAAAACTAACTTATAATTCACCAAAAGCTCAGAGAAAGAAAAATTTAAACACTTTTAGTTTAATGAAAGCTACTTTGTATATTAAATTATTGTAGAATTTTTTACTCAAAATAATAATCAATATTTCTTTAATTTGACTTAAATTATTTGAAATATTTAACTTAAAATGTTTTGTAAGAGTAATTACAAACAAACAAAACAATTTTTAATAATATTTACTCATGAATTATCATGATAACAAATATCCATATAAATCATTATTATATGTTTCATTATTGACATGTATATTATTATTAAGAATTTAATAATTTGATTCTGTTTAATAGTTTAGAATGAACTTTTCTATGCAGTTAACAACACTTTTTCTTCTAATAATTTTTCGCATATTTGAATATATAGCTTAAAAATATAGTTTATTTTCAGCTCTAGAAATTACAATGTCATCAAAAATAAATAAATAAATAAAATAAATAAATAAAAATAGATTTTTCGAGTAGGAATCAAGAGCAGTAACTAATGCCCAAGTTTCAACGCAATATATTTAGACTACAAAAAGTTATTTCACCAAATATGCTGCTAATATGTTTCTGAAAATGAGCATAAAACAGATAATTTAGTAAAATTGTTCGATAAAAATACATAGGATATGACTTACCCCTTTATCAGACGGATTAGTTCTCGCAAAAGTCTTGTAAAAACTTTTGTCTGAGACTTTTGAATCTGCACATTTCTACAAATATACAAAACAAAATTTGTTATTTTGTTATCGCATATCATCTGAATATTTTAATCATTTGAAACTTAAAACATATTTCAATATAATAAATAGAATGATATTAAAAAAATTATTTAATATTTATAAACAGAAAAATGTAGATTTACTATATTTTTTATTATTATTTATTTAAGATTGAAAAGTTTTTGGGAAAATTTAAAAAAGAACCATCAGATTAAAACATTGAAGCAATCATGTCTTTTGTTTTTATTTGTATGTATATTAATTATACAATTCTATATTAATACAAATAAACCACATGAAAATACTCAAATTAGATTTGAATCAATCTAAAATTGATAAGTGTAATTTAACACAAATTGTGTTTATTGCGATTTGAATACATTTTAAAAAGGTGCATTTCGAAAAGTTTATTCACGAATTTTTGTGTACAAAAATGAGAAAAAAAATGGCTTAAGAACGGCTCTGAGGGTATCTTTTATTGACAGGATAGTTCGGAAACGACTTATCTGAAACGAACGAAACCAATCGATTTTATTAATATATTAAATAAACGGCACTATATGGTTATAAAATCGCTTGAAGCGTAACAAACACGTGTTATGTGTTTAAGCTCTTCAGTTACGAAAGTAAAATAGTACTGCGAATAGAGATGGGAATGCTCGGAAAAAACCCGGAAAAATTGGGAAAAAAAATGGTTTTTTCGGGTTTTTTCCGAAGGCTTATTTTTAAATTTTTCCGAACTGGAAAAATTGAAATTTCATTTATGAACTAATATAGGGAAAATTTTGTAATAGCTACATTCTCATACTTTTTATTTTATTTATTTTTATGTTGAGTGTCCCACTTGAAAACTTTGAAGTGGGTAATCTTCTGATCTCTGAGCAGAAATCTGTTTGAAAAAACTTGAAAGGATCCTTCACATTTTTTTCTTGTTTGAAACACAAGACACTTCGCAAAATTTCTCTTGAAAATAGACATTTCAGAAAAAAGTTTAATCTACAAATTGAATCTTTCACAAATGCAGTGATTGAAGAAAAAAAAATCTCATGCCATATAGCAGCTGAATCTTATCAAGTTGTATATATGCATAAATACCTTATTAAAAATGTCTAAATAGGACTCTAAAAATAGTGATAATTTTGTATTCACAAATTCTGAATATATTTTGTATAAGTATATATACAAGAAATTCACAATTTCACAAAAGCAGGATTACATGAAAAAAATCAAGATATATAATTAAATGCAACTTCTCATTTTAAAAATTAATTCATGTGCAAAATTATTTCAATAATATGCCGATTAATAGAAATGGTAAAATTAAAAATTTATAATAAAATTTGAATCATGCATTTATTACTTTTTTCTACCTTTTCAAGAAGTAAGTATTGAATTCGTGAAAATTTTGAATTCCAGTTTTTGATGTATTTAAACATTTTAGAAGGTCCTAAACAAGATTTGATAGTTTTTGGAAAATATCTGTCACTCTGTGAGCCTGTTTGGGACAAATATTTTATGGGCACTCGATATCAAGAACTGATTCACATAATTTCACAAAACTTTAGATTTAGTTACACCTTGATATAAACTCGAGATGTTTAGTTATTAGTGTATATCACCCAACTGATGACGCTGCTATGCTGCATTATTCATAATTTCCACAATAGTTCTATCTCAAGAATTAATGTATGTATTTTGATAAAACTTGAGATTAAGTTAATCTTTGATATAACTTAGTGCACATTACTTTTTGGTGTAAATTTCTCAACAGATGACGCTGCTATGCTGCATTATTCATGATTATTGCAATAGCTCTATCTCAAGGACTAAAGGACGATATTTATCAAACTACAGATTCGGACAGTTCCTGATATATATTAATGTTGTTTAGTTTTTGGTGTAAATTGCCCTATAGGTGGTACTCCTATGCTGTATTTTTCAAGATTTCGTTATAGCGGATTAATTGAATGTTTTTTCAAGGTATTGAATCTAAAATTGACCTCCATTTTACTTCCATAATGTACAGCAATGTTGCAAAAACATGGGCAGTTTGCATTAGAAAAGTACAACTGCGATGAAAAAAAAACCCCATATTTTATTACAAGTAACTATGTTCCAAATTATACATTTCCTCTTGATTAAACTTTGAATTTTTGTAGTTTTTTAAAGCACACTAGAAGTTTATCTCTGAATGTAACCAGGGTTGGCAAGTTTTTGACAGTGTGCGGTTTTATCCGGTTAAAACCGTGGTTTAAACCGTCATGGCTAAAACCTCTTGTTAAAAACCTCGTCAGAAACCTCAAATACTACACTTATCTGTAAAATTTCACATTAAACATCTGTCACAAATATACAATATTAGATGTAATATTAAAAATTCATTTTTACTGTATAGTATATTATCATTTCCGGAAAAAAAGAAAAAAAATTGTCATAAACCTGAAAATTTGGCCTGCCTCCAAACTTGCTTAACTACCAATGCTTCTGCTATCAAGCCCTGCTAGTTCAGCACCAATTGAGAAAGTCTTTTGTAACTTTGGCTTCATACACTCGAAACTCATAAACCATTTGGGTGTAAATTAAGGTGCTAAATTGGTTAAGTGCTATAGGATGCTGTGGGGTAAAATTGATCCAGATTATTAACCGTACAAAATCATTTTCTTCTGTTTAAACATTCTTAAAAACAATGTTTTATTGCAATTAAAGTAATTAAATTTTTTTATATTTATTAAATTACAGTATAATTAATTTTGAATAAAAAATTACTCAATGTTTTTCTCTTGTTCTTAAAATGTTTAAAGCGCATTACACGTTTTTACGGTTTAAGCCAGTTTTTGACAGTTTAAACCAGTTTTTGACACTTGTCATGTCAAAAACCAGTTTCTGATGTCAGAAACCCAACCCTGTATGTGACTGCTTTTGTTAATTAATCAAATAGTGAGCATTTTCTATTTGTAGTGTTCTGTTTTCAAAACTTTTGAGTTCCATTCTTAGAAATATGAAATTATCATATGGAAACATTATTGAATATGGTTTCTTACTCAAGAATAGAATACCAGATTTCAGGATAAAAAGAAAAAAAATACGTTTAATTAAACTTAAAAAAAAATATTTTTCTGGTTTCAGTGAGAAAAAATCTAACAGTCAATAAATCCTATGCTATTTTTTAGTTGCAGACCTGAGTAAGTCAAAGTAAAACTTAGTTTTGTTCGAATTTAGATTATAAAACTAAATCAAAACTTTGAGTTGAGATTGGAAACTATACCAAAACTAAACATATTTTTTAAAGAAAATAAAATTATAATTGTAAGAAAAAAGTGTAATAATGTAAAAAATATACATTTTTTTAAACAAACAATGGAATTTTTTGAATACTGATATTGATAATAATGACAAAACTGCAATAATTTCTTTAAACTAGTATCATTTACTTAAAAACTACACTTATGTAAATGGAATGCATAATTTATTTCCTTCCAAACTGCAGACATATTGGCTCAGGTTCTTACATTAGGTTAATTGGTAGTTAAACATGTAACTGAAAAATCATTTCAACAGAGATATGATATAACAAAAAATAGTGTTTTAAAAATTCTTAGGCTGTGGAAAAAAAAACTGAACTTTTAAAAGCAGGCTTTGCTATTTTCTTTTTATTTTGTAATATAAAGTGAAAATAATTTTCATTTAATACAAATAAATGGGAAAAAATGTTTATTATTTAATATCCTCTAAGAAAATGCAATTTATTTGGGAGAAACAGTCATAAAAAATCAATTTTTCCAATTTTTCCGTTTTTTTTTCGAAAAAAACCGGTAAAAAAACAGTTTTTTTCTGCCACTTATATTTTTCCGGAAAATTTACATCTCTAACTGCGAATGCACATTTATAATCATTATATTTATTACATTTATATTTATTACATTTATATTTATTATTATTTATATTATTATTATTATAAGGGTATTGTTGATAAAATTTCTGACATTTTAAGATCATTTAATGTTGGTGTTTCTTTTAAACCAATTAATAAAAAAGTTCATTCTTTAATAAGCATAAATTTCAACACGGTAAGTCTAAATTGCCCAATGTTGTCTATGTTATTCAATGTGGTGATTGCGATAGCGTATTCATTGGTGAAGCAGGCAGATTCGCCTGAAAGAACATATCAGTGCTTTTAAAAAGCGACAATTTAAATTCTAAAATTGTCCAGCATTGTCTTGAAACAAAACACATCCCGCTGTTTACGAACGCGAGTTCCAGTCAAATAAAGAGAAAAAAAAAAAGGCAAACCTCGGAATGAAAGACAGCAAGCTGAAATTTTGCAAGAAGCTTTATTTTGACACTTTAAAAGCTTCCTGAAAAGTCTCATAAAAAATCTCATGTACGGGTTATCAGATAATTAAGGTCAAAGGTCACGAAAATCAGTTTTTTGCTTATATCTCGAAAACCGTGCATTTTATAGAAACAAACCCAGTTACAAATTTAAAGCAGATAAAATTTCCTATAAAATACATACATTAACTTTTATTTTTTGACAAAAAGTTTTGGCGCTAGAGCGCGTTGAAGGAAGCCAATTTTTTTACATCCTGACCAAATCAAGGAAAAAACCTTGTCCATCCTCAATTTCTCAGAAATTATGCATTTTATCGAAAATAAAACCAATTACAAAATTCAAGTAGACTGTTTTCTTCAAGTTTCATAAAAAAAAATTAGTTTTCTGACAAAAAGTTCAGACGCTAGATTATGTTGTAAAAAAAAAAAAAAAAAAAAAAAAAAAAAAAAAAAAGGCGATTTTTTTACTTTTGATTTAAAACGAGAGAAGATACTTTTTCTACTCTCAATTTTTCGAAAACTGTACATCTTATCGAAAAATTGTATAACAAAATTAAAGAGGACTTTATTTTCTAAATATTATAAATATAACTTTAATTTTCTGAAAAAACGGTTAGGCCGTAGACAATGCTGAAAAAGAGCGATTTTTTGGACACCTGTCAAAAATGAGCGAAACAACTTCTCAAGATTGTTTTCTATGTCTCAAATGATCTTCGAAAATATTAAAAAGATTGTAGACTCTAAAATTCTTTACAAGTTATCAAACAGTATTTAATTGCAACTCAAGACGTAAAATATTTTTCGAAAAAAGTAAAACGCTATTCGATTTTTGTTCCTTTCAATATTGAAATCGAATTCTTTCAATTCTTTGCTTGCAGATTCCATAATTTCGCGTTAAAAATACTATGTGAATGCGCCAAAAAGTTTTAAGCGTATGAGATATATATATATATTTAGAACCACTTTAAAAACATTTCCTAATATTTCAAAGAAAAGCTCACAGAAAATCGAATCCATTGCCATATAAATGTATAATTACTATCTACTCATTTCCATTCAGAGCCAGTTTTCCTTAAAATAGGCCAGAGAAAATTTTTTTTCAAAGGCCTAGTATATTTTGAAATACATCCACTCCCACCCCTTAAAAATATTTTTTTTAGAAATTGTTTATAAAAATGAGAGGTAGGCATGGAGTAGAGTAAAATCCTTTTTTCTTCTTCAAAGATATAAAAATATTTTTTAGATTTTAGTCTCGTTGGGACACTTTACAAGCGCTTTATGATTCCCCTTTAGATTACTATTTGATTTAGATCGCTATTTGATAATACTGGAATACGAAAAACTATAAAAGCAAAATTGTATAGCATTATGGAACTATTTAATATTGAGCTACTACAAGGTAATGTTATATTAACGATGGTGGATTTCTTCTGCATCGCATCGTATGGAGCAAAGACGTTACATTTTCCATTATTCTGAATAAATACGTCAAGTATTTACAAATGCACTGTCGTTCCGATATGGTTGTTGTACTTGATAGTAACACAGATGAGAGTAAAGGCACTAAAGCAATGGAACAACTCAGAAGAACTGCTGCTTTTTCAACCTCTTTCGAAGTTTGTTTTGACGAAAAAATGAATGTGCCAATTAGGCAAAAAAAGTTTTTATCGAACAGATCAAATAAAAAGAAGTTTATTGAAATGCTTACTAAGCAATTAAAAACTAATAATATCGCTACAAAACAAGCAAGGTATGACGCTGATGTCCTCATCATTAAAACGCCATTTGTAAAATCTAAACATCAAAAGACTGCAGTCATCATTGGAGAAGATATTGATTTATTAGTTCTTTTAATGGCTTGAATCAAATAGCATCAGCGTGAAATTTACTTTTAAAAAATGGCAGGAGCAATGTGGAGACACGAATGTACTCGTCTAAATGTTTCGATAAACATCCACGTACAAAAAAAAAAACAAGCTTTATTTTTGAACGCCTTCAGTGGATGATTCTGGGCTGTCTAAAAAAGGAAAACTGACAACTATAAAAATGTTCGAGAAACATTCCAATTTGTACCAGTCAGCTCATATATCAGTCTCAGCAAGATAAAAGTCCTCCAAACATATTGTTTGAAAATGGAATACTATGTGCTCTTTTAGCAATGTACACTGCTCCAAAGTCAGAACACAGTATTGACAATTTTCGATACACCCAATTCATTAAATCAACAAGACTAAATAAACCAATACAATTATTATCTCTTCCGCCTAAAAGTGCAGCAGTTCGTCAACTTACCTATCGTGTATCTGTATATTATCATATCCAAACTTCGTTAGGGATTTAGAACCGAAAAAGTGGGGTGTACAATGCAAAACGAGATCCTGGAACCCATAACAAAGTTGTTGCCTTCAGCACCAGAAAAACTACTCAGCATGATCTTCTCTAATTGTAGAAAAGGATGTGGCGTGAATTGTGGGTGTCGAAAAGTTGGATTGCAATGCTCTTCAGTTTGTGGTTATTGCAACGGACAGACATGCCTCAATACTTCATCCAATCCAAAAGATCTTGTGTTCTCAACAGCTCCGCTAAACAAGCGCAAAACGTTATGACACATTTCCAAATTTGTTTTTCAACGAAAAGATATAAAAGTTTAAGGCCTGGCAAGGGAAACGCTATCGAATTGAACTAAGTTTCGCATTTTAAGATAGTTAAATTACCTACAGAGTAATTTGATCACGTGATCACGCGATTTTTCCCCATTTCTTGAGCGGTTTTTCTGCTTTCGTCGGAAAATGCGTAAAAAAACATCAATTTTGGTGGCTTGTTCCGAAATGGCCAGTGGCGCAGCCTAGGGGGTGATTTTGGGGTTAAAGCCCCTCCCAGAGCTAAAAAAAAAGATCGCTATAATTGCTGCTTATATGAATCAAAACCAAACTTAATATTTAAACGTTTTGGCGTGCTTCAGATTCTGCCACTTTATTGAACCAGATTTCATTTAATAAAGGGATTCAATTAAATGGCAAAAATTCTACTTAAAACTGTGAAAGTGCATATTACATTGATTAGTTAAGTAAAAATTGGTTATTTGAACTAAATCAATTTTCTGAGCCGTATTATGCTAAAAGAATGATGTTTTTCTGCCGCACAAATGTTCTTTGAGTTTATGTATTATACAGCTAATATTCTAATAAGTATTGTTTCTATTAACCGGCGATTCAAATAATCGGCAAACACCTTTATCAGAAACTCCCCCCCCCCCCCTTGAATCGAATTCTGGCTGCGCCACTGGAAATGACTGTTGCGTTTACAAAAAGACAACTGAAAAATGAGTGCAATCCGATAGTTTCTGAACAACACCTGGCAGTTTCACGCATTTCCGAACAAAAATAAATTAAAACTTGTGTCAAAAGCTGCCCTTTTTGATTTAAAAACACCCTTAATGAAAAAAGTCCTTCCGGCAGTACGGAAGAGGTAGCTTTCATATACCTTATTTATTTATTAATTTATTTTAAATTAAGTTATATTATTCAAATATTCGAAGCTCAAAATAGTGGAACCCGATTCTAGAAGAATTGAATACTAGTTTTTTTCAATACTGAATATTAATGCGAATTTTTAGTAGTTTCTCAATACTGAATATTAATGGGAATTTTTAGTCATCTTTTATTCAAGCTGGTTTTATTTTAAGCGATGTATAGGGTCAACAAATTACACAATAACATGAAGTGTATGCCATTTTAAATCAACATGATGGATGAAACAAACCAATGAGCTTGGTCGAAATCTTAATTCATGTGCACATGCGCACTTACATCGAAATCGTTTAATATATACGAGTCCTGTCACGGGCAAATTGATTTAAAAAAAATGTCACCAACATTGGAAATCCAAATGCTATATCTAAGGCGTTTTTAGTTAAAGACAAAGCAAAAAATATCCCGGAATTCATTATTAAGATCGCACACTTTAGAAAGAACCTTTTTTCAATTTCTAAATTTTTGTTTGTACATCATTATACATTTAAAAGATTTTTGACAAACTTAAATGGCTGCCATTTTGAAACAAGATGGCAAATGAAGTTGGCAAGTGAACTCGGTCAAGACATTGGTATGTACTATGTACACACGGAGTTAAATCCAAATCACTTTATAAATATGCATATTATCGTGTGACAAATTTCAGACCGTTTCAAAATGTCAACCGCACTGGAAATTGAAAGAGCTATAACTCAGTCATTTTTCAAGATATAGATGAAAGAAAAAATGCTGTGGAATCTTTACATTAAGATCAAATACACAAAAGAAAAATCTTTTTCAATTTCTTACTTTTTTGCAGCTAATTTTAAAGTTTAGTTTTTTTTTTTATTATTATTTAATATTCCGCCATTTTGAAACAAGATGGCGGATGGAACTGGCAAGTGAACTCGGTTCAAACATCGGTATGTACTATGTATGCACCAAGTTATATCCAAATCGGTTTATAAATACGCGTGTTACCACGTGACGAAAATCAGATCATTTGAAAATGTGAGCAACACTATAAATTAAAAGTGCTATAACTCAGCCATTTTTTAAGATACAGATGAAACAAAAAATGCTCAGGAACCTTTGTATAAAAGTCAAATGCATAAAAGACTTTTTTTTCAATTTCTAACTTTTTTGTACTTAATTTTAAATTTTAAATTAAAAAAATAATAAATGGCCATCGTTTTGTAACAACATGTTAGATAGAACTGGCTAACGAACTCGGTCCAGGCCTCATTAAGTACTATGTACACACCAAGTTACATCGAAATCGATTCATAAATACGCGTATTATCACATAACAAAAATCAGATCGTTTCAAAATGTCAGTCATACTGGAAATTTAAAGTGCCATAACTCCATACATAAATTTTTTAAGATATAGACAAAGTAAAAAGTGTTCTGGAATTGTTGTTTTAAGTTCTAACCTGTAAAAGAAAAATATTTTTCAACTTTTAATTTTTTAGAATTTAATTTTAAATTTTAATTATTAAAAAAAATTAAATGGCCGCCATTTTGAAACAAGATGGCATTTGCTGCTGGCCAACGAATTCGGTTGAGAAATTTGTATACGATTTTGTAACGAGAAATACGATAGTTACAACATCACAAAAATCATATATCTATATGTCAACATTTGAACGGAGGGTGGTTTTTGGGGTCTCGGGGTCATGATCGCTTTATTTTTTAAGGTTCTTCGATAAAAAAGTAATTTTTGAAAAAAATTGGATAAAAAAGACATTTTCTTTCGCTGTGGTTCAAAGGTAAAAAAATTGCACTTTTATTTATTTATTTACAGTCTTGTCTCGTTAATTCGAAATCGGATAATTCGAATTTTCGCTTAATTCGAACTGAAAATGAAGTCCCGAAATTTTCAATGGCAGAATAACGTTAAAAATTTACATTAATTCGAACTCATTTTCTCTTGACTTCCTTTAATTCTAACTAACGAGAATTACAATTTTTCATTTTTCTTTTCTTTCTCTTTGATTTTAGATAATTTGAATAACTTTCTTTGATTTTTGTGAAAATTGTTCATAGCGAGTATACATGCGTTTGAACTTTACTGCGTTATACTGCGTTTGAATTGTTCATGCGAGTCTCATGCATTTGATATGGTACCCCGTCTGTGTATCAGTGACGCTTCAAATTTTTCTTCCATTGAGCTTGTTTCTAACCTTTTAATCAGTTTATGCATTTATGTCTTCTAATTTAAATTTAAGTCATATTCTAATTATCACAGACAAAATAGATTAAAAAAACACTATAACATTAATTCATTTGTAATAGTACTATATTAAGCATGTTTTCATTTCATACTTTCCATAATTCGAACTTCGGATAATTCGAACATTTCTTGTGGTCCCGACGAGTTCGAATTAACGAGAGCCGACTGTATTTATTATTTTTTATTTTCAGCGTGATCTAGCACCGAAACTTTTCGTCAGAAAACGTAATTTTTTATGAAATATGTAGAAAACAGTCTACTTGAAATTTGTAAGTGGTTTTATTTTCGATAAAATGCATACTTTGTGCAAGGATTTTTTCCTCGTTTTGGTCATAAGTTAAAAAACTGTCTTTCTTCAGCGCGCTCTATAGCGCCAAAACTAATGGTTAGGAAATAAAAGTTAATGTATGTATTTTATAGGAAATTTTATTTGCTTTAATTTTGTATTTGGGGGGGGGGGGCGGTCAATAAAATGCACATTTTTTGGAATATAAGAAAAAAACTGATTTTCGTGACCTTTGATCTTAAATATCTGGCGATGCGTACATGAGATTTTACGAGACTTTTCAGATAACTTTTAAAGTGTCAAAATAAAATTATATGCAAATTTTCAGCTTGCCGTCTTTCATTGCGAGGTTGAATCCTTATTTTACTGGACTGTATATCAAAATGCGGTTGCAACAGTTATCACGGCAGATTACTCCTCGAAGATTGGTTCACGTGTTTACGATCACCAAATCTAAATGAAGCTCGCTCTGTGCCTAATGAATGTTATTCTTTTCTAAAAAATAACTAACTGTAACTGTCTTGATTTGGTCCAATATTAGTTATGCAATGAATATTTATTTTGTACTGATGAGGCCTTGCAAGTAGCTTGGCGAAACGTTTGTTCTTTCTATTTTAAATGTTTTTAGCGTAAATTTTTGTATATAAATTTTATTTATTTTTTATTGTTTTCAAGTCTGTCTTTGTTTATATTATTTAATGTTTTGATAGTTTTTTAAATTCAGCCGTTAAATGTATTTGTACTGCACATTTATAGATTTTGCACAAACAAAAAGACACCATGGAGGACTAAAAAAAAATATTTTTCACTGAAGTCAATACTTTTTCAGTTTTGGTTTTAATTTTACTTTTACTTTTTCAGTTTTGGTTTTAATTTTATTTTTACTTTTTCAGTTTTGGTTTTAATTTTACTTTTACTTTTTCAATTTGGGTTTCAATTTTTTTAATTACTTAAACTTTTAAAAACGGTTTCAATCAGTTGTGAAATTGAAACTATCATAATATAAAAAATATATAAGCAAAATCGAAAAAGTCAAAACTAGCCCTGTTGTAGAT
This sequence comes from Maratus speculifer, assembly GCA_964019185.1. Taxonomy (NCBI): domain Eukaryota; kingdom Metazoa; phylum Arthropoda; class Arachnida; order Araneae; family Salticidae; genus Maratus; species Maratus speculifer. The sequence continues at coordinate 286,645,268 of OZ025292.1, read as the reverse complement.
CGTCTTCAGCTATCCTATGCAAAAGGGAAAAAAATCATGCAAAAATATTAAATTTGAGCGAGACATTTGAAAAGAATGCTCCCATAGACTTTATTATCATCCGGGTCTTTTTCTGTGACTATTGTGGGGACTTAAGGGAAAAGAGATGCCTAAATAATTTCCATTGCTTTGGCAGCATTTTGGTGAAATTTCAAGTAATTTGAATCAGTTTTTTTTTTAATAGGATTTTACTTTCAGGACTTATAAAAAATAACACCCGGTACTAAGAAGTTTCAAATAAAATGCATATTTTTAATTTGAAGTGTATCTTCTGTTATTTTAGTTACCTGTTAAGAAAAACAGTGATTTTTTTTCTTTTAATTCATATAGCATATTTTAAGTTTGAATTGATAAAATTATTATAGATAATAAAATTAGTTAAGGTATGAAAATAATCAGAATCGATATTATGTGATATATCCAACTCATGTTGATATTTTTTAAAAAGCTCATGTATATATATATATATATATATATATATACATACATATATATATACATATATATATATATATATATATATATATATATATATATATATATACATATATATATACATACATATATATATATATATATATATGTATATATATATGTATGTATATATATATATATATATATATATATATATATATATATATATATATATATATATATATATATATATATATGTATATATATATATATATATATATATATATATATATATATATAAAAAATAAATAAATAAGTAACAATCGAAAGGTCATATATATATATATATATATATAGTTACAAGCAAAATTTCAATTTAATACCATAAGTTCTACCCAATAATTTAAATTAAATTTGCGCTAATTTGCATTATGCATAGGTAATTGGTGAAATTTGAAATGTAGTGTGAATAATGCTGTATAATTAGCTTTTGTTATCAAAAAACCTTCTACAAATGATAAATATTAATGAAAAATGTCCCGTCTTGCGTGTGATGAATAATTTATTTCAAATGAAGCAAAAAATACTTATAAAACTTATTATCACGTGTCCGATAATAGTAAAGAACCTGTAATTTTCTTAAAAGCTCAACCTTGTTTCTTAAATTTCTCCTACGAAGAAATTACACCAATAGTATAAAAAAAAATCAACTTATAAAAGATAAATAAATAAGTAACAATCGAAAGGTCATATTGAAACACGTTTTTAGACGCATAAATTACTTGCCGTCATCTTTCTATTATTGTGATGCTAAGTTTTAAAATTTGAAAAATAAAATATCTAGCGTTAAGAAGTGAAGGTTAACTGCCAGCCAGCAAGCATTTTATGGTGTAAAACTGTCGTAGCTTCCATTTTTATCATTAGAAGTTTTAGAAGGCAAATTACTCTCCTATCCTCCATTGATCATTATTCTGGGATGCATTTTTTATGTTGTAATGCATCAATGCTCCATTAATAATAGCTTACTGGGCAAAAATGCTGGATATGCGGAACGAACTTGATTAATTATTCGGTGTTAATCGTGTTACGATAGGTTCACACACCGAACATATGTAAATAATAAAAAGGGACGATTCTCTTTATATTATTATATCACTTATTATAATAGGTTAATACTTTTGAAAATATATATTTTCAAAAATCCGATGATTCATTTCTAGTAACCTTTTCTACATCTCGATAACACGGAGACGAGATCAATAAATTCTGTGTGAACAAATATGTTTCAATATACTATTCCCAATGCTGCTTACTTAGATTTTTTTTCATTTTTGCACTAAGGTTGTAGTTTACTGGTTAGAATCGAAACAAATGTCTAATGATTTTCCTTAAAAAATATACAATCTGTGAAAAAAAACAACCAAATGTTCATCGTCAAATTGTTGCAGTGAAAAACAGAAATGTCAATTTGATTCGGAATTATGGCCTTTTAATTTATTTTAAATATATAAATTTAGCAGATCGTCTTCATAGTAAAATTGTAGCGAACTTTGAAAATTTCAATAAAAACTCTCAATTTCAGTACTATACTTAAATTTCTCGGTAAACTTTACTGCAGTATACCAAACTAGTTGTCATTCGGTCAAAGGAATTTTGAAGATTTAAAGTTTGGAATTCCTAATGTTATATTTATTAATAACACTCTCCAACACATATAAAAAATGTTTATAAATTTAATTCAACTGCTTGCCGCCTCTCCTCTTCTCAGGCTTCAAATACTCGTAAATGTACTCGTTGGGCATAGATTTTTTACATATTAAGGTTTATTATAAAAATTTTGGTCTTGAAAACGGAGTATATACCATTTTCCAGTACATTATGATATGCAGGAAAAACCGCTTGCAATTTACACTGGTATCCAAAAGTTAAGCATAATTGGTAATTAAGTAAGTAATGAAAGAAATATAAATCGAAATGTGGTGAAACTCCAGGTGTGTAAGGAAAATAGTATGCGTCATATATTTTCGCGAAAAGTTTTCCCCGAAATCGAACAGGGGACCGTCAACAAATTGAAAAAAGAACGAAGATCTTTTGAATAACCCTGTCAAAACTAATGTAGCAAAAGCGTTCAAACTGCACATTATGATAAAGTGGCTTATTGTAATATACTGTGTTTATTTTTATAAGGATAGCATGTATACTCGTGGAGAATTTAAGGTTTTTATAAAAGCAGTCCTAAATTTTCCAAGTTTTTTGCTTATAATTTGCAGAGTTCTTAATATAAAATAATGTTCTTTTCTGAAAATATGACAAACATCATTGCACACAATACCCTGTCATCAAAATTTAAAAATAATAAAAATTATATGAAAAATGAGTAGGTTTAGTAAATAATTTTTCAATGCGCATGTATCAACGATATCAAAATTTGATTTGCATATTGTGTTAGCTAAATATATAGAGCAACTTCTGTAAAAGTTTAAAAAACATAGCTTGGAAATTCGAAAAATGATCGCCTATAGAATCAACTCAAAATCCGTTATTCCTAAAATGAAGCAAAAAAATCAGGGGTTTTATCCAAATATAGTTGTACATGCAATATTGTGTAAGCATTAAGCAATGGAATATGGATACAGCCCCTCATCTTTTTGCTTCATTTAGGGAATAAAGGATTTTTATCTCAGAAGAGTTTTCTCCGAAATCGAACAGGGGACCGTCAACAAATTGAAAAAGAACGAAGATCTTTTGGATAACCCTGTCAAAACTAATGTAGCAAAAGCGTTCAAACTGCACATTATGATTAATTGGCTTATTGTAATGTAAAGTGTTTATTTTTATAAGGCTAGCATGTATACTCGTAGAGAAATTAAGGTTTTTATAAAAACATTCCTAAGTTTTTTGCTTATAATTTGCAGAGTTCTTAATATAAAATAATGTTCTTTCCTGAAAATATGACAAACATCATTGTACACAATACCTTGTCATCAGAATTTAAAAATAATAAAAATTGTATGAAAAATGAGTAGGTATAGTAAATAATTTTTCATTGCGCATGCGTCAAAGATATCAAAATTTCATTTGCATATTGTGTTAGCCAAATGTATAGAGCAACTTCTGTAAAAATTTCAAAAACATAGCTTCAAAATTCTGAAAATGATCGTCTATAGAATCAACTCAAAATCCGTTATTCCTAAAAAGAAGCAAAAAAATCAGGGGTTTTACCTAAATACAGTTGTACATGCAATATTGTGTAGGCACTAAACAATGGAATATGGATACAGCCCCTCATCTTTTTTCTTCATTTAGGGAATAAAGGATTTTGATCTCATTCTATCAACGATAATTTTCAAAATTTTTAAGCTATGTTTTTGAGACTTTCACAAAAGTTGCTCTATACATTTAACTAACATAATATGCAAATGAAATTTTAATAACGTTCACGCATGCGCAGTAAAAAATTATTTAGTAAACCTGCTCATTTGTCATACAATTATTATTATTTTTTAATTCTGATGACAGGGTATTGTGTACAATGATGTTTATCATATTTTCAGAAAAGAACATTATTTTATATTAAGAACTCTGCAAATTATAAGCAAAAAACTTAGGACTGTTTTTATAAAAACCTTAATTTCTCTATGAATATACATGCTATCCTTGTAAAAATAAACACAGTACATAACAATAAGCCAATTAATCATAATGTGCAGTTTGAACGATTTTGCTACATTAGTTTTGACAGGGTTATCCAAGAGATCTTCATTCTTTTTCAATTTGTTGACGGTCCCCTGTTCGATTTCGGGGGCATAATTTTTTTTCCCAACCAGGTTTTGCCATCCAAACTGTGTCTCGCAATCTGATTGGCCAGAGCTTTCGGCATGAAATCGACGCTTCTTGGCGGGAATCGTGCTTGGCGAAAAACACTTCTTTGTTTTAATTTTTTATTTCTTATAATGTAAGATTTTTTTTTTCACAAATTCTATGTCATCATATGAAATTAAAAAGAATGAAACTTATCAGAGCCAATTTCGTAAAATTTCCTGATTTTTTTTTCTAATTTTTTTTTTTTTTTTTTTTTTTTTTTTTTTTTTTTAAGAATGAATTTGTAAGTTATGTTTATTTTTACTTTGTTCTATTTTCAATAGAAGAAAGTATTGTAATCGAAATTTTTTTCGGCTTCTAGTTTTTGACAGATAGTCACGTTTTAGAGATCAGAGGTTCCAAAAAAGATGTTTTTAGAAAACGTCTGTTGGTCCGCGTGTGTATGTGTGTCAAGGGGCGTATTCAGGGGGTGGGCTGATGAGGCTGCAGCCCCCTCCGAAACTTGAAAAAAAACCTGAAATATAATTACAAAAGTTTATAAAGATGCAACAAAATCTGCGAAGATAGACGCTTTAGAGAGCAGAATAAATTTTAGTTTCAGGCAGGTTTTTATTTAAAAAAAAGTATTATTTCGCAGAGATCACAAGAAAACTGTTTCAGCCGAATTTCCGTTATACACAGGCTATCTTTACAGGTCATAAAAACGTTACTAATTAAGACGAAAACCTTTTTAAAACAAAATATTTGCAGTTCCATGCGATTCAATCTTAGCAGGATCTGTATAATTTATGCACTACCTATTATGAAAAAATATACAATTTTAATATACAATTTAAAAATCAGTCGGACAATTGCGAGCTTTACTCGCATAGAATAGATTCTGTATTACAAAGTACAACCGTGTACAAAGTTTAAACATGGTATTTTACGAAGCGCGCTTCGAAAACAGGTCGAAAAGTTACAATACCGCCTTGGTCCGTGGCGATGTTTTCTAGATAGGTTTCTAATTGATAACATAGCAAATTGACTATATTTAAACATGACTATTTTTATAATAGAGAGTTTTATTTCGTTATTTCAGATTAATTAGCGTTGTTAATTTTTTTTTTTTTTTTTTTTTTTTTTTTTTTTTTTTTTTGAGTAAAGTAACTACATTGAGAGTAGTAATTTAAGTTTGATAAACACAGTTATTTTTAGTACTGTGTAATGCAAGAATTTACTGTCATTCACGCATATGTTTTAAAGTTGAAACATATTCTAATAAAATGAAGATACTGAGCTAAGGTATAAAAACTCAGTATCATTAAAGTAATTTTTTAGTATCCAACAAATATAGCAGTTTTAGAAAATTATATAACTGGATCTTCAACTTTTTTCAGTGAAAGGAAATGATAGGGGTTTTTAGAAGATGTTCTTGTTATATTTCAACAACATATTCGAATTTTGTATGATGCTTTGTTTAGAGGAGGTCCATTTTTAAATAGCTAAATACTGTGTTATACTTTACAATATATTCGAGTTTTGTAAGCATTAAGTTATTTTTCTTTAAATAACATCATAAGACCAAAAAATGAAAAAAAAAAAGTACAAATTATTCGTTTTTATTTTTCTTGAAAATAAAATAAAAAGCGATTTGAGAATCATTTTCAAAAAAGGAACATATTGATTTCTTTAGCGTATTCAAAATAGCCATTCGGATATTATGTATAAAGATATTTGCATACAAAAAAGGAAAAAAAAAACTAAGATGCACTACTGACAAACTGAATTTTGTTGTGCGAGAAAAAAAAAAAAAAAAAAAAAAAAAAAAAATAGTGGAAATTTTGAAATTTTAAGTGGGCATTTAGGTGATTGATTATTATTTCCACAAATATTAAAAATGCTTTTTAAATATAAATATTTTAGAATTACATTATAAGCCGAGAAATGGGCAGGAGAAATTGAAATTTCAAGCGAAATTTAGACGACCGATTATTTGTTTGTCATTTCAACAAAATAACTATCTAAATTAAAAAAATATATATATATTGTTGATTTCCACTTTTTCTAAAAACATTCTCTGAAACTCCTATTTCCACAAAATTATGCAAAGTTTAAAATCTGTAATTATTTTTTAACATGATATCTCGTGTTTTTTATTTTATAGTACATTATTACATCTTTTACAATTCCCCAACTGATGGCAATTTTATTTCCTTCTCTCCAAGCACATAATCCTTAGAGCATACAGAGTTTCATATTTATAAGAATTATTAAATTTAAAATCATTAAGAAAGGCAAAATTTATAATTTATTTAAATAATTACAAATTCATTTAAATAAATTTATAATTAAACCAAATTATAAATCTATAGAAAATTAAAAAAAATAATAATATATTAATTTAAAGAATATGTTCAATTTAAAAAATAGCAAATTTATTTTTTTTTTCCTCTTAAACTTTTTTTAATATTGTTAATTTGTGGTTATAGTAAATAATCTTATATAAATCCCCTATCTTCAGAAATTTTCACTTGTCATCTTTTAATCTACATAACTTTCCTCGTGATTCTTTAAAAAGTAGCAGAATACTGTCGAAACGCAGATGAACCTCCCCGCCTCACTTTTTCATAAGTTAATGGAAATTATCTTCTTTTTGTTAAAATCACCTTTGCCATTGATCCCTTAAAAAAAAAAAAAAAAAAAAAAACTCTATTGAAATTTAAAAGAATTATTCCCTTTCTACGCCCATCCTACCTAAATTCTCTACTTTTAGGATTTTCGCCAAGCACAATACCTTCCCACCAACAAAAGCCTCTTTGACGCAGCCAGCTCTGACCAATAACATTACAAGATGGAAAAACCCGGTTGAGGAAAAAAAAAAAAAAAAAAAAACAATATATGCATTTCGGGGAAAACTCTTCGCGAAAATATATGACGCGTACTATTTTGTTTACACAGGTGGAGTTTCACACATTTCGATTCATATTTCTTTCATTACTTACTTAATTACCAATTATGCTTAACTTTTGGACACCAGTGTATTTTAATGATATTACAATACCATAGCTGCCAACTTTTACGCATTTTTCCTACCACAAAAAATTTATAATAAATATTGTCTTATACTTAATCGTCGAAATCTTATGATTAAAGAAATGGAAAATCTCTATACAATTTTAATGGTAATAAAAATGCGTAAAAGTTGACAGCTATGCAATGCTTGATAAAATTGATATATATCAGTGAGGTGCATTAAAATATGATTTCTTGGAATTATAGAATAAGTAGCATGTATAGTCCTTTTCCAGCGATATATGGATGAATTCCATTACAGTATCGCCCCACCAGTGGCCAAGAGGTTCGGACCTCTCAACTGGTAGACGGCAGGTGTTGGGTTCGAACCCAATCGCGGCTGTCGGCCTAACCGTTCGGAGTTTTCCGTGGTTTTCTTCGAACCTTGCGTAAATACGGGTTAGGTTCCCTTAGAAAGACCCCCACGGAGGGCACTCCCCCTGGTCCTATATCCCATTAGCGTAGATAATCGGACGACAAAAATCAACCATTACAGTATCATCTACTGGAAAAAATCGTTTACAAAGCATTTTAGTAAGGCTATGATACTTTAAGAATAATAAAATAAAAAAGAATCGCTGATGTATATGACTATGATGTAAATTCTCCATTGTTTTAAAATTTTATTTTCTTTTATTCTTTTTCATTTTCACTGACTATCTGTGCCACTCTATGTTTGGACTTCTAAGACGCTTTGAAGGAGCATTTTTATTTATTTATTTATTTATTTAATTTTATCGTTATGTTCTTGTGATTTCATCTTAATTTATGCGAAATGCGCATGCGCTTGTGGCAGGGCTCCTTCATTTCTCTTTTCCCATTTTTAGCGTTGATGTAAGAAATATATTTATTTTGAACGAATTAAGGGATTCACTTTGGTTTCGCATTCTGTTATTTGATCTTCAATTTTCATCGTTATTTTTAATGATTTCAAATTATCATGCAGGTGCTTTTTTTAAATTCGTATTCATTACGGAGATCATTCAATATCTTGTTAGAAGTTCAGTTAGTTTTAATCTGTGTGTTTTTATTTTCCGATAAAAGGCGAACCTTAGAGAAAGTGTGTCGTTAAAAAAAATAGCTATTGTAAAAAAAAAAGATCGTTTTTTTTTTTATTGTAAATGGAGTCAGGGCCGTAGCCACAAGTGAATAATAGGGGGGGGGGGCTTAAGAAAATGTAGGGGGGGGGGGCTCATGTTTTTTTTTCTCTCACTCTGATGTAGAAAGATAAATTAGTGCATATTCATATTGTATGTACTATGTTTTTTATTAAACTGTTGTAATAACCTCATTTTAAGCTAAGAGAAGAATAAGCTGATGAAAAATTCGAGTGTATAACGAGTGCAAAATCAAACATCATCTTAGCTTCGTATGTGCAAATAGGAAGAGAGAGTGCTGAAACTTATTTTAGTTATAATTTAGTATTTCTACAAAACTTTGAAAAGGCCTCAAAACTAAATTAGATTTTTGAACAGAATTTCATTTGGATTTTCAAAAAAGAAATTCATTGAGTAATCATGAAATCTTTTCTAAGAGAGGCTCAAAATGCTTTAAGGGTTAGTGGAGGGGGAGGGGGCTGAGCCAGCACATCCTTAACTACAGCCCTATCTGTCATACTAGAACTTTCTGACAGAGTAATTGAAATGCCTCTGCATTTTCGAATTAATATTTTCTAATAACATTAAATCTGCTTTTTTAAAAAAGCACATGAAAAAGTTAGTCATATATATGCATTGCTACCTTTATAGTTTGCACTCGCGTCTTAAGTAATTCATGACAGATAATTATAAAAAAAGAAGTTCATAGGTTTAAATATATAGGTTATAGAATTTTCGTCAAAAACGAATTTTCGTAAAACTCAGAATTCGTAAAACTCGAAAACGCAAAAGAATTGGCGTTCGATCTCTAATACTTATACTGGTGAAATAAATGATGATGTCAACAAGTAAATAAAAGCTTACAGTTCACTTGTTTCGAAATAGTTGCAACCTTTAATCTTTTCTTTTAATCTGCCCTCAAGGAAGCTTAAGTTTCATTCTTTTACAATAAAAACATTAACAAAATCAAAGTTGTATTTTGCATTTAAAATTATTACTGTGTTCATTCAAAAATTAAAAGCATGTACATTTGAATTGGCTATTGGCATTTTTCTTTGATTACCATTCATAAATCAAGGACTATATACGTATATATTTTAAAATTTAAACTAGAAATATTCCAATATACAACAAAATGTTTATCATAAGATAATATTTATGATAAAATTAATTATAAGTTTGATCTATGCTAGTAATATAAAACGCTACAGAATAAATATTTTCAGTATATAACTAATGCTGATACAATATAATATAAATAATATGACAAAAGTAATTAAAATGCTCGCATTTCTCCTAATTAAAACGAGTTGTAATCTTCATTTCTAATCATTATCTTTTTTTTAACAAAAAGAGAACTTCAATTATTGTTATATAATAAAAGCATAAACAAATTCACTCATAGATAAAGAATTTTAAAATTATTTTTATGCACAGTCAAATGTTAAAAACATTTGCAATTGAGTATATTATTAAAAAAATTCTTTAATTTGAAATACCATGATTCAAACTTTAAACACAAAGCAAAATATGAATACTTAAAACTTTATTTTATACTAGAAGCAAAACAGGATTAAAAAATTCTTCAGAAAAAACGCTTTATAGCAAAATGCTAAAATACCAAATTGCAACGAACTGCATTTTTCACTTAACACGAAAACAAAATAATAAAAACAAACAATAGTACATATAACAAACACACTTTTGTAACAAATGGAATTTTTTTAAAACCAATTTGGAAAAATATAATGAAGTATGCTTTACTTTAATGGATACATGAAACAATATAAAATATTTAAGTTAAATAGATATATAAATACGAATGGTTATATAAGCATTATAAATGTGAAAACTAACCTTGTAGTGTATACTAAATACATAAACTGAAAAAAGGTAGATTTAAAAGGAATAAACTAGTGTCAACAAATTGAAGTTCACCTGCTTTAAAACAATTGAAGTCTTCTATTCTTTTTCTCATTAAATTTTTTAAGGAAAACTTCAATATTGATTGTTTCTGTTCTTTCTTTTTCAAACGCAAGAAAACTCAAATCGGCCATTCTTTGATGAGACATTGTCAGTCTTTGTGGACGATTTATTCTTGCAAGGACTGAAAATGTTGATTCACATATTGCAGTACTACATCCAAAAGTTTTAACAGTTGCTAATAGTTTATAAGTGTCTTCAAATGCAACCCTATATTTAAAAAGTTTATTAAATACAATGGTGTTTGGATTTTCTTCAATGGTTCTTTTTATGAAATTCTTTACAACAATTATTTCATCTTTAGATGGAAGCTTAACATTATAATTTTCTATTATCTTCATTTTATTTAAATCCATATCAAGCTATGCACTTGACAGCGCTAGAAGTAACTTATCGTTATTATTAAACCGCCTTTTCATTTCATTTAATACTATATCTAAAGTTTCAAAATAAATAGCTTTTAGATGTAATGTTTTATCAATATTCGAGCTAGCACCTGTAGTTTCTACAATTAAATAATCTCTGAGTTTTGTAGAAGTGGTTTTTCTTCGCTTTTTTGAACATATTTCTTCTTCCTCTTCCTCAACAACAAATTCAGTGGACATCAAATTTAAAATTTCTTCGTAAATTTCATCTGACCTTAAACAAGTAAGTGAATCTATTGTAGAATCTACAATTCTTAAAAAATCAATTAAACTAGTTTCTAGCTTTTGCAATAATTGGTTTGCAGGATCTAGCGTTTCAAGAATTCTCTTCAAAAATATTAAGCAGAATTTGAAAGCTTTAGTTTTCATTATCGTTAACAAACCAGTGCTTTCTGCAATGTTTACTCCATCTTGTTTTCTGTCCAGTTTTACTTCTTCTAGAGTATTCAGAATTTTTTTTTATAATTGTTATACACAATTTTTGTAACATGTAAATGTCCACTCCATCGCTGTTCTAATAAACGAACAACGGATTGACCTTCATATTTCTTAGCTATGTTACCTTTTCTCAAAAAGTTGTACAGCATGGAACACTGATCAAAAAACTGTTTGGTTTCACTTACATTGGCTGCAGCAATGTACATATTGGATATTTCTATCAATATGTTTCTGCAATATAGCTTGGACCCCTCCTTTTTCACCGCTCATGACTGAAGCACCATCAAAACATTGACTCAAAATTTTAGAATTATCTAAATTACAATCATGAAGGATCTTTAAAGTTAAATCAGCAAATGTTTTTGCATCCAAGTCAGAACATGTTTTTATTGCGATAATTGATTCTTTTATTTTCCCGTCCTTTACGTATCTTGCTCCTAATGCAACATTTTCTCTATTATTTCTATCACGCATTCCGTCTTCCAAAATCGAAAACCAGGGAACATCAGCATTGTTAATGTCATTTGATATATCTTCTGACACTATTTCAGCAAGGATTTGTATTACATAATTTTGTATTTCAGGTGAAGTGTATTTTGCATTAATTGGCACTGATTTGACACATTCTGCAAGTTTATTGTCCTTTTAGATTGTGTATTTAAAAAGGTTTTGAAATAAACTACTTTCCTCGTGTTCATCTATATCATACGTCCCATGTAATGAAAGTTCATTTATAACTAAAAATTGTACGATTTCTGCAATAGATTGAACATAATATCGGTTTTTTTCTAGAACATCGTTACATACCAAAGATGACACACTCAAATTCATCTTTTCACGTTCTTCTCTTTCTGTCCACATGCTCATTGATATTATATGATTCTGTGACGAAGCATGCTTTTGAAACCCTCTGTCCTTGGACAATGCTTTTTTCCAATTCCGGAAACCGGCTGAGATAAATGGATTTTCTTTAGTCCCCGAATGAGGAAACTGTCGACAAGGATAACAAAATACAGCATCTCTGCTGTTGGAATATTCCAGCCACTTAAATTTTTTCATCCAATCTGGTTGTAAACTCCTGTTATCCGAATTTTTTGGGTACTCTGATAAATTTGTACTTTTTAAATTTCTATCGCCCACCTTCGATATGTCACTAGGTGCATCGGCATTCATCCTGCCTGATAAGTCCCCGAAGACCGAAAGAATAACCCTCACGCCTGTTGAGTTTCTGATATCCGATTGCGTAATACAGACTAAAAATCATAAAATCACTTCGACAACAGAGGGGGGGGGGGGAGATACGGCACCTCATTGACCGAATGAAAACTTTGCCTCCCCGACTAAGAGCAGATTTCTATAAAACAAATTGATAATTTAAAAATTCCTTTTTTTTTAATTAAACCACACATACAAGAAAAAACAATTATTAACATAAATATAAAAAAAATATATAATAAAAAAAAAGAGTCATTTACACTTCCTGGATCCTAGCCAAGCTAAATTCTACATTTGCTTAAAAAAAAATCTGATCATGGCGCCACACATACGTCACCCATGTATACTAGCAGTAGAAGACAATAATACCAATAATAACTAGATAGGATGCACATTACAAAATACCAACGATTTAAATTTACAAATCTATAAATAACTCATTCACCTAGCCGATAAATGGAGGGGGGGGGGAGGTTTAAGATAATAAATATTTCTGTTGATAATTTGCCAAACCAAACTGTTGATTGTTAAAAGCAAAAATATTTTTTATGATCATAATTAAGTACTTTTTTTCCATTTCAGAAAAGATTGCTCAACTTGAAATGGAAATCGATAAATAATGAACGTTGATGATTAGATTCAAATGTTTGTTTTATTTCTGCTAAACATAAACCGAATAATCCAGATAAATTTTTGATGTATATACAAATTTATATTGATTGCAAAACATCATAATGTACTATTATAGAGATTCAAAAGATTTGCACAGGCCGGGTTCGGACCGATTTCTCATTTTGATTTTTTAAACAGTTTTATTTAGTGACCTTGGAATCTTTTTCAGAGTGGGCTCAGAAATTTTTAGGGGGGGCTGAGCCGCCCCTGGCACCCCCCTAGCTACGGGCCTGAATGGAGTTATCATCTATAAAAGCTACGATGTTGTTTCTAAAATTAATTTTAGATTCCATCAACCAAGGGTCAAGGAGGAAATAAATTTCTTCACTTAAAATATTTGAATAAAGAATGATTTTTAATATCTTACTTAATTTGATAATAAGATCTATCTTTTTTTTTTTTTTTTTTCGTGTCATGCCTAAACTTTCCAAATTAAGCTGAGACAGTTTACACTGTTTCATTTTTTCAATTATGACCTCAAAATAAAACAATTTACAATTTGGGGTTATTGCTGAATATATATATATACTTTTTATTTTTTTGCAAAATTCCATAACCCTAACGATTCCAAGATTACATCAACAAAAATAGTATCACAAATATAAAATGTTTTCTATAGATTAAGGAATGCGAAACACTTATCTTAATTTTCAGAGGGAATCAATGTAATTGGATTGCCAGACGGTCTAACATAAATTCCATTTTTTGAAAAAAATTATCTTAATAATATTCTGCTAGTAATGAAAAACAATTCATAATCTATGCCTGATGCATGATTTTCTGTTCTTTTTTATTCTGAAAAACATATTGATATGTGCGTAATTTTTAATTTAATCTCAAACACTAATTAGGGTAAAAGCTGGAAATTTGAGTTTGTGATTTATGAATTTTTGATAAAAATAAATTTCTGAGAAAAACTTTATAGTTTTTTAATAAAATAAAAAATTAATTTAAACTTTACATTTTCGAAACTAATATAATGGGTAATTTTTTAAATAGAAATCGATCGATAGACGATTCAGAGCAGGGTTGGGTTTCTGACGTCAGAAACTGGTTTTTGACATGACAAGTGTCAAAAACTGGTTTAAACCGTCAAAAACTGGCTTAAACCGTCAAAAACGTGTAATGCGCTTTAAACATTTTAAGAACAAGAGAGAAACATTGAGTAATTTTTTATTTAAAATTATTTATACTGTAATTTAATAATTACAAAAAAATTAAATTACTTTAATTGCAATAAAACATTGTTTTTTAGAATGTTCAAACAGTAGAAAATGATTTTGTACAGTAAATAATCTGGATCAAATTTACCCCACAGCATCCTATAGCACCTAACCAATTTAGCACATTTATTTACACCCAAATGGTTTATGAGTTTAGAGTGTATGAAGCCAAAGTTACAAAATACTCTCTCAATTGGTGCTAAGCTAGCAGGGCTTGATAGCAGAAGCATTGCTAGTTGAGCAAGTTTGGAGGCAGGCCAAATTTTCAGATTTATGACAATTTTTTTTTTCATTTTTTTTTCCGGAAATTATAATATACAATGCAGTAAAAGTGAATTTTTAATATTACATCTAATATTGTATATTTGTGACAGATTTTTAATGTGAAATTTTACAGATCAGTGTAGTATTTGAGGTTTCTGACGAGGTTTTTGACAAGAGGTTTTAGCCATGACGGTTTAAACCACGGTTTTAACCGGATAAAACCGTACACTGTCAAAAACTTGCCAACCCTGATTCAGAGTTTAGAGTCCAAAATTACAGCTTGTTCTAGTCAATAGTTTTTTGTTTAAAACACTGCCCGCATTGCAATGCTTTGCAGTGGTTAAATCTCAATTTATCATTAAGTATTTCAAGATAACTTTTCTAATCTATCTGACCGAATGACTTCTTGTTTTGCATTCTAAAATAGCGTTTACCGAAGAATGCTAATATGTTTTGAAAATTCGGTTTTCATTCGGAAAATTTCACAGTTTGACAGAATTTCGGTAAGTAGACTTTCCCTTAAGTTTATCTTATTGTAAAGATTAGAGTAGATTCGTTTCAGATTGAATGCTTTTGCGGCAGTCTGCCAATTCAAAAGAATAGTGTGTATTGTTTTTTGGCACTGATATAGTCAGCAAATAACTATTCTTTTTGCACAAAGTAAATACCGAATCAACACTAATGGGAAAAGGACTAAGTCCAGGTTGTTCTGGTCTGCGTCTTCAAAGAAAAATGAATTCTAGGCGGATCGTTCCGCATTACTGTAAAAGAAATTTGGTCAGGCTCGCGCAAATGTTGAATATAATAGAAACTAAGAATAAATAAAAATAATTACCCATGTAATTTCTATTAGCAAATATTTTACTCTAATATGGTTTTTATAGTTTTCTGTCTGAATGCCATAAAAAGGATTTCGGTAAAATATAAATTTGGTGTATCAAGTTAAAATTTATACATTTGAAATTCCATTAAAAAAAAAACTGACACTCTAACTCTACGTGGTCACTTGAATAGCGGTAATTATGATTTTAAATGTTTTTGCGTGATAGATAGTCCAAGTTGAATTTATATTACGAAACTGATGAAAGAGGTGATTGATTAATATACGATTGTTGCAAGTTAAATACTTGTATGATTTTTTTTTTTTTTTTTTTTGTCATTGAAAGTTTTGTAAGCACATTTATAAAATTCAAAGCATACAGAAATTAAGAGATGGTGCCTGGGAGCATCTGTAATCAACGTTGGTTTCCATTGCGCATGTCGTAAACACAGCCAGTATGAGAGCTATCGAACTTACAAATAAAGGCTACTTCAAAATTCACAGAATACTTAAGTTTTCTTCAATTGTAGTGGTAAACTTTTGCCAACAAAAAAAAAAAAAAAAAAAAAAAAAACTTGACAGGGGACAGTTCAGATTTATTAAAAATGGAGAGCTTCATGAAAGAACAACCCGTTTTCATTGTTCATTTATTGTAAAAATCATTTTCATGATTGTGTAATTTCCCATTTTTGTGATCAAAATTTGCTACAATTTAAGCTTTTGGGGCTTTTATCTTTGGTTTTTTTAAGTCAAAAGATTAAGCCAGTAAGTACGATTCCACCCGTTCCTTAAAGGAAGAAATTAGTACTGTACCAAAATAATTTATCTACACTTGCATAAAACGATCATGAAAAATTCCAACAAAAGATTCTAAACGTGTCCTCAAAGCCGTAGAGGCCATTTCTCGATATGGTATTCTATCCATAACCTTACACTGTTTAATTTATGAATCAATAAAAAATGCAATTTTAACCTCTGTGTTCTACCAAAAATTATTTTTATGAGAATTTTGGGACAGCCTTTAGATAGAGATTTTGTAAGATTTTTGTTGGCACCTCAAAATTAGTCAAAAAACATAACTGGACCAACGCACAGTGTGGTATTTTGCTGAAAAACCTGGCCAAAATTATTTAAATTATTTTGTGCGTTCTATAGCAGGTAAAATGCTTTAAGGAAACGTAAAATATATTATTATGATAGAAACAAATCATTTTTCGAACAATTTATGCAAATTATTGTCCTACTACCGACCATTTTTTCGAGCATAATCTTCCATGTCATTCTCTTCAGAATCGCTCGAAAACTAGATTCTGGCAATAACAACTCTTAAATAAAGATCGAAACAAAAAAGTAAGCCATTAAGTAAATTTTTATTGCAGTCTATAAGCAAGTCTTTTCTTGAAATGTTTTGACTATATGAACGAAAATGCATATTGCGGGCTTCAGCCGCCATCTCTGATAGCTGCCGAATTGGGTGGTATTCATGTTCTTTAATAGCAGCTCCGAGATTCAAAAGTTTGTGTAATGTGTGTGGCACAGGGTCCCAATCGTAAAGATTTACACAAAGGTTAGAAGTGGTATTCGCGATTTCTTGAAATTTTTAGCACCTATTTCATAATCACTAGATAACACATCTAGAATATCTTTTAAATAGTGCATTAATATTATCTCAATTCCTGTAATTTATGCTTATGTTTCTCGATCTGAGAAAAATTATTTGATGTAATTCTGAAACCAGCTTTTGCAGTGTGTACCAGTATTGCATTTTAGTTTAAAACATACCTTGCATTAGTTTTTTTTCTTTTATTGACAGTGTTTCTCATTTTTGCTTCTTGCTAACCATTTTTTTATTGGAAGCTTTTTAATTACAAGCAAGATGTAAAATTCACGCGAAAAATCTGATTCTAACATGGAATATTGAAAGATCTAATTTCAAAGAATCAGGATCAATGTCTTTAATTATTTTTAGCTTATTAAAATCTTTTTTATGATTGTTTGCAAATATAGTATCGCATCGATGAATTGATTTCTAATAATAGCATTTCAAACTTTAGCATCGACACTAGTCAGCACTAATTTGAATTGAACTTGTAATAAACCATAAGCTGTGATGATCTCTGTATTCATTAAATTTTAACCTCATCAGTCCCGAGAAAAATCTGCTGCATAGAAAAATTATTTCATTAGCAAATTGTAACGCTTTTAGGGTTAGAAAAAAGAAAATAAAATTAGTTTTTTATTTTTTAAATTTTAAAATGGTTAAAATTGATGTCCCCATATGGATACATCAGGTCTCAATTGAGTAAAAGTGTCATTCTTTAAATAAATAATACCAATTTTCTTTTACAATAAATACACCTATTTATTATTAAAAAATTATTTAAATTTAAACAACTTAAATGATTTTTTACCTAAAGTTATGTATTGTGCCAAAATATTATACATATATTTCAATAATTGTAATACATATCTTGCTACTATACTATATATACTATACATATGCATACCTTGTAATAATGATCTTTTAATAATGTACCATTTATTATGGAATTTTTTGAAATAGTTATTATTCTGAAGAAAAAGAAATAGATTACATTTAACACGTTTTATTCTTGATTTTAATTTGCATCCTTCCATGCGTCATCAAGATTATTATACCCTCGCAACAGATTCTGGCCAATGTCCAAATTCATCATAGCGAACTTCATTTTTGGGAATAGACATGGTTATTCTCCTTTTTTAGAAGATGTAGTTTCATTGGATGATTGCTCTCCTTTTCGTGATCTTCCAACAGCAGACTTTTCCTTTTCACATTTTATAAGGACTTCAGCAATGTAAAGACAAAATTCGAATAAACTCATTTGATCTCTGAATGCATGCTCTGCATTAATGAATCTATCGTTTAGATTGATTCCACCTGTGCTTTATACATTCTTATTATAGCTGGTCCGGTTGTAACCAGGCTTGTAACCAGCCTTGCCTTTTTTTACCTTTACACCAGCGCTCACTTGTATCACTGGACTCACTTCCACATATGGTGAAAATCATATGCACATATTTCTTGCCCTTCCATTTCAACACCACAATTTTATTATCTGATCTAGCAAACTCAGTCCACTCACCAAGTTTCATTGCACTGTCTTTCACAGCATGCATTTTGTTTGCAACATCAGTCATTCTAGTAGTCATGACTGTCCCAGCGCACAGAATTCCCTTTGAAAGAAAATGTTCAGCTGTTTTCAGTACAGTGAAATATCTGTCAGTGTATATAACTCTACTTTCATTTAAGCGTACACTCTCAGTTATTATTATTATTACTAGCGAGCTACGCCCGCTAGTTGGGCCACTTTTTCCAAACGAACCACGATATTAAGCAGTATATAATAAGCAAAAAAATTCATTTAATAAGCAAGTCTTCGAGTTCGAATCCTCAAGCACAAAAAAAGTAAATTAAAGAGCTATGGTTGTTATGCGCCCATTATCCCGTTGAAAATATGTGATTTCGAACAGTGGGCGCTACGTGCCCACCGTGCAAAGGCGGCCCACCGGCCTACCACCCACCGGCGCTACGCGCCATGGTCGCCATCGTCCCGTTAAAAATATTTGGTTTTGCACGGTTGGCGCTGCGCGTCCATAACACATTTTCTCGTACTTTTTGGTTCATCAGAAGCAGACTTTTACGCAGATTCTGAATATGTAATCAGTTTTATCTACTTTAAAAACTGTCTGTATGATGGTTTAAGAAAAAGCGCGCAAAAAAAGTTTCGGTATTAAAAACTGCGAAAGACTGCTATTAAAAAAAAAGTAATTTCATTACTATCACAAACAACATAACTAACAAATAATTTTGGCAGCTCGTTTTCCGTTTGTACTAACAAAAATTATTATTAATCGCGTAAATATTAGGTTACACAATATTCGTGTATTCTACCAAAAAAAAAGTATGAAAATAAACCGTGTTTAACAGTTTTTAACCAATTAGTTCTTTTTAAAAGAACCGAAACGAAAGAAAAAGTCGTTTTCCCGGGAGAAAAAAGAGGTTTTCGGCTGCTTCTTCTTTTAGCCAAAGGGGAAAAGTTTAGGTCGTTCACCGCAAGGTGGCGCAGTGTTCTGACTCAGAGCTCCGTCTGAGCTCGTTTGGGAAATTAGACGTTTTTCGTTCCGATTCCCGACCGGTTTTTAATTCATAACTTTTTTAATTTTGGCCCTACGGTCTCGAAAATGCCCGAAATGACTTTCTCGGAATTTTTCGAATCAAAAGACACCTCTCGCGACTTCCAACTAGCCCGCGTTGCGAACTGTAATCGGCTTCAAGCAGACAGACAGACAGAGGCGCAAGGATTTTATTAGTATAGACTAGCGAGCTACGCCCGCTAGCTGGGCCACTTTTTCCGAACGAACCGCGATATTAAGCAGTATATAATAAGCAAAAAAATTCATTTAATAAGCAAGTCGTGGTGTTCGAATCCTCAAGCACAAAAACAGTAAATTAAAGAGCTATGGTTGTTATGCGCCCATTATCCCGTTAAAAATATGCGATTTCGCACAGTGGGCGCTATGCGCCCACCGGCGCTACGCGCCATGGTCGCCATCGTCCCGTTAAAAATATTTGGTTTTCCACGGTTGGCGCTGCGCGCCCATAAGACATTCTCTCGTACTTTTTGGTTCATCAGAAGCAGACTTTTACGCAGATTCTGAATATGTAATCAGTTTCTTTCTACTTTAAAAACTGTCTGCATGATGGTTTAAGAAAAAACGCGCAAAAAAAAGTTTGGATAGTCCTCTTTTATTTCTAAGTTCAATATTTTAGCGAAAACTACGGTAAATATTCTACGGCAAGTCAAAAAAATTGATGTGGAAAAAAACGCAATTAGCGCCGGTAGAAAAAGAGGTTTTCCGCTGTTTCTTCTCTTAGCCAAAGGGGAAAAATTCATGTCCTTCACCGCAAGGTGGCGCAGTGTTCTGCTTCGGAGCTCCGTTTGGGAATTGAGACATTTTTCGTTCCGATTCCCAAGGGGTTTTTAATTCATAACTTTTTTAATTTTGGTCCCACGGTCTCGAAAATGCCCGAAATGAATTCCCCGGATTTTTTCCAATCGAAAGACACCTCTCGCGACTTCCAACTCGCCCGCGTTGCGAACTGTAATCGGCTTCAAGCAGACAGACAGACAGACAGAGGCGCACGGATTTTATTAGTATAGACTAGCAAGCTACGCCCGCTAGCTGGGCCACTTTTTCCAAACGAACCTCGATATTAAGCAATATATAATAAGCAAAAAAAATCATTTAATAAGCAAGTCTTGGTGTTCGAATCCTCAGCACAAAAAAAGTAAATTAAAGAGCTATGGTTGTTATGCGCCCATTATCCCGTTAAAGTATGTGATTTCGCACAGTGGGCGGTACGGGCCCATCGTGCGAAGCGGGCCCACTGGCGCTACGCGCCATGGTCGCCATTGTCCCGTTAAAAATATTTGGTTTTGCACGATTGGCGCTGCGCGTCCATAATACATTTTCTCATATTTTTGGATCATCAGAAGCAGACTTTTACGCAGATTCTGAATATGTAATTAGTTTTTTTCTACTTTAAAAACTGTCTGCATGATGGTTTAAGAAAAAACGCGCAAAAAAAGTTTGTTTATTAAAAACTGCAAAAGATTGCTATAAAAAAAAATAAGTAATTTCATTAATATCACAAAGAACATAACTAACAAATAATTTTGGCAGCTCGTTTTCCGTTTGTACTAACAGAAAGTAGTATTAATTGCGTAAATCTTAGGTTACACAATATTCGTGTATGCTACCAAAAAGAAAAAGTATGAAAATGAGCTACAACGATTAATACTCACATACAGAATAAATATATGAATAGCCAGTTACATCTGAGATCCTCAAAATATTAATTAGCAACACTATTACCTCTTATTGAACATATCTTGCTGTGCTTAAATAGTTGTATTTATATTAATTAAACAGTGTTTAATATTTTTTACCAATTACTTCTTTTTCTCTTATATATTCTTTGACAAATTGACGGGAGAAAAATAGGTTTTCGGCTGCTTCTTCTTTTAGCCAAAGGGGAAAAGTTCCTGTTCTTCACCGCAAGGTAGTGCAGTGTTCTGCCTCAGAGCTCCGTTTGAGACCAGTTTGGGAAATAAGACGTTTTCCGTTCCGATTCCCGACCGGTTTTTAATTCATAACTTTTTTAATTTTGGTCCCACGGTCTCGAAAATGCCCGAAATGACTTTCCCGGAATTTTTCGAATCGAAAGACACCTCTCGCGACTTCCAACTCGCCCGCGTTGCGAACTGTAATCGGCTTCAAGCAGACAGACAGACAGAGGCGCACAGATTTTATTAGTATAGATAGCGAGCTACGCCCGCTAGCTGGGCCACTTTTTCCAAACGAACCTCGATATTAAGCAGTATATAATAAGCAAAAAAATTCATTTAATAAGCAAGTCTTGTGTTCGAATCCTCAAGCAAAAAAAAGTAAATTAAAGAGCTATGGTTGTTTTGCGCCCATTATCCCGTTAAAAATATGTGATTTCGCACTGTGGGCGCTACGCGCGCACCGTGCGAAGCCGGCCCACCGGCCTACCACCCACCGGTGCTACGCGCCATGGTCGCCATCGTCCCGTTAAAAATATTTGGTTTTGCACGGTTGGCGCTGCACGCCCATAAGACATTTTCTCGTGTTTTTTGGTTCATCAGAAGCAGACTTTTACGCAGATTTTGAATATGTAATCAGTATTTTTCTACTTTAAAAACTGTCTGCATGATGGTTTAAGAAAAAACGCGCAAAAAAAAGTTTTCAGTATTAAAAACTGCAAAAGACTACTATTAAAAAGAAATAAGTAATTTCATTAATATCACAAACAACATAACTAACAAATAATTTTGGCAGCTCGTTTTCCGTTTGTACTAACAGAAATTAGTATTAATCGCGTAAATCTTAGGTTACACAATATTCGTGTATGCTACCAAAAAGAAAAAGTATGAAAATAAACCGTGTTTAACATTTTTTACCAATTAATTAGTTCTTTTTCAAAGAACCGAAACGAAAGAAAAAGTCGTTTTCCCGGGAGAAAAAAGAGGTTTTCGGCTGCTTCTTCTTTTAGCAAAAGGGGAAAAGTTCAGGTTCTTCACCTCAAGGTGGCGCAGTGTTCTGCCTCAGAGCTCCGTTTGAGCTCTGTTTGGGAAATTAGACGTTTTTCGTTCCGATTCCCGACTGGTTTTTAATTCATAACTTTTTTAATTTTGGTCCCAAAGTCTCGAAAATGCCCGAAATGACTTTCGAATGAATTTTTCGAATCGAAAGACCCCTCTCGCGACTTCCAACTCGCCCGCGTTGCGAACTGTAATCGGCTTCAAGCAGACAGACAGACAGAGGCGCACGGATTTTATTCGTATAGACTAGCGAGCTATGCCCGCTAGCTGGGCCAGTTTTTCCAAACGAACCTCGATATTAAGCAATATATAAAACAAAAAAAAATCATTTAATAAGCAAGTCTTGGTGTTCGAATCCTCAAGCACAAAAAAAGTAAATTAAAGAGCTATGGTTGTTATGCGCCCATTATCCCGTTAAAAATATGTGATTTCGCACAGTGGGCTCTACGCTCCATGGTCGCCATCGTCCCATTAAAAATATTTGGTTTTGTACGGTTGGCTCTGCGCGCCCATAAGACATTTTCTCGTATTTTTTGGTTCATCAGAAGCAGACTTTTACGCAGATTCTGAATATGTAATCAGTTTTTTTCTACTTTAAAAACTGTCTGCATGATGGTTTAAGAAAGAACGCGCAAAAAAGGGAGAAAAAGAGGTTTTCGACTGCTTCTTCTTTTAGCCAAAGGGGAAAAGTTCAGGTTCTTCATCGCAAGGTGGCGCAGTGCTCTGCCTCAAAGCTCCGTTTGAGCGCCGTTTGGGATTTGAGACATTTTTCGTTCCGATTCCCAAGGGGTTTTTAATTCATAACTTTTTTAATTTTGGTCCCACGGTCTCAAAAATGCCCGAAATGACTTTCCCGGAATTTTTCCAATCGAAAGACACCTCTCGCGACTTCCAACTCGCCCGCGTTGCGAAGTTTAATCGGCTTCAAGCAGACAGGAGCGCACGGATTTTATTAGTATAGATTTGAAAACTGCTCCACCAAGCTGTAAGTCTTTTATAGTTTCTACGAGTACGGCATTTTTTCCTGTGCACAAGAGAAAATCCAATACTACACCATCTTTTGAGGCAAGAACAAAAATTTTATATTTCAGGTGTTGGGCTTCGAAGGAAGATATTGACGGAAACCACATTTCCCTCCAACGGGATCATTTGCACATCAATAGAGTTAAATTTTGTCCCAGGAAATTTAAGACAGGCATTACAGGCTACACTTAGTAATTTAATTACTGTCCATAATCGATCTTCAGTATCAGGAGAATGTATTACAGAATCAGCAAAGTGTAGATTTGATCGCAAAAGAAAGAACATATCTCTTTGCATTGCATTTGTCACTCATGGTATGAATGAAGATTTTTTTACTAATACATGCGGGCTTTTAGAATACTAAATACTGTACAACATTTCAAACGTGTTAGAAATTGTTAAAGTTACTAAAAAGCATGACATATTTTAGCAGTAAATTCAATATATTACTTCATATTATTTTAAAAAATGAAAAAAGTCCTTTTAAATTGTTTTGTAAGACAAAATCAAATAATTTATTCATTCCTAAAAAAATTTTATTAATAACCAAGTGTACACAATAGTTACACAGAAAATTAGCTTCTTTACCCGGAAATGTATAGTAAAGACCCAATGTACCCAAATGGGTACAACATATTTACACATGTTTTCAACATATATGCACATGTGAACAACAATTATAATCAACTCTAAATCATTCTTGAAACATTATATTTTATAAAAAATGGAATAATTTTTTTTTAAAATTTACTCAAAAATTTGTATTATTCACATACTTTGGCGTGAAGTCGTTGGTAAATTGCTTATGTCTTCCATTTTGGAAATGTCTCATTTTCAAAGTCACATAGTTCCTCCTTCTTTAAACGTGTAGCACATCTATTGGTAATATAGGACACTGTGATGTATCAAAATAGCGTTAGCCAAAAATTATGCATTTATTATAATTTTTGGGGTTAATTTTGCCTTTTTCTTTAATGTACCCAAATAGGTACTAAAGGACTGAAGAGGTTAAGCTTGCTGTTCAATGTATTTTACCTCCTCTTGGATCATGCTGTTATTTTCGTGAATAAATCTTGTTATTATGAGAAAGCAAAAGCGTGGATATGAAGATACAGGGCTCTGGTACCATACTTTTGAAATCCATTTATTTGCTTATTATTCTCAAAGAAGCTAAAGAGTTTTTGAAAGTGTTTGAGTCATTGAAATGTTTAAGTCATTTTTGAGTCAAAGGGATTTTCATACTTTTGTTTAAATATTTGTTGTGGAGATCTGTCACAACCCCATTTGCAGAGGAGTCCTAAACTTATCGATTCTGCTTCACTTGCTGTTTTGAAAACATTTTCTATGTATTAACACAGTCTTTGAGTAAAGTGATCTAAAAGATTTTAAAGTTTTACTTCCGCCATGTTTTCAGTAATGAAGTTATCTTTTTGATAAAATTGTTCTTTAGCTCTCTGAAGAAGTATATAGCGAAGACATACATATTTATTAAATGTTCGGGTTATAATAAAACGATTGCATATAAAATCTGCTGCAGCAAACATGGCCAAAACCTCAGTTGGTAATAACTTTAATGTACTTAAGTTTGAGGTCTACGACAAAGAATTAAATTTTTTTCGATATTTTGCTGCCCTTGTTGGTCTGAATGCAATGTCTTTGATAATTTGAGAAACATCTGCATGCCCTGCAGCTTTTTTGCTCAGTTGTGTAATGACTGATGATGTGTTTTTTTCTTTTATTTATCGGCGCCGCTTTTTAGTCACGTGACGAGCGGACGGAGAGAGAGAGTTGGGAGAGGAAGGGGTACGAACACAGAGAGAGGTGGGTGTGCCGAGGTAAGCGGTAGACCTGCGAATGTTTGAGCAGGTAAAAAGATTTTAAAAATATTCTCCCATTGGAATATGGGTGTGCTACGGGCACGATGTTTAGATGTTTTCGAAGGTTTTATGTAAAAATACCTGAAGGAGATTTTGAACAGTTACCTATATTTAATTGTGTGTTCATCTGTATTTGTGATGTTGTTCTGTCCTACATATTCTAATTAAACTTTTGTTTTCGTCGAAGACTCTTGGATTATTAATTTCTGGGATATACACTTTACACCAGCGTTCCGTAAAGTCGTGTGAAGAAACAGGAATAGCGTGTATCACACGCTCTTTTTCGAGAACCAGAGAAGTAAGTGGAATATTTTTTTATAGTTCTGGAAAAGATAATTTTTAGTAAAGAAGACAATAAAGTTGAAAGATATAACTTTTGTGCATTAACTGTATAATCATGAATAGTAGATTAATGAATATGTTACAATGATTCTAAAGAGATAATCGTATTAGAATTGAAAAAAAAGTTATTGTTCTAAGTGTATTCTAGTGTATGAGTATAGTGAATGATTATAGTATTTAGTGATCATAATTATTGATAAAGACAGTAATAGTTAAGAAAAAGAATATGTTTACCGTTAAAGGGTTAAAGAAAGAGGACCTGGTCATTGTGGCCGCAGAATTAGGCTTAAAAGTAGAGACAGATCATAGAATAGTGGACTTAAAGGCATTAATCGAAGGGAGTGATCAAAATGGCAAAGACTTTGACTTCGTCAAAGAATTCCTTGTTACAACGGTATCAGACCGCATTCAAAAGGAAAAACAAGAGGCAGGGGTCCTCAAGAACGAAAAAGAATACATTAATTCTGAACAGAAAACAGCTTTAGAATTAGAAAAAACGAAACTAGAAGTAATTAAACACCAATTAGAAATAGCTAAACTGCAGGCGAAGAACAAAAATTCTGAAAGTGGGGGTGATGGACAAAATCCCAAAACTAATTCATCAGAAGCTCTAATTAAAAGCGTTAAAACTTTAACTATTGCGATTCCTACCAAACCTGAATCGTGGAATTTATTTTTTTTTCGTTTGAAAGGGCGTTTGAATTAAAGAATGTCGCGGAAGATTTGAAAGTTGAAATACTGTTTAATTTAGTAGGCGAAAAAGCTGCGCATTTATTAGTATATGCAAATTCAGATGAAATGAAGGATTATCAAAAGGTTAAAGCCTTAATTTTAAAAGAATTTCAACCCACTCCGGAAGCTTGTCTTCAAAATTTTCTGTCGGCAAAGAGGGCGAAAAATGAAAATCATATGCAATTCGCATCTAGGTTAAGGGCGAATTGGGATTTTTATTGCGAACTTAGAAAGGTAAATGATTTTGAAACGCTTAATGAATTAATAGTTAGTGATAGATTAATGGACGCGTTAGACTCAGAAGCGCAAAGCTACGTCAAAATAAAACAATTAGATAATTGGTTGAAAGCGCGGGAGATTGCGGAATTATGCGATAACTGGTTTAGTTCGAAAGGTAGAACATTTTCTGAGTTATATGATAAATCGACAAATTGTCGCGGTTCTGATGATTCTGTATCTGGCCAATACATTCCACCCCATCTAAGAAATAATTTTAATTTGCGTAATGATAGGAAAAAGTCTGTTTGTAAATTGTGCCGTCAAATTGTTCATTTACGTTTTTGTACTAATAATAAAGAAAAGACAGGTCGGGAAATTCTCATTATCAAATAAAAAAAGATTCTACCGGTAAGAATAAAGACGAGAGATTGATTGCGAAAGTGACAGCTTTATGTTTTGAAAATGACGCAATAAGTACTCAACCGTTGCAATACGATGAAATTTGGGTGGGGAAACAAAAAATAAAAACATTAATTGACAGCGCCGCTGAGATTCCTCGAATATAAATTCGAATGAAATACCAGAATCATTTAAAAATAATGAAAATTCATCAATTCAGTTGATTTCAGCTTTTGGTGAGCAGATTACAGCTGACCTTTTAACATTACCGGTATCATTAAAAATGAGTGAATCAAATTGTTTATTTAATAGTGTGGATATATTATTTGCAGTGACAGATAAATTATGTGGTTCATGTATTATTGCTCCGAAGGTTTATGAATTATTACAATCGGTGCAAATTGGAGAAGGGGAAAAATTAGCCGACAGTGTGGCACCAACAAATGAGACGGAATCGGAAAGGGGGGATGAAAATTTATCGGAGGAAAAGAAAAAAGAACAAAATACGAGTGATAAAGATTTATGTTTGCGGGGTGAAAATGAATCTTTTGAAGAGAATTTGATTATTAATTGTATTGGAACGAAAAATGATTGTGAGGATTTAAATTCGAATCAGTATTCGGAAACGACCATTTACAGGGAGCAACAAAAGAATTGCGAATCTTTACAGGGGGCATTTAAAGATGCTAAACAAGGGAAAAATGGGTTTGTTATGGTGGATAATTTACTTTATCATAGGGAAAAGGTTTCTGGAGATCAAGTCATGCAATTAGTAGTGCCTAAAATTAGGAGGGAGGAAATTTTAAGGATTGCACATGAATCAATTTTTGCGAACCATCTCGGTATAAGGAAAACGAAAGAAAGAATTCGGTATTCATTTTTTTGGCCAGGCGTGTCACGGGATGTAGAGGAGTATTGTAAATCGTGCAAGGACTGCCAATTGCGAAGCCGGGAGAGGGCCAGTGATCAGATACCGATTCTTCCGATTGAAAGACCGGAACTCCCATTTGACTTTGTAAATATTGATATAATTGGGAAAATTGAACCACCTTCGGCGCGCAGACATCAATATGTACTTACTTTGGTTGACCAACACAGGAGGTGGCCCGAAGCGGTTCCATTAACCTGTTCGCGACGGCGCGCGTTTTCAATTGTGCGCATCTGAGGACGGAGCGGGAAAATTTGATTTCACTTTCAGGGCCGAAGGATTTTGCGCAGCTAAGCCTAACTCTTGTAAAGTGTTTTTTAAAAAATTATAAAAAATTCGTTTTTCCATGGAATCTTTTGAAATGCACATACATGAAAGAGGTAGATATTATATATATTCACGCAAAAAATTGAGGCATTTTCTCCAATATTTTAGTATAAAAATGACTTTTAAAAAATATATAATGCATATTTCACCACATTTTTGTGTTAAAAACAATATAATATCATTACAAAAGACTTACGTAACTCTACTATAGCAATATATGAAACATTTTACTCAAATAAAATTTAATTTTGTTAAAAGAAGTAATAAGTTTGTTTCTCTAAATAATTTAACCATAATAATTGTTTTTATAAAGCTGATTTATTCACAAATAAATATAATTAAATAAACTTTCAAGCAGCTTGTGCATGGTACTTTTTAATTTTAACCATACATATATACATAAAAAATTGTTTGAAAATGTTTAATTTAGTTTTAAATATTTTTGAAAATTCAAAAATTTAATTTAAATATATAATCAATCATAAAATGCATTTTAAATTTAAAAAAGTATCTAATAATACTAAGTAAAATAGAATTATACTTTAAAATATACATTTATAACATGTTATTAAATATTAAAAATATTTTTGAAAAAAAAATGTAGTAATGAATAATAAAAGCAATATGAAATAAAGGGTACTTGATGATGATGAGTAAACTTTAATAATTTAAAATATATTCATAAAAGAAATGTTGATGATAAAATCTCTTTATTTATATCTTACGTATAAAAATATTTAAAAAAATAAATAAATTTATGGAATTAAATGTATTGAATAATATTTAATAATAATTAATGAAGCTGACTAATAAATTCAAAGAAGCTGATCACAAATCCCATTGATTTTACAAGTATTTTTGAAAAAATAAATAAATAAATAAATAAATAGGTATGGATAATTAAATATATTAAATAAACGTATTCAATTATTTTTGGAAAAAAAACTCACTATAAATTTGAAATGTGCACTTATTTATTAAAATAGCAAGATTTAAATTATTATGTTATAATCCCAAAATGCTATGTAATACTCTCAAAAATGCTATTTTAAGAAGACTAAATATTTTTCAAAATCCTTTTATTTTATTCTTTGTCAAACATCTACGTTTTCTGACATTTTAATGTGTTTGGGAAATATGATACATTCATATAGATAATTTATTTTAAAAAGAATTAAATTTTAAAGAATAAAGAAAATAACTGAAAGTAAAAATCTAAAATTAAAACTAAAGTAAAACACAGCAATGTTTTTTCAACTTTGCTTCGCTGAAATTAATCTAAGTATTTAAGAAAACATAATCCCACAATCGGTAATTTTTTATTTTTCTTTTTTATTATTTTCTTTCTTTCTTCCAGAGCAAATTAATTTGTCGCAACAAAATAAATGTATCAATTGGATTCATCCTTTCACTTTGAAACAAAAGAGCAAAAATCGCAATAACCACAGCAATTTACACACAAACGAAAAAAAAAAAAAAACTTTATAAGTTATTTATTCTTTGACCTACAACTGATTTTAAATCATCCAGATAAAAGTAGAAAAAAAAAAGAAATAGAAACCGCATTAATTAGAAGTCTTTTTGTCAGAGGCGTAAGTACATATTATGAGGCATCATGTTTATACTTTTTCAGCACATCCCCCCCCCCCTTTCTAAGTACTTGTGAAACCTTTGCAATAAATAAAAAAAATAAAGTTTTACCACACATGTAAAAGATTAATGATCGAAAAGACATTGCGTTTCAGAAATTTCAGTCAAAAAAATGAAAAAATAAACTAATCACATTTTCTTTTCACTGCAGTAATATTTTGAAAATTTAAAAAATTTGATGAAAATAAAAATAAACATAAAAATAAAAATAACATATACTGATTCCATTTGCTTTCTATATTAAAATGAAATGTATTCTTCTCTAATATAAAGTCAAATACGATTGCAACAAGTATTTTATACGTTATATTCTTTATAGTAAAACGTTCCAGACTGACGGCACGAATACTTGTCGCTCGTGATCTGAGTGCCAACAGCGCTGTCGCGTATACCGGTTTCGCGGGATGTGAGTGCCAACGGTGCTGGCACGAATACTGGTCGCTCGTCCCGAAGGGGTTAAGAACAATTTCGGCTAAAGCTACTTGTGATGCGCTGTTAGAAATATTTATGCGGACAGGGATACCCCGCGTAATAGCAAGTGATCAGGGGGGAAATTTTGTATCAGGTTTAATGCAGGAATTTCATGCTAGGCTAGGGGCGGCTCCTAGATTTGCAACACCGGGACATCCACAAAGCTCGGGATTGGCTGAACGGTATAATCAGGTATTGAAACGCATGTTGTACCATATCATTCGGAGCGATCCTAAAATTTGGGATAAACACATCCCTTATTTATTATTTGCGTATAGGGAGATTCCTAATTGTACGACGGGGGTGTCGCCATTTAAGTTGATGTATGGAAGGGAGGCCAGGGGGACATTGGCGGTATTAAAATCTACATGGTCGGGTGAAATTCCACTACCTATAAATCTCGGGAAAAGTGCCACCGAATACCTTCAGGATTTAAAAATTAACTTAGAGAAAGCGGCGGAACAAGCTTCACTAGTAGCGGAGGTCAAACAGGGCGCGTATGCAAAGTATGCGAATCGAAGGGCAATTTATAAGGAATTTAGACCGGGGGAGCAAGTATATTTATTAATCCCAGACTCTAGTAATAAACTTTACGCTAGATGGACAGGGCCAGCCGAAATAGTGGCGCGGTGTAATCCCGACTCTTACAAAGTCAGGTTAACGAACGGAAACATTAAAAATGTTCACGTGAATAAGATAAGGAAATTTACTCCTAGGGTACAAGCAGTGGGGGTAATTTTTGAGAATGAAGAAGAATTAGGGGAAGTCCATCCCACCCCTAGTACAAAGGATAACTCGAATTATTTTAACATCGAAGAAGTAAATTTAGGTTATTTAGAAAACGAAGAAAGAGAAAAGATGTTAGATTTCTTGTTTAGATATAAAGAATTATTTTCAAAGAAAATACAATTAGCAAAAGTTGGTGCACACAAAATAAGATTAAATGATAATGAGAAGAAGAAACCTTATGTTTATCGAATTCCAGAGGCCTTAAAACCTCAAGTAGACAAATAAATTCAAGAATTACTAGAATTAGGTTTGATTGAGGAAAGTGATGAAGAAGCACCGCATCCGGTAGTGTGCGTGATGAAGAAAGATGGAACTTTACAGCTGTGCGTAGACTTTCGGGCATTGAACGCCATTACCAAGGTCGATGACTTCCCTATGGAAAATTCTATTGATCTCCTATTTAATATTGGCAGGGCGAATGTTATTTCCACTTTGGACTTACTCAAAGGCTATTGGGCCATACCGTTAGAAGAAGAAAGTAAAAAATTAGCCTGTTTTAGGACGCACAGAGCTCAATATCACTTCAAGGTCATGGCTTTTGGGCGCAGGAATGCTGCTGCGACGTTTCAACGAGAAATCAACAGAGCGCTTTCTGAATACCAGGACTTTGCTAGAGCATATATCGACGATATAGCAGTGTTTTCCGAAACGTTCGCGGAACACCTGGTACATTTCGAGAAGGTATTTTCCAAAGTATCACAGTTACAATTTTCCGTTAATTTGAAAAAATGTGAATTTGCAAAACCCCAAATAAAATATTTAGGTCATATCATTGGATCCGGCAGCCATCGGACCGATCCGGAAAAAGTGGAGGCCATTCGTCAGTTAGCTGTGCCTCAAACTAAGAAGCAACTAAAAAGCGTCTTAGGATTGTGCAACTATTACAGAGACTACATACCAAAATATGCTGAAACAGCATATCCCCTCACTGAACTGACAAAAAAGGACAGTTCAGAGAATTTGTGCTGGTCAGTAGAGCATGACCAGGCGTTCAACGCGTTAAAAAGAGGTCTCATCGAAGCGCCCAGTCTGCATACTCCTATTATCGGGTTACCTTTCATCATAGAGTGTGATGCATCTGCAATCGGCATCGGAGCTTGTTTATCGCAGAGAAGAGATGGAGTGGTGTATCCGGTAAGTTACGCCAGTCAAAAACTCACCAAAACTCAACAGGCATGGCCAACGATTGAAAGGGAGGCCTATGCAGTGATCTGGAGTTTGAAAAAATTTGAAACTTGGATTTTCGGTTCACCTGTAGAACTTATTGCGGACCATAACCCATTAACTTTTATCACCAAAAATGCCCCTCGATCTTCAAAGCTGCAGCCATGGGCATTAGCCTTACAAAAGTATGATATTAAGATTTCGCACCGCCCGGGTGCCAGACTAATTAATGCTGATGCATTATCTCGCTTGGACACTATATAGAACATTCAAAAACTTTTGAAGCACCCAGTGATTGAACATTCCTTGAACATTGTTCAACCATATATATTTTTTTCAGCAGCTATTAGTGTCTTGTTTAATGTTTACTAAGTATTTGTGTATTGCCTTGTGTTAATTGTATGTAATATTGTGTATATGAAGTATTAAATTAATTCTATTTTATATTAGCAGATAGGAAGAACCCCGGAAGATGTATCTTCTCCGAATACGGTTGTATTTGTTGTATTATTTTATATATATATATATATATATATATATATTTATTGTAATTTGGGTAACCATTGTTAAATAGTGTAACATCGTCAGTCGAATTTCAGATTAAAAATAAGTGTGTACCGTATTTTCAATCTTGTGTGGGGGGTGTAATGACTGATGATGTGTTTTTTTGTTTTATTTATCGGCGCCGCTTTTTAGTCACGTGACGAGCGGACGGAGAGAGAGAGTTGGGAGAGGAAGGGGTACGAACACAGAGAGAGGTGGGTGTGCCGAGGTAAGCGGTAGACCTGCGAATGTTTGAGCAGGTAAAAAGATTTTAAAAATATTCTCCCATTGGAATATGGGTGTGCTACGGGCACGATGTTTAGATGTTTTCGAAGGATTTATGTAAAAATATCTGAAGGAGATTTTGAACAGTTACCTATACTTAATTGTGTGTTCATCTGTATTTGTGATGTTGTTCTGTCCTACATGTTCTAATTAAACTTTTGTTTTCGTCGAAGACTCTTGGATTATTAATTTCTGGGATATACACTTTACACCGGCGTTCCGTAAAGTCATGTGAAGAAACAGGAACAGCGTGTATCACAAGTTGAACTGCAATTGTTCTTGGCTAATTTCAGATTTTAATTGTTCCATTTTATATCTCTTACTTCTGCCAATCCAATTTTTAAACGATTTTGCTGGGTGACCGAGTTTTTCTACTATCCTTATAGAAAAATAAAGCGTTCCTTTCAGTCATTCCTCATTGTTTTCACAAAAACATTGTTTTGTGAATCCCAAAGAAGCTTATTTTTGTTTATAACTATGTTTGAAAGACTTTATTTTCTGACGTAATCAAATGTATTTAATTTTACAAGCATTTCACAATTTCGATATGTTTCTCTTTTAGAAACTTTAACTCGTTAATTTTTATGTGTCACAATACTTTTATTACATCACTCGTATATATTTTTGATATTTCTACAGATTTTTTTATTCAAAAGAATAAAAAAAATAATATATGTGTGTCTAGTAAATTTCTTCTTAATAATATAAAACTTTCTTACCTCGTTAGTGAGTAAAGAACAATATTCCTTATGGTTGATATAAAGTATAATATTCAAACAGATAACAGATAATTCACACATTACAAACTCTTGGTACAAAACCAAAATGTTACATTATTTACAAAAAATTATTAAGTCCGCGTTATGGATGTACGGTCAAAAAATGTTTTATTTAAAAAAAAAAGAAACATCCAACTACTTAAAAAAAGGATTCCCCCTCCAATTTGCAGATTTATCATTTGCACACCAAAGGGTATTCAGTAGGGAATAAAAAAAATATGCGTGGCACTCGGGGACTGCCGCGGTAAAGCTATTGCATAGCATTTTTTATCAACTTATGCAAAAATACCGCGTCAATGTCTGATGAAGTCTACCGAAAGATACCGTGCCGAAGTCTGCCGAACTGAAACGTCGTTAGCCGGAATGTTAGGATTTTTTCTAGTTACGGAATTTCTAGATTCGGTCGCCGCGCTCAAAGCCCATATGCAATAGCTTAATAAATTACCAAACAAAATTTGGTCGCGCTACGAAAATTAGATCGCGAGTTATAAGCATTTAAAAATTTTCGACCCTCACGGTGGGGGGGTCTCCACCAAAAATTAACAATGTCTCATAATAAATTACCAAACAAAATTTGGCCACGCTACGAAAATTAGATCGCGAGTTATAAGCATTTTAAATTTTTCGACCCTTAACGTAGGGGAGTGGGTTCTCCCGTCATCAAAAAGTAACACTGCCTCATTATAAATTACCAAACAAAGTTTGGCCGTGCTACAAAAATTAGATCGCGAGCTATAAGCCTTTTAAATTTTTCGACCCTCACCTTGGGGGGTCTCCTGTCAATAAAAATTAACATTGTCTCATGATAAATTACCAAACAAAATTTGGCCGCGCTACAAAAATTAGATCGCGAGTTATAAGCATTTTAAATTTTTCGACCCTCACCGTGCGGGTCTGCTGACACCAAAAATTAACAATGTCTCATAATAAATTACCAAACAAAATTTGGCCGCGCTACGAAAATTAGATCGCGAGTTATAAGCATTTTAAATTTTTGGACCCTCACCGTGGGGTGTCTCCTGTCACCAAAAATTAACACTGTCTCATAATAAACTACCAAACAAATTTGACTAAAAATAGTTTTTTGGACGTTCGATAAAATGATGCATAGATCAGAAGCATAAAATGATAAATGTAAAAACTATGACTTCCAAGTAAAATACCAGGTAATTGTAGAGTCTACAGAAAGAAATGAACCCGTTATCATATGCACAGCATAGTCTTCTTACACCAACCAGAAAACGATCAACTAAATGCGAAATTTAAAATTTTGACTTTTGGCCAGCTTTTTGAGCGAAATACCACACTGTGCAACGTTTCACTGGCTATTTTATATATAAAAAACCTCGTTGATATGCTTTAAATTGTAGCTTTTCTGAACAATGCACTCTAATCTTAAAACAACGTGTGTAAACTTAATCATAACTCTACATCTGCTGCGATAAATTGTAGAAAATGTAAGTTTCTTTTTTTAAAAAAAACATCGTCAATTTGGTTGAACTTTCTTTGCATTTTATTAAAATATTGTAAGTAATTTTACTAAAAATTAATATTTTTTAAATATTAGGCATGTAAACTACGCTAATATTATTAGGTATCAATATACATGTACTTCATGTTTCAACTTAAGGCAGGTGTTCCAGTTACCTCATATTTTTACTAGAATGGAATAACTGGAACATGTATCTTGGGTAACTGAAACATGTTGGATTCATTTACGCCAATAACTATAAATAATGATTTTGAGTTTATCTTACTACAAGAATTTTTTTTATTTCTTTATTTTTCTTTTCTTTTCTTTTTTTATTATTTATTTATTTATTTATTTATTTATTTTTTTGCTTATAATAAATAAAATGATGTATAATTTATTAAAATTACATAATAAATTTTTATAAAATCATAATGTGGGTATCAAACCAATTTTCTTAAGTTAAATAGGCAAACCTTGAAATTTTATGATACACATGGAGAGGTGTAGATAAGTCACATTATTAGAAAATAATCGAAACCAATAAAAATAATACTGTTCGATATAAAAACATGGTTATATTCTCCACAAGTTTATTGGCATATTGCACTTTCATTGGGATAAACAAAATAGAAAGTGAGGTACTAACGTCCTTACATAGTCGTTTGTCCGTAGATTTATCTTGTTACTTTTTCCTTAAAATATTCAAATAGCTTTAGTACTTATCCTACACTAAAATACATGTGTAATTACTTATATATACATTAAGTGTTTTCTTTATAAATAAACTAAATAGTTTCTTATTTACTACTTTTTTTAAACACTTTGACAGCAAAACTTTCTCTTACAACGCTCTTCAGTTTGTATACAATTTATAAATTTCTCTGATTTTAATTTTACTTGCTTTAAATTACGTGATTTAAATTATGTTGTTTATGCTTTTTAAAAGAGGGCCTGATATTCTGTATTAAAAAACACAAACGGTTGTGGATCAGAGGCCTGCCTGGTCTAGTTGTTCCATTCTTTACGAAAAAATTGGATCCACGAAGAAAGAAAAATGAAATACATTTATCGTTTATTTTTAAATATTAAAACCTAACTATGAAATATTCTACCTGATACAGTAAATCTAGCTGAACATATTTACAGAATTTGAAACTTTCATTCAAATAAACATTAATTGTTGAGAGCTGAATAGCCAGAATCTCCTAAATCACATTGTAAAATCATGGCCCCCAGTAACCCTACATCTATTGAAAAAAAATATGTAATTAAAGAAGAAAATAACGTTCAGAAATTAAGCGCACAAAAGAGTTATTAATGCTAGATGAAGAAAAATGATTTAGGAACAGGGTTCGTGATTTTTTTGATTTTTTTAATAAAAATCAAAACAATCGGATTTTTTTGATTTAAATCGGATTTTTTTGATTTAAATCAGATTTTTTTGATTTTTTTAAAAATTGCCACACATTATTATTATTTTATGATTTTTTGATTAATTTAAATAATATACAGTTTACATACATAGACATGCATATTATAAGTATTATCTATTACTAATATTACACAATTTACATAAATGATTCATACTATTTCAAGGTAAAATTTTAGGCTATGAAAAAAATCTTGATTACACAAAATGCATGAAAAACTACAAATCAGATGTCAAAAATTAATTCAACCTTCAATATTTTAATTAAAATAAAACAGATCTGCAACACATAAAAAATTTACACAAAATTGGAAGTTTTTAACTTTTGTTTTTTTTTAAGTGTTGACTGAGAAAAATGAGTTCAATTGCTGCCATCAAAATACTTAAGGCCATAGGACACAAATTGAGATGTCATCACTAATCGACTGACTTCTCAGTAGTGTTGGAATTTACACAAGAAAATTTTGAATAGCAATTTTATTTTACTTGTGGAATATTTATCATCTTATAAAACAATAACTATTTAAACTCACTAAAAAGAACTTGGAATCCCTAAATAAAAATTCAGCCAGAGAAGGAATGCTACAGTGTTGCCGCATCTGGATATTTTTTTATTGGGGGGATTTCAAATTCTCATCTGTATGTTTAAGAAGTAATTAATCATAAGTTAATCAGTATGTTCAGTGTTTTATACGAAGATTGATATTCCACAGATAAAAGTAAATTGTTATTCAAAATTTTCTAGTGTGAATTCCAACATAAGTGAGAAGTAAATCAATTAGTGAATACCTCACAATTTGTGTCCTCTGGCTTTGAGCATTTCGATGGCAGCGGTTTAACAGTTTTATCTGTTGATTTCTAATTTCTGAAAGTATCAAACTGAAGGCAAAAAACATTTGTTCGATTGAAGCAGATAAATCTATCGCAGTAAAAAGCTAGTTGATCATTAATTCTATTTTTAGTATGAGCTTTTTTGATAACTGTAACAAAAATATCTTCCACCATTCTAAAGGGCTGAGATCAATTATATTAAATTAGATAAATAAATCAATTGCTGATTCAGATTTTGATCAAATCCTTATATAGCAGGCTTCACCAAAATACAGCACATAAAGTCATACAATTTTATTTTACCTCAACTTGCAAAAGTTTTTCTAAATACTAATGAGTAAATATTCAAATATTCAATATATTTCTGCTTAGATTTCTTTACCGTTGCAAGATTATTTTATAATTTGATTCAAATGAAATTTGAAAGCATTTTTTTTTGTAAACTTTACATTTATTTTATTTTTTACTAAGCTTAAGCTTTATCTTTCTGAAAGTTGTTTGATTATATATGGTATATAAAACTAAATTATATTAAAGCACATTATTATGTTTGTTTATCTGAAATTTATAAAAAAATAACTTAAAAGAAAAACTGATTTAAATCAATGATTTTTTTAAAAAAATCAGTTGATTTAAATCGTGATTTAAATCATGATTAAAATCAAGCCGATTTAAATCAACGAACCCTGTTTAGGAAGAATGCAAATAAGATGCAGGTCGAATAATATGTGCATTTTTATCCTTTTTCTATTTTAGTTTGGATATAGGGATGATTATTAATCATTTAAATACTTTATATGTCTCCCTGGAGCACAGTATATATACACTCTGGTTTTGGGCATTCAGAGATCTACTTATTATTAGCCTACGTCGTCTTTCCCGCTTGTTCTTTCTACAATCAGATCCTAAAAAAAGGGATTGGTCCAAACAGATTCCACAATATTTTAATGATATATCACCTTTCTACATTTGAATTCATTTGTATTCCTATTTGTTCATCTTCGTGATGATTATAGTAATCATAAGTTATGGGCGTAATTCGTAAGTTGTTATGATTTCTACACTCATCGAAATAGGTTTATTACAGGATTATCGAAACAACATAACGATCAGTAATGTTTCATTCTTCATCTTTCCAGTTCTCAAGGCCTGAAAGAATCACCCCCTGGAGCTTTTTTTTTATTCTTACAAGAAAAATGTTTATAAATAACTTTTGACCTTTCTATGCTAGCCTCTGAGTTCCACTTCAACACTTCTAAAATTTTTATTCAGTGCGCAAACTTACATGACTGCTGTTATTCATATAAATTATAGCGGATACCATTTGCTTCCCAGCTTTGGGTTGAAGGATAATTATATAAATTCATACTGCATGTAGTTTTTTTTATGTTTTCCAATTTGAAACAATGTCACTCTTTTCAAGGCCGGTATATTTTATAAATATTCGCCTATGTATTTCCTTATCAAGGGCACTTGATAAAAAATAATAATTTTTAATGTTTTTTAATAGCACAATTTGTAGTTTGACATGGCAATATGTCAGAGGTGGCGATATACATATAGATGTTATGTGACTATGTCGCGCCATCAAGCCATCTATCTCTTCTCTCCCAATAAAAATAACAAAGATCAAAATTATCTGGAATTCTATTAGTGGGAATAAAGAAATATGGATAAAATCCATGAAGTAATTATATTTTTTAGCAAAATATCTTATTTCTATTGTTGCATCTTGAATGCCAAATAATTCACATCCGTTTCAAACTTAATATTTTTTTTAAATGTAAACTGAACTAGAATCATCATGCAAGCTGTTTTTACTTGATTGTTTCATATTTTTCATGTCCTAAAATTTT
Organism: Maratus speculifer; assembly: GCA_964019185.1. NCBI lineage: Eukaryota > Metazoa > Arthropoda > Arachnida > Araneae > Salticidae > Maratus > Maratus speculifer. The sequence goes on along the minus strand of OZ025292.1, from coordinate 286,605,518 downwards.
GTCTGTCAAAAATAGATTAAAAAGTTCTTAAAGCTTTCTCGTGCGTCTTTCCAGTTCATGTATGAGAATAAATTCCAAGTGGCCATAACTTTACTGCCGTTACTTTCAGGAGCGTGCGAAGAGAAAATTACGCCCGAGTCAAAGTTAAAATTTGGCGCCTCCTCTCCCAACTTTTTCTTGTGACAAGCTAAAAATGACGCTGGTAGTATAAATTTGGCGCCCCCTAAATTTCCGTGCCCGGGGCGACCATTCCCTTCGTTTCCCTCTTTCACATGGTACTGGCTTATGTCTGACAATGTTTTGTTTTCGATAGTGTCCAATTTTTTTTTTTTTTTTATTCGAATACACTTTTGAACCCATTGTAATTTATATAGAAACTACATAGTTCCTTTTTGATTTGTTCAATTCGAAATTAATTTTAGCAAGTTCAGATAGAATTTATTTTATGTAATAATTGCATCGTATTTTTATTTGGAAGCTTAATCAATACTGTACTAAAAATGTCCTGTGGGGCGAGATTTAGGGCAAGATATCCATAGGTTCACCTACACTGTGATATACAGGGTGATTCCAAATTTTTTTTACAATAAAAGAGGGGTGATAGTACACATCAAGACAAACAATATTAAATAGGAGACCAAGGATCCAAAACGTTTTCCTAAGGAAATAGCCGCCATTAAAGTTTAGGGACCAAAATTTCAAATAAACATAAAAAACGGAAAAATAGGTCGATTGATTTGCGGTTTTCACTAAAATTATTCTTTATGTCGGCATTTTCTTGAAATTAAATTATAAAGATAAATTTCAAAAAATGCCGATAGAGGGCGCTTTAGACTTTGGAGTAACGAACAACTATTTTTTGCATCTCATTAAATGTTTTCGTAAGCTTAGACTCATACTTAAATTTTGAGCTCAAAATCTGTAGTTGGGAGTGGTTAAGTAACACAAACTGAGCTGTGTTCAGAGGGTTCAAATTTCAAATGATTAAAAAAAAACGGAAAAATTGGTCGATTGATTTGCGGTTTTCACTAAAACTATTCTTTATTTAGGTATTTTCGTGAAAATAAATTATAAAGATAAATTTCAAAAATTGCCGATATAGGGCGCTTTAGACTTTGGAGTAACGAAACACATTTTTTTGGCATTATTTTTTGCATCTTATTAAATGCTTTCGTAAGCTTAGACTTGAACTTAAATTTTGAGCTCAAAATCTGAATAGCTGGGAGTCGTTAAGTAGACAAACTTAGCTGTGTTCAGAGGGTTCAAATTTCAAATAATTGTAAAAAACGGAAAAAAATGGTCGATTCGTTTGCGGTTTTTGCTAAAACTAATTTTTAAATCAGCAGTTTTCTTGATCAATCAGTGTTTTCTTGAAAATAAGTTTTAAAGATAAATTTCAAAAAATGCCGATAGAGGGCGCCTTAGACTTTGGAGTAGCGTACAACTATTTTTAACTGTTATTTTTTTAATCTCATTAAATGCTTTCATATGCATAGACTTAAATTTTGGGCTGAAATTCTGAATCGTTGGGAGTGTTTAAGTAGCGAAAAACTGAATTGTGTTCGAGGAGGAAAGAGGGTTAAATTTCAACTCCTGAACACACTTCAGTTTGCGCTTCTTAACTCCTCATAACGATTCAGGATTTGAGCTCAAAATTTAAGTTTAAATCTAAGTTTCCGAGAACATTTAAAATGCATTTGAAAGCATTTAATTATACCCAAAAAATAATGGTTAAAATGAATTGTTGATTACTCTGAAGTTTAAGGCTCCCTCTGACGGAATTTTTTGAGATTTATCTTTAAAAATTATTTTTAAGAAGATACTGACTTAAAGAATAGTTTTATTTTAAACCGCAAACGAATCGACTAATTTTTCCATTTTCTATAATTACTTTAAATTTGAACCTCCCCCTCCCCCTTGAACACAGTTCAGTTTGTGCCACTTAACCACTCCCTACTATTCAGATTTTGAGCTCAAAATTTAAGTTTAAATCTAAGCTTCCGAAATCATTTAAAGAGATGCAAACAAATCGGCAAAAAATAGTTGTTCGTTACTCCAAAGTCTAAAGCGCCCTCTATCGGCATTTTTTGAAATTTATCTTTATAATTTATTTTCACGAAAATAACTAAATGAAGAATAGTTTTAGTGAAAACCGCAAATCAATCGACCAATTTTTCCGTTTTTTTTTTAATCATTTGAAATTTGAACCCTCTGAACACAGCTCAGTTTGTGTTACTTAACCACTCCCAACTACAGATTTTGAGCTCAAAATTTAAGTTTGAGTGTAAACTTACGAAAACATTTAATGAGATGCAAAACATACCGGCAAAAAATAGTTGTTTAATCCCAAAGTCTAAAGCGCCCCCTCCAAAGTCTAAAGCGCCCTCTATCGGCATTTTTTGAAATTTATCTTTATAATTTAATTTTAAGAAAATGCCGACATAAAGAATAATTTTAGTGAAAACCGCAAATCAATTGACCGATTTTTCCGTTTTTTATGTTTATTTGAAATTTTGGTTCCTAAACTTTAATGGCGGCTATCTCCTTAAGAAAACGTTTTGGACCCTTGATCTCCTATTTAACATTGTTTGTCTTGATGTGCACTATCACCCCTCTTATATTGTAAAAAAAATTTGGAATCACCCTGTATATGTTACAGGCCAAACCCTATTTTAGGCCAAAATAGATTGGCCTAGGCGTAACCGGTCTATCCTAGCGCCCATCGGATATACTAGTTTTTCCTAGGTCAAACTAGTTTATCCTACGGCCCATAGGACAAACTAGATTTTCCTAGGCCAAACTAGTTTGGCCTATCTCTTATAGGATAAACTAGTTTAGACTGGTGTTTATTGGTCTGAACTAGTTTATCCTAGGCCCATCTAGTTTATCCTTGGCCAAATCAATTTGGCGGGATTTCAATGATGGCCTCAATGCCAACATTCTTGTTTGTCCTAGGCTGATCTAGTTTATTTTATGCCAATGTAGTTTTACGTGTTTTTAGCTCACTGGCATCAAAGCCAGAGAAATAATGTTATCACAGGTACTGTATGTATGTATGTAGGCATGTATGTACGCATGTATGTATGTATGTACGTCTGTCCGTAACGCGATAACTCTTGATAGAAATAATGTATTTGACGTGTTTTTATCTCATCATGCTATCAAAGCCTGAGAACTAATGCACCCGTAGTCTCTGTATCTATCTAAGAACGTAATGCAATAATTCTTGATAGAAATACTCGATTTGCATCAAACTCTCAATGTAGATGTATTCTTATGAGGAGCTTTTCTGATTAATTTTGGGAGGTCATTGGAGAAGAATAATGAGGGGGGATAACGAGAGGCAGATTCCCCCCCTTTCCTTAATTCAAATAAATGGGTTTTTATGCATTTTAGTACATTTTATTCAAATTTTAGATATAGGAGCATTCTCTTGAGCCGCCTCCATGGTTAGTTGTGAGTGTTCATTGTTTAAGCATAAAGGGAGGGAGGAATATGTCTAACGCCCCATAATTTATGTAAATGCTCTTTTCACGCAGAATTTACTGATTTGCTTCAAATTTTACAAATAAACTCATTCTGGTAAAGCGCTACCCTAATTAGTTTTGGGGGTTAATTGAATGAGATCAACGGGAAGAACGGGGGATCCCTCCTAATTATGGCCAATGCGTTTTTCATGCAGAATTAACCGATTTGCTGCAAATCTTGGATTTGTTCATTCTAATGAAGCGCTTTATTGATTAATTTTGGTGGTTCTTCGGTTAAATATAAGGGGGAAATTTACAATTTCTTTCCTTTCTTAAATTAGATAAATTGGTTTTAATACAGAATTGTCCAATTTGCTTAAAATTTTGGACATGAATTCATTTGATCAGGTGCTTCTTTAATTAATTTGGGTTTTTTCTATTGGTTAAGTACAATATGGTCGTGGACATTTTATCGCCTTCCTTAAATTAGATAAATGGGTTTATATGCAGATTTATCCGATTTGCCATAAATTTAGAATATAGTTTTTTCTTTATAAGACGAATCCCTGAATTGTTTTTAGGGTTTAATGATTAAGTATAGAGGGAGGAATAGGGGATTACCCCCCTTAAATCAGATGAATGGTTTTTTGAGCAGAATTATCTGATTTGCTTCAAATTTTGGATATTGTTTAATTTTATAAAGCGTATCTGTTATTAGTTTTGGGGGTTCAATGGTTAAGTATAATTGGGAGAAATGGGAAAAAGTAATCCAACTTACTTCATTTTTCGAGGGTGTTATTCTTTAAAAAAGCCATCAATTTAATTGGGCAATATTATTTTTAATATTGATCCCGACTACTGCTTCATAGCTAACCTTGTGCAAAGTGGTTTTGTCATCACCCTTATATAATGTATTTTATTCGAAGGGTTGTAGAATACTGTCAGAGGTTTGCACAGGCCGGAATTTCGAGGCCCGGGCCCCGCCCTTTCCGAAGGGAAGTTATTTTGCCGTGAGCCGGTGTAAAAATTAAAAATTCAGCCCGAGCCCTGCCTGTACAAAAATCAGTGAAAAGAGACTCAGTCTGGCTCAATCTGGCCCTACTCAATTTCTTCAAAAAATTGAGATTTTACTTAACATACAATTAGGATTCCTTTAAAAAATACGGCATACATATTTATTGGATAAATTTACAATGCATTTTTAAATTACGATTCGTTCACAGAATGGTAAATACACAATGTATTATTGATTATTTAGATTTTTAAACCTTTCAATATTCAAATAGGGATTCATTAAATAATTAATGTAGTTTAGAATAAAAGAAAAAAAGGAGAGTTATAAACATCATAACTATTGAATCTGTTCAGTAAAATTAGATCTGTGAATACGTTTCACTGTCATTCCTTAAGGCTTTTCTTAAATCCAAAAGAGCTACATCCTAACACATTTAAGAACTAATTTATTTTCGGAAATGCATAAGATTAACAGGCATTCTCACTCAGAAAATGTGTAATCGAGTGGCGTTATCCATTTTTTTTTTTTTTTATAAAAACGATGTACCTTTTAGAAAACACTATTAAAGTCACGTTTTGAATCTAATTTCCGCTTACGGCTTTACGGAAAAGAAAACCTTGAGGCCGTGACAAGAAAAGCTTATATGTCGACAGGTAATTAATTTCTCAAAAATGGAAAACGCTGTTCGATTTCAATTTATGTTCAGCTCCGATCTGGCTCGAATATGCAATAATAATAATAATAATAATAATAATAATAATAATAATAATAATAATAATAATAATAATAAATGCAAGTCTGATCTCAGTTGGCACGAGTCTGCAGAAAAAAAAAGAAAATAAGCAAACACCATGTCCAATGCATCATGTCTCTAAGCTGGGAGATGTTAAATTTCTATATTGATGTTATAAGCAATAACTCTTTACACACATTTATACTTATTCTTGTGAAAGACATGTTTTTTACCGGCCAAACCCAATTTCGAGCCAAATTATATTAGACTAAGCCAAATTATTTTATCCTAACGCCAATTGGATAAACTAGTTTTTCCTACTCCAAACTTGTTTACCTAAATGCCCATAGGATAAACTAATTTTTCCTAGGTAAGAGGCTAATCCTTCATTTTTCCCTTTATACTTAACCATAAAATCAAAAAACTTTTCAGGGAATTATTTTATCAGAAAGAATCCACATCAAAAAAAGTTGAAACAAATTCATCAATTCTGCGTCAAAAACCATTTATCTAAATTATGTTGTGTTACCTACATTTCCCTTTCTTTTAGACTTAAGCAATAAACATCCACAACTAATCACGGAGGCACCTTGTCACAATGATCCTATATCTAAAATTTTAAATGAAAACTGATAATTCTGCATGATAAATCCATTTCTCTAAATTAACGGTGGGAGATTAGCTTTCCGTTCGCCCCCCTTTATTCTTATCCAATGAATTTCCAAAATTAATCAGAAAAGTACTTTATCAGAATGAACGTACATCCAAAATTTGAAGCAAATCGGATATCTCTATCAAGAGTTATCGCGTTACGTACATACGTACGCACATACGTACATACATGCGTACATACATGCGTATATGCATATACAGAACCTGTGAGCCCATTATTTCTCTGCCTTTCACGCAATATCAGCTAAAAACACGTAAAACTACATTGGCCTAGGATAAACTAGATCAGCCTAGGGCAAACAATAATGTTGGCGTTGAGGTGGTCATTGAATTCAATAAAATCACGCCAAATTGAATTGGCCTAGGATAAAGTAGTTCAGACCAATAAACAGCAGTCTAAACTAGTTTATCCTAAAAGAGTCTGGTTTGTCCTATGGGTCTTAGGATAGACTAATTTGGCCTAGGAAAAACTAGTTTATCCGATGGGCATTAAGATAGACCGGTTTGTCCTAGGAAAAACTAGTTTATTCGATGGGGGTTAGGATAGATCGTATTGGCCTAGGAAAAACTAGTTTATCCGATAGGCGTTAGGTTAGAGCGGTTTGGCCTAGGCCAACCTAGTTTGTCCTAAAATCGGGTTTTGCCTGTAACATATATATATATTTACTCCAAAAATTGGAAAGATATAATAATTGGACCTGGTATTGTGATTCTCTTCCTGTAATAAATAACGTCCTTTAATTCAGCTTCTGATTTTATTCATTGATAATCTGCAGACAATCTAAGAACAGCCCTGATGTTTAACAACAAACACGGTCATTTCTACGCATGTATAGTAATAAAAGAAAGTTTCGCTCTATCTATGTACTATGGTAGGAAAATAAATAGCATGTACGAGGCTGCAAATTTGTATGAGGTACTCAACGGCATCTATTGGTACACCTGAATCGTGGAATTTTCTGTATCAAATGATTAGCTGTGTTATTAATTTAGTGTTATTAATTTAAAACCGCAACTCACTCTCATAATAAAATTATCTGTTTCTTTCCCTGTCGTCGAAAGTGCTGGCAACACAGTTTACGTATCGGAAGCAAGGGAAAAACCCATCATTTTGATTTTATTTGCATTTTTAAATAGTTCTGTTTTTCTTTCATATTGATAAACCTCTCGAATCATTTAAAATTAGAAGACATATTCATAATAATCGCACTCTTACATCTCAAATAGTGCAATCAATTAAAAAAGCAAATCGCATTTCATCCTTTGTATATATATTTTTTTCTAAATGGTCGTTTTTCGGTAATGTGTTTTTTCCTCTTACGGCATCTTTCTTTAGGCCGCAGTTTTAAAGTATCGACAAACCTAATAAATTTTCTTAAGGGTCCTGTCCCTGCCCGCGAAGACACTCGCGAGCTAATGCTATGGGTAGGCATTTTTCTAATAACTCTTTCACATATTGGCATTTTTAAATATATACATATTTTTTTTACATTGAATAGCTGAAGTTCCTCTCGGGATCGTTTCTTGATTACTTTTTCGATTTTGGTCGCAGGTATTTTCTATAGAGTTACTTTGACTTTCAAAAACGGTTCAGAAAGTAAAAGTAACTATATAAAAATTATTTGTGACCAAAATCGAAAAAATAATCAAAGAGCGATCTTGTGAGGAACCTCAGCTATCCAATTAAAAATAAAGAAAGAAAGAAAGAAAGAAAAATAAAGAAAAATAAATAAAGAAAAATAAAGAAAATAAATAAAAATGTCAAAATGTGAACGAGTTATTAGAAAAATGCCTCCCTATAGGAATAGCATTAGCTCGCGAGTGTCTTCGCGGGCAGGGAATAGATCCTTAAGGCTTTCTTCCCAGCAAAAGAAAACACTCCTGAGCTAAGGCTAAAGCAATGTGGAAGTTATTTTATTATGCATCTTTTGAATTACAACATTTTAAAATATAATTTTTTTTACAATGGATTGATGAAATCCATTTTTAGATCGCTCCTTTTTTACTTTTATGGTTTTGGTTGCAAATATATTTTAGAATGACACTTTCAGTTTCGGAAATTGTTCGAAATTAAAAGTACCTTCATAAAAATTATCCGCAATAAAAATAGGAAAAGTTAAAAAGGAGATAGACCTAGTTAAAAAGGAGCTATAGCGATACATCTCAATTTTCTAATGTAAGAATAAATAAATAAATGATTAAAATAATAATGTTAAAATGCAAACGAAATATTAGAAAATAACTTCTTCATAGATTTAGTGCGTAAGTGTCTTCGCCTGCAGCGACAGGGGACTTGTACGCAAGCTGAAACATTTTTTAATTGATGGTTCAATCGGTTTTAACAAATATGGATTGCTACACTTTCAAATACGACGCAGGAGGTTCACTTTATGCCACATGGAGACTAAATTAAAAAAAAAAAAAAAAAAAAAAAAAAAAAAAAAAAAAAACACTAAACGTTTGTATTTTAACACAGTCTCAATATACTCAATTTACATCACCTACAAAAATTTGGATGAGTTCAGACGGGTAGAGAGATTTTTTTACAAAATAATCTGTTGAAAAATTTCGTCCAAATCAGTAAAACTATGAATGTTTCGTAGTGGTAAAAATAATCTTCTTACGAGTGCTTTCACAACTAAATATTAATATTTTTGATTATGCTCTACCGTAATTGGCTATTGTCTTCTACTTTCCTATTGGCTGTTCCTTCAGCTTGCTCTTTTTGCCGCCTTTTCACATTAGTCGTGCCGCTACATTCATTGTAGACGCACGTCTTTTTTGCACCAGACGAAGAAAAACTAAATTCTTTCGAAAGGCCTCGCGCAATTAATTTATTTTATGATGTTTTAAAGAAGTTTTTTCATTTCAATTATTATCATTCTTGTTATTATCATTAGAGTAGTTATTGTAGTAGTTGTTTTTATAATTATAATTAACCCAATTGTTGTAATCATTGTTATTTTATTATTATTCTCATCATTGTAATTAATGTCGTTTATGTTATAATTATTATTAGTTGTATTATTCAGTTATAACAAAAAGGATAGCTGAACTTTTTTGAACACACACACAATATATATATTTACACTGGCCATTGTTAACCGTCCACAGGCGATTTTAGATATTTTGCTAAATATCTATAAAAATACATGAAGAATTATCCTGAAAATCTAAGTGCATAAACATAAAAGTACAGGTCATATATTTCAGTAAAGAGTTTTTCCCGAAACTTTATAGGGGACCGTCCACAAATTAAGAAAGAATGAATATCTTTCGAATAACCCTGTCAAAACTAATGTAGCAAAAGCTCTCAAATTGTAGATTATGATTAACTAGCTTATTGTTTTAAACTGTGTTCATTTTTATGTCGATAGCATGTATACTCGTAGAAAAATTAAGGTTTTTATAAAAACAGTCCCAAATTTTTCCAAGATTTTTGCTTACAATTTGCAAAGTTCTTAATATAAAATAATATTCTTTTCGGAAAATATGAAAAACATAATTGTACATAATACCCTGTAATCAGAATTAAAAAAAGTAATCGTATATAGAATAAGAAAAAATCCGATATTCCCAAAATGAAGCAAAAAAATGAGGGATTTTATCCAAATGTATAGTAGTACATCCCATATTGTGTATTTTATATTGATCAATGAATATATGGATACAACCCTTGTTGTTTCTGCTTCATTTTGGGAATAAAGGATTTTCAATTTATTCTATTGACGATTATTTTCAGGATTTTCAAGCTATGATTTTGCGACTTTTACAAAAGTTCCTCTATACATTTAGTTAACATAATATGCAAATGAAATTTTGATACCTTTGACGCAGGTGCAGTGAAAAATTATTTAGTAAACCTACTCATTTTGCATACAATTTTTTTTAATTCTGACTACACGGTATTATGTGAAATGTTGTATGTTATATTTTCAGAAAAGAATATTATTTTATATTAAGATCTCTGCAAATTATAAGCAAAAATCTTGGAAAAATTTGGGTCTGTTTTTATAAAAAACCTCAATTTTTCAACGAATATAAATGCTATCGACATAAAAATGAACACAGTTTATTATAATAAGCTACTTAATCATAATCTACAGTTTGAGCGCTTTTGCTACATTAGTTTTGACAGGATTACCCAAAAGATATTCATTCTTTTTTAATTTGTTGACGGTCCCTTATAAAGTTTCGGGAAAAAATCTTGAGTGAGAGAGAGAGTGAGAGGAAAAGAGAGGGGTTTTATTTAAGCAAATCATAAAGACACGCGTCATTCTGAAAGTTTCTACACAAAGAGTTTTGCTAAATAGAAAATTCTAAAGAAACTTTTCCTGAAATTCCCTTGATTAAGCAACTAATAAAAGATATACCTCCAAATTGACAGCAGTATAAAATAACTGCTGTCCAATACGTAGTCTAAGGGATCACGTTTTGAAATGCTCTCTCATTTGGACTGAAAAATATCTTTACCCCTTTAATTCCCACGATAGAATACGTTCTAGAAATTATGTAGTTCACAAAATCTGACTTTTACATCAGAAAAATTCAATGGCTAATTTCGTTTTTCTTTAAATACCGAAAGTTCTGTTATTAAATAAAGCAAAGATTTCTGTTTTAATTTTCTGGCGGGAATTAAAATATACGAATTAAAACATCTCAAAATATCTCGCGCGGTTTGGGATCCAGACGGTTAATGATTCATTTCTTATAGAAAATGGGTACATTTTATGTTTTGTCTTTCTTATACGGAAAACTAGTTATTATTAGTTTTAATAACTTACGTTACTACAACTAATGGCTAGTAACTAACTAGTTATTATTAACCAAGTAAAATATCCGAATTTATGTCATAGTTAATTTGAAATTGAAAGCGAACGGACAAACAAATGATGTGTTTATGTATTAATTATTTACTCGCCATAAATAGGACAAAAATTTACAAAAAATTACGCATTAAGCATAGATGAAACACTTTTTAATTCATTTGGAATAGTGTAACAAAACTTTAGACGTTAAGAAACTGAAATATGATCTAATTGAAAAATTTGGAAAACACATAACACAAATGAAATCTGATTTTAACTACTATTCAACCTGATTTTCTATCCATCGTTGAAAAATTCCCAAATATTTTTGTGCATCTCTGTATATATCTTAAAGATATGTATATATTTTAACGTACTACAGTAACATTTAATTTAGTTCAGTTTGGAAATAATTAGCACAGTTCAAAGCTCCCCTTCAACAGTTTATGTCAATAATTGGAAATTTCCCCCAAATCTTTTGTGTAGTCCTGTATATTCTCTATAGAATTTATTCAGAAATAACATTTAGAGAAATAGTTCCATTAGTAAAACGTACTCCATTGAAAATGCGCTTCCAGTAATTAGTGTTCATAGACAGCACTTTTTTGTGTACCCCTGTAAATAAACGATGAATGCTAAACACACACCATTTTGAAAGAATAATCTTGTAGTGTACTTCCGTGAGGTACATTTCAATATATTTGAAATCATTACATTTGAATCATCATTAGAATACATCGCAAACATTTTTTAACAACCGGTGTTAATTTAAAGAAATTCTTTTGAGTGCCTTGTAAACTAACTATAAACGTCTCACTTTCCATTTTCAATAAAAAAAAATGTGCCATCATAAATATCTAATACATGTCAGTTATATGGCAATCCGAGTATATTTACGTGAGTTAGAGAAGGGACGAACTGAAAGACAAACCGAATTCATAAACACTTTTCAACTAAGCTGGAAAGTGCTAACAAAGAATGCATTAGGGTAATTTATAACACGATTATTCAATCGGTAAATGAATTATAACATGTGTAAATTTTCCGAGCGGGTGAAAAACGTCCGGTCTAGGAGTCGAACTTGGGAAGTATCGGCTGAAGCCGCCAATGCTCCTTCCAAATGAGGCTTTCCGGAAAATACTGGAGGACTAATTCACCCAAAGAACATTAACGATCGCACATTCTGGTCTGATACAATTTTTTATCAGCTCAAGAGAATAAATCGATTTAATGTGTGGAACAGTAGAAAAAGCTGCATAGAAAATTATATTAGATTAATTTATGACACTATATCATCTATATCCAATCGGTAAATGAATTATAACAGATGTAAATTTTCTATATGGGTGAAATAGTCCAAGGCAGGATTCTACCAATGGAAGTTTTGGCTGAAGCCGCCAATGCTGTTTCCAAATGAGCCGTCCTGGAAAATACTGGAGCATCTTTAAGTATTTTATTATCTTTAAAAAGATTTTTTTTTTGACAATGAAAGGAACTATTATGTTCAGTTTATACAGACTAACATAAAACACATGATTTAAATATATCTTTTAAAAACATATACAGAAATTTCCAAGATAACTTGTGCGATACGCCTAAAAACATCATTTGATTAAAAATGATTTAAAGGTTTCAGAAATGCCGCTTCAGTTATTGGAGTGGGAATAGTTGTAGAAGTCATAACTTCTGTTTTAATGGAAATTTTAAGGAAACATTTATATCAAAAGTGTTCAGGAAAAATAAGAGCTTAATATGGAAAACAAAATTAAAAAAACTTTGAAACTGTAAGAATTCTGCGATCCTTTAATATTATGAAAACTGGATAAAAAATAATACACATGAAACATTCTCAATATATATTATTAACTCGATGATATTCTCATTTTGAGAAAATACGATTTAAAGTTTCATTTCTAGTGTTAATCAATTAGAGTCCGGTGGAGGTAATTACGACCACCTCCATATTGGAGAAAACTGCGTACGGTAAAATTTTGTTTCATGCTTAGATATTGACCTCATAATGTATTTTTCATTTTACGTCTTCTTTATCACTATCCTGAAGCATTTTTGAAATCGGAATAACATTTAAACAAAGTCAATCAAAATTTTTCCCAAAGGGATTTCTCAGTTAGAAGTTCTAATGCTCACAATTATCCCAAAAAATGTGTATAGGTAAATATAATAGTCATGATTTTCTACTAATGGCTTTAGTTGCCGCAAACTTTTGCAATTGGAAGATTTTGATGGAATAATTATAACCCCGCTTTTGATTAAAAAAAAACAGCTCTGATAATTTAAAGTTTAAAGAGTTTTCTTAAAAGGGTCAAAGTTAACTCCTCCTATATGTACTAAAAATATCACTTTTCCAAAAAAAAAAAAAATAAATAAATAAATAAATAAAATAAAAAATAACAATGTAGAAAATTTACAATACGGTCATAATTACACCACCTGACCGGACGGTTTACAAATTTAAAATGCTTGTAATTTCGAAAGTAAACGATGCAATCATAAGCTGTTTTTTTAAAATGATACAGTTAAAGTACATTAAAAAAACAATAATAAGTACAATATTAAGTGAAATTTATAGTGGATTTTTTGCCAAATTAAAAGCCCGTAGTCCGCTTCAGCTGGGAAGGTCAGATTTTATTTCTAACTGCTTTTGAATTCAGTGATTTATCAAATCTGATAGAAAAGAAAATTTTTCTTTTTCCCTTCTAATTTTATCTGATTGTCTTAATTATCCAATCAAAGATCGTTTCCCACGGGTCATTGAGTGTTTTTGTTCGCTATAACTCACGTTTCAATACAGAGTTTCTTTCTTTGGTACGTGAAAAGGATGACAATATGTCTACTTATTTTATAAAAGACGACAGCAATTTGTTATCAGTCTTACCATTCAAGGTCTATTTTTTATCCAAAGGTATACTATGTATTTACTGCTCTCATTTTTATACTAAGAGATACTATGCATTTAATACTCTAGAAAGTATGCTTGAGGAATATTAAAGGAAATGTTTCAATAGATTAATGGAAATCGATTAACGGAGATAAAATGGATAAATGAAAGAAAAAAAAAAAACGTTCGAAATTGCACGTGAAGCGCAGCAAATGAGGTGTGTTCATACGATAACGATGTTTTACAAATATCCAGATCCTGCTGATATAATAGACAGTACTTCGGATATAGTATAGTGGTCAAAATCTATTTTGTGTTCCTCTAAGTATACAGGAAGTGACTTTTATTACACCTCAGCAACATGTATCTTATTCATAAACTGTGAAATAGTTTAATATAATTAAAATACGCCCCAAACAATGCTTTCCCATGTAGCATTATGTAGTGGAATACTTTTGTGTGGCCATGTAATTTAATAATAAATATTCTTTGCATCACACATTGTACAGAATGTATATTTTAGTATATATATATATATATATATATATATATATATATATATATATATACTTTTATAAATACATCCAAAGTTATTCAGACAATACCAATAAAAGAACCAATGAAACCAGTATTTTTACATTCATATTATTAAAAACAGTTGAAGTTTGAAGAGAAATAGAAGGCAGATTACCAAATTACTAAGAAATATGTGGATAAATGGACATTATATAACTAGAGTAATTCATATATTACCATACAATAAACCAATGGAACCAATATTTTTACAATCATCTTATTGAAAACAGTTGAAGTTTGAAGTGAAATAGAAGGCAGATTACCAAAATAATGAAAGATAAATGGATAAAAAGGCAGTAGAAGGCTTTTTCATTAAACTACTTCATCAGGGGTGTATAGTTTAACAAAAAAGCAAAAACATCCAACCAGTTTCTGTTATGAGTCGTGCTGAAAGCTAAGAATTCGACTCACAATACATCCGACTGGCTGGAAGCTATTCAGATGACAAATTAGTAGAAAGATACACATAGAAGAAAATAAAATCAATATGACAAAATAACAATAATACATTATTCCATTAAAAAAAAGGATATATATACTAAGATATTTACCATTACCCATATCCTTAGCAAGATTTGTAGTGCAATCAGATACAAACTACATGTGACTTACTAACAGTCACGGTTATGGTCATAGTATAAATCACATAGATAATAAAATAAAGTTGTAACAATAATTGTAAAAATTAGTAAAACATATATTATACTATATAATTCATAATATATTTAGAAAAAAAAATAGATGCTACTATTAGAAATATTATATTTTTATTTTTAATCAATTATTAATATTACTATATTAATTAATTAACTAGAATATATTACTACAACTTCTAGCGGAAAATTATTTTAGTCTGCCATCTAAAGGATTAATATATTAATTAAATTATATGCTTATGGTGCTGCCCTCTATTATAGGAAAAAAATAAATTATTTATTAGCTAAGAATTTCCAAGAATAATTTCTATTCTAATATTTTACAAATAATTTCTTAATGACAAATACAATAGACAACCATAGCTTATCTCAATAACTTGATCATTTTTAAGTTATGCATATTAGTTTTTAGGTAAACGTAAACTTTAATACTATGTGTAAAGTTTTATTTTTTTTTTATTATTATTATTAAATATATAATAATTAACCATTGCGTATTATCCAGACAACACCGCCCTCCTCCGTAATCTAACATCTAACCCACCCAACCATCCTATTATTCATATTTTTTATTTTTTTTATTTTTTATTTTTTTGTATTATTTTTATTTTTTATAATTTTTTTAAACATTTTTTTTAACGCAATGTGTTAATTATTTTTAAGATCATGTAATAACTTATTATATATTAAAGACTATAGGAGTTTTTATCAATAACATCATATGGTAATATTGGTTGAAGAGAAAATAGACAGTTAATACTAAATAAATGTTTATGCAGATAATATTTTTTTAACCAAATGTAAAAGATAACAATATCTTATAGCAGTTTCTTGTACAGTTTTTAAATTATGTATTTTAAAATTATGTGAACAAATATTTTTAATTCTATGGGCAAAATTAAGTAATATATTGACATAGACACATTTATGTAGGCAAGAATTATAATGAGTAAAGAGGTTTACTTTAAAAGGAAAGTCATTACGTTTATCATAAATATCAAATAGAATTTTATTATCAGAAAGCGTAATATTAAGATCAAGAAAGTTAATTGTATTATTATGTATATCATTATAAATGTATTTTAAATTTTTGTGGTATTTGATTGGTAGCGAATAGTTAGATGACTTTTTAGAATATAAAATTATTATATCATCAAGATACCTGTATAGAAAACAATTAACAATAGAAGTATTACGTTCATAATAATGTAAGTAGAGATCAGCACAGATGGATGATACAATCCCACCTTGTAGAAGACCGACTATTTGTTTGAATATTGTATTATTAAATAATATATAATTATGATAAAGAATAAATTTGGTTAAAGATTTGAAGTAAGATAAAGATACATGTATGTTTAGAGAATTCCTATATTCCTTGAATAATAAATTTATGATCCTGAACATATCTGCAATATCAATTGTATTAAATAAATTATATATATATATATATATATATATATACAGGATGATTAAAAAAAACGAGGATAAAATGATATGACAAATCAAGCATACAACAAGGATCAAAAATCACATAGGAACATAGGGTTGCAAACTACTTATTGAGTCACAAATACAGGGTGTTTTATTCCAGCTACACCCGATTTCAAAGTAATAATTTCGAGGAAAATAAAAATATTGTAATGAAAATGCAACGATATGCCCCTTATTTTGTGTGAAATGTGGTAACGTTACGAAAAGATCTCGAAAAACGTATTGCTCAAGCAATCGATGATACCGCTTAAACTGATTATGACAGTCCAAAATGTGAGGTGCATACTGCTGGTGCGCATAATGCAAACTTCTACCCCTTTTGCTTGGTGTTATCACACTTAAAACAAAGGCGAAAATGTCTGTTAAATTTTTTATTATAATATACTTCAGTTTTCTGGAATTTATTACCGTCAACCCAAATTGAGTTAGGATGAAACACCCTGTATTTGTGACTCAAAAAGTAGCTTGCAGCCCTATGTTCCTATGTGATTTTTTATCCTTTTCGTATGCTTGATTTGTTGTATCAATTTGTCCACGTTTTTTTGAATCACCCTATATATATATATATATATACATATATATATATATATATATATATATATATATATATATATATATATATATACCGGGTGTCCCAAAAATGACTGATGGATTTTAAAATTCAATAACTTGCAAACGGTGACAGCTATAAAAAAATTTTGCAGGAGGATTATGTATAATGTCAGGAGTTTTTTTTTTTTTTTCGTAATTTTTTATTTTAGTTCGAATTTCAAACAATTAGTAGAGCTGATAGTGATTGAAGGCCAGGTGATCAATGCTGAGTAAAGCGTCGACCTGGCCTTCAATAGCCGTCAACGCCACCTATTGTTTGAAATTCGAACTAAAATAAAAAATTACGGTAAACAAAATCCTGACATTATACATAACCCTCCTGCAAAAATTTTTTAAATAGCTGTCACCATTTGCAAGTTATTGAATTTTAAAATCCATCAGTCATTTTTGGGACACTCGGTATATATATATATACTTCATAGGTTCATGTCAATTCTATTATATTCGAAAAAGTTTAACATTATTAAAATGTACTTGAAACTATTTTTCCGTATTGATCGTAATGTAATTTAGTACTTTTGATTGTCCCTCGAATTAAACTATACATCCAATTTTCATAAAAATTACAATGAGTCGACAAAATTACGCTAAAATTACATATTTTAAATATCGGCTATTTGGTTAAGCAAATTTTGCTTTGTTATATGCGGGCAGACAGACGGACAGACAGCGGTTTTATAGACTGAGCTACGTATATAGGTGCCAACTGTTTATATAATTGCGGACGCACTTAAAATTATTCAGATGTTTATGTAAACGTACACAGTATTTCGGATACAGTATAGCACCAAAACTTTTTTGTGTGTTCCTGTAAGTAGTATCTGCTTTCTTTTATACAGAAAATAACTTGTTGTAATCCTAAAAAACGTATATTAATCTCATAAAATCTTAAATAGTTAATTACAATTAAAACGCACACCAAACAATCTTAGAAATCTTAATAAAAACAAGCATTAACTATGTAACTACTAGAAACTATAGTTTCATCTTATTTAAAAATGCCTTTAGGAATTAAAATATTTTGAACTTTAAAAATTTTATTCTTTGATTTATAACAAAAAAGCCTAAAACCTATATTAAAGAAAATCTTTCAATTCGTTTACCTACTTTGTATTTTTATAATTATAAAGCTAGGGCTCAATCAAAAATTAAGCTTTTGAAATCCCATTTTATTTGTGGAAGAAAATGTTGAAGACTGCATTATGTATATATAATTTGGGTTCAAAGGAAAGGTAATCACATGTTTTATATTTAAAATAATCCTTCATAATTGGATTTAATGTATCTTTACCCTATTTAATCAAAATGCCTTCAAAAAATTTTTCCTTTATTTATTTGCATCTTGTTTTATTATTTCATCATATATTGAATTTATTTAATCTCACAATCCATCTTCCGTTTTTCATAAGATTTTTCTGGTTTATTTCTAATTTTTATTCCTTTTACTTTAAATACTTATAAGTATTTATGTAAAAAGTATTTATGAAATATTCAGTTATTCCATAAATATTATTTTTTAACAAAAAAGAACATTAACTTTTCCAATAATATAAATTTAATCCGAAGAAAGTAAAGATTTTATTGTTATTATTTTTTGTAAAAAGAACTTAATAAATATAAATGCATTCTTTATTAAAGATGGTGATCGAGAAAAAAAAATTTACCTTTTCTAATTTAAAATTTTTACTATCGTTATTGTTGTTGTTCATTCTTGTCTTCAAATTTAAATTTGTTACATAATTTTCTTACCTGAATTCTTTATTACGTAATAAATAAGATTTTTCAACTGTGTTTCATAAGTGAATTATCTTTTGAAAAAAAAAAAAAATGAATCTTTTTGAATGCTTACATTACAATTTTTTTTCGCCAAAATTAGCCTTATACTACATTAATATCCTTTTAAAAATATTTCGAATTTATTCCGGATTATTAAATTAAAATCCTATTATTAGATCGAATGTATTACTCCTTATAGAAACGATATAAATTCTTAGTTCGTTTTATAAAATTTCCATTCCAATACGCGTAAATCTAAAAGAAATTCTCTAAATTAAAAAAAAAAATTCTTTATAATTAAACTTTATTTCTTAAAATTCCTAACAAAACTCACTTTTATCAACCCTTTTTGAAAGTCTTAGTAAATTTATTCCGTAAAAAACATACTTATTCAAAACAGCATTCCTTTTATTATTCTTTCTTCGCGTTTTATATTTATTACATATCAATAAATTCATTCCTTTTTTATGTGAAATTGCTGTCTGTGAAATATATTCAAATTTTAAGTACTTTTGATTATTAATAAGTTAAATAATTATCTTTTAGATTAAGTTATCGTTTGCAGAAGTATCGATTCTGCCGCTTTTGATCTCGGAGGAAGAGGCCGGCTTCTGCTTGCATGAAGAGATCGTGTTGGAGATTATCGAATGTTGTAGAAACTTTTTTTTTTTTTACTTAAACTAGGAAGCCGGGAAATGAAGCGATTATTCGGCTGTGAGCAATCTGCCGGGAAGCTATGACAAATACTTTCTTTTTTGATGAAACGTTTATTGTTTTTAGCTGAATTCACTTCGCTGGAATTGAGAAGCATTTCTTGGATGATTTGACTTCTTAACCTTAATAAAATCAGAGTTTCTTAATCGAATTTTGGGAAATGTTTTCAATAATATTCTGCTAATAAATTATGAAAGCTAAATGTGGCTCACTATTTTTCCATGAAGAAACTCTTTATTGAATCCGTTCTACTGACTATATACATTCATTTCACGAACTACGCCAACGTCAACAATATATCGGTCATTTATCATGTTATCATGATTTGACGCACGATTGTGCAGATAGCATTATTGTCATGGATTCTGTTAATGCGAATTTTCACAAAAAGTTGATTAAAAAAAGTGAGGAACCAGATTTGTTTGATTTTTCACTTACCATTGTGCTTACCGTCTGGTAGTTTTATGATAACTATAGCTTTCTCATTCTAATTTCTTCTAAATTAATTCTTAATATGTGAATTATCTTTTGATAAAATAAATGTTTTTGAATGTATACATTATAATTTTTTTTCGCAAAAATTAACCTTATACTGCATTAATATCCTTTTAACAATATTTCGTACTTATCCCGGTTTATTAAATTAAGATCCTATTTAGATCTAATAGTCTATTAATCTTTATAGGAACAATATAAATTCTTAATTCGCTTTTAAAACTTTTATTCCAATACGCGTAAATCAAAAAATTCTTCTAAATTAAAAATGATCTTAAGTAAGCTTTATTTCTTAAAATTCCTAAAAAAACTCACTTTTTATGAACTTTATTTCAAAGCCTTAATAAATTTATTCCGATCAAAGGATATTTATTCAAAACACCATTCCTTTTATTAATTTTTTCTTCGCGATTTATATGTACATTTTTATACGTATTTTTATGGTACAGCATATGTTTGTTTTAGTTGGATTGCCATATTTACATGGAGTGGGCGTCATTTTACTCCATAAAAGCACTAGAGCATTTTTAAAACTAAATAATAATAATAATTAATAATAATAATAATTATTATTATTATTATTATTATTATTATTATTATTATAGAAACTTTTTTAACTTTTTTTTTTTATCCCAGTGTACTTTAAAGGGTTTTTAGGTGCTTTCGTAATTATGTAAATACGTAGCACCTATAGTTGTCGTTTAGTCCGTCCGTCTGTCCGCATGTAACAACGCTAAAACTACCCAACCGAATCGTTTGAGATTTAAAATACATAATTATTATATAAATTTGTCGAGTCATTTCAAATTTTATGAAAATCGGATGCATAGATCAATTACAGTGACAATCAAAGAGATTCCGTTATATTGCCTTTAATGGGGAAAAAAGTTTCAAATGCATTTTAATCGTTTGAAATTTAAAATGCATAATTATTACATAATTTTGTCGAGTCATTTCAAATTTTATGAAAATCGGATGCATAAATCAATTACAGAGACAATCAAAAGGATTTCGTTATATTACGGTCAATGGGGGGGAAAGTTTCAAATGCATTTTAATCGTTTGAAATTTAAAATACATAATTATTACATAATTTTGTCGCGTCATTTCAAAATTTATAACAATCGGATGCATAGATCAATTACAAGGACAATCAAAAGGATTCCGTTATATTACGGTCAATGGGGATAAAAGTTTCAAATGCATTTTAATGGTGTTACACTCATTCGAACATAATAAAATAGATATGAACCTATGAAGTATATATATATACTAAAATATATATTTTGTCAATCTGTGATTGAAGGATATTTATAATTAAATTACAGGTCCAGACAAAAGTATTCCATTACATAATGCTATCAGGGGAAACATTGTTTGGGGCATGTTTTAATTATATTAAACTATTTCACATTTTACGAATATTTATACATTGCTGAGGTGTAATAAAAGTTATTTCCTGTATATTTACAGGAACACAAAAAAAGATTTCGGCCACCATACTGTATCCGAAGTACTGTCTACTTTAATAGCAAGATCTGAATATTTTTGAAACTCCGTTATCGTACGAACGCACCTCATTTGCTACGCTTCACGTGCAATTTCCAACTTGTTTACTTTTGACTTTACTCTTTCTTAATAACGCAAATGTTAAACTTAAGAGATTTTTCTTTTCAATACTACGTTTGCATTTCGTCATTTATTATTTTACTTTATTTATTTATTTAGGTATTGAACATCTGAGGTCAATCTCGACAATCGTCTATTTTTTTTTTTTACTTTTTTGATTTTGGTTGCATTTTTTTATGATGTCACTTTCATCTTCGGAACAGCTTACGGAGGTGAAAGTAACTTTATTTTTAAAAAAATCTGGAACCAACGAAAAAGTATTAAAGGGCGACTGTAGAGATTGATTTTAGCTGTCTAAATGCAAAAACAAATATATTATAAAGGGGCAGTGGATCTTTATTTGAGCAAAATCGTCTATCGCAATATCGTCAAAGTTTTGATGAAAATCGATATGGAATTGAGAAAAAAAATTGTAAAATATTAACTGTTCAAGAGATTAAAAATATCGTACACAAATTTATTTAGTATTAGGGTTTTAAGTGATAAAAATTCAAAAGCAAGAAAATGTCGCCAAAATTAAAACACGAGAAGCACATTAAAATTTCATTTTTTTTTTTTTTTTTTTTTTTTTTTTTTTTAACTTTAATAAGATTGGGAATTTTTTTGAATAAACCCGATAACTTAGCTTCTCATATTATTATATCTGCAGTCGTTGATTCTAATTTGAGCATTCTTTGTCTTGTTGGTTGCTTAGCATTACATTCTGTTCACGAGATTTGATCAGAAGACGAGACCTTCACCTGGCAAGGCAGAAGGTATAATTCACAGGTAACTTGGAAGACTTTGCACCCACGACAGATTTTACTTGCCCATGCGCAATTAGCGTACATGACGGAATTTTAGTAGTCCTGCAACAAAAGCTATGAGTAAAATGTTCTATCAACTTGGACAACGTTGCCCTGGAGGGAAAAAAAAGAGGGGACTCCGCAAATAGACAAGTTGCACCGTAATTATTTTTTAGCCGAACTGGGTAAATTTAACGTTGCAAGGGGGATGAGACTCCGACATTCTGCCGTACTCCACCGGGTTTAAAAAAAAACTGGCTCCGTGGTCTTTTCTAACGGAGCGGCTCCGGCAGTTCGTACAGAAAGTACATGCATAAGGAGAGGCGGTTCTCAAACAGAAGATATAAGATAATTGAACCCTAAAAAAATATTTAAAAAAGGTGAAATAATAATTAGAAATTAAAAGCCAACACATTAATTAACAATACATTATAAACTGGTAAACTTAAGACAAAAACGAGGTTTTTTTTTTTTTTTTTTTTTTTTTTTTTTAATTGGCATTAGGGGATTTCTAGGCCTTTTATATATTTTTTAATTTTTAATTTTGTTTTTATTACACATCACAGTGGACGGACAAGCAGTGTCGGAGGCGGTTGAAGCTTCTTACTATGTTATAATGCACAACTTGCTGAACCGATCGTGAAATTTTTTGTGCTTGCAATTCATACGTTGCGGGGCTTCGATATGACAAGAAATTTAAATTTTTGATTGTTTAATGCAGTGGTGAGCAAACCATGGTTCGCAAGAAATTTTTTTTTTTTATAAGTTACCAAACTCAAAAACATTTATTATACAATAAAAATACAAGGCTTCGACAAACCCACGGGGAAAGCTAACTCCTCTCAGATCCCCAGATTATGCTAGCTAAATTAAGTTTTCTAAAATTAAGTAATTGTAACATATTATTTTTTTTCGTAGATTTTATGAAAATCGGAATTTTGAAAAATATATTGATTTTGCTGAAGCCTCTCCCAGATCCCGAGACTAGACTAAATATTTAAAGTTTCTAAATTTAAGAAATATGTAACATTATTATTTTTTTTCATGGGTCGTTAAAAAAATTGGAATTGTAAGAAAATATCTATTGATTTTGTCCCACGATATTTTCTTTTTTATAAATTTTCTTTTGAAAATCTGTTATATTAGTATGTTTAATGGTTATTAAAAAGAATTATGTTTCAATTTGTTGATTTTATTTTCTCCTAGCAAGTAAACCTATTAGTTTTCATTGGATGTTTATGGGAACTTGGCAAAATATTAAATATATCGCCAAGTTAGTGTTTTTTAATGTAAGGATTCATTTTTACAAATTTGTGAAGAAGAATTTCTTTCATTTAAAATATTATGCCTAAACTCATAAATTAAATCATTGCTTCGTAGAATTATATTGTTATTATTTTTTTTTTCATTCTTGCAGAGATAATGGCGAATTTTTATATAAAATGGACCGGGGGGGGGGATTAGGATAAACAGTGGTTGCGCATCACTGGTCTAAGGTCTTCAACGATTCACATTCAAGGCCACATTTATTAAATCTTCCTCGGTCACTCATAATTAAACTAATTACAATAGACCAGATATTTAAAAACTCCTAGCCTTGAATACCTTTCCAGGTTATAAATAAGCGTTGCGAAACTGGAAAATTCGTAATCAATTCTTGATTAATAATATATATATTATTAAATAATTAAATAATCAAATTAAATTTGCGCTAATTTGCATGATACATAGGTAATTGGCGAAATTTGAAACCTTGTATCAATAATGCTATGTAATTAAATTTCGTTAACAAAAATTCGTCTACAAACGATAAATATTGATGAAAGTGGCAAATCTTGCGTGTGATGAATAATTTATTACAAATAAAGTAAAAAAATACTTTTAACACTTATTATCATGTGTCCGATATTAGTTAAGTAGTTGTAATTTTTTTAAAAGCTCAACCTTGCTTCCTCAAACCCTCTTACCTAGAAATTACTCCAATAGTATAAAAAATTAAATGAAAAAGAAAAAATAAGTAACAATCGAAAGGTCATATTAAAACATGTTTTTAGACGCATAAATTAATATCCTTCATCTTAAAACATGCCTTAAAACATTTGCCTTCATATTAAAACATGTTTTTAGACGCCTAAATTAATTACCTTCATCTTTCTGTTATTGTGATACAAAGTTTTAAAATTTGAAAAATAAAATATCCAGTGTTAAGAAGTGAAGGTTATCTGCCAGCCATCGAGCTACACATTTCATGGTGTAAAACAGTCGTAGCTTCCATTTTTAGCATTAGAAATTCTTTGAGCTATTCTATGCACCATTTAGCATTATTCTGGGATGCATTATTTGGCACAGATGTATATACACACCACATTTGCACGTGTTTTTTCCCCCGCCAATTTGGCAAAAATTTTGCTTTTGAATATCAGTTATAAATTGTATGCAATAACAGAACATGATTTAATTGCAATATAAAAATAAAATAACGTGAAAAAAATGAAAGAGATTCTAGTATTTTAAAAAAGGAAATAAAGATAAATAAATGATAGTTTGACACAAATAATAATTGATATAGAAATAATTATTCATAATCATAAGTGATATTCATACTATATAAATAATTACTGATAATAAAAATAAATCGAATATTTAAAAAATAGTATAGTAAAAAAATTTGAATTAAAAAAAAAAACAATAAATAAACAGTTATAAATAATAAACTTATAAGTAACAAAACAGTAAATATAATTTTCATAAAAAAATCGCGAATATTAATACTTATAGCCATATTGAATACATGCAGTTGTATCATTTAATGAACGCATTTCTCGAAAATCTTTAACTTTTCTTATTTTATTTCCCAGACAATTGTTACAAACTTATCAAAAGGATCTTCTCCTTAGCATAGATATGCAATGCCAAATTGGCGGTGGGGGGGGGGGGGAGATACGTAAAATGTGGTACGTATATGACATCTGTTGCCATTTTTTAGTGCTTTAATGCATCAGTGCTCCATTAAGAATAATTGACTGGGCAAAAATGCTAAATGTGTGGAACGAACTTGATTAATGGTTCGGTGTTAATCGTGTTCACGCATCAAACATTTGTAAATGAAAAAAAGGAATGATTCTCTTTACATTCCTGTATCACTTATTATAAAAGGTTACTTTTGAAAATATGTATTTTCCAAAATCCGATGATTCATTTCTGGTAACCCTATCTACATCTCGATAACGCAGAGACGAGGGCAATAATTTATGTGTGAACAAACTCTTTCGATTGCTGCTTACTTAGATTTCTTTCATTTTTGCACTAAGGTTGTAGTTTCCTGGTTAGAATCAAAACAAATGTCTAATGATTTTTCTTAAAAAATATACAATCTGTGAAAAAAAACCACCAAGTTGTTGCAGTGAAGCCAAGTTGTTGCAGCGAAAAACAGAAATGTCCATTTGATAGGGAATGACAAGTTTCAATTTATTTTAAATATATAAACTTAGCAGGTCGTCTTCATAATAAAATTGTAGCGAACTTTGAAATTTTCAATAGAAACTCTCAATTTCAATACTATGTTTAAATTTCTCGGTAATCTTTACTCTAGTATGCCAAACTTGTTGTCATTCGGTCAAATAGCTTAGGAATTGTGAAGGTTTAAAGTTTGGAATTCCTAATGTTAAATTTATTAATAACACTTTCCAACACAGATAAAAAAAAATTATAAATTTAATTCGACAGTTGGCCACCCCCACCTCCCCTCTTCTCCCGTTTTAAACTCTCGTAAATGTACTCGATAGGCATGGATTTTTTTTTTTTTTTTTTTTTTTCATGTTATTGAGGTTTACTATAGAAATTTTGGTATTGAAAACGGAGTATATACCATTTTCCAGTATATTATGATAGGGAGGAAAAATCGCTTGCAATATTTTAATGATATTACAATGTTTCACTCATGATGAAATTGATATATATCTGTGAGATAACTAAAATATGATTTCTCGGGACTATAGAATAAGTAGCTTTTATAGTCCGTTTCCAACGACGTACGAAAGAATTCCATTACATTATCATCTACTGAGAAAAATCGTTTACAAAGCATTTTAGTGGGACTCTGATATTTTAAGCATAATGAAATTTAAAAAAAATCACTGTTGTATACGACTATGATGTAAGTTCTCCAAGGCCGAGGCCTCTTGTAGGCGCGATTCGGACGAAGCGACTATACAAGGTTTTCCGGGTTTTCCTTGTACGTAACGAGAATTCGAGTCTCTTTCCTGTAAGCCCTCCCGGAAGGCTGGGTCTCTGGATCAGCGGTTGTTCAGGCAGCTTTTGCTACGGTACCTGCATGGTTGCTCCAATCGGCGTGTTGGGCGCGGGTGGTGCCATGTCGGTGGCTGCGGATGGTGAGCAGCCGAGGCCGCGACGCTGAGGCCATGTCCGTGGACCGGGTGTCCTCGCTTGTCTTCCTGGCCGGCAGCGGGCGCTGTCGCGGGGCCGGGCGTCACTTGGTTCCTCCCATGGAGCTTTAGCTCCATGGTTCCTCCTCATTGTAGGTCTCGTGACCTTCCTGCGTGCACCGCATGGAGCCACTCGGCTCTGGATCGGGAAACTCACTGTTTTACCTCAAATAGCGAGCATTTTCTATTTGTAGTGTTTTGTTTTCATAACTTTTGAGTTCCACTCTTAGAAATATGAAATTACCTTATGGAAACATTATTGAATATGGTTTCTTACTCAAGAATGGAACACCACATTTCAGGATATAAAGAAAAAAATTACGTTTAATTAAACTTAAAATCTTGGTTTCAGTGAGTAAAAATCTAACAGTCAATAAATCCTATGCTGTTTTTTAGTTGCAGACCTGAGTAAGCCAAACTAAAACTTAGTTTTATTTGAATTTAGATTATAAAACTAAATCAAAACTTTTGAGTTGAGATTGGAAAGCAATACCAAAACTAAACATATTTTTTAAAGAAAATAAAATTATAATTGTAAGAAAAAAAATGCAATATTATAAAAATACATTTTTTAAACAAACAATGGAATTTTAGAATACTGATATTCATAATAATGACAAAACTGCAATAATTTATCTCTTTAAACTAGTATCATTTATTTAAAAACTATACTTATGTAAATGGGATGCATAATTTATCTCATTACAAATTGCAGACATATTGTCTCAGGTTTTTATATTAGATCAATTGGTAGTTAAACGTATAACTGAAAAGTCATTTTAGCAGAGATATGATATAACAAGCAATGGCGTTTAATTAAAATTCTTAGGCTGTGAGAAAAAAAATAACTTTTAAAAGCAGGTTTTGCTTCTTTCTTTTTATTTTCTAATATAAAGTGAAAATAATTTTCTTTTTAAATAAATTGGAAATAAATTTCTTTTCAAATAAATTGGAAAAAATGTTTATTATTTAATATTCTCAAAGAAAATATAATTTATTTGGGAGGAACAATCATTAAAAATCAATTTTTCCAACTTTTCTGTTTTTTTTTCTGAAAAAAAAAAACAGTAAAAAACCAATTTTTTCCGCCTTTTATATTTTTCCGGAAAATTTACATCTCTATTCCTAATTATGGTGAGTAAAAATCTAACAATCAATAAATCCTATGCTGTTTTTTAATTGCAGACCTGAGTAAGCCAAACTAAAACTTAGTTTTGTTTGCATTTAGATTATAAAACTAAATCAAAACTTTTTTGAGTTGAGATTGGAAAGCTATACCAAAATTAAACATTTTTTAAAGGAAATAAAATTGTAAGAAAAAATTAATATTGTAAAAATATACATTTTTTAAACAAACAATGGAATTTTTTAATACTGATATTCATAATAATGAGAAATCTGCAATAATTTATTTCATTAAACTAGTATCATTTACTTAAAAACTATACTTATGTAAATGGGATACATAATTTATCTCATTCCAAGCTGTAGACATATTGGCTCACGCTTTTACATTTGGTTAATTGGTAGCTAAGCGTGTAATTCATAAATCATTTCAACAGAGATATAACAAACAGAAGCATTTAATAAAAATTCTTAGGCTGTGAAAAAAAAAAAAAATAAATAAATAAATAAACTTTTATAAGTAGGCTTTGCTTCTTTCTTTTTATCTTGTAATATAAAGTGAAAATGACTTTCTTTTAATATAAATAAATGGAAAAAATATTTATTATTTAGTAATCTCTAAAAAAATATATAACTTATTTGGGAGAAACAATCATAAAAAATCAATTTTTCCAACTTTTCCGTTTTTTTCCCGCCACTTATATTTTCCCGGAAAATTTACATCTCTGTGTAAAAGAAAGATCGATTTTTTATTAAAATGGAGTTATCATATATAATGGAGTTATCATGATGTTTCTAGAATAAATTTTAGATTTCATGAACTAGAGTCAAGGAGGAATTATATTTCTTCACTTCAAACATTTGAATAAAGAATGATTTTTTTTAAGATCATCTAGATATATATATATTTTTTTTTCGTGTCATGTCAAAACTTTCTCAAATTAAGCTGAGACTGTTTACACTAATTCATTTTTTCCATGATGACCTCAAAATAAAAGAATTTACACTCCTGGGATTATTGTTGAATATATATATACTTTTGTTTTTTTTTTTTCAAAATTCCATAACCCTAACGATTCCAGGGTTACATCAACAGAAATAGTATCACAATTATAAAATGTTTTCTATAGATTAAGGAGTGCAAAACATTTATCTTCATTTTCAGAGTGGAACAATGTAAATGAATGCTAGACGAACTAACATCAATTCCACTGTTTGAAAAAAAAATTATCTTAATAGTATTCTCTAAATAATGAAAAACGATTCATAATCTACGCCAGACGCACGATTTTCTGTTCTTTTTTATTCTGAAAAACATATTGATATGTGCGTAATTTTTAATTTTATCTCAAGCACTAATTAGGGAAAAAGCTGCAAATTTGGGTTTGAGATTTATGAATTTTTGATAAAAATAAATTTCAGCGAAAAACCTTATAGTTTCTTAATAAAATAGAAAATTAATTTAAACTTTACATTTTCAAAACTAATATTGTGGGTAATTTTTTAAAAAGAAATCGATCGATAGACGATTCAGATGTTAGAGTCCAAAATTACAGCTTGTTCTAGTCAATAGCTTTTTTAATTTTGTTTAAAACACTGCCCGCATTGCAATGCTTTGCAGAGGTTAAATCTAAATTTATCATTAAGTATTTCAAGATAACTTTTCTAATCTATCTGACCTAATGACTTCTTGTTTTACATTCTAAAATAGCGTTTACCGGAGAATGCTAATATGTTTTCAAAATTCGGTTTTCATTCGGAAAATTTCACAGTTTGACATAATTTCGGTATGTAGACTTTCCCTTAAGTTTATCTTATTGTAAAGATTAGAGTAGATTCGTTTCAGATTGAATGTCTTTGCGGCAGTCTGCCAATTCAAAAGAATGGTGTGTATTGTTTTTGGCACTGATATAGTTAGTAAATAACTATTCTTTTTGCACAAAAGTAAATACCGAATCAACACTAATGGGAAAAGGACAAAGTCCAGGTTGATCTGGTCTGCGTCTTCAAAGAAAAATGAATTCTAGGCGGATCGTTCCGCATTTCTGTAAAAGAAATTTGGTCAGGCTCGCGCAAATGTTGAACATAATAGCAACTAACAATAAATAAAAATAATTGCCCATGTAATTTCTATTAGCAAATAGTTTACTATAATATGGTTTTTATAGTTTTCCATATAAAGGAATTCGGTAAAATATAAATTTGGTGTATCAAGTTAAAATTTCTACTCTTAATATTCCATTTTTTTTTAAACTGACACTCTAACTCTACGTGGTCACTTGAATAGCGATAATTATGATTTAAAATGTTTTTGCGTGATAGACAGTCCAAGTTGAATTTATATTACGAAACTGATGAAAGCGGTGATTGATTAATATATGACTGTTACAGGTTAAATATTTGTATGATTTTTTTTGTCATTGAAAGTTTCGTAAGCACATTTATAAAATTCAAAGTATACGAAAATTAAGAGATGGTGCTTGGGAGCATCTGTAATCATCGTTGGTTTCCATTGCGGATGTCGTGAACACAGCCAGTATGAGAGCGAACGAACCTACAAATAAAGGCTACTTTAAAATTCACAAAATATTTAAGTTTTCTTCAATTGTAGTGGTAAACTGTTGCCAAAAAAAAAACTTGACAGCGGAAAGTTCAGATTTATTAAAAATGGAGAGATTCACGAAAGAACAACCCGTTTTCATTGTTTATTTATTCTAAAAGTCATTTTCTTGATTGTGTAATTTCCCATTTTGGTGATCAAAATTTGCTGCAATTTAAGGTTTTGGGGCTTTTTTCTTTGGTTTTTTTTAAGTCAAAAGATTAAGCCAGTAAGTACGATTCCACCCGTTCCTTAAAGGAAGAAATTAGCACAGTACCAAAATAATTTATCCACACTTACATAAAACGATCATGGAAAATTCCAACAAATTATTCTAAACGTGTCATCAAAGCCGTAGTGGCCATTTGTCGATATGGTATTCTATCCATAATCTTACACTGTTTAATTTATGAATCAATAAAAAATGCAATTTTAACCACTGTGTTCTATCAAAAATTCTTTTTATAAGAATTTGGGGATAGCCTTTAGATAGAGATTTTGTAATACTTTCGTTGGAACCGCAAAATTAGTCAAAAAGCATAACGGACCAAAATTTCACTGGCTATTCTATATATAAAAAAAAATCCCTGTCGGCTGGGCCTATAGGCGGAGGTAGATTTCAAAGAATGCAAAAAAAAAAAAAAAAAAAAAAAAAAAAAAAAAATGATTAGAGATAAACCCAGTTTAAAAACTTCATTTGGCCGTTTATGAAAAAATTTTAATTTCATTTTTCTGCAAAAACTAGTTTTATCAGAATCATCTTAAGAAAAATTCAGCTCAAATGCCCATTTTGACAACATATTTTGAAATAGATTCTGAATTTATTAAAAAAATCGACCAAAACAGTAAATTATACAGCTCCTAAATAACAAAAAACTATCAGTTGAATGCATTTGAGAAAAAAATTGAATTTAAAAATGAGTCATAAAATAACCGATTTGTTGTTTGAATACATCCTTAATTCTTTAATCATGATTGCTTCGTAAAATTTTGTGCGAAATACTCACTTTGACAGCATTTTTAAAAATATATTCTATCTTTATAAAAAAAAAAAACTGGCCAATGCGTCACAGTATATAATTCCTAAATAAGAGGATCTGTAAATTGGATGTGTTTGAGAGTGAAAATAGATTTTAAAACGAGTCATAAAAAACGCAATTTGCTATGTGAAAACTTCCTTAAATTTTCAAATCACGAAGACTTCGGGAAATTCTGTTCAAAATACCCTTTTTGGTAGCCTTTTTTGAAATATATTCCGTCTTTATCAAAAAACTGACCAATGCATCACATTATACAGTTCCTAAATAAGAGGATCTGTAAATTGGATGCGTTTGAGAACAAAAATGGATTTAAAAACGAGTCAGAAAAAAAAAACGCAATTTCTTATTTGAATACTTCTTTCAATTTTCAGTCCCGATGACTTTCGGAAATTCTGTTCAAAATACTCTTTTTGGTAACCTTTTTTTGAAATATATTGTGTCTTTTCAGAAAATTGACCAATGCGTCACTTTATACAGTTTCTAAATAAGAGGATCTACCATTTGGATGCGTTTAAAATCAAAAATGAATTTAAAAATGAGTCAGAATATAAGCAGTTTGGATTTGAGGTTTTTTCTCCAACTCTTATTTTTGTTTAATTTCTTTTTGCTATACGAATTGGTCCTATGAAAAACTTGTCAATATAAAAATTGTAGGTATTGATGAGGAGATGTAAAATAAATTTAATTAGATTTGATATCTTAAAAATTGACGGAGTTATGGATTTTTCTCTTTTTTCAACGCCCTTTTTCTTTTCGTTTATAATTTTTTTCATCGGTAAAAGTTGGTCCTATCAAAAACTTGTAAATACAAAAGTTTTAGATAATTTTAAGAACATTTACAAAAAATTTAGTTGGGCTTGATATCTTGACAATTGATGAAGTTATGAATTTTTTTCTCTCAAAATCCTTGTTTTTTTCGCTTCTTGAGCCCACTTCTAAATTTATCAAAAATCTGTTTGCATATACTTTTGGCCCAATTTTAAGAAGTAATATAAACTTTAAACCGATTCGATATCTACTTTAATTAAGAAGTTATGGCGTTTTTTCGGTTTTCACAAAAACGCCACCTATTCCGACCTCCTTGGTCCGATTTTGCCCATTAACGAGCTTAGCTAAGATTTTATCCCCTTTGATTTTATGTACAAGTTTGGTGAGGATTGGTGAAGAATTATAGAAGTTATCGTGTCCATAAGAAAGTGAGATATATATATATAAATATAGATAGATAGATAGATAGATATATAAACTGGTGCGATTGCAATAGGTAGTATTTCTTACGAAATCTACCTAAAAATGATATGCTTTAAATTGTAGCTTTTCTGAACAATGCATTCTAATCTTAAAACAACGTGTGTAAACTCAACTCCATAACTCTATATCTGCTGCAATAAGTTGTAGAAAATATAAGTTTCTTTTCTTTTTTTCATATTTTTTTTTTTTTTTTTTTTTTTTTTTTTTAACATCGTCAATTTGTTTTAAATTTCTTTGCATTTTATTAAAATACTGTAAGCACTTTTATTAAAAATTAATATTTTTTAAATATTAGGCATGTAAACTACGCTAATATTATTAGGTATCTATATACATGTACTTCATGTTTCAACATAAGGCAGGTGTTCCAGTTACCTCATATTTTTACTAGAATGGAATAACTGGAACATGTATCTTGGGTAACTGAAACATGTTGGATTCATTTACGCCAATAACTATAAATAATGATTTTGAGTTTATCTTACTACAAGAATTTTTTTTCTTTATTTTTATTTTATTTTTTTATTTTTATTTTATTTTATTTTATTTTATTTTTTTGATTACAATAAATAAAATGATGTATAATTTATTAAAATTACATAATATTTTTTTATAAAATCATAATGTGGGTATCAAACCAATTTTCTTAAGTTAAATAGGCAAACCTTGAAATTTTATGATACACATGGAGAGGTGTAGATAAGTGACATTATTAGAAAATAATAGAAACCAATAAAAATAATACTGTTCGATATAACAACATGGTTATATTCTCCACAGGTTTATTAACATATTGCAGTTTCATTAGGATAAACAAAAAAGAAAGTGAGGTATTAACGTACTAACATAGTCGTTTGTCCGTAGATTTATCTTGTTATTTTTTCCTTAAAATATTCAAATAACTTTAGTACTTATCCTACACTAAAATATATATGTAATTACTTACATATAAGTTTTTATATAAATAAACTAAATAGTTTCTCATTTAGAACTTTTTTTAGACACTTTGACAGCAAACCTTTCTCTTACAACGCTCTTCAATTTTTATACAATTTATATGATTTGTCTGATTTTAATTTTACTTTGTTTTAAATTAAGATGTGATTTAAATTATGTTGTTTATGCTTCTTCAAACAGGGCTTGATATTTTGTATTAAAAGACACAAACGGTTGTTGACCACAGGCCTCCCTGATCTAGTTGTTCCATTCTTTACGAAAAAATTGGATCCACGAAGAAAGAAAAATGAAATACATTTATCATTTATTTTTAAACATAAACCTAACTTTGAAATATTCTACCTGATAGAGTAAATTTAACTGAACACATTTACAGAGTTTGAAACTTTCATTCAAATAAACATTAGTTGTTGAGAGCTGAATAGCTAGAATCTCCTAAGTCACATTGTAAAATCATGGCCCCCAGTAACCCTACATGTATTGAAAAAAACCATGTGATTAAAGAAGAAAATAATTTTCAGAAATTAAGCGGACAAAAGACTTATTAATGCTAGATGAAGAAAGATGATTTAGGAAGAATGCAAATAAGATGCAGGTCGAATAATATGTAAATGTTTATACTTTTTCTATTTTAGTTTGGATATAGTGATGATTATTAATCATTTAAATATTTTATGTGTCTCCCTGCAGCACAGATTCATTTGAGAACCCCTATATATATATATATATATACACTCTGGTTTTGCGCTTTCAGAGATCTACTTATTATTAGCTACTTCGTCTTTCCCGCTTGTTCTTTGTACAATCAGATCCTTAAAAAAGGGATTGGTCCAAACAAATTCCACAATGTTTCAATGATATATCACCTTTCTACATTTGAATTCATTTGTATTCTTATTTGTTCATCTTCATGATGATTATAGTAATCATAAGTTATAGGCGTAATTCGTACGTTGTTATGATTTCTACACTCATCGAAATAGGTTTATTACACGATTATCGAAACAACATAACGATCAGTAATGTTTCATTCTTTATCTTTCAAGTTCTCAAGGCCTGAAAGAATCACCCCCTGAAGCTTTCTTTTTTTTATTCTTGCAAGAAAAATGTTTATAAATAACTTTTGACCTTTCCATGCTAGCCTCTGAGTTGCACTTCAACACTTTTAAAATTTTTATTCAGTGCGCAAATTTACATGATTGCTGTTATTCATATAAATTATAGCGGATACCATTTGCTTTCCAGCTTTGGGTTGAAGGATAATTATTTAAATTCATATTGCATGTAGTTTTTTTGTATGTTTTCCAATTTGAAACAATGTCACTGTTTTCAAGGCCGATATATTTTATAAATATTCACCTATATATTTCCTTATCAACGGCACTTGATAAGAAATAATAATTTTTAATGCTTTTTAATAGCACAATTTGTAGTTTGACATGGCAGTATGTCAGAGATGGCGATATACATACAGATATTATGTGACTGCACTGTTAAAAAAAATCGGAAATTCACGGATATATTTTTTCTGAATTTCACAGAAAAAATCCTTTTTCGCACCAAAAGGGCTTTTTCCGTTACAAATCTGAAAACTCCACGATATTTCCTGAAACTAACGAAAAGGATGGAAATAAAAACAAAAAACGGAGACAGTCCGTTACATGGGGATCTCCGTGGCCGAGTAATTAAAGCACCACGCCATTAAACGTCTGGGAGCATAGATTGTGGTTTCGTATCCCACTATCCCCATAATATAATGAAAACACGAAAAGTCCCTTTTAATTATTTTTTTCTGTTTATTTTTCTCTTATTTCTTATTAAAAAAATCTTTTAACTAATTAGCCTCCCAATAAATAAATAAATTGCGCGCGATAATTTCAAAAAATTATCTAATTTTTGTAAAAAATGAATAAAAAATATTTTTTCATACATTCATTCATTCAAAAAAAAAAAAAAAAAAAAAAAAAATGTGATTTTAAACCATGATTTTTTATTTTATTTACGCTAGTTAAAAAATTAAAATTTGTTTTAAAAATAATAAGTATTATGCATCATTCTAAAGTAAAATAAAATAAACCGCTTACGAATATTCTAACGAATATATTTGAAAGGCAATCTTTGAAAAGCACAACATATTTTCCCAGTAACTCATAAAAGACATACTTTGTACAAACAGGCATCAGCAGCTTTGGCTGAATCAGTAAGGACTTGATCCTCTACGCAAACGTCCCTAGTTCGATCCTCAGGATGGCTTGAAATAAATTATGCAAAAAATAATGATTAAAAATGATTTAAATTAAGTATATGGTCACTCGGAAATTTCGAATTCTTTGACGAATGTCCGGTTCACAAAATTTAAATTAAATTATTATCATTACAAAATCAAACTTTGTAACGGAAAGTTACCGCTTTTCCATACGGAAGTTTTCCTCTCTTTTATTTTCCAAACGGAAAATCTACTAACGGAACGGTGAAAGTTCGGCTACATTGCTGCCGGTAGTTTCACCTGGAATTCACAGATTTATTTTTAACAGTGTGTGTCACGCCATCAAGCCATCTGTCTCTTCCTTCCCAATAAAAATATCAAAGATCAAAATTATCTGGAATTCTATTAGAGGGAATAAAGAGATATGGATAAAATCCATGCAGTAATTATATTTTTTAGCAAAATATTTGATTTCTTTTGTTGCATGTTGAATGCCAAATAATTCACATCCGTTGCAAACTTATTTTTTTTTAAATGTAAACTGAACTAGAATCATCAAGCAAGCAGTTTTTTTTTTTTTTTTTTTTTTTTTTTTTGATTGATTCATATTTTTTATATCCCAAAATATTGTCTGTCAAAAATAGATTAAAAAGTTCTTAAAGCTTTCTCCTGCGTCTTTCCAATTCATGTATGAGTATAAATTCCAAGTGACCATAATTTTACTATTGTTACTTTCAAGAACGTGCGAAGTGAAAATTGCGCCCAAGGCAAAGTTAAAATTTGGCGCCTCCTCTCCCAACTTTTTCTTGTGACAAGCCAAAAATGACTCTGGTAGTATAAATTTGGCACCCTCTAAATTTCCGCGCCCGGGGAGACCACCCCCTTCGTTTCCCTCTTTTACATGGTGCTGGCTTATGTCAGACAATGTTTCGTTTTCGATAGTGACCAATTTTTCTTTTTATTCGAATGCACTTTTGAACCCATTGTAATTTAGATAGAAACTACATAGTTCCTTTTTAATTTGTTCAATTCGAAACGAATTTTAGCAAGTTCAGATGGAATTTATTTTATGTAATAATAGCGTCGTATTTTGATTTGGAAGCTTAATCAATACTGTACTGAAAATTTCCTGTAGGGAGAGATTTATGGCATGATATCCATTGGTTCTCCTGCCCTGTGATATTTACATCTTTTTACTCCAAAAATTGGAAAGATTAATACCTGGTATTGTAATTCTCTTCCTGTAATAAACAATGTTCTTTAATTCAGCTTCTGATTTTATTCATTGATAATCTGCAGACACTCTATGAACAGCCCTCATGTTTAACAACAAACATAGGTCATTTCTACGCTTGTATCCTAAGAAAAGTAAGTTTCGCTCTGTCTGTGTACTATGGCTAGAAAAATAAATAGCTTGTACGACGCTGCGAATTTGTATGAGGTACTCGGAGACATCTATTGGTGCACCTGAATCATGGAATTTTCTGTATCAAATAATTAGCTGTGTTATTAATTTAAAATCGCAATTCATTTTCATAATAAAATCATCTGTTTCATCCCCTCTCGTCGAAAGTGCTGGCAACACCGTTTACGTATCGGAAGCAAGGGAAAAACCCATCATTTTGATTTTATTTGCATTTTTAAATATTTCTGTTTTTCTTTCACCTGTTGCTGTTTTTCTGTTTTTCCGAAACCTCTCGAAACATTTAAAATTAGAGGACATATTCATAAAGATCGTACTCTTACATTACAAATAGTGTAATCAACTAAAAAGCAAATCGCATTTAATCCTTTTATTTTTTTTCTTTCTAAATAGTCATTTTTCGGTTATGTGTTTTTTCCTCTTACGGTATCTTTCCTTTAGGCTGCAGTTTTAAAGTATCGACAAACCTAATAAATTTTCTTAAGGATGCTGTCTGTGCCCGCGAAGACACTCACGAGCTAATGCTATGGGTAGGCATTTTTCTAATAACTCTTTCACATATTGACACTTTTAAATATATATATTTTTTACAATGAATAGCTGAAGTCCCACTCAAGATCATTTCTTGATTACTTTTTCGATTTTGGTCGCAGGTATTTTCTATAAAGTTACTTTCACTTTCAAAACCGGCTCAGAAAGCAAAAGTAACTATATAAAAATTATCTGCGACCAAAATCGAAAAAGTAATCAAAGAGCGATCTTGAGAGGGACCTCAGCTATCCAATGCAAAATAAATAAATAAATAAATAAATAAATAAATAAATAAAAATAAATAAATAAATAAAAATGTCAAACTGTGAACGAGTTATTAGAAAAATGCCTCCTTATAGAAATAGCATTAGCTCACGAGTGTCTTCGCTGGCAGGGACAATGTCCTTAAGAGGCTACTTCAGTCAAATGAAAAGATGCATTCACTAATGCTAATCCTATAGAAGAAATTTATACAGATATCTCGGTTGCATTTTAATATTTTAAAATGATTTTTTGGCTTTAGATATCTGAGATCGATCTGTATGCATGCCGTTAGTTACTTTTTTCATTTTGATTACAGTTTTTTTTTTACGAGGAAGCTTTCATTTTCGGAACCGGTTTGGAAAGCGAGAGCAATCCTATAAAAAATATCTGCAACCAAAATCGAAAAACTAAAACGACCTCCATTCAGATCAATCTGAGTTATCCAATGCAAAAAGAATCATCTAAAAATATTAAAATGCAACTGAGATATCTTTATAAATTTCTCCCATAGGATTAGCATTAGCGAACGGGTCTTTTTATTTGAGTGAAGTAGCCTCTTAAGGCTATCTTCCCGGCAAACGAAAATACTCCCGAGCTAAGCAGTGTTGCCAGATGGGCTACTTTTTTTAAATTCAGGTTCTTCATTGGCACTACTTTTTTGAAATGGTAAAATGCCTTTTATTTAATGACATCTTAAGTAAGGCGAAAATAAAGAGAATTTCACTGTTTCGATAAAGTGATGCCAATCAAGAAATCCGCATTAAAAAACAAGTAGCCGGCTGGCAACACTGGAGCTAAGGCTAAAGCAATGTGGAAGTTATTTTATTATGCATCTTTTAAATTACAACATTTATTTTATTTTTTTTTTTTTTTTTACAATGGATTGATGAAATCCATTTCTAGATGGCTCCTTTTTAGGTGCGTTCGTAATTATGTAAATACGTAGCACCTATAGTTTTCGTTCAGTCCGTCTGTCTGTCCGTCTGTCTCTCAGTCTGTCTGTCTGTCCGCACATAATAACGCAAAAACTAATCAACCGAATCTTTTGAAATTTAAAATATATAATTACAACATAATTTTGTCGAGTCATTTCAATTTTTTTGAGAATCGGATGGCTAGATCAATTACAGGGACGATCAAAAGTATTCCGTTTCATTACGGTTAATGGGGGAAAATGTTGCAAATGCATTTTAATCGTTTGAAATTTAAATTACATACTTATTACATAATTTTGTCACATCATTTCAATTTTTTTGAAAATAGGATGCATAGATCAAATACAGGGACAATCAAAATTACTCCGTTACATTACAGTCAATGGAAAAAAAAAAGTTTCAAATGCATTTTAATAATATTACACTCATTCGAACATAATAATATTGATATCAATCATAAAGTACATATTATAATATAGATTTTGCATAATATATTGTGCAAAGAACTTTTGTTATTGATTTACAAGGCCACACAAAATTATTCCATTACATAATGAGTAGAGAGAGAACATTGTTTGTTGCGCATTTTAATTGTAAATAACAATTTACAATTATATGAGATTGATATATGAGAGTGACATTTTTAAAACTTCATTATCGTATGAACACACCTCATTTGCTACGCTTCACGTGCAATTTCCAACTTGCTTACTTTAAGGTTTTGGTTGCAGATATATTTTAGAATGACACTTTCATTTTCAGAAAATGCTCGAAAGTGAAAGTAACTTCATAAAACTTATCCGCAATCAAAATAGGAAAAGTTAAAAAGGAACTATAGCGATAGACCTCAATTTTCTAATGCAAGAATAAATAAATAAATAAATAAAATAATAATGTCAAAATGCAAACGAAATATCCAATCGGTTCAATCGGTTTTAACAAATATGGATTGCTACAATTTCAAATACGCCTCAGTTCACTTTACGCCACATGGAGACTGTATATTTAAAAAAAAAAAAAAAAAAAACACTAAAAGCTTGTATTTTAACACAATTTCAATATACTCAATTTACATCACCTAAAAAATGATGATGAGTTCAGACGGTAGAGAGATTTTTTATAAAATAATCTGTTGAAAAATTTGGACCAAATCAGTAAAATTATGAGTGTTTCGTAGTGGTTAAAAAAATTCTTCTTACGAGTGCTTTCACAAATAAATATTAATATTTCTTCGTGATTTTTCAATCCAGGTTACAAAAATAATCTCGCTTAAAAATTATTATTGGTTTTATTATTAATGTTATTGCTGTGTTCTTGTTTCATTATTACTTTCATCTATTTTTACAAGAAAAATTTCGAATTCCGGTTTTTGATGGATTTATACGTTCCTTTTCCTCCTTCCTTGTATCTCTGGTACGTTTTGATTATGCTCTGCCGTGATTGGCTGTTGTCTTTTACTTTTCTATTGGCTGTTCCTTCAGCTTGCTCCCTTTCCCGCCTTTTCACATCAGTCGTACCGATACATTCATCGTAGACACACGTCTTTTTTCCGCCTGACGAAAAAAGATCAAGTTCTTTCGAAAGACCTTGCGCAATTAATTTATTTTATGGTGTTTAAAGAAGTTTTTTCATTTCAATTATTATCATCGTTATTATTATCATTAGAGTTGTTATTGTAGTAGTTGTTGTTTTTAAAATTATAATTAACCCAATTGTTGTAATTATTGTTTTATAATTATTATTATTCTCATCATTGTAATTAATGTCGTTTATGTTATAATTATTATAATTATTGTTATTAGTATTATACATTTATAACAAAAAGGATAGCTGATCTTTTTTGAACACACACACAATATATATATTTACACTACATGGCCATTGTTAACTTTCCACTGGCGATTTTAGATATTTTGCTAAATATCTATAAAAATACATGAGGAATTATCCTGAAAATCTAAGTGTACCCAGCAAAGAGAAAAATGCTGGCCAGCAGCAAGATAGGTGCTGGCAATGATGGGGAAGTGGTGGCTAATGGCCTACCACTGCATTACCACTGCTGGACAACTGCAGTCAACTTTGCTGTTTAAAACCATCAGATAAAATTCTGATTGACCTCCACTGATCGACCATGCGCTGGCCCACCACGCCATGGAACCGCACGTACTTTTGCAGTATTTCTGCTGGTAATCCTTACCCTAGGTGGCGTTGGGAATATCGAAGACATTTTGTATCTTGCAATTCATCGTTTGGCAACGCTATGATTATTTGGAATTTCAAAGAACGCGGCAGCATGGTGTTCATGAAGATGTGACACGAGAAAAATTAAAATAAAACCTTTACAAAGAAAAGTAAGTATGCAGTTTCATATACTTTTGTAAACATATTCATTTCGTAAACATATATCTCGTGTAAACAAATTCATATATCGCTTCTAAACGACATCTTTTACGATGAACGAATGTTCGTTACGAATGTTTTGTTTCTGAATAGAAATGAAAAATTTGGCTCTTTTAAAATTTTTATTTTAAGTGTGTTTAAGCTTAATCGCAACGATATTTTCTTTCTTTTACCAATTAATTTTGGAATCAAAGAGCTTTTTTACTGATATTATCAATTATTTTTGTATATTTAAATAAGTTTTATGCTTAAAATTAAAATACAAAGTTAAAAAAAAAAAAATTAAATATTCACAAAAAACTTATCCTAGATTGATCTCTAATATGCAATTGTTAAATCTGGTTGCACTTTTAAGCTAACTATAAGCTAAATATATGTGAAAATTATTATAAAACAGGAATATTGTGCTTACTTTAAGATGTAATACATACTTGGCAGTTTTTACGATTATACGTTTATTGATAAAAATATAAATGCTTTTAAAAAAAATAAGTTTTAAGTAGGAAAAAAGTTA
The DNA here is from genome assembly GCA_964019185.1 of Maratus speculifer. NCBI lineage: Eukaryota > Metazoa > Arthropoda > Arachnida > Araneae > Salticidae > Maratus > Maratus speculifer. Next base: position 286,563,497 of record OZ025292.1, on the reverse strand, counting down.
TTTTCTTGTATTATATCAGTGAAATATTTTGAATATTCTCCAATACTTGCCAGTAAACATGGTATTTGTGTTATTTTATTTAAATGTTCATTAGTCATGGAAACTTTTAGCTTTTGCCCTGTAATTTCAAATTAATTGATCTATGCTTAAAGAGGATCAGTTTTAAAATTTAAGATTTAGGCTGTATTGATGAACATAGTTTTATTTTATTGACAATGAAATCATTCAAATGTTTAATTGCAATGTTGACTCAACAACAAAACAAAACAAAACTTTATCTCTATGCTGCAAAACAATATCTATATAATCTCTCTTTTGTTTTGTTCTTATTTTTTTCTCAATCATCTCTTTGTATGTTGGTTATGAATAGTGTTCGCTCTAGAAATAAAAAGGGCATGGTGCTATTCACTACAAAAGGCACTACTGCAGCAGAAAAGGGCACTTTTGCCAGAAATTTTTTTTTATTGCCTTTAGAAGGGGAAAAAAGAAAGCGATGAAACACATAATTTTTAAATATGATAAATCGAGTAACATTAATTTTGAATGATTTTATGATATAAAAATTAAAAATACAATTAAAACATGATTCAATAGTTTTATGTTCTTTTTCTTAAAGAAATGGAAAAAATCTATCATTTTTGGGCACACAAATTTAGAAACACTATGGAATAAAAAAAATATTTATTAAAAATCTTTGGATAAAACCAGTGGTGCATTTTACTACTTTTACAGGGTAGCTACAGATTCTGGAAATCAGGGAACTTTATAAAAATACTCAAAAATCGGGGAAATTTTTCTTTCTGCAAAAATATTTGTTTTCATCTTACCAACAACATTGGTTCGCTGCCAAACAGCTACATTTAAACCAATAATAAGATGTGATAATGAGACATAAAATCGTACTGCTGCCAAGCGATATTTGTTTGTATGAAAGTTAAATTGTTTCATAAACCCAAATTTTCAAAAGTTAGTTCATTTGCAATCTTTTGACAAAATTCATCAAATTTAGCAATCTTTGACGAAATTTGCTTGTTTTATGCAATTTCTTGACGAAATGTACACTTTTCTGTGAGTTTTTCATAATTTTTTAAAGAAATCTGCATTTTTTTTGTGTGTTATTTTCACAAAATTTGTGCGTGTTTCATGATTTCTTGACAAATTTCAAACACTTTTTGCGATCTTTTGATGAAATTTGCATGTTTTTTGCAATCTTTAGACAAGATTTGCACATTTTTTGTGATATTAAGATTAAAAATGCACTTTTTTTTGCGATTTTCTGACTAAACCCGTGTTTTTACGTGAACCTTTCACAAAATTTCCATTTTTTTACTCAAGCCTTGATGAAATGTGCATTTTTTACGCCCTCTTTAGAATTAATTTCATGCCTTTTTTTAATTTTTTGCAATCTTTTGACTAAATTTCTGCTAAACTCTGACGAAATAAGCGTTTTTTAATGATTTTTTTGATAAAATTTCGTGTGTTTTCTGCGATTCTGTGTCGAAATTCGCATTATTTCAACTCTAACAAAATTAGCAAATTTTTTTTATCTGATACCTGTAATGCCGTAACTTTTGTGTATCCGTAATAATTACAGATAAATTGTAATTCTTGGCACCTCTGCTAATCAAATACTGTGCAATTTTTGTTTTTTCCTCCCAAAACAGATATTTATAAGTGTGTTATTTGAGAGAGCAGCATACATTTAAAAAAATACCGTACATGTTCTTTAATAATAAAAATCGGGGAAATCTGATATAGATAATCAGGGAACTTTTTTCATCATTCTTGTAGCCACCCTGTTTTAAAAAGGGTAGGGTGCATTTTGTAAATTTGAAAAGGGGCAGGGTGCTGCACCCTTCAAAAATGGCCTAGAATGAACACTATTTACCATACAAAATAATATATTTGTGACCTTAATACAACCTATACTGAATGCGAAGCTTGAATTTCATAATGGAATTTATACCAAAAATTTTAAAATCTTGTCCAAAAAATTGTAGGCATTCCCGTTTAAAGAATTTCACTGTTTTCCGTTTTCACATTAGTGAATATAACCATATGTTTTGTACAATTTTCAAGTTTATGAATGCTGCCCATCACAAATTTAGCTTGTGAACATGTATTAGCACGCAAAATCAAATAAAACCAAATCCAGCTTAGAAATTAATCCAATTTTGTTGTTTAAGATCCAATATTTGGTGAAAATTGAAAAACAGAAGCCGGATTAAAACTTACATTTTCTTATTTTAATCTATACATAGTATTCTGAGTTACATTTAAATTACTTCAATCAGGGTTGGCATGATTTAAATCAACCGATTTAAATCAAGATTTAAATCTAGATTTAAATCAACTGATTTTTTTAAAAAAATCATTTGATTTAAATCAATTTTTTACAATTTCACATGAATGCACACATCAAAGGAAAATTTTGGGTAAAAAGTTAGAAAATGTATTAGATAACGATAGAATTACAAAATTTAATGCAAGATATGAACAAACTATTAATGGCTGTCATTTTGCTGGAGTTTTATTAAGGTTCTTTCCTTTAAATCAAAATGAAATGAAACTTAATGTAAGGAAAAATAATGAAGATTTGGCATTCATTAAAGAAGATTGTCTAAATCTTCTCACCACTGTAGCACATTTTCAAGCAAAAAATGGCCTATTCCAAAAATTACCATTGCTTGAGAAAAAAGTTTCTGATATTGTGACAGATTATGATTGGCAGAAATCCTTTTATGTAATGGGAGATAAAGAGAGAATCAGCGAAATCGAAATTGAATTTATTTACCAAATAACAACAACCGTGGCTTCATCTACTGGAGTAAAAATACAATTTTCTTCTTTTGGAGTAGTTCATTCAAGCCTTCATAATAAATTAGGAGTAGACAAAGCTTCTAAATTAGTGTTTTTGTACAAACAATTAAATCCTTGATTTTTTCCTATTTGCTTAAGAAATATAGAATTAATTGTGATTTTTATCCCTTAATAAATAGCTTGCATTAAATGAATACAGTAGACTTCCTCAAATCCGCACAGCTTGGGACCAGAGGTTGTGTTGATTTTAGAATTTTGTGAATTTCTGGTCATGGGTTTGTTTACATTTTTAAACAGTAATTTGATTGTAATTAATAATGCAACTGAAGTTAATGAATGCTTATAATATAGTAAAACATTAAAACAATTATGTAAGTTAATAAACTATAATAATAAAAATTTAGATAATTAAAAATGATTAAAATATTGAAAGCAAGAAAGATGAAGTAAATAATCAATAATGTATAACTAAATATTTATTATAAAGATGAGGTGCATTTTTTCTTAAATTGTTCAATGGAACTTGCCCCATAAAGGTGCACTACTAATTCACATCAATATCATAAAATATAGAAGTTTTATTTCAGGTTTAACCAAACTCAACAATAAAAAAAAAGCTTGATGAATGTATAAATGCATTTTGCAAAAAGATTGTGTTCACCACTGATATTAGCAATACCTTGAATTTTTTTCAGAAATAAATTTATTCTTCCTTCATGAAAAAGCATGAATTTAGCAATATTAATGAAAGTTACAGATTAAAATATACATAGAAGTTATATAAAAATAAAAAAGTCAAATTTTGTCCCTATACCTGACCTGAGAGCTTCATTGTTTACATCTGTAAATTATGCACGGATTTTAGAGAGTTGTGGATATTAGGGCAGCAGATTTGAGAGAGTCTATTGTATTTAATTTGTTTTTTAAATTTTGCCAGTTTCTATTCATTTACAACATATTTAAATTTATTTGTTATTTGGTATGCACAATTCAATTACAAAATAATAGAATGGCTTTGAATTAAAGCCTAGATGTTTAATTTTTAGTACCAATCAGTAACTAGAATATAATATTTTCTTAACTATAAAGTTATTTCTTATATTATTTTTATAAATTATAAATATTATTTATTCTTTTTTAGTTATTTATTATAAAAAACTGCTTAATGTATTGTAAAAACATAAAAACACAGTAATTAAATATAGGATTCTAAAAAAATCAAATAAATCCGATTTAAATAAAAAAAATCTGATTTAAATCAAATAAATCTGATTTTTTTAAAAAAATCATGATTTTTTTCCAACCTTGACTTCAATAGCATATTGCTATGTATATTAAAGTTAATTTTTTAAAAAACACACTTGATAATAGTGAATTAAGAAAAATTTTCCCCTTAAATATTTGAAGTCTCCTTCCATTTATAAATGTTAGGAGAGTCGCTCTCCTCCCAAGAAAAATTAAATTTCAAGCATTGTTGGGTTTTTGATGCCAAGAAGTGTTTTTTGACATGACATGTCAAAAATTGTTGCAAAGTGTCTAAAACCTTATGCACATTTTTTAAGCCATCATTAGTGTTATTAAATCAAGCTAATAACTGTTGAAATGATAATTTATGTTATATAAATTATTTTTAAGTCAATTCTCATGCTTTGAAAAATAGCTAAAAATATTCAAAATACTGTTTAATGCTTTTTGAAAGTACTATTTATATTTTTTTGCTGTTGTATGTTCAGTCTGTTTTTAGAATATATATAAAGCAATATGATTTTATGCATAAAAAAAGCTTATGCAAAGCTAAATTGGTTTGACTATTCAATGCAGGGTTGGGTTTTTGACGTCAAAAACTGGTTTTCGACATGACAGTGGTAAAAACCGTGTTTTTACTGGTTTATTCTGTCAAAAACGTATCATATCGACTTTCTGCCAATTTATAGTACAAGTACAGCTTACAATTCCATTTTAAATTGATTTTTCCTTATTGTTCTTCTTATTATTATTAATTTTAATCACATTTGTTAAATATATTTAAAAGAAGGATTCCCTAAATGGGGAAAAATTTAAAAATACAAGTGTAAAAATGGAAAGAACAATATTTGTCAGAATCATAATCTCCATTAATATAGATTCTACTAACTGCAATGAAAATTAATATTAAATGATAATAAAAGGTTATTCTATTTATTAAATAACCTTCAATATACATTTCAAATAATATATTAAAATAATTTTAGAGATGTAAAATGCTATTATATGATATGACAATTGATGTCAAGGACTGGTCATTGAATAAATTTGAATATTAGGTACTACTTGGTTATCCTGTCAACCAATTTTACCAAATTCTACATGTTTACATAACTTTTATTTTAAACAGCGAAAGGAGACATAAATTAGTAAACCATTAATTAAAAATCAAATAAAGAGTGAGATTAAAAATCCTGTGATGACCTTTAACACATGTATCGTATTTAATGTGAATGAATGTGACTTTCACAATAAGAAAAATCAGAATAAAATAATTTATATATTTATATACCATAGTTTTTATTTGGTAACTTTTGTGCAAGTATGTATGAATTTAGACCATTCAAACACCCATATTTTTACCAGAAAAGTCATGAAATATTTTTAAATTCAATTTATTAAAGCTACCTATAGTCTGACATAAAAAGTCAGACTATTTATGTCTTGTTTATGTTTTATTTTAAACTACTTAGTTATTATTTAAAGTAAAATTAAAAAAAATAACACATAGCATATTTTTATTACATTTACAGAGATTCTTAAATGCTTTATTTATTTTTTAATGTAGTTTTTGTTTTTCTTAGATGAATAAATATACTTTGGAGTCTGTTTGATATTGAATATTTCATGTGAAGTGACTTTATACTAAAGATTAGGGATGCACAACCTGTGGCCCGCGATGGGTTAATATGTTGCCCGTGATTTTCGTCAATTTACAACTGGAAAAATTGCAATTTTTGTACATATGTCACACAAAAAAAATCCTAAATTTTGTCAATTTACTGCGGGAAAATATAAAATTTCATCATTTAAGAACCACAAATTTCGTTTATCGGCACGGAAAAATAACGAATTCTGTTGATCAAATGCGAAAAAAGTCAAATTTTATCGATGAGGATCGGAAAAATCATCAGTTTTGCTCATCAGAGAAGGGGAAATCACGAATTTTGCTCATGAGACTTGGGGGAAAAAAAGTAGCAAATTTCCCCGATTGGGCACGAAAGAATCGTGAGTTTTTTCGACCAGGCATGGAAAAATCGTGGATTTTGTCGGATGGACACGAAAACTCACACATTTCGTTGATCAAGCAAGAAAAAAATCAATGTTGTTCCTCGAAAAAATTGCAAATTATCATCGGATGGAAAAATTGCATATTTTCTCGGTTTATCGCATGAAAAAAAAAAGCAAATTTTGTCGATAAGGCACAAAAAATCACAAACTTTGTCAATCAGAGACCCCCCCCCCCCAAAAAAAAAAAAAAAAAAAAAAAAAAAAAAAAAACGCAAATTTTGCTGATAAGACACGGGAAAATCGCGAATTAAGTGATGACGCATGGAAATATTGCAAATTTCGTTGATCAGCTGCGGAAAAATCATGTTTTTGCCAGTTTATCAAGAGAAAAAATCGCGAGTTTTATCTTGCCGCATAAAAAATGCAGATTTCGTCAATGTTAATACAAAAATCACGAATATTGATACTCGGTCGAAGAAAAATGTGAATTTTGTCAATCTACAGCGAAAAAAGCATACATTTCGTCGATCGAAGACCGAACAATTGTGAGTTTTATTGATCGCATTTCGAAAAATAGCAAATTTCTTTGGTCGTAGATGGGAATATTGCAGATTTTGTTGGTCACACGTGAAAAAATTGCTAACTACGTCGATCAGAGTCGAATAAAGTCGAGAATTTCATCGATCATGTGGAGTAATTTCTCGATTTTCGTCGATTGGCTTTGCAAAGATCACGAATTTCGCCGATAGGCTTTGTAAAAATCAAAAAATTTATTGATCGGCTTTGTAAAAATCCCGAATTTTGTCGATTAGCTTTGGAAAAATCCCGAATTTTGCCGATTCGAATTGGAAAATCATGAATTTCGTCGATTAGGTGCGAAAAAATCACGAATTTCGTGAATCAGATGCGGAAAAATTGCGAATTTTGTTATTCAGTCGCTTTAAATCGGGTATTTCGTCAATCAGGTTTGGATGAATCGCCAATTTCGTCGATCTTGTTACGGAAAATTGTGATTTTCGTCTATTAGCTTTGCAAAAATCGCGAATTTTGTCTATCAACTTTTTAAAAATTGCGAACTGCATCTATTGACTTTGTAAAAATCGTGAATGTTGTCAATCGGCTTCATGAACATCGTGAATTTTGTCTATCGCCTTTGTAAAAATTGCAAATTTCGTAGATCAGGCGTGGGAAAATCGTGAATTTCATTGATCGATTTTGTAAAAATCGCAAATTTCGTCTATCAAGTGCTGAAATATTGTGAATTTCATCGATTGTGCAAAAGAAAATAGCGAATTTTATCAATCGACTTTGTAAAAACGAGAATTTCGTAGATTGGCTTCAGAAAAACGCGAATTTCTTCGATCAGGTGCATTGAAATTGGAAATTTTGTCGAGCAGGTGCGGAAAAAATTACAAATCTCATCGATCATTCTCAGAAAAATCATGAATTTTGTCGATCATACGAAGGAAAAAAACAAATTTCATCAACCAACTTTGTAAAAATTGTGAATTTTATCGATCACTTTGTAAAAATCTCGAATTTTGTCGATCGGGAAGGTAAAAATCGCAAATTTTATCGATCAGGTGCGGAAAAATTTAAAATAACGTAGGTTTAAAAAAAATCTTGTTAATCGGCTTCTTCTCTCTCCTTCGTTCATAACATTCACATTTTTTGGCACTAGCCATTTATGCTCTTTTTTTTTTTTTTTTTTTTTTTTTAGCACATTTAATAAAACAAAACATAATCTCCTGAATTATGTCAGGGAATATCTTTAAATCTAGAAAATAATCCTTGCTATATCTGTTATATATAAAAATGTAAAAACTGCTGATATATCCTTAACAACTGAATTGCGTATTTTGACTGGATAAGTGAACTTAAATGGATACCCCCACCCCCCAATCACACACATACACTCTCCTGTGAAACCACATATTTTTTTTATCAAATTGTAGGCTACAGATCACCTCCTCTAACTCGAATTCTCTCCATGTTATTGATGTGACCCTCGACCACACAGATATATTTGAAAGTTGCCCTTCTCTTCAAAAGGTTGTGCACCCATACTAAAGATAGAATGAAAAAGTAATAATATTTATTATGTAAAAACAAATCGCTAAAAAAAGGTTTTTTGACAGTTTTCGACATTTTTGACAAGGAGGTTTTTGACATGATGGTAAAAACCATGGTAAAGTCCAGTAAAAACTATCATGTGTCAAAAATTTGCCAACCCTGATTCAATGACTACAAGGAAACTTAGCTTAATTTTAATGATTCCAAAAATGTTTGTTTTTGAACACATACATAAAATATAAACCTGAGTTCCTACACACATGTTGTCTGAGTAATTAAATTATAATATCAAATCAGTATAATTAAGCATTTTAAAAATCGATAACTTATACCCAAAAGAATATCGTGTTCGTGGGCAAGAGCCCCCCCCCCAAGAAAAAAAAATCAAAAAATTTCTGAAATTTTTTGCATTTTAAAACTATGATCAACTCCTGACCTTTTTGCGAATTTTATATATTCATGCAACTGAATGACATTTTGCAAGTTTTTTGCTGCAAAAAATCATTAAAATTAAGGATATATATTTTTTTTTTTCAAAAAACTGTTTCACAATTTTTTTTCCAGCTATCGATTAACACAAGTTTCTTGCTATTTTCTGCTGCAAGAACGGAGTCATTTCGTTCTGAATTTTCCTAAAAATTAACACATTTGATTCCAAAAATTATGAAACATCAGTTATCTGCCTGGAAATTATGTTTGAATCGTCGGCTGTTAACCGATTTGGTATAAGTTTTGAACCGAGCTGAGTCGCATATTTTCACAATCAATTTTGTTAGAGGATCACGATAGAAATTTTGTTGAAGCATTGTGAAAAAAACTCACATTTTCTCAAAGAATAGCAGGAAAAAAAGGTGACCTTCCTCAAAAGATAGAGATAAAATGTAAATTTCTTAGAAAGATCGCAGAGTACACGTGAATTTCGTGAAAGCATCACAGAATAAATGTGAATTTTGTGAAAGGATCGCCATATAAACCCAAATTTACCAAAATTCCACTTAAAATTCACAAATTTCATAAAAAGATATGAAAATAAACATGCAGTTCATTAAAAGATCGTAAAAGAAACAAAAATTTTGTTAAAAGAGTGCGAATAAATGCAAATTTTGTCAAAGGGTTTTTAATGGGTGATTCTGAGTAAATTTTTTTTTTTTTTTTTTTTTTTTTTATTCACAGCAATTTTTCTGAAAAGTTACAACAGAGTGTGTGAGGATAAGAGGGAAATGTACTTTTGACACTGTATTTTTTCTGCGACAATTTGACGAAAATTACTGATTTTTCGCAATCTTTTGATGAAATTATTGTATTTTTTGATGAAATTTGCCTTTTTTTTACGAAATTTGCAGATTTTTTACATTTCTTGTAAAAATTCGCTGGTTTTTGACAAAATTTGTGAGGTTTTTGCGATTCTTAGATGATATATGGGAGTTTTTCGACACTTTGTGGCGAAATATGCACATTTTTCATGATCATTAGATGAAATTTGGAAGTTTAGTAATTTACCTTTTTCCTGCGATTTTTTTTTTTTTTTTTTTTTCCCCACAATTTGCATTTTTACTAGTATCCCTGGCCAAAATTAGCATTCTTCTGTGAATCTGATGACATTTGTGGATTTTTTGCACTATTATTTTTTTTGACGAAATTTGCGTTTCCTTCAATAAACTTTTGATGAAATTTAATTTTTTTTGTTTTTTTTTTCAAATTTATGAAATTGATTTTGTTTGGGCAACCATTTGTTGAAATTCATTGTATGTTTTTTCACTGAATTTCCAGATTGATGACTTTTTTTTTTCAGCATAAAATATCTTAAATTTTCAGAAAATACAGAACAGAATCATCCCTGAATCGCTTAATAAATGCAAAAATTATCAAAGTATCGCTTTATAAAAGCAAACTATGTCACAGAATCACGAAAAATATACAAATCTCGACAATGCATTGTGGGAAAAAATGTGAATATTGTCAAAGGGTTGTTAATAACGCTAATTTAGTCAAAGGGCTGCTAAAAAAAATGCAAATTTCATTGAACAATCACAAAAAAATGTGAATTTCATCAGAAAACACAAATTTAATCAAAAGGCTAAAAAAATGCAAATTTCATTAAATGGTCATGGAAAAAATGCAACCGTCTCTTTGGAAAACAACAAACGCATGCAAACATATCTGTTTATTGTTATAGGTATAACTTTAATCGAAAATTAGGCTAACCCTATCCCAACTTGCAGGAATTTATACTCACAAGGAAGGTCTCCATACGGGCATACTCAGAAAAATCTGAAAAAATTACAGAATGTTCTTCTCATACAGTTATATATGTTTATAAAAAAAATTTCGGCGGAATTTCCTTATTACGTCCGTAAAAAAATAATAAAAATTTCGTTTATTTGGTGATATATCTCCGGTTGGCGAAAAAACGAAATTTTGAAAAATACGCTTTTACGCTTCGATTACTTTTTAAAGAAAAAACTTTCTATGTTCAATTTATTTAAATAAGTTTAGTTTAAGTAATTTTAGTTTTGCATTTTTACTTTACTTTAAGTGTAATTTTGTCATATTCGTTTATATGTACTTTTAACAAAATGAAATTAAAATATTTTATCATTTAAAACACAATTTAAATTGATTAAAATTGTTCCAAATTGAAAAATACACTGTTAAAAATCTGCTGTATTTTGTTGCAGCACGGTTACTTGGCCATGAAATGGAGCTTTCTCATTGATTGGAATAGAGATATTATATACAAGCGGTGGAGTGCGTTGCAACGAAATGCAGCAGATTTTTAGCAGTGTATGACGCGGTCAATTGACCGTGCTTTAGAACATTCTCATTGGTCAGAAGAGAGATATTCTATAAAAGTAGTGGAGTGACGTTGCAGTAAATGCTGCAGATTTTAAAAAGTGAAGTCAATTAAAATCAATTTTCAGATTCGTTAAAATCGTCTGCTTTTGGCGAGGAAATGCATTGCTCGTTAAATCCCGCGTCGCTTTCAGCTTTTCACGCCAATTATTCCAAACTATTTTATTTTTTTACATATTTAATAATGTGATTCCGCCGCTAATTTTCACTGATCCTTTATTACCTACATGAGTAGTTTAATTCGTATTTTTTTCAAAAGATTCTGAGTATGCCCCCAATGGAGACCTTCCTTGTCAGTCTAAAATATACATAAACCAAAAACCGAGTTTACAAGACCTGTAACAAAAATAATTAGTACAGGAAGGGAATTTATCCCTGTAAAGACGGAATGGACAATACCAAAGCTTGATTTACTTTCTCTTTTTTAATAAAAAACTCATTTTGCATAATTATTCTGAGTTGTTGATAAACATTGCTTCAGTGGAATTTTGTCGTATGTATCCGTGTGATTCTTTAAATAGCACATAAAATGACAGTAGGTTTTAAAGTTTTTCTTTTTCTCTCCGAAACAGTTAAACTCCCCTCCACTTATAGATGTTGGGAGGGAGACCGAGATGTCCTTCCCCTGAAAAACTGAATTTCAAGCTCTGACATTGGAAGTATTGGAAAATGGTTGGGACCTCATCCAATGGTCACTAAATGGCGAGGAGTCGCTAAATCGGAGATTGTAAAATCGTGAGTCTACTGTATATTCTTTTATATAAGCCATATACTGTTATTAGGTAAACAGCTTATTTTTTTACTGTGAAATAAAGATAAATCAGTTTGTTTTCATTTGAACTTTAATTTATAGTGAACTATTGCAGTTAACAATTAAAAGTACATAGCTTTATATTTTATTATAATGCACTTAATTTCAATTACAAGTGTGTACAGTACAATTTATTACCGTTGAGTACAGTGTATAATAAATATGATCTCTATTTTTCATGTTTTATACAGATTTTAGAAATAGCTTGAAAGATTTTGATATGAAATCCATAAAACCATAATTAGTTTTGATTTCAAGCAAAATACATATTTGAAGAATTTTTGATGACCATTCAAACAATATTATTTAATTAGGAGGGTGTGTAGGTAAGGTTTTAGTTAAAATATTTTAAAATTTTCCAGGTATTATTTTTATTGGTAATAATAACAAATGTAAATATTGTAGGCATAATATTTTATATTCAGGGTTGTTAAATACCCGGGTTTTTTCAGAAAAAACCCAACCCACTGGGCAGAGTTGTATAATATAGACGCACGCGTGCACACGGTGCGCAGAAAATTTTATGAACTTTGGAGAAAATTTTAGGAAAGAAACCACTTTTATTTTTGTAACTTCTTTCTTTAGGGGAGACCGGGGATGGTTGACTATAGGGGTAGGTAGACTAACCGCCAAAAACTCGCCAACGATATAAATTTTGCGTCATCCCAGCGCAGCCGCACATCACTCTCCGCCCCCCGCTCAGTCGTCGGTAGCGCCGCGTCGCCGGCACACACCGTTTTCGAGCAGTGACCCGTGATTTGTTTTCATATCATGTAAGTAATATTATCGTGTTGCATATTTTTTGATCTGGTATCTACACATTTTATGTTAACCGTTTGCCTATTAGTCAGAGTGTTTTATGAGTCCATATTGATATTATTTTATGTGTTATTTCTTAATTAGGTGGCAGTGTTTAGGTTATCCATGCCATCGAAACTTAAAATGTCGTTTGGGGTTGGTAGACTAATTTCTTTCGGGGCTGGTTGAATAATTAGTCAACCAACCCCAATAACATTTTGAGTTTAAAATATCTTTAAAAAGTGGTAATTCTTCAGCATGTGATGTGAGCACAGTTACTGCTCCATCGACTTCTGATGCATCTAACACTTTGTCTATTGTCGAAGAGGTTCCAATTCCTGATCACAATACTAAAATCGAAAATCACACTCTGGCACCGCAGTGTTCATCTGTAAATACAGAACACCACAATGCCCTCTCCTACAAGATCTTTGAGTACTGAATCTGAGTCACCTTCTCTTTTTGACGAAACATTAAATTCTGTATTTGAAGCGGATTTAAGAGAAACTCTCAAAACCCCAGAAGACGTGCATGCTGCAGAAACAAATGTACCCCCATCTTTATACAATGTGAACCTGCCCTCAACTTTATTAGCAACACTTGAAGAAATGAGACCCTTTCCTAAAGCGGCGCCACGTTTAGATAATAGAAGAAATATTCGGAAACGTAAAAGTACTATATATACAGACACCCCTGAAAAACAAAATCTTATAGATATGAAAAAGAATAGAGAAACTTTGAAGAAATAAAGAATAGATACAAAAAAAAGAATAGAAAAAGGAAAAGAAACGAGCAAAGGTAAGGGTAAAGGAAAATGGAAGGGCAAAGGAAAAGGGAAGGGAAAAGGAACGGGTAAAGGAAAAGGAACGGATAAAGGAAAGGGAACGGATAAAGTAAATGGGATGGATGTTGCTGATGACACCGTCAATGGAAATGACGATGCTGTGGATTCAGATGACGAGAGCACGATTTGTTTAGAATGCACTGAATCCTACGCCGATAGTGTCTCTGGCGAACAATGGATTCAGTGCATAACTTGTAAGTTATGGGCTCAAGTCAAATGTGTAAGAGGTAATCTAATGTTTTTTGAATGCAAACTCTGAATTTCTGATAATGAAGACTGATAACTTGTCTGTTTTTTTTTATATTTTTAAGTATACAAAGATTTATATGTGATTTAAAATGAGACTGAAGAAGAGTTTGGTTTATATAAGTTTAAATACTAAATATAAGTATTTAACAATTACTATTTTTTAAGTAGAGAAATGCAAAATGTGCATTTAATTTGTGGCGTAAGAAAATTTAAAATTGTTACAATAATAAGAATTAATATGTTACATTCATAAGAAGTTATAGAAAGACATTATGTGTGATTTAAAATGAAACTGAAGAAGATTTTAGTTTAAAAACTTTAAATACTACGAGTTGATAGTTTTTATAAAGACTTATAAAGGATGTCTGTACCTGGTTAAAATGGTTTTTTAATGAAGAGTTCAATTAAATTGAAAATAGTGTTTTATTACTTGATTCTTCTCATAATTTGTTGCTTATTGATACGTAGGTCTACTTACCCCGGGCATATAGTCAATCTACCCCGGTTCCGGGGTAGATTGACTAAGAGTTGATGTTCTGTAAAATGCATTTGAAGATGATGATGATATTGAATAATTAACTATGTTTTGTTGTTTTTTATTAGTTTAATAGTTCTTCTATCCATTAATGCGATTTTATTGTCTGTATGGATGAAAACACAAAAAATATGTATGATTTAGTAAAAAATTAGTCAACCATCCCCGGTCTCCCCTAGTACCAAAATATAAAAAATATTCCCCCAATTTTATGTACGAATTATATACAGTTAGCACACAATTAAAAGCAGTCCCGATTTTTTTAATTCTCCGAAAATTTAAGGCATTTGATGAAGAAAACTTTAAAAATTCATCAATCTGAAATTTCGGACATTAAAAATCACAAATTTTGACAGTTGTCGTAAAAAAAAAAAAAAAAAAAGTTTATTGTTTACGGATAAGAAATCTCCAATTTCGTCAAGTTATTACGGAAAAAACGCAAGTTTAGTCAAAGTTCCGCGGAAAAAGCACGAAATATCGTGGAAGAATCAAGAGAAAACGCAAAGGTCGCCAAAAGATAGTGAAAAAAAACACAAATTTCATCAAAAGATTTTGAAAAAATGCGAATTTCGTGACCCCCCCCCCCAAAAAAAAATCGCGAATTTCAGCAAATAATCGCGTAAAAAAGCACATTTGTACAAAGAATTGCGTGAAAACGTGCATTTCAAGAAAGATCCGCGGAAAAACGTAAGTTTCGTCCAAAGATCACGCAAAAAATCGCAAATTTCGTCTATGAATCGAGTAAATAAAACGCAAATTTCGCTCATGAATCCTGTAAAAAACGCGAATTTCGTTCATTAATTGCGTAAAAAATGCGAATTACATCCCTAAATTGCATAAAAAATAAATACAAATTTCACCAATGTCAAATTAATATTATGCATAATTTTATTAAAACATTAAATTAATTTGCAGAAAGTTTTTGACCCAATATTTACGTGCGCAGAAAGTTTTTGGTTTTATACAAGTCTGCCACTGGGTTTTTTCAGGGTTTTTTCGGGTTTATCAGGGTTTTTCGGTTTTTTTTTTCAGGGCTTTACGAGGTGTTTTGGGGGTTATGGGAGGTGGTTCAGAATGTTTGAAAAAAAAAATGTACTTATTACTAAATTTAAAGCAGCTAATTGATTACAAATATATATAAATCAATGACAGTAATCAAAATTATGCTTTGATTTTAGATAAATTGATTATTAGTAATAATTTATAATTTTTTTTTTTTTTTTTTTTTTTTTTTTTTTTTTTGTTACTACTAAATAATAGAATAAGCCAAGTAATTCTACATGTCTACATAATTCAATTAGGATTCTAAGCTTATATGGTATTTTGTTATGAGTTTCTATTCTATAACATAGAACACGTTACACATCAAAGTATTTTTTTAATGGGAAAAAATTTGTTTTTTATACATGCTACAGAGATTAACTAACAGTTATTTCTTTTAAAAATTTTGATGGTATAATTAGGACATTTCTTTTCTTTGGGCTGAGGGATGATGGTTATAAATTTTATGAGTTGTGTACTAATATTAAGAAATATATTACAATGCATTATATGTGTAACTTAAAGATGAAATTTTGAAAAAACCCACTTGGGAATTCCCACTTGGGTTTTTCCTTGGGTTTTTCCACCTGGTTTTTCCAGGAAAAACCCACTTGGGTTTTTCCTGGGTTTTTTCAAGTGGGTTTTTTCAGAAAAAACCCACTCGGGTTTTTTGGGCTGGGTAAAATCATAACAACCCTGTTTATATTACATATGTCATATGTGTACATTCATAAATATCTAAAATAATTTTTAACATATTATGTATGTAATATCTGTTGTGTATTTATTCCTTTATTAAGTGGGAGAAAAAAAAATACATCCATTAATTTTATGAAATATTGATCAAGAATTACTCCAGCAAACTCTAGTATAAAGAGTACTAGTATAAACGCCACGGCATTTACGAGTTTAGAAGTTACAATTTTCATATGCTGTGTTGGCAAAAATTTTGTGCAAATTATTAGGGATGGGACGAATATTCGGCCACTATTCGGTATTCGGCCTATTCGGCCCTTTTGCCGAATATTCGGTTGGCCGAATATTGAAGGCTTGTTGACCGAATACTTCGGCCGAATACCTGTAGCCGAATATTTAGAGATATCTTGCCGAATATTCCTAAAATCTCGCCGAATAGTGAAAGATATCTTGCCAAATAAATTTCGGATTTAAAGAATTTTATTCTTGCAATTTTTTTTTTCTTTAATCCAAATTGGCTACTTCATTTATGAAGTCATTCTCATTCTTACTTACAAAATAAAGAGTTATTCAGATACTAAAAAATATACAGCCTTTCTGTATTTCCTATAAAAGTTAGTGATATTCTAGAAAATGTTGCCCAAGTTGGAGATTTAATTGTACGGGAAATGTCATCATTTGAGAATGATATATTACAATTCGAGATATAAAAACTCTGCCTTATTCTAAAACGCTCGAATATTTATTAATGTCTGCAAATTCCATGCACATATAAAAAAGGCTCTTATGAAATTCATAACTTATTTTCTATAAAGTAAGAAATGAAAAAATTTATTCACTAGGTGTGTTAACGAAGATTCATTTTCAAAATTAAATTTAATATATCACCATTCCAAATACAATGATACATCTGAAAGCAGAACTGATGTCAAACTCGATACACATTAGATGACACAACTTGCTTTATGAAGATGGTTTTATAAATATTTCAATATAAATTCTAAATACTCAACAAAATAATTTTTTCATTCTATAATTTTCACTTTTAAATAATTATTTGCATAATTACTGACTTAAACATGTAACATTATTATGTATATATTTTTAATTTAATCTTCCTTCCTTCATGTTGTTATCAATTTCTGTTTATCCTTTTAATGCTTGTTGAATAAGTGGAATATTGAAGTTGAATATTGTATGTGCCGATTCAAAAGTCAAAGATTTTGTTAACATATGCATACTTTAAGCATAACCTTTTGCTTTAACGTAATTTGTAACTTAAAGCTTGGGATCTGATTTCAGAACAGTCTCATTCTTACAAATTTGCTTATCACTAGGGACACAAACTCTAAAATGATCAAATTTACTTCATTAAAGGTTATTTCAGAAAATATGTCCTTGTGAGTTCTGAGAGAGAGAGAGATTAAGAATATTATTGATTTTGGATGCAAGAAGTATCAATTGATAGTAAAAGTGAATCACATTCTTCATATTTTAATGGAAATATTTTCCCATCTTGACATACTGAAAATCAATTTGATGTACATTAGAATAAAGGATATAATGCAATTTCATAATTTTTTTGTGTTAAAATAAGTTTTTCAAATTTAAAAATACATTTAAAAGCACATTTAAGAGTAATAATTATTAATGAGCTCCTGTTTTTTAAATTATATGTAATCAAAATTTATTTTCTTTATTGGAAAAAAATTTTACTATTCGGCCGGCCGAATATTCGGTATTCGGCCTAAAATTTGGCCGAATATTCGGTATTCGGCTATTCGGCCAAATCACTATTCGTCCCATCCCTACAAATTATTCCGTGTTTGAAAAAAAAAAAAAAAAAGGTCACTTTTTAAAAAAATTTCTTCTTCCCCATGTTCCCAATATTACCAAGCATAAGTCAACAAAAGCAATTCACCATGAGTTACCCTTTTCCAAAAAATATGGTGACTGGAATAAGCAGAAAGGGTCAGTAGATGCTTGCTTTTATTGCACTTCATTGTAGAAACAAAGAATTGGAAAGCCAGTTTTTCTGAATTTCACAATTGAAATGTCTCATGGTTGCAAGTTTTTCCATCCTGAGATGGAAAAATCTCCAAGGACGGAAGCAGATTGTGAAAAGCATGCGCTTTTCATCAAAGGATTGTGGTAAAAAAAAATCTTGAAATGATCGCGGGGAAAAAAAAAAAAAAAATTGCTTATGATTGGGGGAAAAAAATTTCTTAAAATGCAAATTTTCGGAAAAAAGTTCTATTGCTGTCAAAGGATTGAAAAAAAGACTCATTTGCTGTCAAAAGCTTGTTGAAAAAAACGCAATTTTGTCGAAAACATGCTATTTCTGTCGAAGGATTGCGAAAAATACTCTAATATCATCAAAGAATTGCAAAAAAGGCACGATTTTCATCAAAAGCTTGTGAAGAAAACTCAATTCCTGTTAAAAGATGTCATCTCAGTCAAATAATGTGAAATAGTTGCGGTCTCTGTCAAAGGATCACAAAAAAGATGAGTTTTCTGTTAAAAGGTTGTTGAAAAAAAATTCTTGTCGAAGGCTCGCAAAAAAGACGCTAGTTCCATCTAAGAATTGCGAAAAAGATGCTATTTCTAGTCAAAGAATACTAAATGAATGCAATTTTTGTCAAAAGATCACAAAAGACGAATTTAATAAAAGGAAGAGACGTGATCATGAAAAAGATGTAAATTTTGTCAAAGTATTGTGGAAAAGACGCAAATTTTGCCAAAGGATCGAGAAAAAGACACAATTTCCGTCAAATGATCATAAAAAATTCCACGATTTTCATCAAATGATTGCAGGAAAAGCGCGATTTTTGTCAAAGAATCACGGAAAAGATGTGAATTTTGCCAAAGGATCACAAAAAGACTCGATTTCTGTTAAAAGATCGCGAAAAAGACACTATTTTCATTGAATAATCATAAAAAGACGCTATTTCCAGTCAAATAATACAAAATAGGTGCAATTTTTGTCAAAGCATCACGGAAAAGATGTGAATTTTGCCAAAGGATCACGAAAAGACTCGATTTCTGTTAAAAGATTGCGAAAAAGACGCTACACAATAAAGATGCGAATTAATCGAAGGATTGTGGAAAAGACGCAAATTTTGTCAAATGATGGGGGGGGGATGCGATTTCCGTGAAATGATCACAAAAAACCCCCACAATTTTCATCAAATGATAGCAGGGAAAATGCGATTTTTGTCAAAGGATCGCGAAAAGCATGCGATTTCTGACATAGGATCACAAAAAAAAACGCAAATTTCGTTAACAGATTGTATAAAATACTTGGATTTCATCGAAAAATTGCAGATTTCAGCTGAAAACAGTTGAAAAATCATAAACTTCTGCTTAAAACCATAGAAAAATCACAAATTTTGTCTGACAGCTGTAGAAAAATTGTAAATTTCGGCTAAAAATAGTAGAAAAGTTCCAAATTTTGTCGAAAGATCGGGGTAAAAACACAAGTTATGTGTGTTTTTGCTCGCTTATTGGGGGGGGGGGGGTCAAAATATTTTCAGTCCTGGCAAAATGTCTCTTTTTTTGGTATATTTTAGTTCAGGATTTTCCAATTCTCACTTATGATTACTTGCATATTTATTAAATCTTTTTTATTAATTATCCAACAATAAATGCAGGATTTTATAATTTCCATTCTTATGACAACCGATAAAACATATTTCTTGGTACACTTTAAGGCATATTCCGTAAACATTCGGGGGGAAAATATTCCAAGAAAATTTTTAAAAATTTCCAATAAAGGAAAAGTGAGAAATTATTTAAATTCTATTTTATTTATATTTAAAAAAAGGACCCCATGAATGTGTCATCAAAACCGCGATGTTTGAGTGTGGAAAAAGAAATTAATGTGTTGCAAACAAACGTAAAACAAACGTTTCTTATCTGAGTCGTTTCATTTTGGAACAAGTCCGAGGAATTTTTTTTTTTTTTCAGAGTCATTTCATTTCAGAACGAGTCTGAGGAATAGGTCCTTTTCGACTTACGGAAAAACTGGCTTTCCAGTACTTTGTTTCTATAATGAAGTGCAATAAAAGCAAGCATCTATTGTCCCTTCCTGCTTATTCCAGTGACCGTATTTCTTGGAAAAGGGTGACTTACTCATCATGTATTGCATTTGTAAATTTAACGATCGGTAACATTTCGAACACAGGGAAAAAAGAAAGAAAAAAGGGGTTTTCTTTCTGTTGAAACACTGAATAATTTTCTCAATTTTCGTAAACGCCGCTGTGGTGTAAACGGTGCTTATATGAAAATTTCAACTTTTAAAACCGTAAACTCTGCGGTGTTTATTCCCTAAATTACGGTACTCTTTCCTTCAACTGAATTCTTGGAAAAAAGTAAGGAAATCTTTCATATAAGATCCATTTGCGGTTTTTTCATAATAAAACTGAAGGGAGCGAACAAAAGAATCGCGGGATACGCAACCCATCCTTCTTGATGGAAAGATTTTTCTTTTGCCGGACATCTGTCTCTTTCCTGCAAAATTTGTTAAGATTAAAAACAGTGTCCCTACAACAAAGAAGCCAACATCAAACTTTAAAAAGTGGTCAAATGTGTTTGGGCTTTAAGATCATCTGCTCTCCTTAGATACGTTTAGTTACACAGAAAGGAATTGTGCTTGAATTTTTTTTCTTTTTTTATTATTGTTAAAAAAAAATATTTTTGGTGTCAAGCTTGCAAACTGATATACATTTCGAAAAAATGAAATTTGTTCAAAATGGGAGCAGTGTTTTTTAGATTTTTACTGTGTATTTAAAGTTAAAAAAAAAAAAAAATCTGGATCCTGAAGTTCCTGAAAATCAGTTCTGTAATATAAATATTTTATTCCTACATATTTTTTGACAATTAGTTATTTTAATAATTTAATTAATCTAATAATCCAGATTTTTGCCATATTTATGCAATATTTTGGGTAGTTTAATGCTTCCTTAATAAAGCAAAATAATTCCTTTTGACTGTGGTGATTATACAATTTTTTTTTTTTTCTTTTTTTTTCCCAAGATGATGTCAATATTTGAGGGTGCGGGGGTGTTTTTTCCTTAAATTACAGTAATAGTTTTTATAACCAGTATACATATTATTGATATAATTTAAAACCTTGTACTATGTATAGTTGTTAAATGACATGAAACTAAAAAAAAAAATAACGTACCTTTAGGTATCTTAGTAAAATGTGAGATTTTCAGAAACAATCTTTTTTCAAGATGCTTTTGTAGCAGTTTGCAATCTATATATTTGTAATTAATTTCCAGCAGAGATGAGTTTATTTTGTACACCTACACTGTATATGTAAAATCATAGTGAAATGACTGTGTTTCACAGCTATTCTTCCTAAAATAGTGAATGTTTGACAGTGAAATTAATATCAATGATCAATCATCCATAAAAAATTTGCAAATTTCAGAAATGGTTATAAAATTCTGAAAAAATTATCTGTTTTTGAGATATATATATATTTTTTCTAGTTTAAATAACATTTTCTAATGATGGCAACAAAGTAACTTCAGTTTTGTGGCCAAAAAAAGGGGAAAAACTATAGGGATTACTTAATTTCTTCCCCCCCCCAATTTTAAACAGAATTAAAATTCTTTTATTTCAAACATGACCTTATGATTGAAATAAAAAATGTTGAATAAAAAATCATTCCCTCTTTTAACTAATGACAATGTTTTGATTTAGATTCTGTTTTTCAAAAAGGAATAAAATATTTACATATATTCGATCTGCAGAAATTATAGTTTAGAAACGTAAAAATCGCGTGTCATTTTTAATCTTTGTCATAAATTCAATTAACTTAAAATAATAATTCCACCACAGTTTTTAGTATTTTTTTCTTTTTTAAATTTACAATGACATATACAGCCAAAATGATTTGATATTAATTTATACTAGAACTATCACAGTTATAGCATTGATGTATAGTATAAGTAATTATATTTGTATAATTATTGAAGTGTCACTATTTGTTTTTAATGTACATTTTTTCAAAATGTGTTTTTACTTTTTAACAATATAAAACTATTTTTTAGCTCAAAATATGAATATGCTGTCATAGAATTCAGACGAAAAGGGCCAGATATGCTTAATTCCATGTGCCTGGATCGCAAAAGAAAATGGTAAAGAAGGGATTTTAATTGTCGGAACTTATAAACACTTCAAGTATTAACAGTAATCACATTGTTTACCACATTTTTGTTAATTGTAGTTCTTAATAAAGTAGAATCATCCAGGGTAATTCCTGGTCACTGAATTTCATGTAACTCTTGATCATTTTCCCTTTTATTATAAAAATAATGATGGATCAAATTGTAAAAAATCTTATTGATACTTTGATCCTTTGCATTGAATATATGCTTAGAGTATTCATTTAGTTGAAATTTAATACTGATAAAATGTATTCAAAACGTCTACTCAAATTTCTGTAAAACATTAACCTTAATTCAGTATATAAAACTATATATAACCTTGATTACTATAAAATATATTGAAAACTGTTACTCAAATTTCTGTAAAACAATATTGACCTTGGTTCACTGTATCCAAATTTGTTGAAAAAAGTTTTTTGTGTGAGTGTGTGTATATAATATATCATTGTTAAAAATAGTGAATGTAAATTATACATAATTTGCTTATAAGTTATCTTATTAAGTAGATAATAAATCAGACATTAAATATAAAAATAGTTACTTTACTAAAGTGATTATTTTATTTTTACATTCTATGCAAGTAATTCATGATTTTCGATTGAATACAATTCAATTTAAAGTAAAATTAATCGATTTTCTTAGCAACAATATTAAAGAACTCATGAAACTTTTGTAAAATTTATTTTTGTGAAAAATAACTTAAAATGATATATGAAACCAGTTACTGAAATTTGAATCAAGCATTTATTAATAACTTTAGATCTTTCTGCTGAAGCTTAATTTTCTGCTAAACTTGATTTGTTTGCAATTTACACATTTTAAAATTAAAAAATATAAAAATAATAAACACCATCTTTTTATGAAATAGAATTTTGTGATGGAGACTGTTTTATAACGAAGAATTTTGTGTAGTGATCTGTTTTATTAAATGGATTTTCGTGAAGAGGTTAAATGGCCTTCAAATCTTACCTTTATTTGACCCCTGTGAGTGTAAGATATTGTATTCCATTTGATGAAGTTGTTCAACATTCATTGAAGTTAAGTCAGTTTACCCCCCCCTTTTTTTTTAAATGGTACATTTTAAGCAAAAATTTAAATTATGCGGTTCTATCATGTACTGTGTGCCATATTGTGCCATTAAAGCAGCGTTTTGTGTCTCCTACAGGCGACATCAGTATTGCAGTCAGTAGGAGTATTGTAATCAGTATTGCAGGAGGCGGTTATGCAGGAAACTGAGCCATGTTTGTTACTATCTTTGCTATAAATGTTTTTGAATGAAATCCATAATCGTTTGCAAAGGCTGCTATGTTAAAAACTTGCAATTTCAACAAAACTTTTTTTTTTTACTGTAATTTCTAAAATTTTTGCTATTGAAATCTGTATTTTTTTTCATGAGTTATATACTGTCATTTTCCATGCTACATGCATTGTTCCAATGACATTTATAGTTTTGAATGTGGGTCTATTTTTATCTTAATTTAAATATTTTTTGTGACACTAACATATAGGATAAATTTTATTTCACATTCAATGTAACTTGCATCACGCACAATCATGGGATAAAAAACTATCAACTGTTGTTTTTCATTATCACTACCAACATAAACTTTTATTTTATTGAAAAATACTGATGGTAAAACAAAACATTGGCATTTCTGTGTAAAGCATGTCAATTCAATTGTAAAATGTTTAAATGCTCAAGTGTTAGCAAATCAGTTGATCCACTTTGTGTTTGAATTTCTTTTTCTATCAGGTAACCAAGAAAGTTCATGTGGTTTTCATCAGACATAAAAAAAGACCCACAAAAATCTCAAACACTTATTTTATTCTTTGAAATAATCACCATTGGCTTTAATTACATGTTCAGAACGAGAAACAAGCTTATAAATACCCTTTTTGAAAAAATCTTTTGGTTTAGAGTCCGAAAACTGGGTTATAGTTTTTGTGACTTAATCTTGGGTTTTGAACTGCTGTTCCTGCAAGTGATTATCCATGACCAAAAACAAGTAATAGTCCAATGGGGCGATGTCCGGGGAGTTAGGTGGGTGAGGCAAAACTTCCCAGCTCAATGGTTTTATCACGCCCCTGGTCGCTTTGGCCATATGAGATCTGGTGTTATTGTGGAAAATAAGAACTCCTCTCCTGTTGACCAGTGCTGGCTGCTTTTCTAGCAAAGCAGCTGAAACCCTTTTCAACTGCGACAAGTAGACTTTGGCGGTGATTGTTTTCCCGCTTTCTAAGAATTCATAGTGAACTACACCAGCGCTAGTCCACCAAATACACAGCATTATCTTTTGTTGATGGATGTCCTGTTTAGCAACCAATGAGACAGAACCAGAAGTCAACCAATGATGTTTTCTCTTTCGGTTTTTACCCATTCAGTCATTCCATACATTACCTGTCACATGTCAATATCTGATCCAGGAAAGAGGCTTTGTTGTGGCGTTACAGCAATGACAAGCAGATGTTCAGTCGTTGGAGCTTCTTTTCCTCGGACAGGACATGAGGAACCCACTTATCAAGTTTCCACAACCTCCCAAGGCTATGAAGATGCGATCGGATGGTTTCGTCAGATACTCCAAACCTTTGCGCAAGGTCCTGGCATGTTAGATCAGGCTTCTCTTTGATTTCCTGTTTCAGCTGGACTTGGTCTAAGATGGATGGACAACCAACACAAGACTTGTCTTCAAGGCTCTCGTCTTCGGATGAAAATCTGCTGAACCCCTTTTGAGCAGTCCGTTCACTCACTGAAGTCTCTCCAAACAAGGAGAATGTTCTTCTAGCAGCCTCTGCAGCTTTGTTTCCTAATTTGAACTCGTAGAGCAAAATAGGCCTCAAAATCTCCTTTGTCAATGACATCCTTTTCAACGATTGTACTTCCTAAAAAACTGATAGCGAAACATGAGATACGTTAAACAACTCTCTACTGATTGCAATTTAAAGGCAATGTACAGAAATGACGTCATCAGAATCAGTATGACCACACCTACGCAACAAAAGTAGCTGTTCTCAAAAACCGCTTGAACTTTCTTGGTTACCTGATATTTTTAGATTATAAACATTACTTCAATGTATATAGGAATGGTTATTTTCCTGTTAAACATTTTGATTTTTGTCCATTAGTTTTAAATATCCATGTTTAAGAATTCAATTTGGCAAAGTTGAAATCAATCATTTAGAAAATTAAGAACACAATCAACATAGCAATATATTTTGTAGTTTCTAATTTGTTTGTCTCATTGCTGGTTTGTATTCATACATCTGCACTTTAAAAAAAAAATCTCAATTCTCTCTCTTTTTTTTTTTTTTTTTTTTTTTTTTTTTTTCTTCCAGCTGCAGCCCGTCAAATACCAACTACCAGAACAGTCTTACAAGCAAATGTGGAAGATGTAAAGCTTTGGTTGCGCTCAGCAATCCAGTTCAGCAGCGAGATTCATTATAACTTTTTTAATGTACCGTTGATTATGCAAATAAAAAAAGTTTTTTCATTAAAGTTTTTTCCTAAGTTATAGATATGTGTGTGTAAGAAAAAGGTAGTGTCTTGCTTCACACTGATTGATATCTTTAGATTCGGCAAATAAAACTTGAATATAATGCACTACAGTTTATCTTAGCTTTTTAGGTTACAAAAACATTTAGAACAACATTTTTAAGATAAATAGGTTGTTTCAAATTTAACATTTTTCATATTTAATACTCATGATAGGACAGTTGGCCAAGCCAAATAAAGTTTGAGAACTTACATTGTTGTCATTGTTTATATTTTCATTAAAATGAACCTTGTAAACTATAGTTTTGTTAATGAAATTGATTGTAGTTATGAAATTACTGGAAATTTTTTTTTTCAAATAAGTTCATTTGTTGGGGGGGGGGGGGAGCCAAGATCATTCAGCAGACCTTATTTTAATATTACATTTTGCTTAACCCTTTCGTGGTTATAAGTGCGTATACGTGCCTAGAATACCACTTAATTTGAATTACGAAATGCCATACTGACATCAGAATTTTTAAATGAAAATTTTAATTTTACAAAGAACGTAAAAAAAAAATTTATATATTATAAAATAAATTTGTTTTTAAATTCCGGTGTCATTCAATCATTTTAGTATTTTATGAATAGACGTGCTTTAATCTTCAAAGGGTTAAACAAAAATTAATAAAATAATATTTTAAGAATGTACACAGTTTTTCACAGTATAAATTCATTCTGCAATTTTATTATAACTAGATGATTTGTTCCATGTGTTTATTTAGTTAAACAATCTAATAATATTTGCCAATAATAAAGGATATTCGAAATATTTAAGAACATTGCACTAACTGTCACAAACAAATTCTGGGATTATTTGTCTTAGTAATTACATAAAATTCCTTTTGGATGAAAACATACAACAGATGCATTAAAGATATTCATTGAGATTTATTGTTTTGTATTTTCAATAAAATCAGATTTTGTTTTCATGTTTTAGCAACAACCTTGCGAAAGGAATAACTGAAGTGAGTCTTGTAGAATTAGTGTTTTACTGTATTAAAAAAAATATATTTAAATGAAGGCAGGATAAATGCTGCCCTTAAAAATGTCTTGCAGAGAAAATATAAGTTAACATATTTGGTTAAACAGTGTTTCTATTCAACTAGAAAACATGGGAAATGACAAACACTCAAATAATCTGAGAAAACTGCCTTTTTTTTTTTTTTTTTTTTTTTTTTTTTACCTGAAAGTTTGATTTTTATGTGCTACCATTCATAAAGATTGCCCTAAATTTTGAGGCCTTTCTGTAAAAAAATTCGAATTTTTCACATAAAAGTAAAATTTTCACAAAAATTCACATGTTTATAACATAGATATTTTAGCTATACATATTTGTCACCATATATGCTAGAGTTGAACCTTTTTGATGGGTGCCCATTACTGAAATTTTTCTATTTAATTAAAAAAAAATATGAGGAACATACATGTAGGTATTTACTATAATTATGGGGGAAAAAATAGTTAATGCAATGCAATTATATTTCTATTTTGAAACTTAATATCAAGTTAACTATAATGCAAACTTGTTTGAAAAAAATTGAAATCATCAATAGATTAGAATATTATATGCCGCAATTAAATTTTTTCAATTTCCATTTGATTAAATTTCGAAAAGATTAATAGTGATTTTGTGTGATCTAACTTAATTTTGATTTAGAGAGAGTAATGTCGTGCCTTAGGTTCAAAGTCTCTTATATAGGCAGTATCTCTACGAAAGAATATGATGAAATACGAATAATAAAAAATTACAAACAAGCTGCCAAAATAATGATAATAATAATAAAATTAAATATAAAAAAAACCTATCTAAAATTTTTAAAAGATGAATTGAAACCTGCACAACAAATTGCTTTTGTAAAAGCATAAATGATATAGCAGCACTGACTATAAATAAATAAATAAATGTTTAATATGTATAAATTCATGTTTAAATGTAAGTTTATATAACTTTTATTAATATATTATTGTAGCTTAGCTTAATTACATATCTTAAATGAGTAAAAGATCCTTTAAATTCATTTTAATTGTATTTTAGCTTTTTTTTTTATGTTGTGAATTGTAATCTGGAAATTTTGTTCTTGAAATAGAGTATGAACTCTATTAACAGATATAAAAATGGATTGCATGAAGACTTATATTTACAAGTAATACAAAATAAAAATAATTTTTTGGATAGATTTAGTTTCTTTTTATATTTATACCAGCGGTAATTATATCCACATAATATGTATCAAATCAATCCCAATTAAAGCAAAACTATTGTTCAGGGAGGATTGATTTGCATCCTAGAGGGCTCTAGGCATTAGCATAAAAAGTATTCAAGGACAAAAATTCAAAAGAACTTTTTGGAAAAATAAAAAAATTATTAAATGAATATTAATTTAGGCTTCTACAGAACCTTAGTTATAAGTGAAATATTGGATCTCAGAAATTTAAAAATACAAATATTTTGGAGCTCTCAAAATTGTTGGCCCTTGTCAGCGTCCCAGATGCTCTGCTGCAAATCAAACCCTGAATAAATATGCTGTCCCAGCAAGCAGTAATTGCTGGTCATGGGAATAAAAATGGTAGTAATGTGTTGGTCCAGCAAAGTGTAAAATCGTTATAGAGGATGTTACTGATTGAAAACTGCTGGTACAGCAAAAGTCCAGCAGCATAAACATTGCATGATGGCCTGCTGCTTTATCAACGCTGCTGGGTGGATGTCTGCTCGTAGTAAAAACAAATCTGACTGATGGTTTACCCCTGTATAAACATTGCAGGATAAGTGATGGTGGTGGATTAAAAGTGCTGACCCAGCAAAGAACTAGCAGTAGGTTAGAAGCTAATACTGATTAAAAACCGCTGGTACAGCAAAGGTCCAGCAGCATATGCATTGTATGATAATCTGCCGCTTTAAAAACATTGTAGGGTAGTTGTTGGCTCATAGTAATAAAAAAGCAGTCTGACGGTGTACCAATGTATAAACACTGTAGGATAAGTGATGGCACTGGATTAAAAGTGCTGGCCCAGCAAAGGAATTGCTGTAGGATAAATGCTAGCACTGCAGGAAAACTGATGGATTGAAGCAATGTGATGGCATACCAATGCTGGCTTGCTGTTGGCCATCACTGATGGGCCACCTGCATTTCGGACGGACACTTTAGTACAGGTTTAAGTAATGGCACCGTTGTACTTTACCGCTGATGGCACTGCTGGCTGCCATCTGTTTTCTAGCTGATGGCCCACTGTTTCTTTCTTTGCTGGGTATAAACATAAAAGTACAGGTCATATATTTCAGTGAAGAGTTTTTCCCGAAACTTTAGGGGACTGTCAACAAATTAAGAAAGAATGAATATCTTTTGAATAACCCTGTCAAAACTAATGTAGCAAAAGCGATCAAACTGTAGATTATGATTAAGTAGCTAATTGTAATAAACAGTGTTCATTTTTATGTCGGTAGCACGTATACTCGTAGAAAAATTGAGGTTTTCATAAAAACAGTCCCAAATTTTCCCAAGATTTTTGCTTACAATTTGCAGAGTTCTTAATATAAAATAATATTCTTTTCTGAAAATATGACAAACGGCATTGCACATAATACCCTGCAATCAGAATTTAAAAAGTAATCGTCTCTAGAATAAGCAAAAAATCCGATGTTCCCAAAATAAGGCCAAAAAAAAAAAAAAAAAGAGGGATTTTATCCAAATGTAATAGTACGTCCCATATTGTGTATTCTATATTGATCAATGAAAATATGGATACAACCCCTCTTGTTTTTGTTTCATTTTGGGAATAAAGGATTTTCAATTTATTCTATTGACGAATATTACCAGAATTTTCAAGCTATGATTTTGCGACTTTTACAAAAGTTCCTCTATACATTTAGTTAACATAATATGCAAATGAAATTTTAATACCTTTGATGCAAGCGCAGTGAAAAAAATTATTTAGTAAAGTTTTCCCCTATAAAGTTTCGGTAAAAAATCTTCACTGAAATATATGACCTGTACTATTATCTTTATACACTTAGATGTTCAGGATAATTCCTCATGTTCTTTTCTAGATATTTAGCAAAATATCTAAAATCGTAAGTGGACGGTCATCAATGGCCATGTAGTATATATATATATATATATATATATATATATATATATATATACGCAGAGAGAGAGAGAGTGAGAGGAAAAGAGAGGGTTTTTATTTAAGCAAATCATAAAGACACGCGTCATTATGAAAGTTTCTACACAAAGAGTTTTGCTAGACAGAAAATCCCAAAGAAACTTTTCCTGAAATTCCCTTGATTGAGCAACTGACGAAAGATATACCTTCTAATTGATAGCAGGATAAAATAACTGTTATCCAATAATAAGTCTAATGGATCACGTTTTGAAATGCTCTCTCATTTGGACTGAAAAATATCTTTACCCCTTTAATTCCCACGATAGAATACTTTCTAGAAATTATATAGTTCACAAAATCTCACTTGACATCAGAAAAATTCAATGGCTAATTTCGTTTTTCTTTAAAAACCGAAAGTTCCGGCATTAATTAAAGCAAAGATTTCCGTTTTAATTTTCTGGCTGGAATTAAAATATACGAATTAAAACATCTCAAAATATATCGCGCGGTTTGGGATCCAGAGGGTTAATGATTCATTTCTTATAAAAAATGGGTACATTTTATGTTTTGTCTTTTCTATACGGAAAACTAATTATTGCTAGTTTTAGTAACTTACGTTACTACAACTAATGGCTAGTAACTAACTAGTTATTATTAACCAAGTAAAATGTATTTATGTCATAGTTAATTTGAAATTGAAAGCGAACGGACTAACAAATGATGTGTTTATGTATTACTTATTTACTCGCCATAAATAGGACAAAAATTTTAAAAAAATTACGCGTTAAGCATAGATGAAACACTTTCTAATTCATTTGGAATAGTGTAACAAATCTTTAGACGTTAATAAAGTGAAATATGATCTAATTGAAAAATTTGGAAAACACATAACACAAATGAAATCTGATTTCAGCTACAATTCAACCTGATTTTCTGTCCATCTTCGAAAAATTCCCAAATATTTTTGTGCATCTCTGTATATATATTAAAGATATGTATACATTTTAACACACTACAGTAACATTTAATTTAGTTCAGTTTGGAAATGAATAGCACAGTTGGAAACTCCCCTTCAACAGTTTATGTCAATAATTGGAAATTTACTCGTAATCTTCTGTGTAGTCCTGTATATTCTCTATAGAATTTATTCAGAACTAACTTTCAAAGACATACTTACATTAGTAAAACGTACACCATTGAAAATGCGCTTCCAGTAATTAGTGTTCATAGACAGAACTGCAATAGCACTTTTTTGTGTACCCCTGTAAATAAACGAGGAAGGTGTACACACTCTATTTTCAAAGAAGAATCTTGTAGTGTACTTCCGTGAGGTACATTTCAATATATTTGAAATCATTACATTTGAATCATCATTAGAATACATCGCAAACATTTTTTAACAACAGTTGTTAATTTAAAGAAATTCTTTTGAGTGCCCTGTAAACAAACTATAAACGTCTCACTCTCTATTTTCAATAAAAAAAATGTGCCATCGTAAATATCTAATACATGTCAGTTATATGGCAATCCGAGTATATTTGCGTGAGTCAGAGCAGGGATGAACTGACAGACAAACCGAATTCATTAACACTTTTCAACTAAGCTGGAAAGTGCTAAAAATGAATGCATTAGGGTAATTTATAACACGATTATTCAATCGGTAAATGAATTATAACAGGTGTAAATTTTTCGAGCGGTTGAAAATAGTCCGGTCTAGGATTCGAATCTGAGAAGTATTGGCTGAAGCTGCCAATGCTCTTTCCAAATGAGCCTTTCTGGAAAATACTGGAAGACTGATTCGCCCAAATAACATCAACGTTCTCACAATCTGGTCTGATACTTAGATCAGCTCAAGAGAATAAATCGAAGTTTAATGTGTGGAACTGTATAAAAAATGCATAGAAATTAATTTATAACACAATTATTCAATCGGTAAATGAATTATAACAGATGTAAATTTTCTATATGGGTGAAATAGTCCGAGCCAGGATTCTACCAATGGAAGTTTTGGCTGAAGCTGCCAATGCTCTTTACAAATGAGTCGTCCTGGAAAATGCTGGAGCATCTTTAAGTATGTCGTTATCTTTAAAAAGTTTTTTTTTTTTTTTTTTTTTTGACAATAAAAGGAATTATTATGTTCAGTTTATACAGACTAACATAAAACATATGATTTGAATATTTCTTTAAAAAACATATACAGAAATTTTCAAGATAACTTGTGCGATACGCCTAAAAACATCATTTGAGGAAAAATGACTTAAAAGTTTCAGAAATGCCGCTTCAGCTATTGGAATGGGTATAGTTGTAGAAGTCATAACTTCTGTTTTAATGGAAATTTTAAGGAAACATTTATATGAAAAGTGTTCAGGAAAAATAAGAGTTTAATATCTAAAACAATTAAAATTTAAAAAACTTTGAAGCTGTAAGAATTCTGCGATCCCTTAATATTATGAAAACTGGATAAAAAAAAATACTCATGAAACATTCTCAATATATATTAATTCGACAACATTCTCATTTTGAGAAAATATGATTTAAAGTTTTATTTCTAGTGTTAATTGATTAGTGTCCGGTGGAGGTAATTACGACCACCTCCATATTGCAGAAAACTACGTACGGTAAAATTTTGTTTCATGCTTAGACAATGACCTCATAACGTATTTTTTCATTTTAGGTACTCTTTATCACTAGGCTGAAGTATTTTTGATATCGGAATAACATTTGAAAGAAAGTCTATCAAAATTTTTCACAAATGGATTTCTCAGTTAGAAGTTCTAATGCTCACAATTATCCCCCAAAAACGTGTATAGGTAAATATAGTAGTCATTATTTTCTATTAATGGCTTTAATTGCCGCAAACTTTTGTAATTGGGAAATTTTGAAGGGATAATTATAACTCCGCTTTTGATTTAAAAAAAAAAAAAAAAACAGCTATGATAATTTAAACTTTAAAGAGTTTTCTTAAAGGGACAAAGTTAACTCCTGTGTCCTATAACCTCTTATGACCTGAGGTACACAAATGTGTACCTCCATTCTTTTTCTCAAAAAAACTAAACTGTTCAATCTTTTTGCATTTTTACTTTACTTTTATATAGCTAAAGGTTTTTTGCTTTAAAACAAAACCAATAAATGTCAGCGCTGATGAATATTACCTCATAAAATAAATATATTTTCATCCGAGTTTCCAAAATACCTCAATCAAGACATTGTGGCCAAAAAAGTAAGAAATATTCATGATTATTTAATTTAAATGCTTTACAATGAAAAATTTTGAGGGTTTGCTGATCATTTACTTATTTAAAGACCCTAATTTTGTTATTGCGTAAATTTATATTACTGATAGTTAAACTGGTGTTTTAAGGGGATTAGTACTTTTATATCGATATTTGTAAACTTAGATTACCAGTCCCCTAAAGTACTGATTTCATAAAAATGACTGTTTCTGTCATCTATGGTGCCAGTTCGATTATGCAAAAGCAATAAGTATATACTGGGTGATCCAGAAGTTCCGGGAGTTTTGAAATGTTAATAATTAGCAAACTATAAACAATGGAAGTATGCGGTTTTCACAGAAATGCTTAGAAACTTATGGGATTTGTTTTTTCGATGAAACAAACATATTATGTTAGTTACATGTTTTGCCAACAGGTGGCACTAAAATTGATAGTATTATTTTTTATGGCATGATAAAGCTCACTAAAAAGAAAGAATTAGTGTCCAAAGGTTATAAATTTTCATTATAACGCCTATAGCTAATAAGTACCGCCGTGAGCCGATGCAAAACAGCGTGCACAGCATCTTCAGAGCAGAAAGAAATTCCAGAAGAAATTTCAGTTTATCGTGATTTTACAATTGTACTGCATTCGCACTAACCATGAGCTGATGATTTCCATTGAGTATTGGCAACGAATTCTACCTCATTTACGATTGCAACTGACATTTGGGTACTTCTGTTTCGATTACGATCTTCCACTGAGCCCTTTTCTCAAACTTTGCTTACCATAGCATTTCAGATTTGTAATCGCCATCAAATTTTTTGCTAACTTCACGTATTGTACGATAAGAAAACAACTCGACATGCAAAGAGAGCATGTCTAAACATAGCAGTTACTCATCAAATTTTGTATCAAAATTTCCTTTCAATACAATTTTAATAACTTAAAGAAAGTGTTTGAATATAAACCACTCTTAAAACAAAATCTCATCAATATCCTAGAAAAGATGCTTAGCAATGAACTCATGTGTCTATATAACGCATGGTATAGGTACATTCAGTCTTGTACAGCAGCACCACCTGCTGCTAAAAATTGTAACTATATATATTTTTAAAAAATTCATTCTAAACAAAAATCCCACGTGTTTCTGAGCATATATCTGACCTTTATATACCTTTATAAACCGGATCTTTATATTATGCATAGTTTCCTAATTATTAACATTTCAAAACTCCCGAAACTTCTGGATCACCCGGTATTTCTAGTGTTATTTTATGCTCAGGTCTGAAGAGGATAAATATCACTTTTCCAAAAAAAATAAAAAAATAAATAAAAAATAACAATGTAGAAAATGTACAATATGGTCATAATTAATTACACCACCTGACCGAACGGTTTACAAACATTAAAATGATTGTAATTTTGAAAGTAAATGTTGCAATCATAAACTGTTTTTTTTGGGGGGGGGAGGGGGGGGAATGATGCAATTAAAGAACATAAAAAAACAATAATAAGTACAATATTAAGTGAAATTTTTAGTTGATTTTTTGCCAAACTAAAAGTTTTGGGAAGGTCAGATTGTATTTCTAACTGCTTTTGAATTCAGTGATCCATCAAGACTGACAGGGAAAAAAAAGGTTCTTTTTCCCTTCTAATTTTATCTGATTCGTCTTATTTCTGCCAATCAAAGATTGCTTCCCACGGGTCATTGAGTGTTTTTATTCGCTATCACTCACGTTTCCATACAGAGTTTCTTTCTTTGGTACGTGAAAAGGATGACAATATGTTTACTTATTTTATAATAGACGACAGCAATTTGTTATCAGTCTTGCCATTCAAGGTCTACTTTTTATCCAAAGATATACTACGTATTTATTGCACTCATTTTTATACTAAGAGATACTATGCATTTAATACCTAGAAAGAATGCTGAGGAATATTAAAGGAAATGTTTCAATAGATTAATGGAGATTAAATGGATAAATGAAAAAAGAAAGAAGTTCGAAATTTCACATGAACCGTAGCAGATGAGGTGCGTCGTACGATAACGATGTTTTACAAATATTCAGATTTTACTATTATAGTAGACAGTATTTCGCATATAGTATAATGGTCGAAATCTATTTTGTGTTCCTCTAAATATATAGGAAGTCACTTTTATTACACCTCAGCAACGTATAACATATTCATAAACTATGAAATAGTTTAATATAATTAAAACAAGCCCCAAACAATGTTTTCCCATATAGCATTATGTAGTGGAATACTTTTGTGTGGCCCTGTAATTTAATAATAAATATTCTTCGCATCACAGATTGTACAGAATGTATATTTTAGTACATATATATATATATACTTCATAGGTTCATGTCAATTCTATTATATTCGAAAGAGTTTAACATCATTAAAATGCACTTGAAGCTATTTTTTCCTCTTGATCGTATTGTAATTTAGTACTTTTGATTGTCTCTCGAATTAAACTATACATCCGATTTTCATAAAAATTAAAATGACTCGACAAAATTACGCTAAAATTATATATTTTAAATGTCTGCTATTTGGCTGGGCAGTTTTTGTTTTGTTATATGCGGGCAGACAGACGGACAGACAGCGGTTTTATAGACTGAGCTACGTATATAGGTGCCAACTATTTATATAATTGCGGACGCACTTAAAATTATTCAGATATTTATGTAAACATACACAGTATTTCGGATACAGTATAGCACCAAAACCTTTTTGTGTGTTCCTGTAAATACTATCTGCTTTCTTTTATACAGAAAATAACTTGTAATAATCCTCAGAAACATATATTAATGTCATAAAATCTTAAATAGTTAATTGCAATTAAAACGCATTCCAAACAATGTTCTTTCAACCACAGTTATCGCAAAATGTATATTATAATATGCACTTCATAAATGTATATTAATTTTATTATGGTCGAATGAGTGTAACACCAATAAAGTGCATTTGAAACTTTTTTTTTCACCCATTGACCGTAATGAAGCGGAGTACTTCTGATTGTTCCTGTAATTGATCTATGCAACCGATCTTCATAAAATTTAGAATGACTCCACAACATTATTTAATAATTATATATTTTAAATTCCAGACGATTCGGTTGAGTAGTTTTTACGCTGTTATATGCGGACGGACAGACAAACGGACAGACGTACGGACTGAACGACAACTATAGGTGCTAACGTATTTGTATAATTACGAATGCACCTAAAAAGAAAAAAAAAGAGCTCTTGGG
The DNA here is from genome assembly GCA_964019185.1 of Maratus speculifer. NCBI lineage: Eukaryota > Metazoa > Arthropoda > Arachnida > Araneae > Salticidae > Maratus > Maratus speculifer. The sequence goes on along the minus strand of OZ025292.1, from coordinate 286,527,236 downwards.
AAAAAAAGTAATGGGATTTCTTTCTTTATTACTAAGTACTATACCAGGTGTGCACTCTCTAAAGTTGCCATTGGGTAGTTCCTAAACCACTAGACACAGACTTACAGTTCTAGTTACAATAATGTTTTAAATAAGACAAAGAAATATTTTAAAAGCAACTTGGGTCATTAAAAACATTCCTTGTAAAATTACGAAATTTAAATTTTTATACTGTCCCCCAGTTCCATAATTTAGAGTGTTTTTTCTATTACACTGGCAAATAAGGCAATAATAGTAACATTCGTGTAACACTAAAATTGACTGAGTTATGAAACTTTAAAAATGCATGACTTATACCACTTTCCTGCATCTGAAAACAAAGGAGTTCGATCATGATTTGAGGTATCATATATCGAAGAATTTATTTTATATGTATCTGTGCTTTGGAAAGAAGATGAACAAATATAACAATTAAATTAACTTTTATTAAATTTCAGTTTATTCAAAATAATCGTAAATTAAACAGATGCTTTATATTGTAAGTATTTTAGACCGTTTTATTTCATGATTTCTTTGAACAAAAATTAAATTTATTTTTATAAGTTTTTACTTAACTTCAACGATAGTATGCATGTTTTTTTTTTTTTTTTCGAACTTTAACTTACTTTGAAATATCCAAACGAGATAAAAATTTCAAACAGGCATAAATCAGATTCCAATCTAATATTATTATGATTTTCGGTGGTTACCATTTATACTTATTTAACAATTAAAAAAAAAAATCATGGATTGCCACGAGACTGCATACGAGTTTAAGAAAAGGTTTTGGACTTGATAACACAAGAAGACGATGTTTATATTTTTTAACTTTTATGTATTTTTTATCACTGAAACCAAAAATGACCTCAAATTTTAACCATCATGTCAGGTTTTTCGTAAATCATAAATTATCAAAGTTAAAAAATACCAAATAACGAATGCAATAAAATAGAGGAAATGCCGTGTTTTTTAGCTTTTGATGTTTGATTATTGTTGTTTTTTTAACAGTGGATCTGAAAAGGATTTTTTTTTTAATGATCATGTTAGAATTTTTGTGCAAATTACAAATGTCAAATTTAAAATATAGCAAAATTTTAATACGATAAAAATGTAAAACTTTTTTTTATTAATTAAATTTTGTTTAATTCAATAATTTATTCATTTTTGGAGGTTTACTTTTAAAATGAAAAAACGAAAATTCAATAAAATAAAATTTCTAATATATTTAATAACAGAGAAACAAAAATAATGCTTTCGAATTTAATAAAGTAGCGAATTCCTCATTCATTTAAATTTATTGGCTTTTTTTTTTTTTTTTTTTTTTTTTTTTAGTATTAGAAAAATATTCTTATGTGAAACATATTTATTTAAACACATATAAAAAATATATAGTAGTTCAATCAAGTTAAAAAAAATTGATTTTATCAAAAAAAGCAAACATTTCTTCTCGAATTTAATTAAAAATAAGATATTCATATAATACATCAAACAATCAAGTTATTTTTGATTCAAAATATGCCAAATGTGTAATAATTTTTATCATCTATTATTTTGTAAGCATATTAAATCACCAATCATTATTTTATAAAGATGAAATGTCTTTACAATTGAGCTTAAATTTCAATCTTTCTGAACACCAAATTTAACAAGCTTTTCATCCCCCACTTGACGAAATCCCGTTAGATTATACGGGGCAACTGAGCCGTAATTTTACAGTGTGACTATGGAGATTCTGCTAGTTCAGCTTCAGGAAGTTAATGTTCACTTGAATTAACCTCTTCAGATCTCATGTATTCCATAAGATACACATTTTTACAGCTTTTACTATTTGGAAAATAGTTTTTTTTCTCGGTAGACAATTGGGAAATCTGAAGTATATCTGAATGTTTTCATTGTTGAATTCCGCTACTTATTTCATTTCATTTCATTTTATTCGTTTTCTGATTGCCCTATGTTTAATATCCAAAAATAAAATACTTCTGTTTTTATATATATATATATATATATATATATATATCGTCTTCTGATTGGTCCATACATGTCTGGAAATGAAATACTTCTGCTACCATGATGGCAAAAATTGTATTTAAAAACTACAAAAAAAAAAAAAAAAAAAAAAAAAGTTTAAAACAAGTTGCATTTAAAAGTAATTTTTTTTCTGTATATGACAGTGTAAAAATTAAAAAAACGCAATGTTCAGAAATTTAAAAATTTACATTTCCGAAATTTGTTAAACTATAATTTCATTTAATATTTGATTATAACTGCTCCAAAAATATTACCGTGTCTCTAAACGTCCAGGCATATTATTAGGACACTGTTACAATGTAAGCTACGTTATGATAATCATAAAATGATGTTATTATTGTTTTTTAAGCATAGAAATCTTTTATAAGTCTAAAATTATAGTCTTTAAATATATTATTTTTCAAAAAGTCGTTGTAATTTGTTAAATTACAATTTTTTTCAATTAGGGGGGGGAGGACTTTTTCTTTTCACGTAGGTAAATAATGTAAAAAAAGAGAGAGAGAGAGAGAGAAATCAGTGTGAATAGCGCTTAACAGATAGCACAACTGAGCAAAACAGCAATTTGTTTCTAAAAGCGCTTTTTGCGATTTACGCGTGTTACATAAAAATGGCTAGCAGCAGAAATGTATGAAATGAAAATGTAAATAATTTTAGCCTGCGTTAAGATACTAATAAGAATGCGTAAAGTGCATTAGTAATAAAAAAAATTTAAGTATATATTTATTTTGTGTTTTTCAATGCTTTTGCAATACAAAAAATACAACATTTTAACCAAAGCATGCTGCAGTTTTTTTTTAATTGTTTGCCTAAAACTTCTAATTATACTCTAATAATTGAACGAAACATATTTCGTTACATTTTTTTTTTTTAAATATCTGTCCACAGATTTATAGTTTTATACTTTGTTAAACAGAAAGTGGTGTAATCAGCCATAAAATTTTAAAAATACACTTTTTGTTTTATTTTATGATGTTCATTTATTAATTTATTGGTAATTTCATTATGGAAAATTAGCCATAGACCAACGCTGAAGAATTTATAATGTTTTAATTGCAAATGGGTTATTATCCTTCCATAATTAAGCCTGGCGCGATAGAGAGAGATTTAACAATATTTATGCTTGTAAACTATTTATGAATAAATTACAATACAGTTTTCTAAAATGCATTTCGAAGTGCAATTCTCACGGTATACGACTACATTCATTTGTTGTCGTTCAATCAACATTGTTTACACATTACGCGTAAAACCTGAAAATGTGTGGTTTATATAAGTTCTAAAAAATGACACAGCGAAAATTTAAAAACTAAACCAAGTTTTGCAAACTTCAAAATGGTGCCAGCGTTGCGCAGGACTGCATTTGGTTTTTTAGCTCACAGGCTATCATAGCTTGAGAGTTTATGTGCCCGTCCGTTCTGTATGTACATTCGAACGTTCGTACATCGGATCCACTTGAAATTTTGTATATAGGTATAGCCTGATAAGGCGCTTCCCTGATTAGTTTTTGGAGTTCATTCGATATGTATAAGAGGGGGAACGGGGGGCTCATGCCCCTCCCCTTCATTGATATAAACGTGCTTTTCATGCAGAATTAACAGTTTTCGTTCAAAATTTAGATATAGGATCATTCTGATGAGGCGATTCCGTGACTGTTATTAGGTGTTCATTGAATAAGTATAAACAGGGTGAACGGGGGGCTCATGCCCCTCCCCTTAATTGATATAAACGGGATTTTCATACAGAATTAACAGTTTTACTTCAAAATTTAGATATAGGATCATTCTGATGAGGCGAGTCCGTGGCTGTTATTTGGTGTTCATTGAATAAGTATAAACAAAGGGAACGGAGGTTCTAATGCCCCTCCCCTTAATTTTTATAAATGGGTTTTTCAAGCAGAATTGTCAGATTTTGTTCAAATCTCTGAATAGTTTTGGAAGTTTAATGGTTAAGTATAAAAGAGGGGGATAACTCCTCTTAAATTATATAACTGCTAAATGGGTTTTTATTAAGAATTATCCGATTTGCTCTAAATTTTGGATGTAGATTTTTTATATGATAAAGCATGTCCTTGATAGTTTAGGAGGTTCAATGATTAAGTATAAAAAAGGGGAAAGGGGAAAACTCTTTCCCCTTCTTCTTCTTCTTCTTCTTCTTCTTCTTATTTTTTTTTTTTTTTTTTTTTTTTTTTTTTTGAACGGAATTAACGAAAATACAAGGCTGTAATGTACAATTAGTATGCGTAGCTTGTGAGCTCAATGCCATCAGTTTAAGTGGGCAATATTCTTTTATAGTAACATAAATTTATGTGGGAAGATATCACACCAGGGGGAAGAGTAATTAAGGAAAAAAAACAGTAAAAAAGAGAAAACTATCAGTATTTTCTTATAGAAAATATTCCATATAATATAAAGGTGTTAAAGAAGGCGAATTTATTTTTAACAAAATACTGATGTTTAACATCTTTTCTGATTCTGTTTTTCTCTTACCACTCTGCACGTACACATTTTAAAAAGATATTCATGATCTTTCAAAAAAAAATCTATATCATTTCAGATTAAGAAACATTAAAATAAATTAACGTACACTGAAAATAAAATCTGTAATTCTATAAATGAAAAGTTACAGAAATTTACATGTTTACTAAAATTTTATCTGTACACAGTAAGAAAATAGGTGTATATTCTCAAAATCTCTAGTTTTTCTAAAGCTACAGAAATCTTTAACTTTACAAAAGAATTAACAAAACTTACAGTCATCTTACTAAAATTTCATCTTTAACCCTGTTATATATATATATATATATATATATATATATATATATATATATATATACATATAGTGCAAATTTGTATTTGATAGATGGATTTTTATATTTGCTGTTACGTAAGAAGTTCTAGGAATCCCAGTTTCCTAGAAAAATTTAGCAACTTTACAGTTTTTTTTTTGTTGTTTTTTTACAGTGCATTTTCACAATGTATTTTTACAAAATAGTTTCAAATATATTTTCGATACTTTTAAGAATAAGACATACAGATGTCTACAACAATAATAATAAAAAATAATATCCATGTAAAGTAAAATTGTGTAATTTTGATTGATTAATGCATTTGAAAATTTTACTGTTAAGCTTGATGACAAAATAATGATACCCTATCTGAAACAATTGGTTAAAAATATATATAACGATACTTTTTTGTTAAAAAATTTTAATATAGTTAGGCAATTACGATGAATTTGTTTATTAAAAAAAATGAAAAATGAATACGATTTAAGTATTACTGAATGGTTGCTTACTAGTACTTAAAGAAATCATAAAGAAATATTCAAAATCTTTTTTCTCCGTTTACAGACTTCAACTTTCTTCCATAGTTTATGAATGTAAATGACATTATATGTAATGCGGACCTTAAGTTTAATGTTCAACAAATCCAAAAATTTCTGATGCATTCTTAATCATAAAAACATAAAATATACGTTGGACTGACTACTGGAATGAAATTGTGTTTTCCATTTTTTGATAAATAAATTATTTATCAAAATAATAAGCGATTTTAATTCAAACATATCAAAGAGCTGTCTCCATGGGAGTATAAGAAGTCGCTTGGAAAATATCGCAGATTGTCAGATTTTGATAATCTGTGAGATATTGAAAGTATCCATTGAAAACAATTCAAAATTTCAAGAGGTAAATTTATTTTCTATTATAAAATAAAGGATTTTCCATTTACAATTGATACATTTTATAGAATTCAAGTAAAATTAATTTTTACGTAATTAAACATCATTTCTTGCCATATGTATACTATGATAATGACAATTTCATTCTAAAACATTTTTATTTTCTTGTTTTTTTTATTTATAACACTTAAATTTTGTTTAAAAAACATGTTTTGAATAGCTCAAATTCCATGCAACATTCAATTTTATTTATTAATTTATGGAAGTCAGGTAAATGGCATAATAAAAGTCTACTCATTTTTTACAAATCGCATTTTTTACAAAAACATAAATTATTTTCAATCAAATATCTAAAAGATCTTGTCTGTAACTATGATTCTATTACTTCAGACTTGAACTACGTCAAAAATAAGAAGAATTACTCTGAAGCACCATGTTTATACATGATAAAGAACTAAAATGCCGGCCATGAAAATGACATTCTTTTTCAGTGACAATAATATTTTTATAATGACAAATTATTTGCAGAATGCAGAATTTGTTACCTTCCTCACATATGCATTGTATACGGTATACATATGAAGTAGAAATTAAAAAAAAACTCGAAATATATATATATATACAGCACAGTAGAAAGCTCTTTACTTTGCATACATCAAAATGGACATGCCAAGAAAATGACAGTCTTATATTCTTAGTCTTTTTATCGCTTTATTTATGTTATTGGAAATGAAATGTCTCTTGAAAATACTTCTAAGGTATTTTTTTAAAAGTATCAAAAGAAATTGAATTATATAACATTTAATAGGAATTTTCTTGTGTGGACTACAATTTCCGTATTTCTTTTATTTCACCCTTATGCTTTTTCTGCAATAGCAAATAAGCCAAAAATTGAAACTTTCCATATTGTCCGAACAATTCCATAATATACGAACTTCATCGTTATATGAGGACAAGTTTTTCACCTTTCTGTCGCTCTCGCGTTAGGAAATTGCGTTCAAAATGAAAACTATCACTGTCTTTTCTGAAAGATTTTTTAACCAAAAATTCGGAAACATTTTTCGATCACGTAGTTTTTGATTAACAATACCTGTCAATTTCATGCACTGACGAACAAAAATGAATTGTCAGAAAGTAGCTCTTATGGGTTTAATTTTCTAATTCACATATTTCTAGAGAAAGTTCCAGAATTTCCGTAGTTCAGAGAATCTTAATTCACAACAAAAAATCTCAGTAATGAATTTAGCTTTATCTAAATGTGGAATCTATGTGATTAAGCAAATCAAATATTGCTATTTTAACTTTCTAGTGTTAATTTGGAATGTCAGAATTTAAAAAATTACTAAATTTGAAATACTTTTGGTTCCATATATCCTATCATAGCCATTAGAGAATTAAGAATAACCTTAATGTCCATTTGCATAAGAAATACATCGTATATCTTTCTAAAAATAGACAATAAAATAAGGATACAAATAGAAATACATTTTGAGACGCATGATCGGACTGATATCAATTTATCACTCTGTTTCTTTAAGGATAAACTCATTTTGAGTTTATTCACGCATTAAAAATGACTTGTATTGAAACGCGCATTAAAAATAGGAAATGGGATATGAGCGAGGCAAGCATTACCTGTGTACAAATAAGGTAAGATAGATAACACACTAACGAAAGTTATATAAATATATATATCTATTTTTCGGTCATACCTGAATGAATAATTTATGTACACCAATCAAATAATTTTACATCTGTAGAGCATTTGTTTTAAAATGTCTGAATAGCATTTTAGCTGAGATAAATCTCTAATTGGACACATTTTACTTTGTTCGACATTTTATTTTGTTTTTTTAACTCACTTTACATTTAAGAACTGAGATTCGAAATTTAAATATTGTTTAGGTGCAATGCCTTAAATAAAGAAATCAAATTTATTGACATTATAATGGATATGACCGTGATAAAAAATAATTTAGAGGTGAGATTTCCTCGTTTTTGCACACCGATATTTTGTTAGAGAAAATAATATTTTATTTATTCGGAACATTTTTGTGATTTGTGAGAACAAAATTTTTTCTAACAAAATACTGATGTCCAAAAACGCGGAAATCTCAATCCTATTAATTACTGTCAAATAAAAGTTCTTGATTCATGAGTAAAATAGTAATTTAAAACTACTTAATATTGATTTATTTGATTTATTGTTAAATTAATGTTTTATTTCTTGATAAGTTGACAACTTAATTGAATTTGAAATCATCACAAGATATTTACTGGTTTTATAATTATTTTATATCAAATAAATGTTTTATTTATTGATAAGTTGTCAGCTTAAGTGATTTTTAAATCATTAACAGAGATTTGTTGGTTTTTTAATTATTTTATGTCAAGTTAATGAAAATTTTTAAAATTATGATCATATAAATCTATTTTGATGCTTTTTCTTTATATTTTCCTAAAAAAAGTTCTGTCTTGACTCTGCAATCAGGCAGAGTACACGTAAAATTTTGACTCTGTTAATATCGTGAAATGTCAAGACTCTGTACCAAGGAATATGTTGTTTTGGCTCTGCATATCAGAGAATTTAGTGTAATCCTGGCTACTTATGTTAATAATTCAAGATTATATTAAACTGATTAATAAACTATTTTAATCGTAATGCTCTCCCAAATGAAAGACTGTGATTATTTGAACATTTATGTGAGTGACACAGCCAAATATATATTTGTAAAAACTGGAACCAAATTAAAAAAAAAAAAAAAAAAAAAAAAAAAAAAAAAAAAAAAGTGAAAAAAAAGTCTGTTTAAGTGATAGGCTTGAACAATCTTATGCAAAAACAGAAAGTTATAAATTTTAATCTATTCCAGGCGTTGTAGTGTGTTGTTCGTGGCAATAAAAGAAAAGTAACTTTTAAATAAATAATTTATAACTCTTAAGAGAGGTATTACAAAAATTTAAAAACAAAAAACATTGACATGTTTCGGTTCTAATCAGATAAGAATCATAATCATAATACAAAAACAAATTGTTGCAAGGTTGCAATACAAATGACACGTGATAATGAGATGTAAACAAAAACCAGGCACTCTATTGTAAAAGAAAATAAATTAAAAAATAGACCATGATCTAAAATTATTTTTTAACTTGATACATCCCACTTAAGCTTTCACGAGAAATTTATTGATAAATTCTAACCACAACTTAGGAATAATAAAAGAAACAATACCATTGAAACAAAGTTTTATGCGTATAAATTTCAATGGACTCTTTTATAAAAGATTTACGATAACAATTTGATACGAAACATAATTTGCTATCATCAAGCAGAAGTTTTATCGTCCCATTTAAATACATAATCTTGAAAAAGCAGTGTTAGTACGACCAAATTTAATATCAGATTCATGTTCGCCTTTTCTAAATCCAAGCTTTCTCACAGTTATGCCTTATGTAATAATTTAAGTCCCGTTTTTCTGTAATATAAGGTATTTCATAAACCCCTGTTAGATTCTCATGCTCTATAGAGCTAACTTGTTTATTAAATGAACTCTTTAATTTTGGTGGCGGCATCAATTTAGATGGCGGGATAAAAATTATGTTTACTGAATGCAAATTATGTTTCGTATCAAATTATTGTCGCAAATCCATTATAAGAGAGTTCCATTGAAATTAAAGGGCTTAAAAGTTTTGTTTGCAATGATACTGTTTCATTTATTATTCCTAAATTACAGTTAGAGTTTATGAATAAATTCCTCATTAAAGCTTGAATGGCATGAACCAAGTTGGAAAATAATTTTAGATCATGATCTATTTTAATTTTTTTTTTTTTTTTTTTTACAATAGAGCGCGTGATTTTTGTCTACAGTTCATTGTTTTGTATCATTTGTATTGACCGTGAAACGATTTTTATTATGATTATGCTTTTTATCAGATTAGAACCAAAACATGTGAATGTTATTTGTTTATAATGTTTTGTAACACCTCTCTCAAGTAATACAAATTATTTATTCAAATGTGTATATAAAATGTTAAATAAAATCTTGTGATTAAAAAATATAGTGGATTTAATGAACTTTTTATCATAAAGAGTAACTTAAACAATTTTAGGTAAGTACTACTTAGGTGAATACTGTTTTGTTATTTACCCTCTTGCAGTGCCACATACACAAAATGGCAATTTCTGTTCATAAAGCTGTTTTACTGAGTTTAAAATTAAAAAACCGGTATAGGCATGCTTTGTGGCTTTATGAAAGATTGTGTCTATGCTCCATCGCTACCTAATGATTTTCCAAACTTGAGACACGGAATTAAAAAGGTTATTTCTTCCATTACTCGGGACTTATTAATTGACGTGTGGAAAGAATTAGATTTTAGGTTGGATGCGTGCTGTATAAGTAGAGGTGCACATATTGGACATTTGTAAGGAAATCTACGAATTGAATTAGCAGTAAGTTAAACATGGAGCAAAACATTTCAGTCATTTGGGATTTATGGGTATCAGTCGGAGAGCTAAAATGCGTGGTCATTGGCAAAATAAATTTTATTTTAAAGGGAAAATTATTAATAAAATAATAATGAAATAAATAACCAGAAAAATAATAATTGGATACGCTATGATTCAAAATTATTGGGTGGGATCGAGCCCCGCGGGCTGATAGAAGTTGGCGCCACTGCGTGGCAGTGTAATTTTTCATAATGAGAGCGCGATTATCGTGTAAAAAATACCTATTGTTTGTTACCCATTTTTTTATTTGTTATATCTGATTGCATCTCGTAGTTGTTTCATAATCTCCAGTTTGTCCTCCAGGATTAAATTCGTAGCGAAGGACGTCTTCATAATCGAAAGCACACCTTTAGCATTTTCATCTGCGATGGAATAAGAGGGGTGACCAGTCCGAGAGTCATTTTCGATATCTGTTTGACCTTCACAAAAACGCTTATACCACTCATACACAGTCGTTTTTTCTTTCTTTCTTTCTTTCTTTTTTTTTTTTTTTTTTTCATATCATTTCCGTATGCTTTCTACAGCATCTCGAGTGTCTCAAGAGGAGATTTTTTGAGCAAAATGCAGAATTTGGTGTTTTACGCTTCTCTAAAAACTACATTTCAAAATTCGACAAGTGAAAAATTCGTTTTGCTAGAAATGATCTGCAGCTAATGCCGACAGTACTTGGAATGAATTCCAGATGTCTGTGTGTCCGTATTTACATAATTCCGAACGCACGTAAAAAGTATGTTTGCGTTATCTAGTTGAGTAAAGCCGGAAGGAGAGGATGTGTGTTTATAAGGAATGAGGAGGTACTTCAAAAGGAAAAGTCTCAGAAAAGTTTTAATGACAGAAAAAAGGTTGTGAAGTACTGTGTAAGATAAACAACATTTTTACAATAACTACTAAAATATTAAAAGCATAATTTTTTTTTCATATTAAATGATTACTAAATTTTCTATTTAACCTTTTAAATGTTGTAATAAGTAAGATTTGTTATAAAGAAAGAAAAAGATACGCTTTGAAGAATTGGGACAAAAATTAATAATAATGAACTGTGTAGGTTCTACCAAAATTTTTAGCTTTAGCGAAGAACATGCCAATTATAAATGCTTATCTCTTCCAGTAACTGATGAAAAGGGCTGAACATTTAAAATATACAAATACGTATTTTTATACCAGTATTTGAAACAAATTTTCAATATTTTTAACCATCTAGACAAACAAAATTTCTACAATACTAATCAAATGTTTAAAAGAATATAACAATATTTGAATATTGAATAGTTACTAAATTTAGCATTTTATATTTTGAATATTTCTTAACAAATAAGATTTTAGATATTGATAAAGAACAAACAAGTATTACATAATTAGTATTAACAGTCTGTTTTTACATTCGCTTTACAAAAACTTTTAGCTAGAGGGGCAGAATGTGCTTGTCATAAATGTATGTCTATTGAAAAAGACGATGAAAACAAATAAACTTGAAATAATCGAACACACATTTTTGTATATAATTTCAAATATTTTTTTAATATATTTAAAATGTAAAAAATAAAAATTCTGAATATTTAAATAACAGTCTAATATATATAATAGGTAATTGCAAATTAAATGTTTACCAAATTTAAAATTTTATCTTTTAAACATGCCTCATAATAAGAAAGATTTTTTATAAAAAAAAAGAAAAAATACGCTTTAAAGAACTTGGACAAAATGTAATATTATTGACCTGTCAACATACTAATGATCTATGTACATTCTACCAAAACTTTTAGCTTTAGGGAAGAACATGCCTATTCTAAACGCTTATCTCTTCCAATAGGCAATTATGTAAAGGACTGAACATTTAAAATAAACGAATAAGCATTTTTATAGCAAGATTCGAAATATATGTTTAAAATTTTAACATATAGATCTAAGTAAGCTTTCTATAATGACTACCACAATATTAAAAACATAAAAAAATATTTGCAAGTTAAATGTTTACTTATTCCGCTTTTCACCTTTTGAATGTTTCATAATGGGTAAGGTTTATTACAGAGAAAGAAAAAAAATATGCTTTACAGAATTAGAACAAAAATTAATATTAATGAACTGCCATCATACTAATGATCTATGTTTGTTCTACCAAAATTTTTATCTTTAGTGAAAAACATAACTATTATACTGTAAAAAAATCCGTCAAATTTACGGCAAAAACGCCTGCGGTAAAAATTGCAGTAAAATTAGTTTAAAAATTTTTTAATTACATCTAATTTTACTGCAATTTTTACGGCAAAAACTTTTGGCAACATTGCTGCCAGCAGTTTTTGTCCTAAATTTAACGGACTTTATATACAGTCTGTAAATGCCTATCTCTTCTAACAGGCGATGAAAGAACTGAAAATATAAAGTAAACAAATAGGTATTTTTATAAATTAATTTGAAACATATTTTCAAATATTTTAACATCTAGAGAAGTAAAATGCAATAATTACAAAAGTGTTAAAACATAAAAAAAATTTCCAATGTTTACAAATTATGCACTTTATCTTTTAAATGTTTTATAATAAGTCAGATTTGTTACGTAGAAAGAAAAAAGTGCCTTTTACAGAACTCGAAAATATATTATATTAATGATCATATGATAATGAGAATATTAATGACCTGTGTTTGTTCTGCCAAATTTTTAAGGTTTAGGGAGGACATGCCTATTATAAATGTTTTTTTTTTTTTTTTTCCAACAGGAGATGAAAAATATTGAACATTTAAAATAAACAAATAAGCCTTTTTATAGATTAATTTGAAACATATTTTCAAATCTTTAAAAATTTCGAGAAGCAAAATGCAGTAATTACTAAAGTTTAAAAGAATAAAAAATATTTGCATATTAAATGTTTACTAAATTTTGCATTTCAAGTTTTAAATCTTTCATAATAAGTAGAATTTGTCATAGAGAAAGAAAAAGTACGATTTACAGAACTCGGGCGAAAAATAATATTAAGGATCTGTCATCATACTTAATGATCTGTCTTTGTTCTACCAAAATTTTTAGTTTTAGGGAAGAACATGCCTATTATAAAATACTTTTCATTTCCAATCGACGATGAAAAAGGTTGAATATTTAAAATAAGCAAATACGCATTTTTATAAAATAACTTGAAACATATTTCCAAAATTGATAGCATCTAGATAGACAAAATTTTTACAATAATTACCGAAATTCTAAAATCTTAAAAAATATTGGCTTATTAATTGTTTACTGAATTTTGCATTTTACCTTTTAAATCCTTCATACCAAGTAAGATTTTTTATATAAAAAAAAAGAAAAGAAAATAATAATGCTTTAAAGAACTGGACAAAATTTAATTTTATTGACCTGTCAATATAACCAAAATTTCTAGCTTTAGGAAAAATCGTGCCCATTATAAATGTTTATCTCTTCCAATAGACGATTAAAAGGGCTGAACATGTAAAATAAAAAATATGTATTTTTATACCATAATTTGAAACAAACTTTCAATATTTTAAATATCTAGATAGATAAAATTTCTACAAACATTGTCAAAATTTTAAAAGCATAAAAAATATTTGAAAGTTAAATGTTTACTAAATTTCACATTTGACCTTTTGAATGTTTTATAATCAGTAAGATTTATTAGAGAAAAAAATTATGATTCACAGAATTGGAACAATGATAAATACTAATGATCTATCCGTCATATATTAATGGTCTCTGTGTGTTCACCAAAATTTTTACTTTAAGGGAAGAACGTGCTTATTAATGTTTATCTCTGTTAATAGACGATGAAAAGGTTTGAACATTTAAAACAAACAAATACGTAATTTTATAGCATAATTTGAAACTTATTTTCAATAATTTTAACATCTACACGGACAAAGTCTACAAAATTTAAAATCATAAAAAATATTTACAAGCTAAATGTTTGTTAAATTCCGCTTTTGACCTTTTGAATGTTTCATAATAAGTAAGATTTATTATAAAGAAAAAAATTCATGATTTACAGAATTAGAACAAAGATTAGTATTAATGATCTGCCATCTTTGATCTATGTTTGTTCTAAAGAACATGACTATTATAAATACTTTCTCTTATAAATTCTCTTTTAACAGGCTAAGAAAGAACTGAACTTTTAAAGTAAACAAATGGGCATTTTTATAAATCCATTTGAAACATATTTTCAAATTTTATAACATCTGGAGAAGCAAAATGCAATAATTACAAAAGTTTAAAAGCATAAAAGCGATTTGTATATTAAATGTTTACTAAATTATGCATTTTACCTTTTAAATGTTTCATAATAAGCAAGATTTATCATAGAGAAAAAAAAATATGTTTCACAGATTTGGAACACATATTTTTATTAACAAAGATTAATACTAATGATCTGTTATCATACTAACCACCACTATTTGTTCCACCAAAATTTTTAGTTTTTAGGAAAGAACGTGCCTTTTATAAATGTTTATCTCTGCCAATAGACGATGAAAATGATTGAACATTTAAAATGAAGAAATATGCACTTTTACACCATAAATTGAAACATTTTTTCAATATTTTTAACCATCTAGACATACAAAATTTCTACAATAATTGTGAAAAGTTTAAAAGCATAAAAATTATTCGCAAAATAAATGTTTACTAAATTTCACATTTGACCTTTTGAATGGTTCATAATACATAAGATTTATCACAGAGAAAAAAAAAATGCTTTACCGAATGGGAACAATGATTAATATTAATGATCTGTCATTATACTAATGATCTGTCACTGTTCATTAAATTTTTTTCTTTAAGGGAAGAACGTGCTTATTATAAATGTTTATGTCTTCCAATAGACGTATAACGTAATTATATATCATTGCTTTAATTTTCTTTTTTCATCCCCTTCCCAAATTTAACACTTTACTGTGTACAGAAAAAGCCGTTTCAATAATCATTTCTACTTTATTTTAATAAATATAAGTATCCTACTAATTTATTATCTGTCAGATTCAATAAATAATTAAAAGATAAGAGATAATGTAAGACATTAAAAAATTATTTTCTGTCATAGGGTAATAATCCCCAGTAATTGGCATGCACCAATGATTGTCACATCCTAACATGTCCTAAAATAAGATTTATATCCAGTCTTTTAAAAATGTAAGACCATATACCAGTTATATACTCATTTACTTTAAAGATTATAATTTTGATTTATGCTTCTAGATGACAATAATGCCTAGGAAAGAGAAACAATTATGGTTTGCGCAAATTAGCCATTTTTGTTGCAAATGCTTCTTTTCTGGCTTAAGAAAGGCATGCTTTTCAATTCATTATTATCTGATTTATAATGTATTTTAAATTTTAATCAACAACAGTTTTGTTTAGATGAAAAGGGTTAATTTAATTGTATAAATGTATTTTTGACACAAATATTTGGATTTCTGAATTAATGGTAGATGCCAATTAATGGTGATTCAATTTTGCTAGTTCCAAGTAATTGGCACCTATTCCAATTACTAGGAAATCGCAAGATTTGAGATTAAACCACTTATTTCGGCAGTACTTTTAAAGTTTTGGACTAAATTTAATTATTAGTTGTTTTTATTTGAAAATATGAAATATTATCAGTAATTGGAATCCATTAAAGCTTTGTATGTCAATCACTGGGGACAGCATGACAATTACTGGGTATTAATATAAATATATTATATTGTTTTAAAATGTTCACATTTCAGACTAATATGCTGATTTCTTTCTCTCAAAAACCTGAAATAAGGCATCTTCATCTACAGTAAATTCATTTAAAGCGATTAAACCCAATGCAAAATATAATTTTTTTTTTATATAAACATGTGCCAGTTACTGTATCACAAGGTGTCATACATTGGTGCTCTAGATGCCAATTACTGGTGATTACAGCTACTTTTTATAAATGTATTTTTTAAAAAATACTTATGTTGTATAAAAGTCGAAAATTTTTGCTTTTAGTAGGCAAAATAGATGCACAGATATGCATTCTTTGATTTAAAAATATTTGCAAGTAGATATTTTATTTCTTGATAATGAAAATTGAAGTAAGTTTAAAGAAAAATTCTTAATGTGCCAATTACTGGGAATGTTACCCTACTTCCTTTTTTTTTTTTTTTTTTTTTTTTTTTTTTTTTTTTTGTTTATTTGTTTATTTGCAGACATTCTGTGCAGAATTTAAATTAACGATTGATTTATATTTTATGATTATAGGCGGAAATCTATTTATAGCATTTAAATTACTTGGATAAATGCAATAGCAGATAGAATTTTCTAAAATAATGTAAACAATCATCTTTATTTTGTAGTCTCTATACGGGGTCAACCTAGACAGGGTTATAATACTGATTAATTTGGCGAATTGCGACCCTTCTCGTAGGTTATCTAAATTTAAATAATCTCATTGACTTTTCATATAACGGATATTTATTCTTTGTTTTTTATTTGGCATTTTTCTGAACTCGCCATGGCTGACATTTGATATTTTTTCGCATATAGATGTTTTCTGTTTGTCGTTACTTCTGCCTCAGATTGTTATTCTCGAAACATATATTGAATTAACGAATCCATCTCATCCCTTGCAGGAGATATAATCTTTCTCTGTATTTTTAAAGATTTCCTTCACTTACATTAAAATCTGTACGCAAATAAGTTATCTTCGTATTTTTTCCCATAGTTTGTTTTAGTTCCTCAGGATTACGATTCTTTCGGTGTTGCGGAACAACAACCCCGTAATGTGCCACCACTATTTTAGCTGGCCAAAATGAGTACTGTGATTAAGAAATGTGGGGGGAGATAACTCCCCTACACATATTGGTGCCTTCAAACTTGGAACTGAATTGATGCAGATTTTCGTGGGATGACCCCCGCTCGTAAAAACATAATTACGGTTTTATATATGATAGTCTGTACTTCATATTTTTCATCACCAGCTCCCTTTCGGTTACTGCGAAGTGTACGCTATTCAAATATTGGGTTGTGTTAAGCACCAGGCAAACATAACTACTCTGAAGTTAAACTTTATTTCTCGAACTCCCTTTTGTTACTCCCCACTTGCAGTTTACTGACAATACAAAGCGAGGGAGATACAATGGTCAAGGAGATTACTATCTTAAACCCTACTGAAGGGAAAGATTCCCGTCCTACACTTGGATTGAAGTTGAACTGGAAAGCTCGTTAACATCAGACGCGCCGCCTGCAAACCGCAAAAAAACTTTGTGTGTGCCCGCAGCCTTGCCCCCTCTATACTCTATTGGACATGATATCTGAAGAGTGATTTTTCTTCTTCGAGCGTTGTAACTCCGCCAGGGGCGTATTTAAGTAGAATTCATTAGGGGGGCGTAAATGACGATTTTGCCGACTAACTTAAAATATACAGTGTCTCACATAAGCGATGGGACACTTGTGCTTTACAAAAGGAAGCAGCTAATCAAATAAATTAAAAAAAACATGTACACATTTTTTTGTGGGTGTGTTTCATACTTAAATTTAGTAAAGATTATTACATAACATACATTTTGTCAAAATATTAAAACATTAATTTAATAAAAATACAAATGTTTAGAAGGGAGCAAAAAATAGCTCACATAAGTGATGGGACACCATTATATATGCAACAAAAATCGTCTGAAATAAGCAATAAAAATATTTTTTGGTGTTTTATTTTTACTTAAAAGCAATTGGCAATAATTTATAAAATCGTCTGCAGTATTTCTCTCCAGTTTGTTTTGGAATTTTTGTGTTTTTTAGCTCTGTGTAGCTATGAATGCTAAACGAAAAGAAACTTCGCCTGAAATTCGAAAATTAGTTATTAATTTGCATATTGAACGTGGAAAATCTATTAGAAAAACTGCTGAAACAGTTAACTTGAGTCGTTCAACAGTTTTCAATATCATTAAACGATATAAAAAGAATCATATGATTCAGGATAAAAGAAGACCTGGCTGACCATCAAAGCTATCCAATGGAATAAAGCGAATTATCGTTCGAAATATATATATATATAAAAAAAAAATCCAAGAAATAGTGCTTCAAAAGTTGCTGCTGAATTACAAGCATTATATGGAATAATTGTTAATCCTGAGACTATTAGAAGGGTAATTCGATCTGCTGGATATCACGGTAGAGTAGCCAGGAAAAAATTCTTCGTACATGAAAAGAATAGAAAACTCAGACTAGCTTTCGCAAAATCCAACATAAATAAGAATTCTGATTACTGGAATAAAGTTATATTTGCTGATGAGAGTAAATTTAATATATTTGGTTCTGACGGTAGAATCTTGGTGTGGAGAAAACCCAGGGAAGAATTTCGCAAACAGAACTTGGTACCAACAGTAAAACATGGTGGAGGAGGAGTTATGGTATGGGGGTGTATGTCGTCTGCTAAAGTTGGTAATCTTGTTTTTATTGATAGTATAATGGATCAGTACAAGAATATTGATATTTTAAAGCAAAATTTGAAATCTTCAGCACGAAAATTGAACCTTCATAACGATTTTAAATTCTACCAGGACAATGACCCCAAGCACACTGCTCTGAACGTTAGGCTCTGGCTGCTATATAACTGTCCTGAAATAATAAAAACACCATCACAATCTCCAGACTTAAATCCCATAGAGAATATGTGGCAAAAATTGGAATCAAGAATTCGCAAACACACCATTTCTTCAAAACAACAACTAAAATCGGTGCTTCAAGAAGAATAGGGTAAAATCACTCCAGAAATCACAAAAAAATTAGTCGAATCCATCCCAAAAAGATTAAATCATGTTTTAAAAGTAAAAAGAAATCCAACAAAATATTAAAACCTTTTAAAAAGTAAAATTTTTGGATAAATATTTGATAGAAAAGTAAGTGTCCCATCACTTATGTGAGCCATTTTTTGCTCCGTTCTGAACAATTGTATTTTTACTAAATTAATATTTTAATATTTTGACAAAATGTATGTTATGTAATAATTGTTGCTAACTTTAAATATGAAACACACCCAAAAATTTTTTGCACATGTTTGTTTATTTATTTTATTGCAGTTTCTTTTTATAAAGCACAAGTGCCCCATCACTTTTGTGAGACATTGTATATGTTTATATCTTTAAAAGTATGTTTCTGTATTTGTATATATGCATCTACCGGATGTCCTAAAATCGACTGACTGATTTTAAAACTCAGTAACTTGCAAATTGTGGTAGCTGTAAAATTAACCTTCCGTCTACCAGACGGGTCCATTGGACCCGACAGCAATATTTCTGGTGTCAATGGTAAAATGAGAAATTGTCGATTGACACCGGAATTTATAAAGGACTTGTCTAGATATTACGAATTCCTTAATTTAAGCTTTCATTGTAAAAGCAAAATTATATTAAAATATTACTGGTGCCGTTTGCAAGTTTGGAATTAAAATTAGGTGTTGCCGTAGATAAATGGGTGTTTTGTCTGGTAGACGGAAGGTTAAATTCCTACAAGAGTGTTATGTAAGAATGTAAGATAGCAGGAGTTTTTTACCGCGATTCTCGATTTTAATTTAAAATAGCGAGGATAGATGGTACTGTTAGCAACAGGCGCTAAATCTGAGCCCTTTTGGCCTCTTTTCTCAATTCTGGTGTGAAAGAAAAAGATTAAATATATGCAGTGGACTCCTAATAACAAAATTACATTGGTAACTGAGAGTCATTTCATATATTTAATCTCCTTTTGTCGCAACAAGACTAAGAGCGAAGAGAAACAAAATATCGGTCCCCAATTTAACAACCATTGCTAGCAATGTCATGTATTTCTTCTATTTTAAACTTAAGTCGAGAAACGCTGTAAAAAACACTTCTCACATCTTACCTAACCCTTCTGCAAATATTTTTTAAATAGCTGCGACCATTTTTAAGTTATTGATTTTTTAAATCAGTTAATTAATTTTAAGACAATTCATAGTATATTCTAAAATTCAACATTATTAACCCACCGAGATTAACTCATTAGTGCCTAACGTCTCTTTTTAGGGACAATCACAAAAAAGACAAAAAAGCACTTTTCACACCAGTAAATAGAAAGATAAATAAGTACTATTTTTTAAGAGCCTCAATAAATTAAGATCAAAGTTATTCTTCTTTTAAAAGTAGTGGAAAACCCAAAAATTTCATTTTTATTGAAAAAAATAATTTGGTCATTAATGGGTTAAATTTTTCACTTTAAAACATCGAATATTTTACACTTATTGAGGAGACTATAAGATAGATTTAAAGATGGACATTCTATACTACCCCTTACGTTATATTGTTATAAATATTCCAGTTGCGTATTTTCATATTAATGAAAATTTGTTTATTTTATTGCTGATAGTACAGCAGGAAATTCGAATCCAAATTAATTAAACAAGTTGAAATTTTTAGTAAAAAGTTACTTGGAATTTAATTACAGTAAACTTATTTATATTAAAAAGGATTAAATCAAAATTTATTCTATTACTCTTCCTAGGTCGGGCTGGGATAGGGACTTACTTTTTTCCTGAAAGATCGGATCAGGCCGGGCCTAATTTATTTTTTCCGTACCGAGCCGGGACTGATTTCATTCTTCTTAGCCTTCACGGGCCAAAATATTTTGTCCCAGTTTTGAGCCAGCCTATATGAAAATCATTGTCTCGGCGTAGCCAGGTCTGTTGAAAGATCAGTAAAATTTGGCCTGAGCCAAAAATTTTTGCAAAAAAAGCATACAGTTTAAAATCGTTCTTTTTAAAGAATCGTAGATTTCTAAGCTCATTAAAATGTAGTAAAATGTATAAAAAAGTATTTGCCTATGGCGGAATAATGTTTTAAATTGAAAATTGCGTTTCATCCATACAAAATAAATGCAATAATATGTGAGGGTAAAATATAATACATTTTTATACCTGCTAAGAAGGAAACATGTCTATAACGATTTTTTTCTTTCCTATGCGATTCCGTTTTAGAAGATTTTACTGTATACCATTTTTAAGATATTTATATCTCCAATACATGGAATACGGATTAATAGTATTAAGGAAAACTGAAACATTTACATACAACAAACAGCGGTTCATTTTAAACATAAACTACGTCATTTCTATATAAATGAAGATCATAAACGTTAGAAAAATTCTAAGGTATTTTTTTTTTTTAATCAGAACTTTTCCATACAAGTAAAAATCACTATTTAGTAGAAATTCAATCGGATTGAGTTGGGATTTTGCGGGCCGGTTTCGTTGAAATTCCAACTTTTTTAGGACCGGGCCAAGATTTTTTTCAAACAGGTCGAGCCTGAAAATTATGGCCCGTGTGGATCTAGTCTCTAAAAGGGATTTAAAAAAAACATTTTATTCAACAGACAGGTCAATTTTTCAATAATCGGCTTTAGACGTAAATAATCGACTAAATGATTCAATTATTCAACCCATTTCATTGAACTTTACCTATGTCACATCAGCTGCGGATATCTAGAAGATAAACAAACACCATCAGACTGAGAATCAGCTGCACGGATCATCACCACATTGAATTGACTGCTGAATTTTCAATATTCGCATGTTAAAATGTAACTGGTCTGCCAAAGTCATTCTTAGTGCCACCTGCAGACCTGATTTTCGTCAATGATCGATAGGCTTATCATCAAATTTTCCTGTATTAGAGCCAGAATTTCACTATGGGCCAGAATTTTCAGGCCCAGTCCCGACTCGAATGATAGTTATCTTGGACCGGCCTATGCAATGTAAAAATTTTAAGTTTGGTCCGTTTATATTTATAGTACACAGCCCCGCCCTGCGCGATCTGGTCCAATTCAATTTCTGTAAGGAAAACAAAATCACAATTTTGTCTTAACTACAATTAAGATTCCTTTAACAATATTGCATGCATATTTATATAATAAATTTTTACAGTATATACAGTATATTACGATGCGTTCGCACGACAGAAAGTACATAAAAGCAACATTAATGACTACTTTTCCTAGACGTTTCAACATTCAAATAAGGATTCATAATAAATAAATAAATAATAATAATAATAATTTAGTTTAGAATACTTTTGAAGCTGTCTAATAAAAAGTAGATTTGTGAAAATATTTCTCCGACATTTATTAAAGTTTTCCCAAAACAAAAGGGCTATTTTTGGACACACTTCTGAATTCATTTATTTTCGGAAATGCATAAGATTGGCAGGTGTTCTCATTAGAAACTATTCAATCGAATGACGTTATTTATTTTTTGGTAAAGGCAATGCATCTTAGATAAAATAGTGTTAAAGAAAGCGTTTTTAAACGAATTTCCAGTTCCGACATCACGAAAAAGGAGAAAAACCTGAAGCCGTAACAAGAATCTTTTATTGTCAACCTTATATATATATAAATTACTATTGGATTCAAAATCGCTTCAATAGTCAGGCTTGTCAGTTTTAAGCCTTTACAGTTAAAAGTAGTTTAAAAATGCGCTGTTTAGCAATACATTTGACCACCTTACGATATATTTCCAAAGATTACTTTAACAGAACATTATCGTTTTTAATATTTTTACAAAACATGTTGTCTGCGCTATACATCCTGAGAACAATTAAGTACAGTTCCAGCCCGTCTCGACTTCACTGAGAAAAAAAGCAAGCTTGATTTCAGCACTGCACGAGTCTGCTAAAGAAAAAAAAAACTCAGCTCAGACACCAAGCCTGATGCCGACTTCTATGGTGGACATGCAACATTTCTGTATTGATTTATCAAACTAGCATCGGTTCATGACGAACATTTACACTTCTTCTCCCGAAAATCATAGTCATTGAAACTAGCCAATATTTTACCGGTTTTGCTTACTCTTTTAGATCGGGCCGGCAGGCCCACTAATTTTTTTACCGGCCTAGCTGGTCCGTTTAATTTATTTGCTGGCATGGCCCGTATTTTTCGTTTATCAGCCCGTTGATAAAAATGTCTTAATTTTGCCGACCCCACCCGTTTGAAAATTGTCTTTATTTCGACTGGCTGACTGCGGGCCTCGGATCAAGCCCGGGCCCGTGCAAGTCCCTATCTTGTGCCCTAAGATATGAAAAACATAGACGACTGGGAGCAGGAAAACACAGTGATAAACCTTCCAATTGACCACTAAAATAGGGTTTTTGACAGTTGTTTCCACCAAGTTATGGCTTTGGCAGATCAGTTGCATTTTAATATGATAATCGAGTTCTGTCCAATCCTAGAATTTTAGCCACAAACTCAATGAGGCCTGTATAGTGGCTTTCCTGTCCAATAAGAATGAAGAACATTTTTACTCAACTTTCCTTTTGTCCAATAAACAGTCTTTTTCGGACGGTACATAGTCGCCGAAGTGTGATTGTTGCCACTCCTGGGTTAAGTCCATGCACACGAAAAAATATGAATATTTTCATCGAAGTCGTCATCATTTTTAATGCTAGTTGATCTACTAAGAACTCTACTCATCTACTGCAAATTCTCAGAAAAACTAGTCTTTCCCGAATTTTTTTTTTTTTTTTTTTTTTTTTTTTTTTTTTTTTCAAATTATTTTCAGCAGTCACGAGAAGTCAAAAAATGGTGAGGCAAACTTCGGATTTTCGGAAGAAATCCTTTAGAAAAATACTAAGGATTGGTGTTTTTTAGTGTATGTTTTAAGTAAAAACATGTAAAATTGGAAAAAAAAACGGGTGTTTTACAGTTGTATCGATTGATACTGACTACCTAGAATTTGCCGACTGTCATCGAAGTTGCCGACATTAGGGGGGCGAGACGCCCCCCTACGCCCCCCCAGTAGCTTCGCCCCTAAACTCCGCTCCTGTGGCATTCCGTCTTAGACAGTGAAGTCCTAAACGGCGCGTGCTGCCTCGATCTTTCCGACCCTTCACCTTCATCCAACAAGTGAATCTGTGTCGTCGCTGCGTTTCTCCTGATAAACCGACCGGAGGGTATAGTTTCGCCGTGGCTGTACATCCTTTCACCGGTGTTTCGAAAGTCGGGATCGGGATTCGCCGCTCATTGAAATATCGGATTTTCGGTCCATTCTGTGAGTGAGTGCTACCGATAGTAAAACTTATAAGATTGTGCTTACGCCTTAGAGATGGTTTAAGAATATGTTTGATTGCAATGTGCCGACGTTATGTTATCGTGTGTAATTTCTACCGACAGTAAAAATTGCGAAGTTGTGTAGGCCTCGTAGGTGTTTTAGGATGTGTGCGATGGGGGAAAATGTTGACATGGTGTTATGCTTGCTCCACTTGTGATCTGCTCCATTAGTGACTAAGGTGAAAATGGAAGTTAACCCTTAGGTATTATGAACAAGTGTGATTTTATGATATGGTAATGCGGGTGCGGTATTCATATAAATATCGGATCATATAATATCATGTAATATCGGATTCATATAAATTTGTTTTTATCATGTATCCAATACGAAACTCGTCCAAAAAATGAGTTTTACATACACAAAATGACATCGTATAATTACTAGAAACGGTAAAAATAATTAAAGCCTCATATTTTATAAATATATTTTTTTATTTAAAGAATAGGTAGTTATTTTTGAAATTGTTAGTTAAAAATTTGATGAGCATATATCACTTGTAAGTATTTCTCACTCAGTTATCGGTTTAATTCTTTTACCCATATATACAGATAGCGCTTTTTACAAATCATTTTAAATTGCAGATTGACAGCTGTTTAATAATTTACTGACTCTCTTTTATGACAAATGTTTTACTTTAACTAATATATGTTGTTTATGGAAATTTATGCTTGCTGTCAGTTTGTAATTCATTTGTTAAATATGTGAATTAATATTTTTTACGTATTTAATGGCGATTTTTAAAGTGTATTTTTTTTTTGGGGGGGGGCTAATGTTTAACATACATGAAAATATACAGTATTTTTATTGTTATTGTGAAAACAGCTACTTTTTCATTTGAATTACAGATGATTTGCTCTTTAATTTACTTTTAATTTTATATATATAATTTCAGTATTATTATTATGTGCAGCCCACTTACAAAAGTTTGTTTCGTGACTGTGTCAGATTTTAATAATTAAATAACTTTTGGTCAAATTTTCAAATATTATAATTTTCAATCTATAGAGTATTATGATCATTAATTTATGGCTAGATATTCAACATTAAAAATTTAAATCTTTTTTTTAAATTTTCTAACCTTTGGCTGATAAAATTTTATCGACTTTTGATAGGTTCATTTTTTTTTTTAGAATTATTAGATAGCATATTTGGAATTTTTTTTAGACATATAAAATCAGGATATAATTTAGTTGTGATGGCCAAAAGAAAACCACGTAAATTGACAACAGATCCTTCTGTTGTGTTTAATTTTCAGTTAAATTCTGATGCATAACAAATAGGTCTTTTTAAAAATAATATTGATTCTGAAACAGTTGGCTTAGATTCTTATTATCTTTCTTATCTTTAAGATTTCATCTTTGAGTAATTTAAGTGAAACTATTGACAGGTATTACAAAACCATTGTTTCAGATGTTCAGGCGTTAATTGACCTTGTGGTAAATGAAACTAATCCTGAACTTGGGCAAAAGTTTCATTCTTTTCAAAAAGAAATTAAATTCAAATTCAACATTTTAAATGATTTAATGGCCAATGTTCGGTCTAAGTAGAATGTTTTAGAACAAGGTAATGACGAGTTAAATAGGCTAAATAAACTTTTATTTGAAAAGGTAAAGACACTCACCTCATCCAAACAGCCTATGCATAATGACATAGCTGTACAATGCAATATTGATGGTCCTAAAGAGGATCAATCAGGTAAGATAATTAAGGTTAATGATAAGAAATTTAATTCTTACAGCAAAGACTTGGCATCCAAAATTTTAGATAATGCTGAAACTCAAACACACACAGGTTCTGGCGCAGATAATTATAAATCCTTTAAAAATAGAAAGGTTGATTTTATTTCAGTACCTGACTATACTTTAAAGTTTTGTGAACATAATACTCCAGATAGAGATTTTTCTAAATGCGCAAAAATAATTCTATTGGGTGTTGATAATAGTATAGATGTGCCAGATATTATTATGACAATAAATGAAATGATTAGAGACACCATTCCTTCCATACACTTTGGAAGAAAATATTAATTAAGACAGGGCTTAAAATATAATTGGACTATTATTATTACATCAGGATTGCTAATTCCTTAATTCAACACGGCAAATTAAATATTAATTCTTTTAATTATACTTTCATGCCATTTATTAATACAAAACGTTGCTTCCATTGCCAGCACCTGGGCCACCTGGCAAATACTTGTATAAATGATTTGGTATGCTCTAATTGTGGGCAATCGCACGACTCAGCCAATTGTGAAAATATTTCAAGATGCATTAACTGCATCACACATAAACATACTTACAAGAAATCTTTCGACATAAATCACCCTGCTTTTTAACTGTATTGCAATACATTTAAATTTTATTTTTAGCAAAAACAATCATTATACTACATAACGTAAAAATAAATCCTT
The DNA here is from genome assembly GCA_964019185.1 of Maratus speculifer. Classification (NCBI taxonomy): domain Eukaryota; kingdom Metazoa; phylum Arthropoda; class Arachnida; order Araneae; family Salticidae; genus Maratus; species Maratus speculifer. The sequence continues at coordinate 286,500,532 of OZ025292.1, read as the reverse complement.
TTTTTCTCTAGTATGCTAGTGAAAGATTAATTTTATTAAACTACGCATTAAGTGCTCTACCTACAGCTGATACGTGGTTTTCTTTACTCCTTTTCACAATTTATGTATTCATTCTTAGCATATGTTATTCACAAAATAAGTATAAAGGATCAATGAATACACTTTTACACACATACTTTTCTTTCTTATCTATATACATATTTATTTATAATATACATATTTTGATATATTGTTATTTAGAGATTAATGTCAATTATTTCAGGATCTATTTTCTTGGTGCAATATGTATGTCTCGGATTCTCTTTTATTCAACTGTTTTGTGACGTCAGAAATAGATGAATGATTCTAAATTTTGCATTTTTTATTTGTTATTAGTTTTCTTCTGGTGGTTAAGCCCTAATTGCCAGTAAGACTTCTCCAGTGGATCTCAAATGTTTTTCTCTGTACATTTGCACTATTTGTTTTTCGTCTTTTTTTCCCATATTTTGATGTGAAGAAAAATAGCACATCTGTTTGGTCATAACTCGGTTTTGCTATTCTGTTCCTTAGTAGGTCTATGTTACTATCAATTGCACTTTATTTTTACACGCAGAGTTAATGCAAATGTTCGTTGGTGTTTCAATATTACAGTGGTGAATTACAAAGTTTTTTTTCTTTTGATATACTTGTGGATATTTACATGTGACGCCTCCCCATTACAACTTCGCATGATATGCTGCAATTACAATGGTTATTTACAAAAGTTCTTTTCGCAGTGGTAATTTACAACGGTTATTTTTTATAATGGTAATTTACAAATGTATATTTTTTCGCAGCATGCTATACAGATGAAATTATTTATATACATATCACGTACATGTGCAATTGCATGGTTATTGGTTCCTCTGTACAATTTTTTTACAACATATTATGATTGTTGTTAACATTACATTGATTGTTTCTTTTGATTTCTTTATCAGTTAGATTACGGGTGATTCAGTGTAGTCAGATTGCTACCTTATCACTTGCACTAGTGTTGTCGTTATTACATGTTTTATTGTTTACACATGCAATTTTAATTACATTTCAAGTATAATTCAGTTAGATACTTTACAGCATAACACATATTTATGTTTGATTTATTTTACACTTCATTTGTGTAAAATGACTGATTATCGTGGATGATTATTCATTCTAAATTATGTTTAGGCAGCCTTAATTTACATACATCAGGTGAAATTATATTCTGATTTACTTAATTTCACATCTTAATCGTGTAAAGCATTACATTTCTTGTTTTTGAGTCGAGGCACTTAGCTTATATATATTTTTTCAAAGGTCCTTAACACTTTTCAGAATTCGTTGTTTTCTTAAAATTTGACTACAATTATACATTACTGAAATATAAACTCAAATTTAAAGCCATAGGATGTTAGTTGTGACAAAAATTAAGGGGAGATAGGTATAGTTTTCTTCGATGCTAAAACTTAAAGCATTTTTTCTATCTCTCCTGTGCGAAATGCACGAATTATTACATTATGCATTTTTATATTTTGTTTATAATATTTTATACGTATCATGATTTTGTAATTTTTTTTGTATATATGGACATATACATATCTGTATTCATACCTATATCTATACCTGTATTTATATATAATACTGGTATTTGAAGTTGTGCGCAAAAGTATATTTTATACAATATAAAGCTTAAGTTGTGAATTCATTCACTTGTGACACTGGTGTCAATAACAATGCCAAATTCAGTGGCATTGCCAATAATGATATATTCATAAAGAAAAAAAAGACTTTATATTAAAAATTATAGTCGATTACTTAAAAAAAATACTTTGAAAAATCCTAGGTAAAAACATTATAGTATATATAAAAAAATATAGTACAGTGATACTGTTATTAAGAATATGATTGGATGGTGTAACATCCTTGAAACTGATCAGTTATGAAAAAAAGAAATTTTTCATTTATGAGCTCATTTTTGTGTTGAATAACCTTAACGTAATTGTGTTGTTTCTTATATATATACATTTCTTTGCATATTGTCTTGTTGTGTGTATTGTGATACATTGTTTTTTGCATATCTAGTCATGGCGAGACAATTTTTTTTTATTTTTTCGTTTGTCGAGGTGATAATATATAACGTAATTACATATTGATGCTTTAATTTTCTTTTTTCATCCCCTTCCTAAATTTAACATTTTATTGTGTACAGAAAAAGTCCTTTCATTATAAATGATTTCTACTTTATTTTAATAAATATAATTATGCTACTAATTTATTATCTGTCAGATTCACTAAATAATTAAAAGATACGAGATACCGTAATACACTTAAAAATCATTTTCAGTTATAGTTCCTTTTGTTTGTTTATTTGCAGATATTCTGTCCAGAATTTCAATTAACGATTGATTTATATTTTATGATTATAGGCGGAAATCTATTTATAACACTTAAATTACTTGGATAAATGTAATAGCAGATAGCAGACATAATTTTCTAAAATAATGTAAACAATCATCTATATTTTGTAATCGCTATACGGAGTCAACCTTGACAGGGTTATAATACTGATTAATTTGGCGAATTGCGATTCTTCTCATAGGTCATCTAAATTTAAATAATCTCATTGACTTTTCATAAAAAGGATATTTATTCTTTGTTTTATTTCGCATTTTTCTGAACTCGCCGTGGCGACATTTGATATTTTTTGGCATGTAGATGTTTTCTGTTTGTCTTACTTCTGCCTCAGACTGCTGTTCTAGAAACATGTACTGAATTCACGGGGCAATCTCATCCTTGCGGGAGATATGTTCTTTCTCTGTATTTTTAAAGATTTCCTTCAACTTACATTAAGGGGGCTCAGGGGTTGAAACCTTTTAAAAAATCGATTTTTTATGATCTAGTTTGATTATTCAATTAATTATTAACTCAATGCAAAAAAACGCATAAAAATATTTGCATTTTTAGCGGAGATATAAGCATTTATGTATCAACACTTTCATAGCCGCACCCATATAATTTCAACTTTAAGTACCGTTTTTTCAAAACTTCATTTTTGACGACTAACACCAAGATTTAAAAAAAAAAAAACTCTTTGATGGAATGGCTTAAATTTATTTTATTTTATTTTTTTGCATACATATAACATCATTATCTATAGAATGAATTAATATATTTTAGATAGTTTAATATTTTTAGTAGTTTTAATGAAAAGAAAATTGTATTTTTTAGGGGTTTTTAAATTTTCAAATTTGAGAAATTTTTTAATAATGTTTTTTCTTAAGTGATAGTTATATCCTTAATTCATTCTATAGATAATGATGTTATATGCATGCAAAAAAAATTTAAGACATTCCATCAAATAGTTTTTTTAAAAATCTTGGTGTTAGTCGTCAAAAATCAAGTTTTGATAAAACGCGACTTAAAGATGAAATTATATGGGTGCGGCTTTGAAAGTGTTGATACATAAATGCTTATAACTCAGTCAGAAATGCTAATATTTTTATGCGTTTTTTTGCATTGAGTTAAGAATTAATTGAATAATCAAACTAGATCATAAAAAAAACGATTTTTTGAAAAGTTTTCAACCCCTGAGCTCCCTTAAGTCTGCACGCAAATAAGTTATCTTCGCATTTTTTCCCATAGTTTGTTTCAGTTCCTCAGGATTACGATTCCTTCGGTGTTGCAGAACAATAACCCCGTAATGTGCCACCACTATTTTAGCTGGCCAAAATGAGTACTGTGATTAAGAAGTGTATGTGTGTGTGTGGGGGAGGGGTAACTCCCCTACAAGACGAGGAAAAGGATTGAACATTTAAAATGAACAAATATGCATTTTTATATCATAATTTGAAATATATTTTCAATATTTTTAACATCTAGACCATAGGTTCCCAACAGGGGCGGTACCGCCCCCCAGTGGGCGCTGGAGCCTTCCAGGGGGACGGTAGCGTGTTTAGAGAAAAATGGGGGGTGCTGGGACAATCAAGGGGGGCGGTCATGGCGTACCTACCTATTTAACAACTAAAGTAATGAAAATAATTTATCTCCGCTGCACTGCCCGACCCGTGAGAAAAACCTTAACTACACCTTTAAATGCAAATCTATAAAGATGAATATAGATCTGAGGGGGGGGGGGTAATTTATTTTACTAATGTCAAAAATCGCCGTGGGACAAGTGGAAGAACTAAAATCGCGATGAACATTTTTTTTCTATCAGGCTAAAACATTGCAGCTGAATTCTTTCATGAATATAAAAATATCCCAGAGGAACAGGAAAAATCGCTATGACTCGCCTTAAAAATTATTATGAATTTAAAAATTGCGGAGTAGAAAATTTGCGATAATTGGCTGGGTAAAAGTTTTAAACAGAATTATTTTTTTATTAATCGGTATTTCGAAAAATTCTGAAGTATAACGACACATGCCAGAACAGAGATTTTTAAACAAATTCGTGATTTGAATCAGTTCAAAATATTTGTTTATTCTTAGTGAAAGTGATAAAAATTATTATATCTATAAATTTTTTCAAAAGCAAATTTATTTAAACTTAAATAGGGGGGACAGTACACCTTTAAAAGCCGCAGAAAACGTAAAATTGTATCATGTGCTGTACATTTTTTTTTAAAAAAAGAGTAATGTCTCTGGAAACACAAAAATTTCAAAATATCTTTATATGGTATTGAATTTTCTTTAAAAATTTTTAGTTTAGATATAATACAGCATTTTTTTTTATGGAGTCGATTTCGAAATGATATTTTTAAAAAATTACGATGTAATAACATTTCACTGCGCGCAAGATATCTCATGCAGATTTCATGCGATTTGCATAAATTTGATCTTAAATTAAACATAATACCCTGGACTACAATTTGAACTAGAATGTTTATGAATGGCTAATTAGATACAGAGAAATTAGATTTTAATTATAGAAAATAAAAAAATAATGAATTTTGGCATACATTCAATCTTGTAATTTTTTTCATATTGAACACAACTGCATAATTCTAGTTCATTTTCTTCATTATATGTACATGTAGGCAGGGTAAAAATTTTGAAGCTATACTTTGAACGGTTTTGGAGATATCACGCGCGCAAGTGTAAAAAACATCATTTTGAGTAAAAGCCGTTTAAAGATTAAAATGTATTTTACAAATATAAAACTCATAAAAAAAGAAATAAAACTATTAATAATATAACATATTCAGTATTAAAAATAAAATTTGATGCTTGTTTAAATTGATAAATAAAAAAATACCGGGTGTCCTGAAAAGGACTGAACGATTTTAAAAATCAATAACTTGCAAACTTTTACAGATATTTAAAAAATTCTTGCACGAGAATCATCTCAAAGGTCAAAAGTTTTTTTCCTGCGATTCTGGATTTTAGTTCGAATTGCAAACAATAGATGGCGCTGAGAGCGCTAGGTGCGGTGTTGAGATGCATATTGACGTCACTTGGTACTGAAACAAAATAAGGAGTTTAAGGCTGTGGAGTGGGTCTCGTTTGACAATGCAATCTTGCTCTTAGGGCCCGATTTTGAACTTTTGTTTATTTGTTTTTATTGAACAACATACATTTGACCTGTGCACTCGACATAAAGCCCGATTTTGGACTCAGTCGGTATAATTTCAATAAAATGTGTTGTTGTCATGGAAATAATAAATCCTTTTATATAATAGCAGCGATTGGAAACTGGAAATGAATTTAACGAGCAGCATACGAGTTTTGCAGACGATTTTACACTTAAAAAGCCGTATTTTCTCGGATTAAATTACTTTTTATCATCTAATTTAAAGAATACTTTGTGCATCATATTTTAAAATAAATTGAAACGATTTAGTAGTTTTTTATTTGTTGTTGTTAAAAATTAATCAATTTTGCTATTTTAAAAAATTTGTTATATTCTAAGAAATGCTAGTTTGTTTTAAAGAAGTTCTTTAGTAGCGTTTTATGTATGTTGTAAAAAAATTGCGGAAATAGTTTATTGTTTAGAACAAAGAATATTCATAGTATAAACATTGAAAATTTGGTGCAATAGCCGTTGCATTCTTTTGTAAAAATACCCAAATACAAAATTTATTACGATTATGTCTATTAAATTCATGGTAATAGGGAAATAATACTACCTCCACCTTAAATGACCTATAATCACAATGACAACCTAGAATCATCACCTATCACTGGATATCATTGAATTAGTCACGCAGAATAGGTTTTAATAGAATTAAGAAAACATTTATTAATGTCTTTTTAAGCTTTGATTCGCTTTTCATAAAAATTTAAATGAGTAACGAAAATTCTGCAACGAGTATATATGATATAATTCAAAGCATTCTGTTGGGTAGTTTCTGCGCTATTATGTGCGGACAGATAAAAGAACATTCCAGATGACGAATATAGAAGCTACATATATAATTATCCTCACAGAACATAATGTAATGGCATAGTTCTGAGTGTCTGTGTAAATGAATCATGAATTATGCATAGTTTGTTTACAATACCCAACACGGCATAATAAATCTTATTAACATATATCACTTACAGACCAATTCAATTATTTCAACGCAAGTTAGAGTTTGGAAAGACAGACAGGCAGACGGTTAACTAAAAAGAAATCATAAATTTTTTTAACTATGTTGGAAAGCGTTAAAAACACATGTTAAGTTAAAATTTGACATTTAGCAATTTATTTAAATAGACGGAAGCATATTTGAACTCTTTTGTATAGCCCTGTACTTTTCCTACTATCTTTAAATACACGCCATTTATCTAGCTAAAATCTATTTAAAACCTAAACATGCTTTAAACTAATGAAATCACACTTCCAGAGATTACCATCCAAAACCGGCTATTAATCCAATTTTTGAGTGCCTCTGTATATCATTTCATTTCTATTCTTTAAACATATCGTAATATACTTAAAGCTGTTCAACGTAAAAAAATGCATAGCTCATTTACAAACCACCTAATATATTTACTTACACACTTAGTAAGGAGTGCGAATTCTTTTGTGTAGCCCTGTATATGATTTGCACCAATTATATACACAGCGTAACATGCAAAAATGTACTGAAACTTAAAAAAAATCACATAAAAACTTAAAACTTCAAGCAATTATCGTTAGCGTACAGCATTTTTGATGCAGCATAGTTTCCGAAATCTTTTTTGTGTACCTGTAAATATTTCATAGTTTCTATTACATAGTAAGAAATTAGTAGTAAATCTAAGTAACTTATAGCAATTTTATTATATGTGTAACAAAATTAAAATATGCCGCAAAGTATGTTTCCTTCTATATCGTTATGTTACATAATTATTTTGTAGCCATGTAAATGAATAATAACTATTCTTTGTGCAGCATATTCTACAACATTTGTATTTCAATTTAATTCATAAATGCATGTTAATTTCATTATGTTCGGACGGGTGTAATACCATCAAAAAGCACTTGAAACTTTTTCTCCGTCGGCCATAATGTAATGGAATATTTTTGACTGTCTCTGTATTGGAAATACACATCCGATATTCATAAAATTTGAAATAACTGGATAAAATTCTTCAATAAATATGTATTTAAAATTTCAAACGATTCGACAGAGTAATTTTTGCACTGTTATATGCGGACAGACAGACGGAAGGACGCACCAGAGACGAGTATAGGTGATATGCATTTATATAATTACTAATGTATCTAAAAAAACAGCTAAATTTAAAGGCGCATGCTGAAATTGAAAACGCATTTCAAGCAGTTATTACTTAAAGACAGTACAGTAACCGGTTTTTTGGGGGTGCCCCTGTAAATGAACGTTAAATGCTATAAATACCAAATACTCTATTCTATCATAATCATCTTATACTGGAATTCAGTGATTTATATCAGTTTCAATACATTTGAAATAGTGTATTTCATTAATATGCACTGCAAGTGATTTTCCCCCATAGACTATGATGTGATGCAATCTTTTCGGTGTACCTGTAAATTAACTGTTAATACCACATACTTAAAATACAATACAGGACATGACTAGGTGACATAAAAAAAGTTTAAAAGATACCCAGATAAATAAATAGATAAATAAGATATCCTGTTCTCAAAATACTTACATTCTTGGAATGTAAAAAATAAATAAATAAATAAATAAAAGTCGGTAATTCAAACGTTGTTTTTTCACGCATTTCGATTTCAAAGGAGTCGTACCCATGATAATAATATTTTTCTCTATTATTGTGCTGACGCCAGCAAAATCAAAATTATATGGATTGCATTCAAAATCGAACGATAAAAGCAAAAGCTCATTTTTGAATAAGATCCACTCCATAGCTTTAACCTCCTTATTTTGCTTCAATGCCAAGTGACGTCAATATCCGTCTCAATACAGCACCTAGCGCTCTCAGCGCCATCTATTGTCTGTAATTCGAACTAAAATCCAGAATCGCAGGAAAAAAACTTTTGACCTTTTAGATGATTCTAGTGCAAGAATTTTTCAAATATCTGTAAAAGTTTGCAAGTTATTGATTTTTAAAATCGTTCAGTCCTTTTCAGGACACCCGGTAGTTTGTAAAATGGAGTATGTAGGAATTTGTGTACATATTTCTGACTCGCAAAAAATACGAAATTCGATTATATGGTTTGCATTTTTTTTTTTTATAAATAATAATGTCCCTAGATGCACAGAACTTTCAAAATATCTTTATATGATATTGAATTGCATTAAAAATATTCAATTTGCATGTATAATGTGCAAAAAATACCAAAGAGTAGGTTTTAAAATGATTAAAAAAAAAAAAAAATGACGTCGAATAAGCGTTGAACAATCTCTTACTGCATGCATGATATCTCATGCAGATTTCATACGATTTGCATAATTTTTTTCTTAAAATAAACATAATATTCTAGACTATAATTTAAACTTAATTTTATATAAATGATTAGTCAGAAAAATAGCAATTACTTTTGCATTATAAAAAACAGAAATCATTATTTTTTGCACACGTTCAATCTTATAATTTTTTTCCAACTAAACACAGCTGCATAATTCTAATTTATTTTCATATTTATATATATATTTAGATAGGATAAAAATTTTGAAGCTATACTTCGCATGGTTTTGGAGATATGATATGCACAAGCATGCAAAACTTCATTTTGAGAAAAAGCCGTTCATTTTTGCACACATTCAGCCCTATAATTTCTTTCCGACTATACACAGCTGCATAACTTTAGTTCCTTGTCATCTTTGTATGAACATTTAGGTAAGGTAAAAATTTCGGAGCTGTACTTCAAATGATTTTGGAGATATGCGCAAAAGCGCAAAAAAATACAAAATCGGAAACGGGGGCGTGATGCTTAGAACTTATGGAGTGATGTTGACATTTTCAGCAATATCTCGGTAAATAAGAATCGCACAATTAAAATATTGGTATCAAATTATTCAGAATAAAATTATATTTATAAAGAAATAAAAATTGAAAAATCGATTTTTTGACCATTTTAAAGGTGTACTGTCCCCTTAAATAGGGAAAAATTATGTATTTCAAAATATCTCAATCAAAGAAGAAATACCGGCAGTACAGAATTGAGTATTTGAAATATGAATCTAAGCATTCTCCCACAAACCAATCGTTACTTGTGTGCTTAATTTGCCAAAAAGTTTTTTCAAATGAACCCATGAAGCCTTCTAGGCTATAAGAGCAGTTGAATAAATGCATGTTTAATGAAAAAATATATCCCTATTTTTACTTTCTTCTATCTTTATAAGTAGAAAGTATTGAATTTGTGAAAATTTTCGAAATCCGGTTTTTGACGGATTGACGTGTTTTAGGGGTCAGAGATTTCAAAAAAACATTTTTTTAATAAATGTCCGTCTGTGATTCTGTCTGTATATGACATAAATTTTGTGGGCGCTCTTAACAACTAATGCACGGAATTAAATAAAAAATTATATTAAGAGCGTTCCTGATATAAATTGATGTTGATTATTACTTACCCATCATACGTAGTATAGGGTAAATCTTGCAATCGTTTTGAAAATCAAAAAAAAAAAAAAAAAAAAAAATTGACGGATTTACACGTTTTAGATAGTGGAGATTCCGAAAAACATGTTTTTAGAAAAAAAATTTTGCCGTCCGTCCGTCTGTCTGTCTGTCTGTCTGCAATGCATTGTATAAATAGTTTCACATGTTTCTTTTTCATATACCTATCCATTATGGGTAAGTATTACGGTGGCCCCCAACGACTAGTTTTTTTATGTCAATCGCTCAGCAAGTGGCACTGCTATGCTGTCTTTTTCATGTTTTCCGCAACAGCTTTATCTCAAGAACTACTGCATAGATTTCCACCAAACTTCAGATTCTATTAGTCCCTGACAAGACAAGATGCTATTTACATTTTATTGAAAATTTCTCAAAAGGTGGCGCTTCTATGCTGCCTTTTTCACGATTTCTGCAACAGCTCTATCTCAAGAACTAACTCTCGGATTTTCACCAAACTTCAGATTAGTTAGTTCTTGACATTGATATTTATACATGAATATAACGAGTTCATTTTTAGATCCTTTCGCAAATGGATATATAGCAGTATCATCATATTTGGAGGAAGAAATCATGGAACTCACATAAAAGGGGAACTAAGAGTAAAATTCAGAAATGGATACCAAGACTTCTAACTTCAAAAGGCAATACATCTCTCTAATCTAGATTGGTAGCGAGCGTACATAAAATTTTAATTACTTTTCCTTCATCACATTTGGTTGAGAGTGGGTTCCGTACAGTCGCTAATTTGCTGTCTAAGAAAAGGAACAGACAACTCTGAACCTCACAATTTGTGACTGATGTTAAAGAAATTGAAATCCGACATGAGAAAATTATTAAAACTCCATCAGCCCCAATTATTTCTTTATTTGAATAGAAATTCTTATTGGTTTTGTGTTTATTTTTAAATTTTTAATGAAAATTTTTTTACTGCTTTTAATGGTCGTTTTAAGGAACTTCTACTTTATGACTCTTAATAGATAGATAGACAGATAAAATATAAATAAATATTCAACAATATTTTAACATTTTGTATGATTAACTATTGTGGAAGAGGGGGGGGGCGTTGGCATTCTTTTCTCTTGTAAAGGGGGCGCTGATCCAGAAAAGGTTGGGAACCTATGATCTAGACCATAGGTTCCCAACCTTTTATGGACCACCGCTCCCTTAGAAGAAATGAAATTTTCCAACGCCCCCCTCTTCCGTAACAGTTAATTATACCAATTAAAATATTGTTGCATATTATCTAAGCCTTTTTGTCTATTTATAAACTTTCTGAGTGGTTTGCTCATATCTTTCCATTTCCCAAAAATAACTTTAATTTGTTTTAGAGACAAAAATATTTAACAGAACTGTATTTCAAGATGTATATAAAATAAGGGGTGTACTTTAGAAACAAACAGTGAAAGAACATTTTGATTAAGATTATTTTTATAAGCAATTTTAGAAAATGTAGGAAATTCCTCAAGACGCTTGGATTGTTAAGAAACACAAAGTAAAAATTAGAATTAAAACGACTACTCAAACGTAATGAAGTTTTTCAGTAAAAAATTTAAAAATAAACGCAAAATAAAATTAAATAAACTTTTTAAGAAGGTGCATTTAATACGTTGAAAAAGTCATATATCATATATCTAAAAAATGTTATTGCATATAAAAACACAGTTTTAAAAGCTGAAAACTTCAAATATTATATCCGAGCGTTTTCGATCAGAACTTCATCATCCTCAGGGCAACTTTGTCTATGCGCTGAAATGCCTTTTCGTACTCTAATGTAATTCGAATGTAAACAAACTGCCTTTAGAATTGTCAAGTTTTGATTAAAAGCACCCGGCGTATAATATTTGAAGTTTTAAGTTTTTAAAATTGTGCTTTTATATGTAATATCTTTTAGATTTTTGATATCTTTAATGTATTAAATGTTTCACATATAATAATGTGAATTAACAGAAAATCAATAAAGAATTTAAAAAAAATTAATGACATAAACATAAAATCGATAAAAAATAAAAAATATTAATGAGATGGTTGCGGATGAAGGAATTTGACAATTTGTTAATGTCGGATTCCAATTTTGCTAACAGCAGTCGTGAATCACTCAGTGACGTGCAGTCTATTTCTTTTCTTAGCCAATAAATTAGATACTGCCCTGGACGCACAGCTAGCCAAATAAGATGACGGGGGAAAATTTAAAATTTTTACACTTTTGCCACAATTCAGTGTAAAGAGTTAGTATAGACTCCTGAAGCCTCTCGGTTTTGACTTCCAAATTTTACTTTTAGTTCTTCATTAGTTGTGAGGTCTATGAGTTCTTCTCGATTTGATGATTCTGCTGTATCTGCATTTGCCGAAGGATGTAAAATTCTACTCTGTTTTAAAATGTCAATAAAAAAATCACACAATAAATTTTCTCAATAAAATAATCGCTAATATAATCTCTCAATAAAATCAGTATGAAGAGCATTCAAATGTCGGCAGTAAGTTAGTACCTAAATCTTCCTGATTTGCAGAGACCGCTGCTAATGTAGAAAAATGGCTGTATTAACATTTATCTGGATTTCGCTTGAACATAACAAGTTTTGTCACAAAAGCAGCTATGATATTTTTTGTTTTAATTAAATTTAATTCATCACCTTGCAATTATAAATTGATTTAAATGAATATTTTAAACAGGTCTGTCAAATAAGCAATGCCATTTTTGAATGATATCAGGTTTTCGCGCAATTTGTCATCTCTGTTTTTAGGAAAGTCCAGTATTGAGTCAAATAGATTAAAAATGATTCAGGCAAATACTTTTAGTGAGTAACTTCTGTGTGCAAGAGCAAGCGATTGTAACCATCATCATTTTCACTACAAAGTTGACCAAATAATCTGTCATCCAAAGAATTGCTTATAATCTTATTCAGTTTTTTGACAACCAAATATTGACAATGAATAACACAATGTACATCGAGTACACTTGGTACAACTTCTTTCAAATGTGTTATGAAATCCTTATGACTCCCAGTCATTGCTGGAGCACACCCGTTGCTGCTGACAAAATATTATGAACAGAAATTTTTTTTCTCTTGATAAAACATGTTCATGCTGTTAGATATATATCATTTCTCCGTTTGTATTAATTTCCAAATTTTTAGTAAATAGTAAATCTTGACAATTTTTTTCTTCTTTTATAAATCGGACACATTATAAGAGTAGTACTTCGTTATTTGGTAGTGGTAGATTCATCTAATTGAATGGAAAACTAGCAAGTCTTTAAACAGTTGCATAATGATATTTCAACATCTTTGGCCATTTCATCTATTCTTCTTTTTACCTAATTATTACTCAGAGAAATTTTTTTAATGATATATGACGATGTTTTGTGGTGAAGAACAGTCATTATTACTTCTTTAACTGCCGGCAAGATTAATTCCTCGTCAATTGTGTATGGTTTTCTTGCTTTTGCGATCAACAGTGCAATATTATATGAAGCTCGTAATCCGTCATCTTCTTGTTCAGAAGACAACTCAAAAAATACTGATACAGTTCGCTGATTTAAATATCTCTTTTTGAGGCCTTGGAAATAAGATAAATCATTGCCCTTTTTATTAGCATGCATTTTATTTAAATGCTCTTGTAATCTAGAAGGCTTCATGGCTTTATTTGAAAAAAATTTTTAGGAAATTAAACATACAGGTAATTATTGGTTTGTTGGAGAATGCGTAAATTTATATTTCAAATATTCAGTACTATACTGTTGGCATTTCTTTTTTGATTCACACATTTTGAAATACAAAATTTGCCACAGTTTAAGTTTAAAAAGATTAACTTTGCAACATATTTATAGATAAGTATAAAAAAATAAAGGCTATTATGTCTTTTATAGCTTTTACCCAGAATAAACAAATTTCTTGAGTATGTTCAAATTAATTTCGTTTCAAAATCTCCATCGAAATATACGTATAAGTCGACATATTCTTACTTTTTTCGAAATATCGGTTTTTAAAAAATAACTCTAGTTATTAGACTTTTAATGAACTTACTGTAGCAAATTCTGCATTAGTGATGGTGATAAAATTCTGATCGATGCGTTTGTATTATTATTAAATTAGAATGTTAAATTACATTCTTATATAATCAAACCCGACAAAAAAAAAAAAAAAAAAAAAAAAAAAATATTTGTCGCTGCGAGAATAAATAAATACAGCTTGCAGAGTATAAACTTCCGCGATTCTAATAGCATCCAAGTGAACACAAAAGAGGGGGGCAAAGAAAGCGTCGCACATCATTGTTTCGAATGGAAAGTTCTCCTACAAGCCCTGACATAGGAGAAAGCAGATCGCAGCTCTTGGCTCGTTTTCATAGATTTTCATGTAAAGCTATAGTAAAGATTTTTTTCATGTGCCCGGGGTATGCCCGGGCACAGGGGACCAAACAAACATATGCCTGGGCACAGGGAACCAAACAAACATATGCCCGGGCACAGGAGAGACGGGGCAACAAGTTTCATTATATTGATTTCTTAAATAAGTAGGTACATCATAACCGCCCCCCTTGACTGTCTCAACGCCCCCCATTTTCCTCTAGATCTGTCACCGCCCCTCTGGAAGGCTCCAGCGCCCACTGGGGGGCGGTACCGCCCCCGTTGGGAACCTATGATCTAGACAGACAAAATTTATACAATAATTGTCAAAAATTTAAAAGCATAAAAAATATTGACTAGTTAAATGTTTCCTAAATTCCGCATTTAAACTTTTGAATATTTCACAAGTAAGATTTATTATAAAGTAAGAAAATTTATGCTTTACAGAACTGAACCAAAGAATAATATTAACAAAGATTAATATTAATGATCTTTTATCATACAAATGATCTGTGTTTGTTCTACCAAAATTTTTAGCTTTAAGGATAAATGTGCCTATTATAAATGTTTATCTGTTCCAATAGTCGATGAAAAGTAATAAGCATTTAAAATAAATAAATTTTCCTTCTTATAGCATAATTTGAATATATTTTATAATATTTTAACATCTAGACAAAATAAATTTCTACAATAATAATAAAAATGTAAAGAAAAAAATATTTTAATAATGATTGTTTACAAAATTTCCCTTTTTACATTTTGACTGTTTCAAAAAAAAAAAAAAAAAAAGAGAGAGAGAGAGAGAGAGAGAGAGATTTATGATAAATAAAGAACAAACATATATTACAGAATTAGATGAAAGATTAGCATTAATGATTTATCATTACATTCGCTTTAAAAAACTTTTAGCTTGAGGTAGAACGCGCCTGTACAAACTTATATCTCTTCGAAAATGGCGATGAAAGCAAGTGAACATCAAAATAATCGAAAACACATTTTATACATAATTTGAAATCTATTTAACGCGTAGAAATTGAAAAATTCTGCACTTTTTAACAACAGTCTAATATGCATATTTTTTTTTTTTTTTTTTTTTTTTTAACTATCTACTAAATTTCGCCATTTACATCTTGACTATATCCCAATAAATAAGATTTATGATAGATAAAGAACAAACAAATATTACAGAATTAGGTAAAATATTAGCATTACTGATCTGTCATTACATTCGCTTTACAAAAACTTTTAGCTTGAGGGAAGAAAATGCCTGTCGCAAATGTATATCGCTTTGAAAAGAGTGACGAAAACAAATTAACATTACAATAAATGAATACACATTTTTATATATAATTTTAAAAATATTTTTAATATATTTAACACGTAGAAAAACAAAAATTCTACACAAATACAATTTTTAATTCATAACACAAATTAATGCTACTTTAGAATACTTAAATATAAGCAGATTGTTTTCATTTAGAGAAAAAATGCACGGCTGATGTCAAAGAATTCGATCCCTGTTCCACAGGATTATTTAGTTTGGGCTGAATGAGGCCTTTTAAATTTGAGCGATAACAGGCAACATATTGTAAATCCCTTTTACGGAATAATGCATCTCCATCTATCTCTTTACTCCAGGGTAATTAACAGACTTAAATATTATTCATGGATATATTTTTAAATTGGAAAGTTACGTAAATAAAAAGGTACATAATTTTATGAAGTCGATTACAATTTTCAGTAGATTAAATTTGAAGAAAAATACAAAATTTAAATATCTTTTTATGCAATCTCAGTGAAAAGAAAAAAAACATTGAGTAAGATGTTTTCTATATATTAATAAAGATCATGTACAAAATTTCAGTATTTTATATTAACAAAGTGCAGAGATATGTTTAAATGTAATTAGTGAGGGACCAATTGTCTATCTTTCTTCTCCATGGTTAGTTTTAAACTAAAATGTAAATGCTTTTTAAGTATCGTCTGTAGCGAACTAAATCTGCATATTCTTTGTTTTCATGTGTTCCGAATCTATGTAAGTTTCTTTTTTTTTCTTTTCGTGTGAGGCAACACTCTCTGGTGTTCTATTTTGGATTGTAAAATTGTGTGATGTAATAACTCATGTGATGGCTCGCTTCTCTTTCAGTAAGAAATAAATCGCTTATACAGTTTATTGTGTTGCGTTAAAGCGTAAGAACAAGGAAGGTGATTTATTAGTTTTAAATATGAGAACAAAATGTTTAAAGCTAGAATAGCAATCTTTTTTTTTTCATAATTTGTTAACGACCCCTAAAGTACGATCATCCGATATAAATTTTAGTGTTTCGTTTATCTGACGAAATCCTATTCGTCTCTATCCTCGGTTCATCTGTCTGTCTGTCACAGAGTCCGTACACACAAACAATATAAGTCAGAGACTTCAATTTTTTTGTATTTACGGCTGAATACCTTGTGTCACACGGCAAGTCATAAAATTTTGAAAAAGTCTATTCTTTTACTTAAAATAATTTTTTCAATGTCATCCGTTCATTTTTTCCATTTAAATTTTAATAGAAAAACTTATTTGAATACGTTTCGTATGGAGATCATAGCTTGAAAGAAAAAAAGTCCTTCCGGCAATGCCGGGAGGAAGAGGTAGCTTTCATATACTTATATATTTATTTATTTATTTTAAGGTAAGATACATTGTTCAAAAATACTAAGCTCAAATTAGTGGAAATAATCTTATAAAATTAGTGATTTTATAAGATTGAATACTAGTTTTTGTAAAGATTGAATATTAATAGGAATTTTTAGAAATTAGCCATCTTTTATTCAACCTGGTTTTTGTTTTAAGCAATTTAGAGAGTCACCAGATTCCACGATATCATAAAGTGTATGCCATTTTAAAGCAACATTGTGGATCGTTCAGATCAGACCGTTTCAAAATGTCAGCCATAAGAAAAATTCAAAGTGCTATAACTCAATCATTTTTTAAGATATAGACAAAATAAAAAGTGTTCTGGAATCGTCGTTTTAAGTTTTAACACGTAAAAGAAAAATATGTTTCAACTTTTAATTTTTTCGCATTTAATTTTAAATTTTAAATTTTTTAAAAAATTTAAAATGGTCACCATTTTGAACCAAAATGGTGGATGATGCTGGCCAACGAACTCGGTCGAGACATTTGTATGTACTATGTACATACCAAGTTTCATTGAAATCGGCTCATAATTACGCGTGTTATCACGTGACAAAATCAGATCGTTTCAAAATGTCAGCCATAAGAAAAATTCAAAGTGCTATAACTCAATCATTTTGTAAGATATAGACAAAATAAAAAGTGTTCTGGAATCGTTGTTTTAAGTTCTAACACGTAAAAAAAAAATATTTTTCAAATTTTGATTTTTTCGCATTTAATTTTAAATTTTAAAATTTTTAAAAAATTTAAAATGGCCACCATTTTGAAACAAAACGGCGGATGATGCTGGCCAACGAACTCGGTCGAGACATTTGTATGTACTATGTACATACCAAGTTTCATTGAAATCGGTTCATAAATACGCGTGTTATTACGTGACAAAAATCAGATCGTTTCAAAATGTCAGCCATAAGAAAAATTCAAAGTGCTATAACTCAATCATTTTTTAAGATATTGACAAAATAAAAAGTGTTCTGGAATCTTTGTTTCAAGTTCTAACACGTAAAAGAAAAATATTTTTCAAATTTTAATTTTTTCGCATTTAATTTTAAATTTTAAATTTTTTAAAAAATTTAAAATCGGCGTTATTTTGAAACAAAATGGCGGATGATGCTGGCCAACGAACTCGGTCGAGACATTTGTATGTACTATGTACATACCAAGTTTCATTCAAATCGGTTCATAAATACGTTAGTTATCGCATGACAAAAATCAGATATATATATATATATATATATATATATATATGGTTATATATATATATATATATATATATATGTCAACATTTGAACGGAGGGTGGTTTTGGGGTCTGGGGGTCATGATCGGTGAAAATATACCAAAATTTTCCGGAAGTGCTTTCCTCCGGACGGCTGCAATAGGTAGCTTTTTACTTTTTGTAATGAAAGCTACCTAATATCTCGCCAGTAAACAAGGGGTTCTTAGTTCGAGCCCCACTGTTAGATGTTGACATTTTCATATTAAGATGGATATTATTAAAAGGATTTTCGTATTTTTTGCCAATTTAAGGGTTTATATTATTAGGGTTTCGTTCGTCTCACATTCATAATATTTTAAGGAATTCATTTTTTCTTTCTATAATAAAAACTATTGTTATTTATTAAGGATTCAACTATTTAAATTTTGATTAAACATTTTTTTTGTGTTTAGAAATTTAACACTTTATTTATACCTCCGCTATATTTTTTTTCTTTTTTTTTCGGATAAGAAAAAAAAAAAAAAGAATTTTGGATTTTATTGAAATAATTTCACTTGAATATCCTTTAATTTGATTAAAATAAATAACTTCCATTTATAATTATTTTAAAATTAAATTTGTGGTGCTACCATCTACGTAAGAATTTAATAATTATAAATTAACAATGTGGATTTATTAATTAAAGTATAAGTTGTTTTGAAAGAAATATTAAAAGAAAAACTATACTTACCCATACCCGCTTATTTACCTATACGAACTCATGTTCAGGCAATGACTCTATACACATCTTCACGTCTCGTTTTATTCCAAAACGCGAAAAATCATTTATCGATATGTTAACAAGAAGCATCTTATCTTAGATTTTTAGATTTTCTAGTTTTATATCGAGTGGAAAAAAGCTAAAAAAAGCTTTAAATCTAGAAAATTATTAATCCCAGCTTACTCGAAATGTACTTAAAGTGGAAACAGATGTTTTCAATCAGTTACTTTATGAAGGTAATATTAAAACTTTTCTCGAAATAGGAAAAGACAATTTGCTTTATGCAAATAAGGGCTTTTTTTACATTTTTTAACTCATAAATCTGAAATACAATTAAATAAATTCGTTCTATGGCGTAATTTTATTTTTTTTAATTATTTTGTTGTTAGAATAAACAACAACAACAAAAAAAGTATAATCAGATATTTGTAGATGACCTTTTCATTAAAATTAAAAAAAAAAAAAAAAGTAAAAAAATAATAACTTTAGCAATTTCATTAAATTTAAAAATAAAATATTCATAATTTTATTAATGGGTTACATTAATTTCAAAGGTTCGATTTAAAAAAATATATATATTTCCTGTATTTAATATGATTATAATTATAGTTACGATTTCAAAAATCGATAATTTTAAAACTACTGGTCAGAATGACTCGATATTTTAGCAGAAAAATCGTGTTTCAATCGAATTCTGTTTTGTGAATGAAAAAAAAAAAAATCTACAATGTGCAGATAGATGATGCTGGCATTGTAATGTCAGGTGAAAATGCCAAAAATGTATTCGTAAACACAAGAATGCATTTTTATGGCAGCTATATCTGCGGTGCGCATGTCACTTATTAGTAATTTCCGTATCTCCAGACAATGTAAACACCGACAGCGTCATCTATCGGCTCATTTTGGAATTTTTTTTCCTTCGCGAAATATAATTCCATTGCCTTACGCTTGTTCTATTAAAATACGAAGTCATTCTAATCAAAAGTTTTAAAATTATTGATTTTTGAAATCATATTTTTAACCTTCCGTCTACCAGACAAAACACCCATTTATCTACGGCAACACCTAATTTTAATTCCAAACTTGCAAACGGCACCAGTAATATTTTAATATAATTTTGCTTTTAAAATGAAAGCTTAAATTAAGGAATTCGTAATATCTAGACAAGTCCTTTATAAATTCCGGTGTCAATCGACAATTTCTCATTTTACCATTGACACCAGAAATATTGCTGTCGGGTCCAATGGACCCGTCTGGTAGACGGAAAGTTAATTATAATCACCCTGTATATATATGTATATGTATAATAAATATATATATATTTTTTTAATTTCTGGTTTTCGGAGACTACTGAAAAAAAAGTGCCCTCGTGGTGGTCTCCACAACTCTTTATTTTATAGCATTATCTGAAATTTAAAAAACATTTTTCTGTTAGTAAATAAATATAGCTCACGATTCAACGGCAGATTTAAATAAAAATTGAAATTTGAATTTTTGGCAGCAGTGGAGTAGCTAGGATGGGTGACACCCGGGGCGGATGAAAATGGCGTCACCCCAGCCATCATGATGTCACCCCCCCCCCTCTTCCGATCCGTCATATTTTTTCAATCACATTTCTACGTTATTATGCCAAATGACCATGCAATTCTTTATTTACCTTTTAGTCCTCCTTCATAAAAGAACTGCAGGAGTGACTTATCACTCAACACCAATGGCGGATCTAAGGGGGAGGGGGGGGGCGATCACCCCTCCTTGTGCCCAATAAAGAATTTGCAGAACGACATTAGATGTACATATGGAAAAGTTGCTGGTCCTAAACTCGAGACCGGCGAACCAATTTTAATTTATTATACTGGGAGACAGACGTTCATTTCGTCCAAAAATTGCGAAAAAGAGGGAAAATTTTATTAAAGGACTCGCCCTAATCATCTCGGGTCAACCCGAGCCCTTCTCGCAAAAGTAAAAACCAAATCCTAAAATGCCTTAACCCTTTCCGGCGCACTACTCTTCAAAGTTGGAATTTAAAGAAAAAAAAATTAGGCAATCTATTTAGGCCTAGATGAGGACACAGGTATTGTTTTGTAAAGATTGCACTAACCATTTTAATTATACAGCTGTTGCCGAAGTGGTAACCTCCCATAAGAAAAGCATTGATAAGCGCAGTGAGAAGAGCATTGCTGTGAAGCGCGTATTACAGTAAAACATTTTACCTATTATTTAAAAACAGTAGAGTTTGATCTCTGTGGTGCTGCCATCTAGAACTCATAAGAAAGATTTAAAATAGTCATTAGAGTAGTTTTTAAAATATTCACGGAGTTTTTGTGTCTCTAAACAGGGGGAATTTAGGTGTTGCCGACCCGGCAACACTGAGAGTTAAGGGGTTAAATCAGAATTGTATGTCAAACTGTCCCAAATGCGCTAAGCACAGATAAAAAGTAAAAGTCAACCAGACCAACAACAAAATGTAGTAGTCGATTGGATCCAAACCCGACCAAAAAGCAAAAAAAAAAAAAAAAAAAAAACAGAAATTAACTCGAAATGCAGTAAAATAGTAGAAGTCAACTGAACCCAAACATGACCCAAATAGAAATTAACCCAACTAGGAGCAAAAAAAGGGAAACAAACCGGACCCAAACCCAACCCTTAGCAAAAAAGTAGACGAAACACGTCTCGTATTAAAAAAAAAAAATGAGCTCCGACTCGTGCATCAGAGTGGAGTTTCCAAATTTCTAAAATCGCCCTCCCCCTTGAGGGCTCTCCAGATCCGCCCTTGCTCAACACATAATCCGCATGAGTTTAATGCGGTGTCTATATGTAGAAGAAAACTATTTCTTTTAAAATTTGCTTTTGCTACCCTCTTTTTGAATACGTAAGTTTTTGTTCCCTGGTGCATCTCTTATTTAGATACACCTATCTGTATAAAATTTCACATTCTCAAAGGAAAGAAAACTATTCATTGCATCGTGGTCTAAAAATTACATTTTATTTCAGAATTCCTTTCCAAAATCTTATAAGAATACATTTTTTATTTACAAATAAATATTGGGTGTCACCCCTTAGAGGGTGACACCCGGGGCGGACCGCCCCCTCCGCCCCCCGCTTGCTACGCCACTGTTTGGCAGAGTTCTATGTAAAACAGTGGAATTTTTGGAACCCTCTTACACTACATAATTTTGTAAAACTAGAAGTAATCAAAAAAAAAAAAAAAAAAACAAAAAAAAAAAACATTCTTCGTTTAATGACTAGTTCATCTTATTTTGAAGAAGTGCAGAAAATTTCAAAGAGATCCTTGCGTTAGTTTTTGAGAATCCGTGATTCGTATTCTCAGAAAGTAATTTTTTTGAAAAAACCCATGTACCTGCGTTTTTTTTTTTTTTTTTTTTTTTTCTTCTTCTTTTTTTCTTTTAGGGTTGCAAAGTCGGAGTCGGGTCCATTTTCGAGCAAAAAAATAAAAGGAGACTCCGTCTCCGGCTTTGATTTCGTATGAAATACTACCTATTGCGGTCGCTCCTATATTGGAAATTCTGAAAACATTTTGCAGATCTACATTAATCATGATCCCTAGACTCAGAATCTACTATCAGTAAATTAGTTTATACCTATCTATCTCTGTATCTATATCGTTTTTATGGGCACGATAACTTCTATGTCTACTCAGATCTCTTTCAAACTGATACATAAAATCAAAGATCATAAAATCTAGGTCGAGTTCGTTAATGTACAAAATCAGACCAAGGGAGTAAAAACAGGGAGGGGTTTAGTGAAAACTGAAAAAAAAACCCATAACTTCTTAAGTAAAATAGACATTGAATCAGTTTAAAGTTTATATTACTTCCGAAAAATGAGTCAAATGTTTATGCTTGACAGACTTTTGATAAAATTAAAAATGAGCTCAAGAATCGAAAAAAAATCGGCTTTTGGGGAGAAAAAAAAATCACAATTTTGTCAATTCTTAAGATATCAAATCCAATAAATTTATGGTAAATATTCCTCAGTATTATCTAAAACGTTTATATTTACAAGTTTTTGATAAAATCAACTCTTATTCAATAAATAAATAAATAAATAAAAATAAAAACAAAAATAAAAAGTGTGTGTGTGTGTGTGGGGGGGGGGGGGGTAGAAGAAAAAATAATTTCGTCAATTCTTAAGATATCAAATCCAATTAAATTTATTATACATCTTCTTAATAACATTTACAATTTTCACACTGACAAATTTTTGATAAGATCAATTCTTATACCAAAAATAAATTAAACAAAAATAGGAGTTGAAGAAAAAAAATCTCAAATCCAAACTGCTTATATTCTGACATATTTTAAAATTCATTTTACTCTCAAACACATCCAACTAGCATCTTCTGTTAGTTAGGAACTAAATAATGTAACGTACATCCAGTTTTGTGATAACGGCAGAATATATTTCAAAAAATGGTGTCAAATTGGGCATTTTGAACAGAATTTCCTAAGCGATCTTGAGTGAAAAATTGAGGAAACATTCAAATAACAAATTGCTTATTACCCGACTCATTTTTTTCCCTGTTTGCTCTCACACGCTTTCAGTTGACAGGTTCTCTTATTTAGGAACTTCTTAATGGTCAGTTTTTTGAAAAAGCTGTTAAAGTGGGCATTCCGAACAAAATTTTCCGGAGCGATCGTGATTGAAGAATTGAGGATGCATTCAAATAACAAGTTGCTAATTTTATGATTCATTTTCAGATTCAGTTTTGCTCTCAAACGCATTTAATTCACAGTTTCTTTTATTTAGGAGCTATACAATGTGCCGTATTGGTCGATTTTTTCATAACGTCATAATATTTTTCAAACAATTCTGTCGGAGTGCGCATTTGAGCCGAATTTCGCTTAAGACGATTCTAATAAATCTAACTCTTACAGAAAAAAGCAATTAAAAATTTTTCAAAAGCGACCGAATAAAGTTTTTTAACTGGGTTTATCTCTAATAATATTTTATTTTTGTTGTTGAAGTGAGCACTTAACTGCGAAGTCTACCTCCGCCTATAGGCCAAGCTGACAGGGGCTTTGTTAGGCAGTTTGAAGAGAAATTAAACCAATCTTATTTAATTATAAATCTATAGAAGGATTTTTTATTGTTATATTTATTATATTGTGCTATCCAAGTTAAAGATTCTCAATTTACTGCCAGGCGTACACAGAAGATCAAAACAGTTTTTAGGTGCGTTCGTAATTATGTAAATACATAGCACCTATAGTTGTCGCTCAGTCCGTCCGTCTGACCGTCCGTCTATCTGTCCATCCGCATATAACAACGCAAAAACTACCCAACCGAATCGTTTGAAATTTAAAATATATAATTATTACATAATTTTCTGTAATCTTTTCAAATTTTATGAAAATCGGATGCATAGATCAATTACAGGGACAATCAACAGTATTCCGTTACATTACGGTCAATCGGGAAAAATGTTTCAAATGCAATTTAATCGTTTGAAGTTTAAAATGTATAATTATCACATAATTTTTTTCGAGTCATTTCAAATTTTATGAAAATCGGATACATAGATGAATTACAGGGACAACCAAAAGTATTCCGTTACATTAGGGTCAAAGGGGGAGAAGTTTCAAATGAGTTTTAATGGTATTACACTTATTCTAACAGAATAGAATCGACATGAATCTATGAAGTATATACTAAAATATATATTCTGTACAAAGAATATTTATTATTAAATTACAGGGCCACACAAAAGTATTCCACTACATAATGCTATACGGGGAAACATTGTATGGGGCGTGTTTTAATGATGTTAAACTACTTCACATTTTATGAATAAGATATACGTTCCTGAGGTGTAGTAAAAATTACTTCCTGCATATTTACAGGAATACAATGATTTCGACCACTATATTGTATCCGAAGTATGCTCTACTATATCAGCAACATCTGAATATTTTTTAAACTTCGTTATCGCACGAACGTACCTCGTTTGCTATTTCACGTGCAATTTCCAACTTATTAAGTTAAAACTGTAGTAGATCCCCGAATTTTTTCCGCACTAGTGATATTGTCATGTCTACTTTTTTTTTTCTTTCTTTGTATCGAAATTTCCATCGAAAAGATAGTTTATACAAGTATAACCACTGAAAAACTGCTTTTCACTCCACAATTTCTCAAATTAAAAGCTAAATAAATCTTTGAAGGGTGAAGTTCTTAAAATCGTGAAATTTGCAATTCGGATTATTGGATAATTAAAGGGATTATTGAAAAAAAAAAAACTTAATTTACTCATTTAAATTGAAATGTAGATGGTCTTTTACCTGAAAAAAAAATGGTGAAAACAATATTCTGATCGAATCGCGTTTCTTGAGGATATTTGAGTGGGGAAATAACAGGGCACATTAAAATGTCATTAATAAATGATTTTTTTCCAATACAAATCCCCTGTATAGACATTTGGAAAACCGATACAACGGGTCTATTTTTAACTTTAATTTAATTTAATTTATTTTTTATTTATTTATATATTTATTATTATTGTTTTATATTGTCCAACAAAGTTGAAAAGTGTTAATGAATTGGATTTGTCTGTCCACCTGGCTATGCTCTAAGTCGTGTAAGAAAAGTGCGATTATCATGAACTGATATTATATGTTATTGGTGTTTACAACGGTATACTCAGTACTGAAAATGAAATGTGGTGCACTTACAGTGCATTTAAAAGAAAAGTATTTCATTATATTACGGCCTATTAAAAAAACTTTTTTTTAAGGAAATTACACTATTTTGAAGATATTGAAAATGATAAATATCACTGAGGTGAACCACAATCATTAACGGTTTAATCAAGAGTGCATATAATATATCTTTATTTACGCATTTATTTCTTAAGCCTAAAATTTCGGATTTCGCTTGGTTTCATACATATGACATTATGGACTTTAAAATAACAAGGAAATAAATCCAGGCTAATCGAATTATATTATATAGATGGAAACTTTTTTTTAACTACTTAACATAGTTTTTAAAATACCTGCTAACAATTTCAAAATTCAAATTTGATAAAACAATAATGCGTTTAACCAAAAGCGATATTTTCGTACTGGCTTTGCGTCAGGAGCTAACGGCCGAAAAGAAATCATCAAAGATAACTATTTACACTTATCCTTCTTGATTCTATATGTATTTCTACGATTATCTATATTAAATTCGTGTTTTAATTATCATTATTCATATTATTGTTTTTAAATTTTTTATAGTTCAACCTATTGTTTTATTTATTAATTAAAAGCAATTTTTTTTTTTTTCGTTATAGAATATTTGTTCGAAACAAAGGCAGAACTATCGGGTGTCCCAAAAATGACTGATGGATTTTAAAATTCAATAACTTGCAAACGGTGACAGCTATTTAAGAAATTTTTGCAGGAGGGTTATGTATAATGTCAGGAGTTTTTACCGTAATTTTATATTTTAGTTCGAATTTCAAACAATAGGTGACGCTGACGGCGATTGAAGGCCAGGTGATCAGTGCTGAGTTAAGTGTCAACCTGGCCTTCAATCGCCGACAGCGCCACCTATTGTTTGAAATTCGAACTAAAATATAAAATTACGGTAAAAAAAACTCCTGACATTATACATAACCCTCCGGCAAATTTTTTTTAAATAGCTGTCCCCGTTTGCAAGTTATTGAATTTTAAAATCCATCAGTCATTTTTGGGACACCCGGTATTTATATTATGTGTAAACGTAAATTTTATTCGTAATTGTCTGAATGCGGTAAAGAAGTATTTAAAAGTATCTATCTCGATAATTATTTTAAAACAATTAAAATTGTGTAAATAACAATGCATTTTTCAAAGAAATTGCATTTGAAAATACATATTTATTTGTTTTTGATAGTTTAAGATTTGAAAATGTATGATATTCAGAAATTTAAACTAATCGGATATGGTAATCCCAAAACTTTCTTCTATTTCATGCAAGTTAATACTTCGAAGTTCTCTATCACAGTGACAAAATTAAATGTTAATCTATGTCCTTCGTAAGGATTCTAAAGGTATAAAATTCCATAATAATTCTTGAAATAGGACTATTGCGGAAATCGTGAAAAATGCAACAGAGTAGTGTCTCTTGTTGAGCTGTTTACAACAAAATGTAAACAGCATTAATTCATGCCAAGAATTAGCAGAATCTGAAGTTTAAAAGAAATCCGAGAGGTAAGCTGTTGCGGAAATCGTAAAAAATGCAACATGGTTGCACCACCTGTTGAGCGATTAGCACCAAAAAGTTATCAGCATCGATTTATATTAAGATCAAACTTTATATAATTTTTTATTAAATCCCTTGCATTACTTCTTGATATAGAGCACCCACAAAATTTGTGTCATTTACGTACAGACAGAGTCACAGATTCACAGATAGATATTAAGTAAAACAGTTTTTTGGAATCTCGGAACCTTAAGACGTAAATCCGTCAAAAACCGGAATTCGAAAATTTTCACGAACCGAAATTTTCTGCTTGTAAAGATAGAAGAATTAGAAGAATGTAAAAATTTAACAAAAGCTGAATTAAATCATTTCTTGTTGAACGCCATAAAAATAAAACCATTGTTACGCAAGGACACGTTTGTCCTTCAAACTACAGATAAAATAGACATGCTACATTAAACCTTAAGAAACATGCATTGCATTTCATTGTCGTGATAAATTAACTTTTGACTGAAAAGGGAATCACCTCTGTTGAATCTCGCACTTAAGATTGAGACCTGATGCTGTTTATATCCCCCCCCCCCTTAAAGTTAAAAAAACCCGATGAAATTTATCAGCAGAAATCGTATTTATAGATTTTACAGAAGCATGACTTTCTGAAAATGCATTTTTGAAAACTATTTATCGAATTAATATCACATCAGTTTTTTTTTCTTTTGAAAAAAAAAATACTTCAAAATACAAATTAGTTACAATTAGTTACAATTATTTAATTAAGAATAGAATTTCGAATAAAAGTTAAATTTCCTTTAACAACTTACGAATTTCGTATTGAAACTCCATAACTGTATCTTTTTCTGAATAAAATTGGTTTTATTCGTAACCGTAGAATTTGAACCAGTAGACATTCATACTGAAGCTCAAATGAAAGAAAGTAAATTTAATGATTTGTTTGAAAATTCCGATAATAATTTGGATAATGAATGAGGATTGTTAACTTCTTTCATTGTAAAAGAATAGAGTTTAAAAGTATTTACAGAAATTTGTATGTATTTCTTAAGTTTTTTTTTTAGTTACTCTCTTTTATTTCTAATTTTAGAACAACTTTTGAAATTAAAACTATAACATATAGAATAAGAACTATTTTGGAACGTTTAATACATTATAAATGTACTATGTGAAGTAAATCAGACCTTTAAATCGGTATTTCTCAAATTTTTTTGTTGTTGTTGCTTCCGGCATTCTAAAATATCTGGAATAATTTTTGGCACATTTAAATACAGAAAAAAAATTAAAAATTGTATGATACAAAAGAATTTTTTTTTTTTTTTTTTTTTTTTTTCAATGAGAGGGTTGGATCTGTTTTTTTTTTTTTTTTTTTTTCGTGAGCGCAAATTGAACCAAGATGAGGTTCCAAACTCGCCAGACAAGTCCGTATTTCATCGTCTGCTTTTCAACGTCATTTTCATTTTTTGATCTTTATTTTGTTATTACTACTGCAAATCCCAGCTCTAGACATGAACATGCAAAATACATCTGAAATTTAAAAGCTGACTGCAGGATGGAAATTTGACAGAAAACCAAAACTCATCCAAATTTTTATCGAAAAATATTAATCAGTAAAATGTATTGTTTCTCAAATCAATCCGGTGTTTTCCAGTTTTTGTCAAATTCGATAAAATTACAAATTAGAAGGTTAATATGGGGACATTATTGAACAAGGAATATAGCAAATTAAAATATAAAATATTACATCGTTGACAAGACACTGTTTAATTTTAATTATTGGTGAAAAACCTTCGTGACACATTTGACAATCTCCTGTGGCGCCCTGATGTGGCCCGACATACAGATTGAGAATCACTGCTTTAAATTCACTTAATCAGAACGAAATCTATTTACATAAACTTTTTCTTTCTCAAAATAAGAGTTTGATAAGAATATGAGATTGAGTAGAAAGATTTTATAAGAAAAAGACAGAATATTACGTCACCGCTCAAAATTATCTATCTTATTATTTTATCTTTATGTAAATTAACCAGCAGAAAAAAGTTTAGATTTTGACATTTATTAACAAAAAGATTTAAATAATTTAAATAACTATCACTCTCTTGTTTTATTAATCAATAAAACTTCAGTATATCAGTCAAAGCCTTTAACTGTGTGATAAGAAAAAGTCGAGTAAAAAGAAAAACACCGAAAGCCAGATTTTTGAATGTGTAATAAGAGATTCTATCAAAGATATTGTTTACGTTTTGTTACTGCTATTGCATTTTATTATGAGAAAGTTTTGTTTCTCTGATTTTAAAGATAAGTCTATCATTAGACTTATTTAATGCTGATAAAAATCTTCATATTTTTTATATTATTAAGTAAATCCGTTTGTCATATTTATTATCATATTATCGCATTTTTTGTATTATTTATAGTCTTATGATGAAATGCAGGGTTGACTGCATTATTATATAAGTCGTACATTTGTTCATTAGTCTTTATAGGAGTCTTATCTTGCACTAAGTAACTTAAGCTTGTACTGGACAAAGCAATGTTCCTCCGACTGCAATGATAATGTGTTAATTATATAATATTTAACTTAAAATTTATGTCTAATGACATCTAAATGATGTCTAATAATGTAAATTTATGTCTTGTATGTGCTTAGTAGTATATAAAAGACCGTCTTAGATTCATTTCAACAAAAATGTAATTAAAAGAAAACTTATGATAAATATCGCATTTTGTTACTTTTACAAAAACTTTATTTTAATAAATAAAATAATATTATTACACTTACTTTGTAGAATTTATTGCCAATTGGTTTTTTTAAAGGTACCTTGAAATTGGTCAAAATGTCAATTTTCCTTCTTTGAATATAACTGGAAGCTTCTTTAATTGTGAATATTTTGATACTTTGTTTTTATCTATACGACAATTATATCGCAAGATATTGTAAATTTTGTTAGTAGATCTAGCGCAATTATTCATGCAAATAAAAACTTTAAACTGACTTTTCGCTGCGTTCATACTTTTATAACTTGTTAATTCGATAAACACCAAGGCGTTTCTGTTAATTTAGATAGAGGTTTGAATTTTTTTTTACTTGTTCTCCATGAGGTACTTAATATTTTTGTGTGTGGATTTCACATTCAAGTTTACAATCATTTAAAAAAAATATTGAAATTGAGAACTTGTTGAATTTCCTTCAATTTTTTTATATAGGGGAAAGTGGAGATGAAAAGGACAATTTTTGCATTTTTACTAATAACTTAAGTTGTATACAGTTGTTAATTTAAAAAATATTTCTTAAAAAATACTTCATCATTTAGAAACTTATTGACATACTAATTTCAATAAAAATTGTTTTTTAAATTTTTAATATTTTTTAAAAAAATGCATGCATAATGTCCCATTTATCGCCAAGATAGGGATGAATGGGACAAGTAGAAAAAAATATTATAAACATATTTTATTTGAAAACTGAGTGATACATTTTATTTTACTACATATTGACTGAAACTAATATCAAATGACAACAGTCCTTTGGTTCTGGCAGTTCCTAGAGGTCTAAGCTTTAATAGTTTTATAACAATATCCTCCAGATTAATAAAATTGATTTCTGTTGGATCGCTATATTAAAATAAGGAATTATTATCTTTTTTTCTCAAGAATTGTACTTGAAGGTTATCATTATTGTTCTTTAAAACACTAGCAACGTATTGATAAATATTTTTTTCCACATATCTTTGTTAGCAGAAAGTCGTCTTCTATTATATTAGCCAAGCTGCAAACTTGGTTGTCCATATCACTTGAAATCATGTTCCAATCACTTTCATCTTTATCATGAAGTGATAAATTGTCAGATTCATCACTACTGTCCACACCTTTACTAAAAATATTTCTTGAAGGCTGGCAATTCATTTTTCTTATTTCTTAATGTTTTTTTCTTTTTAACTTCTTTTTTCAAATATTGTTTTTCTGGTGTGTCGGTTAGAACACAACAGTGGCCTCGTTTTCTCCTCTTAACATTCGGTTTCTAGGTAATGACAAAATGTAATTTTATCTATTATGGAATAGCCCTGGGGATGAATGTGACAGTCTCATTCATCCCCATAAACACTGTCCCATTCATTACCATAGCCACATGGTTATATAAAACATTGATTAGCCTTAGCCAACACTGTCAATATTGCTCATTTGCATCATAAGTGTAACAAGAGATTATACCATTTTAACATAAAAAAATATAAGGTTTTGAGAAAGTTAACTATCCGTTAAATACTAAAAAGATTAAACAGAAAAAGTTACTTTGGTTCTTGAAAAAAACACTTTGTACAATAGCTAATCTTCTATTATGGATATTGCTTTGAAACTATGTCTGTTGAATGACCTCAGTACTATCATTTATCAGGTATAATTATCAAATTAATTATGTTTGTGGAACATATGTAAATTTATGTTGTCTCATTCATCCCCACTCTCCCCTACACAAAAGAAAAAAAATCACATTTAATCTAAAAACCCATACATATAAAAATCAATACACAGTGTTATGTAGTATATTCCAATGAATGTTGAAAAAAAAACGAAATCAAAATAGTCATGTGCATAAAAGTAATACGGATTTTAGAAAAGTTAAACTTTTTTAAAGATAAGTACTGTATTCCCTAAAGCAAACTACCTTGAACATTGATGATTTATTCGCAAATAATGTAAAATTCTCGATTTAAACCTTTAATGCATGATTTTCAATTTTTCTCAAAAATATTATATTTGGGTCTAATTTTATTAATTATAGATTTAAATAAAAAGAATATTGCCCAGTTAAACTGATGGCATTGAGCTCACAGGCTACGCATACTAATTGTACATTACAGCCGTATATTTTCAAGGGTTAATTCCGTTCGAAAAAAAAAAAAAAAAAAATAAGAAGGGGAAAGAGCTTTCCCCTTTCCCCTTTTTTATACTTAATAGTTGAACCTCTTAAACTATCAAGGATATGCTTTATCATATAAAAAATCTACATCCAAAATTCAGAGCAAATCGGATAATTCTTAATAAAAACCCATTTAGCAGTTATATAATTTAAGAGGAGTTATCCCCCCCCCCCTTTTATACTGAACCATTAAACTTCCAAAACTATTCAGAGATTTGAACAAAATCTGACAATTTTGCTTGAAAAACCCATTTTTAAAAATTAAGGGGAGGGGCATTAGAACCCCCGTTTCCCCTATTTATACTTATTCAATGAACACCTAATAACAGTCACGGAATTACCTCATCAGAATGATCCTGTATCTAAATTTTGAACGAAAACTGTTAATTCTGCATGAAAATCCCGTTTATATCAATTAAGGGGAGGGGCATGAGCCCCCCCCCCTTCTCCCTGTTTATACGTATTCAATGAACACCTAATAACAGCCACGGTATCGCCTCAACAGAAGGATCCTATATCTAAATTTTGAACGAAAACTGTTAATTCTGCATGAAAATCCCGTTTATATCAATTAAGGGGAGGGGCATGAGCCCCCCCGTTCCCCCTCTGATACATATCGAATGAACTCCAAAAACTAATCAGGGAAGCGCCTTATGAGCATATACTTATATACAAATTTCAAGTGGATCCGATATTTTTATCATGAGTTATGGCGTTAAGCACGAACGTACATACAGAACGGACGGGCACTAAGCTCTCAGGCTATGGTAGCCTGTGAGCTAAAAATGGATTTTACGGAATGTTATTAGTAGCCCTCGGTCTTTTTACCGAAGCCTCCGCATATAGAAAATGTAAAATAAGAAAAAAAAATCACTTAATATTGAAATGCTAAATTTCATTGAAAAAAATAAAGTTGCAGTTTAATAAATTATACATTTTATTCATGAGATTTGGAATAATGGGAAAAGTAAAAAGGAATTGACATTAGTAATCGTTTCAAAAATTTTTACACAGGTTTTAACTTTGCTTGCAAAAATGTATCAGATGGAAAAAGAATGATTTCTTGTTACTTATTGAGAAATATTTAAAGCAGTGGCGTAGCAAGCGGAAGGAGGAGGGGGCGGTCCGCCCCGGATGTTACCCCTACCACACCTTACGGGGTGACACCCAGTCTCTTTTTTGCAAATCTATATTTATATTACATATAGATTTTGGAAAATAATTCTGAAATAAAATGAAAATTCTAACGCACGACACACGTTAAACGACACGTTAATTTTCATTTCTTTGAGAATGTGAAATTTATCTAAATAAGATATGCACCAGCGAACAAAAATAAATCTATCCAACAAATGGGTAGCGAAAGCAAACTTTAAAAAAATACTCATCTTCTGCACATAGACACCACATTGACTTATGCCGATTATGGGTTGAGTGATGAATCGAATCTGTGGCTTTGTTATGCAGGAGAACAAAAGGTAAATAAGGAATGGTATAGTAATTTGTTTTAATAACATATAACTGAAAAAAATATGACGGGTGGGGCGGGGAGGGGGGGGTGACATCATTTACATCCGCCCGGGTGTCACCCATTCTAGCTACGCCACTGATTTAAAGTCAGCTACATGTCAGTTCTCCATTGTGTTTTTAAGGGAATATGAGTTGGAAGAAGGCAATTTATGTTGACGGCAGACAGTCCGACATGTAACCATTGGCAACTACTGCCGGATTAAGTTTATAACCAATTGTGCTTACTATTTTATCAGAAATTTAACTAAAAATATTCGGTAAAACATTAATTTTTATTTACTGTGATCTCTAATTTGTTGCAGAGCTATTAGTAGGTGTGTTTACTTTTTTCTTCCCACGACCGTAAAATAGAACCATCTGTACTTCTACAACGTAATTAGGAGGAAAAATAGTATTATTATATAAAAAAACAGATATTTCTAAGAACATCTGTGAAAACCTAATCTTCCTTTTGTATTGTCGATGGAAAAAAAGCAAACACACCCTACTAACTCCTATTACAAATTATCGTAGAAGAAAGTTACTGGTACCGAGCAATTGGAAATGAAGTCTACTTTTAAATGGTGTATGTAATATTAGCTTAGGAGGGCATCTACATATTAAAAAGAATTCAACAAAATTTTTATTAATGACAATACCCAATTTAAAAAAAATATTCCATATCTTCAAAATTCAAATTATGCCTAGACACCGAATTTTAAGTCATTTGAATGATATATTTTTTTTATTATAAACATTCAAAATTTAGTGCTTCTAATATTAAATTACATTTTCGTATTTTTTATTAATATCTCCTGAAGTTATACTCCTAATGTGCTAAATATTTATGTACAAATAATACTAAAACACCCAAACATAAATACTTTGATTTTGCAAATTTTTATAATTATATGATATGAATTAGGAAATTAATATTCTAAAAAATATTCTACATCGTTAGGATTACTTTTTTTTCACCTCTATACATTCATTTTACTGTTACTAAATATCAAGATTTTTAAAAAAAATTAGGATGCACGGATCAACCAATATTTTTGTTTTAATAAAGATGAAACTTCTTCGAAAAATGTAAATTATTACCCTTTCTTTTAATTTTGTACTTTTACGAATTTGTATGTGATTGCCGCGTTAATTTTCCTGCAATAAAAATGAAATATTCAAGTTTTAACAATGCTCTAGTATCATACTTTAAATTTTAAATATCATTAAAGTTTTTAAATTGAAGTGTTTGTCCCCAGTAATAAATTAATCAAAAATTGTGTGTCAAACTTAGCAAATGAGGTGTGTTCATACCATAACTAGATTTATAACTATTCAGATCTCAGTGCAATAGTTGTTGCATTCTCATAGAAACATGCATGAATGCAGTCAATTCGGATAACGTTGTCCACAAATAAGCAATTCCACAAAACATAAAACAATTCAAAAAAGAGTAATAATATGTAATATTTTAATTAATTTTCAACAGTGAAATTAAACTCGAAATTATTGAATATTTGATAAGGGATTTGCCACATTTTTAACTACATATTATATAATGTTAGATTAATTTTAAGCACGATTATTCAATCGGTAAATTAATTATAATAGATTTAAATTTTCCATTTTTCATTTAAATGAAAAATGGAAAATTCACATCTGTTACATAAATAATGAACAGATTGGGAGGTGTCCAAGTCGGGAAGTGAACTCAGAAGCCTTGCTCGCTTCAAGCATTCTACCATTTAACCCTTTATCAACTGCATTATGAATTCATGAAAATTTTATATTCTAAAGCCATTTACGTAAATTGTTTAAACTAAATTAAAAGTTTTACATAATCATTTAATTTTTTGTTGAAGGATTACAGAAGGATTGGAGGATTTAGGAGGATTAATTAAATTTCAATTTACAGGGATTTTGTGCAACATTTATAACCCCACTCAAATCTTTTATTTTAAATTATTTTCTTAGTATATTATAGAATTACAAAATGTATAAACATGATGTTCTTACACTAAATATAAATATAGAAATATTTCCGAGTTCAAAAATCCCCATCCCTCTCCTTCAGCGCCAAGAAAGATGAAAAGATACAAAGGTAAAAGAAATCATCCTTTTAAAAATATTTTTCTTTTGTACAACCAATAATGCTTAATGGACAAAATAAAGTAGTACATCTGTAACTCATTCTAAACAGTATTACAACTAATCGACGTATTAAAATAATTTTATAGTAAGTAATTTTAATGGTACTTACAAGTACCGTCGGTAGATAAAGGGTTAAACTATGAAGACGAAGTCCCGTATGGCATACCTCACTGACATATGTTGGGAAGGCTGCAGCAGCCTGCAGCACAAGGTGGCATAGGCTTTATGAACCCACAATCCTGCGACGTGATCAACATATGCGAATGAGAGATAGTAAGCTGGGTATCGTACCCGTAAGCACTTGGATCGCTGTTCCAAAAGTTCTGAGATTGGATGTTTTTTCAATCTGTCTGTTAGTTAGCAATATGATAAAATACGTATTAAATATCGAATAATTATAAAATGCAACTTTTGTTTTCATCTTCGCGTCTATTATTAATTTACTTGGGATTTTCAATACGCATTTGTACTTACCATTTCTATCTGAATTTATGTCTAGCTGTTGATCGATATATATTTTAAATATCTTTTAAGTCTTTCAATCGAAACCATTATAGTAAAATAAATACACTTATGAACAGATAAAAACTTCTTAAACATACCATAAAATACTAGATTCGTTACGCCTTTCGAAAGAACTAAGTATTTCTTCGTTAGGCGCAAAGAAAACGTGCGTCTACAATTAAAGCAGCAGCACGATTCAGTTTACGCGGCTCGTCGTGCCGCTGATTTCATAGTAGACGCACGTTTACTAAGAAGACTCAGTTCTTTCTAAAGGACTAGCGAATTCAAGTATTTTATGGTGTGTTCATGAGTTTATATGTCTTCATATTAATTCATACCAGTTTCAACTTATTTTCTTTAAATACACTTTACTACACATTCCATAACTAAAATGATAACTAAATACAAATTATGTTAAAAATAAAAATAAAGTTTTTTTGAATTTTTTAAAAGTTTCTCTTACTTATTTTTCTAGTATTACTATATTTTCTAGTAAATCATGAAAATATCATGTATGGCCATTTTTCCAGAATAAAGCTAGTAAAATAAATAAATAAAATAAACGTATAAATAACCTACTCTCTAACAGTATAATACAGCGAACCATAAATTTTCTTTATACGTGTTTGCGTGTCTTGTTGTTCTGACATATCACGAAAAATGCAAATTGCAGTTATTTTATTTGCTGAACAATAAAATCATAAGCACCACTGGCAAAATTATTTTTTTATTCCTTCCCTGTATGAATACGCTAGAATATTTGTTTTTTACCAAATAAAAAGTGACTCGGTTCATGAAAAGATTTTTGGAACAGATGTTTCTGTAGGGCTGATTCTTTTTTGACTTCCGAATTTTAATAAACTGAACAGATTTTCTACGTATATTTTTAATTAGGTGCGCTCGTAATTATGTAAATACAAAGTTCCCATAAAGAAACGCATAAACGTTCCATCCATGTGTATCTCTGTCTTGCCTCCGCAAATAACAGACCAAAAACTACCCAAACAAAGCGTTTGGAACTGAAAATATATAATTATTGCATAATTTTGTCGAGTTATTTTAAATTTTATG
Source organism: Maratus speculifer (assembly GCA_964019185.1). Lineage (NCBI taxonomy): Eukaryota > Metazoa > Arthropoda > Arachnida > Araneae > Salticidae > Maratus > Maratus speculifer. The sequence continues at coordinate 286,463,149 of OZ025292.1, read as the reverse complement.
AAAATAGGATGCATAGTTTAATTACAGGGACAATTAAAAATATTCCGTTACATTAAGGCTAACGGGAAAAACAGTTTCAAGTGCATTTTAATGATGTTATACACTTTCGAACATAATAAAATTGATATGCATCTAAGAAATGTACATTAAAGTATACATTCTGCACAATGTAATGCAAAGAACATTTTTATTAATTTATAGGGCCACACAAAAATATTCCATTGCATAATGGTATAGGGAGAAAACACTGTTTAGGAGCGATTTAATTATATTAACTATTTTACATTTTATGAAATAATATACGTTGCTGAGGTTTACCAACAGTTATTTCGTGTATTATAGAAAGCAGATATTATTTACTGGAATACACAAAAGATTTTGGTTACCATAATGTATTTGAAGTACTGTTTACTATTATGTCAAGATCTGAATATTTTAAAAATTTCGTTATAGTATGACTTACTTCGTTAATTCGTACTTCGTTAGTATTTCTTTTCATGTAAGTATATCTTCTTCTATGTCAAATGAAAAAAATTAGGTTAATTGTTTTTTAAAACTAAATTTTGTAGTGAAATGTAACGATTTTTTAAAAGTATATATATAACTAATGCTGCACCCCGTTTTTCTTATAAAATGTTATTAATCATAACTCTTACATTTCAAAATGACTTTATTTCCCCTATAATGTGTATAAAATGCATATAATGTACACTGTTGTTGAAGTGGTTAAAAATCTTGTTTGAAGCTCAATAGCTGTCATTGTAAGATGGTAAAATTTTGCAACAATGTTTGGAGCTCCTTCTTGAAGATCAGTTCCAATAGTTGGGACGAGGTTGAAATAGAAAGCTCCAAATGGTTGATACGAGGTTTCGGCATCTTATGGTGGCAGCTACTGAGCACTAAAATTTGGTTCAAACTAGATCAAAATTTTTAACAGTGTACAAAAGAAATTAAAGAAATTCAAAATGTAACATCTTTTCAGTTATGCGTGGCTCTCACTTATGAACTTTCGATTATGACTTCCGACTTCGAATCAACTTCTTCAAACACGTATAAGTAAGACCCGGATGATAATGTAAAGTCTATGGGTGCATTATTTTCAAATATCTCGATCAAACTTGAGTAATTTTACATGAGATTTTTTTCACAGGATAGTAGAGGATGATTTACAAGCGGGCTAGTTTTCACTTTTTCAATTTTGCTTATGTATGTTTTATATTATGATAGTTTCAATTTTAGAAACGGTTGTAACGATTACGAAAATTAAAGGAAAATTTTATAAAGGAAAATTACAATAAAATAAAATAAACCTGAAACCAAAATTGAAAAAGTAAACACTAGCCCGGTTGTAGATCAGCCTCAGCTATCCTATGCAAAAAAAAAAAAAAAAAAAAAAAATCATGTAAGAATATTAAAATTTGAGCGAGATATAAAAAAAAAAAAATATCATAGACTTAATGTTATCATCCGGGTCTTTTTCAGTGACTACTGTGGGACCTTAAGGAAGTATTTTCTATATATTTATTCGTCAACAAATAAATCTTTTTTAGTCTCGATCTACGTAGTATTTTCTTAATTTAAAAAGTTCTATTTTTAAAATTGCAATCCTTACAAACATCGTGTGTAGCTATTGAATTAAAAACTGCAAAGAAATGTATGCCGAAGATTGAATTTTATAAAAATTCAAAAAATGAAAGAAATTACGAAGAAATTTAAGTTACAAAGAAAACTTTTTGAAAATATTATTTCAACATTAAAATTTGGATTGTAAATACTGGTAGCGGGTTTTTTATTATTGTTATACTGTACTGTTTTCTTATTGTTATATAACACTTTTTTAAAATCTTTTCTCCTTAGTCGATACTTTCGAATAATGTAGATGTAGAGATATTCATCGTTTATTTAACGAATTTAGTAGATATTGTAGAGATAGAGTGTTTTCTTTTTTGAATTATTAAACTATAATAAATGATATTTTTATTCGATTAAAATTACCCAGCAATTATGTGCTTGTTAGAACAGTTAGTGTTATAGTTCTTGATCTTTCTATCTCCATTTGAATAATGCATAGGTTACCGAATTTAATTTCAGGCACAAACAAGATCGAAAAATAATACGTTAAACATATATTGCGAAATACTTTGCAAAGATCTCAGAACCCTGTAAGAAAGCTTAACAGTTTAATAAGGTAAAAGATGATGTAGAAATTTTGGAAAACACACAAACCCATTTGAAAAGCCTACAAAACGCATAGTGCAGTTGAAAATTTCCTTTTAGCAATTTCCGTCTATGATAAAAAATCTGCTCGATTTTTTTTCTGTGCAATTTTATATATAAGTAAAATTTATACCCTAAAAAGGTATTATTCAAAAAATTGCTTACATCTAAGAACGCCTTTCCAGCCGTTATTTCTCATACATAGATTAAAGCTTTTATAAAAACAGTCTCTTTTCTAAGTTTTTTGCTTGTAATTTGCAAAATTCTCAATGTAAAAAAAATCTTGTTTTAAAAAATACATGACCCTGTAATCAAATTTAAAATAATAATTTTTTTTATAAAATATAAGCACGTTTACTCAATAATGTTTCATTGCGCATGCGTGAATTCAATTAACATATAATTTGCATAATGTGTTAGCTTAATGTACAAAGCAACTTTTATGAAAGACTAAAAAAACATAGCTTGAAAATTCTGAAAATTACCATGGATTGAATAATCTTAAAATCCGTTGTTCCCGAAAGAAAACAAAAAGATGAGGGGTTGTAACCAAATGTAGTAGTACGTGCAATATAGTGCAAACTATATTGACTCTAATCAATGGATATATGGATACAAAGCCTCAAATTTTTGCTTCATTTTGGAAATAATGAATTTTGAACTTATTCTATCGACGATAATTTTCAGAAATGAAACATTATTTAGTGAACCTGCTCATTTTTACTTTTTAAATCCGTTTACAGGGTATTATATACAATGTTTTTTTTAAATTTCTGAAAAGAACTTTTTCTTATTTTAAGAACTCTGCTAATTATAAGCAAAAAACATGGCAAAATTTGGAACTGTTTTAATTAAAACATTAGTTTATATGTGAGTATACATGCTCTCCGCATAAAAATGAACACAGTGTAACGCAATAAACCACTTAATCATAATCTGCAGATTGAACGCTTTTGCTACATTAATTTTGACCGGATTATCCAAAAGATTTTCGTTCTTTTCCAATTTGTTGACGGTCCCCTGTGGGATTTCGGAAAAAATTCTTCGAGAAAATACATGACCTGTACTTTTCTATTTACACATCTAGAATTTCAGAATAATTTCTCATATATTTTTCTAGCTATTTAACAAAACTTCTAAAATCGTAAGTAGCTGGTCACCTTTGGCCACACAGGAGAGATCGGGGCACGTTGGCCATAGGGGCAGGTTGGCCAATTTGCTTTAATTTTCAAACCAGTCACCAGCTGTCGCCACAAGTCCAGAAACATGTTAGAAAACCTGTTCCCCTACCCTTCCACGAGTTTCATTTCTCTTAACAAAAGCCAACTAAGAACAAAGTTGTTTTTTCACTTTCGTCGATCTCGAAGCAAATTTTCGTTAGTGTGCAGAAAGTGTTAATGCTCTCAAGAGATACTTCACAAGAACAAAAGTGAGTAATATTTTGAAAGTTCAATTTATAACAATTCTTTTGATGTAACAATAAATATTAAATATTGCTAAGATATGTGTAGAATAGCAAAAGTATTTCAAACATGACGAGGGGCCATGTTGGCCCACTTACGTTGGGACACGTTGGCCCGGTCTTTCTCGGTCCATTGTATACATAAGCTACAGCCATTGGACCGCACAGTTTATGGTCCATTCAAAAAATGTGTTAATTCAGCCTGTGATGGTTAGGTGACAACTAATAGACGCCCTATGACAATCTACGATATTTCGGGATTTGTGAAAACTGCCCTTCCGAATGCAATAAATCCAGTAAGTATAACATCAGGTTTTCAGATAACTGGAATCTGCCCTTTCAATAGGAATATTTTTGCTGACTCTGATTTTATGCCTTCGTATAGCAGTGATAGACCAGAGACTTCAAGCACGTACGACAAAGCATTTGGTGAAGCTTCTAATGAAACCTAGGTAATTATGGGTAGACCTATTTTTATAGATGTGCCTACTTCATCTTCTCCTGCTCCATGCAAGATAACTCCAACACCTGAGGACATTAAACCGTTTGAAAAGGCAGAGCCAAGGAAGAGAAATGATTCGAAAAGAATGAAGAGAACTTTTGCAGTACTCACAGACACTCCTGTCAAATTAGTTCTTGAACAACAACAAAAGGCAGTAGAAGAAAGAAATAGTGTCAAAATTAAAAATGAAATTAAAAGAAGAAGTGAGACCAAAAGCGGCAAAGGAAAGCAATCTGCGAAAAAGATTTTGTTTTCTTTTGATCCCTCACAGCATGGATGTAGTGGTCTGAACCGTCAAAAGAGGAAGAAGAAATCTATTAAAGAAAGTGACGATGAGGAAGACCAAGACAATATCTGCCTACGTTGTCTGAAGGAGTTGAATCAAAGTATGGCTGGGGAAGAATGGATCCAGTGCATGACTTGCAAACGTTGGGCTCATGTGAAATGTGTTCGAAAAGAGGTTAATGAATTACATTTTAAATGCATTCACTGCAATGATCCCTCTGATTTGTAAACCTAATTTGCAAATAATTTTTTTTTATATACATGCATTAAAGTTCCTATTCACTATTATGAATTTTATTTAACTTCTAAATAAACATAAAAAAGAGCATTGCAGGCCAACTTGGCCCACATGACATTATACCATAATTAAATTCATAAAGTTCTTAAAATTTCTTAACTTAACTAAAAGTAAGCGTTTTTCTTACTAGTTAAATGTACTAGGTATTGTAAAAAATTTACTACATCTGAAAATAAACAACATTTAGGTATTGAAAAAAATAAGATAAAAAAAACTGGGCCAACGTGCCCCGGTCTCCCTTAGTGTATAAATTATATACGGACAAAAATTTAGTTTTGTAAGAACGCATCTTACAAATTTACAAGAAGAAAGAAGAGCATCACTTATCTAAATATGGATATCTTGGGGCTACAGTCTTCTTTAAATACTTTTTATTACTTGAAAGGCAGCACTAACATTTAGAAAAACAAACACACATAAACTATTTACAAATAAAGCTTTTTTTTTACATAATTCTCCTTGCGCACGCCACCAACACAAGACATGAACTCACTGTTCACAACCAACTTTCGACATCACTAACCTTTGAACATCACTAAAAATAGATGTTTTAAGAGAAATAGTGTTGCCAGATTTTTTTAAGACGAAAAATATTACAACTACATTTTAATTTAGCAGAGCGCAGGTCACGTGATGAGTGGCAGTCTATTTTTTTTTCTTTGGAATGCGCGTGTTACAGTTTTAGGCTTTACATACCACAGTTGAAAATTCTCCTTAGCAATATCCGCTAATATGAAAATGGTATGTTAATTCTGTTGTGCTCTGTTTCAAATGTGTATTCTGTGTGTATACGAGGTATAGAATTTATACGCAACGAGTAGTCTGCAAAACATTAGTTAAATTTAAAATGTTGATTGGTTGTGTTTATGACGGCTAATTATCATCACGAGGGATAGAGATCCTAAGGGAGGGGGGGGTGCTCTCCATAGGGATCATTTTAAGAGAACCCAATCCAAGGTTCGAAGAAAACCACGGGAAACTCCGAACGATTAGGCCCTCGGTCGCGGTTGAGTTCGAACCTAACATCTACTCTCTACTCTTTTCGAAGGCAAAACCTGTCGGCCTCTGGCGAAGCGTTCAATTTATAAGAGCATAGAAAACTGAAAACGCATTTCCATCAATTATTGTTCAAAAATAGAACTGCAGTTGATTTATTTTGTGTGTCCCTGTAAATGTACAATAAATGGGAAAATCTTACGATGAATGCCCTATTCTATAGTAATCATCTTGTAGAAAAATTAGGTGATTTATATCAGTTTGATTTGAAATGGCATTGTGATGACATTGATTTAAATAGAACATTGCAAACTATTGACTATTAACTATTGCATTCCCATTTAACATAATGTAACATAATTATTTTGAGTGTCCCTGTAAGCGAACTATTAATGCTGCTCACTTCAACATCAAACATGCCGTCCCCTTAGACGGTGAAAGAGATAATGTATCAATGGTATGAAAATCCGAGGATATTTATGCAAGTTAGAAGGATGACAGACAAGCATCCAGTCGAACACACGCACAGACAAACCGAATTCATACACACTTATCAACTTCGTTTAAACACTAGTTTGATATTTTCATCAAAATAATTATAATTGAATAAATTTGAAAATTAATATATTTTACCGGCTTTAGGTACTTCTTTTACAAAATTGCATTTTAATAGTGCACATCTGTTTACATTACTATAAAAGTGCAATATATTTTTCATTCAAAATGTTAAATGTTTCGTTAAGATGTACTTCAGAATATATATTTAATTCACAGAATGGATGTAATTTTAAATCATTTATTCGTATGCGTCCAAGTAAAAGTCTTTCAAAAGAATGAACACAAAGAATACGAAGTATAAATTAGATAAAAACACCTCTTTTTTCATTTTTATTTATTTTTTCTTTTCTTTTATTTATTTTTGTCCTTTTTTTGCAAATACATTATCTTTAACAAAGAGAATATATTTTTCATGCATATGCAAATATTCAAAACACAAAAGGATGTAAATCGTGAAATGTAAGAAGAATTATTTTCATAAAATAAAATTTTTGCGTATGAATTCGCAAAACAATTTTTGTGGTTATGACAAAAGAATAATTCAATTATTTATGAAAGTGATTTCTTTGAAAAATATTTCAAAATTGGGGATTGATCTGTTATCTCATTCAGTTAGCTTTCTCTTTGTATTTATTTAAACGATTGTTTACGAAATTGTAAAAATATATTAAATTATTTTTTTAACGTAAATTATACAAAAGAAAAAATGAATTCGAATCAGAAAGTTATTCTTTGTTAATTGACTATAATAAAGACACTAATTAAAACTAATCTTCCCAATTAAAAAAAATACGTATTCACTTGTGTATAAGTCAACTCCCCCCGCCCCCGTCCAATTCTTAAACAAAATTTTGAAAAAAGTTGAATTTTCGTGTATAAATCGAACCACATTTCTGGTAGTATGTTGAAAAATGATTTGATGAAAAAAAAAAGATTTTAAATTTAGCTGATATACTTGCAATTCTGACTATAAACCACTAGCAAATCCATGAATGTGTTATTCTAGTATTAGTGTCATAATTATCGAAAAATTGGGTTATAACCCAATTTCTCATAATGAATCATAGTTAAAATCCCAATTTTTTATTTTAATAAATAAATTTATTACAAATTTATTAAAAAAAGCCACCGGCCTGGCTTTTTTTAAATTTTAGCCGGCTTTTTTGCAACCCTGCCCTGTATTGAATGGAATTTTATCACAAGAACAAATGGATGCAAAATATTTAAAGGCACATTATTGTCTTTTATTTAGGTAGATTTCGTAAGAAATACTAACTATTGCAGTCATTACTATGGCACGACTTTTGAAACATCTCTTCATAACTTTTAATTATATAACATCAGGAACCCAAAACCACTCCCATTTAAAAAGTTTATATATAAATATATATGTATGTATGTATGTACTAAATATTGCCCGCACTATAAAAGGCGCAATTATGCATAAATCGTCTTCAAACTCGCCAAATACTTTTACATGGTTAATATCTCGGTGGAGATTGAAAATGGACAAAATCGGCCCAAAGGTGTAGGGATGGGGAGAGTTCAAAAATTTTAATGCTGCCTTAACATGGCTCTGACAAAACAATGACAGGAAAAAAACATTTTTCGTTAAAGCAGTTGCCAACAATTAAAATAAATACAATATTATTCTTACTGCAACTTTAGTATTGCAAGATTTGCACGTGTAAATGAAAAAAAAATTGTTTGAGAAGATATTATTAAGGAGATGTATAATAAATTTAATCGGATTTGATATTTTAAGAATTGACGAAGTTGTGTTTAATTATTTCTTCTTCCTTCCCCCCTCCCTTTTTTTCTTGTTTTTTGTGATAAGGGTTACTCCTATCAAAAATTTGTAAGTACAAAAGTTTTAGATAATATTAAGAAAATTGAATTGAATTGGATATCTCGAGAATTGACGAAAATACGAATTTTTTCTTTCAAAACCCCTATTTTTTTGCACTTTGAGCACATTTTTAATTTTACCAAAAATCTGTCATGCATAAATTTTGGCCCATTTCTTAGAAATATTTTAAATTTTAAACTTATTTAATATCTATTTTAATTAAGAAGTTATGTTTTTTTTTTTTTTTTTTTTTTTTTTTACAAAGATTTTCCCTATTTCCACCCCAGGGTCCGATTTTATCCATTAACGAACTTTACCGATATTTTACGCCCCTTGATTTTGCGTATCAATATGGAAGAGATTTGAGCAGAATTATAGAAATTACTGTGTCTATAAAAACGTGATATATACACACACATATACAGTGTGTCCAGCAAATAACACCCTGATTTCAAAATTAAATTTCTCAAAAACAAAGATCGATAGAATTATGCGGTAAACGGTTTGTTTATTAAGTGAGCTGTAAAAATCTTACACAAAAGTTTCGAACTATAAATATTTTGAGAAGATAGTGTTCTGATTGCAAAGAATACTTGACTTGACATTTTTCTTATTTTAGATTGCTTGTAGTGAACGAGGTTTTTGGCTTACAGTGCCATATTTTAATGATTTTTTGGATTTAATTTTTGAAATTTCAAAATTCCAAGAAATTTAGTTCGAAAAATCGTTAAAATATGGCACTGTACGCTAAAAAACTCGTTTTCTGCAAACAATCTAAAGCAAGAAAAATGTCAAGCCAAGTATTCTTTGGAATCAGAACACTATCTTCTCAAAATATTCACCGTTCGAAACTTCTGTGTAAGATTTTTACAGCTCACCTAATAAACAAACCGTTTACCGCATAATTCTATCGATCTTTGTTTTTGAGAAATTTAATTTTGAAATCAGGTTGTTATTTGCTGGACACCCTGTATATATATATATATATATATATATATATATATATATATATATATATATATATATAGAGAGAGAGAGAGAGAGAGAGAGAGAGAGATAAATTGATATAGATAAACTTTTTTTAGTGCTGGTAGTTTTGGGGGTCTAGGAATCACGTTCGGTGTAGAACTGCAAAAAATTTCCAACATAGGAACGACCGCAATAGGTAATATTTCAAACAAAATCTATCTAAAAAGCAAGTCGTGATGACGGAAAGTACAGCATCTATAAGCAAGTAATCATTGCCGATGTCGAAATTGTAAAAAACTTCATACTTGTATTGATCTGAATGATTAAAACTGTCTCTAATTTCACAGCTTTACAAAAAATTCACTAAGCAAAAAGATTTTCTACAAAAATTCTAAATTAAGCTTTATCTATATTATAAATGCCAAACGTATCTGTGCGTAACGCATACATCATTTTGCGAATGGCAATACTTTGAAATTTAAAATTAAATTTCGGTTTTGAATTTTTTGCTACTACAAGTTTTTGAACTTCTAAACATCGCACATTTTCAATTTTTACACTGTTGTATAGAGAGAAAAATGCACTTTTAAATGCAATTTGTCTGAAAACCGTATCTTAATTTGTTTTTGATATATTAATTTTTTGTAGTTTTTAATACCATTTTTGTAATCGTGGCTACAGAAGTACACCATTTCTAGGAAAAGTATAGGGAAAAAATCCGGTGATTACTGTAACTTTTTGTTGTCCTTTTCCATAAAATGTGAAAAATTTTCAAATTAAAATACTTGAAATGTTAAAAATATTGTCCGTTATAAAACAAGAAGATTTTTGATTTTATTTCGTTTATATTTATGAATTAAATTATTCTTTATTCATTACAAGCTTATTTTACACACTTACAAACTTAGTTTACAACCCTTTCACTTTACTAAAATGTATTTTACAGAATAGCTGTGTGCCTTTTTTTTTTTTTTTTCGTTTTTACTTAATTCGTATCAAAGTAGCTGAAAGAATGCAAATTTATTAATCCGTAAATAAATCACTTTCCGAATTTTGAAGAAATATAAATAAATGATTTCGGTTAAAACATGTAGCTATTATAAATGAACAAATGAAGGTATATGAATTATTCGATACCCAATTTTCCCCTGGAGTGATGACATTGCATTTTTGCTGGGATTTCGCGATAAAGACGACGTACGTACATCTTTCTATAAATTCTATTTCTATGTTGTTTGAGAATGGATCATAAAATACGGATGTTTTAGTGGATGGAAATGACGTCATTTTATTCAATTGAATTGATGCTTCACATTTTGTATTACATCTGATAAATTGATAAATTTTTCATTGGTCATTTTATAGTGAATTACAGTAGTTAATAAAGAGCAAGTGACATTTTTTATCACGAATACTGTACGGATAATTCAAAATAACATTTTCGAGTTCGGGCTCTTACGCATTTTAAGTAACTATTAATTTGTCTTTGCTGTCATAACAAGATTAAACAAAAGAGCCCCCCCCCCCCCCCCAAAAAAAAAAAAAATCAAAAGGTGCGTTTTTTCAGTTGTACTAATAGCCATAAAATCAAAACGTTCTTTTTTGAGATGAGATTTTTCAAAATGAGAACGATTTATTTTTTAAGGTATATCAAGCATGAATACGAGGTATAAATATTTAATCACACAAAAAACACCTTCGGTAGCTCTATGCCATGTCCAATTATAATTTATTTGTAAAATGACAAACTTTGAAAGTGCTCTTTTTTTCAGCATTTAAAGATCGTCAAAATAAACAACAAATTTATCTCGACAGGTTGTACGCATTGATTACTCTTCTTTAATACCGGTTTTATGTTTTTCAATACAAAAAGCCGTAGTATCTCACATATTTGTAATATGTTAGGTATTCCCTTATCTACGCAAAACTATAACAAACTTGGTGATTTTATCTTTTTCCCGTGATACTAAAACGCTGTGCATCACAGAAACATCCTTGGTAGCTATGCTACTTCTAACTCTGGCTGTTTGCAGATACCTGTTTCAGATTTTTGTGAATGTCCTGTAGCGATCACGTAAAATTGAAGGCGTGAAATAAGGACCACATCCAATTTTAGCTCACTTGAAATATAATGGCCCAGTATTGACTTTCTTAATCAAGTGCAAACTAGATGTCTTACTACATTAAAAGAAATGCTAAATGTACAAATAGACATATCGTTCAATTATTTTCAAGTATCGGCGTCTTTCTTGGTGTCACGAGGTGATTTTTAATAACATTAGAAAGAGATGTCTAGATATTCTGGAGGGAGGAAATCTTTTCTTCAAGTCGATCGAATTTTCTTCTTATTATTGAATCTCCCCACCTTTTATATATATATAAATAACCCAAAACAGCTGTGGAAAAAATGCTAATAGTTTCTAAATAAGTGTTGATGGAAGGCAAAATAAGCTTCTGACTCCAACTTGAATTATTATCACTATTGTGACACAGCGTAACATCTCGCTCGATTTCGGGGGAAAATTGGTTAAAAACGGATTTCAAACAACTTCCTTCTTCAAAGAATTAATTTCCAATGTCATACTTCATTTTTCTCCTGTTGTCTCGGTGTGCGACCGAGCTTAGAACGAAAGGAAATGAAAGAAAATGTGATACTTCTTCCCCAGTAATACTATTTCCTTTCAAAAAGTAGTAGGTATCTAGTTTGTATCCGACTGAAGAAAACAATGATATTTCAAAGCACGCTGTGCTTTGCTTTTTTTGTTATGTTTTAAGAGGTTTTAAATTTTATTGGGATAAATTAGTTTTTTTCCTTTCAATTAATGCTAAATCCGTATGAAGAAAGAGAGAGAGAAAAAAAGATGTATTTCCGTATATTTTCCATTTCTTGTGATCGTATTACACCTGATTTAAGTTACATATTATTTGTGTTTAGTTACCTGTATGCAGAAAAAAAATCGATTTTAAATAAAAGAAAATTTTTAATAAATAATATAAGAAATTTTTACTTTATTTTTACATAATCATTATTTTTTAAGCAGGCATTTTACTGTTAAAATTTTTTTTTTTTTTTACTCGTAAAATTTTGCGGATAAAAAAAAGGAATTTGTTTTGTTTATTGTGATTATAGTAAATTTTTCCTAGTATAAATTTCAAGCAATAATGAAATTAAAGTTTAAAAAAATATTTTTTTTTCTTATAATCGGAATAAATATCGCACTATTAAAACTAAAGGAGACTATTTTTTGTTCTATTTTAGACGACGAAATTTGATTGATTTTTTCACCTTCTAAACATATTTTTTAACCAAACTATCTAAGAAAAGGTAATCAATCAAAACTTTTTTATTCTTATTTTTTTTACTAGTAGCTGAATTACCGCATTAGATAAAAAACAAAATGTAACTGCAAGGAAGTATACTCAATTGATTAGCTACATAGAATTAGATGAATGATATCTTATTAGGTATTACTTGTTTGATATATTTATTAACTAAATTTATCAATATCTTATCAGAGAAGAGATCCGTATTATCATATTGGATAAAAAATATATTAAATATTATTCCTTGAAAACCATGTTACACGATATTGAACTGAAAGAAGAAAGACTGACCTCGATAAGATGCAATAAAAATGATGCTTTTTAGGTGCGTTCGTAATTATGTAAATACGTAGCACCTATTGTTGTCGCTCAGTCCGTCCGTCTGTCTGTCCGTCTGTCTGTCTGTCCGCATATAACAACGCAAAAACTACCCAACCGAATCGTTTGAAATTTAAAATACATAATTATAACATAATTTTGTCGAGTCATTTCAAATTTTATGAAAATCGGATGGATAGAACGATTACAGGGACATTCAAAAGGATTCCGTTACATTACGGCCAATAGGGAAAAAAGTTTTAAATGCATTTTAATCGTTTGAAATTTGAAACATATAATTATTGCGTAATTTTGTCGAGTCATTTCAAATGTTATGAAAATCGGATGCATAGATCAATTACAGGGACAATCAAAAGGATTCCGTTACATTACGGTCAATGGGGAAAAAGTTTCAAATGCATTTTAATGATGTTACACTCATTCGAACATAATAGAATTGGCATGAATCTATGAAATATATACTAAAATATGTGCAGTCTGTACAATCTGTGATGCAAAGAATTTTTATTATTAAATTACAGGGCCGCACAAAAGTATTCCACTATATAATGCTATACGGGGAAACATGGTTTGGTACGTGTTTTAATTATATTCAACTATTTCACATTTTATGAATAAGATATACGTTGCTGAAGTGTAATAAATATTACTTCCTGCATATTTACAGAAACGTAAAGATTTCGACTACTATACTGCATCCGGAGTACGCTCTATCTACTATATCAGCAAAATCTGAATATTTTTAAAACTTCGTTATCGTACGAACGCACCTCATTTGCTACGTTCACGTGCAATTTCCAACTTGTTTTCTTTTTCAATGAATAAGTAGTCTCAATCTCAGATATATATTAAAAAAAAAAAAAAAAAAAAAAAAAAAAAAAAAAAAAAAAAAACACTTTCCAACACAGCTGAGAAATGTAATGTTTCTTTTTCGTGTGCATGTCCGCCCGTTTACCTTTTTTACCATCCATATTCTTTATAGTAAATATTCTGTAATTTCCATTTAATTTTTACTGTGGTTGAGGTATAATAAACACCTTGAATAGAGAACGAAAGTTTCAGAACGAAAGTTTAATAAAGTTTATTTTTTTTTATTTTTATTTATTTATTTATTTATTTATTTATTTATTTATTTATTTAATTATTTATTTATTTTGCTAAGCGTTTTTTCATTTGAACAGATTTTAGTTTATTATAGGAAATGTGTTTAATATAAATAATTTTATATTCTATTTGAAATTTTGATTGCTTGTGTCAAACATGTAAAATATTAAAGCAATTTATCGAAAGACTAAAATGGATTTCTATTTTTTCAAAATATTATATGTAATGTTTTATTTTGATATACTCTTGAAGAAGTTCTTTTTACATGTTTCACGAGCCGTCTTTATATGATTATATCTAGAAAATCCTTAATAATTTCAAATATCTCCAAAAAATGACTTTACCTAGCAGTAAAATAATGTTAATGAAATAAATTGCTGTTTATAAAATCAAGAGAGATAAAATATTATTTTTTATATTTTATAAATGGAAATAAGCAATGAGTCAGATGATGATTTATGTATTATTCATTTTGAATTACGTTTCTATTTATAGAAAACTACATGGTGTGTTATATTAAAAAAATCAGTATTTTTAAGGTATCATTCCAATTTCAAAAAGGTGTTAAAAAATTTGTAGATCCAAAAAAAAAAAAAAAAAAAAAAAAAATTCCTACAAAAATAAAAGTACAAATATCTTTTAATTATAACTTTGATGGATTTCAATTTCCAGTAAATTTAAAAAGAATTGCATTTAAAATTTTAAAGTTTTTAATTGCAAAGTTAAATACTCTGCATAAAAGTAGTAGTAGTTTTATAATTTTTAAGTTGTTTGTTCTTTTTGATATTCCAAATGTGACTAAATTGCATACAATGAATTAAGCTCTTTCTAAAATATTTATTAATAATTGATAATACAATTACAAGTATTTAAAAGATTCTTTACGAATACTTCATATTAAGCATAGGGTAATTATCACAACATTAATGGTAGACCAAATAAACTAATAATGTGATAAAATATTTCAAGTAAAATTTATTTTTTAAACTGCTTAGATATAACAATTAGAAAGAAGGTGTCACATTGAAAATTTCTGTTATAATATATTCTATTAAAGAGATCATTTTAATTCTACTGTCAAACAAAGGCAAAGGCACAAAATTAAATGAATTACTACAGCAAAATTCTTGTTACGCCAAGAAAACTTTCTACTTTTATTTCTTTTTTGTTTCTATTTTTTTCAAAACAATGGGCTTTTTAGGTTGACTTATAAGCAGGCTTTTATGTCGAGCACACAAGTCTGATGTATATTGTTCTATAAATAAATAAATAAACTTCTGAAACGAAAGACATCTAATGTTGTTTTGTTGAGCAGTCTAAATTATTATTGTATAAAATAATGACTTTTATATAGAGGTCTACATGGGCCGGAATTTCCAGGACCAGACCGAGCACGGCCCGGTGTAAAACTTAAAAGTTCGACCTGAGCCCCGCGAATACAGAAATCCGTGAAAACACGCCTGACCCGGCCCGGTCTGGCCCGACACAGTTTCTACCATTTCGAAAAAAAAATCAACTTTTTTATCGTATAATTAAGATTTTTTTTAAAGAATACTGCACACATATTTATGGGATGATTTTACAGTAAATTTTACAGAAACTACGCAATAGTAACATTAACGATTACTTAGATTTTTAGACTTTAAACATTCAAATAAAAGATTTGCTAAAAAAAAATATATATATATATGGTTTAGAATAAATGAAAAAAAAAGAAAGTAAAAGACATCACAACTTTTGGCACATTTGCATATTTGTGCAATTTGCATATTACACCGAAATAGTGTAACAATATTGCACAGATATATGTGTAAAAACAGATTATTACACTGGACAAATATACGAGTTTTACATAGCTATATGTATAAGAACGGAATATTACTCTAAATTATGTCTATGAATATTTTACAGAAATCTTTTACTTATGTTAATATAATAAATATCTGTCTTGTGTAATAGTAGTTGAATGGTCAAAGTGGCTCTTTGGGAAGTTCGTAACTTGTTTCGTTAATTATTGTCCTCTTATTGTAGAGTGAATTAAGTGGAGAATTTTTCCATTTGATATCGATGTATATATATTTGAAATCTTCTAACTGAAACCGACAGAAACAAACATCCGACAAAATACGGAAATAGTACTGGGGTCAAAATTCCTGCATTTTAAAGAATTTTAATTTACAGTGTCTTTATTTAGATTATACACTCTATTCATAAACTGTGCATACAGTAGACATAGTTTGAGACGACCCTGTTTCTTGTGGTTACAGTACTTTGTGATCTTAAAACTAATCTGTTATAATGAGAATAAACACAGCAAGTCCATGAGTTTATTCTTCATATGAATTTTTACTGAGACCATAAAAATACTCAGTTTAAAATTTACATGCCAGACTATATAAGGTTTTGTAGTATATACATAAAATCCATCATTTTTGTATATTAAACAAATATACGTGTACTCATGCGCAATTTACATGTTAAGTAGTCATTTCAGAGTTTCCTTATAACTTTTTAACACACAAACAGCTTAACGTGTTTTTATCAAAATGCACAGGATTATGTGTGTTTTGAAATTGATACACCAGGTGTATTTACCAACTTATGCGCCACTTTACACATGTATACAAATCGTTTTTGTATCATCAGTATGCCTCTTTTAATGTGTGAATTTACGCATATGTTTTTTTAGAGTGTATGAAACCAGGACTGTAATCATAAAAATGATAAAGCGCACATTTTAGGTAGCTTTCATTACAAAAAGTAAAAAGCTACCTTGCAGCCATCCGGAGGAAAGCACTTCCAGAAAATGTTGGTATATTTTCACCGATCATGACCCCTAGACTCCAAAACCACCCTCCGTTCAAATGTTGACATACATATATATATATAAGACCATTAGAAGTAGACAATATACACCAGTTGAATTTACCGAAACATGAGAAAAATTTAAATAATTAGACAAAATGAATGTAATAGAAATTTGTAGAACCAATATAGAATTATCAAGCCCCAAATACTTTGGTACTACAAATAAAGTGTGTGGTTTCATCTCCGTATTAGCCATGAAAAGCAAAATAAAACGAATTTGGGGCTACAACACACAAAAAGCAAAATTCATTAAAGAAATACCAAGTTTATATATATATCTGATTTTTGTCATGCGATAACTATCGTATTTATGAACCGATTTGAATGAAACTTGGTATGTGCATAGTACGTACAAATGTCTCGACCGAGTTCGTTGGCCAGTATCATCCGCCATTTTGTTTCAAAATGGCGGCCATTTAAAGTTTTTTTTAATTTAAAATTTAAAATTAAATACAAAAAAATAAAAGTTGTTAAATAATTTTCTTTTATGTGTTAGAACTTAAAACAACGATTCCAGAACACTTTTTATTTTGTCTATATCTTAAAAAAATGATTGAGTTATAGTACTTTGAATTTTTCTAATGGTTGACATTTTGAAACGATCTGATTTTTGTCACATGATAACACGCTTATTTATGAATCGATTTAAATGAAACTTGGTATGTACATAGTACATACAAATGTCTCGACCGAGTTCGTTAGCCAGCATCATCCGCCATCTTGTTTTAAAACGGCGGACATTTAATTTTTTTAAATTTAAAATTTAAAATTAAATGCGAAAAAATTACAAGTTGAAAAATAATTTTCTTTTATGTGTTAGAACTTAAAACAACGATTCCAGAACACTTTTTATTTTGTCTAAATCTTAAAAAATGATTGAGTTATAGCACTTTGAAATTTTCTTATTGTTGACATTTTAAAACGATCTGATTTTTGTCACGTGATAACACGCGTATTTATGAATCGATTTGGATGTAACTTGGTGTGTACATAGTAAGTAATGAGGCTTTGACCGAGTTCGTTAGCCAGTTCCATCCGAAATCTTGTTTCAAAATGGCGGCCATTTTAAATTTTTTTTAAATTTCAAATTTAAAATTAGGTACAAAAAGTGAGAAATTGAAAAAGATTTTTCTCTTCTGCATTTAACTTTGATACAAACATTCCAGAGCATTTTTTGTTTCATCTGTATCTTAAAAAATGGCTGAGTTATAGCACTTTTAATTTCTAGTGTTGCTCACATTTTTAAATGATCTGATTTTCGTCACGTGATAACACGCGTATTTATAAACAGATTTGGATGAAACTTGGTGCGTACATAGTACATACCGATTTCTGGACCGTGTTCGTTGGCCAGTTCCATCCGCCATCTTGTTATTAGTTAGGCATCAAAAGTTTGAAACTTACATAATTCATATAGAGAAAAAAATGGATATTTAATACACGAACTAGTTAGTTAATATTTGGTTATCAAAGATTGTATTACTCAAACTTTCCTTACATTTAAGAGATCTATCACAGTCAAATCAAAGAAAAAATATTCGGCCGTAAAAATGTCATCAAAATCACTGGCAGTGGAATGTTCTGTAAGAAGGCAGATTTCTGCCAAAATCACTATATCTAATTTTATTACTATTATGTTTACAACAGTAAATATTATTGTAAGGTATAGTGCACTTGCCATTACACCTTATTACTATTCAAGGCATAATAAATCAATTTATTTGAGATTTATAGTAGTAATTATTTATGATAGTCCTAGTTGTGTGGATTTAATCATTACTCTGCACTAGCTTGAGTAATCTAAGATTTTGGCAATTTGAATTTCATTCGATGTTTCAGGTGAATAGCGTATATTGTCTTATTTTCCACCATGAAGCTTCTTCCTCTGCTCTTTATTAATTATGCTTCACAATGCAAGCAGTACTAACCATTATTAAGATCACTGGGTTTTAAAATGGGATCTTAATTATTTAACTTAATTATTCCATAACATCTCTCTTTAAATATAATATTTAATAATCTTTTTTTTTAATTTCTTAACAAATACTATAAGTTAGTACCATTAAATGAGAGCCAAAGGCGATAATAAAAATAGATTATTCTTATTTTCAGACAGATATATATTCTAATCAATAAAGGGACGGTGGATGTTAATTTTTTTTCAACTTTCATCATATCAATATGAAATTTTGTCCATTTATACATTTCAACAAAAGCATATAGATACTTCAAAAAATTTCCAGTCTTACTAAAATTTTTAATTTTTAAAAAAAGTTTTAAATTTTTAAACGAAATATTAAAATGCTCATTGTGTTTTAGTTTTTGAGATATTTTCTTGCTTTTGCATTTTTATCACTTAAAACTCTATTATAAACAAATTTGTGCAAGATTTTTTTAATCTCTTGAATAGTTAATATTTTACAGATTTTTTTTTTTTTTTTTTTTTTTATAAATTCCATATCGATTTGCTTCAAAATTTTGCTTTTCAATTAGTAAAGAATGAAATTTGACTATCTTAATGAAGACGACTTTTAAAAAAATTACACAATTTCTTTCTAAACGATATCGGGATGCTTCCTTTCATAAATATTGATAAAAAAAAAAAAAAAAAAAAAAAAAAAAAAATACGTCGCAAGGAGCATTTTAAAAATCTAAAAACGCTGAATAATTAGTTTTGAGAAAAACATATTTAAAGTATATAAAATACACTTACCTTTATTATTGCCTTATTAAAACCTTCATAAATGATATTTTAATAAGAAAAATTGTTTTGATACTATTATATTATAGTGAAATAGACCTTTTTTGCGACGACTTTGCTCAAATAAAGGTCCACTCTCCCCTTAAAGGACTAGCAAATCCGCGACTTATTTGAACGCACAGTTGTGGAAATATGACATGTGGTATTTATGTGCTTCTTTTTTTTAATGAGTGAAAATTATACTGCAACAAATAATTAAAATATTACTTTTATTAAAATGCATTTTGACTGATACTTATTCTTGTGCTGAATTAAGCAAACATGAGATTTAATTAATAAATAAATCTAAAATTAATTAATTGTAATTTACGATGTATTTTGAAGATTTTCCGGTTATTTCAATTTTTAGGATTTCGTTCATCTGACGAAACTTTATTTGTCTTTGTGTCCGTCCGTCGCATACTCCGTACACAAAAACTGCATAAGTTAGAGACTTCAAATTTTGTCGTTTTACAGCTGAATACCTCGTGTCACACAACAGATCATAAAGTTTAGAAAAAGTCTTTTTTTAATTAAATTAATTTTATAAATGTCATCCGTTCATTTTTAAAATTTAAATTTTTAAAAAAGACAACACTTACTTGAACGTTGTACTTGTGGACATCATAGCTTACAGGGAAAAAAATAAGATGGATTTAATTACAAAGAATTTTGTATTTTTTGACAATTTAAATATTTATATTATAACAGTTTCGCTCATCTGACCTTCATAAAATCTTTTTGGACTATATTATTTTAATATTTTAAAAGTTATTGTTATTTATTAATGATTCAGCATTTTAAATTTTGTTTAAACAATTGTTTTTCGTTTTTAGAAATTTCAAATTTTATTTATATTTACTTTATACATTTTTATTTCGAACTTTCAAAAAAATTTTGAATTTTGAATTTTATTTATACAATTTTATTTTAAAACTTTTAATTTGATTAAAATATATAACTTTCTTTTTTAATTATTTTAAAATTAAATTTATTGGTGCTGTCATCTATGTAAGAATTAAATAACTATAAATTAACAATTTTTCTTTTTAAAATTAAACAATAAATTGTTTTGAAAGAAATATTAAGCGAAACCTTGTGTGCGATCTCAGATCCACTTGTCATTTGAAATTCTGAGTTTTTTAGAAACCGTTCTGAGAGAGAATTCGCATCTCAAAATTAACCACCATGCAAATTTCTATGTTTCTATACCAACTGTATCAGAGAACGTGAGCATTTACCCAAACCATTGCCAAAGTAACAGTTTTAAGTTTCTAGACAGACAATCGTAATTTAGAACGCTTTTAAAACATTTTCGCAAAATTCGCTTTTTCAAATTTAGATCTTTAATAAAAATCCTTCTTAGCAAGTATTTATATTTTAAAAGTAACCCCCTCTCCTGATTTCAAAATTTTAGCTCTGAAAATATCACATCACTTTAAAATGTTTCTAGAACCTTTCGGGCTCGTTGTATCTTCAAAAAATTCAGTGTATGTTGGAGATGGAATGAACTTTTCGTCCCAATTTCTCTTGGAATCGGTTCGGTAGAAATTACCTCCTACCAACAAACAAATGCAATATCTTTATTATATTAGAAGAGATGATTAATAAGAAAATTGAATATTATAAAATTTTTGTTTTAAAAAGATGTTATTATTTTTATTATTCTCTGGTGAATCCCTATAGCTGACCGGCAAAAACGTAAATAGTAATATTTCATTTGTATTTAATAATAATAATAATAACAAAAGAAAAAGCTAATGAAAAAAGAATATTTTAGCAGCACGATGTAAAAAACACCTAATTTCGATACGAAGAAATATTCCCTGAGAATATTAATCCTTAATAATTCTTATAAAGTTGTATTAAGTCTGTCATATTAATTTAATTAATGCTTCGGATGCAGTAAAACTTGCTGATCAAAGAACAAATATGTCAATTGAAGATGTTGAGAAAGTTGGAGGCAATTATGTGCAGAACTCAACAAAGAATTATGAAATAAAAATTCAAATCACGGTAAGCCTATTATTATTAAGTAGAGATAAAAAAGAAGTACTATGAATTCCACAACCAAAATTACTGGATAATAATAGACCAGAGTTTGAATTATCCAAGTTAACATGGATCAAGCACGCATAGGTAAAGCAATAAACGTGAATGAGCTGTAATTACATAAATCCTCACAAACTAAGGCGATGAAATATAAATTTTCACAGAATTCGTTAATTCGCATGGCGCTATTTACATTTCGTTGATGCGCACTTCTGTTGCTTTTATAAAACTAGAAGTTCGGGGAAGACATCAGCACGGGGCGTGATCGGGACGATAATGGCATTTGGGCCGGGTCGGGCCTAATCGCTATTCTTTCCGGGCCGGGCCTTACTTTTCCCCTGAAGGATCAAGCCGGGAAGGACCTAACTTATTTTTTTTTTCGTACGAAGCTGTAATCATTTTATTCTTCCTAGTCTTCACGGATCAAAATATTCAGTCCCGGTTGAATCATCCCGTATGAAAATCATTTTCTTGACGTGGCCAAGTCTGTTCAAAAATCAGTAAAATTTGATTTGGTCAAAAAAATTTTGCAAAAAAGCCATATACTTTTATATCACCATTGTTCTACAATTAAACATTAAAATTTATTCTTTTTAAAGAATTGTAGATTTCTAAACTTATTAAAATAGAGTTAAACGCATGAAAGAAGAACTTGCCTATGAGGGAATTTCCTTTTAAACTGAAACTGGAAATTTCTTTTAAACTGTTCATCCATGCAAAATGAATACAATAATACGTGAGAAAAAAGTATATTATATATTTACAGCTGCTAAGAAGGGAACTTGTCTACAAGGTATTTTTTATTTCGAATGCGATTCCATCTTAGAAGATTTTACTTTTACCATATACTATTTTTTAGATTTTTATGTCTCCATTACATAAGATATGGATTAATAATATTAATGATAACTGAAACATTTACATGCAACAAACAGAGATTATTAAAAACTTAAATATCACAGCCTATGGCACTTCTGCATAAATGAAGAAAAAAATAAACTAACACAAGTTTTTTTCGGTCAGAACTCTTCCGTAAGAGTAAAAATCAATGTTTTGTAGAAATTACTCGCGCCGTGTTTTTAGCTATTATATCCGACCGGGCTCCGGTGGAATTTTAACTTTAATAACGGGCCGGGTCAGGCCAATATATATATATATATATATATATATATATTTAAAATTTTTTCGCCAAAACTAACCTTTATACTATCTTAATTTTCTTATAATTATATTCCGTACTTACTTCAAATTATTAAATTAAAATCTTGTTTCTAAATCTAATCTGTTAATCCTTATGCAGACGATATAAATTCTTAATTTGCCTTAAAAAAACATTATTCCAGTATGCGTAAATTTAAAAAGATGGCTCTAAATTAAAAATATTCTTAATTAAAACTTTATTTCTTAATATTCCAAATAAAACTGATTTCTTCTATGTTTTTATCAACCCTTTTTAAGAAAGTCTTATTAAATTTATTCCAAAACCATACCTTTCAAAAAATATCATTATTTTATTTTATCTATTTATTTATTTTTCCTACGTCAACCTTTGATGTGTGCATATTAATAAATTCATTTCTTTTCTTTTTCTCTTAAAATTAATCATTTATAAAAATCGTCTGCCTAAGATATTTAAAATTCTGAGTCAATTATAAATTGGTTAAATATTTTTTTTTTTTAAATAAATTTATCGTTTGTGGAAAATAATCTCGTAGCTGGACAAGAATTCTGTTTACATAAAAGAATGATAGTTTGAGGTTACAGAATGTTCCAGAACTTTCTTTTTAGTTTAAAAAGGTGGAAGTCTCGAGATGAAAAAGAAGATTTCTTGGGTTGCTTCTTCGATGAGGACAGCTCGCTGAAATAATGATGCAATTTTTGCAAAAGGAGCTTTTCCTTCCTCATTATTACGAATTTAATAAATGAATTTACAGCAGCCCATGACTAATTATTGGATCTTCTACATTTATTTATTTATTTTGTTTTTTCCCTCGCTTGCCATGACTGTGTGTTTTTTTTAACCAGTGGAAATAATTCGAGTTCTCCTTAAATCGTCACACACACACACACACATATATATATATATATATATATATATATATATATATATAAATGTTATAATAAATATTATTCGACGAAATAACTATGTTGCATAAACTCTAGGAATCCGCAGCAGCACGAGCAGAGTAGTCGCTCAGACAGTTGGCGAGCAGTGGAAGAATTTCGTTGGGGTATTTCCCCATTATAAAAACAAACACCATCAGTCTTCAAGTTCTTTATTTATGAACTCATAAAATAGGTAAGCTCTTCCCCGCAATCAATTTATCACACATCGACACTACAACCTTCGTTATCCAGTCCACATCATCAGATATTCTAATTCAGCGGGGAAATGAAACGGGCGCCTTGATAGTTTAAAAGGCAATTGCATTCTAACGCTCTTCAAAAACCAAATGAAAAAAACATTTTCACGACAAAACTAGCTCCCTCCTACTCCGCGTCAATCATTTTAAAAATCGAATTAGGATTAACTCGAGTCTCAACGTAAAAAAAATTATCAGTTCTGATTGGATATATTCTGGAATATTCCAGAAAGTAAAAAGGTTCCGAAATACCTCCCGCCGTTTTGAGAAGCAAGCAATAATTTATTAATAAATAAAATAAGAAAAAGGATTTTAGCTGTTACAAGTTAGTACATTACGAAACAAAGACTGAAATATGTTCCACAAATTTAGAATTGAAGCTAAGAGAGAACAAAATGGCGCAATTTTTTTTATTTTATTACATATATATGTATATATATTTGGTTTCGTACCGGCCGGCCCTTTTTTTATATGGATTGGGCTAGGGCCGAGCTTGGGCCTGTAAATTTCGGCCCGTGCAGACAGACTTCTAGTTGGGAGCACCGTAATGCTTTCCCACGAGGTTTATGCTTAATATAAAATATAACAAGTTGGAAATTGCACGTGAACATATCAAATGAGTTCGTACGATAACGAAGCTTTAAAAATATTCAGATCTTGCTGGTAGAGTAGAGCGTACTTCGGATACAGTATAGTAGTAGAAATATTTGTGTTTCTGTAAATATGCAGGAAGTAATTTTTATTACACCTCAGCAACGTATATCTTATTCATAAAACGTGAAATAGTTGAATATAATTAAAACAAGCCCCAAACAATGTTTCCCCCTATAGCATTATGTAGTGGAATACTTTTATGTGGCTCTGTAATTTAATAATAAAAATTCTTTGCATCACAGATAGTACAGAATGCCTATTTTAGTATATATTTCATAGATTCATGCCAATTCTATTATGTTCGAATAAGTGTAACATCATTAAAATGCATTTGAAACTTTTTTTCCATTGACCGTAATGTAGTGGAATACTTTTGATTGTCCCTGTAAATGATCTATACATCCGACTTTCATAACATTTGAAATGACTCGACAAAATTACGCAATAATTATATGTTTTAAATTTCAAACTATTAAAATGCATTTGAAACTTTTTCCCCATTGACAGTAATGTAACGGAATTCTTTTGATTGTCCCTGTAATTGATCTATGCATCCGATTTTCATAACATTTGAAATGACTCGACAAAATTACACAATAATTATATGTTTTAAATTTCAAACTATTAAAATGCATTTGAAACTTTTCCCCCATTGACCGTAATATAACGGAATTCTTTTGATTGTCCCTGTAATTGATCTATGCATCCGATTTTCATAACATTTGAAATGACTCGACAAAATTACACAATAATTATATGTTTTAAATGTCAAACGATTAAAATGCATTTGAAACTTTTTTCCCCATTGACCGTAATGTAACGGAATCCTTTTGATTGTCATTGTAATTGATCTATCCATCCGATTTTCATAAAATTCGAAATGACTCGACAAAATAATGTTATAATTATATATTTTAAATTTCAAAATATTCGGTTGGATAGTTTTTGCGTTGTTATATGCGGACGGACAGACGGACAGACAGACAGACAGACGGACGGACTGAGCGACAACAATAGGTGTTACGTATTTACATAATTACGAACGCACCGAAAAAAAAAACATGCGTAACATTCATGTAATATAACATAACATGTAGTAAAATTCATCAGAATTCCAAAATAAAATTTTAACGCTTATTTAAATATTTTTAATTCATATTAATGCTCAGAAAATTGTGGGTACTCTTAATAATCCCGTCTCTTAAATATATAAATCGCCAAATTCGTAAATTATACAAACTGACATAATTTTTATTTAAAAAAAGGAAAAAACAAATAAATTAGTAAAAGATTAATAAAAATGCAAATGAAATATCGAATTAGAAATCACTTGCTGACGTAACAAACAAGAGTAACGCGTTTAATATCAAGTGAATGTGACATTTACCATAAGCCATAGTTGATATTTAATCTTATAATTTGAAGATAATTATTTGATAGATGGTATAATCAAGTATTACTAAATAGCGAAAAAAAAAAAAAAAAAAAAAAAAAACATCCTTTATTACTCCAAAAATGATAGCCATATTAACTAACAGTTTACTGCGTCGAATTAAGCGTCTCATATATCCAATTAAAATATACGTTTGAATTGAAATCTGAATGAAATACAGGATCATAAAAAGAAATCAAAGAACGTGGGAAATATGATTATAAATATCTAGGGAATTAATTATAGATCGACTTCATTCTTTATGCAAAATTTATGCGTTTTTTTTTTTTTTTTTTTTTTTTTTTTTTTTTTTTTTTTTTTATTCACTCCTTAAACAAAAATAACAAAAAAAAAAAAAAAAAAAAAAAAAATACACCTTTTATCAGATTTTTTTGAGTGTCCGAAAAGAATACTTCCGGATACTGATGCTGTTTACTGATATTCAATAGGCATCTTCCCAACATTTCATACTAAGTACACACCAAATTTCAAGCATCTATCTCAATTTATTGGGAAGATAGAGCGTTTTACAGGCACACAGACAGATGGGCGGCAATTATTATTTTTTTTCTTTTGCTAAAAATAAGTTTTTCAGAATTTTCCATGCTTCAAACGTGTAAAACCGTATTTTCGTAGGGTAAGTCTTGTACGATTACAAGACTTACCCTACGAAAAGTAAGTAAAATGTTGAATGAAACTATTCACTTAATGAAGTCCTTGATGTTGTTTGTTTGTTAGAAAAAAAAAAAAAAAAATCTTTCTTTTTTATCTGCAATTCATCGTGATTTCATAGCTGGCAATTTATACGTTTTTTCTTACCACTAAAATATAATCGTAAATATTTTATAATTAAATAGTCGACCTAACATATTTTAACAACTGAATAAATGTTAAATTTACAAATAAACTTTAATTATAAAGAAAAAAAAACTTACAAGTTGACAGCTATGCCACTCATTAGTGTCATCAGAATAGTAGGTATAGCTTTTTTATATATTTATATATTTATTTATTATTTTACTTTATTTATTTTATTTTATTTTATTTTATTTATTTATTTATTATTTTACTTTATTTTTTTTTAATTTTATTTATTTATTTATTATTTTACTTTATTTTTTTAATTTTATTTATTTATTTATTATTTTACTTTATTTTTTTTATTTTATTTATTTATTTATTTATTTTTTGAGAATCAGTGTAAAAAAGTTCTTTCGATCGAATTTAAACGTTTGGAATGTGCGATTTTTTGTGAAAAGGACTCGAAAGATACCGGAGCAAATCGGAACGATATTCTAGTTCGTGAAATTAAAACAAAAATTGTTTCGGTTCGTGATATTATGATATATATCGTTTTGGTTCATGCAATTATTATAACACTTGTGTGATAAGCACTACCTATATCAATGCCTGCAATGTAAAAAAAAAAAAAAAAAAAAAATCCGCTAAATTTGCGGCAAAAACTGCTAGCAGCAATGTTGCCGTAAAAACTGCAGTAAAATTAAATGTAATTTTTTAATTACATCTAATTTTACCGCAATTTTTACAGCAAAAACTGCTGGCAACATTGCTACCAGCAGTTTTTGCCTTAAATTTAATGGATTTTTTTTTTTTTTTTTTTTTTGTGTGTGTGTGAAGTGATTAAGGTATTTCTTATTCCCATTGATCGAGTGTTAGTTGACTAGATGAAGTAAATTATTGTTAAATTTTAGTGACTAAATAAGTATCAGTATGAGAGACCACACACACAATTTTTACAGTTTTAAATTTCTGATACAACGAAGATGGAAACAAGATGATTTTTAGTTCTTATCGAAGAAAACATTTTTTTTGTTTGTTATTTAGAATCTTAAATGATTTTAGATTGTTTCTGTATGTTTCGAGATAAATTTGTCCAGATTAAAAATATATATGGTCAACATTACTTTTAAAATAGCGTTCTGGTTTGTGGATTTTTCTATTTTGAGTCCTGATCAAATGAGATATTGTTTTTATCATTAAAAACAGCCATTGCCAATCAAGCACTAGGTGAAGATGAAAAAGCAGTGGTAAAATATTTAGAACTATGAACTTCTGGTCAGAATGTAAAAAAAAAGGCAATAATATATTTTTCCTGTAATTTGATTGAAGCGAAATCTCGAATAAATAATATTCTACTGTACACAAAACACATGGTGACAAATATGACACTCCATCTAAATAATTTTTAAATGAATTTAATTTATTAAGACATAAATAAAAATTGGTGTATAAATGCATGTACGAGATTACTATAAAGATTTTTTTACACGATAATAGTTGCGGAGACGTAAAAAGCTGATTAAAAAGTCTGGGTGAAGGAAAATACTCTTCGAAATTAATTAAATCGGAATATCTTTCATCCTGTCTGAGTTATATTGTTATTATTTTTGATCCAAACAAAATTTTATTTTTCTGGTAATTTTTTCTTTACATCAATTTAGCCCATTATATATATATTTTTTCTTTCTTTTAGTCGCTGTCTGTTTTTATGAAAATATAAAGTTCTTATTGAAATTCCTAAATGACTGCAAAATCAATCCAAAACATGGGATATCCCAATGTTTACCAATTTATATTCTTCTGCCACAAATACACTCATGTCAAAAACTTAAGGGCATAAATATAAAATCTGTGAAAACTGATGAACTATTCACTGTGTTGCCATGAAGTTTGGCACATAGATATATTACAATAGGAGAAAGAATATAGCAACATAACAATATGGAAAATATTTTAATTATGAATTAAGAAACAGAGTATATCAAAAAGTGTTAAATCATAAATAAAGCATTTATCTCAGGAAAAGTCAGTCTAATATTGAGTATGACCACCGTGCGCTGCTATTCAAGCCTCACAACGAAGTTCCGTGTTGTTTATGATTGTGTAAATAAATGTTTGTGACAACAAAGCCCATTATTCTAAATGCGCGGCTTTTACCCCGAGGCGTATCTTGGAAAAAGATTACGCTGTACGAACGCTCTTCCTAGGCACGCCACACACTAGCGAGACATGCGTCAAAAATCGTGCAACATGTCGCAGTCAAACCGGTTTTTTCTTTGTTATCAGGGTGAAATTGTCGCATGTCTCATGTTTTTTCGCTCAATGTTTCAGAGTATCCTAAACAGGTTCGATAAGATTGAGATCCGGGGATCTTGAGGGCCAGTTCATATGGCGAATATCCCATCAACAGTGTGAGTTCTGTGTAACTTCACGTTATCGTCAATAAACATTAAGTTCGGGCCTACAGCACCAACGACAATAGCACGTAGGTTTCAAAGACGTCATCTCTTTAGCAATGTGCAATTTTATTTATTTTTAGTTTAAAATTAATGAAGTATTAATAAAAGCAGACATATTTGATAACCACGTGCTTTAAATATGAAACAATTTATATTGTTTTTAAATATACACTATAACTATTTTATAGTTTTTAAAATTTAATTTTTAGAAAATGATAACTTTACTTTTTTAATAAGTACGCCTAGAAAAAATAATCAAACGTAATCAAAAACCAGTCTTATATACAACTTGGAAATTACTTAAAAAGCAGATTTGTTTGTCCTATATTTCATTCGCGAAAAAATTTTATGAATCGTAAAAGCCACGAACACGCATAAATTTTTAAATCACTTTGGAAAAAGATGGAGGCCAAATCAAGTAAATAGAAAGCTATTTAATCTAACGCTCACTTTACGGTGGCGTTGATTGATAGATTCATAAAAATAGTTTATTACGAAGTTTTCCTTTTCTTTTTTCATACTATTTCCTGTTTTAAAAAGTTTTCACTCTTGAAGTAGGAATTCTGAATTTAAAGCTTTTTCAGCAGAGAATATTTAATTAGTAAATAATCTTATTTTGTTCTTTTAAAACTCGGATGATCTTGCAAAAGGTTAAAAATGTAATAACGTCTCTGCATTTTATTTTAAATGCTCAGAAAATATGAGTCTTTCAACGTTATAAAAAAAAAAGGCTTAGTTACAAATATGAGTGTAATCCTTGAGAGTATTAATCTTTCTAAAATGTATTGAAAATTCATTAAATCTACAGAATTATATTATCTTAAACATTGTTTATATTGCAGTGAAACTTGGAGCTTAGCGAACGGAATATTACGTGCAAAACAATTAGAGGGTTGAGAAATAATTATTATTTCCGATAAAAAAAAATGCATTTAATATGTATAACATGATAATTATAATACAAGACGAAAACTAATAACAAATATAACATAATATTAATTTTTATTGCGTCAGTAACTGGCATGATGGAAAAAATCATATTGACCAAAGTACTGCAGCAGTTTTTACAGGTAAAAAAAAAAAAAAAAAAAAAAAAAAAAAAAAAAAAAAATCAATTGTTCAGCAATGACACCATTAGTAGTAATAAGTGACAACAAAAGTACCTATCATGTTTGATTTCTTGTTGTGTAGACTGCTACAGGACACTCTTCTGAAAATATACAATGGGCAGCCAAAAAGTTCACGAAATTTCGTTGCAACTCTTTAACAAAGTAACACAATTAATTTATTTCTTTACTACAATCATATATTTTTACTTATATTTAATATAAAACTTAATCTCTGTACGGCAGCGTGGAATCTTGATAGATTCATAAAATACTTTATTACGAAGCTTTTCTTTTCTTTTTTCATACTACTTCCTTTTTCAGAAAGTTTTCGCGCTTGAAACAGGAAGTATGAATTTTAAGCTTAGCATAGAGCAACAGAATATTTTCATCAGATTTTATTTTATCAATAAATAATCATATTTCTTCTTTTAGGAAATCGTTTAATGTAATACGTATTATATGTAGTAAGTAAAAACATAAATGTAACAATTTTACGATTTTACTTTTATTCATAATTTAATTTACTTCATCAATCCTCCGTCAAATCGTAAGATTCTGATAGAGAAATCAAGAATTCGAAATATTTATGTTAGCCAGGTGCAGGAGTAATTCGCCAAACATTATTTCCGCCATTTTTTTTTTTTTTTTTTTTTTTTTTTTTTTGCATTTTATTAATTAATTTTGATATAAGGTACTACTGGTTTATCCCGTCTATAATTTTCGATAAATAATACGAATCAACGTTATATTTATTTTAAATAACGAAAAAACAAATAAATTTGCAAAACATTAATAAAATTACAAATTATAAATCAAATTAAAAATCACTTGACGACATAACAAACAGTGTATCGTGTTTAATGTCAAGTGAATGTGAAAATTGCGATCTTCCATTATTGACCTTTAATTTTACTGTTTGGCGACAATTTTTTGATCGACATCACAATCACGAAGTGTCAAATATAATCCTTCCTTCAATTCATTCATTTTTTTGTGCGCAATTTTCATTTAAAACTAAAACTTCTAAAATACATGACTTTTACGTATTTCTTAATAAGATAGAGCTGTTGCGTAAATTGGAAAAAAAAAAAAAAAAAAAAAAAAAAAATGCAGCAGCGCCCCTTTTTGAGGGATTTCACCAAAAACTAATCAGCACAAATTTACATCAGGGACTAATTGAATTCAACTTTTTTTCGAATTGCGTGCATTAGTTCCTCAGAAGAGCGCCCATAAAATATCATGTCACATACAGACTGACAGACAGACTTACTGACAGACACTTTGTATAAACATGTTTTTTGGAATCTCTGACCCCGAAAACGTGAAAATCTGTCAAAAATCAGAAATTGAAAATTTTCACAGATCCAACACTTTCTTCTTGTAAAATTAAAAGAAAGTAAAAAAAAAAAGTATATAAATATTTTTATCACATCGTCACTGATGCCATGAGCTTTAACAAAAATCGAAAATGAATATTTAACACAGCTGTGAAGCTCATTTGAAATTATAAATAATGTAGAACCACTGCCATTAAAAATATAAATAAGTAAATGAATAAATTTAAAAAAAATCTATTTTGTCGGGCATTTCTTTTTCTTCTTATATCTGGTTTTTAAAATTAATGATTTCAGTTTTCATAATTTACGCAGTTGAGAATGAATCATTTTAATGAATGCACAGCGTAAAAATCTTATATGATTTTTATACATACAATAAATTCTACGCATGATGTTTAATGATTGGAAACGAAGACCACAAAAGAAACAAACTTGAAATAGTGCAATCAGATTTTATAACCCTTGTGGACGAGCGACCGGTATGCGTGCTGCATTAAGTAGTCAAAGTCCTTGATTATTTTCATCATTTAATTTTTATAGTAAATTTTGCATTATTTAATCCGAGCATTTTTTGACAAAAATGTCTGTTTAGAAAAACCGGTGATAAAGAATAAAAAATCCTGTAAAAGAAGCTCATCCCGAAGGGGTTAATCGATGGATAGCCGTAAAAATTTTTGAAAATATCGGTTCACCTCCAACCACAGAAACCCAACAGCCTCAAGCGCGTTGAGCATTTAGAGGGTGACCAAATGGAAATTTCTGTGTGTTGTTGCTGTTCAAGTATGTGTAGAATTACGTTCAAATATTTTATAGATATATTCGAATACGTTTATAGAATATTTTATGACATATATTCGAATATTTTATCAAAATTCTATAGACATTTCTGTGTAACTTCTACAGGTACTCCTATCGCTAAAGGTGAAACTAGCTTATAAGAAAAACGGGACACATTTCTATCGGATTCTGTAATATTTTTATATACAATTTATTTGTATAATTCTATAAGAAATTTTTGTAATTTTAAGATTGTGATAATTTACTAGGTAATACATTGCATGCTCTATATTAATTACTGGATTTTCTTTTTGAAATATCCTTTCAAATTTCACCGTATAGCTAAAGGCGATGTGTTTAGAGTTTAATTAGAGAAAATTCACTGAGTTCAACTTAACAAAACTTCGTGTAGATACTATTAAGACTGTTCTCAAATTATCTGCTCAACAAGTACAAGACTTTTTAACAGATTTACAAAATCATATTTTTAACGGAACGAAATATAATTGAAAGGTCTGTCTATAAAAGCGATTTGGAATCGAACGTGATTTTCATTTTTTGATAAATAAATTTCATCTTCAGTTATAAGCATTTCTGATTACGTCAGAAAAACGTTTTTTACCCTTCTTTAAGTAATTATTATTCTTCTTTTGCGGTTTGCAAAATCGGTTCAAAACGTCCATTTTGACAATAATTTCTAAAAGGTCTATTGTATTTGGAAAAAATATCTATAGATAGTTTCTGAACACTAACATCTGCTACTTTCATGCATTTCTGAAAAAAATTAAATTAAAATTTATGTCATAAAGTTGCACTTTTGGACATAGGAACAAACAGATTTAAAAATGTACACTGTAAAAAAAAAAAAATCTGTAAAGGTACTACACTTTATCTAGGAAACTGGGATTCCAAGAACTTCTCCTGTAACGGAAACAACAAAAATTGAAGTTTTAGAATCGGTTACATGGATTTTTCCAGTTATCGTTACATGAAAAGTTCTTGGAATCCCAGTTTCCCAGAAAATGTTTAGTACCTTTACAGATTTTTTTTTACAGTGTAGAGAACTTCAAAGTAAAGATTTTTGTTACAGAAGCAAAAAGTATAGTGTTTCGCGTCAATCGGGGCTCCAAATACTCTGGACGCCAGTATTTTAAAGAATTTTTTTTCGCCTTATCTAACGGCAGAATTATTTACGATTAAAGTTAACAAAATAAACTGTTAGAAATTAATGGTACCCTGAGTATTTGGAACTCTGTTTTATGCACTTACAGTATATATATGTATCTGTAAAATTACTAAAAATTTTCTAGGAAACTGGGATTCCAAGAACATTTTATGTAACGGCAACAGCAAAAGTGCATGTAATAGATTTGCGCTGAAAATCAAAAATTCTGTAAGGTTACTAAGAATTTTTTAGGAAAATGGGATTCCAATCATTTTTTATGTAACTATTACCAATGTTAGAGATAAAATTTTAGTAAGGTTACTGTAATTTTAATAGATTCGTTTGTAAAGTTACAGATTTCTGTAGCTTTACATTTTTCCTTCACTGTAAAAAAAATCTGTGAAGGTACTAAACCTTTTCTAGGAAACTGGGATTCCAAGAACTTTTCATGTAACGATAACAGGAAAAAATCATGTAATCGATTCTGAAACTTGAATTTTTGTTGTTACCGTTACAGGAAAAGTTCTTGGAATCCCAGTTTCCTAGAAAAAGTTCAGTACCTTTGCAGATTTTTTTTTTACAGTGTTGTAAGGTGTACAGATAAAATGATAGTAAGCATACAGATTTCGGGAACTTTTCATCTGTAGGATTACAGATTTTTTTTAGAGTGGGGGACACATTAAGATACTAGATATAAGTAATTTTTCAAACAGTCATTGAACAGTAAGTCATACTCATGGACTAAAAAGGATGATAGTTACTATGAAATTCTAACACTGTGCAATATTTTCAATATTTAAAAAAGATTCAAATGGGGAAGCTCGGGCAAAATCGGATACCACAAATGTTTCTTGTTCTCAAATGCGATCAAATGGAATAATAAACTCTGAATATAGTTTTTTGCTATTAAATGAATCTTTGGATATTTTAACAACTTCTGTGATTAGCCTGTAAGTCAGACGAGCATTTCTTTGCCGATCATGATTTGCCCGTAAGAGGTACGGGCATACTCATTCCTAATATGATTTATTATTCTTACCAGTAATTTTTTATTGTATATTTTGCATTTTTTTTTATCCGAGCATTTTTCTGATTCAATTAGGCAAATATTTCTGTTTTGAAAAACTACTGATAAAAAATTAAAAATTCTGAAAAAAAAGGCAATATTTGAAAGTTGTTTTCAAAACTATTGATCAGTTAACAAACAACAGTTAAAACAAACTCTTTTCGACAAAAATATTTAGTAAAACCCCGATGATTCAGATCAATTAGCACCAGACACAATTCGGATTAACGAAAATTCAGCTTATCCGGAGAATAAGAAAAAATGAAATAAATAAAATACAATAAAACATATTTACAAAAAATCCCCTTAAATTAAACACGATAAATATCTACAAACGGAATTATTATAGAATTATTTATTATCTAAAAATGTTCACTTTGTAATTATAACGTTTGTAATATTCTGCTGTTCCAGTTTTATATACCTTTTGTGGGCCGCATGGTCACGCATCTGCTTGAGCATAAAGAGTTTGTTGGGTGTAGTCTGCATATGATGTTCAAAATAAACTATTAATTGTTCCAAATAAGACGTTGCTACACTATGGCTAATAACCTTTCTTTATCAGCACGGATAATGGTGCTTTCGTCTGTATCATCTTCATGTTCTTCAATTGTGCACAATGAGATTATTTCGTCGTCGGATTTTCAGAGAAAAAAAAAACTTTTTATTCAAACTATGTTGATGGTAGACATTAATTTTATTGAAATTTGCCAATCGCTACTCAAAATTGAAAAAAAAAAAAAAAAAAAAAAAAAAAAAAAAAAAAAAAAAAAAAAAGACCAGACTGGTTCGGGTCATACGGATATTCTGATTAACAGGGTTTGAATTAGCGGGATTCTACTGCAATTAATTATGAAAAAAAAAAAAAAAAAAAAAGGAGAAGAAAGAAGAAGCTTTTTTTAGACACATATAAAAATCTTCACTAGTTGGGTAAAAGCGGGTAACAGTTTAAAAGTCCAGTAAAATTCATTTTCTTCAAAAAAAAAAAAAAAAAAAAAAAAAAAAAAAAAAAAAAAAAAGTCCTCATTAACACAGTAAGAAAATAATTATTTGTTATATTCAACTTAACTAAGTTGCACCTGTGGTCTTCCATGTGCAAAAACTAAATCTTTTGCAAATTTTCTACATTGTATATGCCTATACTTACTTACGCTGGAAGTCTTAGAATTATTTTAACTGAAAAATAATGCACCCCAAAATATTATTATCACATTATTATTCATACCGTATGTTTCGTGTTCTCACCCGTGTCATTTCAAACATTGTATTCAACTTTCGTTTGATTTAGAATTGAAGTAAAGTTCATTTCAAATATCCAGGCTTCATTAACTTCTGAGGATGTCTTAATTTTATTTAGTGTCTTTTCTTGTTGATTCTTAATCAGAGTTCATAAGCATCAAAGGATTCAGGTTATTTTTAGTAACAGAAATTTCGTAAAGTACTGGTCTCTTTATCGGAACATAGAATATTTTTCAATAAATAAAGAAAATATTACGTTACAAAAATTTTGGTGAGTCCCTAACCTTTTCGGGTCAGAATTTTTTCCCATTTTGTTATTATTACTTTAATAATGTTGATTGTAGCTATCCAAATAGACATACTAATATTTGGAGATTATCTCGTTGTCCGAAACGCAACGAATGTTCTTATTTTGTGCACTATTCATATGATATGATAACGGGCTAAGAATGCGATTTTGGATGGAAAAAATCGTATTACCACAGGGTTTAAGAGATATTACAGTTTTCCATTTTTTTGCGTTTTATTACACGTGATACGTTCCAAAAGATAACCTATATTTTAAATTTAAAGAGTGAAATATATGTTTAAAGTAAAAGAATTGCCAACGGTGTAAAGAGAAATAAGTAAACTTTTATTATTATTATGTTATATAAAAATCGCCACTCTGGCAATTTTTAAAACTATGCCACTCAGTGGTTAGTTCTAAAAAGATAAAATTACGCTATATTGCGAGGGGAAAAGTTTTTAAGGTAAATTTAATAATCATAGCTTTAAATCGTCTTTTTATTACATTTGACTTTTTATAACTTATTTTAATGTAACAGAATTACAAAATAGTATTTAAAAACATATCATCCAATGACAGAAAAAGAAAATACATTCGTCAAAAAAGTCAAATTCGTCAAAAAATCCACATATCCAGGATGTTTAGTCTAAAAAAAAAAACAACTCATCTCTGGATGCTACTGATTTTCCCATTTCCGACATGGACTAGTCCTTTTCGCCCAAGCGCAATTTTGTCCAGGTTTCTATCGAATGTGCTGTATCAGTAGTTCATAATATCGGATTTAAAGTTTATCACACTCTTTATTTTTCATTTATATTGTGTTTTCTATTTTTAAATATTGAACGTATTTCACTGTTACAAATTTACATGCAGTTGATATATTTCTGGCAGGATTATTTGGCGCATAATTAATTCTATTATTTCCTGTAACCAGTAATACAGTTGTAACTATGATTAGCCCGCGTCAGTTAAAGGAAAATACCTTAATATTAATTTGTAATTAAGCTCAAAAATATTAAAATTTGCAATATCACCGGAAAAACACACTTCTGTATAATTTTTATATTTCTAGCATTTAAGGAAATCAGTGAAAACATATTATAAATTTTAATATCGACATACATAAACCAAGTACGTCTAATAACAAAAAAAGTAAAAATACATCCGATTTAATTTTTCTAATAAATTATGCACATGTACATCAAATATTCTTACCTACTGCTGTAATTGGGCGGGAACGCGTGGGAACGCAATTCTCAGAAATAATTGGTTTGTTACTGTAATTAGAAAAAAAAATCGTGCACAAGCACAATTTTTTTTCTTTTCGTTTAAAGCAAAACGATAATTATTTTTATATATTATAACGGTAATAGATATAGAGAACTAAATCTTCTTTTCCAGACTGTGAAAACTATGTCCATTTCAAAGTCTGAATATAAAAGAGTATTCAGTTGTATGAATAACAACATGATCGATGCGACAAATTCACTTCTAATTAAAAAAACTAATTCATTATATCCATAAGCGATGGAGCACCCCCCCCCCTTAAAATAATTTTATCCTGAATCAAATACGAGATCCTGGTTACGACCAGGAAGAAGCTTAGCAGACAAGACAGCTTTTCAATTCAGAGTACACAAAATACCTCTCATTATCATTCTTAATGGAAATTTCTGGGATAGATGTGCCAATATGTCATGTATGGATTTATTTCTCTTATTTCAATTTAATTTTGATTCATGATGGAAAATTTTAGTATGAGATTGATTAAATATTGCTTTTAGATGAATACTATACAAATACAATACTATAAAAATTAGAATATAATAATTATAACTGTTAATTTAAAATGTCGGTTTTGACTAAATATTTTAAACTGGCCTTTTACTTAGCAAAAATCCGGCATCTACTCTACAAAAAGGTGAGTTCCCACAAATATTTTTTTCCAACTACAGCACTTCATTAACCTTATTTAAAAAAGCAATATTTAACTGCATTACATTCTAGAATACTTTCATACAAAATCTTGTAAAAGAATAATTAAATTGAAGTCTCTTGTTCTCAACAATCGCCGTCGAAGATGATCACACGCAAATATTGGTTGAAGGAATTTGCCCACTATATATTCTTTTTTTCTGATATTGTTTTTGCGGTTGACAGGATTCATAGATAAATTAACAGATAACTTTATAAATGGAATAGACAAGGTCAAAAATTTGCGTCCTTGTCTCTAGATATACTCAAAGATATCACTCTGGAATTTTATATTAACTTTTGCTTAGCTCATATTTATTCAGAGAAAAAGTTAAGCACTCAGCAAAGCATATCTATGTATACAAAAATGTATTTATCATATAATAGACACTATGGCATTACAATTTTTAAAGTAAAGCAATCCTGGTTTTAGGCGCATTCGTATTTATAAATATGTAGTACTTGCATGCGCCGTTTGGTCAGTCAATCTGTCTATTTATCTGTTTTTCCGCACACAGCAATGCGAAATCTACCCAAAAGAATAGGTGAAAATTTAATATACACAACTGTTACGGAATTTTGTAGAATCATTTCAAATTTTATCAAAAACGAATCAAACCTTAAAAAGATGTTAGTAAAAGTTTTTTTTCATCCTATCATACGTAATTAATTCAATGATTCTGGGTTAACATAATGATTATTCTATTAAATACTATCATACCTAAATTAATTTTTTTTTTTTTTTAACACCATCAAACTGATTAGTAAAGTTATCATACGAATTAAATATTTCCGAAAAATTGCCCAGGCCGGGAATCCAACCCAGATACTTGGCTTACAAGGCAAATGCTTTACCATTTAAGCTGGCTGGGCATGACAACCGATAAGCATTTTTCGCTCAGATAACCTTGTAGGTCATAACATCTGGTCTGTCATTTACACAGCTCAACAGAATAAACCGCAGGTAAAGAAACTCCATAGAACAATGGGCACGTAGATAAATTGCATTTTTTTTTTTTTTTTTTTTTTTTTTTTTTTTTTTTTTTTGTAACACAATCAGATTGATTGTTAAAGTTATCAAACAAATTAAGAACTTATTGAAAAAAGTACAAAAAAAAAAAAAATTGCATAATATTTAAAATTTGTTTAAAATGTCATATTTCATTTTATAACAACTTTTTAAATAAAAATAATTTTTAATCCTTAGCAAATAAATAATTTTATGAAATTTACATCTTATCGAAAGAGAGTTTAGTATCAAATAAAAATATACTCCCCCCAAAAAGTTTCTCGTTTTTTTTTTCCCCTCGCAAGAAGTAGATCTGATGGATATGGTATATTAATAAAGTACATTTTAGGAATAAATGAACAAGTTTACAGAAATGACTATTTATATAACGAAAAATTGAACAACTTTTTTTAAAATTTCCTATAAAAGGTTTAAATCTTTTAAGTATAATTTATTCCTTCCTCAAAAAAAAAAAAAAAAAAAAAAAAATCATTCGTAATTCTCACACCCTCGTATTAAAAATCTGACGTCGTTATCTGAAAAATTCTATGCTTTTACATAAAAAGGAGAAACACTTCTCGACCGCTTTCTAACGGAAATAATAATATATAACCAAGCTAATCTACTTACGAATGAAAGCGACATTGTAAATGAAGAGAACAGGGCCATAGCATGAAAAAATTCAAGCAGAAAAACGAATAGAATCATTAACGATATATTCATATAAAGATTTATTTGCATACGCAAACAATATAAGATTAAAAATTTGCAAACCTTAAGCTGATGGTGATACTTTTAATTAAATATTCATTTTACGGCAGATCTATGAAAAAAAAATCCCATTAAAAATCTTCTAATGGCGCCACATTCTGATAAACGAGTTGCTTTATAAACAGATCGCCCCTCGCCGTCAATGACAGGCATAAATGTGCCAATATGGCAAATTTTCTTTTAAAATGGCGTTCTACAACTAGAAAAAGAAGTAAAAATAAAATAAAAATAGCATTAAAATTACTTGAAATGGAAAAATTAATTTTTCAGGGGTGAAACAGTTTTTTTTAACTCTAATGCTAGACAAATTTTGAAAAACTGATTTAAATTTTGTAGAAATCATCATTACAAAGTTTTTGGTACTTAGTGCATATTACATTTCGTATTGGAGATAGATAAACAATAAGATTTTTTTTACTAATATTTATCATTTCCCATTATTCTAAGATCTTTTTCTTATGAAATGGAAGAATTTATCTTTCTGTAAAACAATTGAACAAATACTGCTGCTGCAGAAATTGGAGCTATTGAGGCTTTTCACTTTCTTCTCTTATACTGCGAAAAATATTTCATTTAAAATCATGACAATTGTCGTCATATAGTTTTATAGAGACATGCATAATAAAGACGGTGAAGCAGACAATTTTTCAATAGAAAAATAATATTTAAAGCTATTTAATGTTAAAACTTGTCGACATGATTCAGTTACGTAAGTTTCATAGGATCAAAAACAATGCATAACAATTTAATAATATTTTGCAGGCATATACTTGATTGGATTGTAGTGTCAGTGTAAAATC
This sequence comes from Maratus speculifer, assembly GCA_964019185.1. Lineage (NCBI taxonomy): Eukaryota > Metazoa > Arthropoda > Arachnida > Araneae > Salticidae > Maratus > Maratus speculifer. The sequence goes on along the minus strand of OZ025292.1, from coordinate 286,422,341 downwards.
ATTTTTGTTTTCAATTTGTCTAAATCTCTAAGATTTTTCCCATTTATTATTGAAAATTTCATTAGCTAAATAAAGATGAAATTCGTAGCTTGAAGCAAAAATTTACACCCATTGTAGTCGGATTTTAAAAAGCGCAAATAGCATTGTTTTCATCCACTTTTTACTTAAAAAATATATCTATAGATAAACATTAAATAAGAACGAAAACTGAGAAATAATTAAATTGCAAAGTGCGAAAAACATCGCAAAATACACAATAGGAATCATTCCAAGTAAAATGTGCAAAAGTACAAAAAATGTCATGGCCGTATAGGAGCCCATTTTAATAAAATTTTATACATATGTACAATTTATATTTTTAAAAAGCTTTGCAAAATACTTTGATGAAAAAAAATTTTTTTTTGGAGTTTTAGACATTTAAAAAACTTGTGATATGGGATCGCACGCCCGCAATCGTCTTAAGTTGCATTTTTGAAGTTCTGTATCTTGAAAATTATTTAACAGAAATGATTTTCTTTTATAATATTATAATCCCTGAAAATATATCTTTATATTTATTGAGTAATAATAATCTAGTAGTAGCATAATTAATCTTAAATTGGTTGTAGATATTGAAAATTTGTGAATTTACAGAAAATTAGAAACGCTATAAATATCAAAGTAATTAAAAAAGATTTGTGAAATTGATGCCTGATGTAATATTTACATATGAAGATCGAATCATCCATGCTTGAAAATTGTGTTTCATCTTCAAAAAAAAAAAAAAAAAAAAAAAAAAAAAAAAAAAAAAAAATAATAATAATAATAATAATAATAATAATAATAAATATGTATATATATATATATATATTATGTATCCGCAAAAAATAAATAAAGTAAAGGTCAGATATTAACAAATTGCACAGTCATAATTTTCAATAAGTCCTTGATATACTGAAAAAAAATCAATATTGCTTTTTGATTTCTAACATAACAAAAATAGGTTCAAAATGTAATATTCGTTGCCTTCCATAAACAATTTCTCTTTGAAATCGCGCGCGTTTCTAAAATCCTGAAATTTTGAAATCCTGCTAAAATATTGCAGAATTTCAAAAAAAAAAAAAAAAAAAAAAAAAAAATGTGCTGTTATCTATTTTTTATTTTGGGATTAATTGGTGCTGCCATCTATTTTTTATTTTTTTATTTTTTATTTTTAGGATTAATGTATAATTATTTGTTGAAAGCAACCCACACAACACATATGTAGATATTATGTCTATTTTGAGCTCTTTACTTCCAGAATACATCCATGTACATCAAACTGATGTTCATTCTAATATGTAAACTGGATTGTTCAACACATGACATCCATCAAATGTTTATATCCCAACATAATATAGACCAACACAATATGGACATAGAACTTACGTCTATTGCAAAACATAAACTAGATCATCGTATGTAAACTACGTACAGAATACGTTTATATCCCAACAGTTTATAGACTAATATAATATGGAGGTAAATTAGAGTTAGAATTTTTTTTTTTTTTTCTGATACATTTTTTCTTGTGGCAACATCAACTTTGTGTTGTTTTGTAAACAGAATACGCCGACGCCATTATTGCAATTTTTGTTTTTAGCATTTTTATGGTTCGTTTAAATCAGACTATCAAAGATCAAGTTGATTCTTATTTTTATGAATTTTTAATTGCATTAAGATGCAGATTTAAATTTGTTTATTTAAAACAATTAGAATTTACAACAACCACTGAATATAACAATAGAAGTACGTGATGTTTATACTTTAGATGCGTGATACAGTGTGACATTTGGATTAAGTATCTGGCTGGATTGTATGTAAGTTTCCTTGAGTTATTTTTTATTGTGCATCTTTATTTGACATTATATTTTAGTAGTATTTTTCTTTCATAATTTTAAACTTTATTTTTAAATAACTATAAACAAATTTTTAATCATGAAATTAATTTTGAATTAATTTTTCAAATTTTTTGATATTTTCTTGACATATTATAATAGTAGAGTGATCTTTGTACTTAACTTACATGGTTACTCATTGATTTGTCATTTTAAATGTTTTAATTTTATAGTGAATCTTAATTTCGTACAATAAACTATACAAAATGTTTGGATTATATTTAATTTCTTATTCTCTTTCTCCCATACTCCTCAAACTCTGTCTAATTCAAATGCTACTAAATATTATTTTGTATAAATATCAGGGTTGTTTGGTTTAAACCAGGCTGGTTTAAACCGTGGTTTAAACCATGGTTTAAACCAAGTGGTTTAAAAAAAAAAAAAAAAACATGATGTTTTTTTTTAAATTTGGTTTTTTTTCCCTTTTCCCTAATGTTTTCATTTATTTTACACATTATTAAAATGTGCAAAATCAAAGTTATGGAGTAGCTACAAGCAAAGCTAAAGACAAATTAAATTTTTAAAGTGACAAACATCTTTAATCAATCTAATTTTTCTAACTAGCTATAAATTGACATGGCAAAATATTTTTCTACAGTGAACTGTGGAGAATAAAAAAAGGTAGTTAGTTTTAATTCTTTTTTAAACCTTTTATTTTTTAAAAAATGCAAAAATGGCATATGCCAGCCAAAAATGCAATTTTACTGCTTAGATAGCTTGATTATGATTTACTAAGGATTGCATCATGTATCAAAGTATCAATAATGACATAATCATAAGTCATTCTTTCCATTGGTTACTCTTGTTCTGTATGCTAATGAATGATTGGCTATGAATTTTCTCTGTTCCATAGCTATAGGTTTTAGTAAGCTTTGGTTTTTCTTAGATCGGATTTGCAGTTTTTACATTAATTTTTTCTGTTTCTAGTTACTTTGTATTGTATTTTATTTTAAGAAAGCTACTTATATATATATTGAAATAAAAGAATGTCTAAAACTAGAAGAAAGGAAAATATAATCTGGTTTTCATTTGAGGGAATAAGAAATACATCAAAAACATGTTTAAGAGCCAAATGTAAAAATTGCATGCAATGTAAATGCTGTCAAAGTAGCTCTTTCTTATAATACTAGGTGTGATTCATTTTCAGATGCTTTAGATGTTTACCTTAAAAACTGCCCCACTTAAAATTTGTGTAGAAAAGAGGAATGTTATTGATAAAAATATTCAAAAGCTCGTATCTGTCTAATTTTTATTTTAAAAGAAATGTTGAAGATATGTTTAAATTCTATTGCAGTTGCCCTGGATAATATCTAAAGTAGTGGTGTACCGAGTAGTACTTTGGCCGAGTACCGAGTAGTTGTATAATAAGAAAATAAAACACTGATGTGCGCATAATGTGAGCTTAGGTGTACATATATATAAATATACCTGTGTACACATATCTATAACCTGTGTGTACATATAAATATAATATACATATATAGTATAAACAAATTAACTCATTAAATTTGAAATTTATCTGTGCACCTTTTAAAGACAATTTTTGACAGTTCAAAACTAATAAAAAAGGAGAATTGATACATGACAACTACAGTTATTAACTAATATAAAATTTAAACATTCTTTAACCCTCCAATTTATTCCAACCATTGAAATCTGTGTATCAAAAATAAAAATGTTTATTGGTTACTGTAACAATTCATTGAATAATGCAAACATTTCATATTTATTTTGTAACTGTCTGTACCTTATTTTCTTCTGATTAAAAAAAAATCTATTGGCTTTGCAGTTTCTTTTCATTTTTTATGTGTACAGATTATATTATGTTATTTTAAATTTATTATTTTTTAAATATCTCAGTAAAAAACTAACCTTTTTCAATGGAAATTATAAATGTGTAAATTAAAATTGCCTTAAAAAGAAAGCTCTAAAATTGATGAGTTTAGATGATCTAGAACTTGAAAATGCACCAAAGAAACAAACAAGTTGGGAATTGATTGTGAAGCGTAGCAAATGAAGTGCGTTCGTACGATAATGAAGTTTTAAAAATCTCATAAAATTGTAAATAATTACAATTAAAATGTGCACCAAACAATGTTCTCCATATGCCATTATGTAGTGGAATACTTTTGTGTGGCCTTGTAAATCAATAACAAATATTCTTTGCACCACAGATTATGCAAAATGTATATTATAATAGGTACTTTATAGATGCATATCAATTTTATTACGTTCAAATGAGTGTAACACCATTAAAATGCATTTGAAACATTTTCTCCCATTAACCGTAATGTAACGGAACACTTTTGATTGTCCCTGTAGTTGAACTATGCATCCAATTTTGATAAAATTTGAAATAACTCGACAAAATTATGTAATAATTATGTATTTAAAATTTCAAACGATTAAAATGCATTTGAAACTTTTTTCCCCATTGACCGTAATGTAACTGAATCCTTTTGATTGTCTCTGTAATTGATCTATGCATCCGATTTTCATAAAATTTGAAATGACTCGACAAAATTATGTAATAATTATGTATTTTTAATTTCAAACGATTCAGTTGGGTAGTTTTTGCGTTGTTATATGCGAACAGACAGGCGGACGGACTGAACGACAACAATAGGTGCTATGTATTTACATAATTACGAACGCACCTAAAAATAAATATGAGAATGCTAATGTCAACGAACCAAAAGAGAATGCTAGCAAAAAGTTCATCTATCTTCTGGCAATGTTTTGAGGAAATTGTGAATGAACAAAAAGATTGTGGCACTAGCACTAGTTTAAAATCACCGCATGAAGAATTGGTACAAAAAGAGTTACAGGCTTTCTTAACAGAATACTTGTAGAACTGACACTCCATTTGCATGGTAAGGGGAAAAAACTTTTTCGATTATGTACAACTTTGCAAAAAACTCTTATATGCACCTTCAACAACTGTTTATTCTGAACATAATAGAGGCCAGCTAAATTTTAAAAAAGTAGTAGTAAAAGAAATGCCCTGTCTACTGATAATGTAGAATGTTTGGTGTTTTTGCACCATAATTTGAAATATAATAAATTTAATTATTAATTTTTTATTGCATTTATTGTATTTTCAGTTTCTTTATCCAAAATAAGTCGTTTCTGTTTTCCTATACATAAAAAAGTATTTGTATTTGTATAAATGTGAAATTTTTTTAGGGATTTTGTTCTTAACTTTTTTATATTTTGTAGACATATTGTTAAATACAGAGTAAATAGTTTTATGAATTAATACATATATTATACATTGATATTCGAATAATTTTTACAAATCAGTTATCAATTCATATGCTTAAAAAATGAAATTCTTACAACTACTCGGTATTGGCCGAGTACTCGGCCAAAATTAGGCCGAATACCGAGTATTTACCGAGTACTCGGTACGGCTCTAATCTAAAGTAATAAGTTCCATTACTAATGCAGTTTATAATTGGACAGGTCTTCAAAAAATATTGAGAGAAAAAAAATGTACAATAAAGAAGTCTCATAGTTTTTTAGTCCAGGTATAAAATAGCCCTAACACCCATGCCCTTTTAGGTATACATGCTTGAACCACAATACAGTCAAAGTGAACTATGTGAACAAGAAAAAAAGGATACATTAAATTTTACAAAACAAAAATATCCACGTAACTCGATGCTTGCACAGATAATAAAATTTAATGCTAAATCTTCACCTTTTGAAGAACAAAGAAACAGAAAAAATAAAGTTCGTATTTAAAATAATAATAATAATTTTTCTAAGCCTATGTCTCAATTTGTGTAAGCATTACATTCGTTGATGTATCAAGTAAGTCAATACACATGTATTTTTTAGCATTAATAAAATGCATATTTATATTTTTAAGTAAATATATGTAGTAAGAGATTAATAATCATTTGTTGATGTTAATACTGTAAATAATTTCTAAATTATGCACAAGAAAATGTTTTCTATTTCAGCTTTTTTCTGTTAATTTAGTAAAATATGTTTGTTTGCCCTTTACTATGTCCTTCATTATCAACCTGCATGTAATTATTTCTTAAATTATTATCTAAAAGGTTTATATTAATATACTAATAAATTAATACTTTTTTTTTCACACAATGAATATTTCCCTATAGAAACCTAAACTTATAAGATAATTTAATTATAAATTTTTATGCTTTAGTTATTTAATTATCAAAAAAATAAATACTAATGTGAATGTTTAACATTAATTAACTATTAATTACAAAAAATCCTCATGACTTTCTAAAACTCAAGTTATTTTTCTTGGAAATGCGATTTAAATAAGCATAAGATAGTTTCTTAAAAGTTATCGATACAAGTATGTATCGATTTATCTTACAGCATAGGTCATCAGTTTAAAAGTATTTGTTAAATTAAAAATTTACTGTTTTTTTTTTTTTTTTTTTTTTTTTTTTTTTTTTTTAAGCATTTACTTATTATTCTTACTTTTTTGAAGATGAAATTCATTATCAAAATTCAAAAGTAAAATGCTGTGTATGGAAAATTCTTTGATTTGAGTCTTTGTGTTTGAATGTATAATAGATATTTAGTTCAATCATGAATTCAATATAGTCAATGGTCAAAATGTTAAAAGTAATGAGAAAGTAAGTCCTAGTTTTGTCGTTGCTTGTAGTGTAATATGCATTTTTAGAACACATAATTAAGCGAGTAATGTATTTAAAAAAAGAAAGAAAACTAGTTTGTAGAGAGCGTCAATATTATTTTTTACTAGCAGTTACCCGTGACTTCGTTCACATAACATTTAAAGAAGAAATAATTGATCAATCAAGCAAAAAATTTCGATGATGAAAAGCATGTGTAATTAACTTTTTATCGCGAATTTATGGTAAAAAACTTCTGATAATCCCTATTTCCTAATTTGTTTGCTGGTTAAAATTTTCCTTTCAGCGATTAATACTAATAGATAGGAACATTTTTGAATTCTTTTGTTCAGCCCTGTAGATTTCCAAGTGCCTTTAATACACGAAAGTATTTTTCTAAAATTTAGTTCAAACAAAAATATTTCTTATTACTACCTAAATTACATTTTCAGAAATTATCATCCGAAGACAACCATGTATCCAGTTCTTTGCGGGACCCTGTTTATCATTTTATATATATACTACAAACATTTCTTAGTTTACTAAATGCAGTTCAAATTAAAAATGCATATTTTATTTAAAAACCACCTTTAAGTAAATTACGCTCATATTCAGTAACCTTTCCGAGATCTTTTGTGTAACCCTGTATATCTAAATTTAACTATTTATACTATTACCATTTATACTCTCCATTTAATATACATACATTTAGCGAAACTTAAAAGCACATATCATAATTCAAAATGCATTTCATCCATGCAACAGTCATCATCCATCATATACAGTACTTCGAATAGAATATATAATATTTGAAATCTTTTGTGTGTCCCTGTAAATGCTATGCACTTCGTATTATGCATGAAATAATTCACATTAAACCTCAGCAATGTATATCAATTTGATTATACATGAAATCGTTTACCATAATTATGTCGGAAACTGTTCCTCCCTTTATTCTTATGCAATGGAATTCTTCTGTGTAACCCTGTAAATGAATAATAAAAGTCCTTTTCACTACATACTTTACAAAAGGCATATTTTAGTGCACTTTGTAAATGCATATAAATTTGAATATGTTTCACAGGGTGTAACATCGTTCAATTTAATTAAAACGATTTTCCCCATAATGCCGCAATGTAAGGAAATTTTTTGACAATCCCTGTAAATAAACTAATCATGGTAGAAACTTTATTTTCAATAGGTATTCGTGCTAGGTAAACGTTAAGAACGTCCAAAAATTTCCTGGAAATCGGAGTATATTTACGAAAGTTAGAAAGCGACTAGACAGACAGACAAACCGAAAGCATAATAACTTTTCAGCTTTGTTCGAAAGTGTTAAAAAATCGAGCTAAAAATATATTAATTAGTAGTTTTATTTTCCACCTTTTTCCCACAAAAAATTTCTTCCATTGATAATTATGAGCTTTGAATAAAAATATTCATTTGTATGTAACTTATAACTTATTAATTAAAATAAGTAAAAAATATTTCTGATTCATTTTAAATATGACGTCATTATTTATCTCGCTCCATTAGCTACTGATATTCATACCCCTTGTATTTTTAATGACTGCTATAAAGTACCTGTTTTATTTCAACTGTGACGTCACTTTTTCATAAGTGAACCATTTTATTAAAAATATAATTCTTTTTCATTCTTTTTACTTTTAATTTATGTCGCCATATTTTACACAAAAATTCCCATTAACTAAACAAATATCCTTGTTAAATATATTACAAAAAATACACCTTTTATTTTTATTTCAAACAGGACGTCATATTTATTTTCTTTTAAATTATTTTATTATTCGCGTTTGTAATGACCGAAAGGTGGCGTTGTATGGACCTGATAATCGTTTGTTTACGTAATGCTGTTTGTTCCATGCAGCTGGAGCAAGCGAATCATGCAAGCATTGTGTTGCTGTCATGTTATTTTGCCATGAGTAAGTCAAATGTACTTTTTTATATTATAGATCTAAACTTTGTGTATAAAATTTTAATTTTAGATAATTTTAATACAAAGAACCCAACGTTGCATGCGTTATAGAACTGTTTATTTATTTATTTATTATAGAACTGTTTATTTATTTATCGGCCTTTTAAACACAGATTTAAGCGGAAGATGCTCACGGTATCAGTTCTATTTCGTTTCAGACATTGTCCGCGAGAGGGCGTCTATTTCATTTCAAACGCGAATAGTTTTTCGCGTGGAAGTTTTTTATTAAAAATTCATTACCGCTAAAAAATTATTATTCCAATTTTTTTATTTTCTTGGCAACAGAAAAGGAAAATGGTTAAATTTTATCTGAAAAATGCCTATTGATTTTGCATGAAAAATAATTAAATTTTGAATAATTAAGGAAAATATTTGAATAAAATAAATAAAAATTAGCCTATGTTCATTCCACTCCAATAATCTATCCATATGCAAAGATTCAAAGACATTAATCCATCCGTTTTGAAGCCAAGTTCATTCCAATTTTTCGGACACACTTTCACATTTATAATATACAGGGTGGTCATAAAAAAACTTTGCCGATATATGGAGCTCTAGCGGCCAGTCCGCTCAACCGATCGAGGTGAAATTTCAGATATAGCTATTCAGAGGTATGAGCTCGAGATTCTGTGAACGACAACAAAATGGTGCTCACGGTTACGGTTATAGTTACAAAAACTCGAAAATTTCCAATGGCAACATCCATTTTTTTTCATCGCAAAATGCTTAGCGCATGCGAAAACCCTAAAGAGCGTTGGCACCGTATGTGTATCGCAAGAAACGGACATGTTATGCACGCACAAAAAAACGTTCTGGGAATCCTCCCCCCCCCCCCCATAGAGAAAACTCGATTGGAGCGCAAAGAGAAAATTTGCGTATGACACAGAGTCAGTACACTAATCTCTGATTACAAGACAGATCGGAGAAACTAAAACTTTTATTTTGATTGCACATATTCTACATGTGTGCTGTCACAGGCAATTAATGGTGGTGGCACCCATGTGGAAACTGTGTAATCAAAATAAAAGTTTTAGTTTCTCCGATCTGTATTGTAATCAGAGATTAGTGTACTGACTCTGTGTCATGAGCAAATTTCCTCCTTGCACCAAAATCGAGTTTTTTCTATGGGGGGGAGGATTCCCAGAACGGTTTTTTGTGCGTGATTAACATGTCCGTTTCTTGCGATACACGTACGGTTCCAACGCTCTTTAGGGTTTTCGCATGCGCTGAGCATTTTGCGATGAAAAAAAATGGGTGTTGCTATTGGAAATTTTCGAGTTTCTGTAACTATAACCGTAACCGTGAGTGCCATTTTGTAGTCGTTCACTGAATCTCGAGCTCATACCTCTGAATAGCTATATCTGAAATTTCATTTCGATCGGTTGAGCGGACTAGCCGCTAGAGCTCCGTATATCGGCAAAGTTTTTTTATGACCACCTTGTATATAAGGATATAAGGATGTTATGTCAAGAAACAATATCTCAATTAATACAAAATATATACCAGTGGAGATAAACATCTGACAGATCAGCTGATGCCGAGACAGATCTTACTTCAAATTTGAATGCTCTCAGAACATCACAGGTGTGTAGTTTTCTTATATAATAAGCAACTATCACTAGTGATCTTTTGCGAGCAACTGGGATCTGTGCGGTGATGAATTGATGGTGCCTTTGCACTGTATGGTGCCTTTGCACTGTATGCTGCCTTTGCGAGGAGTAAGGATTCATCTTCGCATTGAAGATTTTATAAAAAAAAACTTTTAAGAAATTTGTGAGTGTGGTGGAATTTCTACTGCTGTGTCAAAAATGATATAATGAAGTAAGTATACTAAAGTAGCATAAAAAAATAATATTGGTGCTCTGTACAAACTAGTTTTTTCCACAAAAAGTATGTTACATTACAAACTATGAGAACACAGTGTCATATAATAAGAAAAATAAGCACAAAAATTATTAAGCTGAAAATATTTTTAGATGACCATGTAATAATAAAGTAATATTCTATATAATGTGAATTACACATTTATATATATTTCAGTCTCAGATATAAATAAAATCTGCCGCTAAATAAAAAAGATAGTGTGAATCAGCATTGTTTTTTACCAGAGCAATTATACTATTTGGTTTCATTTGTAAAGATGAAAAAAAAGGGGGGGGGAGGATGTTTTTAAATAAAAAGTCTTATTTCTAATGCAATTTTTTTTATATAATTATGGGCGATGAATGTTTTTGAATGTAAAATTTAAAAAAAAAAAAGCATTTTTAAAAGATAAATTATTTATGTTTTAAAATGATAAAACAAAAATTCTTTCTAATTTCTTACATTTTCTTATGTTAATCATATTTATATTCATCAGAACATAAATATTCATAATTGTTAATTCATAAATATTCATAATTCATATTTGTGCTTTTTACCAATAATTTTAACTTTTTAAAATCTGAAACTTTCATGTACAATATTTTTTGAAATAAAAAAAAACGAGATGGCAGAAGTGTCTAGTATACGCATACAGTTCCATATTACATAGATATGATGTACATATATATGTACATACTACATGGACATGATGTATGTATATTTACACATTACGTAGATATGATGTATATACATATACATATTACGTAGATATGATGTTTATACATGTACATATTATATAGATATGATATATATATACAGTGTGTCCAGCAAATAACACCTTGATTTCAAAATTAAATTTCTCAAAAATAAAGATCGGTAGAATTATGCGGTAAACGGTTTGTTTATCAGGTAAGCTGTAAAAATCTTACGCAGAAGTTTTGAACGGTGAGTATTTTGAGAAGATAGTATTCTGATTTCAAAGAATACTTGACTTGACATTTTTCTTTCTTTAGATTGCTTGTAGTGAACGATGTTTTTGGCTTACAGTGCAATTTTTTAATGATTTTTTGGATTAAATTTTTGAAATTTCAAAATTTCAAGAAATTTAGTTCGAAAAATCGTTAAAATATGGCACTGGCCGCTGAAAAACTCGTTTTCTGCAAGCAATCTAAAGCGAGAAAAATGTCAAGCCAAGTATTCTTTGAAATCAGAACACTATCTTCTCAAAATATTCATCGTTCGAAACTTCTATGCAAGATTTTTACAGTTTACCTAATAAAGAAACCGTTTACCGCATAATTCTACCGATCTTTGTTTTTGAGAAATTTAATTTTGAAATCAGGGTGTTATTTTCTGGACACCCTGTACATACATATAACGTAGATATTATGTTTAGAAAATGATATATATGGACATAGACATCCGTTTTACATAGATATTACGTCAATCTGGATGTCCAACGAACATTATATGGATGTATTCGGGGAGACATCTGATGGTAATATCTACGTAGATACTACGTAATGTGAAACTCCTTGGATGAATTCTAGACATGGTATATAAGGTACCCTGGGGTAATAACGCCAGGCGGGGTAATAACGCCAAGTGCTTATATTTTGCATAATTATGAAATAATCAGGTAAATGACACCCATGTGCTCTGCGCAGAAGGGTTTTGAGTCATATAAATCGCAAAAAACAGCTTCAAGTTAATTTGTTTCATTTTTAGGTCTTATTGTTTTTACAAGCAACTAAAGTTAATGCTTGATCTAAAATTTGCGAGATAAGGTTTTTGATCTGAAGACTATATTTTTTATCCAGAAATACTTTGTTTATTACATAAATTTGTAGTGTATTTTATGTACTTTCAAATTGTTGTAGAAGAATTTAGATATCTTCTCGAGATAATTTATAGTTTAGGATTTACTGCACAATAAGTATCCCAGGGTAATAACGCCAGGGATTGGCGTTATTACCCCGGTTGATTCCCAACAGTGGCCGAACTATATCCGAAGGCGGTTTATATATTAATATGGGACAGCATTATCATCATTGTTGAAATGGTAAGATTAAGGGGGGGGGTGCCCAATACTTAAAAATAATCTCTCTATTTTATTTTTTATTATATTATTATTATTTTGTTTTACTAATGTAAAAAATAATTTTTAACTCTTGTAAATAAAATATATCAAAATGTTTTCGAGATTCAAATTCGAACATCTTCAAAATCAGGTTTCTATTAAATTTCCACTGGATTGTTCAATTGATATCGAAATTTTAATTGTCCGCTTTCTCAGCGTTCGGTTTTTCAAAACTTTATAAATTTAACCTTTAACTGATGTGACAGAAACTGTAACGTATGAATGTGATGCGGTTTGTGAGACCACAAAATTGAAAGATGAATAAAAGGCGGGAATAACTCATATGATTGTGTTTTTGTACTAAACTTTTTATACAAGTGTATTATACTTAATATTCACCTATTTAGTCTCTGGTGATAGTACTAAAATTCCAAATGAAACAAAATTTCGGTAATGTTTGCAGTTAAACTGAAAATTACAAGTTAAACTAAAAAATTAAAAGAAAAATAGTGGTCTGCGAGACCGGTAACATTAGTTAACCCTTTAACGGTCATAGCGGTTTCATTGCTAAGATGTCGAAATAAATGAATGACACCGGTAATTAAGAACAAATATATTTCTAAATAAGAAAACGTGATTTTTCATATATAAAATAAAAGGGATATTTTTAGATAAAAATACCGGTGTCAGTGTTGCGTATCGGAATTAAAATTTTATGGTTCGTTACGAAACCAATGAACGTTAAAGAGTTAAAGGTTAAAATGCGATCCAAAAAAGCATAGAATACTGTTCCTGCGCTAAACTTTTTGTACAGAATTAATTCTAATTAATTTTAATCTATTCAAATATTTCTAACAATATTACGAGAACTCCAAACGAAAGAGAATTTCAGTTGTAACTATAGTTAAACTGGAAAATACAAGTTAAGCGCTATTTTTTTTTTTTTTTTTTTTTTTTTTGGGGGGGGGGGGTGTACAGTGTTCAGTCAGATTGCTAACAGCAGTTAAAGGTTAATTTTGTTGCTAATATAGAGATAATGATATATAACCACAAGAATTATGTATAAAATTGAATAAGAGATCTGTTTAGGATAATATTTTTTAATCAAAAATTTTATTCAATTTATTAAAAATTTATTAAAGCATGCTCTTTAAAACGTCGACAATTTAACTGTAGGTTTGGAGAATCCGCATTAGTGTGGAGTTATGGGTTAAAAACTATTTACTAGCTTACTATAATAGTATTAACCCTTAACTGCTGTGACAAAAATTGATGCATAACTTACTGTGAGCGGCCTGTCAGACCGCTTAATCTAACGATGAATAAAATGTTAAATTAACTTTTAGAATGTTATTTTTGTATTGAAACTTATATACAGGACTATTATAAATAAAATTCAGCTATTCAAAAGTTTCTAGAGACAGTAATAGGACTCCAAATGAAACAAAATTTTCCCGGTATCTATAGTTAAACTAAAAATTGCAAGTTAAACTTTCAAACTTGAAAAACTCAGCGGTATGCGAGACGCTAACAGCAGTTAAGGTTTAACAAAAATATTTATTACATATAACGCTAGTTGTTATAAAACTTCACATGATTATAATATTACACTATGAATGGTTAAAACCATGCAATGTTTCTTATAATCGTATTTAAGCGGGACTTTTTAAGCGAAGAGAGACACAGGGTATTATATTCTGTTGAAGCTCGCCCTCACTCCTTTTTCTTTCACATTCACAAAAAAATCAATATTTTCTATCGCATAGAATGAATACATGGGAATATAAATAATGATTCAAATAATCCGTTCAATGTTTCTAATAACTCTATTTAAATGGTCATTTTAAAGCAAAATGTAGCTTAAAATCTGATATTCTTTTGCCTCCTCCCCCGCCACCACCACAGCCTTCTTTTTCTCTCAGAGTCACAAAAAAATTGTACATTTTCAATAGCTTAGATTGCAATTTGTCAATTTCTAGAGCTGTAGAGTTTGTATTTTTAGAATTGGGCAATCTACATGCCATTATTCCATCGTATTTTATAGTTTTGTTTGCATGGCGTTATTACCCATATAGGTGGGTATTAACGCCAAATAGCATTGGTCTAGAAAAAACGCCATTACATTTTATGAATACATATCTGTTAAATTATTTTATTTTATATAGATAGTCAATGAGTTGCTGTATCAGATCCTATATTTGTTTGAAAAATACAATCTAAAACTAAGCCGTGAAAATTGGTAGAACCTTAACGTGGCGTTATTACCCCAGGGTACCTTATATGTAATTTACGTTATATGGATGTCATATTTACCAATTTGTGCTGTGTGGGAATCTTTTCTGTTCCCTACATAAATTCAAAATATATTTGAGACAAAAATAAACTGTAAGCTAGAATAAAAATTTCCATATTTAAAATATACAATTTTATTTATAATATCAAATAACTTAAAAGTTTGAAATCTTTTCTTTATATCAAAGCATGTGATAGAAGTAGTAAATTTTTCCACTTACGGATTTCACTGTTTTTTTTTTTTTTTTTTTTTTTTCTCATTAAGGAATAAAAATACAAGAATGAAAATTTAGATATTTTAAATATATATCATTAGCTATAACGTTAAATAACTTTAAAACTGTAACAGGCGTCATTCATGTTCAGATTAATAGAAATATTTAATTTTCCCACAATTTTTTTTATTATTTATTTATTTCTAACCTTACCACTGCCGCGACCGGATATATCCATTCACTAGGCTGCAGGTTTCACTGCAATTGAATATTTATTGAAATTAATACAATTCTACAAATATAATTTTAAGAAATTAAGCTATGATTGATACTTTCAAGGCTTATAAGCATATACGAAACAAAAAAATATATATACTATGAGAAAAAATCCCACCTTTATTAACATTTAAAATAAATTGCAGCGAAAAAAATTACAATTTTGCCCTTTTTCTCGGCGGCCAGAGGGTTAAATTACAGTATAAAAATACAATTGCTAAATTATGCTAATATGTTACTTATTTTTCATTCTTAATTGTCAATAATTTTTAATACAGTCTTTCCGTTCGTAAGGCTAATAATTAAACCTGAAATTTCAAGTAGGTATTAAAAACCTCGACCTTGTATCAATTTTTAATGTAATTTTTTACATTGAAATAAACAAGCCTGAAATCTATTACTTTGCATTTACTCGTAAATGAACGTGATTTTCAATAATTATGTGACATGTCAGTCATACCTGATTTACAAATTTGTTTGGAATGACCCAATATGAACTTTAAAAAGCTCACCATTTTATTTTTTAAAGGACAAAGCTATTAATAATATAAATGTTATAAAATAAAAATATATGTTTTATTTATATTTTCTAGCTATGTTGGGCTGGAATGGCGCGCCCATCTCAAAGATATTAATTGCTCTTCCGTTTAATAATTTATGATACGATTTAATAATTACCATTCCATTCATTCAAATGCGCCACTATGTTTGAAATGGGAGAGTCTATGATTATTTGATAAAGCTGGAAGTAGGATGTATATTTTTAACTTGTAATTTGTGTATTATTATTTTTTTTTCGCATTTTTAGTAAAATGATGACGTTTTCAAAATTCATAGTATGTATTTTGTGACTGAATCCAAATGGAACATTGCATTTCACTTTATGAGACTATTTTATTTACCAAAATCATTTTATCGTGAAAATTAAGTCATATTTAAAACAATATATATATATATACATATATATATATATATATATATATATATATATATATATATATATATATATATATATATATATATATATATATACAGGGTGTTTCTAAATTCATGGTCCAAACTTTAAGGGGTGATAGTACACATCAAGACAAACAATATTTAAATAGGAAACCAAGGGTCCCAAAGTCTTCCGAAGGAGATAGGCGCCATTAAAGTTTAGGGTCCAAAAATTCAAATGATTATGAAAAACAGAAAAATTGGTCGATTCGTTTGCGGTTTTCACTAAAATTATTCTTTATGTCATTATTGTCTTGAAAATAAATTATAAAGATAAATTTCAAAAAATGACGATAGAGGGCGCTTTAGACTTTAGAGTAACGAACAACTATTTTTTACCGTTATTTTTTGCATCTCATTAAAGGTTTCGTAAGCTTAGACTTAAACTTAAATTTTGAGCTCAAAATCTGAATAGTTGGAAGCAGTTAAGTAGCACAAACTTAACTGTGTTCAGAGGGTTTTAAATTCAAATGATTATAAAAAACGGAAAAATTGGTCGATTGATTTGCGGTTTTCACTAAAACTATTCTTTATGTCGGTATTTTATTGAAAATGAATTATAAAGATAAATTTCAAAAAATGCCGATAGAGGGCGCTTTAGACTTTGGAGTAACGTACAACTATATTTTACCATTATTTTTCGCATCTCATAAAATTTCTTTAGAAGCTTAGACATAAATTTAAATTTCGAGATGAAAATCTGAATCGTTGGGAGTGGTTAAGTAGCGCAAACTGAACTGTGTTCAATGGGGGTGGGGAGGTTAAAATTTCAAATGATTATAAAAAACGGAAAAATTGTTCGATTCGTTTGCCGTTTTCGCTATAACTATTCTTTATGTCAATATTTCCTTGAAAATAAATTTTAAAGATTAATTTTAAAAAATACCGTTAGAGGGCGCCTTAAACTTTGGAGTAACCAACAACTATTTTTAACCGTAATTTTTTGTATCTAATTAAATGCTTGTAAAAGTTCAAACTTAAATTTTGAGTTCAAAATCTGCATGGTTTTGAGTAATTAAGTGCGGAAATTTGAAATGTGTTCGAGGGGTGGGGAGGGTAACATTTTAACTCCTGAACACTGTTCAGTTTCCGCTTCTTAACCCCTCCATCGATTTAGAATTTGAGCTCAAAATTTAAATCTAAGCATTTGCAAGCACTTAATTAGATACAAAAAATAACGCTTAAAAATAGTTGTTGGTTGCTCTAAAGTTTAAGGCGCCCTCTATCGGTATTTTTTGAAATTAATCTTTAAAATTTATTTTCAAGGAAATATTGACATAAAGAATAGTTTTAGCGAAAACGGCAGACGAATCGATCAATTTTTCCGTTTTTTAAAATAATTTGAAATTTGAACCTCCCCACCCCCATTGAACACAGTTCAGTTTGCTCTACTTAACCACTCCCAACGATTCAGATTTTCATCTCAAAATTTAAGTTTATGTCTAAGCTTCAAAGAAAATTTTATGAGATGCGAAAAATAACGGTAAAAAATAGTTGTTCGTTACTCTAAAGTCTAAAGCGCCCTCTATCGTCATTTTTTGAAATTTATCTTTATAATTTATTTTCAAGACAATACTGACATAAAGAATAATTTTAATGAAAATCGCAAACGAATCGACCAATTTTTCTGTTTTTCATAATCATTTGAATTTTTGGACCCTAAACTTTAATGGCGCCTATCTCCTTCGGAAGACTTTGGGACCCTTGGTTTCCTGTTTAAATATTTTTGTCTTGATGTGTACTATCACCCCTTAAAGTTTGGACCATGAATTTAGAAACACCCTGTATATGTGCATATTTATTCAAACATTGACATCTTTTAACGTCGATCTCAGTTACATTGTATTTCTGCATTTGCTTTCTTTAGTTTTATTTATGCCTCTTTATTGGCCACAGGATCTTCTATCCTTCTCTTGCGAGGAAAAATTAAGATAAATTGATGGGAAGAAATTATAAAATTAAATCGGAATTTATTTATTATTATGTAATAAAGAAACGTCGAATTTTAGATTAAACTGGCTTTCGATGATCTTTTGACAAAATTAAATATTAGGGATCAGTAATGTACTTTGTAAAAAATTGAAATAGGAATTATTTTTTTTTCACTTTAAATATAGAAATCCAATGATTCTTTTTAACTATTACTTACTTTCAATGTCAGCAGAAACATTTTTCTGATTTAGGCAGGCAAAAATCTTATTTTATTTTACGCAATCAAACCTGCTTGGCGTCACCCGCCCCCTTAGAAAACTACCATCTATCTCTGAGTATTTTCATTCTTATTACTTTGTATTTTAAAACAGGCTACAAGATGGAAATTTAAAACAATAAAACTAGCAAAAACTATAAATATGATTTTTTTTAAAATATTAGTGCAAAGTGGCGAGCACCTATATTATTGTACCTGTATCGCCACCCTATAGTATTCTATATATCGTATATACTCATGCGTAAGTCGAAGAATTTTAGACAAAATTTTCGAGTTATAAATAGGGAGGGGGGGGTGGGAGTCAAATTATACACGAGATAATAAAACAAAATCGTAGGCAATCGGGGAAAGGGCAAGTTTTTAACTAATCACATATGGATCCATGCTTGTGGCTGACAAAAAAAGCTCAACAATAACGTACCTGTAATTACTTTGCACCAATTTTCTCTTGGGATAGAATTCCCTTCAATACAAAGGGATTCGATTCAAGATTTTAATCCCCTTTTTAAAAGGAGTTGAACTTGAGAATGCTTTTAGTTATCTCTTCTAAAAGTCTTATAATACTAGAATCCCAATATTTTAGAACTCTAAGAAGTTTTTTATCTTATAAATAAGGCTTGAATAGATTTTAGAAAGATTTTTTTCCTTTTAACAACTTAATAGTTATCTCTTCTAAAAGTCTTATAATACTAGAATCCCAATATTTTAGAACTCTAACAAGTTTTTTATCTTATAAATAAGGCTTGAATAGATTTTAGAAAGATTTTTTTCCTTTTAACAACTTAATAGTTATCTCTTCTAAAAGTCTTATAATACTAGAATCCCAATATTTTAGAACTCTAAGAAGTTTTTTATCTTATAAATAAGGCTTGAATTGATTTTAGAAAGATTTTTTTCCTTTTAACAACTTAATAGTTATCTCTTCTAAAAGTCTTACAATACTAGAATCCCAATATTTTATAACTCTAAGAAGTTTTTTATCTTATAAATAAGGCTTGAATAGTGTTGATAATATTGAATCTAGAAATGTCAATAATATTAGAGTTAAATTGCCTGAAATCCCATTACCAACATTTAATGGTAAATATGACGAGTGGTCAATCTTTAAAGTACAATTTACCAATTTAATTATCAATAATGAACAGCTAAATGATGCACAAAAGCTCTTCTATTTGCGAGCATCGCTTAAAAATGAAGCAAAACAACTAGAAAGTGCTGACGATTCCTTTGACTCATTGTTTGCAGCACTCACTGAAAGGTTCGAAAATCAACGTTTGCTCATTGATACTCATTTATCAGCCATAATTAATTATGAAAAAATACATTACGAGTCCTCTAAAGAATTGAGAAATTTTATTGATTGTGTAAATAAAAATTTGAGGGCCTTAAAGGTATTACTATATGAACAAAATAATCTGTCTGATGCTATCCTTATAAATATTATATTACAAAAGGTAGATAAAGAAACCAGGAAATTATTTGAATATTCAGTCAAAAAATCAGAATATCCACAATTTGCTGAACTAATGTCATTTTTGGAAAACAGAAGTTCTACTCTAGAAAGTGTAAATAGACATTCTGCTTCAAAACCTTTTAACAAAAACATTCCCCCTTCAAACAAAACAAAAAATTTCATGCTAAATTCGAATAATAAATCGAATGTGAAAACTTGTGTTCTATGCAAATCCGCTTTTCACAATTTGAACAAATGTTCTCAGTTTCTAAAAATGAATGTATCAGAACGATATGATTTCGTAAAGAGAAATAACCTGTGTTCGAATTGTTTGAGTCCAAAACATCTCGTAAATTGTTGCGTTTCAAAGTATAATTGCATTCACTGTGGACTACGACATGCCAGTCTCATTCACCGAGAAAGAGAAAATAAATCAAAAAATGAACTTTGCTCTGACGCCATTCCCCCTTCACACCCCCCTGCATTTAACGCAGGTGTCACTGAAAAAGAAACAAACAATTTGGAAAATAATGACTCTTTGAAAACCTTGAATAACGTAAACAATGAAAATAAATCGGTTTTATTGAGTACTTGTTTTGTTTTTATCGAAGATAATTTCGGAAATAAAATAAAATTTAGAGCTGTTTTAGATTCCGCCAGCAACAGTAATTTTATATCAAGAGATTCTGCAGACATGTTAAAATTAAGAAAAAGATTAATTAATGCTCCAATTACTGGATTAAACGGATACACTCAAAATGTAAAAAATAAAATTTCTACTGTGATTAGCAACGAAAACGGAACTTTTGCGGAAAAAATAGATTTCCTAATTGTGCCTAAAATTACGGATGTAATTCCGTCAACGCAATTAAATGTTTCTAACATTAAATTACCGAACTCTGTAAAACTAGCAGATCCTACATTTTTTAAGCCAGCAAAGGTGCATATATTAATTGGTGCTGAAAAGTTTTACAGAATTTTAAAACATAATTCCGTTAAGATTACTGATAAACTTTCCCTGCAAGACACTGTTTTTGGATGGATTCCAACTGGTACATTAGACGAGAAAAATTGGTCTGAAAATATTGCTATGTGTAATGTTTTTAGAGATTTCGATGAAGTCAATGATACTTTGAAACAGTTTTGGGAACTCGAATCTATAGGCATTAAGCATGAAGATACAAAAATATCAGAAAGGGATCAGGCGCAACAAATATTCGACAAAACAGTCAAATTTGTGGGCGATCGTTACGAAGTTCAATTACCCTGGAAAAGAGATTGGAAGGAATTAAATAACAACTTTAATGTTGCAAAACAGCGTTTAGAAGGTCTAAAAAGAAAATTGTATCGAAACCCTGAACTTTTTCGCCAATATTCTGAAATAATAACAGATTATTTGAAGCATGGAATTATAGAGCAGGTGCAAGAAAATGAACCTGTTTTAGATAGGGCGGTTTATTATTTACCACATCATGCGGTCTGTAAGGAAGATAAACTTACAACTAAAGTCCGGATAGTTTTTGATGCCAGCTCTCATGATAATAATGAGTTGTCACTGAATGATTGCTTATGGCCAGACACGAACTTAAATCCACTTCTCTTTGATATTTTAATCCACTTCAGATTGTACGAAATCGCCTTTTCTTCTGATATCGAGAAGGCATTCCTTCAAATCTCGCTTGCAGAAAGGGACCGGGACTCTGTCCGATTTCTTTGGTTCGATCACGATTTAACATCTTTCAAGGTCTTCAGATTTAAACGGGTGCTTTTTGGTGTCAATGCCTCCCCGTTTCTTCTATCAGCTACCATTAAGGAACACATCAAGCGATTTACGAACATGCACCCGAGAACTGTTTACCTACTCGATAAATATATTTACGTGGACGATTTTATTTCTGGTGAAGATACTCTGGAACAAGCTCTTGAGATTTCTTTGAGTGCTAATAAAATAATGTGAATGTCTGAAGCCGGAATGACTCTTCGAAAATGGATAACCAATGATGAAGCATTATTGGGATGTTGGAAGAAGGAAGGTTTAGATATTCAAGCAGAACATGCCACTATAAGTCTAGGAAGCAATCTAAGCAAAGTTTTAGGAATGTCCTGGGAAACGGAGGAAGATTGTCTGATATTTGAAGTCAAAAGCCTAATGCAGTTCTTGTCAACACAAAAGGGTTCAAAACGCCTACTATTGCAAGCGGTTGGTAAAATCTTCGATCCTTTAGGCATGCTCACGCCATACACCATTAGAATTAAATGTCTGTTTCAAGAACTATGGCTAAAGAAGACATCATGGGATGAACAGTTGCCAACTAATGTGCAAGAACAGTGGTTAAAGTGGGTCGAAGAACTTCCAAATTTAGTAAAATTAAAAATTCCGAGAAAAATTCTTGGTTGCCTGAATCAAGTAATAGAAGTAGAATTACATGCCTTCCCTGATGCTAGCAAAATAGCATATGGCACTGCTGTTTATCTAAGAATAAAAAGGGAGAGTGGAGTGGAAGTCAATCTCGTAACCTCAAAGAGTCGTGTTGCCCCTATAAAGGAGATAAGTCTACCTAGGCTGGAACTTCTTGGAGCCTTACTGAGTGCAAGACTGACTAATAAAATCAAGCCCATCCTAGATCAGAAAGTAGCATCTATAGTGTACTACTGGACTGACTCCAGCATTACTCTTTACTGGATCAAGGGCTCAACAAAACGATGGAAGCAGTTTGTCTCCAATCGTGTCAAGGAAATCAATGTTCTCACTGATTCTAACTCTTGGTATCACTGCTCCAGCAAGGACAATCCTGCGGACCTCTTAACTCGAGGTACTAGTGTTAATTCCATTATACAGGACCCAATGTGGTTCAAGGGACCAAAATTCCTCGCAGCTGATGTCCTAGAGACTAAGCAAGAACCCATTGATGTACCAGAAAAGGACTATGTTTTAGAGACTAAATCTAAATTTAAAAACAATATTTATGATTGTAATTCTAATATTTCTCTTTCTCTTTTCAGGAATCCTGAAGCAGTAGATTCTATTTTGAGCATAAGTAATAATTATTACAATATTCTTCGCGTTCTAGCTTATGTGTATAGATTCCTGCACAATTGCAAATCTCCAGCTGTAGACAGACGCAGAGGCAGCCTCACCACCTTAGAAATAAAGGCCTCAGAAACTTCTCTAATTAGGCTAATACAAAATTCTGAGTTTCAGGAAGAGATTAGTAGTTTAAAACAGGAGTCAAGGGTTCCTCCTTCTGGTAAAATTAAATGTTTAGCCCCCTTTTTGGATCAAAATAATATCTTACGAGTTGGAGGGAGATTAGAGAATTCAGATTTAAACTTTGATAACAAGCATCAAATCATTTTGCCAAAAGGCCATAAAATTACAAAACTTATATTTGAGTATTTTCACAGAAAATATTTTCATATTGGTCCCCAAAGTTTGATACATTACGTACGTATGAGATTTTGGCCAGTAAGTGGGAAAAATTTAGCGCGTAAGGTAGTGCATGACTGCGTTGTCTGTTTCAGGAGCAACCCAATTACTGCCAAACAATTCATGGGCGTTCTCCAATCAGAAAGAATAACACCGAATTTTACCTTTTGCCATACAGGAGCTGATTTTTGCGGTCCTTTTGAGATTAAATATAAAAATCAAAGAAAAGGGATTTTTCATAAAATCTATGTCGCGGTCTTCATTTGCTTAGTAACAAAGGCTATTCATTTAGAAATAGTAACGGATCTAACATCCGATGCGTTTATCGCCGCACTTAAACGCTTTTTTTCAAGACGAGGAAAATGCACTTCGATTATAACAGACAATGCTACGAATTTTAAGGGTGCTAAATCAGAATTGCAGAAACTTTATGAATTAGTTCGTTGCCCCGATGAAAAATTAGCTCATTATCTTACCTCAGAAGCTATCGAATGGAAATTCATTCCTCCTAGATCCCCCAACTTCGTCGGATTATGGGAAGCCGGGGTTAAATCCTTCAAATATTATCTTAAACAGACATTGAAGGGTGCTAGATTGACAATGGAAGAATTCCAAACCATTACCACTCAAATTGAAGCAGTATTAAATTCACGCCCTTTAACCCCCTTATCGACCGACATAAATGATTTTAGCGTATTAACACCAGGCCATTTCCTAATTGGTCGGCCAATCGATGCTATTCCAGAACCTCAGTTGATTGATATTAGCGAATCGAGATTATCTCGATGGCAAAGAATTACTAAATTTGTTCAGTTAATTTGGAAAAATTGGCGATTAAACTACTTAAGCCACTTCCAAAATCGTACCAAATGGCAGGTAAAGGGTGATAATATAAAACCGGGAGCAATGGTGGTGATAAAGGAGGACAACTTACCTCCTTGTAAATGGTTGCTCGGGCGAATCCTGGAGGTCATACCAGGGAAGGACGGCAATGTGAGAGTTGCCAAGGTAAAGACAGCCTCTAACATTTTCCTTAGGTCGATATCTAAATTATGTGTCTTACCTATGGATGAATCCTAATGCATTTTATATTTACTTATATTCTTATTTTATTGATTTAAAAGTGTATTTAAAAATGTTTGTAAATAATTTAGATTCAACTAGTGTTTGTTTTAAAAACTAAATCTTACTTTAAATTTTCATTATTGTATTGTATATTATACTTTATATTGCAACTGATCACTTGTATTTGTTTTGTAATATTGTTATGTCATTGCTATTTTAGTAGTTTGTATTCACAATGTATTTTAAAATTTTGAATGTGCTACGCACATTGCAACGCGGGGCGGCATGTTCGGTCCTTGTGCGCATGCCGAACGAGCTCCGCAGTTCTGCGGTCATGTGACCGAGAGTTTTAGTTTTGCACTAGCTGTCATTGTGGCACGTTGTGTTTATTTCAGCGGGTCTAATCCCCAACATTCTAAAGCGAACAGCGGGATTTATCCCCAAATGTTCCTATATTTTAAATAGCGGGACTACTCCCCATATAATTGACGAATGTCATTTAAATAGCGGGTTTATTACCCCAAAAGCAACTTTATTGCATCTGTGTTCTACTACATCTACTTCTGTGTTCTCATTTTGTGTTCTTCTTGTTGTGACTGTTTGTGTGTGTACCTCTCTGTGATATAAATATTCTAAAGGCAAGCCACCGTGTCTTCAATTTAATTATACACACACAGTCTTCACATCCATTTGATGGTCCGTCGAGCCGGAGTCAGCTGAAAACCTATGGAAAAGCTTAACAGAGCAAAAGGTGCTTTAAAAGGCGCCATAACAAAGCTAGAAAATTTCGTTAGAGACAATAAAGAACAAAGTAATTATTCAAGTACAGAGCTCGAAATAAAGCTCAGGAAAATACCAGAGCTTCAAACAAAGATATCTGAAATACGGGATAAATTTTATGATATTCCCGAAATTAAAGACCTATCTGAAGTAGGACAAGAATTAGACGAACTTGAAGATCGTCTCGAGAAACTTGAGGTAAGTCTCAATATATTTCTTAAAACTCTGAAAGAATCTGAAAAATAGATTTTAGAAAGATTTTTTTC
Source organism: Maratus speculifer (assembly GCA_964019185.1). NCBI lineage: Eukaryota > Metazoa > Arthropoda > Arachnida > Araneae > Salticidae > Maratus > Maratus speculifer. The sequence goes on along the minus strand of OZ025292.1, from coordinate 286,396,888 downwards.
CTTTTAACAACTTAACTGGTCAACATTAAAAAAAAATTTCAAGCAATGTCTATTTTTTCATGTCTTTCACAGAATTTTTAATCATTTATCACCGGTTTTTCAAAAGAGAAATGTTTGCCTAATTGAATCAGAAAAATTCTCGGAATAAATGATATAAAATATACAATAAAATTTTACTTGTGAGAGTAACAAATTATGATTAGAATATGGATACCCGTACATGATATGGGCAAATCATGATTGGCAAAAACACGTTGCCCGTATAACGTACGGGCAAAACAGGGAAGCGATTAAGTATCTTAAAAAATAATGTGAATAGTCTTCAAAAAAGTTCAAGCTTCTTCCGTTTTACATAATTATATAACAAGTAAAAAAAAAAAAAAAAAAAAAAAAAAAATCTGATTAAAACGTAGAATTTTTTTTTTTTTTTACTATTTTATGAAAACGTATTTATTTGTATATTATTATTTATTTTTCATTTCGAATTACAAATAATTTTCCAGCATATTACCAGAATATGGTTCAACTTATAGAGGGAAATTTTATTTTTTCAAAATTTTGCTTAAGAATTGGGTGTGGGGAGAAGGCATTGAATTATAAACGAATCGACTTACATCTTATACACGAGTCTATATGATTTATATACACAATATTTCTATTAATTATCGAACACTTTGAATTTTAGACATACTAGTACATCGAACCCGGGGTTCCCGGGTCACAGAGTAAAGGTGAAAGATTTTTTAAATTTTAAATTAGAAAGTCTAATAAAATTTTCCTACGTAATATGCTTTTTAAACTGCCAACTAATTCCAAACAACAATTTTATATGAAACATATTAATTATGCAATTATATAAAGCTTTGAAAATTATCGGTACTTCCGTATTAGATGCAAGATAGAAGTTATTAGCCAAAGAATAAAATTGCATTCGTTCAGTTTTTAAAACCAACTAAGAAAATATGGCACACAGATATTCTTTAAAATACATTTTTGTTGTTGATTGATGTATCTTTTGTAAAATAAGTTTACAACGAACTAAAAGACATTAAATTGATAAATAGAAACGAAATAAAACCAACAAAATTCACTGGGTTTTATAACCGACAATATTTTGTCATAACAGGTTTTTAATTGCTATTTTTTTCAGTTGCTATGAAAAAATGGCAACTAAAATATACAGTGAGCTGTTATTTTCCGTGGAGAAAAGAGATACAGGGGTTGGACAAAAATATGGAAACACCTTTTGAAATGCATGTTTGAAAAGAAAGATTGATTATAATGCACTATGTTGATGACACTGGAGTTTTCGCCTACTGACGCCACCTATACAACTTCGTAAAATCGCTGCACCGTCCAGTCGTTGTTGGAGCACTGTTATGTGAGATTATCATTGCATTATGTCAGAGTTAACAGACTTCGAACGTGGAAAAATTGTTGGCGCGCGTATGGTGGGTGCTTCCGTAAGCAAGGTAGCCGAGGTTTTTAGTGTTTCAAGAGGTACTGTGTCGAAGATTTATTCCGCATATTTGAAATGCGGAAAAAACATCATCTGCTAAATCACAGCGCGGACGAAAGTGTGTGCTGAGTGACCGTGACAGACGATCATTAAGGAGGATTATCGCGAAAAATAAGCAGTCCACAGCTGTAAAAGTTACTGCTGAAATGAATGTCGTGTTACCAAATACTGTGAGTACCAAAACAATTAGAAGGGAGCTTCACAAATAGGGAATCGCTGGCCATGTTGCAATTGAAAAGCCATCCATCAGTAATGCTAATGCCTGTAACAGGAAAAAGTGGTGTTTAAGTCATAAAGCCTGGACTATAGAGCAGTGGAAGAGCGTAATATGGTCTGATGAGTCTTCTTTCACATTGTTCCCCACTTCTTGCCGAGTTTACGTCTGGAGAACGCCATCTCAAGCCTATAATACAGACTGCTTGTTGCCAAGAGTGAAACATGGCGGGGTTTGGTGATGGTTTGGGCAGCCATATCGTGGTTCTCTTCTGGCCCCATGATAACTCTGTAAGGGCGTATTACTGCTCAGACTTATGTGAACATTTTGGCCGATCAAGTCCATCCAATGGTACAAGCTTTGTTCCCCAATGATGATGGTATCTTCCAAGACGGCAACGTCCCCGTTCACACAGCCCACATTGTTCAGGACTGGTTTTCTGAGCACGAGTATGAATTTTCGCATCTCCCCAAATCACCAAAATCATCAGACTTGAATATTATCGAACCATTGTGGTCTACATTGGAGCGGAAAGTGCGTTCTCGCTATCCACCGCCAAAATCGTTTTCTGAACTTGCCACTGTTTTGCAGTAATAATGGTACAATATTCCTTTGGCAAACATACAGAAACTGTATTTATCCATTCCGAGAAGACTGCAAGCTGTTTTGAATAACAACGGGTGCCGTAGATAATACTAGGCAAGAAAACGTGTTTTTTTTAAGGTGTTTCCATATTTTTGTCCAACCCCTGTAAATGCAGGTGCAGTATGCGATTAAAATGATTTGAATGGGCGTTATTCTTTCAATTTAAGTATCTTATTCGGCCAAAACAAAACAATCTCGTGGAACAGAGACCGAATTCTTTAACATCAATTTTTCTCTAACTGAAAAAAATCTGATTATATTTTAGCATTCTAAAATAGCATTTCATTGTATTTTGAACTGAAACTGTATCGCTAAAAGTTTTCCTTTTTCGCGAAAGCACGCGGTTGTGTTTGATGCAACGCAACAAGTTTCAGAGTTACATTTTTGGTGTCACCTCCAGTCACCAAACTGCATCTCTTTTCCCTTTTATTATTATTATTATTATTATTATTATTATTATTATTATTATTATTATTATTATTATTATTATTAAAGAAAATCTATTGCTCACAATTTACTTCAAAAATTCCTATATTGTTTATTTTTAAGTGAACAATATTACCTAATTTTCTATATTTAGATGCTAAGTTTATTAAAATCAAAGCTTATTTTTGTATTTTTTATTATTTCTTGAATTTTCTTCACGTTAAACGTTAAATGCGACATTTACGATCATCCATTTTTGGCTTTTAATCTTATAGTTTAGCAATAGTTTTCTTATTAATATAATAGTAAATTTTTAATAATAATATTTACCAATTTATTTGATAATATTTATCTGCTGGTATACTTGTTTTCCCGTCGACCAAAAAGCTATCGCCAAACTATAGGATTAAATGCTAATAATGGATGATCGTGAATGTCACATTCAATGACGTTAAATACGATACGCGAGTTTAAAACGTAATTAGGTGATTTTTATTTCGACTTTTTGTTTGTATTTTTAATAATATTCTACTAATTTTTTGTTGTTTCGTTATTTAAACCAAAAAATGTCAATAGGTATAATTTGGCTATTAGTTTGGCGATTTGTATAATTTTGCGAAATTGGTCGACAGGATAACCAAGTAGTACTAAAAGCAATTTATATAATTTAAAAAAAAAAGAAAATAATAACAAAAAAACAATTAATTAAAACATAAACAATTATAGTTAGGTTACCATATCAGGCAAAATAACGTCATTTTGGCGCCAGTGAGCGGTGTAGGAGCGTGCGAAGAGAAAACTGCACTCGGGGCAAAGTTTTGATTTGGCGCCCCCCCCCCTCCAACATTTTCTTGTAACTGGCTAAAAATGACGTTGGTAATATAAATTTGGTGTCCCCAAAATTGCAGCGCTCGGGACAACGACCCCCCTTCGTCTTCTCCCCCCCCCCTTCTTTCGCACGGCTTTGTCTCGTTGCATGCATGACATCTGTGTCAAAACAAAAGTGTGAAAAAAACAAACAATAATTGTTATAAATAACAATTATTGTTTTTTTTTTATATATAAATACGGCTTTTTTCCTACTAAAGTAAATTGAAAAAAGACTTTAAAATGTTGCAATTAAATTATTTTACAATATGTGCGGATGTGGAAGATATTTACACTAAAATTTAAATATAAAAAGATAGAGAGAGGGAGATCATACGGATTGCGAACATCGCTCCGGCTTTTGCCTTTTTGGCTTAAAATCGTATTGTTTGACGACAAAAGTAAATTCAAACACTTAATTAAACAAAGGATATATAATTAACAGTTAGAGCCTTTTTTAAAATTGATTCTATGATTTTCTTATTTAAGATACATAATGGAAGAATTTTTAAAAAAAAAGTTATTTACGTTTTATCTAATGAAATTTTTTAGATGTTTTTTCCTGTTAACCAAGCACGAAAGAGATAAATAGTCAAATATTGTATCAATCAAAATTTTCTTTTACATTGAATTTATTTTTAACCATTTTATTTTTATTTATTTATTTATTTTTGTGCGAATTAAATATTTGGCTTGAATATATTCCTTATATATGCTATTGCATAGGTTTATACATGTGCATATGTAAAATCGTGCCAATTTGGCGATTTTCGAAAATCATGCTTTGGCGAAGGGAGTTTTGCATCGCACCGATTATATGTGTCAAATGTTAAAAAATATACGATGTTTATATAAATATTTTATGTATATGCATTTTAGATATATTTCTATATATATATGTGCAATTATATATAGCGATATACATATATAAATATGTATAATATATACATTTGTAAATAAATACTATATACTTACATATATATTTATATATTTTTATGTGTCAAATTTAAACAAAAGCTACAAATTTTTCCGAAAAAAAAATATGCTAAATGCAAAAAAATACAGAAAAAATAAATAGCTAAAATTAATTCCAGTAGTAAAAAAAAACAACACCAAAGGCAATCGCATCGATTCATTTAATGAAAAAAAAAAACAGGATATAGAACTTTTTTTTTTTTTTTATTCAAAAAAATCCACCGGGTAGTTTTTAAAATCATTCTGGCCGAAGTTTTGAGACTTTCTGCTTTATAACATGTGTATATGAATATGATAAGACAATGTATCAAACCACAATGTGTAACTATTTTCCGTTTTTTAATATAAGTGTGCATTTACAAAATCCTTTGAATGCACTGCCCACACATACAATTTAGAAAATGTTTCATTTTCATACTCTTTAATCTTTAGAAATCCACAAAGAAAACATTCATTATTGTATACTGTACTCACAGAAAATAAAATCGCAAAAATTCCACAGCGCGTTGTTTATTTTTTATCTCATTTTTCACGCGGGTGAAAACTTTGAATTTGTTTGAAAAAATGGCATCGATTAAGTAAAAAATAATCGATAATAATTATCTGGATCTCAGTTGCTGCAACAACCGTCGCCCTGTTTTATCTTTATTTCCCACATAAATGCGATACTCAAGTTGCCACCATCAGAGAAGTTGAACTAAAAACTACAAAAAAATTAATAACTCAAAAACAAATTGAAATACAGTTTTCTAACAAACTGCATTTAAAAGTGCATTTTTTTCTCTATACGATGGTATGAAGGTTGAAAACGTGCTATAGAAGTTTAAAAATTTGCAATAGCAAAAATTGCAAAATCGAAATTTCATCGGAAAGTGTTGCCATTCAAAACATGACGTATGCGTTACGCACAGATACGTTTGCCCTTTATTATACAGATTGTCGAATGTTTATAAATATATTCGTCGGATTCTTCTGGAACTTCAGGATTAAAAAGAATATGATTGGCCGCATATTTATCAAAGTTCGTTTGATAAGGATAACAATTTGGGAGCCAACAAAAAATCAAAGAAAAATTATAATATTTGCGATCACTCTGTAAATTAAAATGCACGACATGATCTAAAACAGCAGAATACAAATTAGGAGATACTGTGTGACATGTTTATTGTTTTGTGTAAGAATAACATGTATATTCATGGAGATATAGCGATTTTTATTTAATTTCTGAAAAAATCCTGTGATTTTTTAGCTTATATGATGCGGGGTTTTTAACCAAATTTAACACTAGTTTTTTGAAAAGTTAGCAAAATGTAGTAATAACAATATAATACAATTAAAAAATAAATACATTAAAAATTTAATGAAATCTGAGCAATTGTATAAAATAAATTTTACCTGCGCATGCACGATAACAAAGTTTTTTCTTTTTATATAATTTAACAGTCAACTTTATAGAGTAATTCTTTAAAAAAAAATTCCAGCGCACGCGGAGATAAAGCTATAAACTCAGATAAAATTATTACTCATATGTCATAAAATATTTTATATAATTATATTTTAACTGAACTACATTGCTAACTACAACATTTTGCTAACATTTTATAAACAGTCGTTAAATGTGGTTAAAAATCCTGCATAATAAAACTAAAAAATATGCACAAATTTTTGAAACTTTTTAAAAAAGAAATCGCTATATCTCCATGAATATATGCCCTATTTTTACAAAATCCAGTGAAAATTCTGTACAGCAGGGCTGTCCAACGCAGCGCTCGCGGGCGCCATGGAGTTCTTTGGAAATTTTTTTCTTAGAGTGCTTTCATTAGCGTGTCACAAAGTTTTTGTAAGGATAAAGATAAATCTTAAAGATTGATTTTTCAAAAGTAAATAATGTTTGCATACGGATTTTTTTAATTGTTATTAATCCATTAAGGACGAGCCTCTTTTACAGTTTTTTAAATTAATCGAAACCAGTTTTTTCGCATTGTAATTTTGAATTATTTAATCGCTCAAAATTTCAGAATAGATAATAGAAAAAATTCCATATAAAAATACTGATATTGAAATTTAAAAGTTTTCTTCGCTTTACATGACAAGTTTTCTTGTAACCGGCTTTAATGAGTAAAACAGTTTCTGTCTCCTTTTCTTACAAAATCTCTTAAGTGGCTTCGCCCATCTCCTCCCCTCCCCCGATCCCTTTTCGCTGCCTTAAAAAATGTAATTCTAAATTTGAAACTTTATCTTACCTTTTAAAACTATTTTTATATAGAATGTATGAATCGTAGAGGTATTATATCTATCACAATGAAATACAAGTAAAACATAAAAAACGCATGTGACATATAAGACTATCACTATTCAGGACGCCGTTATCACAAGCGCAAACTTCCACCAAATATTTCGAAATCACAAATGTTCGCCATATTTATAACAGTAATTTTGCATTTAAATAAGGTAATGATTACCAGATAAAAAAATCATTAAACCAGTCTTTTACAATGATAAATCCTACACAGTCTCGGGCGTGGCACCAGCATTCTGCGTTATGCGAAACGATGCGGTGATCAATGAATTGGGGTGTAGAATCGGGGATGATAACTCTGTATTCTAAGCAGAACTTCTCGCGATCCTCTGACTACTAAATTTAATCTGTTCCCAACTATCTTCCTTCACCAGTTAGAAGAGTGATATAGTCGTTTCAAGCCTACAGGCAATCTTATCGCCCTGAAATAAGGACTCTTTAGTCATTGACATAAAAACTAAATTGCTCACACTTATTCGCAAAGTCACTCGGGGCCATGTGTCGGCCAATATTGGCGTTGAGGGCAATGAGCGGGCTGACAGGTTGGCGAAAGGTGTGTCTACGAAAGGTAGACACACCCAAAGTGGGCACCCTATAATCTCATTACTGGTAGTGTGTATAGAAATGTATCTTTTTTCACCAGCCACTACAGCATTTATCTTTGTTATGGACCTTTGAGAGACTATTTGATACCTTTCCCTCGAGTAGTCAACCACTTCTGAGGTCGGCACCCCGGAACATAACTACTGTTACTGCACGCTTACTCAAGCCTGGCATGTTAAACATCCTTTCATACTTCCCAGGAACTGGCTATCTAACATTGAGTCAAGACACATTCTTATAGACAAATTAAATGGGAATTTTAACTACCAAATGGAACTAACTAACCTCACTTCATAAATTTGCATGGTTCTGCAACCTATTTCACTGCGCACCAATCTTGTTGTTATTCCTCCTACCCAACCCCATACCATTATTATCACCCACTCTGTTCATCCGCTCCTTGTCGCGAGTGTGCAGGCTGTACTACGTTCGGCGGAGCTTGTTTGGTATACTTTATTAGTTTTATCCCCTCCCCCCTTATTTTTTTTTTGCTAATTGTTAACGAATCCCCACGTGACGGGAAGCATTGCGATGGGGAATATAGAGTCAAGATCGGACCCTTGAGGCCTGGTGATTCTGCTCACTTATGCAATAAATAAATAAATGCAAGAAAATATTAGTAGAAGTTAGACAGTGCGATAGCCAGATTCTGCCAAATTACAAAAGTGAGATAATATTGTTGCATGAATTAAGTCATGTGAATAATGGCGCCCTACATTGATTATAACTAGCTGCAAAGTGCCCCTGATTACTGAAAGATTGGACAGGCCTGCTGTAAATTATCCACATATTTGCATTCCGAAGCGGTAGATCATTTTGTACATTTAATTGTACAGAATGATTCTAAATACTAATATTTTTATTTGATTTTCTGTTGCCCCCCCCCCAATTGTCCTAATATCAAAACGACGGTGATAAACTTGAGCCCAAATATAATCATTATTATTCTGAAGTTCAAGAAAAATCCGAAAAGTATATATTTAAATATTCAACAAAACGACAACAATATAAACTGTCTGGTGATTAATTGCTATATAATATTAGTAATATATATATATTTAGGGTAAAGCGGATAACAATTGTAAACTGGAGAAAAAATAGGAGAAAATAACATTGTATATGTGATTATTTTTTTAAATTCTGATACGGTTCACAGGAATTTCAATTTTAAATGTAATATATATGTGACGATTTAAGGAGAACTCGAATTATTTCCACTTTTTAAAAAGAAACACACAGTCATGGCAAGCGAGGGAAAAAACAAAGTAAATAAATAAATGTAGAAGATCCAATAATTAGTCATGGGCTGCTGTAAATTCATTTATTAAATTCGTAATAATGAGGAAGGAAAAGCTCCTTTTGCAAAAATTCCATCATTATTTCAGCGAGCTGTCCTCATCGAAGAAGCAACCCAAGAAATCTTCTTTTTCATCTCGAGACTTCCACCTTTTTAAACTAAAAAGAAAGTTCTGGAACATTCTGTAACCTCAAACCATCATTCTTTTATGTAAACAGAATTCTTGTCCAGCTACGAGATTATTTTCCACAAACGATAAATTTATTTAAAAAAAAACTATTATTTAACCAATTTATAATTGACTCAGAATTTTAAATATCTTAGGCAGACGATTTTTATAAATGATTAATTTTAAGAGAAAAAGAAAAGAAATGAATTTATTAATATGCACACATCAAAGGTTGACGTAGGAAAAATAAATAAATAGATAAAATAAAATAATGATATTTTTTGAAAGGTATGGTTTTGGAATAAATTTAATAAGACTTTCTTAAAAAGAGTTGATAAAAACATAGAAGAAATCAGTTTTATTTGGAATATTAAGAAATAAAGTTTTAATTAAGAATATTTTTAATTTAGAGTCATCTTTTTAAATTTACGCATACTGGAATAATGTTTTTTAAGGCAAATTAAGAATTTATATCGTCTGCATAAGGATTAACAGATTAGATTTAGAAACAAGATTTTAATTTAATAATTTGAAGTAAGTACGGAATATTATTATAAGAAAATTAAGATAGTATAAAGGTTAGTTTTGGCGAAAAAATTTTAAATTTGTAATATATATATATATATATATATATATATATCCAGAAAATCTCTTTTCTTTTAATGTTTAATGTTACAGATATAAAACGAAAAAATACTCTTATATTTCGGAAAGTACCGTATGCGTGTGTCTGCGGTACAAGGGTTATAACTCCATCCAGAGGTTAGGGATAGTTAAAATGCATAAATGACGAAAAATATGAAAACAAAACTTTCAAATTTTTATTATAATAGCAACTATTCATATATTTTAATAAAAAGTATGTTAATTTTTTTTTCTAACACTATAGAAACACTAGCGGTGATTTTAAAATAAAGGGGGGAAATTTACGCTCACTACCACTGCACTTTAGTCGTTGAGCCAGGGGCTCGTGTGGTTTCATGTCGGAGAACTTGGTAAACTATATATTTTTGGAATTACCACGACAACAGCACCCCATTTATTTGTGATATTTTCAAAATGAGGGTAGCTTATGGGCGCCATATTGGAAAATGTCCGCCGTCGTTGAGTTAGGGAGTCGTGTGGTTTCTTATCAGCGGACTAAGTAAATCATACATTTTTGGATTCATGACAACACCAACAAGTCTATGATACAATGATATATGACAATTATCTATGATACATTTAAAACGAAGGTAATTTCTTGCCGCCATTTTGGAAAACGGCCGCCGTCATTGAGACAAGTGTTCTTGTGATTTCATGTCGGTGACCTTGTTAAATGATATATTTTTCGATTCACCATAACATCAGAATGACATTTATCCATGATATTTTAAAACCAGAGTAATTTATTGACGCCATATTGGAAAAGGGTCGCGGTCGCCGCCGTTGAGCCAGAGGCTAGTGTGATTTCATGTCAGTAGTCTTGTTAAATCATACACATACATTTTTGGATTCACCACGACATTAAAATGTCATTTATCCATATTTTCAAAACCAGAATAGTTTATGGGCACATATTGGAAAATGGCCACCATCGCTGCCAGGGGCTTTTGTGGTTTTATGTCAGCGGGCTTGTTAAACCATACATTTTTGGATTCACCATAACATAAGAATGACATTTATCCATGATAGTTTCAAAAACAGAGTAGCAAATAGACACTATATTATAAAATATCCGCTGATAAACAGACTGATCGGAAAAACAACCTTAATTTTGTATGCTATTAAATTAATAGGGTGATTCAAGAGACAATAAGTAAAGACAAGCAGGGGTCAAAAGATACAACGAAGTTGAGTCAAAGACTTGCGAAGTTAAGAGATATTTTTGATATCAGGACAGCACTTCTTCACATGATTCGTGAAACAACCAAAATCAGTACTTCAAACAAATCTGTTCTAGATCCAGTTCTGTCTTTGAGCAAGATCCAGAAAGACGAACGTGGTATCTCACATTTACTAGAACACGATTATCAATGAATAGATAAATCTATGGTAATAGTATCAATTGGAGCAATAATAATTCTAAAAATTGTTGAAAACATGTTCAAAGCTGGGTGAAGAAGCTTACCAAATTTTCAAAAGGGACTATCTATCTATCTAAGGACTCAAAGCCAGAAGGGTTTTTAAAACCTCCAAAGATAAAGAAACTAAATACATTTCTGACTTTAAGAAGAGAGTGCAAAGTTTAATAAATCAGAGTTTGTTGCCAAGACAAAAAGAAATCTATTTACTCAGAAGACAATTATTGCAAAGCGAAGACATTTCGATATGAAAACTGTCTTTTCCTAATATCTAGAGCTTTATTCAAGTTCCTTAGCGACATTTCATGGTTAAATGCGGAAAACTGAAAAAGCAAACTGATGAATGTTACGACAAAAGTGTTATTGATAAAACAATGCGTATGATGGTGTTGCTATTATAAATGATGGAATTGCTTTGTTCAAAGTTACCACAGGAGCTACAATCATTTGGACAACTAGAAAAGAATATATTTTCTGAAAATTACAAAATTATACATCCTCACAAAGAATAAATGGTGTATCTGACACATATAGGCAAGTGTCAATAAAAAGAAATAAACGAAAAATATGAAAACTGCGCTATATTCTATATTTTTTTCGTAAAAAAGAAGTCTGTGGAGTCGCATTGCCTTTTGTCATGTAGTAATACTCTCTACCTATCGGCAATGCTAACTATTTTCCACTATTTGTCTTGTTTGTTATGAGTATCTACAGGCTAATCCTGATTTTCTATCCCCAAATATATATGGTTCGTAATTTGGAACAGGTAGAGAGGGAAAAGGCTATCTGCAGGTCCAGTAGAATGGCAGTTATTTTGTTCCTGAAGATGCTATGGAACGTGTGTCATGTTTTTATTCAAGAACATGTATCACAATGTCATATCCATGCCCTTTTAATAAACTCAGATGTACAAGCATATGCAGAATATAACTGTTCTATGACAATGTAAATTAGTTGAACGCATGAATGTCAACCTATGATGATAAAAATGCAGAAGATTAAGATTTCTCTTACTTATTAACCCATTCGAGACCAATATCTTTTACATGAATTTTATTTAGTTGACACTCCTTTTTGCCTTACAGTTAAAATTAGTGCAGCAAAAACAAGTTAATATTTTAATTAAATAAGAAAAATTTTCTTTTCTTTTTTAATGGTATCATAGACAAGCGATAGAAGCACGTTTTAATGGTGCATGTATGCACCCGTGGTCCCGAAAGGGTTAATTCTTAACACAGTAAGTACAACAGATTCTCCATTACCACTTTTTTCTTGTATTGCTTTTGTCTTATCCATATGAAAACAGCATGCATTAAATTCGAAATAAGATTTCCGTTTTCTGTCACGCAAATGTCATTTGAACTGTTTATCCAATTGAAAATGTTAGTAATGACTTTAAAGTAAAACCTTAACAAATATATAATTTGCACAATCTTATATGTTCAACAATGTTGTTCTTTCCCTTTTTTCATTAAAATTTAGTTATGTAATAATATCAAAAAATAAAAACTCATTTGTATCTATGTGCGGTAGATGGCGCTCTTTTTTCAATATGGCGTCTATAAGCTACTACAAATTTCAGAGTATCGTCGAAAAATGGACTCCTTGGACTCTTGCGAATCCAAAAATGTATATGTCATCAAGTCCCCAGAGATGGCTAAAGCCCTTAGGTAGGCCCCCCCACCTGTCTTAACCAGTCCCCAGAGATGAAACCAAAAGCCCTAATTTTGGCTTCTGGCTCAACGACAATTCATAATTCGACAAATTAACACAAAATAAAAATCTGAGTCCCAAGTTTAAGTATGCGAATTTGCAGACCTTTACATGCGACAGATTTCCATTAGCCATCGACAAAAATCAAACAAACAAATAGACAAAATATACTGTGAGACATACAGAGAAAAGCGTTCTTTTGTTAACACTGGATTAAATAATACTTAAAATAATTTTATTACATAATCTCATAGAAAGTAAGAAATCACATTTGCAAAGAAAATAAATTAATTTTAAATAAAATAAAAATAGTAAAATGTGTAATTTTATGAATGAAAGTTCAAGAATACGTGACTTTTAAAGACATTTGTCTTTGTTTTCCAATTTAAAAGATAATGGGATGAGACAAGTTCTTTAGCCGTTAAAAACTACTTGTATATATCTCTTTACTGATTAAAATTCATGAAATTAGAATTCTTTTTAAAAGCCGATGTCATTTTAATCTGCTAAAGAATTACACTACTATTTTTCTTCGTTCAAAATTATAAATGTGGTGTCTTGTGATTATGGAGAAAAAAAAATTCTTATCTTCAGCTGTCTAACTATGATAAGAAAAACCGTGAAACCAGTTTCAGACTGGCCATGTTCTCACGATAATGGTCGAGACAATTTCATTTTAGGGATGTATAATACTTTGCTTTCTCGCGAATTTTCTTACATTCAATAGACAATCATAGCCTCACGCTTTCAAAACAACTTGTCGACACAACAGTTCTTGGAATCTTTTCAAACAGCAAATTCACCCATAGACTTTCTTATTAGAGCAGACAGTAATGTAACTTGTACAGCGAAGAGATCTGCATGGGACAGTTACATTGTGTGTAACCCGGGCAGAATATATTTTTAGCAGATTCCCACCGGGCCTAAATCAGACTTGCATTGCATTTCTACAAATAGAAGAGCCGTGATGGAATTAGACTTAATTGTTGTCAAGATGTGTAGGGCAGACAACACGATTTGCAAAATCATTTATAGCGAGTAAGAGCTTATGTTAACGTAATCTTTATAGATATATTTCTTGGTGGTTCTTAAACTTACCTCTCAACAACGCGAAAGTTTGACACATTTTCTGACTAGTTTTGAACTGTAAAAGTATAAGAATGCTAAGCCTAACTATTGAAGGGATTTGGAATAGAATAGCGTTTTTCATTTTTGGTGAATAAGATACTTGTATAATCTTGTTGAGATATAAGAGATTCTTATCAAACGATTGTAGATTTTTCTCTCTTCCCATGCTGTCGCTTCCGGAAATTCTATTATACTTATTTTAACTGTATTTCTTAAAATTGCTTTTATAGAAAAATGGATGACGTCATTCGATTATTTAGTTTCTGGGTAAAAACACTTGTTTATCTTAGGCGATGCTATGCTACATTTTTCAGAAAATATTAACATGCATAAGATAGAAGGAAATTTTGGGATTGCCGCGTCTGATTAGTTTTAATTGTTATTTAGACTTTTATTATTAATTACTTAACATATGTAAACTATAAAACAACATCTTTATTCTGTATAAATTGAGAAAAACTGACAACTTTTGGTTAAAAAACTACGTTAGAGCGTTATTGATGCACACAAAGTTACTAATTGTTGTTTTGAATACAGCTTTTAACAAGTTGCTTTTAAAACTACCCTGAACATACCTCGTGGAGATGAATGCATTTGATTTTCCACTCGTACCAACCGACCGATCATTTAGGCACAGTGTTTTATTTATGCATTGGATTATGATTTTTTTTTAAATCGAAGACTCACATACGTCTTCTATGTATTAACCTTGTTCATATCTTCTTTGTATCCACAGACTTTGAACGATGCTGCTGTTACCTCCTTGACTATTATTTTTGCAGCTTGTGTAAAAGAAGACAAGCGGAATAATGCACGAGGATGATATTAACGGAATCTCTATTCTTTTTATCAAAATTGCATGCACTTGATGCATAGTTATTGTAACTTATGTTATCACAACATGTTTTCAATCAATTATATATTTTTTTTACTTAAGGATCTGCTTCAAAGATGATTTTAGACATTTCAACATTGAGTATGCCATCATTTACTCTATCTTTTGCATTACTTTATTTAAAAAGCAAGCTATGTAACATAACGGCGATTGTCAGAGAGCAATGCAATCAAAATTTGTTCTGCATGTGCAAATCAATCATTGCCCTAAATAACACTTTTAGTATTTGTTTCATGTCGCTTTCTGAGTTGTTTAGTAGCCAAGTAATTTCCCATTACTTTTTTGTTCTATTCTTTAGAACTGTGTTACATTTGATGGTAAACAATCCTGGGGCACAACTTGGAATACATAGCACTTTGTGAATAAATGTACAAACACATATATTGGCAAAGAGTGCTCATTTAAATGGCTGAGAATTTTATTTGCCATTGAGAGCCAGTTTGCGTAAGGCAAGCTTAGAATGGACTATAATAATGGGTCATAAGCTACTTCCACTCGAAAGAATTTCCTCGCGTCATTTATTAGACAAGATCGATTAAAAAAATTTTAATCTACATGGTTTTTCTGGATCACTGGATAAACTGGAAAAATCTTTGTCCGCATAACAATTATTTCCTATTGCAATTTTTTTAAGCCATAGAGAAAATTTTGAAAAATTATTGCCTCAAATTTAGAAAAAAATGTATCCAGAACATACCAGAAATACCTGCTGGCCTTTTGCAAAATTATTTCATCACGAAATCTTTTTCTCAGATAAACTAGTGAATAGAAACCCAGAAATTTCTCACACAAAAGATAACTTAAGAAGGCGAATCAAAGTTTCCGTCTTTATATAAGCATTGATTGACCATCAGAGTTTGTAGATTTACTCACAAAATATGTAATCCAAATTTATGCCACAGGATTGTTTATACCAAATATAATACATCTAAAGAATGGATCTAAAAACTTTACAGATACTTACATAAACCAAATACTTAAAAAAATCATTTAGAACAGAAATGATTGCTTTGCCCACTGAGAGCGAATCCTGATTGCAATCCTCTCTGACGATCGTCATCACATTAAACAGCTCGCTTCTCAACGTATAATAAATGCAAGTGATAAGAGTAAATGATGGCATACTTAAAGCTGAAATGCTTACATTGAAGTTTTAAACAAATCATTATATATAAAATATAATTGATTGAAAAATATCGTGGTAACAAAACTCTCAATCTCTATGAATTAATTTGAAGCTATTTAGTTGAAGATAAAGACGGCTGAATAGATGGCATCAATAACATCCCCAATGTATTACTCCGCAGGGCCTCCGTGGCTGAGTGGTTAAGACATCACGCCGCTGATCGTGAGGTTGTGGGTTCGAATCCCACTGGCTCCATTGCACACACTCTTTGTGTGGAGCTCCTGGTTGTACTTCTCTTGTGTTGTAATATTTCCTTGTGTGCTATCTCGTCCATGTATATTGACGATGGCTTATAAGCAGGCTTCATGTCGAGCACACAAGTCAGATGTATGTTGTTCAATAAACAAACATTACTCCGCATGTTTTTTTCTTTTTCCTTTTTTAGACAAGCTGCAAAAATATGCATGAATTAAGTCACAGCATAAGTATCAAAAGTCTGCGAATAAAAGGAAAAGATAAACTAGGTTGATACAGTATAAAAAACTTATGCCAGTTTTCGATTAAAAAAACAAAATCACAATTAAATGCATAAATGAAACACTTTTTCTAGATGATCGATTGGTACGGTCGGGTGGGACCAGCTCCACAAAGTATGTCCAGGGTAGTTTCGAAAGCAACTAGGTAAGAGGTGTACTCAAAAGCAGTGTTGAATCCAATCACTTTTTTCCGCGAGAGACTTTTGTAGCTCCGGGGTGGGACATTACAGAGTTCCGGGGGGGGGAAATTGCAAATTTTGACCATTGAAAAGCCAAAATATCAATTTTTCCGGGGGGGGATTTGATTGCTCCTGGGGGGAATGTCCTCACCGGGCCACCCCCTGGATTCAAAAATACTCAAGAGAAAAATTCGCTTTATGCCACAATAAATGATAAGGTCGTGTTTTTTACCAAAAGTTAACAGTTTCGCTCCAGTTATACCGAGATAAATATATTGTTTTATCGTTTTAAATGCATTAAATAGTTAATAATAAACATTTACATAACACTTTTAAGAACGCCCGGGATATAAAAATTTTAAATTTTCTAAAAAAAATTATAGCATTAAAAATTCTTCTGTTTTTTCCCCCTTAAAATGATGTTTAATTTATTTATCTATCTTAAGTGAAACAGTAAATATTAATTTTGTCAATTTGTTTTGTTTTCAAACTATCCCTTTTAAACAATGGTTGTCAAGGAAACGACTTCTTGTGAAAATGCTTTTTTCTTCATGATGGGTTTTTTTCACTATTTCTTGCATTCAAAGTGTCCTAAGTCAAGAACAGTAAAAAATAAATGGTTGAAACACGGAACCTTTTGATTATTTCATTTTAATTTTGTATCAGCAAATCTAAAAAAAAAATTACTTTTGAAAATATGATTTTTTTTTTAAAGTTGCATCTCTTTTTTTTTAAATTTTGACTTTAAATATTTTTATTTTTTATTTAAATTAATATGTTTTAAAACGCTGAAGTAAAATTAAAGTTTATATATTTCTATTTGTTTACATGAAAAAAAAAATAAATGCTACAAATAATATTTCGAATTAGAACGATTTTAATTTACACCACTTTTTTCGCAAATTTTAAATTACATTAAAAAAAAAAAAAAAAATCTGAGATTTTTATCATGTGATTTTGTATACAAATCATATGGCTAATCATCACAAAAATTTACAGAATTTTAACACAACAAATAAAAATTATTCTAAAATATGTCTCGGATTTTCTTAAAAAATCAGTCCCCCCAAAAAATATTTTATTAAAAAAAATAAAAAAATAAATAAAAGATGTCAAATTTTATCTAAATTTTTAATTTTTGGACCAAAAGCGCAGCAAACTGAAGCCAATTTTTTTTTCAGCCGTAAAATTTCACGCAGTTAATATAATAGTTTAAAGGCAACTTTTGTCAGCAACCCGTTATTAATAAAAAAAGTCTTTTTTTTTTTTTTTTTTTTTTTTTGGCTCCACCATAATATATAAAAATACATTTTAGTAATGTATTCCGAATGTATTTATAGTTTTTTATTTCTTAAGATTTGAGAGATTTCATACAACAATTTAGTTGTTGATTAATCTGTAATA
Source organism: Maratus speculifer (assembly GCA_964019185.1). Lineage (NCBI taxonomy): Eukaryota > Metazoa > Arthropoda > Arachnida > Araneae > Salticidae > Maratus > Maratus speculifer. The sequence continues at coordinate 286,378,830 of OZ025292.1, read as the reverse complement.
TTTTATAGATTATATTTCATTTATTATCTTGTAAATATTTTATAGAAAGAGATAGTTATAAAGTCAATAGTTATAAAGATCAATAGTTATAAAGTCAATTTTAATGAACGTATCCTTTCTAAATTTCATAACTGTTATACTCTTTTATTCATTTTAACTTGATTTTTGTATGTAAATATGAAATTTTTAATTAAAAACAATGCAATTAACTATGCATTCAATCACTACTGCTACAATAGTAATATTGACATTAAAACTGCAGAATGTTTTGAAAATCAAACAGCAGAAAATATAAATAAAAAATAAAGATTCTAATAATTAAAAAATACGCTTTTTTATCATTTAGTAGCCTAATATTAATTAAATCATGATTATAAATTGTAAAACGCATTTATAAATATTGAATAATATAAAAAACAAAAAGAAAATCAAATTTTTAAACTATGAAAGCGGTGAATTTTCAATAATCTTGGGCTACGGCAAATTAAAGTATTGTAACGAAATTGTTTTGAAATTACATAAATTGAAGCAATTAATGTAGGCGCGTTTTATAAATACATATTGAATGCTTATAAAACTATGGGTTTTTTTATCACTTTCACATATGATATAAATTTTCCTTTTTATCTTCAGCTATTAAAGTGGAAAAATTATTTCGGTTACATTTATGTTTTGGGTCATAAAAGCTTAAATTTGTCTTGATTTCGCGCCTCAAGGAATCGTATTAAAACTACAGTAAGGAAAATGCTGATCACTTGCTGGTAAAAAAAGTGTATCTTGTTTCTTCTATAAAGCATCATCGCTATTTGCTTTGTACATGTACCTACCTGCACGGTGAGGGGCGGGAAATGTTAACGAAGACTAGATATCCTAATTGGCCTCTCACTGCGACAAATCCTTTATATATAGTCCTTGAGAGTTTATTTTTTTAAAGTCAAACCGCATGCTATTTTTTTTAGTTTTATGCATTAAAAATATTCTCTTTACCTTTACTAGCTTTATGCTACTACTTATGACTACACTTTTTAAAAAATCTATTTTTCAAAAGTAGAATGTCATAGAATGCAGAAACGACATTTTTTAATTTAAGGGGATCCAGAACACAAAAATTTTCAAATTTCCATTATTTTGTATTTTATTTAAAAAGTTTAAATTTTTTTCTGATGAAAATGATATTTGAATCATGTATCTACCTAAATTAGAACGCAATATATCCATTTTGCAAATATTTAGTTGCTTTGGAAATGTAGCGATCAAGCCGGGGTTGCTATAGAAACGAATTACTTTTAAATATAAACAAACTTATTCTGACATGTTTTTCCGCAAATTAATTTATACTATTTGTTAAATTTTAAATAGATTTATAGTCTATTCTCAAACTCAATGGTTTTAAATTTTTATCTCTTCTACAGTGAAGTGAAAAAAAGAGATATATTGCTTATTTTGATTTTCGCTAGCGCTTGATTCTTTGCTTTCATAGGTAAAAGTTATTATTTCGTTAGGTATTTTTAAGATTTTTTTCCAAACTTTGAAAAGATTTGGTAAAATTGATCATTAAATATGTCTAGAAAGCAAAACTGTAGTCGAGTAAGGAGTGAAAATATGAAAAAAAAAAAATACAATGGCGATATATTTGAAAGGCATTGTTCAAATCTACCGAGTCATTCCAACAATACCGAAAGAAAATACACTGGTGTTCAAAATTTAAGCATAATTGGTAAGTATTGAAAGAAATATAAATCGAAATGTGGTGAAACTCCAGGTGTGTAAAGAAAATAGTATGCGTCACATATTTTCGCAAAGAGTTTTCCCCGAAATCGAATAGGGGACCGTCAACAAATTGTAAAAGAACGAAGATCTTTTGGATAACCCTGTGAAAACTAATGTAGCAAAAGCGTTCAAACTGCACATTATGATTAAGTGGCTTATTGTAATGCACGGTGTTTATTTTTATAATGATAGCATTCATACTCGTAGAGAAATTAAGGTTTTTATAAAAACGGTCCTAATTTTTTCCAAGTTTTTTGCTTATAATTTGCAGAGTTCTTAATGTAAAATAATGTTCTTTACTGAAAATATGACAAACATCATTGTACACAATACCCTGTCATCAGAATTTAAAAAGAATAAAAATTCTATGACAAATGAGCAGGTTTGCTAAATAATTTTTTACTGCACATGCGTAAACGCTATTAAAATTTCATTTGCATATTATGTTAGTTAAATGTATAGAGCAACTTTTGTGAATGTCTCAAAAACATAGCTTTAAAATTCTGAAAATTGTCGTTGATAGAATGAGATAAAAATCCTTTATTCCCTAAATGAAGCAAAAAGATGAGGGGCTGTATCCATATTCCATTGCTTAATGCTTACACAATATTGCATGTACAACTATATTTGGATAAAACCCCTGATTTTTTTGCTTCATTTTAGGAATAACGGATTTTGAGTTGATTCTATAGGCGATCATTTTTCGAATTTCCAAGCTATGTTTTTTAAACTTTTACAGAAGTTGCTCTATATATTTAGCTAACACAATATGCAAATCAAATTTTGATATCGTTGACACATGCGCATTGAAAAATTATTTACTAAACCTACTCATTTTTCATATAATTTTTATTATTTTTAAATTTTGATGACAGGGTATTGTGTACAATGATGTTTGTCATATTTTTAGAAAAGAACATTATTTTATATTAAGAACTCTGCAAATTATAAGCAAAAAACTTGGAAAATTTAGGACTGCTTTTATAAAAACCTTAATTTCTCTACGAGTATACATGCTATCCTTATAAAAATAAACACAGTACATTACAATAAGCCACTTAATCATAATGTGCAGTTTGAACGCTTTTGCTACATTAGTTTTGACAGGGTTATTCAAAAGATCTTCGTTCTTTTTAAATTTGTTGACGGTCCCCTGTTCGATTTCGGGGAAAACTCTTCGCGAAAATATATGACGCATACTATTTTCTTTACACACCTGGAGTTTCACCACATTTCGATTTATATTTCTTTCATTACTTACTTAATTACCAATTATGCTTAACTTTTGGACACCAGTGTAGAAATTGCTAAAATTAAACTTATTCAGAGGTTTAAGATTAAAGAAGGTTTAATTTACTTACCTGGTATGTTTTAAAAGGTATGAAAATAGTTTATGAATAGTTTAAACGTGTTTGTAACTTTAAATGTTTTTTTCTCCATGATACTTTTTTCGGCCATTTCTCATGTTTAAATTCTTACTAATCAAGAACCAATTAAGATAAAAGGTTCAAACATAGTACAGATCTTTTTCAAAGATTTTACTTTAATATTTATTCGGCAAAATTTAAAATAATATTTACTTTTGAAAATATGCTTTTTCAAAAAAATACTGTATTATTATTTTTTAATTATTAAAATCTATTTTTTTTACTATTATTTTAAAAAATGTCGAATAAAAATTAAAGGTCACATACTTATGTTAAAGTAGAGTTTTAGCGATTTTAAATTACCCCACTTTAAAAAAATAATTTATTTTTTTTTATTTAAAAGTTTTGTTATGTGATTTTGTTTATTTGTTATAAGCTTAATCATCATAAAAAAATTCAGAGTTCTATCTTGGTTAATATACATATAATTTTTTAATGTGTCCCGGACCCCCTTAACAGCAACCTGAAATGTTTTAAAGAAGTTACAGCACAGATCTAATGTAACGATGCCTTGGCACACGTACCCGACTTGACAATCTCTAAGACAGATTATAAATGGCCATAGCAATTTCTAAGTCATATGGCATATCGATATGACAATTTCTAAGGCATGCGAGAAATTTTAATTTATATTCATTATGCATTTCAGATTAATTTTCCTATCTGTTATAAAAATTAAAATTCGTTAAACACTCACAAACTACCATAAATATTTTATCTTATCTTATTTTTTTAATAATGTTCAGAATACGTGCCTGTTGCTAAGATTTTATAAGATCGTGGAGAAATAATTGTGTTTAATTTGTTTTGTTATGCATTGAGATTGCATTTAATGCATTAAGAAAATGTACTGATATTGTATACACCTTTTAAATAACGTATGTTTTCTCAATATATGCACCCAATATTTTCAATATATGAATATGATTTTTTATATTTTTGATATTTTCATATACTTGATATTTATTTGTAAAATATAGTGCATGATATTTTTGATATTTTCAGTAAAACTATGTGTAAATAAATCTTTCAACAGTTATTGATTGCGTCGTTCCGGAATTAATAACTTTTGCTTCAGCAGCGACTTCTTTTACTCTAAGTTTTACATTTGAGGCTGCATTTTTAAAACTAATAATTATGAGGAAAATATATACTCAGAACAGTTATGCAAAAATAAACTTTCTGATTTAGATGAGTTATTTACAGCTTCATTCAAAAGACGCTTCTCTGGTTTAAGCTTCTTTCAATATAAACTGTGCAACAATTTATATTGAATCTGTGTATTATCTGTTCAATATAAACTGTACAACAGTTTATATGGAACAGTGTAAATTGTATCCGTATACAGTTGTACCTTAAATCTCGACCTGTTCCTTTTGCTTTGAGAAAAGTTACTGATTTGGAACTGGAACGATTAACAAAAGAGGGTATTTTGAAACCTGTTGATCATTCAGATTGGGCTAGTCCTATAGTAATTGTTAAAAAATCAAATGGGACTGTTAGAATTTGTGGTGATTATAGAGCAACAGTAAATTCAAATATTGAAAATGATAATTATCCTCTTCCTAGAATAGAAGAATTATTCTCTAAATTGTCTGGCTTAAAATTCTTTACTGTTTTTGATTTAAAAGATGCTTATTTGCAACAATTTGTAGGTAATGAAAGTAGTAAAATTTTAACTATTAATACACATAAAGGCTTATTCAATGTTTTAAGATGAGCTTTTGGCGCAAAGTGTGCTCCTGGAATGTTCCAGAGAAAAATAGAGAATATAATAAAAAATGTATGAGTATGTTGATGTATTTTTAGATGATGTAATCATAAGTGCTAGGAATGAATCAGAACATTCTGAAAGAGTTGAAAGTGTTTTGAAATGCTTTTCTGAGCATGGTATAAGATTAAATAAGGAAAAATTAAAATTTATGGTTTCGGAATTTGGCTATATAGGACATAAAATTTCTCAGGAAGGAATTAGACCTATTCCAGAAAAAGTTAATGCTATTTTGAATGCACATATTCCAAATAATGTGTCACAGTTGCGTTCATTTTTAGGCCTAATTTCTTATTATAGAAACTTCCTGCCTAATATTTGAGATGTTTTAGAATTTTTACATAGATTATTAGATTATAATGTAAAGTGGACATGGTCAGAAAAGCATGATAAAGCATTTCAAAAAGTTAAACAATTATTATGTACATCGCCTGTTTAGAATTATATGATGTTAACAAAGATATAGTTTTGAACTGTGATGCTTCTGAATATGGTATTGGTTCTGTGTTAAGTCATATTGTTGAGGATAAAGAGAAACCCATAGCTTTTGCTTCTAGAACTTTAAATAAAACTGAAAGAAATTATGCAATGATAGATGAAGAGGCTTTATCTGTAATATTTGGTGTTACTAAACTTCACCAATATTTAGCTGATAAACAGTTTAAAATTATAACAAATCATAAACCTTTAATTAGATTGTTTGATCCTGTTAAAAAGGTACCTGATACATTATCAACTAGAGCGCTGGGATGGTCGCTTATGATAGTAGAATATGATTATACAATTGAGTAAAAATAATTAAAATGCGGACGCATTAAGTAGATTACCTATCCCAGAAGCTGTAAATATAGTAAGTAATCCTGCTGAAATAATGTTTGTTTCAAATAATAATGATTGGCCTGTTACATCTGAAACGATTGCAAAGTGGACAAATGAAAATCCCGTAGCTAAACAAATTTTAGAGTGGGTACTACATGAATGGCTACGAAAGGTTAAAGCAGAGGAATATCAACCTTATTTTCGTAGAAGGGAGGAAATTTCCTGTTTAGAAAATTGTTTATTATAGGGGCATAGAGTAATAGTGCCAGAGGAAGGTAGGAAATATATAGTGAAATTGTTGCATTCCTTTCATTAGGGTATACCTAGCATGAAAGCTAAAGCTAGAGGGGTGGTTTGGTGGCCAAATATGGATAAAGAAATAAACCAAATTGTAAATTTATGTAGTAGATGCCAGATGTGCGCGAGGGATAATCCCAAAATTAAACCATTAGAATGGAAGTCTGAATTACCCTTGGAAAGGATTCACATAGATTATGCAGGACCTTTTGAAGGGAAAGTAGTCGATTCTTATACTAAATGGTTAGAAGTAGAATTGGGCCCAGGACTGATAGTAGAAATACTATTAGAGTGTTAAGAAGAAATTTGCGACATTTGGATTACCAGTAGAGTTGGTCAGTGATAACGGATCCGTGTTCACAAGTGAGGAATTTGAGGAATTTCTTAAAAATAATGGAATTAAGCATACACCTATTCCACCATATCATCCGTCGTTGAACGGTCAGGTTGAATGATACGTGCAAACTGTGAAAAATTGTCTTAGAAAACTAGATTAAAATGACATAACATTATGAATTGCATGACTTTTGTTAGAAAATCATTCAACTCCTCATTCGGTGACTGGTAAAACTCCTGCTGTATTAATGTTTGGAAGACCAATTCGAACAGCCCTTTACTTGTTATTAACATCAAAACCTATAATACAGAAACCCCTGCACAATTATAAGCTTCAGAATTAGTTTTGATAAAAATTTTGGAAAGGGGGAGAAATGAGTAAAAGGAAAATTTATGAAATTATTAGGGAGTAGATTGGTTTTAGTAAATATATGTGACGGAATAATGTGTAAGCGTAATGTAAACCAGCTGAGACGTAACAGAGAAATAAGTAACGAAAAATCTGAAAGAATTGAAGGAAAAGACCACAATGACAAACAACCCAACAAACACTCAACTTATGGCCATAAGCCGTATTCGTCGCGGCCATAGTGAGTTAAGGCCATTTGTAGCCAAACAATACTGTACCGTAAGTGAGGCGCCGCTAATTGCGGCTGCTATCGCCGAACCGTCAGAGTTTTGGCTGCGAGAAAACTGCTGCGTTTTTTTTACCCGTTATCACTGAGGGGCAGTTTCCGGTAAGCTTCAAATGGCACTTCATCATTTAGAAAGTACAGACCTGATATCACCCAACCCGAATATTAAATTAATGAGAGGAAATGTATTTTTTCTTAATTTCTTATAAAGTAAGAGTAATTATTTTAAATGCGGTATTTCTTAAAAAATGTAGATACGTTATGAGATTTATATCCAAGACGGTAAAATAGAGTTTTTTCTTTTAGTTCAAAAATATTTAAGGAATATATATATATCGATAAAAATGTAACAAACATTTAAATTTTCAAAATGTAAAATAATATTTCCAAACTATGTTTCAATATTTTCCATGGATATTTTTTATGGCTATGATAGAAACAATAAATGTATTAATTTTCAATTTATCTTGATTTTAATAGCTGAAATAAACAAAATACAAATTCATAAGAAGTACACCAGACTCGGAACAACACAATATTTAATTACAATAAGATGCATTCGTTCATTTATTTAGCTTTCATATTATACATAAAATTTACTACGAATTTAATGGTAAGTGTTATTTTTTTTTTCAAGTTTCAAGATAAAAATATTTGTTATAAACAAACGAAACAAATATTACTTTCATTGTTTTAGCAAGCACGTGTTATTGAATACAAGGCTGCAGGAAAAGTGGAAAATAAACTGTTTTTATAACACAAATTTTTGATATCATTTGAAATATATTTTCAGGTAAAATAAAATTGCTCTTTTAGTGCAACTAAAATAGTGCTGTTTGCCCGCAGCCTTAGAGAGGTATCTATCTACTTTCTTTGCTTCCCGAAAGGAATACACTCGCGAAGGTCATAGGGGGAACAGAACAATTTCTATGAAAATTCTCCCTAAAATTCGACCCTGTTCTATTTTTGCAAAGTCACCACGCATCGACGCATCTCCATTCATTTGGTATCGTACTGAGAGAGAGAGAGAGAGAGAGAGAGAGAATGTTTTAAAAGTTACAGGATTTTACAAGTATAGCGTGTACTAGTGAAATATGCACAAGAGCAAAAGTAAATTATTAGTAAATCTTATTGTTTTTTGTTTATTCATTAAAGAATTGTAAATTTAAGCTGTTTTAAATAGTTTGATTTTATTTTGTATAATATATAGAGTATTTATATATTAGATTATAGAGTATTTTTAACATTTTCATTTCGGCAAATCTAAAATATTTTTTTTATACATAGGATGATTTAGTGATGTTCTGTTACATTAAATTCTTTTTTTTTTTTTTTTTTTTTTTTTTTTTTTTTTTTTTTTTTATCGGTAAATACTGGGGCTTTTTTCAATGAATTGCGAATGCTTGGACAGTTTAATTTAAATAAATTTTATTCTTATGGGTGAAATATACTTTATTTTCCCATTCTATTTCTTCAAATACTGTAAAATTTAATTCAAATAGTGTAAAATATTGTAAAATTTAATTTAATAGATAATTGTTTCATAATTTACTTTCTTTTTGCTAAAGACTATCTATATTATTTTGAAATGTTATATTTATCTATTTCATTCGAGATTCTTTAAAATAACTTGCTTCAGTGGAAAATTAAAAAAAAAAAAAAAAAAAAAAAAAAGAGAGAGAGAGAGCTTGAGAAAAAATTGTTTCCTTTTTGTAAGTAAGAATATTAATAGTAAAATTTAATTGAAGTAAGTGAATAAAATTCAGAAAATAGGAATAAAATTTTGAATAAAATGTAGAAAAAATATTAAAATATTGGCGACATTTAAAATTACTATTTAAAAAAAAAAAAAAAAAAAAAAAAAAAAAAAAAACTCTTGGGTGTTTAGGAAAAGTTAAAATTATTTGCATATATATATTTTTTATGTTTGATTGATAAACTGTGCCCCGAAACTTCATATATTAAATAAAGAATACTGCCCAGTTAAACTGATGGCATTGAGCTCACAGGCTACAAATACTAATTGCACATTAAAGCCTTATATTTTCAAGGGTTAATTCCGTTCAAAAAAAAAAAAAAAAAAAATTAAGAAGGGGAAACAGCTCTTCCCTTTCCTCTTTTTTTATACTTAATCATTGAACCTCCTATACTATCAAAGACATGCTTTATCATATAAAAAATCTATATCCAAAATTCAGAGCAAATTAGATAATTCTTAATAAAAACCCATTTAGCATTTATATAATTTAAAAAGAGTTATCCCCCTCTTTTATACTTAACCATTAAACTTCCAAAACTATTCAGAGATTTGAACGAAATCTGAAAATTCTGCTTGAAAAACCCATTTATATAAATTAAGGGGGGGGCATTAGAACCCCTGTTCCCCCTATTTATACTTATTCAATGAACACCTAATAACAGTCACGGAATCGCCTCATCAGAATGATCCTAATCTAAATTTTGAACGAAAACTTAATTCTGCATGAAAATCCCATTTATATCAACTAACGGGGGGGGGCATTAGAGCCCCTGTTCCCCCTATTTATACTTATTCAATGAACACCTAATAACAGTCACAAAATCGCCTCATCAGAATGATCCTAATCTAAATTTTGAACGAAAACTTAATTCTGCATGAAAATCCCATTTATATCAACTAACGGGGGGGGGATTAGAACCCCTGTTCCCCCTATTTATACTTATTCAATGAACACCTAATAACAGTCACGGAATCGCCTCATCAGAATGATCCTAATCTAAATTTTGAACGAAAACTTAATTCTGCATGAAAATCCCATTTATATCAACTAACGGGAGGGGGGGCAATAGGACCCCTGTTCCCCCTATTTATACTTATTCAATGAACACCTAATAACTGTCACGGAATCGCCTCATCAGAATGATCCTAATCTAAATTTTGAACGAAAACTTAATTCTGCATGAAAATCCCATTTATATCAACTAACGGGGGGGGGCATTAGAACCCCTGTTCCCCCTACTTATACTTATTCAATGACCACCTAATAACTGTCACGGAATCGCCTCATCAGAATGATCCTAATCTAAATTTTGAACGGAAACTTAATTCTGCATGAAAATCCCATTTATATCAACTAACGGGGGGGGGGCATTAGAACCCCTGTTCCCCCTATTTATACTTATTCAATGAACACCTAATAACTGTCACGGAATCGCCTCATCAGAATGATCCTAATCTAAATTTTGAACGAACACTTAATTCTGCATGAAAATTCCATTTATGTCAAGTAACGGGGGGGGGGCATTAGAACCCCTGTTCCCCCTATTTATACTTATTCAATGAACACCTAATAAAAGTCACGAAATTGCCTCATCAAAATGATCCTATATCTAAATTTTGAACGAAAACTGTTAATTCTGCATGAAAAACCCATTAAATTAATTAAGGGGAGGGGCATGAGCCCCCCGTTCCCCCTGTTATACATATCGAATGAACTCCAAAAACTAATCAGGGAAGCGCCTTATCAGGATATACCTATATACAAAATTTCAAGTGGATCCGATATTTTTATCATGAGTTATCGCGTTACGTACATACGAACATACATACAGAACGGACGGGCACATAAGCTCTCAGGCTATGATAGCCTGTGAGCTAAAAAGAACATTAACTATTTTCTAAGTTAAATAGAATTTTAATGTATTAGAATATCGGTGAATCATACAATATGAAGTAAATATTATCTTGCATTTGCCAAATTGAAAGCGTTTAAAGATTTCTTACAAAATAAAATCAATATACATTAAAAAAGGGAATTATAATAAAATAATAAAATAATTCTTTAATGAATAAGCAAAAATACTGGTAAAAGACTTGCAAATAAATGTATAAAAAACAATAAACAAAAGTATATCACGAGTACATTTTAAATTACAACATACATTTTATATATTAGGCCATATTAAGATTACATGCATTATCTGAGAAAAAATTCAAAATTTATTCTGTAAAAAAGTATTTTTTAAGTTTATTAAAAAGACAAAGTGCTTTTGCGTGGGAAAAAAAGGCGTTATGCTCATTTACATACACTTTTTAGGAAAACTATAAGTTCATTTAGCTTAAACTTCATAATTTTTTTTTTCAAAAATACAATACATGATACAGTGAATTAATAAATAAGTTTATTTTTTCAATAATATACTTTTAAAATTTGCATGATAAGCAAATATTTAAAAGGATACTGCGTATGAATTTTAAACATATATAATTTAATAAAAAATAATTCATTCATTCAGATATTATGTTTTGGACATTTTTTATAAAGTTCATAATAAGTAGTTTTATAGATTTTATTTTATTATTTTTTTTTTTAGTCTACCCAAGTAAACATTAGTTTTTTTAATTTCAATACAAAAACATTTAATCATTTAATTTAGTTTCTAAATGCTATTTTCTTTTATAAAATAAATTTCGATTTATGTCTAAATAATCTTTAGGGCATGTCAGTGGCTAGCTTTAGGCTGGTTTACATCATTAAATAACCTTAAAAGGTATTTTTATGGGCAGCTTTGGGCTAAATTTAATGCTTGGAAAACAAGAATGGCAGGGAGACGGCGAGCTTCCGTCTGGCCTTCATTTTTTAATGGCTTTTAAAAGAGTGAATACGGCCAGTTTGAGGCTATACAACATTTCTGGTAAAAAGTTTGTGGCGTGATTGTGGGCATCTTCATTTACGTCTGACCAACTAGTATGTGGCCATCATACGGCCGACGTGACACATTTTTTACGAAGCCGTTACGGCCAATGGTAGTGGGCCCTAATCAGACACTTGGGGCCAAGGCTAACGAGCCGTAAGCGGCCCATTAGTTGAGTGTTTGTTGGGAAATATCAGAAAAAGTTGAAAGTATGGGAGATAGTGGTAAAAATTACAATGATTATGATAAATATGAAAGGGTTAATAAAAACTGCTTTTCTGGGATTAATGGAAAAATAAAAGAGCAACTTGATAATGAGAATATTATGGAACCAAACAAATCTCAGCCTTCATAGGATATTGTAACAGGTACGAAATGTGAGTAATAAAAATGATATTACCACAGATATATCTGTGAAGGACACTGTGGCTAAATATAATGATGAGGATTCAAAGAAAAGTGTTCCAGTTCAAAGAAGCAACAGACTAAGATTGCCTGTAGTTCATTTGAACTATGAGGGGAGGGGTGTGATATCTTTGAAATGGAAATAGTTGTAATCCGTGATAACAGATGGCGCAACGATACCGTGATCTGTTTGTAAGTCTAATGCATGATAGCCAAGAGAAATATCAGAGATGTACGAAGGATTTGACTGGATAAGCTGCGTTGAGCGGCTGCTGTATATAATTGTAAATAAACTATATGGAACTCTAGTGATGCTTCCCTGATGAAATTACAGTACTAGTAATAAGAACCCACGGATATAAAAAAAAAGATTTGAGAATGAAAAAGTTGACAAGCTTACATTTATATTCAAATTTTTCAATAAAAACAAATTATTTCGTATTTAAAATTCGTTGTATAAAACATTCTAAAACTTGATATTAAATCCTATAATTTTTGGGGGCAAAAATTGTAAAAAGACTGTGTATTCTTTTAATTATTTGATTTTCAGATTTGTTACATAAAAAAAGAAGGAATAAAATAAAAGAAAGACATTTAGAACATAATTATATTAGTTTGCATGCTAAGTGCATTGTGTTTCAGTTTCAAATTTATATTATGTCCAATATTTGCAATCATGCATAAATTAACTAATTTCAAAATATCGGGTATTTTTGAAATTTCCGGAAATATCATAATGACAAATCTTGTCAGAAAGTGAGATAAAATCGAGTACAAAATTCTGGCTTTACTTACAAAAACCAAATTGAGTTCAATGAGAGTGAAAGTACTCATGACCACTTAAGTTTGATGAGAAATCCAGTAGAAATTTATGGTCTTATTATTCATACAATGTCTATAGGTGTCAAAATAAGCTCCACAATAGCAAAAGTGAGCATTTTTTAGAAAAACTTGAAATAAATTTGATATTAAAAAATTCCGGTAAAGATCAAACACAGGGTTATTCTAGGGTTAGAAATTAGATTAAATTGGAGTACCCCTCCTAACATCTTCTGAATGTCTAACGTAATATCTTATTTTCTCACACTTATCTATAAAAAAGCGCATGAACAAAAGATAAGGAAATTTGTTCCGATATTTCTAATGGAGATCTGAAGTAAAAGTAATGAGATCCATTATTTACTTTCTGTGCTTTTAAAGAAAATTTTAAAAGTTGTTGAATGCCACAGTGTTGCATATTTCCTTAGAGCATATTTGCACAAACAAAACATATTTAAAATTATCAAGTTTTAATTTTCAAAATCGCTCCCAGAAAAGTAGCTTTCTGAACTGTTATAGTCAAACTTGTTTCGTTTTTAAATTAATTCATATTATTTTCTTTTTTCTTTTAAATTGTAACAAAAGAAGAAAGAAAAATCGTGCCTCGAGCATAGATTATGAAACACTTTCTAACACGTTCAGAATAATGTAATGAAACTTCGTCGTTTAATAAGTTGAAATATGAGGACTAATTGAACCATTTGAAAACTCATACTACATTTGACAAACTAATTTCAACAATTCACATCTACAGTTGAAAAAATTGCGAATACGGGGAGCAGCCCTGTATATAATACATAAATTTGTATCTATAAGCAACATGAATTAAAAAAAATAATTCAGTTTGAAAATGGATGCAGCAGTATAAAATTCTCCTTCAGCATTTTCCACTCATAAGGACACCGGTAAGTGAATTTTATTGCGCAACCCTGTATAAAAGATACAGAATTGATACACAACGAGTAACATGCAAAAAAAAAAAAAAAAAAAAAAAAATCAATTTAAAAGCGTACACCGTGATTGAAAAAGCAGTTTTAGCATTTACTGATCAAGATACAGTACTGTAAAGTATTTCTTTTGAGTGTCACTGTAAATCAACCATAAATATGATGAATACCCTATTCTATTGTAATAATTTTACAGTAATATTCAATGATTAGGATGAGCGAAGCGAATCCTCTACTAGGCACTCAAGTTACATTTTGTCGTACATTTTATAAAAAATCTATTCAGTATTTTGACTTGAAATTAAACATAAGAATAAATTATGATTTGTAGATTTGCACAATGTTCTTTTTTTTGCAGAATAACCTTTAAAAATATTATTTTAATAACAAATTTATTCTACATGTTTTTCTATTATGAACGCATTTTTGCAAATAAAAAAATGAACTCGTATCTGGATTAGTAATTATAGATAGAATCATGGGTGCGAATGCAGTTTACTCTCCTTCTTGGCGCGATTTTCAAAAATCGCCAAATTGGCACGTTTTTGCATCTTGTCTCCCGGAGCACGTTGTTTTGCTCCGGATTAAATGAAAATGTAGGGTTGTCATATTGAAACATTTATCGCTAAAAAAAAAGTCGCCTTGGCGAAAGAGAGTAAACTGCATTTCACCCGAATCATGATTAGTATATTAAATAAAATATATTTTCATTATTCTGCCAAATTTATTTACGCAGTTTATATTTACGGATTTTAAAAGAATTATATTATGACACTAGCAGCCTTCGCCCGCTACGCTAGTCAGTTTTTTTTAAAGGAACGTTGAATCAAAAGAAACTTTTATATCATAGTAATTTTTAGTTTTATATCATATTTTAGTCTGTTTGTCATCGGTGAAAAGTCAGTCATCTAAACGGAAAGTTCAATGTTAGTCACCAATAAATGACGTAGAGGACAACATGTTAACAGTTTTAATCAAATAAAAATTCATTCAGCGGAACCTTTCAAATAAAGCCAACCTTTTGTAATTGGGTTCATCTGATTTAAAACATCTCCATAAGTAATCCATTAAACAACGTAGAATGCTATATTTTATTTATTACAAAATTTCTGAAAAATTATACATCACAATGTAAGTTTCATTAAAATCTATCTAGTAGAACTTAAGTTATAAGCGGCCGGAAAGAAATTTCACTTTGCGTTTTATATATATTGAGATAATTAAATATAGTGTATATAATAATGTTAACCTGATTATAGATCTCTTTTTCAAAATTCTAGGTTCAATAGATTTTTTTGTACGATGATTAATACGAAATCCAGACTTTATATGTATATAGATCGAAATTTTCAGATTTTAGCGACGAAGACATCGCCAAATTTGGAAAATGTGAAGTATCTAACGAAATAATGGATTTAAAAGAATTTGCTTAGCACCATTCGATTTAGAATGAAAAAATACACTTAAATATGATATCAATTTAAAAAAACTACAAAAGCCGATTTTTAAGGAATTTTTTAAAAGTTCGTTCTTTTTTTTACCCTCCTTAGGGGTGGAATTTTCGAAAATCCCTCCTTAGCGGCACTCGATGTTATAAGTAGTATTTTTACCCCAATTTTCAAGATTTTAGGTTCAGTAGATTTTTTTGTGCCAAGATTAATACGAAATCCAGACTTTTTTATATATATATATAGATTTATTTATTTAGGTATTTACTTCGGTAACGTGGCAACAAAAGAATCGTAAACAAGTAAAATCAATTCTTATATTTGGTATTTAAAGTTAATATTTTGTTAGTTTGGTAAGTTTCTTAAGTTTTATATTCGAAATGAAAGAATGAAGAATAATTGAGATTGAAGAATAATTTAAGAATATTTTAATTGATTGAAGAATAATTTAACTGTACCAAATTAAATGTATTAACTACATTTATAAATAAGGTACTTCTAGGTTATCCCGTTGACCAATTTCGCCAAATTATACAAATCGCCAAACTAATAGCCAAATTATACATGTTGACATAATTTTTATTTTAAATAACGAAAAAACAAATAATTAGTAGAATATTAATAAAAATATTAATAAAAAGCCGAAATAAAAATAACTTAATGACATTTTAATCACGTGAATCGCATTTAATGTCATTGAATGTGACATTCACGATCATCCATTATTGGCATTTAATCTTATAGTTTGGTGATAATTTTTTGGTCGACGGGATAACCTAGAAGTACCATAAATAATTTGTGGAATATATTAGTAATTTAAAAATGCCGAGAAAAAGAACACTAATTGGCCGGAACGAACGCGAACATGATTAAGCTTCAAGGCAAGAGGCTAGACATCAGCATTCGAAAATATTTTTATTTATACCAGCCTTATATCATAAATAAAAAATTCCGAGGAGATTTTTAGTTATTTGGCTGAGTTTACATTTCTAAAATTTAAATGCGTCAAAACATGAGATAACGTTTTTGCTTAATAAAGACGCAAAAATAATATAAAAAATAATGTTACTTTCAAATATTTATCTTATGAAATAATGCTTTGCGAATACAAACAAAGCACGGCTTGTCCTAGTTTATATCAATCGACAGTACTTTTGAAAAAGCTTAAAACCATTAAAGTAGTCTGGGAGGCAGCAGCACAGATAATCACCTCATCGAGTTTATCGATAAAAAAAACTAGTATTTAACTAAATCTTGATTCGCATGTAACAACGCCATCGGTCTCCCGTGTCATAACGTGGTAGGCTCCTGTCTTCGCTCGAGGAAACGCTCGCGAGCTAATGCTATTCCTATGGGGAAGCATTTTCCTAATAACTCTTTTGCATTTTGACATTTCTGAATAAATTTTTTTGCATTGGATAGCTGAGGTGCATGCCGACAGCGCACCTTTTTTACTTTTTCGATTTTGGTTGCAGATATTTTTTACAATGTTAGTTTCACTTTCAAAACCGGTTTCGAAACTGAAAGTGTTTTTTTAAATATATCTGCAACCAAAATCGAAAAAGTAAAAAAGGAGCGCTGTCGGCATGCACCTCAAGCTATCGAATGCAAAAAAAATTATTCAAAAATGTCAAAATGCGAAAGAGTTATTAGAAAAATGCTTCCCCATAGGAATAGCATTAGCTCGCGAGCATTTCCTCGAGCGAGGACAGGGGCCTTAAAGTCCTGATTTTAGCAGTTGACCCATAGATTTATCATTATGTTTTTCTGCTTCAAATCACCCATGTTTTCATATTTTTGGGTGCAAGAAAAGAACCATGATAAATCTACGAATCAACCTCTAAAATTGAGTTATTAGGTGTTTTTCACCGAGATATGACTAGGCAGACTGATTGCAGTTTAAAATAAGAATCGAGATTTAATTCTAATTTTTCATCCTGGAATTCGATGAGGTGATTATCTATGCTGTCACCTCCCGGTCTAAAGTACACTGCAAAGATTTTTCTACACTGGTCAAGATGCAACGGAATTCTTTTGAGTACCAGTGTAAAGGAACTAATTAATGCTACACAATTTATATTCAATATCGAATATGCCATGGTAAACAATAAACATGTCATTAAAATATATAAATCGTATGAAAATCAGAAAACACTTACGCGAGTTAAAGCTTCGACAGAGGTGGACAGCGGACAAACAAACCAAGTTGATAAATGTTCTTCTATTATGGTGAAAAATGTTAATAATAAAGAAAAAAAAGTCATTTGCCAAACATAGATTATGACACATTTCTGACATTTTCAGAATACTATATTCTAATATTATATAGTAACTATCTTGTAAAGAGGTTCAGCGATCTATTCCTATTTCACAACATCTGGAATAGTTTAGTTTCATTAAAATACACTGCAAACGATTTTTCCCTATTGACCATAATGTAACGATTTCCTTTTGTGTCCTCCAACAAATGAGATATTAATGTTACATGCAACATAGAACATGTCATTTTAAAAATGATTAACATATTGCGTGAAAAGACGAATATATTTAAGCGAATTAGGAAGCAGACAATTGAACAGACGAAAAGACAAGCCGAATACACAAACGCTTATTTATCAATATTATAAAGGCGAAACCTATCTGTGCATAACGCATACGTCATTTTCCGATCGGCAACATTTCGAAATTTTAAATGAAATTTCGGATTTGCAATGTTTGCTACTGTAATTTTTTTAACTTCTAAGCATCGCACATTTTCAATTATACACCATCGTATATGGAAAAATGTACCTTTAAATACAATTGGTTTGAAAACTAATTAATTTATTTTTTAGATTTTTTTTGGTAAGTTTTAATATTTTTTTGTAATCGTGTCAACAGAATTACTCCATTTCTATTAAAAGTAATGGAAAAAAACAAACAAATTACATTATTTTTTTGTTGTCATTTTCTCATAAAAAGCGAAATAAATTGGAATTAAAGACGTCTATGTGAAGAACATCGTCTGCTATATAATCCGGAGAATTATGTTTTTATTTACCAAATAAATGATTTTTAGTTTATTACGAGCTTACTTTACACTCGATACAACACATTCTCTTTACAAAAATGTATTTTAAAAAATAATTGTGAGACTTATTTTCTCTGCTTTTATTTAATTCGTATCAAATAGATAAAATAATGCAAATTTAATAATCTCTATGCAAAATCATTTTCCGAATTTTGATGAAATACAAATAAATGATTTCCGATAAAACATGGAGATATTATAAACAAAAACATAAAGGCATATGAATAGTTAGCTATCCGAATTTGGCTCTTAAATGATGACATAGCTTTTTTTTACTGGATTTGTGTATCAATCGATAATGACGTCATATGTATACTATTCTACAGACGTTGTTTAAGAACAGGTCGTAAAATAGGAATGTTTTAGCGGATGTAAATGACGTCATTTTACTAAGGAAAAGCGTGTATTTTTGTTCTTAAAACAGAAATATTTTTTGTAGAAGTGTGTCATTTTGTCTCCAGCTGTTTTGAAATACTTCACCGGTGAAAATATTTCACTTTCCAAAATAATGCAATTGAAATTACTCACCACACACATTGATAAAACGCAATATTTTACAAAATTTTAGAGTGCCTTTATTGAATACCCATAATATTAAGTGTACAGTGAGCGCTCTAAAGTCTTTTTCCAAAAAATAGCAATTTATATTGCAGAACTTTATGATTATCGAATGGACGAATTCACTTACAAGGGGACACCAAACATGGTGCGCACAGATTTTGATGATTTCAAAGTATGTTGTAGGGGTCATACCACTAATTATACAGCTGAAAGGGTTTCTTCAAATGGGCCTTAGTTTTTGAGAAATTGGTTTAGCGAAACGTTTAGCGCTTATTTCAAATAGCCGTTAGTATTGCAATCAGATTGTGGCTCCGTGGTGCTGTGGTAACGTGCGAGACTCCAGACTCGGACCTGGCGGGTTCAACTCAAGTCGGAACTTTTTTTTTCTTTTTTTCCTTTACATACTTTTTACACGTTACATATTTTAAGCAGAACTGGGAATTCTACAAGCTTTGAAATTTGATAGTTTCTAAATAAATTAAATTTATATTTTCGAATTTATTTCATGAAAATTTATTTTTTCTGCAATTTTTAAACTAATGTTTTTATTGACAAAACTGCAAAACTGATTTATGCCTATAACTCTTTTTTATTAATTATTATGTATTTTCTTTTTTTATTAAGGAAATTCTGAAATAATATTTTTTTTCTTTTTTCTATCGCCTTTTTTTGTGGAATTTTTTAAATAGAAATTCATCCTTTTTTGTATAAATTATATAAAATAATTTTCAGATGCAATTTCTCAAACATTTATAGGATTAGTTAATTCAAATAATGCATATCTTCGAAAGTGTAATAAAATATTAATGCAGTAGTATTAAAGTATTATCTAAATTTTTACTGATCTTTAAATACATTCATCTCTAAAGTTCAACCTAAACATTATTTATCGTTGCACAAATAAGAAATGACAGATTACATTAAAAAATAATATATACATTTTTATTTTAACAAATTAAAACATTATTCATAAAAAAATAAACTAGATCGGAAAAGTCGCCAGCTACTGAGATAAAATTGACGATACATAAAAAAATATGTATTTATTTTATTCGTCTGTTTTTATTTTGTCGGTAAAATCACGCAAAAATAGAAATTCTTTTTACTATTGTCATTCAGCTTCTTTTGCAGACAAATAAAAGATTTGCAATATTGGTATGTATATGTATAGGTAAAATTACGGTATGAAAATTGAGCGAAAGTAGTATTTGTGTCGGATTGAATGCTAAAAATACTGTAATGGAAGGAACAGCCCTGGTATCGAAAAATCTCGTTTGGAAAAGGAACAAAAAGGCGAAATTACGAATGCATTAAAATATTGCGAGACATTGTTACAAAAAGATAATCTGCTTACAAATTCTCCACCGGATGATATTTCCTGTGCTTCTATTGCTATGGCTGAAGAATTTCATAATTCAGTATTAAAAATATTAGATGATCGACAAAATATTGAGGCAGATGAACTGATATTGAATGAAGAATATGAATTAAAGGCATTTACAAAGGTATGAATTTTTTATTTAGCAATATATACATATATATATATATATATATATAGATAGATAGATAGATGTATTTATACATTATATTTCATTCCGAAAAAATCGAAAAACTAAAAAGTAAAAATTGAAAATGTAAACTATCTCCATAAGAAAATATTAATAAGTTCAAAGCTGTGGAATTCCCAATTCTGCTTACAATGTGCAACGTGTAAAAATATATAAAGAAAAAAAAGTTCTAACTTGGAGTTGAACCCGCCAAGTCCTAGTCTTGAGTCTCGCACGTTACCGCACCACCACGGAGCCACAATCTGATTGCAATACTAACGTCTATTTGAAACAAGCACTAAACTTTGACTCCCAATTTCACAAAAACTAAGGTCCATTTGAAGAAACCCTTTCAGCTGAATAATTAGTGGTATGACCCCTACAACATACTTTGAAATCACCAAAATCTGTGCGCACCATGTTTGGTGGTCCCCTTGTTAGAGTTAGACAAGCAAAGAAAGAAGATTTTGATGATTATTCGAATTCAATATTTTAAGAATCATGATTTTACCTTATGTGATATCACAGGAATATTTTCTATCGTATTTATTTTATGCAGATTATTTCAGAAAATTTCTTTTACGTTTAAAAGAGTATAAATAATGTAGTATATGGTTCCAACTAATAGTAATCGAGACTTCAAGTTTTGAATTTAAATGATTAAATTTTAAAATGACAAAATTAAAATATCATTTTTTTAAAAGTGATTACTTATATGAGAAATGCATATGTAAATTTTGAGATGCTGAAAATAAAATCGGGTTTAAATTTCATTGGGAAAAATTTTACGCTTTAGTCAAAGTGGAATAAATTCTGCTGTTCTTCATTTTGGAATACCAAGCATAAGAATCTTAATTAATAACTTTATCATCTTTGCTATCGTCATAGCCGACTATATACTACCGCCGGCCAAGCCATTTTGCGATAAACCGACGAAAAAGTGAAGCTGGATTCAGCTTCAAACCCTGAACCATTTCATTGGACCACGTGTGAGTCCACGTGACGCAAACCCTGCCCAAATTAGCACTGAGTAAGCTGCTTTCTGTTCCGTGCACATGGCTCGGCAAGTGGTCATTGTTTTGGTTCAGGGTTAACATGATTGGTTAGAATAACTTGGGCAAGGTATCAGAGTTCTCTGACGGGGCACTTCATACATTAATCTCAAATAGACGGGCCTATAGATCTTGAGGACCATGCTATCGTTTACTGCTTATATGTACGATTAAAATTTAATTTCAATAATTTCTACAACTGAGTTTTATAGAAACAGTATTTTGTTAACTTAGATTAAATATAATTTATTTAAGAGTTAGACTTACAAATATAAGGTACATTTTTTATTTTAACTAATTTTTGTAGGTTTATTTTAAATATGGAAACATTTCCTTCTTAAACATTCTCTGTCGTCGAAATTCGACGAGTTCTACTTTGAGTGTGATAGCGTTCAAAACGAAAAATTGATTCATATTTCAAAATTATTATTATTATTCTTTGAAAATAATAATAATTTTACGTCTTACGAAAAATTGTAAGACGTTTTAGCGCGTTATCTCGTGTCTTCCAGTACCTACCAGTAATAAAATATATAATTAAATTTTAACAATGAGGAGTTTTATTTTTAAGCATGTTAGAGTAGCATCTTTCTAATAAATAATGCATGAAAGGAATGATTTATGAGTTTGCATTATAAATATCCTGGACTTTCATTTAATTATCGCTTTACTCATTAGCAGAGCTTCCAAGTCTCCGTCTTTTTTCACACCACTATTATCTTATAGAAAATCTGTTTTTTTTTTTTTAAATCGGCGAAATGATCCTATTAAATTACTGGTGTCCAAAAAGCCGGAGACTTGGAAGCTCTGCTCATCAGTAACATGTAATTATTTTTGCTGATGGCTATTTTCCGTTGAAGGAAAAAATCTACTATATGCTATGCTTCAAAGTTTTATTTTATTTTTCTTTTCGGTGTAAAATCAGTTGTTGGAAGCTACTGCAATTCTTACCCATCATTGATATGCATAATATAAAACATGAATATAGGATATACGATATGCGCTAAATTTCGCAAATTTATGATTTTTGTATGGTGTATATAAATACTATAGCTGATATACATGGCTATACAAAAGAATTGGTAAAGATTAATGAATATTGGCGTAAATTACTTTAAAGTGGATTTTAAATTAGTTCTGCATTTTTACACTGAACTGCATTTAGTTTACTAAGAAATTTTTGCAGAATATACATAAAATGATATACCGGGCCACGAAAAGTATTGGATACATGGTCGACTATCGATGACTATATCTGGAAATGTGATATCAATATGTTTAAGAAGTGCTTTAGTTTGAATTAAATCTAGTAATGAAGGAGTTTGATAAACTACAGGGTTGAAGAAAAGTATTCAGGTATGTTTCCATTTATTAGCATAAATTGAAGTGTTTACTGAAAAAAAGGTGATAGCTCCACTTCACATTTTTTAGCTGTCCACTTTCTTGTTAAAATAAATAAATACATAAAAAGACATACAGAACAGGTATTTTTGGATATTGTTGGATAAAACGTTTAAAACTGCATGAAGTTATGCATGCGTAAAAAAAAAATACTTTTGACAAAACTTTAAAATTTAAAGAAGAAAATTGCTTTCTTTTAAACTTTCCAAGAAGTACAAAAATTGAGCTACCTCATTTTTGCAACAAACCCCTCAATTGCTGAAAGAGAAGTTTCAACTACTAAGCTTTTTCTTGTTAACTCTTTATCTACCGACGGTACTTATAAGTACCATTAAAATTACTCGTTATAAAAAATTTTTAATACGTCAATTAGATGTACAGTCAACCGCACACCCATAATCCACTGTTTTCTCATTTTTTTAAAATCGTTTTTGGATCACTAATTTGTAAATTTTTTAACTTTTTATTTCATTGTTTACATTCCGAAAATAACATGAATTACAGAAAACAGTGGATTATGGGTGTGCGGATTATAGAACTTTGACTGTAATACTGTTTAGATTGAGTTAAAGATACATTACTTTATTTTGTTCCAAAAGCATTATTGGTTATGCAAAACAAAAATATTTTTAAAAGGATGATTTCTTTGGCCTTTGTATCTTTTCAGCTTTCCAGGCTCTCAGGGAGGTGGATGAGGATTTTTCGATTCGGAAATATTTCTATATTTATATTGTAAGAACACAATATTTGCACATTTTATAATTCTACAAAATACTAAGAAAACGATTTAAAATTAAAAGATTTGAGTGGGATTATAAAAATTGCACAAAATCCCTGTAAACTCAAATTTAATAATCCTTCTAAATCCTTTAAAAATTTATTAAATAATTATGTAAATCTTTTAATTTAGTTTAAACAATTTATAATAAACTTTTTAGAATGTAAAATTTTCATGAATTCATAATGCGGTAGATAAAGGGTTAAACTAAATTTTCTCATTATATAGCATATAAATCTATCAACAGATCTAATACTGAGCTGTTCAAATGTATTGGAATGCATATTTAGCTGTGGCTTTGGCCAAAAATTAGAATCATATTAACTAAAAGTTTATTGCATCAGACTAAACGTCTCATTTCCAATTTAAATATACCTTTGAATTGATCTCTGAATGAAATACAGGCTCGTGAAAAATAGAAGAGTGTGGAAAATAAGATTACGAATATCTCGGCAACTAAATTATCCAATTGAGTTAATTCTTTACGCAAAGTATATATGTTTTATTGTATTTCATATTCATTCCTAGATATAAGCAATTTGAGTATTTTTATATACCTTTTATCAAAACGAATATTTCGAGAGCCCGAAAACAATAGTTTTGTATAATCGTGGTTACTTATATTTAATAGGGTTCTTTACATTATTATGTACTAAGTAAGCAACAAATGTCAATTCCATATATTAATTTCTGGGGGATATAGAACACATACAGACACATAGACAAAAGGAGGGCATTTTTTTTTTCTAAAAATATGCTTTTCATAAATCTCCAGTCCATTGTCTGAAACGTGTAAAAATGTCATTTTTTGTTTTCGATTTTTAAAACGGTTGCAAGATGTACCTTATACTACGCATTATGGGTAAGTAAAACAGAAATGTGCAATTTAAGTATTTTTAATTTTTTTTCTTCACTTTAAATAATAATTTAAAAAAAGCTAGTCCTTGGGGGCCACCGTTATACTTATCCATCATGGGTATGCATAACATAATATCAGAATAAAGCATATGTGAAATATGTATAAAATGCACTGAAATTCCAAAAAAAATTAAACGCATATTTAAATATTTTTAATATACATAGTAATGCTCTATTAATAAATTGTTGATGAACCAATTTCGACAAATTATATAGAACGCCAAATTACTCAAGTAGTACTGAATTGCATAAAAGAAACATCCTTTAACTCCAAAAATAATAATCATATTAACTAACAATTTACTGCGTTGGATTAAGCTTCTCATTTCCAATTAAAATATATCTCTAAATTGAAATTTGAATGAAATACAGGGTCATGAAAAATCGAAATGTAGAAAATAGGATTACTTTGTGTTAGATTATTGCCTTTTACATTCATGCTTTAAAATAAAAAAATTCGAAAATTTTTATGTACTTTTCATGAGAACAAATATTTCAAGAGTCCGAAAAGAATAGATCCGGATATTCGAGACAACTGATATTAAATAAGCCTCGTTCCATTTTTACATACTAAGTACATACAAAATTTCAAGTCTCTATCTCAATTTCTTCGGGTGATAGAGCGTTTACAGACACACAGTGAGACACACATTCATACGGCATTTTTTTTTTTTTTTTAATTAAAATATGTT
The DNA here is from genome assembly GCA_964019185.1 of Maratus speculifer. NCBI lineage: Eukaryota > Metazoa > Arthropoda > Arachnida > Araneae > Salticidae > Maratus > Maratus speculifer. The sequence goes on along the minus strand of OZ025292.1, from coordinate 286,353,463 downwards.
TTACAGAATCTATAGTGTAAATCTGTCAAAAAAGTTTTTTTTTTTTTTTTTTTTCGATTTTCAACACATTGCAAGATTTTCCCTGAAATGGGTAAGTAATAACAAATGCAACTTTTTAATCTTTTAGACTGTTTTTTCAGAACAGAAATATTTTTAAGCACGCAATTGCTTCTATTTTGGATAAGGGAAAATTTATAAGAAATAAGTAAAGATTCTGTGCATTTTTTAACACTAGAACGAAACACATGAAATTTCACCCAATTTTTGTAAATATGTTCTACACCAGGATTTTTATTTAAAACTACGCAATTTATTTAATTAGCTTATTTTGACCTTGTTCAGGTTTAGCTTATTTTATGAAGGAATTTCTCATTTGAATCAACATTTATTCTTTTTGTCAGTGTCGAATGGACATCTTATTCTGAGTGTTCTAGTGTTGAGGCGCCATGTGTTCGTGACGATAATCGAGACGAAGTTAAAATCTCATTTCTGTCTATTTATTTTTTGCAAGATTTTTACGAAATAAATCTTGTGATTTTGTGGACATAAGATTTATTACGTGCGGTATTTTAAACCTAACAGAATTTCATGCTTAACTCAACTTTAAAGAGCAATCAACAAGCCTAAACTTACCAGATTAAGTGTTATTCTATCACTTTTACATGCTGTTTAGAGTGGTCTGAAGAAAAAGTATGATGATTGGTGAGTTTCATTTTAATATTAAAGTTTTTAAAAGCTTAAGAATTGGAAGTAATTCTTGTCTTATAGACTAGCTACTATTTTTTTTTTTTTTTTTTTTTTTTTTTTTTTTGCTATAAAAAAAGAAAAATGCAATTTCTGTAACTGCAATGGCGGCAGATGTATTTTTCGCATTATTAAGCCATTTTTTAAGGTATGAATCATGTTACTAAAAAAAAAAAAATGTATATAGAGTCGAACCTCGTTATTCCGACACTGTCGAACCAGAATCTCAAAGTGTCCAGGAAAATAGTGTCTTCATAATCGGAGTGTCACGATAATCGAAGTTAAAGAAAAATATATTTATAAAAACCTGCATTTTTTTTCTTTCATTAATGTAAGATAATTTGGATTTCACACATATTCTTGGATTTTTAAACAATAAAACATAATTAATGTGACACAATAAAAGAATAATTGCAAGGGGCCAAAAAAATAAAATAAATAAATAAATAAATAAACGCACAAGGAGAAAGGATGAAACCTCTCCTTTACAGTGAATTGTTCCCCTTAGTGAATCATTCATACTGTGTGTGTTTAATTATTCAGATAAAGGGTTGAAATAAAATTTCTCCTTTATCTCAATGGGTGTTTCAAACACTTTGTGAAAAAATTGGTTAAGACATTTCTTACAACATAGTCTCGATGCTTTTAAGACGAATTATAAAAAATGGAGAATTTTTCCAAACTGTCGGGATTTTTGGCAACAGTTGCTACATTCAATCTAATATATTTTTTGTGGGATCTTTAGTGGTAGTATATGTTTTTTCTTATCTATTCAAATTCGTCTTGAATTAAACTTTAATCTATTTGTTTCTTCCAATATTTTTCTGAATTTGATATGTGTAAGTGGCCAGTGGTCATATTATCTTTTTCTTTTTCATGGCTAATACGAAGATGGAACTACACATTTTAATCTGGAGTGCCAAATTATTTGTAATTTGTGAGCCTGCAGATTCTACTTCCGTTCTACAAACTTCAATTATATTTGTTAGGTAGCTTTCATTACAAAAAGTAAAAAGCTACCTATTGCAGCCGTTATATATATATATAACCATATATATATATATCTGATTTTGTCATGCGATATCTATCGTATTTATGAACCGATTTGAATGAAACTTGGTATATGCATAGCACGTACAAATGTCCCGACCGAGTTCGTTGGCCAGGATCATTCGCCATCTTGATTCAAAATGGCGGCCATTTAAAGTTTTAAAAAAATTAAAAATTAAAATTAAATGCAAAAAAATAAAAGTTGTTAAATATTTTTCTTTTATGTGTTAGAACTTAAAACAACGATTCCAGAACACTTTTTATTTTGTCTATATCTTAAAAAATGTTTGAGTTATAGTACTTTGAATTTTTCTTATGGTTGACATTTTGAAACGATCTGATTTTTGTCACATGATAACACGCGTATTTATGAATCGATTTGAATGAAACTTGGTATGTACATAGTACATACAAATGTCTCTACCGAGTTCGTTAGCCAGCATCATCCGCCATCTTGTTTCAAAACGGCGGACATTTAATTTTTTTTAATTTAAAATTTAAAATTAAATGCGAAAAAAATTAAAAGTTGAAAAAATAATTTTCTTTTATGTATTAAAACTTAAAACAACGATTCCAGAACACTTTTTATTTTGTCTATATCTTAAAAAATGATTGAGTTATAGCACTTTGAAATTTTCTTATTGTTGACATTTTGAAACGATCTGATTTTTGTCACGTGATAACACGCATATTTATGAATCGATTTGGATGTAACTTGGTGTGTACATAGTAAGTAATGAGGCCTGGACCGAGTTCGTTAGCCAGTTCCATCCGCCATCTTGTTTCAAAATGGCGGCCATTTAAATTTTTTTTAATTTCAAATTTAAAATTAAGTACAAAAAAGTGAGAAATTGAAAAAGATTTTTCTCTTCTGCATTAACTTTGATACAAAGATCCCACAGCATTTTTGTTTCGTCTGTGCCTTAAAAAATGGCTGAGTTATAGCACTTTTAATTTCTAGAGTTGCTCACATTTTAAAATGATCTGATTTTCGTCACGTGATAACACGCGTATTTATAAACCGATTTGGATGAAACTTGATGCGTACATAGTACATACCGATTTCTGGACCGTGTTCGTTGGCCAGTTCCATCCGCCATCTTGTTTCAAAATTGTGGAATATTAATTTTTAATTAAATTTTAAAATTAAGTGGAAAAAAGTAAGAAATTGAAAATTATTTTTCTTTTGTGTGTTTGACCTAAATACAAAGATTCCAGAGCATTTTTTGTTTCAATTATATCTTGAAAAATGGCTGAGTTATAGCACTTTCAATTTCCAGTGTGGTTGATATTCTGAAAAGGTCTGAAATTTGTCACGCGATAATACATATATTTATAAACTGATTTGGATATAAGTCCGTGAGTACATAGTACATAACAATGTCTTGACCGAGTTCACTGTCCAACTTCATCCGCCATCTTGTTTCAAATTGGCGGCCATTTAAGTTTGTCAGAAATCTTTTAAATGTATAATGATGTACAAACAAAAAATTAGAAATTGAAAAAAAATTCTTTCTAAAGTATTTATCTTAATAATAAATTCCGGAGTATTTTTTGCTTTGTCTTTATCTTAAAAAACGCCTGAGATATAGCAGTTTGAATTTCTAATGTTGGTGAAATTTTTTTAAAAATCATTTTGCCCTCTACAGCACACGTATATATTAATCGATTTCGATATGAGTGTGCATGTGCACATGAATTAAGATTTCGACCAAACTCATTGGTTTGTTGTATGCGTCATGTTGCTTTAAAATGGCATACACTTCATGATATCGTGGAATTTGGCAACTCTCTTAATCGCTGAAAATGAAACCAGGTTGAATAAAATGTGACTAATTTCTATATATTCCCATTAATATTCAGTTTTGACAAAAACTTGCATTCAATTTTATAAAATCGGGTTCCACTAATTTGAGCTTTGTATGTTTGAATAATATAACTTAATTTAAAATAAATAAATAAATAAAAACGTATATGAAAGCTACCTCTTCCTCCTGGCATTGCCGGAAGGACTTTTTTATTTATTTTTTCTATGTTTCATTGTGATAATTTGTAATACTTATATATATATATATATATATATATATATAATCATTATGTAATACTACAATTCATCATCTACAACGGATATAGAATAACTCAATATATATCAAACTTAAACATGACAAGAGGAGTTAACAATATTGGAACAATAACGAATAACAATGGAGATTGTGGTATGTGGCTCATTCTCAAGGGCAATACTACGTAGACACAACAATTACCAGTATTTTAACACAATCTAACTGATTAGTAAAGTTATCATAGGAATTGAATATTTACAACTGAGCGAAAAATTGCCCAGTCCGGGAATCGAACCCGGACACTTGGCTTACAAAGACAATGCTTTACCTGTTAAGCTAACCGGGCGGCAACCGGCTGGGATTTTTCGCTCAGATGACTTTATTGGCCATAACATCTGGTCTGTCATTTAGACAGCTCGGCAGAATAAGACACAATGAAAAGTTAGATGGAATATTTTCTTTTAACTAAGACTTACAATTTAAATGCCAATAAACTAGAAAATTAATAATTAATCAAAATAAATCTATAGTAACACAGGGGACACACAAAAAACACACCCACCTTCAAAAATCACCTTTACTTAGATAATATTCTTCAAAATTTAACAAATGAGGAAAATGACTACCAAGGATGAATGCTAACTCTAAAAGTACACGAATGACTACTGTTAACAACATTTAGGTCGCAAATACTTATTTTAATATTAAGAAAAAGGTGGCGGTAACACAGGGGACAATAATTAAGGGGCACATGAATTTTTCTTATAAAATGAAAAAAAATATTTACAAAAAATATTAAAAGTATATAGGGATAATATAAAGACTACAAAGACATAAAAAATATTCTAAAAGATAACTTAAACGATACATATAGTAAAACAAAATAGGGTTTAAAAATCGAAAATTGTTCTTGGGACATGGCTTTTTACAGGACACAATTATTAAGAAAGTTATTTGAATAACAATAAATGGAATTTATCTAAAATTTAAAAATTGCATTAAAGAAAAATATCTTTCAAATATATTTTCTAATATTTAAATTTAATTTTGAAACAAAACTTTAGAAAATATAGCAATACAAAGTGTCGGGACACCAAAGGGTGCTTTATTTTTGGAATGACCCAATTACTTATAAGAAATAAATGCTCTTCAAGAACTGTTTCGAAAAAAATTCTAAATTTAAAAGTGGGTGAAAATGTGTAAAGCGTTCTAGAAACGTTCTAAATTGCGATTTCTACGTTGAAGAAATATCAAACTGATTTTTAAAGTAATGATTGCAAATTGATGGTGACAATCCCTGCTTTAATACAGGCTATATTTTATGCTATTATCACTTCCACCTGTAGGCTGCAAGAGTAAAAAATATACTATATTGCGTTTTTTTTGTGCAACTGAGGTGTCCATCATTTTGAACTTTGGCATGATAATTAGTTAAAAGATGCAAATACTTTCTAAGATTCATCGAAATAAAGTTCCAAATTTAAAAGGATGAAATGAAATAAAGTTTCCTAAAACATTCTAATTTATGATTTTTGTACAAATTATGAAATACCAAACCGATTTTAAAAAGTTAATTGTTTTAAAGTTGTGATGATAGAATTTGTTCAAACATAAGCTATATTTTAAATGTGTTCCATTGCCATCTGAGGTTTGCAAGAGCAAAAAACATTCTGAATTGCAATTGCTATTATACTAAAGAAGCTAGAAAATTGAAATATGACGTGGCAGTTACTAATAAAATATAATTGTCCTCTAAGAAAAATCAAAAGTAAATTCGAAATTTAAAAGTTGTGAAGCGATGGGGAAAAGCGAAATGCGTTTTTAAAAATTGCTAAAATACGATTTTTATGACATCTAAGGATATAATAATTCGATTATAAAAGTAATGGTTGCGAATTAATGGTGACAATCTGATCCTACACAGGCTATATTGTAAGCCGGTGCCACAACCGCCTGAGGTTTGCAGAACAACAAACTTTCTAAAAAAGTCTTTGAATTTTTTTAAAATTATGTTTCTATGGAATAATAGGAAATACCTAATCGATTTCAAATTAAGTTGATAAATTAATGATGGCAATCCTTGCTTCAGCATAGGCCTTTTATGATGGTTCCACTAGCCCTACAGAGAGGGCAGACGTTAAATAAAGAAATATGGAATTCGTCACGATGGATAATTTTAAGATATAAATGCCTACTAAGAAGATGGTTTCTAAAAAATGCAAAATTTGAAATGAATACTGAAATAAACATATGGATTGAGCATAAAAAGTTTTAAATTATTTTCTAAATAATTCTTTATTTAGAATTCACTCTAGTCCTTCTCAATTATTTCATCTCTTTTCTGTCTAATGGAGTGGAATGATGTAGTTTATTCAAACTCTGACTTAAATGATAATTTTTGAATTATTCCTAAAAATATAATTTCTTCACTAAATTTTAGTTTTATACAAATATCACTTGGCATATTTTAATTATTACGCGCCAAAGCTGCGGGGTTTGCTTATTTATTATAATCTTTAAACAGAATTTTATGCCGAATGTTTTCTGAATTTATTAATTTTATTTAAAATTTTTATCTAATCTGTAAGACTGTTACGAATAGAATTTAAATTAGTCGCAAGTGGCAGCTCGTGAGTGATCTATCACTATGTTTTGAAGACGATGGAGATTGAAGACTTGTTAAATAAGCGGGTTGAGGTACGAAGCATCCGCTTTAAAACAGCCATCAAAGTCTGTCTTATGCGGTTATTTCCAATAATTACACTTATTAACATTTCAAATCATTTCAATGTCACGGTTGCCATTTCTTTCGACACAAAGATATAAATGAGTAGTTTAAGTACGTTATGCAACAAACGGGCTCGTAGCATAAATTAATAATTTATCTTACGATACCTCTGTTAACATTTCTCACAGAAATTAAATTGGCATAAATTCCAGAACAGGCAGAGAGACCCGCCCATTTGATAAAGAGGAGATGAATTTATTTTGGAAAGATTTTCTGGGAAAAAGAGATCATGAAACATGACGAGTTTATTATAGAGAGGGCTTAAATTGTAACAAAAATGTACCGGAACTCAAATATTCCAAACAGCAGAATACTGGAGTTCCGGTACTTTTTTGTTAATAACAACAGTAGTGTACTCCCCATTCCCATTCCAGCTGCATATATATGTATTTCATATATTATTTCCAAAATTTAATGCAATTTCGTCTGCAGCAGAGTAATAATTAGAAAAACTAGTCGTTGGGGGCCACCGTAATACTTACCCATCATGGATATAAAAATAAAACTATTTGTGAAAACTATTTAAACAATGCATTGCAATTCTTAAACAAAATTTAAATATTGTTAATATACATAGAATGCTATATTAAAGAACTGCTAATTACCAATTTCAACAAATTATATAAAACGCCAAACTACTCAAGTAGTACCGAACTGCTTAAAAGAAATATCCTTATAACTCCAAAACTAATAATTCTATTAACTAACAATTAACTGTATCGGATTAAGCATCTTATTTCCGATTAAAATATACCTCTGAATTAAAATTAGAATGAAATACAGGGTCATGAAAAATCGAAGAATTCGGAAAACAGGATTACAAATATCTCGGCAACTAATAATCCGATTGACTTCGTTCTATATGCAAAATGTTCGTTATTTTATTGCCTTTTACTTCCATGCCTTAGAAAAAAAAATTCGAAAAATTTTATGTACCTTTCATCAGAACGAATTTTTCGAAGTCCGAAAAAAATAATTCTGGATAATCGAGGTTGCTGATATTAAATAAGCTTCGTCCCATTCTTACATACTAACTACATACAAAATTTGAAGTCTCTATCTCAATTCGTTCGGGAGATAGAGCGTTTACAGACAGACAGACGGACGGCAAATTTTTTTTTTCTAAAAATATGTTTTTCGGAATCTCCATTATCTAAAACGTGTAAATCCGTCAAAATTTTTTTTTCGATTCTCAAAACGATTGCAAGACTTACCCTACACTACGTATGATGGGACGATATTAGCATATACAGTAAAATTTACTAAATAGCCGGAGCAAAAACATTAAAATCAGGAGTAGGGAGTTTTTAGAGAATCCTAGTCGTCAAGAGGATTACTTTATACTAACTAGCAAAGCATAAGACAATGTTATTCTGCTCGGTTTCGGTGCGCTGTATTTATAATTTCCGATGAGTTTCCTTTAAAATTCAGAGCAATTAAGAAGCATTGAAGCTCCTGCGAATTTCAGAGTTGTGTTAAAAAAAGTGAATAATAATATCATTTTACAGACACGAACAAAAATAATGCCTTTTTTTTATTTACATTTATTAATTTATTATTTTTTATCAAACAGTTCTTTTAAATATTTGCATACAAAGTTGAAAAGTGCTCATGAGTTCGGTTTGTCTGGCCGTCTGTCCATCTGTCCACACTCTAACTCTCGCAAATATTACCTGGGACGTTCTGAAATTGTGGATATTATTTATGTTTACCCTAACACAAATCCTATTGTAGCATGTTTAGTTTATTTATTGGAACAGTCAAACATTTCCCATTTAATTGTGGCCAATGGAAAAAAATCGTTCAAAATGAGTTTGAAAGATGTTACACCTCTTCAAACATAATAAAAATGATATGCATTTACGAAGTGCACTAAAATATGCCTTCTGTGGAATGTGCGATGCAAAGAATAGTTGCTATTCATTTATAGGACCCACAAATGAATTCTGTTACATAATGTGGTATAGGAAAACAAAATTGTGACGCATTTTAATTATGTTAAACTATTTCATATATAATGAAACTTTTATGCGTCGATGAGGCTTACTATAAGTTAGATCATGCATAATAAGAAGTTTGTAGCATTTACAGGACTAGGCAAAAGATTTCAGAGAGTATAGTCTATCCGAGGTACTGTATAATAGCGATGGTGTCAGGAAATGCATTTTCTATAAAGATATGAGCTTTGAAAATTCGCTTTATTTAAGCATACTGTTTAATATATTTAAATGCTGTTGATAATATACAGGGATACACAAAAGAATTTGTGATAGTTACTGAGAATAAACATAAATTGCTTAAAGGTGGTTTTTAAATGTTTTATGCTAAACTTCGTTTAGTATACAAAAATACTTGTAAAAATTAGATAAAATAATGTACAGGGTCACACAAATAATTGGATACACGACGTCTATGGAGGATAATGTCTAGAAATGTCATTTTAGTAGTTTTAAGTGTGTTTTAGTTTGAATTAAATTATAGCTAAATTGTGGAATGCAATAAAGATACTAGGTAATTTACAGGGTTAAGTAAAAGTACTTAAATGCATTTCAATCTATTAAAAAATTGCTGAGAAATATTTAGTCTGTTACGCGTTTTCTATATAAATTCTATTTTTTCCCCATTATATATAGTATATACATCAAACTACAGATCAAATACATGGCTTTTCAAAAGAATTAAAATACACACTTGTATGGAAAGTATTTAGGTGTGTATCAATCAGGGTTTGGCAAGGTCCTGCCGGGGTGATTAAAACCAGCGGTTATAACCGGTTAAAACCGGCATGGTAGAAACTAGTTTCTGTCAGTAAGTGGAAAAAACTGGAAAAAACTGGCAGAAACTAAGAAATAATGCTAATAAGAACTTTAACCTGCAATGATTCATAATTCACACATGTATTTGATACATAAAAAATTTAGTTAAAAAATTGAAATAAAGTTTATAAATGTTATTCAAAGTAGCAAAAAGTTTCAAAAGGATCATATAAATATACTTTGTTCATATAATAATTTTCTGTCACTTGAAAAACAGAAATTTTTATAACAGTAATCTGATGCTGTACAAGTTTAACTATTGATAGTTTTGTTTATGGTTGAATTTCTATTTAAAACTTAAAATATCATAGAATTTTTTTTGTAACATTACTTTTCAGAGTTTTTTTAAAAATAAATAATGCACTGTTTTCGGTCGTATTAATGCTTTAAAAATTTGCCAATGATTTTTATCGTCTACGTTTGTTTATGTGAGTTCTGAGAATGTTTTTAAAAGAACATAGCCATGAGGGGCTAAGTTGTGAGTTAGTTAAATAAATACAGTTAAATAAATACAGTACGGTTTTTAAATATATATATTTTTTAAGTTTGTGAGTGTTTTTAATGAGTTATCGACATGAATTGTGGTCCGCCGACCACGAAGGATCAGCTATAATAAAGTGCAACGCGTAAATTTCTGAATTATGCGAATTCAAGAAAAGACGATATAGTTCCGTGCAGTGGGATTTAGATGATTGGTGAAATGAGTTCAGTATGAGAAGATTATTTTAAAGTAAGTGAATGTGATTTTTCTTATCTGTACTGTTACATATAAATTTAAAACAATATTTAAAGGGGCAAAGAAGGAGGATTTAAGACAAATAGCCACTGAAATAAATCTAAATATTAATGTTAAAATGACAATTGCTGATTTAAACGATTTATTGAAAATAGCGAAATATATAAAAATAAACCGGTTTTTGTTACAGAAATAGCTAATTCCATAATTGAGAGTCGTAGAAATGAAGAGCAAAGGCGAATTGATATGGAGCAAAAGCAGTTTGATCTTGAAAAAATTAAACTTGAACGATCAAAAAATGAATTGGAACTAGCTAAAATTATATCTGAATCTAAATCTATTATTACTGAAAGTGAAGTAAAATTGGAATCGTTAGATCAATTTATAAAAAGTATTATAACTTTGACTGTAAATATTCCAATTTAGCCTTAAGGATGGTGTTTTTTCTTTTCTTCTTTAGAACAAGCTTTCAAAACTAAAAAATGTTTCGGAACAAAAAAAAAAAAAAAAAAAAAAAAAAAAAGAGCAGAATTTCTGTTAAATTTATTAGGTGACAAAGCGTCTAACATTATAACTTATTTACACGATACATATATCGAGAATTATGAAAGAATAAAAGAATTAGTCTTAAAAGAATTTCAACCAACACCTTATTTTTCCCTAGAACAATTTAGAAAAGCCTTTAAACTTCCAAATGAAACACATGTACAATTCGCTTCACGACTGATGACCAATTTGAATTATTATCTAAATTTAAGAAATGTCTCCGACTTCGAGAGTTTAAAACAATTGATTGTGTCAGATAAATTATATGAAACATTAGATAAGAAGACTGCTTCTCACATTAGTGAGAGACAAGGAGATAAATGGTTTTTACCAGAAGAATTAGGACGAGAGATTTATTTATATTTTACATCACGCGGAAAATCTCTTACTGAGAATTTTAGTGTTAATCGAAAATATAATTCCAAAAGTGTAAATAAAGTATTTTTAACTGATGTTAAAACTGTATTTTGTGCCACAAACAACACCATCTTTCAAAGTGCCCAGATTATTTAAAGTTATCTGTTAATGAAAGAGAAAACGTAATAAAATGTAACATGTTATGTTTCAATTGTTTAAATTTACACTCAGTATCCAACTGTACATCAAAGAACATTTGTTTCTGCAAGAAACGACATCATAAAACTATTCATTTTCCCAAAACAAATACTAATACATATGTAAAAAAATATATTTCATCAGAACATAATGCACATAAAATAAATGTAGGAGAATGTTCAGATTCTAGATTACCAAATTATGGCACATCAATGTTAAACGCTAATGCGGAAGAGTTGGTTCAGAAAACTTTTATTAGTAACTAATCGAATAAAAAGAATAAAGTTTTACTTTCAACTGTTATATGTTTTCTAATTGATGAATCGGTATCTAATTATAGAGAAAAGTGTGTTTGTTAGATGTAGGCAGCGAGTCTAATTTTCTATCCCGCCATTTAATAGACATGATGGATTTGAAAAAAGAGAGAACAAACATTTTAGTGTCAGGTCTAAATGATGCCACCTTAGAAATAAATCATAAAGTTAATGCATCAATAAGCAATAGAGATAAAGTTTTGTAAAAAAAAAAAAAAAAAAAAAAAAAAAAAAAAAAAAAAAAAAAAATTAGATTTCTTTGTAGTTCTAAATATAACTGCAGATTTAACCCCTTCGCGTCCAATTGAAATTTCAGCATAGGATTTCCCAAATGTAATATTAGTGGATGAGAGATTTAATATCCCAGAACATGTAGATATGCATCTTGAAGCAGGAATTTTTTATGAACTTTTAAAACCGAAACAGATTCGTATTAATAATTCTGATCTTATTCTGCAAGTATCTGGAAGCTTTCCAATAGAAAATGAAAAAAGAGTTCATTATGGGTTAATAAAAAAAGAAACTAATCTAGAAAAAACACTTCGAAAATTCATTGAAATAGAAAATATCGAGATAGAAAAACAAAAAGTAAAGAGACTTTAATTTGTGAGAAACATTTCATAGAAAATCATACCCGAGAAAAAAGCGGTAGATACGTTGCTAAAATGCCCTTAAAACAAGATCCAACTACATTAGGAAGTTCTAAACAGAAAGCAATTAAAAAATTGAATTCTTTATGGAATCGCTTAGCAAGAGATCCCGAGTATTTAAAATTATATTCCGATTTTTTAAAAGAATACCAACAGTTAGGCCACATGTTCGAAGTTAGAGAATCAGTTAAAAATTTTAAACTACTGAAGGAAATTTTTGAAAATGAGAAAAATTTTATTAAAGCAAAAAACATGCTTTTAACGAAAGGTTTAAAAGATGAAGTTACTGATTATTTTTTGAAACGAAAAACAAACTCTAATTGTGAAAATACAATCGATAATGAAACAATACAACTAGGCCTTCCCTCAGAGGGATTAGTCTGAGCGATATTGCTGAGAATGCACATTTAATAACTTGCGATAAGTAAAGAAAATGAGATGTTACCTTTAATTGGTCATGCATTGTGATAAAATATGATGAAAATAAGCATATTGAATCATAGAATTGCAAAATCTTATATATAAAGTTGCATATACTATTTTTATAAAAGAAAAGCAAACCATGCATGGATATAAAATTGGAAATATGCAAAATGTTAAAAGTAATACAGAAAATAAAACACCAAATTTTCCTATATTGGAAATATAACTCTTTAAAATGATGTCATGAGCATAAACAGAAGCTTCGCACCGATTTGAGAAACTATAAATGATATAAACTATTATGTTTGAAGAGAATGGAGTGTATTTTATATGGTGTGAAACCCTTCTGAATAGTTTATAATGTTGAATATTTGTTTTCCACGGATGCAATGAGGTTGTCGATAAGAGTTAAGGAATATCCTTTTTTAAAAATTTGTCCTAAACGAGCACTTACATCTTATAAGTTACGGTGATGTCAAAGTTATAGTTTCTGACCCCAACAGTATCCTAGAAATTGCAATATTCTCAGTAAATTGGGTTTAAAATTTTTCTAGAAAAAAAAATTAATTTGTGAAATTAAATTGTCGAATGTTTTAGAAATCGTTCATAACGAGAATATTGTATCTTAAAAGTTGCCACCAAAAAAATGATTTTTAATTTTTAGTCATATCAAAATCAAAGAATTCTCAATTTTAGAACTTTTTTTGCTCGTGCATTGGTGGTGATTATTGTTCCTACTCAAAATATAGTATATTTTGCAGCAAAGATGTTACTAACATTTTTTGCCCACATTATTTTTTAAATCGGCTATGTACTCCCAAAGATAACGAAAAACACACAAACGTTAATGCTTTATAGCATAGAAATACAGAATCAAAAGCTATTTATCTCCTATTATATACACACAAATTATCTAATTAGTGCTAGCAGATGTATTTTTAAATATACATAGATCAATATAATGCTTCATTTTTCTTTTATTAGTATTTCTTAGTATTCATTTTTCATTTATTTGTATTATTCAGTAAAAAACTCACTTTCTTAAATCCGAATTACGTGAAACTTTTTATAAAAGCGCCTAAGTCCATATAACAGCGTATTGTGAAGAGTATTAAATACAAGGTAGTAAGACACTTAGCTAAACGCAGGTAATAAATCGCCAAATATTGTTCTTTTCGCCCTCTCTCGAAATGAATTTTTTCCGTACATTTAAAAAACACGATTTTGAGTCATCTTATTTAAAATTCAAATAAATAAATAAGAGGAAGCAATAATAGCATAAGTCAAAACATTTTATTTCAGCATCAAGGAATTGTATCGTAGTTACACAAAAGCTGCTTTTGGCCAAAAAACGTTGTCTTCACTAAATTTGAATCCGATTAAAAAAAGTACTGTGATTAATTAAAATGTTATAGGCAGAGCTATATGACTCTGTTATTACATAAGTCACCTTTTTATTATCATAAAATTTATGTTTTTTCTGATTTTTATTAACGCAATAGGGAAAATTTTGTGCTTTGAACAATAGATGTCCGTATTTCACTTATTTATTTATTTTAACAAAATTCTTTGTATTTAGAAGAATTTTTATTTAAATAGGAAATCCAAATGTCGCTGTTAATAAAGAAGAAAGTTACAAAAAAAGTTACAAAACGAGTAGACGCATACTATCAAATATTGAAAAACGACGAATCCAAAAAAGACGTCGTATGAAATATTATCTTTTAAAGCAAAAAAAAAACGAGGTCTGATTGTCGAGCCTACTGATTACAAAATGTGCATTACATTTAAAAACTGCAAATATTGATTTTTTTTCTTTTGTGCAGTTTTGGCTTCGAAAGGTGCGCTATGTTGCAAAAATATATAAGCGACTATGAAAACATACTTGGTAAACGTTCATGGTCAGTTTTTACAAATAAATATGGCACATATATGCCCTATATACACCGAGGTACCTAATTGGTGCAAAAATGGCGTTCAGTTGCCTAACATGCTGGTTATCATATAAATGTTATAATAAATTGTTTGTTCTAAAAATATTATCATTTATTGATTGTTATTTCTATTCTTTTTTAATAACAGAAAATGTTTCGTTTATTCCTTTTTTTCATTTTGAAATAAATAAATAACGTGTTATTATAGCATGCTATATGTATCTGGTAATCAAAACAATGTTTTCGCCTAGTTGGCATAAAAAATCTCGCCAAACCCGGTGCTTATATCTCTAGTTAATTATCTCAAGTATTTTATTTATGTATACTATAATTGTTTTTACATACCACTTACTTCTTCTTGTATATAGAAATAGGTAAGTGGCTCCTTTATGCAGTATAAATTGTATAAATCTTTAAAAAATAGCCCCCGTTGCCTCTTTTTGGATCGAATTAAAAAAAATCAATGTCTAATTCCAGTATTGCTCCCAGGTATGCATACATATTCTAAATTTCAAAGTTGTATGCCAACAGGAAATGGATGAAAAATGGGAAAAGATGTCATATATGCACCAGGGTACATAATTGGCGTCAAAATAGCATTATTTTACATGAGATGGTAACCCGGCTTTATTTATTTATTATTTGTTTATTTACTCATAAAATATTTATTTACTTTCATTTCCTTTTTTTAATTATATAAAATATTTCTTTTTATAGTTATTAATTATTATTATTATTTTATTTAGTGTAAGTTCTTTTGAAAATAGAAAATAATTTAAAAATGTGTATGTAAGCGTTATTTTAAAATGGAGTTTTCGCCAAATGGGCTTTGAAAAATATTGCGCCAAATCTGATGTGCTTGTGGTATCCGTGCCGAAAGACCAGAATTGACTTCCACACACAAACAAAAAATAAGTTAGAAGAAAACATGCAATAAAAATAAATATAACGGGAAAATGATGTCATAAAAGAAACTTTTTATTTAAAAACGTAATTGTTTCTAATTTTCACACGCGAAATATATAAAATATTCTTTTAGCGATCAAAAAATGCTAAGAAATTATCACAAAATTTCAAAATCAAAGTTTTTACGACATTTTTTTAATATAAAAAATAACAGTTTTATTTTCCTGCATGATTAAATTTTAAAATGTTTTATTGCATTCAATATTTCTGAGTGCGTAAATGATTACTATTTACTCCATGTACCGATTCGGTTATCTACGGAAATATCCAGCCGGTGGATATCACGCGCACCAAATTTCTGTGACGTATGCAAATAAATTGTGCTTTTTTTATCAGTTTTTTTAATATAACTTGTACACTATTTGGAATTAATTTTTAAAAGTAGGTGCATTCACCAGATTACCTTCATAGGTACCTTCTGGTACAAACAGAATCGAAATCCGACAAGTACTTTTTGAGATTTACTTGACGAAAGAATTTTTTTGATTTTTAATATCGTTACGTACTCTGAGTATAAGACTTCGCTACGCTCAGACAATTACGTGGTGTTTCTAAAACAAAATCTCGTAAATTTCTTATGAAACCCCTTGTAAAAGCATTTGTGAAACCCTTTGCTGCAGCAAAAACATCTGGTTTTTAAAAAGAAACCAAATGCTGCTCTTGAGACATTCATGTATAGAGATCCTTTCAAGAAAAATACAGCTCTTAAATCATTTCCAAAACAAGTTTTGTCGACAGAAAACTTTTCAAGAAGTAATTTCTAGAACAGAGTCAATTCTATACAGAATCAACATAATACTTATGAATTGTCCAAGAGTGGCTTCCAATCTCAAATTTGTGAAATCAAACTTCTACCAAATGTATCCGAATAAGAGATTAAGTTATCTGCTGCATGTAGTTCTCCTATTGAAGAACTGGTGCTTCCCAAATTTCCTTGCTCTTGTGTTGAAAAAGAAATGCCTTGCTTATGTTATGATAACAGATTACAACAAATTTGCGAAGCTGAGGATATCCTTGATGACAAAGTTCTTCCTTGTACAAATTATACATCCCAACATTATATGTTCACATCATCATCTGAAATAAAGCATCGTGCTTTCTGTGATATGCATGTTTGGAGACTTCATCAGCATCATTGTTGTCCAAAGTGCGGCATATTCTGCTCTCAGGGAGACTTTCTATTATGCTCATTTGAGCATTTAGAAAAGAAAGAAAATCATATGTTTCATATCTCTTATTTTATGATTCCACCCCCTAGTCTAGCACCCAGTTTCGCTCATTATTGCCAGTTGTCTAATTGTATAACTGTAAATCTACTGTAAAGATCTGCTTCAAAAGACGAGCAGAACGAAGAGCCTACTTCTAATGCTCAAAATATTACACCCGAGATAAGTGATTGTGGTGTATTTTTGAAAGTTACACCAGAAACAGTTAATTCTAATGACTTTTCAAAAGAACTGAAAAACTTTAAAATTAATGACTTTTAAAACAAGTCTTTTTTCGCAATTTCTAATAATACATTTGCTCATGATATAATTGATTTAATAAATAGGTATTGTAAGATAGTTCGTATTTTAGAATTTATTTTCAGGCTTATTAGTAATAGTAAAAGAGAAGGGAAAGAGGGTACTTTGAACATCAAAGAGCTTAACAAAGCAGAGAGATTTTTATTAAAAAAAGTTCAACTAGAATTTTTTGACCAAGACATAAAATCTTTGCAAAAAATCAGGTAAGGTAAATAATAGTAATCAGATAAGAAACTTTCACCCATTCCTTGATAATACAGTTCTTTTTAGAGTAGGAGGTAGGTTAGCAAACAGTAACTTTCATGATTTTCAATTATCTGCAAATAATATAGTTGATTCTTCGTGAAAGATTTAAAACTATCAAACTCTAATACAAATTTATTTATTTTTTAATTAAAATTATTCACAATATTTTATTTGCTATTTATTCTGAATAAAACATATACTAGTAAATCTGCAGATCAGGAGCCTCAACATTAGCTTTGCACATCATTTAAGAAAAAACACTTTGGGTAATATTCAACTTCCTGCAAACTGTAATTTAAAATTTTCAAATTACGTAATTATTTATAAGAATAAAATAAGAATAAGAAGATTTCATCCATCAAAAGCGTTAAAGTAAAGATTTAGTTACGTTAGGATATTCTGAAATTTTCATGATCTATTATTTTATCTAATGATGTCATTATTCATGAGTTATTGCTATCCATGTTTCTAATATTTTTTACGACTACTATAAAATACCTGTTTTATTTCAATTATGAAGTCAAATTTTATCAGGTGAAATAATTGTTAAAATATAATTATTTTTTACTTCTTTTACTTCTAATTATGTCCCCATTTTTGTCAGAAAAATTCTTATTAACGAAACAAATTTCCGTGTTTAATATTTAAAAAAGTACTATATTTATTTTTATTTTTATTCTGACGCCATATTTATTACTTTCTTCTATCTTTACAAGAAGAAAGTATTGGATTCATGAAAATTTTCAACTTCCGGTTTTCGACGGATTTATACGTTTTAGGAGGTCCTGAACACGTTTTGACTCTTTTTAGAAAATGCCTGTCTGTGAGTCTGTCTGTCTGTCTGTGAGTCTGTCTGTATGTGACAAAAAATTGTGGGCGCTCTATCTCAAGAACTAATGCTCGAAATTTAATAAAATTTTATATTTAGTTAGACCTTGATATGAATTAGTGCCTATTGGTTTTTGGTGAAATTTGGCCTGCAGGTGGCGCTGCTATACTACGTTTTCCATGATTTTCAAGATTGCTATATCTCAAGAACTAATGCACAGAATTTCACCAAACTTTAGATTCTGTACCCCCTTGATGTACATAGACGCTGATTAAGTTTTGGTGTAAATATGCCAACAGGTGGCGCTGCTATGCCACGTTTTTCATGAATTTCATGATAGCTATATCTCAAGAACTAATGCGCAGAATTTCACCAAACTTCAGATTCCGCGATACCTTGAGATACATAGCCGCTGATAAGGTTTTGATGTGAACTGCCCAATAGGTGGCGCTGCTATGCTACATTTTGCACGATTTTTGCGATAACTATATCTCAAGAACTAATGCAGAGAACTTCATCAAGTTTTAGATTCTGTTACACTAGAATATATAAGATAATTAGACGTTGATTACATTTTGGTATTAACCTTGCAACAGGTAGTGCAGCTATGCTGCATTTTGCACGATTTTTTCGATAGTTATATCTCAACAACCAACGCACAGAATTTCATCAAATTTCAGATTTTGTTACAAAATGGCATATAAAATAATTACACGATGACTACGTTTTGTTATAAATCCTTCAACTGATGGTGCTGCTGTGCTATATTTTACACGGTTTTTTTTAAACTAGCTATATCTCAAGAACTAATGCACAGAATTTCATCAAACTTCAGTTTTCTTTTACACCACAACATAATTAGACGCATTTTTGCGTTTTGGCATAAATTGTCCAAGATATGGTGTTGCTGTGCTACGTTTTGCAATTTTTTTGCTATAACTATATCTCAAGAACTAATGGACGAAATTCCATCAAATTTCAGATTCTGTTAGGTCTTGACATAAATAGATGCTTATTAGGTTTTAGTATAAATTACCCAACATGAGGCACTACTAAACTCATTTTCTCAGAATATTAATTAAATTTTGCGTTTTAGGCTTTTCAGATACCAGAATCTCATTAGGCTAGGTCAAATGTTCGAGGAAATTCGATAGTGGGTAACTTTAGAATCACCACTTTTTTTTTTTTTTTTTTTTTTTTTTTTTTTTTAAATATTAAAATGTACTTATGAGATAGAAGAAAGTTTTGGGATTGACACATCCAACTAGTTTTTTCTTAGTTTAATTTTTCGAATGGAAATTGCTCAATTGAAACTTATTGCCGTTGAGAAATTATTCCATATTTTGATTTTTTTTTTTTTTTTTTTTTTTTTTTTTTGCAACGATAAAGGAAATTGGTTAAATTTTATCTAAAAAATCGCTATTGATTCTGCATGAAAAAGAAGAAATTTTGAATTATTAAGGAAAATATGTGAATAAAATTAATAAAACATAGTCTATGTTCTTTTCTGGTCTAAGTTATAGTTATACACAAAGATACAAACACATTAATTCATCAATTTTGATGTTGACTTCATTTCAGGGCTCCCAAATGGTCCGCGAACTGAACATCAGTATTTTTTAACAGAAAATTTCATAATACGTTTGAGCTAGAATAAACTTCCAAACGTGGTTTCTTGACAATTTGCAAGAAAAGTTTAATAAGAAAATTTCTCTAAAAAAATTCTGATGTTCAGTTCGCGGACCATTTAGGAGCCCTGTCATTTAAATTTTCGTACACGCATTCAAATTTATAACATTATAAAAATAAGGATTAAGATGCATGGTTGCTTAGCAACCATTAAAAGAAAATAAAGAATATGAAATAAATACATTTGAAATAAGTAAATCTCTAAAACAAAGTAGTTTATATTATTGGAATACATTTATAAAAAATCTCCAAAATTTACAGTAATAATTTAAAAAATCTGACAAATGTGTAGACAAAATTTCAAAACAATACGAATAAATTAACCGGTAAATTTCAGTATCCATTTATAATTGAATTCCTTTAATGAAATGTGACATTTTCTCTCAAGGAAAAAAAAAAATTAAAAATCATTGGATTTACCATAGAAAAACATTATTGCGCAAAATAAAATATTCTATATTTTCCGAAAGAATGAATCAAATCTTACAAAAAACTATGCAGCTTAATCCCAGTGCCTCACTAACATACCCACTTAATTTCAAGCCAATCGGATGTTTTTTGCGGTAGTTATCGCGGAACAGACAAACTGACAAACTGACAAACTGACTGACAGACTGAAAGACAGACAGACACAAAAAAATTTCGTGTCTCCAAAGTAAGCCTTCACTGACGTTTCGGCAATAAGCAATTTAATGTTACTAAAAAAGTATCAGATTATATCATGAAATGAATTTATGCCAATTGTTGCCAGTTTCTGCCGGTTATAACCGGTTATAACCACTTTCTGCCACTGGCACCGCAGAAACTATTTTCTGCCGGCAAAAACCCAGTACTTTGGCGAAATATCGCCAAATTTGTCTATATTTTCCAAGATGGCTAAACTTTTGCTCTATTATAGTAATCCTGATATAAGTATTTTTCAACAATTACTCACCGTTAAAGCTGATACCGATTTCTTCAAAGGAAACCTAACATGCCAGCGATCAAACCGGGCATGCTTAATGACAGGGGAAGTATACTTAATGTACCATCGGCTTTTAAAGTTTAGATAACAACTTTTAAAAATAGAATTATGTAATGAAATACTTCGTGTCAGTATAAAAGTAAGAAACGTCATATTGATGAAAACAGACTAATTTAATTATAATTAATCCGATAAATGCTATGGAATTAACATGGAATTTGTCATTTCTTTAAAAAATGATTAAAAATCTACCTGAAAAACACAACATCGACCAAGGTGGCGTTGCAACTTCTAGATTTCCTTCTGAAGCGCGCTTAGCACAATACCACGTTTAAACTTTGAAAAGAGGTTTTACGTTAGCTACACAGTAAAAAGAAGTGATTATTACAACGCTGAATTAAGTGTTATGAAATGTCAAATGAAGTTTAAATATGCACTACTTTTATGGTCAGAACCGAGTTAAGTTCCTTTTAAAAAGGTAAGGATAAAATTAAAAAAAAAAAGAGTTATACAGAATAACAATATTTGTTATTTTTAATGTTTCCTATCTCTTTGAACTTTTATTGTATTAACTTTAATAATTTTCTAGTATATAAATCTAAATCCAATCCCACGTTGTATAGATTTTTTCTTACAAAGTTTTAATATTCTTTTAGCAACTATTTTATTTTAATAATACAATTAACTCCTTCGTGACGAGAGCACTATGCTTAATTTTTAATATTTTACCGTCGCTTTCAAAGCAAAAAAAAAAAAAAAAAACTTCTGTAATCGGATTTTCAAAGTGCTTCGATTAAATAAGATAAACTTTACAATAAAAAATAAACAGTGGGAATAATGAAGGATTCGGAAAATCTTAAGTTGCACGTACACCAATCGCTCGTCCCCAAGCGGTGAATAGTTCATATATTTATTGCACTGAAGTTTCAGTGCGCGAGTAATACTCGCACTTGATCCATTATTTTTATTATTCCTACATGAGAACAAAACCTATTTAAATTCTGAAACAAGTTGCATACTTCGAACACCTTCCCAAAAATTTGAAGACGTGCACTATCTGTCACCTTCTGTCATGCATTGAAAAGTAAGCAATGTGCTATGACATCTAAATTGACATCTACGACAACTATAATTTTATATGTCAAGATAGTGATCAGCAATTTCGATGACGGATGAGTTTAATCTAAATTTGTATGCTTCACTGCATTTCATATGAATAAATTTTGTGCAGACAAGACTTTTGTATAGAATACGCTTAGGGGCCATTAGGGGAATTGATTTTCTCAGCGTATAATCTTAAATTAATATTTAACTATTAATTGATGAGAGCACATACTTTAAAAGATTGACTTTAAGAGTAAAATATAGGAGTATATTTGTTGAGTGCAAACGCTTCTTAGCGAAAAGTTCGTGCTATGTTTACGTGAAAGGTGTGTGCTTTATACTATCATGTTCATGAAAAAAGTAAAACCTACAGACACTGCTTCTCCAATCAAAGCATTCTTGACACATATTCTATTTAATTTAAAATTTTATTATGGCTTTAATTTGTTTTCAAAACGAAAATAAAACAGCTGTTATGCGTACAGTTGTTCTAATCTGCAGACGATTAATACACCATAATAAATTATCAAATAGCAAAGCAAATTATACATCAGATATAGTCACTAAAAGAATAGTAGCAAAACTGGTTACAATCGTAACGTTTAGTCTTATTAACACATAACCCGATCCAAACCCTCCAAAAAAATACAGACCATAATCTGATCTGAGCAAGACAAAAATTCTGTAAGCATAAACGCGAACCGAATCAAAAAATATCATTTGAAAAAACTGTGGATTTTACATCTGACCCGAACAAAATTTGCATTCCACAAAATTGTTCAAACAAAGTTTAATCCGTTCCGAACAAGGAAAAATAATTTTCTTGGAGTGTGACCTGAACCTGAACCGAACCTAAACATTTTCTTAAAAAAAAAAAACAGAATATGACCTGAACGAAAGCTGAAACCGATTAAAATATTCCAAAGGAATATAACCCGATCCGAGAAAGACAAATTAATTTCCGTGGACATAAACCAGATTAGAACCTAAAAATTTAAATTTGAAAAAAACCTGAAATTCGATTCAAACCACATCTGAATCCGACCAAAATATTCGCAAGAACAATAGCCGGATCCGAGTAAAACAAAATAATTTCCTTTAACATGAACCCAATCCAAACCTAAAAATTAAATTTCAAAAAATACCTGACATTTGCAGGGAACGAAACCTGAACCTGACAAATATATTCCAAAAAAACATAACCGAGTCTGAAAAAGACAAAAAATTTCCATGGACAGGAACCTAATCCGAGCCTAAAATAATTTCGTTGAAAAAACCTCGAAATCTCAATTGAACCAAATCTGAACCTGACAAGTATATTTCAATGAAGCATATACTTATTCGAACAATACAGATCAATTTCCGTAGACACGCAACCCGACCCGAACATAAGAATTCCATTTGATGAAAACCCGAAATGTTCATTGAACCGAATCTGAACATGACAAAAATATTACAAGGAACCATAACCGGATCCGAGCGAGGCAAAATAATTCCCTTGGAAACACAATCCGACCCGAACCATAGAATTTCATTTGAAAAAAATACCTGAAATCTGCATTGAACCAAATCTGAACACGACAAAAATATTCCAAAGAACAATAACCGGATCCGAACAAGACAAAATAATTTCCATGGAAGCACAACCCGACCCGAACCTAAAAATTTTTTTTGAAAAATCCTGAAATATGAATAAGAAGAAATCTGAAACAGACAAAAATAAGCCAAAAAACAATAACCAGATCCAATATCGATTGAGAGCAATTTCTCTGGACATGATCCCGAACCGAACCTAAATATTACATTTGAAAAAATCCCGAAATATGACCCGAACGAAACCTGAGACCGATAAAAATAATGCAAAGAACCAAAACTCAAACCTTATAATCATCAAAAACTTCTGATTAAAAAATATTTATAACATAAAAAGAATATTCTTTATACTAATAAAAGTGCATTTCCAATCAAAAACTCATTTTCTATAAGTGAGTTAATAATTTTAATTTGCTTCCTTTTGTATAATTTTAGGTCATATTTTTAATATAAATTATTCTTTTATGTTAAAAAAATGCAAAAATTTGTTTTTATAACTAACATTTAAAATAGACACGAACACATAGGTACGTTAATGTTTCAAGATTGCAGCTGTTAAGGTTATTTTCGAATAAGGGCTGTTACTTTTTTACACATACATGCATTATTTTGCATTGGTAAACTCAGAAGATTAACAGGTAATCTTATTCAAAAATTAAATTTATTTCTATTATTCGATAAAAGCAGACGATTATTAAAGTGATGCTGTCAAACTTGGCCTTTTAAACCCAATTTCCAGACGCGATAGACCAATGAAGATTAACATGAGGCAACAGTCGTTTATAAATTGAGATTTTTTCAAATGAAATTTTTAGTTTCTTATTGGGTTCATGTAAATGGAAATTGTTTTGTCCTGTTCGGATCCGGTTATAGTTATTTGGAATAGTTTTGTCCGTTTCGGAATTGAGTCAATTCAGATTTTGGAATTTTTCAAATTGAATTTTGTGTTCGGTTCAAATTACATGTATAGAGAAATTATTTTGTCGCAATAGGATCGGGTTCATTGGAATATTTTTGTCCAGTTCAAATTTGTATCGTGTTAGATTTCAGTTTTTTCTTTTTTTTTCTTTTTCTTTTTTTTTTTTTTTTTTTTTTAACATTGAATTTTTAGGCTCGGTTCGGATTGCAATTTTTATAGATGGGTTGCAATTACGTTTACGGCTACAGCTCATATTCAAAATATTAGAATAATTACCTTTTTTTTAGAAATTGAAAATATCGTTTGGTAATTTAATGTCTTTTAATGAAAATATGCAAACGATATTTTTATTAAGAACTTATTGTTGATTAAACTTACTTGTTATCTTAAATTTAATATCATTTTTGAAAAGATTAATTGCAAAAAAAATTATTTTGAAAAGTCAAAATATTAGAATATTTATTCAAGTGGTTCAAAATATTAGAATATTTCACATTAATTCTCCTTTAATTATTACCAATTCTTAACTGGTGTCATCATTGATTAAATTCAGACTATTTTATTTAAAATCAGTATTCTTTTTTGCAGTTTGTTTCTTTTTCGTCTTAAAATGGGCCGTGTGAGTGATATTCCTGAATCTACTAAACTTCGTATGGTTGATTTGTATCGGCACGGTAAAAATCAATGTTTTATAGCGAATTATTTACATTGTTCGCAATCGAGCGTTAGTAAAATACTAACACAATATTCAAAAATTGGAAATTTTCAAAATAATCGCCGAAATGGTGGCCGAAAACCAAAAACATCTGCTAGAGATGACAGGAAACTGAAGCGTATAGTTAAGAAAAACCGTTTTAAAAGTGTGCGATTCTTGCACCGAAAATGGAAAGAAGAAGGAGTTGAAGTTTCTACATCGACAACATTAAGACGTCTCCATAAATTTAAATTTGAATCTCGTGTACCGAAAACAAAACCTCTCATGACTGCAAGACAAAAGCGTATAAGATTGAATTGGTGTAAATCAAGACGTTTATGGAGCAATGAAGATTGGAAAAATATATTATTTAGTGATGAAAGTATGTTTTGTGTTTCATATGGTAATCAAGGTATTCG
Source organism: Maratus speculifer (assembly GCA_964019185.1). NCBI lineage: Eukaryota > Metazoa > Arthropoda > Arachnida > Araneae > Salticidae > Maratus > Maratus speculifer. The sequence goes on along the minus strand of OZ025292.1, from coordinate 286,327,895 downwards.
AGTTTGGAGAATGAAGCAAGAAGCATTTGATAAAGAATGCCTCAAACGTTCCGTAAAATTTGCTGCTAGTGTCATGGTTTGGGGTTGTATGAGTGCAGAAGGACCTGGAAAGTTATGCATCGTCTACGAAAAGGTTAACTCTCTGATATATCAAGAAATTTTAGAATATTACATGATTCCATCATCAGAAGATTTATTTGAAGATGATTTCATCTTTCAACAAGATTTATCGTCCCCGCATACCTCGGTGTCAACTAAGAATTGGTTCCGCCAACGCAACATTAAGGTACTTCCTTGGCCACCAAATTCACCAGATCTTAATCCCATCGAAAACTTATGGTGTATAATGAAAAAAAAACTTCAAGAAAATCCTCCTTCAAGTAAAACTGAGTTAGTGGCACGTATAAAGTCTATTTGGGCTAATATTGATAGAAATGTTTGTAAACACCTTGTATATAGTATGCAAGATCGATTGTACGCTGTTATGAAAGCTAAAGGGGATGCTACAAAATATTAACTACCATTTACTTCATATTCATAAGGTAATATTGTTGCGTAAAATAAAATATTCTAATATTTTGAACCAATCTAAATTTTATTCTAATATTCTGGTGTGTTTAAGGAAGCTGTATACCTAATTTATTGTGCTGTATTTTATATTTTATAAATGTTAAAATATTATCTAAACATTCCAGATTTAATTTATAAGAAATTTAATTGCATTTACTTAGTATAAAAAATAAATAAATGACAAATAATTTTTTCTTATTACTTTTTCTCAATTATTCTAATATTTTGAATATGAGCTGTAGTCTTAACTTATATTTAATTTCCGGTTAAGTTATAAATAGATCACGGTTAAATTACAATTAGGTTAAAGTTAAGTTTCAGTTAGGTTATGGTTAGATTACGGATAAGTTTCGATAAGATAACGGCTAGAGGTTACCTTTATGTTATATTTTAGTTACGATTAGGACTTTGACTATGATTTGAACATTACCCATGCTTTAATTAAAAATATATACACTTTTTTTTTACAATGCTTCTGAAATTTTAATATTATATATACATTAAGACTACATTTTATAATCTTACACACTTTTAGCTAATCATCAAGTATCAATTTCATTCACGGTATAGTTGGATTTTAAAGTGATATAATTAGTTTGAAATTCAAAATACTTCACTTGGGATTTCTATGTGAAAAAAGTAACTAATTACGTGACTAAGCAGCTTTTTACGGATAAATATCAACACTTTAACGCGAAAATCACGCAATCGCTGCACACATATTTCTTCCGCGTTTCTAATTGCAGTCATTTTGAGAATTTTTACATATAAATATAAGTTTTTTTTTAACTAATTTCTCACACAGTTAGTGCCTCGCATTTCAGACAATGTATTTCTACATCTATCAAGTTAAAGATAAAATCATACAAATTTCAAATTTGTTTAACATTATTATTACGGACTCGGGCAACGCCGGAAAATTAATTTTATCCAATGATTTATTATTTGTAATCTTATAAGCTTAAGCGCGATTTTAAAATATCGCCAAGATGGAAATAAAAAAAATAATTGTAAACATTATTTTTTATATTTGTTTACATTGGATTTGAATGTTTAGGTTGATAGAATTGGCTAATTTATTGCAGTGCCAAAAAGTCTTACGCTAAGTAGTCGTGAATTCAACGATTTAGCCTTAAAAAATTGCCAGGATTTGAGTTTGAAGGCCTAGTTCTGCAGATTTACTAGTTTCATTACATACCAAAGATGATATACTCTTATTTTTTACTATTATTCTCTAATACTATTATTTTTGAAAACTTATTTGCCTTAATTTTTTTTGATTTTCTTTGAACATATAAAACGGAGAAATTAAAAAAAAATGTGGTATAATTACAAAATCCCGGCACAAATGTCATATATGCACTGGGCGCGATTTTTTTCTGATGCTAATATGCCAGAAACCTCGCTTTGAAATACCAGTTACATTTATATTTTTAAGTTATTTTATATTATTTTGTAGAGACAATAGGTACAAAAAAGTTTGATTTACTTATTTTCTACATTTCTTCAGTTAGAAGCTTCTTGATCAGTGCTTGAAATTTTTTTTTTATTATAAAAACCATGTTTCATATTGTTTTCTGTTGACGATTTTTTTCTTGGTATCCAATGTTTAAAAATCTCCGTTTCATTTCTAATATGACTTCATAAATATGGCGTTTTTAATTTTTATAAAATAAATAAATAAATAAATAAATAAATAAATAAATAAATAAAATGTAAAAAAATATTTTTTCTTTGATATTACGTAAAAATGATTAAATGCTACAGGAAATATGTCCATTGAGCTCTAGATATTTCTTGATTGGAGGAAATTATTTTTAAAACAATTAGGTCCTTCAAAGAAAATTTGTGGAAGCGCGTACAAAGAGTGGGAAAATGTCTAGTAAATAACATGTTCAATGTTAAATTCTGTATTCAATAACATTAAGGAGTCGCACTGGAAATAAATAAAGCATGGCTTTAATTATCATTGCAAACAGTGGAGCCAACTTTTGAAAAATATTGGGTTGGCTCAAAAAATATTGGGTGGGCTCAAAAATATTTTGGCAAAATGGTATGACTGTTTTTCTTTGAAGGGTGGACAGCTAGTGAAAGATGAGACTTCTAAGTCAAGCTATCATGTTTTACAATAGTTGCAATTTTTTTTAATCATTTTCTCATCTCGTGCGTTTTTCTTTATAAAGACACTAAGATTTATATTTGTAATTTCAGGATATCATGAACATGACTACAAATTAAAACAACAGAAAGTTAAACTTTTACATTTCAGTCATTTTGAATTTATGGGTGTTAGTCGGAGAATTAAATCGCGCGATCATTGCCAAATTAAATTTTGTCTACACTCTAAAAGTGGAAGGAGTGCAAAACTCACTTTTTAGAAGAGTGAGAGGAATCTTCACTCTTTTGGAGTAATATTTAAAAAAAATTCCTTAAAGAGTAGAATTTTTCGCTCTGTAGAAAGGAGTGAAATATTTCAGTCCGTTATCGAGAGTGAAAACCTGGTATTATACACTTAAAAAAAAATCAGTTCAACTTTGAATCAATATATAGTTTTAAATAATCAAAAACACCAAAATATATCACTTCTTAATTTTCAATAACTGCGTTTCAAAATATAACCTTTAAAATTACACTGATTTATTATTAAAACGTAGGTTCAAAATGAAGGACGATGGGGGCCATCGTCCCGCGCGCAGAAATTGAAAAAATTCCAAATTTATACTAAATTCGTTTTTTTTCTTTTTCTTATTTTTTTTTAATTTTTAATTTTTTGTCTTTTGTAAATATATGTATAGATATATATATATTTAGATAATGGGAAGGGAATTCAATTTTCACTTCAAAGTTATTGCATGCCACCTTAATCTACATCCAAATACAAATTTATTAATAAGGACTTCTGGGGGCATTGTGGAGTTCCGGGGTGAAATTGCAATTTTTGACCATGAAAAACATAAAATCCCAAATTTTCCCGGGAGGGGGGAAGTTATTGAACCGGAGAGAATGTCCCCCCCCCGGGACACCCCCTGAATTCAACACTGATTTTACGTCTTAGTCTGTTTCGTTAACCTTCTCTTTTCTGAGTCTGTAATTTGTTTTCTAAGCTGGTGACAAAAACGTATGTTAAAAATCAGGGCCGGCGCTAGACATCTCGCCGCCTGAGGCGAGCCTTATTTTGCACCCCTATGACGTTATCTTTTTTTACCACTATTCAAACTTTTTCAAAAATAAATTAATATAATAACTATAATTTATTTGCATGAATATAATATAAAATGCATTTACATTTAAAGAATTTAAAATATTCAAACTGCGTTATTTATTTTATTTCATTTTTAAAAATAACAACAGATAACTTGGAATTAAATTAATAAATCATATTTTATTAGTATTTTTTAAAAAAGACAGAAAGTCTCATATAAAGAATAACATTAACTCTTCAAAATCTCTTTTGCCTTGTTTTTCCTTTCGAAAAATCATGCACGTTATGAATATTAGAAAAAAAATCCCGTCACAACAGGCAAAGAATGCTTTTAAAATAAATATAACAGAAACAAAATATGTCAAACATTTATAATCAATCACATTGCTTATAAAATTTATTTAAAAATCTCAATCTGAAAAATAATGATATAGTATAAGTTATTTATCTTTTTAAAATCGTATATTCAAAACAAAATTGCATATTGGTAATAATAAGAAAATAGCTACTGCATAAAAATAAAACATAAGTTCAAGAAGCGAGTAATTTCTCTTGATTTAGCATTGGTGAAATCATACATTATAATATCGAAATCAATATTATAAAGAGAAAAAATAAAAATAAATAAATAAATAAAATTATTAGAGCAAACGTCGCAATATATTATTAATATTAAATAGAAAACTTTTGACATATAGAGAAAATTACACTATCATTTAAAATTTAACTTGGCACATGTTGAAACATGAAGATTTAATTTTACAGTAATAATACTATTTTCAAAAATATAACTACACTCTAAAAAAACGGACAAGTTTACGGAAATACTACTGGTAATCTAGACGCCAATATAATTTACCGTTTTTTAAGAGAAAAATTGCCGAAATTGTTTGATATTTTCTTAGAATTTACGGGAATTTTTTGATTAAAAAAATAATTTATACTGGTGTCTAGATTACCAGTAGCATTTCCATAAAATCGTCGGGTTTTTTTTTTTTTTTCTACAATGATAATGAAATATTTAATTCAATAATTAATTCCCCTTTATTTTGTTTATGAAAATCGTTTTTTATATCACCCTATAAATCAATATACAAATCAATTACATTTTCATTTGCTAAAATAATTTAATTTATTCTTGCAACTGACCTGATGGGCGCTGCGTGTCTGAGCCCTATCAAAACATAGTACAAAACGCAAAATCGCAATAAAATAGTGAAATATTTAAAAAGAAATCGTTCCAGAAATTCTTATTAAACGTTAGAGCAGAGAAAACAAAATATACTATAAGTAACTGGAAGAAAGAAACAAGATTTATTTTATTAATTCGTAAAAATAGCAGCGAATCGGGAAAGAAAAGAAAAAGATGTACTAAAAACACTATATAAAGAATCGTTAAAATTTCAAAAATTGTAGACAGTAAAATTTATAAAAGATTAAAATAGGATTTCTTTTGCAAAGTCAAAAAACCGCCACAGAGCTGGGGGAAAAAAAGATCATGAAGAATTCACAAAAATTCGAAACCTGCTAAGTGAATTTTCAATATATTTAACTGAAAGGGAGATAAATTTTAGTACATTAGATTAAAAAAAAATAAAACCGGATCATTTTTTAATAATGTTGAAAAACTCCTTCGGACCTATTAAAAACAGTAAACATCGCTAAAGATTAAAAAACTGCAAAAAGATAAAATTTACTACAGCTATTTAAACTATTCTAAAAAGTATTTTTTTTTTTTTTTTTTTTTTTTTTTTTTTTTTACAAATAAAGTCATAGGTGAAGTTAGTAACAAAATTCCTTTTACGAATGTTAAAAACTCGCGTTGAAAATTGTTTTAAAAGTCGCAAAAAATTCAAAAATCGATGAGAAATAAATTTAATGTATTACGCTGAAAATTGTAACAAAGTTTGACAAAATTTTTAACAGTGGTTGGTCTAAACCTTACTAACAATAGTACACAGCAGAAAATCGTTTCTAAATGGTAAAAAGAAAAAAACGCGAAAGCAAAAAAGAATGGATTTAGGATAAATGTTTGGAGACGATTTCGTTTTATTAACGTCGAAAAATTGTCGGGGAACGCAAAAGAAAGATACAAATTGTATTGAAAATCACAAAATATTGAAAATCACGTAGGATAAAATGTACTTTAATTAGGCTAAAATTAATTAGGATAAAATGTATTTTAATTAGGCTTTCAAACTGAACATTTTTTACAAATGTAAAAAAAGGGGGCATTGCATAAAAATATGCTAAGAATCGCGTTGAAAATAACTTAAAAAAAAAACTCACTGAACAAAATTTACAACATTAGTAAAAAGTTTGAAACCGAATCCTTTTTACTAACACGAATATATATATTTTTAAAAAAATCGGTACGAAATGAAGAAAAAAAAATGCAGAGGACAAAATTCACCCTAGTGGGCAAAAACCGTAATCCGAATTATCAAAAGTTAAAAAAATGAGCAGGGCGAATGTTCATGTATCATGCTAAAAGTTAGAAACATAATTATTTACGAATCTAAGAAGTAAAAAAATACCGTAAAATAGGAGAAAATCCAAAAATCACTAAAAGAATTTAAAAATAGCTTTGTGAATTCCGAATAAATTTTATTGAAAAAAGGACAAAATTTACTACATTGAGCTAAAATATTAAAAGCTGATTATTTTATTAATACATGGGAAAATCGCCGGAAACACAAAACACGTCAAATATCGGACGGGATATTCTTTACTACAGTGGAATAAAATATTCTAAGAGGAATTATTTCTTGAATGCAAAAAATTGGCTCGAAATCCAAAAAAATGGATATACATATATATATGTATATATTACTCATTGCGGAAGATGGATGTCCCGGAGTAATAAGGTCATGTTCTTATATTACGCGTAGTTATGCAGGAATCCAGACAACATCACGTCACTCATACAACAGAATACATAGACAAATGACCACACATACACAAAAAAAAACTCGCAATCCTTTACTGCAGCCACTAATCCTTCATGTACCCGCGCGAATTTTTGTGTTATATGTTATTATATGTAAAAAAAAAAAAAAAAAAAAAAAAAAAAAAAAAAATTAAAAAAAAATTAAAAAACTTATAAAACGGCCTAGGATTCCTATCGCCAAAAAAAAAATATATATATATATATATAAAATAGTGTCTTTTGTCTTATGTCCCAGCAGTGTGCGGTAGTCGTGCGATATCAGCAGTATCCAAGGCCCCAAACAGGTGCCCCGCAGGACCTTCCTGCATGCACGTCGCAAGACATCACGGATCTGCAAGTCGCACACCATGACATAGTAAAAAGCTTCACCCGCCTCCGGTACTGCTTGTCCGTCCTATATGTTATTAAAGGTAAAATGGCCTAGGTCTAAAACCCTACGGTCAACAATAAAAAATCATAAAATGTTAAAATAATGATATGTCTTATGATCACAGCAGTAAGCGGTAGTCGTGCAGTAACAGCAGTATCCACGGCCCGAAACAGGTGCCCCGCAATAATACTATTGCAAGCACGTCGAAAGACATCTCGGATCTGCAAGCTACACATTACGACAAATCACAAAGCTTCATCCGCCCCCGCCTAACTGCTTGTCCGTCCAGATCTAATAACATAAATTATAAATTACAAAAAAAAAAAAAAAAAAAAAAAAAAAAAAAAAAAAAAATCAAAGGGGAATTTACGGGGAGTGCTTGGGTTAAGTGAACTATCTGGTTAATTTTAAACAATAGCAATGTTACTAACCCATTTACCTTCCAGGATTCCCTCCCCAACCTCCTGACTGCCGCCGGCTGATTTTTTCATACACTAAGCTGCAGGTTTCACTGCAGCATAAGCAATATTTAAATTAGTATAATTCCACAAATAAAACCCAGTTCTGAAAAATTAAGTTAGGATTGATGCTATCAAAGATTATACACCGATACTAATAACGTATTTTGCATCAGGTTGGAAAACACATCTTTTTTTTTTTTTTTTGTATTTTCAATTAATTACAGAGAAAACAACATTACAATATTACCCTTTGGCTGGGCAGTCAGGGGGTTAGGACTTGGCTCCCGAAAATTTCAAGTTGACCTAATCGACGCAGGGACTCAAGGAACCTTGTGCGGTCCGGAGAAATTCGGGAGCACCAATCAAGTCCACTGCACCAGAGCCGTACAGGTTGACCTCTAGACGCAGAGACTCAAGGGACTCTGGCCGGTCCGGCATCGTTCTGGAACCCCACCCTAGTTGGCTAACGCCTCTCAGGCTTTCAAGTTGACCTCATTCACGCAGGGACTCACGGGACCCTGAGCGGTCCGAAGAGCAATGGGAAGCAACCTACTAGTCCACTTACCCCGAACCGCACACGTTGACCTCATCGACGCAGAGACTCAAGGGACTCTGTGCGGTCCGAAACGTGTTCGGGGTTTTCCTTTTTCGTTTTTTCCCTTGTTTTTTTTTTTCTAGTGACAGTACTCCTCTTTATTAGGTGCATTTGGACTCCGCACGAGCTACCGGACCCGCTCCAATGGGACAGCCCATGGAGCACTTTTTTTTTCTTTTTTTTTGGGTACTGTAGAAAGCAGGGTTCTCGTCACCATCAGCAGCGATTCGACTGCCTTGCTTTTCGGTCCTAAAATTCTCCCTTCTCTGGCACTACTTAGCATTTCGATCTTTTTAGTTTTGGTTATTTACTTTTCTAAATTTCCCTCAAAATTGTACCCCCTGTTGTGTGCTAAGAACATGCCACCGTTTCGGCTCAAAAAATAATTTTAGCTCCAACCCCATTTTACCTGGCACGGCGAGTGGGAGTGATGTGCGGCGCCAAACTCAGTACATTCACAAAGGCAATAAACTACGTACTCAGTCCAGCAACCATTAGCCACAATCAGCCGACCTCGGCACTTGTCTGCGTAGATCGTCCCCACTTTGCCGGCTAAAATTCCATCATGTACGCTAATGGCGCCTGGTGCATGTAAAATCCGTCGTGGGTGCAAAGTCCTCCAAGTTACCTGTGAATTACACCTCTGGAAGTGCCTTGCCAGGTGAAGGTCTCGTCATTTGATCAAGGCTCTAAATTACGAGACCATCTTGCGAAGCCATTTGCAGTTCAAACATCAGGATGTACCATTAATTAACAAGCGAAACAAAGTATGCTCAACGAGAAGCAAATACTGCAGAAATGATGGCATGCGAAGCAAAGTTTATTGCCACTACGTGGTAATTAGGCGGTCGTCCGCCCCGATACCAGGTATCTAACTCGTTAAGCTGAGAAAACTCGGCAGGTAGGGGCCTGGTCATCGGTTAGAAAGAAAGAGATAGCACTTACGGGTTCTGCATAGAAAGGCTCTATGTCATGTGAATCACAAACAACTGCTAAAAGTTAATTAGTTCAATTTCTAAACATTATCACTGAAAAGAGCACTTTAGAGTCAACGTCTGATCTAAAATTTACGAGGTAAGTTCTTTGATATGAAAACTGTACACTTTTTAGGAAATACTTTGTTAATTACATAAATTTGTTGTGTATTTAAAGTACTTTCAAAACGTTGTGGAAAATTTTGAATGTGTTCGCGAATTAGTTTGAAATTTAAAATATACTGTGCAATCAGTGTACTGGGGGTAATCACGTTATCTTTTGCATTATTACTCTGGTCTATTCTTTACAGTGCTACGAAGAGGTTTTATTTTTTATTTTGGCACGAGATAACATTTTTGTCACTGTTGAAAACCAAAAATGATAAAGAGAAATTTATATTTCCTAAGTGCTGCTAATTTTCTTCATGTCAGATGAATGAAATATCAAATGATTATTACTGCACCCTAATATCGTAATTAATGTCAAGGATGAAAAATTTGTAAATTTTAGTGCTGTAGAGTTTATACCTTTAGAATTAAATAATTTACATATATCATTGTTCTGTCATAATTTATAGTTCATATGCATGTAATAACGCCAAATAGCATTGGTCAAGAAATCCCGCCAACACATTTTATGAATACATATCTGCTAAAATATTCTTTCTTATATATATAGTCAATAACTTGCTATATCAAATCCGATATCTGTTAGGAAAATAAAGCTTGAATTAAGCCGTGAAAAAAGGTTGAAATTTAAAGTAGTGTTATTAACCCAGAACACATTAATACAATATTAGGATAAATATTTGAAAAATAATCCCTTTTATTAATGTCAAAAGATCATGGATCGCAAAAAATACTTACACATATCATTGAAAATCGCAAACAATTACAAAATCACGGAGAACAAAATTTCTTATATTTAGGTTAAAATTTCGAAATAGAAGTGTGTGCAATGAATGTCAAAAACTCGCAGCAGAATGCAAAAATAAATAAATAAATAAACTAATAATAATAATAATAATAATAATAATAATAATAATAATAATAATAATAATAATAATAATAATAATGAAAATAATAATAATAATAATAATAATATAATCTGTAACAATCGCATTGAAAATGGCATATAAAATAACTAAGTATTTAGAAATCGTGAAAGAGAAATTATAATATATTCAGCTAAATGTTTTACATAGAATTCCTTCCATAGTCGCAATAAAACTCGAAAAAACGATAAAATTTCTTTAAAAATAGTTAAAAAAAATTACAGAACAAAACTGAATATATTTTCCCTAGAAGACAGTAACTAAAAATCTTTCCCAAATGTTAAAAAATAGCTCCAAAAAAATGCGAAAAACGCTAAAAATATCACTAAATTGTTTTTAAACAACAGTAAATAAAATTCGTTATATTAAGCTAAAAGTTTAAAACCGAACTAATCTTACAAATGCTTTAAAAAAATAAAATGAAATGACAGAAAAATTCCAAAAACCGCTCTATGCAAGTAAATTTTACCGAAAAGAAATTTTTTTTAATATTAATCTTAAATATTAGAATACATTTTCTTTTACTAATGTCGAAAAATTGAGAAAGAAAATATAAAACATTTTAAAAATCGAAGTGCACAAAATTTACTACTATGAGAGTAAAAGCATTCTAACAGGAATTCACTTCCGAATAATAAGAATAAAAAAAATCAGCATGAAAAGCAAAATAATGTAAAAAATCGCATTGAAAAATCGCGGGAGAGTAAATTTAATATGTCAGTCTGAAACAGAATCTTTTTGTGGATGTCAAAATATCACTGCAAAACGAAAAAAGAAAAAAAATCTAAAAACTGGAAAAATGTCTAAAATCGCGATGTATAAAATGTACTACATTGGACTAAAAATTTAAAACATTTTTTACGAATATAAAAAACTGCAGCAGAATGGAAAAGACCCACTAAGAATGGCATTGAAAATCTCACTAAAAATCGATTAAAATAATAATTAAAAAAAAACCGTGGAAAACAAGTTTTGCTATACCAGTTTAAAAGTTTAAAAATAGATTACGTATCATGGATTATATGTTCAATATTACATTACAAATAAAATAAGCTTTTTTTTTTTAACTAATAGATAGGCAATAACCAAAATTTGGAAAAACTTTATTTTAGCACTAGAAATGAAAATCTCTGCAATCCCCCCCCCCAAAAAAAAAAAAATGTTAACTAAATTTTAATAAGCAAAGGGACTTTTTTTTAGCCCTAGAGGTTAGGATTCAAAATTTTTTAAGTAGATTAAATGGGGTATCGTTAAGTATGGATTTTTTTTAATTCCAAATTGAACAACACCATATGCAAGTCGATATCATAAATTTTTTCAAAGTTGCAGCACGTTTTACGAATAAAATGGTAAAAGTTATAATTTATTCAGGTAAAATAGGTTTTTACAATAACTGACGGCCATTCGGGAAAATTTGAGGAAGACATGAAAATCCGATGAGTCCTTCCCAAAAATAAAGCTTTACCTGGCTTTTTTGTGTGTGCGTGTGTGTTGGGGGGAAGTTACATCGAGGAATAGGGATATTTCAATTTTTTAAAATTAGGTAAAGTGGATATCAGTTGTTAAGTATTTTAAAATTCTGGATTAAATAACATCTTTAGCAAATCCATACGATCATTCTTTATAAAAGTTATGGTAGGATTTATAAATAAATATAGAATGTTGAAAGTTATGTTATAAGGTACCTGTGCCTTATATGGACACCCTAAGAAAAAATTATTTTTTTCACCCCCATGCACACGTGATAGGACTCCAAAAATATATGACCATGATCCCTGGACTGTTGACTATCATTATTAAAATTAGCGACCTTGTAACTATTCCCGTTTAATTTAAATGATAAAAACAAAAAATGTTTACAAATGTCCATATAAGGAACCACCAGTCCCTATTATGGACAGGTGGCTCCTTATTGACCTATCACAATGGGTGTATGGAAGAGCCACTCTTCTATGGAATATTAGAGGAGATGGGATAAAAAAAATTATACCTTACAATATTGCGGGGAGAGCAGGGCACAATAAATATCTTCAGAACATACACTTCAGAACGGGGGGTCATTTTCGGTTTTGGCTCTTCGAAGACTGATGCAAAGCACCTCAGTTACTACAAAATATTATGAAATAATATAAGTGATTTTGTTTAGCTTTCAATTTTTATGAATCTGAAGATTCACCTGCTGTACTTCCAATGTGGAGATAAGGTGTCCATATTGCGAATCGGGAGTAGTTTTATTAAATCTTGTAATTAATAAATAAAGAAAACTTTTTTAAGCAATATAAACAATAGCAATCGAAAATATGTTTTAAATGCTTTCTAAAATACTCCACTTTTTAATATTTAAAGTAATTTTTCAATATCTAATAAGAATTTAAGCTTCCCTGTAATTAAGATCAACTCACCACGAAACAATAAGTTTCCTTCTAAATGGCGAGCAGCGCGCTTTTTTGTACTTTCCTGGCTTAATTATCTTTTCAATTGCTTTTCTTCACCAGCATGTAGTGCGATCTCTATCAAAATTGTTACTTTTAAAAATATTAGGGGTGTTCATATTGAGAGCGCTGTCCATAATGGGTACAAATACCTTATTACTGAGCACAGCTTTGTCACATTTACATTACGTTCAAAACTTGTTCTTTATATCACATCAAATAATATCAAGCATTAAACTTTTTCAACGTCCTCAAAACAGAAATAATCAAAATAAAGATCATCAAATTTCTTCAAACGTTAGTAATGTTGTCAAAATATTCGGATATTCATAATTTTTATTCATAAAACCTGCCTAACTTTGTAAAGTATAACCGGATCGACTTGCGGAAGTGTCATTTGATTCCGAATTAAAAAATACATAGCAAACAATACTATACAGTTTAGCTAAAGAAAAAAATTGAATTCTCCACCAGAGTAAAAATGCCCCCCCCCTCCTCTCCTCCCCAAATCATGGTAAAACAGCTTTCCTCGAGGGGACGGGGTTATCGGATCTTCATTTTTATTGTCAAAACAAAACTTTTTTCAAATTTTTGTGAATGACCATAAGTTGGTGTATTTGCTCATATTTTGGTTTATTTTACTTGTGCAAATATGCGAGGCAAATGCCGCCTTTTTACGGTGCGCCCTGAGGCGGTCGCTTCACTTACCTAACCCCTGGCGCCGGCCCTGCTAAAAATATCCTTCTGAAATAGCAAAAGGGTTGAAACTGGTATAGACATTTCTAAAATTTCCGTTGCCAAAATATAAGTGCAATTTCCTTCAGTGTTAAATTCAGGAGATTTTCCGAGGAAAGCATCCTTTTCCTTGGAGCAATGAAACGTCTTGCACCCCCCCCCCCAGTCTAAAATGTTACATTTTGTATTTTCAATGGTCGAAAAGTGCACGCCCCCGGAACTCTATAATGTCCGTTCCGGAGTCATAGAATCCTTTCCTGAGAAAGTGTCTGAATTTAAAACTGATATCGTCTATCTTATATTATTTAATTGTTTGGAGTTTCTAAATTAAAATATCAAGCTCCAAAGTAAACGCGAAATATTGTTTATTCAATAGAATTTTTTTCTGTTTCTGTCTTTTCACTTTTGTGACACGTTTCACAAAGAATAAGTCGCGTGCGTGTGCGGGGGGGGGGGGAGAGGGGATTTAAACTTAGCTCAGCTTCAATTATTTCTCTTAGCTAGTCACTCTTTTAAAAAGTGAAGTTCTATCTTTTTGGAGTGACGTCAACAACCAATCAAAATAGTCTTCTCTTCAACGTGCTTTTGAATATAAGTATAAGGACGTCGGCCATTTTACAGGATTTAAATCAACGTTAACTTCATTACTAGGAATGTAACCGTAAGTCTATATTAATTTTAATCTTTTTTATTTCTGTTGTATTGTATTTTATATTACTGGGTTAGTTTCTGTTCTATAGAAAAAGATTGATTTTCCCCCCTAATTCTTCGAAACCTGGTAGCTATCTGTCTCAGTCTCATTTGTCTTCATAATGTTTTTTTTCCCTGAAGGTATTATTTTAATTAATTTTTTTAAATGTTTACATTGGATAAAAAAATGTTACTTCCCGAATTAAAATACATTTTAAACCATGTAATTAATAAAACCATGTAATTATGGACACCCAGAAACAGTTATTAAATTTTATTATACAGGATGTTTATAAAGTCCCGGACCCATTTTGATGTTTAATAACTCATAAAATAATAAAGATAGATTACAATTTATAACATAAATGGTTAAATAGACTCAAAAAGTTTCATGACCTTTGTCAATGAACTTCCACGTGTGCCCCCTTCGTCGTACGGAGAATTAGAGGTCTGCACGGGCCCGGGCTTGGCCCGTGGCCCGTACCCGGCCCCCGGGCCGGGCCGGCTGAATCATTTCGAATTTTCTTACGGGCCGGGCCGGCAAAAAAATTGAACGGGCCAGACGGGCCGAGCCGATAAAAAAAATTTCGAGCCTGCCGGCCCGTTCTGAAGTTTTATGCAGAAACGATAAAATATGCTATATAAGCTATTTTCAACGAAAATGGTTTTAACGAGAATAAGTATAAATGTGGCCATACTAGTTTGACAGCATCGATATAAAAATGCACAGTGTATCGGCATCAGAGAATTACATTATGTGTAATATAATAACCGTTTTAATATTTTTTTAGCTGATTCATGCCGGTCCGAGATCACGCTTGTATTATTTTTTCTACATATAGACTGGCCGGACCGGTACTAGACTTAATTATTGGCAGAAAACATGATTTGTAAAATTATTAACAGCGATAAAGAACTTATGTTAGCTTAGTCTTCGGATATATACTTCTTGGTGATTTTTAAATTAATTTCTCAATAATGCGATAGTTTGACGACATTTTCTGACTAATTTTAAAAAGTATAAAAGTGATAAGCCGAGCTATTTGAAGGGATTTGGAATCGAATAGCGTTTCTCATTTTTGGTAAATAAAATACTTGTATAACTTTGTTGAGATATAATAGTTTCTCAAATGATTGCAAGTTTTTCTCCCTTCCCTTGCTATTGCTTCCGGAAATTCTATTCAAAACGCTAATTATGACAGTATTTTATTTGTTTGCAATATTCTTAAATTGCTTGTATCAAAAAATGGATAACGCCATTCGATTATATAGTTTCTGAATAAAGATATCTGCTAATCTTATGTGTTTCTGAGGGGGAAAAATGAATTTAGAAATGTATCAGAAAGGAGCTTCTTTGAATTTAAGAATGAATTTGGATTTGAAATCTATAATAAAATGATACAGAAATTATTATAAATCTTCTTTTATTAAACAGCTTCAAAATTAACGATGTTTTTAGCTTTCTTTCTTTTTTCTTTTATTCTAAGCCATATTAATTTTTTAATGAATCTTTATTCCAATGTTGAAAGCCTAAGAATCTAAATAATCATTAATGTTGTTAATGTGTATTTGCTGTAAAATATACTGTAAAATCATTCCATAGATATGTATGCAGTATTCTTTAAAGGAATCTTAGTTATATGATAAAAATCTGAATTTTTTAGAAATCGTAGAAATTGTAACGGGCCAAAACGAGCCGGGTCGGGCCTGTTTCCGCTAATTTTTGTACGGGCCGGGCCTAAAATATAAAATTTTAAACGGGCCGGGCCCGGGCCTGGAAATTCCGGCCCGTGCAGACCTCTACGGAGAATATCAAGTCGATAGTCGATTTCACGACAGGTAGCGGCAAGCATTACAGCATCCACAGAGGCTATTGCGGTCTGGCTTTTAAGTCATCAATGTTCGGCACTCTCCTCCTGTAAACGTTGTCCTTTATAAATCCCCAAAGGAAAAAGTCCAGCGGCGTTGTATCAGGTGATCTGGGTGGCCAAGGAATTGGACCGGATCGCCCAATCCATTTTCCTGGCGTGAAATTGACTATCGACTCGATAGTCTCCATGCGATGAAACCACGAAGGGGGCACACGTGGAAGTTCATTGACAAAGGTCATGAAACTTTTTGAGTCTATCTTACCCTTTATGTTATTAATTTTAATATATCTTTATTATTTTATGAGTTATTAAACATCAAAATGGGTCCGGGACTTTATAAACACCCTATATTGTAAACGCATTTTTTACTTTTATAATACAAGTAATTATTTTCATTATTTTTTTAATGCCTGATACTAAGTTTATAACTAAAATTGCTCAGTATATATATATATTTTAATTTCATGGCATTATTTATATAGTATAAGATTAGATATGTTTTAAAGACATAATTATTTTTTATATTAAAAATGTTTTTCGAACTATAAGAGCAGTACATTTCTGTCATTTCTTTTCTTTTTATACTTCATTCTTTTTTCTATTTCTTAAATCAATCTTTTTCAATAAAACATGCAAAATTATTTAACTCTTGATTGTATAAAATACAATATATACGGGAATAGAAAAAATAATAAAATTAATAGGACGTTACCTTGTCGTTCCATAATTAATGGTTGTATTAATATCAAAAATCATGATTAAGTTAGGGAATATGTTTTAAATATGTATATATAAATATTCCAGAGAATTTAAAATTTTAGACTATATGTTTATCTATAATAAAACAATGACCAATCACAATAAATAAAAATTAAATTACACATTCATAATATTTACATTAAGCTAGATATAATGTAATAGCAATCACTACTGAGATCTGAATATTTAAATTTTTAATTACACACGAAAAAAAAGCATAATTAATGTAAATTTTCGAAATTGTTAAAATAATAAATAAAACTTCAGGGGTATTTGAAAAAAGTATTTCTTTGATATTAATGTATCGGTTAATAACTTGCACTTATGGGTATGTTAAAACTATCATAGATTTATCGGGCATGCAATCAAAGCAAACATAAAGGATAAGATGGAAATAAAATATATTATTGTATTAATATCTGTTGTATTAGATTATATCGGGTTGTATTAATATCTGTTTTTCAGCAAAAGATTTTAATTACACATAAGAAAACCAATAAAAAACATAGATAACATGTATAATGGAATTATTAAAATAATATAAAACACTTGATCGGAAAAAAATATTGACTGTTTAAGATTTTAAAAATGTTTAATAATTTGCGCTTATGGGCATTTTAAAACTATCATATATATTTATGGAGCTACCAATGAAAGAAAACACAAGGAAAAAGATTGGAATAAAATAGTGTTTATTTCTGTCAATAATCTAATTTAATTCATAGTAACTTTAATTGAGTTTTCCCTTAAAAAAATCAGTGTTACATACTATGAATTAAATATTGTCAATAAAAGTATTTTATTCCTATCTTTACCATGCTCGTATTTATTTTCATTGTATGCTCTAAAAGATACGATTCTTTTAAAATGTCTATAATAGCAATAAAAAAAGGAATTCACTGCATAAAAAAAACATTCACTCTTATGAAGAAGTGACTACTCCTACCAGGAGTGAAAAAACGAGCTCCTATAGCAAAAGTGAGTAGTCACTCCTCAGAAAGAGTGGTTATTGACCCCTGTTTAGAGTGAATATTCACTTCCCAGAAGAGAGTATTCACTCTTTTTGGGAGTCAACGATTCCACTTTAGCTCAGAGTGAATAGTCACTCTAAAAAGGTTGGGCATATTTTGAGTCTGTGATAGAGTGAGTATTCACTCCTTTTTATTTAGAGTGTAAGGGAGAAAGAGGAACATTAAAATAATAATGAAATAAATAACGGAATAGAACAGTGGTAATTGGACACGCTAGAATTCAAAATTATTGGGTGGGCTTACTCCCCACGGGCCCATATAAGTTGGCGCCACTGATTGCAAACGAAATTTTTACGCGTTTAAATTTCAATAAATTCCCTTCACGACTGCAGTTTGATACGAAACGTAATTTGCTTTCATTAAACAGAGTTTTTATCTCCCTATCTAAGTATAATCTACATAAAGCAGTGTTAGTACGACCAAATTTAATATCAGATTCATGTTCACCTTTTCTAATTCCAAATTTTCTCCAAGTCATACCTATGTAATATTTTAAGTCACCTTTTTTCTGTAATATAAGGAATTTCATAAACCCCTGCAAGATCCCCATTTCCTATAGGGTCAAATTGCTTATTAAGTAAACTCTTTAATTTTGGTGGCGGTGTCGCAATCAATTCATTTTTAAACATTTTTTATTTAAATTAGGTTTAACATTGGTTTTTTCCTTAGTTTTATTTAAGATTTTAATAATTTAGATGAAAATATGCAACTTGCATATGAACTAAAAGAGAACTGTAGTTTAACAATTTTTAGATTTCTTTTTAATTAGGGAAGGGGATTCATTAAAAATAACAATTTATAGAAAGAAAATTAACAGCGTACATATTCCGAATTCTGCATGTTCATCTTTTTTGTTCTCCACTTTTCGATTCATGGTTAATTGATCTTTTAAGGTTTATTCTGAAGAATTTCCAAGTACGGAGTTGAATAATATCCGTAAGATTGCAGGTACAAATGGGTGTAAAATTGGTAGCATCAATAAATTAATAAATTTTTATAATAAAGAGAAGGCCAAACCACAAATTTCTGAATTAATTGCAAGTTTCAATAAAGGGGGAGATTCAACAAAATTCAAAAGAATTTCATTTACATATTTAAAAGACAGTTTTGAGAGGTTAAAATTTATAACATTTTAAATAATTTTATATTATTTTGAATAATCCCTATAGTTTCCTCCCTTTTCTGCTTTTTTCACACAAAACTGAAGTATTTTTGTTGTCATCATTGGAAAGTATCATTAAAATTAGCAAAAAAAATGGTATCATAAAGAATAATTATAATTTTAAAATTCTAACGCAATTTTTAAAATCTACGGATCTATAAAGATAATTCGTAGTGCTTATGGCTTATTTATAGATATACAAACGAACTACGATGATTCGATCTTGTGTCTACAAAAAAAAAAAAAAAAAAAAAAAAAAAAAGTCTAAAAAAAAGTTATGAAAACTTTCCGTGAAAAATTCGTAAATCATTGCATATATTAACCTATTAAATCAGTTTGACGCATATATATATATATATATATATACAGGGTGTTTTTAAATTCATGGTACAAACTTTAAGGAGTGATAGTACACATCATGACAAACTATATTAAATAGGAAACTAAGGGTCTCAAACGTCTTCCAAAGGAGATAGGCGCCATCATTAAAGTTTAGGGTCCAAAAATTCAAATGATTGTAAAAAACAGAAAAAATGGTGGATTCGTTTGCAGTTTTCACTAAAACTATTCTTTATGTCAGTACTGTCTTGAAAATAAATTATAAAAATAAATTTCAAAAAATGCCGATCGAGGGCGCTTTAAAATTTGGAGTAACGAACAACTATTTTTTACCGTTATTTTTTGCTTCTCGATAATTTTTTTTAGAAGCTTAGACATAAACTTAAATTTTGAGCTCAAATTCTAAGTCGATGGGAGTGGTTAAGCAGACCTAACTGAACTGTGGAGAGAGGTTCAAATTCCAGATGATTATAAAAAACAGAAAAATTGGTCAATTGATTTGCGATTTTCACTAAAATTATTCTTTATATCAGTATTATCTTGAAAATAAATTATAAAGATAAAATTCAAAAAATGCCGATAGAGGGCGCTTTAGACTTTGGAGTAACGTACAACTATTTTTTACCGTTATTTTTTGCATCTTATAAAAATTTTTTAGAAGCTTAGACATAAACTTAAATTTTGAGATGAAAATCTGAATCGTTGAGAGTGGTTAAGTAGCGCAAACTGAACTGTGTTCATTGGGGGTGGGTAGGTTCAAATTTCAAATGATTATAAAAAACGGAAAATTGGTCGATTCGTTTGCCGTTTTCGCTAAAACTATTCTTTATGTCAATATTTCCTTGAAAATAAATTTTAAAGATTAATTTCAAAAAATACTGTTAGAGGGCGCCTTAAACTTTCGAGTAACCAACAACTATTTTTAACCGTTATTTTTTGTATCTAATTAAATGCTTATAAAAGTTCAAATTTAAATTTTGAGCTCAAAATCTGCATCGTTGTGAGTAATCAAGTAGCGGAAAATTGAAATGTGTTCGAGGGGTGGAGAGAGTAACATTTTAACTACTGAACAGAGTTCAGTTTGCGAATTCTTAACACCTTCCATCGATTTAGAATTTGAGCTCGAAATTTAAATCTAAGCATTTGCAAGCATTTAATTAATTACAAAAAATAACGGTTAAAAATAGTTGTTGGTTACTCTAAAGTTTAAGGTGCCCTCTAACGGTATTTTTTTAAATTAATCTTTAAAATTTATTTTCAAGGAAATATTGACAAAAAGAATAGTTTTATCGAAAACGGCAAACGAATCGACCAATTTTTCCGTTTTTTATAATCATTTGAAATTTGAACCTCCCCACCCCCATTGAACACAGTTCAGTTTGCACAACGTAACCACTCCCAACGATTCAGATTTTCATCTCAAAATTTAAGTTTATGTCTAAGCTTCCAAAAAAATTTTATGAGATGAAAAAAATAACAGTAAAAAATAGTTGTTCGTTGCTCCAAAGTCTAAAGCGCCCTCTATTGGCATTTTTTGAAATTTATCTTTATAATTTATTTTAAAGACAATACTGACATAAAGAATAGTTTTAGTGAAAACCGCAAACGAATCGACCAATTTTTCTGTTTTTTATAATCATTTGAATTTTTGGATCCTAAACTTTAATGGCGCCTATCTCCTTCGGAAGACGTTTGGGACTCTAAGTTTCCAATTTAATATTGTTTGTCTTGATGTGTACTATCACCTCTTAAAGTTTGTACCATGAATTTAGAAACACCCTGTATATATATATATATATGTATACATTATCGCCAATTTCAATTATGCGCTCAGTAATAGATTTGTTTAACTAAACTACTCGCTTAACAAACTCACAAAGGATCGGTTATTTAATTTTAAAACCAGTTAAGTGAGTTTGACAAATAAATACGCCATGCAAAAGTCCAAATAAGCACCCTTGAAAAGATTTTTTTAAAATAAATAACCCACTCAACAGGTTATGAAACACTGCAACTACGTATCTGAATAACAAAATAATTTTAATTTTTGGGAGGCAGTGCATAGTTCTTTACAAGTGAAAAATAAAAGCAGTAAGAAGAAATGCTTAAAATTTTAATCAATTTTATTATGCTCAGCTTGAAAAGTTTATCTGAAATGGTAAGCTTATCTGATGGATGATCTTCAGATATTAAAATGTATTACATGCCTACAAGGACATGACTGTATGCGCAGGTAAAGATTTGTCAGCAAAAAGATTTAAATTTCATTTATATTGTTATTTATGAAAAGACTTTGCTCTTGTTTTATAATTTGAAATAGCGATGATCATTTTATACTAAATTTATTAACACGATGCTACCGTATATTGAACCGCTGTAGAGGAATTAATGTCATTTGCCTAGATCATGCTTTAGATCAGCGGTACCCAGGTTGCAATCTGGGGCACGTTGTGGGATTATTCCGGAGTTAGTGAAAATAATATCGATAATGATAGAAATTCAGGTTTATCTAAAATGCGTATTCAGAAAATTTATAGTTATAAGATTACAAAGTCAGTGTGATGTGTAAATCCTATATGTTAAATTGAAATTGAGATAAAAAGCCAACTGTGCCCAATAATTCATTGATATGCATTGTCAGTCGCTCCGCCCATTTCTAAGAATATTGAATAAGTACTTTTTTCCCATCTTTCTGAAGATTTCAATTAATGATTATACAATATTCTCTTCTCGTCAGTTTTTTTCTTTATTCTTCATGTTTTTTAATAATAATTGCAGAGCTCTTCAGATACAGAAGGTTTTAATTAAACGACACGAAAACAATCTTTACTTTGCATATCGTGTGAGGTATTTTATGAAGGATTTCCTAACGCCGAACTCAAAAATACATTTGTTTCAGTTTTAGGTTTTATATTTTTAGAGACACAGTTAAAAATGTAATACAAAAATACTCCTCTCCCCTCCCCATCTATTTCCAGATCTACTTAAACTAAAATTATGAAAAAGTTGGGGATAGTAGAAGTTAATTTAAACTTTGCAGAAAAATTATTGCGGTCACCTTAGGTCATACAATTTTTGAGAAAATTACATTTTTCTGCTACACACAAATTTTGATTTGCGAGTGTTCAGCAAAATAGTTTAAGAGCGCCTGGAGGTAAGTACCGTCGCAGAAGTATAAAACGATTGTTGATAGTCATTCTGTAGAAAAAAAAAAAAGAGTCGGCAATTAGTTGAGGTTTTAATCCTTAAGGATACAGAAGGTTTAGATACACATAAAGACATGGCGGAGTCCTCAATGTGCCTTCGGCTTTTCAAGTCGAGATAACAACTTTAAATGATATATTTGTGTTATACAATACTCAGTAGCAATATAAACACAATAAACATCAAACTGCTGAAATAAATATAGTTTAAAAAAACTAAAAAACACGCTTTTTAAGTATATCAAACTAAAAAGTGAAAAATAATTCGTACTATAAGCTGAAAACGAAAATAGATGAAAAATACTATATTACTATAAAATCATTGTTATTATAAGAATCAATTAATAAGCAATAAATAAAATTATCGTGGAAAAAAAGCGTGGGGTGCTCCATCTACCATGCTCCATCTATCAGTTCTTAAGAAGCACCCCCATGCTTTTTTTCCACGATAATTTTATTTATTGCTTATTAATTGATTCTTATAATAACAATGATTTTATAGTAATATAGTATTTTTCATCTATTTTCGTTTTCAGCTTATAGTACGAATTATTTTTCACTTTTTAGTTTGATTACTTTAAAAGCGTGGTTTTTAGTTTTTTTAAACTATATTTATTTTAAAATTTACAACGAAAGGACATCGATCCAAATCACTTTTTTTGGCCGACTCTGGTTAATTTAACCATGCATCTCGAATCCTATTAAGAATGTATTAAAAAAATTCTTCACCTTATGAAAGAGAACATTTTTTGCCAGATATAGCCAAATTTGGAGACATTCTTTCATTTGGCACCAAATACGTGTTGTGGCTTTCGTAATCTTAATAGTCAATTTTTCAGCCAAATGTCGACAATATTTTGTGAAATATCGCCAACTTATTGGTTGCTGCCATTTTCTCATGACCCTGACCCGTATTACCCAAAATGACACACTAATCAAATTTGATCAAACATGCGACTTAGCTCAAAGGTCTCCAGGTAATCAAAAACAGTAGAATATAAAATTGAATCAAAATCGTTTAAGCCGTTTCTTAGATAAAATTAGCTTGACAGCATTCATCAATAAAGCGAAATGGCCCATTAATATAATTTTGTTTAACTTGCGACTCTGCCCAATAGTCTTCTCGTCACAAAAGACGTTTCGTTACAAAATTTAGGTAAAATTGATTGAATCGTTGTTATATATAATTAGAATAACCCTAATCCATTATGACCCAAAATGACCCATTAATCGAATTTTCGCGAGCATGTGTCCTGGTCCAATGGTTTTCTCTTGCCCGAGAATATCATAATACAAAATATAGTCAAAATGGTGAGAGACATTTTCTACATAAAATTAGCATGATCCATCAATGACCCACAAATGACTCTAATAATCGAAATCTCTCGAACATGTGATTTAGCCCATTAGTTTCCTCGTGTCTAAAAATTATTATATACAAAATTTCGTTAAAAATGATCCAGCCGTTCTTTAAATATAAATAGCTTGACCCAGACCCTTTATGACACATTAATCGAAATTTCTCGAAAGTGTGACCTAGCCCAATGATTTTCTTATGCCAAAAAAATGTTATATACAAAATTTTGTTAAAATCGATCCACCTGTTCTTTAGATGTAGCTTGACATGATCCATTATGGCCCATCATGACCCACAAATGATCATTATAGTCGAAATCTCTCAAACATGTGATTTAGCCCATTAGTGTCCTCGTGTCAAGAAACTGTTCATACAAAATTTCGTTATAATCGATCACGCCGTTCGTTAAATATAAATAGCTTGACCCAGACCCTTAATGACCCAATATGACCCATTAAAATTTTTTCTCGAACATGTAACCTAGCCCAATATTTTTCTCGTGCCCGAAAACCATAGAATGCAATTTTTAGTCAAAACTGCGTGAGAAAATCTTTAGATAAAATAGCATGACCCACAATGACCCCAAAAATGACCCACTAACCGAATTTTCTTGAACATGTTACCTAACCCAATGGTCTTCTTGTAATCCAAAACGATAAAATATAAAATTTGGTCAAAATCGTTAGAGCCGTTTTTTAGATAAAAATGGCTTGACCCATAATGACCCAAAAATGACCCACTAATCAAAATTTTTGGAACATGTGACCCAGCCCGATAGTTTTCTCGTGCCAAAAAACTGTTACATACAAAATTTCGTTAAAATCGATCCATCTGTTCTTTAGATGTAGCTTGACATGATCCATTATGGCCCATCATGACCCACAAATGATCATTATAGTCGAAATCTCTCAAACATGTGATTTAGCCCATTAGTTTCCTCGTGTCAAAAAACTGTTCATACAAAAGTTCGTTATAATCGATCACGCCGTTCTTTAAATATAAATAGCTTGACCCAGACCCTTAATGACCCAATATGACCCATTAAAATTTTTTCTCGAGCATGTAACCTAGCCCAATATTTTTCTCGTGCCCGAAAACCATAGAATGCAATTTTTAGTCAAAACTGCGTGAGAAAATCTTTAGATAAAAATAGCATTACTCACAATGACCCCAAAACTGACCAACTAACCGAATTTTCTTGAACATGTTACCTAACCCAATGGTCTTCTTGTAATCCAAAACGATAGAATATAAAATTTGGTCAAAATCGTTAGAGCCGTTTTTTAGATAAAAATGGCTTGACCCATAATGACCCAAACATGACCCACTAATCGAAATTTTTCGAACATGTGACCCAGCCCGATAGTTTTCTCGTGCCAAAAAACTGTTACATACAAAATTTCGTTACAATCGATCACGCCGTTCTTTAAATATAAATAGCTTGACCCAGACCCTTAATGACCCAATATGACCCATTAAAATTTTTTCTCGAACATGTAACCTAGCTCAATGATTTTTTCGTGCCCGAAAACCATAAAATGCAATTTTTAGTCAAAATTGCTTGAGAAAATCTTTAGATAATAAGGAAAATCTTTAGATAATAAGGAGAGTTACAAACCCACAAACTCACATACAGGTGAAAGTAATAAAAAGCGTGTTAAAAAAAGACTAATTTGTTTACAATTCGTCAAATGATTACTATAGAATTCGCTATGGGAGTGACTCTCTCAATGTGGCACCTGTGTTTTTAAAAGTTAATATAATATTGTTAATAAAAGTTTGTATGATTAATTAGGCTCGTATTTAACACACTGTAAAAAATTTTGCGTAAGGTTCCTAAAAAAACCTATGGCAGCTATTCTGCCACAGGTTTTCCCAGGTATTTAATCCAAAAAATGCCAGGAAACTTACATATGCCAGGAAAGTTCGGAAATCTATAATCTGGGATGTTACTCATGAAGTATCAGTTAGATTTCACCATTCTGAAAAGTCTAGAAACCTTTTATGTGTAACGTTACACATTAATTTTCTGTTAGGTTCCACCATTCTGAAACCTACAATCTGAAACATTACTCGTGAAATCTCAGTTAAATTCCTTCATTCTGAAAAGCTCTGAAACCTATAATCTGGAATACCACTTATAAAATCTCAGTTAGGTCCACCTTTTTGAAAAGTTCCGAAATCTTTAATATGGTATGTTACTCATAAGATCTCAGTTAGGTTCCGCTATTCCGAAACCTATCACCTGGAACATTACTCATGAAAATTCAACTATGTTCCTTCATTTTGAAAAACTCTGAAACCTATAGCCTGGAACTTTACGCATAAAATCTCAGTTAAGTTTCTTCATTGAGAAAAGATCTGACACATTTCACGGAATACGGTACATGTTCCTGGGATATCCAGTGGCAGCAATTCTGCCACAGATTTTCACAGGAACTTTACCAAAAATTTGTCTGGAAGATTATGCAAATCTGAAAAGTTCAGAAATCCATAATCTAGTATGTTAAGGCCCTTAATAAAAGAATATTTAGCTGCCGAAAGAAGATAACCTAAAAAAAAAAACTGAAAATCTTAATACAGTGTACTCTTGATACTTCAAATAAAATACATTTCTCTCTTTGATATTACAAATTCCTGTAAATGACTTATCTGAACAATTAGTTATCACATATTGCTTTTTTAGAATCCCTTCGACTTAAGATATCGAGAATATTATACAATTAAAAAAAAATAACATAATCAAAAATAAAAATTCACAGAACTTTCATAATATGTACAAAACTTTATTGATATTATGGTTTAAAATTACAATCTAGAATTTTATCACAGTTTGCTTAATTTTTCACATAAAGTAACTACTTTTTGGGTAACTACATTACCATGTTTCAACTTCAACTATTTTAGTTCAATGAAAGTGTAAGTCCCAGTGCCTTTGAAAGAATATTTTATGTTATAATAATAATATAAAGAGATTGCCGAAACTACACCCTGTACAAATTCCACACCTTCAATCAAAATTTTATCTTCTACTTGCTTTCGTTCAGCTGTAGAGGGATTGTCTGTGTATTTGCAAATTCTTAAATCTAAATGGTTCAGTAACTCACTTTTTTTCTGTCCTCTGCAAGCAATTTTCATTTAAAGCTTTAGTTAGAGTAGAAGAAAAAGTATGTGAAGGAATCTAAAAATCCTCGCGCCATGGGTGCTTTAATATACAAGTGACTGCTAATATTCAAAGAGCTGCTTTCAATACTTGAATTTAATTCTGCTGTTCCAAAGTCTCCATTTGTTTCCGTTAATGAACTATCATAACATTCAGATTTGATTATTATCGAAGGTGGCTACAAAGAAACAAAAATCATATTTTATTTTTTATTTTTTATGCATAAATTATTGAATAAAATATTGTTTATTCAGTTTCTGGAAAAATCAAAATGTTTATTGGAGAAGTTATTCTCATTTGCAAAAACATTTTGTATTATGCATTAGCTTGATAATATAGAATACTTGAATATGTGTCCTACAAAAGGCTTTAATAACAATACAAAAAGTACTACAACTACTTTTGTATATTCTCAGTATGCTTTCCAAAAAATAAAAAAAAGTTTCAAAATATTCAATATATATCTTTTAAACAAGGGGTTTTTGCAAGTGCATTATTGTCATGTTGCGCATGGTCAAAAATGAATGTCCACGAAATACACAGGGTTTTGTTCCATTTTGAAAAATGTATTGCAGTATTTTGGATTTTATGTGAAAATTTTGAATTTATTAGATAAAAATGGGTTTATACATCGTTGAAACATTTTATTCTCAATTATATATTGATTTTGTGAAATCTCCAATCAGTAGTGTAATTATAGCTTTGAGTCCTCTGCAAAATTTTCCACAAGGCCCCCTAGAATCTATATTTATTTCTCATAACAAAACGGGGTCCCCGTTTCGTGACCCGTCTTGTGGGTATGATTTTTTTACGCGCAGATCAGGTTTTGTACGCAAAATATAGATTCGTTATTCAATACAAATGACTCGTTCTTAAAATCTTAAAATGATCAACCGTTTATGATCGTTTAAGGTCGTTTTTTCACAATTACTTCCAACACCCCCCCCCCTTCCTACGTTGCAGGGTTTTGCAGAACTCAGTTTTGCCACTGTCCTCGATATTGATATACAATATAAGTTCATTTACGCTTCTTCATTTACATATATTTTTTGGTTAGCTCCGTGCACTATAGCACAAAATTAGCAGTTTCCACCGCCGAGTAACACTAAAAAACGTGGAGATTAACTTTACCGTCCTGAGTCTGCAAACTTGATGGGTACTACTCGCAAAACATGATGGTTGTAAGATATATCGATACCAGGGATGAAAGGAGAAAAATTCGTTTATAATTTTCGGAGTCAAAATTAGCGATTATCCCAAACACTAGGAAATAAAGTAGATAACTCTTTTGGTTCAAAGGTTGTTTCACGCTGGTGAGAGGGGATGGTTAATTGCCAAGAGATCTTTTTTTAGCCGAGCTAATTACGCATGCTATTATACAGTATGAAATATTTAAAACAGGGGTGGTAGTTTATCTTGAAATAAAAAAAAATTCAGAAATGTGTAACTTTATTGCCTAATCCTGAAATTTTCTAAAATGTCTTTCTCCGACTTATTATACAATATAATTAATTTCATTTATGACAAAATTAATTTTGGAACGCAATTCCAAGTCAATGTTACTTTTAATATACTTAATTCAGGAATCTCACTCTTGTGCAAATTAAAGTGTGTCAATTGACAAAATCTGTTAAAAAACTGCTAAACCCGAAATTTAGATGAATCTGAATTATACAAGACCCATGTTCCTGCGCAAACTCGCTTAAGTTTAAATAAATTCCACTTATTTGGTGAAGCTGATTATTTCGGGTTTTGGTGGGTTCTAGATCAAATACAAAGTGACTAGTAAGCACCCCTCCCCCTCTTAAACAGGCTTAAACAAAAACTTTTGTTTAAAATTATCCATTTTCCTTCAACTTTGGGTATCAATTTATTAGAAAATTAGGCGAGATTAATCAAATCAACAATGTTAGGTCAAGTATAGGTCATGTGTAAAAGAAACCCTTCCTCTCCAATTAATTCAGCTTTATCTAGATTTTCCTTGTCGAGAACCAATTAGTTTAAAATTTGGTCTCCTTTTATTAGAAGGATAAATTACACCTTTAACACGTTGAATTCCACGTCAGTCAAGGATGACTGACACTGAACTTTCCGCTTACTTAACCCATTTTAGGCCAAGCACAGAAATTTTATAAAATGTAGCATTATTTTTATTGAAATATGCTTAAATTACATACATTAAGACACAAAAAAAGATTCGTGCATGAAAAATAATATTTTATATAAGAAATAATATTTTATATAATAATATAAAATATTATTTCTTATAATGAATAATATGAATATGAATAATATTTTTATGACTTTTGTTTTATTCTTATTTCATATACAGAATTTGCAACTTTAATCTATTTTAAAAACATTTAATTCATTTTAATTGGAATAATAATATATTTTTAAAAAGTCGAATTTGTCAAAGGCGTTTCAAATTAAAACTCTAGCGTATTTTGAAAATTTTTTAAGAGAAAGTGTTTACTCCAATTGAATTACTAATATTTTATGGATGTCTTCAAAAGCCTTAAAAAATAGAAGAAAAATAAAATTCTTGAAAAAAATGTGTCAGAGTGTTAAAAAAAAATATTTATCGAAATGTTTCGTATACGAACCTTTGGCCGAAAATGGGTTAATTATATCCTTTAATAAAATAAAAAGAAATTTTAAATAAATTTTCAGCAATTTCTTAAAACAATATAATATTTAGTTTTATATTATAATTTTACGCTGGTCGGTCACGGGCAACTGACGCGGCTGAAACGGAAATTTCAATGTCAGTCACTGGTGAATGACATGGCACTTAACGTGTTAATGCAGGGTTTATAGGTCAAATATTTGGGATGTGGGGGGGTAGAATCCTCCACTTTCATTTTTTTTATTGCATTTTCCTTCCATAAAATTATTCGAATAGTTTCAAATTTTGGGTACATATTTAACAGAAAGATAGATTAATGTCACGGATACTTACTTATATTTTTTTAACTATCATAATAATTGCAGCAAAATTTAAACTTCCCCCACACTCCCCCTTCACTTGAAACACTTATAAAATTTGTCCGGAATTTTTATAAAAGTAGTGTTGTGAAATTTTCAAAATGCATTTGCTAACCTGTCAAAATAAAGATGTTAAAAAAAAAAAATGTCAGATTCGAGATATACTGAGTGACACTGAAAATGTTCAGCAAATCATAACAATAGATATAATAAGATTTAAATTCAAAGTGATATTTTGCGCTTTAAATATGGAAGTAAGCTTATGCATGTTAAGTACGAGTTTATTTTTCAGGTTTTTTCTCAATTCTTTTGGTAATATATAATTCGGTATGCTTTTTTAAAATTACTTTTGGAAGCGTATTTCCAGAATTCCCGTTTCTTATATACTAGTTAATGTGTATTTAAGTTTGTTGAATTATATAACATTAAACTTGTGTTATTTTAAATCAAATCACAGAAATCCTCGGTGTTACTCCATCCCTTGTTAATATGGTTTCGAGTACTTTTCCTATTCTTTATGCAGCTTTATGTTAATTTGATAAATTTTAAATTTGAAAATAATTTTTTAAGCGAGATTTAGAAGCTCCGTTTGCGTGGGTTTTAGTTGGACTTTGTAAGGCTTCCTAACGCGGATTTCCGAGCTCTTGTTTTTCAATATGGTCATAATGCGTAATTTAAGTTTGAGTACATAATATATTCAAATTTAGAAATTAAGTTTGAGAAATCCTCGATGTTACGCCGCTTTTTAACGCGGATTCAAAGCAGTTTTTCTAATGTAGCTTTTATTTAATAAATTTTAATTTTAATATTATTTTCTAAGACTTTTGGATGCCTGTTTACGTAGGTAGAATATAATTTGGGATTTGTCAATTCCCCCTCTCCCCCACAATACACACCTACGTTAATGTGGATTTCCGAGCTCATTTTAAATATTTTGTTAATTTGACTACGGTAACTTCTTACTTACATATTTTTCTGTTAGATACAATTTCAGTTTTCAGTTGAGTGTAATCCTACCGAATGAAAATTAAAAAATATTAATAAGTTACAATGTTGATAGTTAGAACTGTACGAACCACTTCATATGATTTTATATGAAGTGTTTGTAACTTTGTTAATGGTCAATAATTAAAAATCTGAGTAACTGGCCAGTGGCCAATGTTAATTTTTATCTATATTTTGCACCAACATACAAATAAAAGATTGCTGTAAGTAATTATGCACATATCTGTATAAAAAAGACATATACACATAAAGTATTTCAATTATTCAGAATTTTTAAAAAGAAAATAATATTTAAAAAAATGCCTGACAAATGTTAAAAAATTCAGCATAATAATTGAAACATTGACTTCCTTAAAAACCTGATAAAAATCCAGCAATTCTTAATTTATGTAATATTTTTTTTCTTAAATTAAGATTTTAAATTGATATTATAAAATTTTGTTTAGTTTTCACTAAATCCTTCATTTAATTTACAGAAAGTTTTTAGCTTATGATAATATGCATAGAATTTTTTATTTTTTATAAGTCTGATTATGCATATAAATTAACTTGCTTAAATACATACTTAAGTGCTAAGTTAAAGAACATTTTTAAATGGGGGATTATGCGACTTACGACAACTTAATTAAACATGAAATTTGTTTTAACCCGGGAGGACGCGCGCAGGGCCTAAAAGACCCGGAGTGCGTACGGTTTTTACAATTGCAATCACTAATTTTTTTAAGTATTCTTCAACCTATTTTATCGCAAAATTTGTAAGAATTATCTCAGTCTAAATAAAGTGACTGTTATAATTTGATTTTATTGGTGACGAAGTTAAACCATTCGTATCCTGGGTAAGCGCGCGTTCTCCCGGGTTAATTATTTTTATACACTGTATAAAGAATACCATACAAACTTACCTGGTAGTTGTTTAAATTCTAATTCACAAACTGGGCGTCTTTTTTAACAGTTTATTGGTAAGTTAAATGAAACAGACCTAGTTTCTTTACGTTAGTGAGAATATTTGATCTTCAAAGTTAAAAATTTGAGAGGCAATTTTGGGAAATACGCTAAATTTAAGAAACATGGGGGCGCTATAAAATCAACGATGTCTATTTGATCGAAAATCTCTAAGAAAATGTTATCAATGCAGAAAAATACTTACAGTTTCGTTAAAAACCGAATGCCTTATTATATAGCATTTGGGATTCCTGTATTAAGATTTAAAATAAAAAAAAACATTACCATACTTATGAATCACATTTAGGCACAATAACCTTGCCACAAAATTAGAAATATTTTCTAGTAAGTAACTTAAAACTGTACCTTTTCATCCTCTATAGACATATGTAGCTTGCAGATACTAAAGAAAGGAGGGGGGAGGGGGACAAAATTTAAACATTTCTCTACTGATATGACTTTAATTTCATGTTATAGACTCAATATTTTGAAAAATAAAATAGTTGGCCAGAGCTTCTCCCATTTCTACTTCAAGCGTTGATTTTGTTTATAATAATTTTTATGCTAGATTTATTGCTTTGGGGAACAGTCGAACTCGTTTAAGACGTGATATCGATTAATACCTGAATTTACTCCAGTTCCAACATCACCAGAACTTCGCTCTTACAACAAATGTAAAAATTTTCCATTTAATATAAGATAAAGTTTTCATTCTTTGGACAAAAGATCTCGCTTACGACGCGAATGCATATACCTACATATTAAGTTTTTGATATGAGCATCAAACTATTTCCGAATAGTAATAATCGCTTTATTTAATGGCAGAAAGATTACTATTCGGAAATAGTGATAGACATTGTAAAAAAATCCTCTAAACGGGACTGCTGATTAAATAAGGCGAATATTACTAATCGGAAATAGTAGGTATTTGGAGAAAAAAGTTGCGGTAATAAGATCGAGAATTTCGTCAAATAATCACTGATAAAATAATTTCGAAAAACGATCATTGGTAGAATTTGGAAAAATAGGTTTCAAAATGCACAATAAGATGGGCATACGCACTTTCATTCCAAAGTTAGTTGCTTTAGATATCATAGTCTTTTTCTTCAACTGAGGCAACAAAATGACCCACACGCAAAAAAAGCAGTTCATATGGAAATAAAGACCAAGAAGAGTTTTCAGAGTCTAAACTAGGAAAAAAAAATATTCGAGAATCACAATTAAATGCGTTGTTAAAGCTTTGGTAAAAATTAGTGACTCTAGTTTCCATATTCGACTCATAAATGAGCGAGCAATTTGATAAACACACAAAAAATTAGTTTTTACATGTAAAATATAGCTCAGGAGCTGTACAGGACAGAAGTTTGAACAAGAGCTTTGAGATGCACAATTAGAAGGGTATTCGCACCTTCGTGTTATTTTTTTATAGCGCAAGATCCTGTAGTGTCTTCACAACTGGGATAATAAAATGACAGACACGCAAAATAACGATTTTTTTGTAATTAACATATTAACCACAAAATAAGGAATATTACACACAAAACATATATAACTTTGCGCAGATTACCAATAATTTCTATTTTAGAATAAATTCGAAAAGTTACACAAAAGCTTAAAAAGTATGCTTACTAAAAATAAGGAATGTTGCACAGAAAATATTCGGAACGTTTCACAGTTTATCAGTAATTTCCACTTTCTCAACTATTCCGAAAAGTTACACGAGATTGTGGAAGGTATTACAAAAGATTTCTCGGTATTCTTGTATGAGCAGAAATAATCCGAGAAAACCCAGGAATGTTACACAGTAAATATCAAGAACATTGCGCAAATTTTTTACAGTGCACAATGTATGTAGGTTTTTGTATGCAGAGATACAATTCTGAAATAGATTTTTAACACATTTCCTGATGTGTTAAAATTATAAAAATGATGTATAAAAGTGTGTTTTAAATGGCAATGTAACATTTTAATATTCTTACAACTTAATTTTTAATTAATACATTAACTTTAAGACATTTTCTAATTATCCCACAAGAAGTGCCAAACCACCAAATATTTTCTTTAATTTGTACTACTGTACGGGAGTTGAAAAAAGCAATAGATTTTATGATGCACCAAAAATTGCCGTGAAAATATATTGAAGCGCTGTGAGAAATCAAAGTTACTGGAATGAAGATAACGCGCTACTACAAAAATACATTTCAGATTTAAGGCTTAAAATACCCGGTTGTATTTTATATAAAATGACATCATTTGTATCCTCTGAAGGATTCCACATTTACAATCCATTCTTAAACAACTTCTACTGAACTGTATACACTATATTGCCATTGATTATGGGACACTTGCGATTTTAGACATTTTACTAAATATCTAGAAAAATACATGAGGAATCATCTTGAAACTCTTAGTGTATAAATATAATAGTATACGTCATACATCTCCGTGAAGATTTTTTACCGAAACTCCATACGGGACCGTCAACAAATTAAAAAAGAATAAATATCTTTTGAATAACCCTGTCAAAACTAATGTAGCAAAAGCGCTCAAACTCTAGATTATGATTGAATGCCTTATTGTAATGCACTGTGTTCATTTTTATGCAAATAGCATGCATACTCGCAGAGTAATTAAGGTTTTTATAAAAATGGCCCCAAATTTTTCTAAGTTTTTCCCTTATAATTTTCAGAGTTCTTAATATAAAATAATATGTTTTTCAGAAAATATGACAAACAGCATTGCACACAGTACCCTGTAATAAGAATTAAAAAATAATAAAAATTGTATGAAAAATGAGTAGGTTTACTAAATAATTTTTTACTGCGCATGCGTCAAAGATATCAAAATTTCATTTGCATATTATGTTAGCTAAATGTATAGAGCAACTTTTGTAAAAGTCTCAAAATTATAGCTTGAAAATTCTGAAAGTAATCGTCTATAGAAAAAGGGCAAAATCCGTTGTTTCCAAAATGAAGCAAAAAAATGAGGGATTTTATCCAAAAGTAGTCGTAACATCCCGTATTGTGTATTCTATATTGGCACTAATCAATGAATATATGGATACAACGCCTCTTGTTTTTGCTTCATTTTGAGAATAACGGATTTTCAACTTATTCAATTGACGATTATTTTCAGAATTTTCAAGTTATGATTTTGTGACTTTCACAAAAGTTGCTCAATACATTTAGCTAACATAATATGCAAATGAAATTTTGATATCGTTGACGCATGCGCAGTAAAAAATTATTTAGTAAACCAACTCATTTTGTATACAATTTTCATTATTTTTTAATTCTGGTTACAGGGTACTGTGTGCAATGTTGTTTGTCATATTTTCTGAAAAAAATATTATTTTATATTAAGAACTCTGAAAATTATAAGGAAAAAACTTGGAAAAATTTGGGACAATTTTTATAAAAACCTTAATTACTCTGCGAGTATGCATGCTATTTGCATAAAAATGAACACAGTGTATTACAATAAGGCATTCAATCATAATCTAGAGTTTGAGCGCTTTTGCTACATTAGTTTTGACAGGGTTATTCAAAAGATATTCATTCTTTTTTAATTTGTTGGCGGTCCCCTGTGGAGTTTCGGTAAAAAATCTTCACGGAGATGTATGACGTATACTATTATATTTATACACTAAGAGTTTCGAGATGATTCCTCGTGTATTTTTCTAGATATTTAGTAAAATGTCTAAAATCGCAAGTGTCCCATAATCAATGGCAATATAGTGTACATCACTGTAGATGACACAGTCACGGAATAAAGCACAAACCCAGCAAAGAGAGTAATATAGTAAATTCGACAAAAAAAAAAAAAAAAAAAAAAAAAAATATATATATATATATATATATATATGTATGTTTTCATTTGTTTTCAATATTAATATGGATACTCAAATTAAATATAGTTTGCAATAGCTATATGTTTTATCAGAAACCATTTAAATTTATCGTACATTTATATATTTTTTCAACGTATTTCCATTTTTTTTTCAGTTGCTATGGGAAAATGACAGCAAAAAGATATCGTAATCTACTATTTTCAACAATTTTCCCTTTGGTTTCTATAGAAATTCAATTTTTCAGTTGCCATCATTACAGAAATGACATTAAAAACCAGAAAAATTAGCATCTCAAAATTACTCACTCAAAATTATTTCACACACACTCATTTTGACTGTAAAAATGACACAATATAATATAAAAAATTCAATAAACAGTTTCAGATATTTAAAAATAAAGATTTAAAGTTTGAAAATGATGAAAGGAAGTACGCTAAACATTTTAAATATAAAAATGTCAAACGAGATTATCAAAAAATCCTTTTAATGTACAAGTTCTGAGAAGAATATATCGTGTGAATCAAAGAAAATATAAGTGTCCGGGTAGTGTCCTGAAGGAGTTTTTCAAAATTCATGAAATTTTGCTGTTGTGTTAGAGGTAGTAAAAGGCAACTTTTGGCTCTTATCCGAAATCAAAATTCCAACTTTTGATTTTCCACTCCACCCTAATAGACAGCCAGTAAAATTTAAAACTTTCTAACAATCATTAAAAGAACGGGACGTGGTAGAACAAACAATCACCTCATCGAGCTGAAACTCCAGAATTAGTTAAAATTTCATAAGCATATTAGAACGCATTCGGTCTGCCAACATATCTTGGTGGAAAACACCAGAAAACTCGATATTAGAGGTTGAACCGGAGGTTTACCATTATGTTTTTCAGCTCCCATTCCTATATGATTTCATATCTTTGGGTGCAAGAGGACACAACGTTAACTTACGAGTCAACCACAAGAAATCTAGTTTACAGGTGCTATTCACCAAGATATTACTTGAAAGACTATTTGCGTTTTAATATAAGACTAGAGTTTTAAATAATTCTGAAATTTCAGCAGTAAACTCGAGGGGGTGACTGTCCGTGCTGCCACCTTGCAGTCAGTATGTACTAATATAGATGGAAAAAAGACAGGTACGGCGAGAAATAAGCTGCATAGCGGGCATCCAAGAAAGCTAAATGTTAGGCAAAGGAGGGTCATCATAAAGAAATCTTCAAACATTCCCTTCTAAGTGTTCGAGAATTAGAGAAGCTGTATATGTTGTTTCAACTTCGGGAACAATAATTACACCACAGAAACTATTAAAAGTATCCTACACATTGCAAACATTCGAGGAAAGGCTGCTTAATACCACGGACAAATAGGCTGAAAATCTTGTCTAAGCAAAGCTTATGCAGGGAAAACATCGGAGTTTTAGAAGAATGTTTTTTTTTTTTTTTTTTTTTTTCGATAGAAGTAAGTTTAAAACATTATGCTCAGGTGGAAAGAAAACTGGCATTCATTCATTAGAAAAAAAAAAAAAAATTAATTTAACAAATTATAACGATTATTTCGAAAATAATATTTTATAAGACTCATAAGTAAATTGTATGTTTAAATTAATAATAATAATAAACATAATTTATAGGATGATTATAACGAGTACTATATTACGTACGCCGTGTGTTAAACATTAATATTCTTAAACCAATGATTTAAAAAAATTATAGATAGACAATTTTAACTGTTAAAAATGTGCATTTTTATTGGATGGAGTTAATCAGACTGACTTCTGAACGCCTCATATTACGCACAACATAAATTAAACATTCATATTCCTGCACCCATCACAAACAAATTTTAAATGAAATTTCAGTTTTACAATTTTCGAAACTACAAATTTTTAAAGTTCTAAACATCGCACACTTTAAATCTTTGCACAGTTGCGTAGACAAAAGGATGCACTTTTTAATGAAAATTGTTCGAAATCTTTATCGAAATCTTTATCGCAATTTGTTTTCAAATTATTCATTTTTTTTAAGTTTTAATTACTCTTTTTGTCCTTGTGGCAACATTTTTGGACATTAAACTTGGATCAATCAGAAAACAAATAAAATAAAAAATAGAAGTATTCCATATTTGGACATTAAAATTGAACCAATCAGAAAACGAATAAAATGGAATAAGTTGTGGAATTCAATCAATAAAAAGATTCAGATATACTTCATATTTCCCAATTCTCTTCCGAGGACAACAACTGTTTTTCCAAGTAGTCAAAAAAGCCTTGAATACAACTGTAAAACATATTGATGGTCTTACAATAATAAGGTGATACTGGTGAAATTGCCTTTACTGGAAGTAATATGAATGCCAATCAATTTATTAGTATATTCTGAATCTGAAAAAAGAAGTTGGTTTAATATATTTTCAACAAAATATTGATTCCAAACACAAGGCGAACATTATGAGGCTATTGTTGCTGATGCAATAATACGAAAAAATTGATTGTAAATGCAACCAGAATCACTAGATCTCAGTCCTATTGAAAAGTTTTGGCGTATTTTTGATATGCAAATACAGCTCATATTCAAAATATTAGAATAATTACCTTTTTTTTAGAAATTGAAAATATCGTTTGGTAATTTAATGTCTTTTAATGAAAATATGCAAACGATATTTTTATTAAGAACTTATTGTTGATTAAACTTACTTGTTATCTTAAATTTAATATCATTTTTGAAAAGATTAATTGCAAAAAAAATTATTTTGAAAAGTCAAAATATTAGAACATTTATTCAAGTGGTTCAAAATATTAGAATATTTCACATTAATTCTCCTTTAATTATTACCAATTCTTAACTGGTGGCATCATTGATTAAATTCAGACTATTTTATTTAAAATCAGTATTCTTTTTTGCAGTTTGTTTCTTTTTCGTCTTAAAATGGGCCGTGTGAGTGATATTCCTGAATCTACTAAACTTCGTATGGTTGATTTGTATCGGCACGGTAAAAATCAATGTTTTATAGCGAATTATTTACATTGTTCGCAATCGAGCGTTAGTAAAATACTAACACAATATTCAAAAATTGGAAAATTTTAAAATAATCGCCGAAATGGTGGCCGAAAACCAAAAACATCTGCTAGAGATGACAGGAAACTGAAGCGTATAGTTAAGAAAAACCGTTTTAAAAGTGTGCGATTCTTGCACCGAAAATGGAAAGAAGAAGGAGTTGAAGTTTCTACATCGACAACATTAAGACGTCTCCATAAATTTAAATTTGAATCTCGTGTACCGAAAACAAAACCTCTCATGACTGCATGACAAAAGCGTATAAGATTGAATTGGTGTAAATCAAGACGTTTATGGAGCAATGAAGATTGGAAAAATATATTATTTAGTGATGAAAGTATGTTTTGTGTTTCATATGGTAATCAAGGTATTCGAGTTTGGAGAATGAAGCAAGAAGCATTTGATAAAGAATGCCTCAAACGTTCCGTAAAATTTGCTGCTAGTGTCATGGTTTGGGGTTGTATGAGTGCAGAAGGACCTGGAAAGTTATGCATCGTCTACGAAAAGTTTAACTCTCTGATATATCAAGAAATTTTAGAATATTACATGATTCCATCATCAGAAGATTTATTTGAAGATGATTTCATCTTTCAACAAGATTTAGCGTCCCCGCATACCTCGGTGTCAACTAAGAATTGGTTCCGCCAACGCAAAATTAAGGTACTTCCTTGGCCACCAAATTCACCAGATCTTAATCCCATCGAAAACTTATGGTGTATAATGAAGAAAAAACTTCAAGAAAATCCTCCTTCAAGTAAAACTGAGTTAGTGGCACGTATAAAGTCTATTTGGACTAATCTCTATAAATAAAAGGAATTCTGAGGATAATTAATTAATTAATTGAGGCACAGGGGAAAGCAAATCTTGGCAATGCGCCAACTCGGTCCAGAGGAAGCAAATCTTGGCAATGCGCCAACTCGGTCCAGAGGTATAAAAGCAAGATAGAAAAAAACGCGCAGGTCTGTGCATTCAAGTACAACCACCCATATGTATATGCTGAAAGTTTGTTCTGACGCTCACCCGACGCACGTGGAGTGCCGATGGTCCGGGGAGAGTCACCGGGGGATCCGTCGCCAGCTGAGAGAGAAGCGTACCATACACATAAATTATTAAATAAACCTTCAAATTAAGCCCGGCGAAGCGGGCTGGGTATGCTAGTATTGATAGAAATGTTTGTAAACACCTTGTATGTAGTATGCAAGATCGATTGTACGCTGTTATGAAAGCTAAAGGGGATGCTACAAAATATTAACTACCATCTACTTCATATTCATAAGGTAATATTGTTGCGTAAAATAAAATATTCTAATATTTTGAACCAATCTAAATTTTATTCTAATATTCTGGTGTGTTTAAGGAAGCTGTATACCTAATTTATTGTGCTGTATTTTATATTTTATAAATGTTAAAATCTTATCTAAACATTCCAGATTTAATTTATAAGAAATTTAATTGCATTTACTTAGTATAAAAAATAAATAAATGACAAATAATTTTTTCTTATTACTTTTTTTCAATTATTCTAATATTTTGAATATGAGCTGTACATAAAAAAAGTTTTCTAACGAAGTTGATCTTACACGAGCTGATAAAGAAGAATGGCTAAATATCAGCAGCGAACCCTGCCATTGATAAAATCAATGTTCCTTAAATTACCCTCTGTAACTGAAGCAAGGGCATGCACAATAAATCTGGGTTCTTACGGGCACGGTTATTTTCCCGGTGTATTACAATTGTATTTTTATTTTTATTTTATTTTATTTTATTTTATTTACAGAAAAATAAATGTAGTTTAAACACTTAAAATTTTGTCTTAATTATCTTCCATAAGAAAGAAAAATCTTCTATAAGGAAATACTAGTACTGAAAAATTTTTTGATCCTGGAAATTCAGGTGCAGTACAAAACCTGTATATACTACTGCTGTTTTTTACTTTTAAATATTTATTGCATTTTTATTCTCACTGATAGGGATCAAATACTTTTATTGCTTGAAAAAGGATGCTATATATTTTTAAGTGATTATTATTATTTCTTAAAAATTAAGGTAAAAAATTGGTTATTTGTATTTGTTTATTATTTAAATAGAGTAAAAGTTACACTGTTAAAAAAAATCTGAAATTCACGGATAAATTTTACTTGAATTTCACAGAAAGTCCCTTTTCGCAACTAAAGGGCATTTTCCACTAAAATTTTCAAGACTCCAGCATATTTCCTGAAAATAACGAAACGGATCAAAACTGAAGCAAAAAACGGAAACACTCCGTTTTCGGTGGGTCTCTGTGGCCGAGTGGTCAAGACACCACGCCGCTAAATGCCTGTAAGCGTAGATTGTGGGTTCGAATTCCACTGGCGCCATGAAGTAATGAAAACCTAAAAAGTCCATATACGTTACTTTTTTCCTGTTTATTTTTCTCTTATTTCTTCTTTAAAAAATATTTATATTAGCCTCCCCCCTCAAAAAAATTACCTATAACATTATTTTTGTAAAAAATGAATAATTTTTTTTTTTCATACATTCAATCAAAAAAAAAAAAAAAAAAAAAAAAAAATAGTGATTTTAACAGCGATTTTTTTTACGTTTAAACAAATTAAAAAATTTAAATTGACTTTAAAAAATAATAAGTATTATACATCGGTCTAAAATAAAATAAAATAAACCATATATGAATATTCTAATCAATATATTTGAAAGGAAATCATTGAAAAGACAAATTTTCAACAGATTTTCCCATTAACTCATAAAAGACATACTTTGCACAGACTGGCATCAGCAGCTTTGGCTCAGTCAGTAAGGACCTTTTCCGCTGTCAAAAGGTCTTGCATTCGATCCTCAGGCGAGCTTAAAGTAAATTATACAAAAAATAAAAAAATAAATTAAATTAAATAATATAGCAGCTCAAAATCACTCAGAATGTTCGAATTCTTTAAGGATTGCTCGGTTCATTAAACTAAATTAAATTAATAGTATCATTAAAAATCAGACCTTGTAACGGAAAGTTACCGCTACTTCAAACGGAATTTTCCTTTCTCTTATTTTCCAAAAACGAAAAATTAGTTACGGAACGGTAAATGTCTGACTATTTTGCTGCCAGTAGTTTTACCGTGAATTCGCAGATTTTTTTTTTAACAGTGTAAAACGATATTGTCATATTTGTTGTCTAGGGTTACTTATGCGAAAAATTATATGCGTTCAAATGCGTATTTTAGGTAGATTTCGTATGAAATACTACCTATTGCATTCTCTCCCATGCTGGAATTTCTGAAAAAATTTTGCAGATCTACACAGATCATGACTCGAAGATCCCAAAACTACCATCAGTAAAAAAGTTTATCTAACTATCTACCTACCTATCTATCTATCTATCTATCTATCTATATATATATATATATATACATCTATATATATATATTTCACTTTCTTCTAGACACGATAACTTCCATAATTATGCTCGGATCTTCATCAAACTTTTACATAAAATTAAGGGGCATAAAATCTCGGTCGAGTTCGTTAATGGGAAAATCGGACCAAGGGGGTGGAAATAGGGAAGAATTTTGTGAAAACCGAAAAAACGCGATAATTTCTTTATTAAAATAGATATCGAATCAGTTTAAAGTTTATATTACCTCTAAAAAATGGGCTAAAAGTTTATGCATGGCAGAATTTTGATAAAGCTAAAAATGGGCTCAAGGGGCGAAAAAACAGGGTTTTTGAGCGAAAAAAAATCATAACTTCGTCAATTCTCAAGATATCAAATCCAACTAAATTTTTTGTAAATGTAAAAATTTAGATAATGTACTTAACATTATCTAAAACTTTTGTATTTATAAGTTTTTGATAGGACCAACTTTTACCGATGAAAAAAATTAAAAACGAAAAGAAAAAGAGGGAAGAAAAATAAAAAAATCCATAACTTACTCAATTCTTAAGCAATCAAATCTAATTAAATTTATTTTACATCTTCTCAATAATATCTACAACTTTTATATTAATAAGGTTTTCATAGGACCAATTCTTACAGCAAAAATAAATTAAACAAAAATAGAAGTTGGAGAAAAAACCTCAAATCCAAACTGCTTATACTGGTGTGCAAATTTTAAGGAAGAGTCCCAAAATGCCAATTTTCAAGGAATTTTTAAGCGATGATTTTCTCGCGAATATTCAAAATAAAATAACATAATTAGAATAATTACAATCCTTGCATAACAGCTAATCCATATAACATCTCATTCAGGTCACACATGGTCACAAAAATCACAGTCACTACGACGAAACAAAAAATAGGAAATTCCATACGTCTCTTTTCTGAGTCTCAAATGACTACTATATGTGACTCCACTGACAGGTCACTGTGACTGCTGGTTTGTGTCGAGTCTCAAGGTGACTTTACAATGCAATTTCATTGAGACTCTCGTGTGACCTCTCATCTGGAGACTCAATTTCAAAGTCATTGTGAACATTGTATTATGATAATTTACCAAATAATGTCCCATTAAAGTCACACGGTGTCTTTTTACCACTTTTTACAGTGGTTACTTTACAGTATAGTCTCTGTTACAATTTGACAGAAAGTCACCATGTGACTTTAATGTGACATTATTTTGTAATTTATCATAATGCAACATTCATAGTGACTTTCAAATTGAGTCTCCAAATGACAGTCACATGAGATTCTCAATAAAACATCAACTTGAGACTCAACACAAAGCAGCAGTCACAGTGATCTGTCAGTGGAGTCACATATAGTAGTCATTTGAGACTCATAAATGAGATGTATGGAATTTCCTATTTTTTGTTTCGTCATAGTGACTGTGACTTTTGTGACCATTTGTGACCTGAATGAGATGTTATATGGACTAGCTGTTATGCAAGGATTATAATTATTCGAATTATATTACTTCCTTTTGAATATTCAAATGAAAATTATCGCTTAAAAATTCCTTGAAAATTGGAATTTTGGGACTCGTCCTTAAATTTTAAACACCAGTGTATATTTTGACTTATTTTTAAATTCATTTTTGATTTTAAATGCATCAAATGGCAGATCCTCTTACTTAGGAACTTTATAATGTGTCGCACTGGCCAGTTTTTTGATAAAGACAAAATATATTTCCAAAAAGGCTGCCAAAAAGGGTATTTTGAACAGAATTTTTCGAAGTAATAGTGATTGAAAAATTGAGGAAGTATAACAAATTGCGTTTTTTCTGAGTCATTTTTAAATCCATTTTTGTTCTCAAAAGCATTAAATTTATAGATCCTCTTATTTAGGAATTATGTAGTGAGACGTATTGGCCAGTTTTTTGATAAAAGCAGAATATATTTCAAAAAAGGCTGCCAAAATCGGCACTTCGCACAAAATTTTCCAAAGCGATCATAATTAAAGAATTGGGGATACATTCAAATAACAAATTGGTTATTTTATGACTCACGTTTAAATCCAATTTTGCTCTCAAACGCATTAAATTGACAATTTTTTGTTATTTAGAAACCATATAATCCGCGTATTCATCAATTTTTTTGATAAAGGCTAAAAATATATATATTTTAAAGCTATCAAAGTTGACACTTCGCAAAAAAAATTTCCCAAAGCGATCATGCTTAAAGAATGGGGATGTATTCAAATAAAAGATTGGTTATTTTATGATTCATTTTTAAATTCAATTTTGCTCTCAAACGCATTCAATTGACAGTTATTTTTTATTTATGAACTGTGTAATGGGCCGTATCGGTCAGTTTTTTGATAAAGGCTAAATATATATTTGAAAAAATCTGTCAAAGTGGGCACTTCGCACAAAATTTCCCCAAGCGATCTTGATTAAAGGATTGTGAATGTATTCAAATAACAAATTGGTTAGTTTATGACTCATTTTTAGCACTTTCCAACAAAGTTGAAAAGTGGTTATGCATTCGGTATGTCTGTCATTCTGTCCGTCTGTCCGCGCTCTAACTCCCGTAAATATACTCGGATTGCTATGAAATTTTTATACGTTAATGAGGTTTACCCTAGCACGAACCCTATTGAAAAT
Organism: Maratus speculifer; assembly: GCA_964019185.1. NCBI lineage: Eukaryota > Metazoa > Arthropoda > Arachnida > Araneae > Salticidae > Maratus > Maratus speculifer. Next base: position 286,283,119 of record OZ025292.1, on the reverse strand, counting down.
GAAGTATCTACCATGATTAGTTTATCTACAGAGAGAATCAAAAGTTTCCCATTACATTACGAACTATGGGGGAAAATCGTTTATATACTCGGATTGCGATGAAATTTTAGGACGTTATTGACGTTTACCCTAGCACAAGTCCTATTGAAAATGAAGTTTCTACCATGATTAGTTTGTCTACAGGGCGAATCAAAAGTTTCCCATTACATTACGGCCTATGGGGAAAAATCGTTAATATACTCAGATTGCCATGAAATTTTAGGACGTTATTGAGGTTTACCCTAGCACGTACCCTACTGAAAATGAAGTATCTACCATGATTAGTTTATCTACAGAGAGAATCAAAAGTTTCCCATTACATTACGGCCTATGGGGAAAAATCGTTAATATAATCGGATTGCCATGAAACTTAGGACGTTATCAACGTTTACCCTAGCACGAACCCTACTGAAAATGAAGTTTCTATTATGATTAGTTTATCTACAGGGCGAATCAAAAGTTTTCCATTACATTACGGCCAATGGGGAAAAATCATTAATATACTCGGATTGCCATGAAATTTTAGGACGTTATTAACGTTTACCCTAGCACAAGTCCTATCGAAAATGAAGTTTCTACCATGATTAGTTTATCTACAGGGCGAATCAAAAGTTTCCTATTACATTACGGCCTATGGAAAAAAATCGTTTCAAAGGAATTTTAAAGATGTTATACCCTGTCAAACATATTAAAATATGCATTCTATAAAATATAAGGTGAAAATGTAGCTATTATTCATTTACAGGGCCACACAAAGAATTCCATTAGATAATGGTAAAAGAGGGAATTGTGTGATATACTTTAAATATTTTAAGCTTTTTCATGTATAATAAAATTCATATATATGTCACTGAAGCTTAATATAAATTATACGCTACTGTCTTGCATAATATGAAGTACATAGCATTTACAGGGCCATACAAAAGATTTCAAATAGTATATTCTTTCCGAAGTACCGTATATGTGTCTGATGATGGCTGATGGAGGGATAAAATGCATTTTAATTATGATATTCGCGTTTATATTTCGTTAAATATATGCACATTATATGGTGTGTATAAATGTTATAGTTGATATACAGGGTTACCCAAAAGAGCTAACCAACGTTACTGAATATGAGCGTAAATTATTTAAACGTGGTTCTTAAATAAGCTATGCATTTTTACGCTGAGCTGCATTCAATTTACTAAAAATGTTTGCAGAATATAGAAAAAGGGATATACAGGGCCACGCAAAGAATTCGGTACATGGACGCCTATGAATGATGATTTATGAGAATGTGATTTCAGTTGTTTTAAAAGTGTTTTAGTTTACAATAAATTTTAGCCTAATGCTGACGTGTAATAAAGGTACAATGTAAACTACAGGGCTGAACAAAAGTATTTAAGTATGTTTCCATCTAATTGTATGAATTGCTGAAAAAGAAATTTCAAGCTACTGGGTATTTTCTTGCTAAGCTAAATTTTCCCATTATATGAACTGACATATGAAATACGGGGCTGTTCTAATGTACTGGAATACATATTTGGGTATATTTGGCTATACACTATTATTTCCATAATAACAAAGTTTTGTTAAAGATTTCATTAAGTGTTGGAAAGTGCTTCATAATCTATGCTTAACGCATGATTTTTCTTACTTGTTAAATTCAATTTTGATCTCAAATGCATTCAATTGACAGTTTTTTTTGTTGTTGTTTTTTGTTATTTAGGAATTACATAATGTGCGTATTGGTCGATTTTTTAATAAATTCAGAATATATTTCAAAATATGTTTTCAAAATGGGCATTTGAGCCGAATTTCATTTAAGATGATTTTGATAAAATCATTTCTTACAGAAAAATGAAATTAAAAATTTTTCAAAAGCGACCAAATAAAGTAGTTAAACTAGGTTTATCGCTAATCATATTTTATTTTTTGTTGTTGAAATAAAAACTCTTCGAAATCTACCTCTGCCTATAAGCTAAGCCGACAGGGATTTTTCCCCCTTAATATAGTTACTTTTCGAAATTCGCATCAGGAATCTTAATAATAACATTTAGCCAACTATGTTAAACACAACTGATACAGCTGCTGAATCGAAAACAGCTCACTTCACCTGTTTAGGTGAAAAAGAAAAAAGAAAGAAATTTTCTCAAAGATTCTAAACGTCCTTGAAAGTAATGTAATTAATTGTGGATTTTCTTTCTCTGGTTTGTATAAAAGCTGCAGTAATATCTCAGAAAAAAAAACCTTTTAAGTTTATATTTATCTACTGCAGCGAACAAAATTCTGAATAAAAACCCAAGAACAATTTAAAAGATTTTTTTAAGGAGCGAGTTTGAAAAAGCGTTTTAATATTATAGAATCAAGTTACATTGCCAATTTTTACCAACTTAATTAATAAGTGTTATGTACTTTGGTCTGTTTGTCGGCAGTCTGTCCGTGCTCTAATTTTAATACAGTGGAACATCGCTGTGCGACCATCTAAATGAACGAACATTTTTCATGAAACGAAATTTATTCCCATGGGCTCAATGCTAATTTTACTTCCATTCAAAGACCATCCCAGTCGAACGCCCTCCATGAGCGACCAACTAGAGGTCTGCACGGGCCGGGCCGCGGCCCGAAGCCCGAGCCCGGCCCGGCCCGCGGGCCGGGTTCGGGCCGATTTCCAATAATGGCATTCGGGCCGGGCCGGGCTCGGGCCTTACTTCTGAAGACTCGGGCCGGGCCGGGCCGGGCCTAGTCACTAATCTTTCGGGCCGGGCCGGGCTCGGGCCTTAATTTCTTTGCTGGACTGGCCGGGCCTAACTTTTTTTTCCGTACGAAGCCGAGACTGATTCCATTCTTCCTAGTTTTCAAGACAAAAATAATCAGTTCCTATTCAATCTTCCTATATGAAAATCCTTTTCTCGACTTTTTATAAATCAGAAGTATTTGGCTTTGTCCAAAAATGTTTGCAAAAAAGGCATATACTTTTAAGCCGTCATTATTCTACAATTAAGCATTAGAATTTATTCCTTTTAAAGAATCGTAGATTACTAGGCGTTTTAAAATAGAATTAAACACACACACACGAAAAAAAAAAAACATGATTATGACGGAATTTTCTTTTAAACTGAAAACTGAAAGTTTCTTGTAAAATGTTCATCCATGCAAAATGAATACAACAATACGGGAGAAAAAAATACATTAAACATTTACATCTGTTAAGAAGGGAATGTATTTTTTTTTTCGTTCCAAAGCGATTTCGTCTTTGGAAATTTTACCATATACCGCTTTTTCGACTTTTTGTCTCCATTACAGGGAATATGGATTAATAATACTAGTGATAACTGAAACATTTACATACAACAAACAAAGATTCATTTAAAAGCGTAAATATCCCAGCCTACGGCACTTCTGCATAAATGGAGATTATAAACATGAAAAAAAAAAAAAAAGACTAATATAATTTTTTTTGATCAGAATTCTTCCATAAGATTAAAGATCAATGTTCTGTAGAAATTCACCTGAGCCGGGCCGGGTTCGGGCCGAATTTTAAATTTTTTTCCGGACCGGGCCGAGCTCGGGCCGAAATTTTAACTTTCGGGCCGGGCCGGGTCGGGCCAATATTTTTTTCGTTCGGGCCGAAATTTTAACTTTCGGGCCGGGCCGGGTCGGGCCAATATTTCTTTCGTTCGGGCCGGGCCGGGCCCGGGCCGAAATTTTAACTTTCGGGCCGGGCTCGGGCCTGGAAATTTCGGCCCGTGCAGACCTCTACGACCAACTTCTTAAAAAAAATGAAATTTCGTTTTTTTTTTTTTTTTTTTTTTTTTTTTCGGTAGATTGTAGAAAGTTTCATTAGAAAAATAATTCCGGAGACACAACTTCTTAAGAAGGATTGAATAACATAAACTAAGACAGACATGAATACATTTTTTATAAATAAATAAAATTTATGTACAAAAAATAAAACACTGAAAAACATTTAAAAATACAAGAGTAAACGTTTCGCCAAACTACACGCAAGGACTCATAAGTACAAATAATTATTCATTGCATAACAAACATTGGAACAAATCACGACAGTTACAGTTAGTTATTATTTTTTAGAAAAAGATAATATTCATTTGGGACAGCACGAGCATCATTCAGAGTTGGCGATCATAAACAAGTGAATAAACTTTTGAGGAGTAATCTGCCGTGATAACTGCTACATCCTGATTTTAAGATACTGGCGTTCGCAAACTGCGGGATGTATTTCGTTAAATGTATGTGTATTGCAAATTCTGAACTGAGATTAGATATTTTTTCATTCTGTTAACTTTTATGTGTTTTAAAGGCCTTTGTATCTTTTTAGGTAATGAATTTAATTCTGGAGACAAATTAAGAATGACGATCAATAAAACCCTCTGCCCTATTCTGTCAAAATAAAGTAATATGAAGTGCAAAAAGTTTATCTTTCATTAACAGTATCGCCGAAATGAAATAAGTTCAATAATTTTTTTGCAACCTATTTTAAAGATTTTACTTTATTCCAAACATAATGAAATTTATATGCATTACTGACGTTCACTGCAAGATGTTTGTTGCAAAACATCATGTACACAGAATTCATGATTCATGTATGGGCCACTCTCAGATAAAAGGAAATTTTGCCTTTGAAAGAAAAATTGTTTTTAATTTTCTATTTTTTGTAATAATGGAATGTTTGCATGTCTGACATTTTGAGAAAAATATCAACAGAAATCGTTAACCTTATTTATGGCCTTAATTTATAGAAACCCAAATTAATAATTGGAAGATCAAACTAATTTATAATTCATTATCATAAAATATAAGCAGAGTTGACTCTCGTTAATTCGAAATCGGACAATTCGAATCTTCGCTTAATCTATACTAGTAAAAAAACAAAACGCTCTGTCTGTCTGTGTGTGTGTCTGTGTGTCTGCGATGGCTATCAAAATCTATGGGACGTACGAAGTTCAAAATTTTTATGAGAGTAGCCCAATATCTCTCCTGATGCACCTGAAGCTTAGAATTTCAAAATTCGATTTATTAACGGAGTTATTAATTAAATTCCAAAGCTGACTCTCATAAAAAATCGCCTTTTTTTTAATTTTTTTTTTCCTTTCATTTTCTTATGGTTGGTTGGTTGCATAAAATTTTCGCAGAAATAATTAAAAAAGCTGGGATAGACCTTTAAAATTCATAGACTGGCAAACTGTCAGTTTAAATGAGGTTTTTTTTTTCTTTTCTTTTTTTTTTTTTTTTTTTTTTTTTATTACAGCTGCTGTACGCCACGGAGGAAAAAAGATAGGTGGAGGTGAAGCAATACGAAAAAAAAAAAGGTTTGCAGTATGAAACAATTTATCGCTGAAATTTTAATGTCTCAAACAAAAGCACGAGGAAGGAATTTTGTATTAATAAGACGAATTGAAAGAAATTTATTACAGCTAAAGCATATTTTACGAAGTAAAATATGTATACTATGTATAATAAATAATATGTATAATAAATAATTTATTAAAACATTCTTTTCTATTATATTATTTATTAAAATAAATGTTTGCTTTTAAAATAATTGAAATTGGAAAATTAGAAATAATTAAATGTCAAAATAAAATTAAATAAAATATTGAAAACCTTTGATTTGAACTAAAAACTGTATTACTAAAAGTTTTTTTTTTCCGAACTTTTTAATTCTTCATAACTTAGATGAAAAATGTTTATGATTTAACAACATATTAATAATTCCATGTCAATATATAAAATATATTGATGAAAACCTTCTTATAAAATCATGCATGAAATTTCTGTGAACATGAACGAGATCCGAACCCAAAAATTCTGTTTGAAAATATACCTAAAATTTGAATCGAACCAAATCTGAACTTGACAAAAATATTCCAAAGAACATTAACTGGATCCGAACAAGACAAAAAATTTCCATGCACATGAACCGAATCTGAACCTAACAAAATTCTTTGAAAAAAATCTCGAAATCTGAAATGAACTAAATCTGAACTTGACAAAAATATTCCATTGAAGCATGTTCTTATGTTAAACGCAAGTTACACGCAAGAGAACCCGAACCCAAAAATTACATTTGAAAAAAAAGCCGACATCTGAATTAAACCAAGTCTGAACTTGACAAAAATATTCCAGTGAAGCATGTCTTTATTCGTATCAGACAGAGAAATTTCCGTAGACACGCAGGAAGACCTGAACCCAAACATTCCATTTGAAAAAAACGCCGAAATCTGAATTGAACCAAATCTGTTCCCGACAAAAAGTATTTCACAGAACCATAACTGAATCCGAGCAAGGCAAAATAATTTCCATCATGGACCTGAATCCGACACGAACATTTTAAATCGAATTTCAAAAAAATACCTGAAATCTGAATCGAACCAAATCTGAACCCGACGAAAATATTCTAATGAATCATAACCAAGATCCGAACAAGACAAAATGATTTCCATGGACATGAACCTAATATATCGTTAGGTAACTTTTGGGTTGCAATTAGGTTGCAATTACATTAAGGTAAGTCTTTGATTTTATTTAATTTCACGTTAGGTTACAGTTAGATCACGGTTAATTTAAAGTTAGGTTAAAGTTAAATTGCATTTATGTCATGGTTAGAATAAGGATAGGTTGCAATAAAGTGACGGCTAGGTTACATTCATGTTATATTTAAGTTACGGTAGGGTACTGTAAAGTCACAGTTAGGTTACAGACAGGTTATGGTTACGGTACAAAAGTTTACAGTTAGAAATTTGTCCACAGAGTGAACATTACCCATGTTCTGATTAAAAATATGCACTTATTTTTGTTAAATGGCTCTGAAATTATAATATTATATACCAACCTTTTATCATCGAGTATTGATTTCATTCACGGTGTAGTCGGATTTAAGAGTGTTATAATTAGTTTGAAATTCAAAATATTTCATTTGGGACTTCTATGTAAAAAAATAATTAGTTACGTGACCTAACAGTGATTTTTACGGGTAAATATCAACACTCTAACACGAAAATAACGCAATCGTTGGATACATGTTCCCTCCCGCGTTTCTCATTGCTCATTTTAAGTATTTTGAGAGCTTAATATTAGTTCTTTTTTAAAACGATTTTTCTCTCACTCAGCTGCCACGTATTTCAGACAATGCATTTCTGCATGCTTCGAGTTAATGATAAAATCATACAAATTTCAAGTTCGTTTAATATTGTTAATACGGACCCAAGCAACGCCGGGCGGGTCAGCTAGTTCGAACTAAACATGAAGTCCCGAAATTTTCAATGGCAGAATAACGTTAAACATTATCATTAATTTGAATTCATTTTCTCTTGACTTCGTTTAATTCGAACTAAAGAGAATTCCGATTTTTCATTTTTCTTTCTTTCTTGCGGATTTCAGATCATTTGAATATCTTTCTTTCTTTGAATTTTGTGAAAATTGTTCCAAACGAGTATACATATAACCCAATGCATTTGATGTCCACTTTCTTAGTGCCCTGTCAGTCCATCAGTGACGCTTTAAATTTTTCTTCCATTGTGCTTGTTTCTAATCTTTTAATTAATTTGTATTTTTATCCATTCTAATTTAATATTAAGTCATATTCTAATGATAACAGACGAAATAAATAAAAAAAACCACCATAACATTAATTCCTTTGTAAAAGTACCATATTGAGCATGTTTTCCATAATTCGAACTTCGGATAATTCGAACATTTCTTGTGGTCCCGACGAGTTCGAATTAACGAGAGCCGACTGTACATTAAAAATTAAGAAATTTATATTTAACCATTGACCCACTTGTTATTATCATTCATGAAAAAATATAAACATTAATAATGTATAAGAAAAGCCATTTTTGTTCATAAAGATAAATGAAAATGATTGTTTTGTAAAATCGGATTTAATTAATTTTTAAACAATAAGTCAGTAAGTTTAAATCTTTATAGTAACTCAAATTTATGTTATTGATGATAATTTTTGTGAAATAATATAAGAAAATACAAAAAGCCTTAAAATTTCTCATTTCCATGGCCTATTGGTCATTACCTTGTTTGCGAAAAGACATGGTAATGACTACCATGGTAATGACATTTTTAATTTTTAACCTCATTTTAGGCTAAATTATAGCAATTAAAGTCTTACAGTAACTTTGCTTTCAAAATAGTCCTAGAGATCTATATAATTCAATTAATTCAATTAATAATTTGTATTATTATATTTTAGTAAAATGAAATATGGTATGATACATAAAAAACACATTGTTCTCAGTTTTTGAATAAAAGTATTAAAATGAAACAGTACATACCTATTGCAAAAAAGTTAGACACCACTGCTTGTAAGAACATGTGCTACTCTACGATATAGCACCTAAAAAGTATACTCTGGCGCCCACTAGTAATTAAAAATTAAAGAATGAAAGAAAAACTATGAAATGTCTGCATATGTGAAAAAAATGTTGAAAAAAATGTTCTCTCCTATGAAAGAAAACACTTTGCACCGTGATACTGACCATCAACTCCAGGGACAAAGTTTAATTAATTAAAATTAAGAGTAGATTCGAAACTGCTGTTTGCTACCTTTACATGCACTATTTATGCATTTCTAAACATTGTTTTTTTTATCTTTAGTGTTTATAAAATTTGAAGTTATTTCTTAAACTATGATTTTATTAATTTTCTTTCTTTCTTTTAATTTAAACAATGGGTTAATTGGTTTTTAAGTTAAACAACTAAAGAGATCTGTTTTTACTTTCTTCAATCCTCGATAGAAGAAAGTAGTGTAATCAATTTTTTTTTTTCGATGAATTTACATGTTTTTGGGATTTGATATCCCAATAAACATGTTTATTTAAAACCTGTGTCTGTCCCAGCCTCGCCATCATATCATCAAAAAATGTATGAAGTTATACATAGAATGAACCAAATATTTTATGCATGTTTTTAGATGTAGCCAGCAGGTCCATCTTCATATGGAGACATTTCACTGTAAGGTGGTGCTGTAATCACAATTTTTGTACCATTTTCATCATTCTACCACCAAACACTGTATGAAGTTATGCATAGAATTTCATCAAATTTATTTGGATACATTTCTGGGAATGGCTGCCAGATCTTACTTCAATTTGAAAATATTTCGTCTGTAGATGATACTGTAATAATGATTTTTAGCTCACAGGCTTTCAAACCCTGAGAGCTTTTGTGCCCGATCGTTCTGTATGTATGCATGTACATGCGTAATGCCATAACTCATGATAAAAATATCCGTTTCACTTGAAATGTTGGGTATAGGTATATTCTGATAAGGCACTTACCAGAGTTATATAATACAGACGCACGCGCGCACGCCATGCATAGAAAATTTTATGAACTTTGCAGAAAATTTTAGGAAAGAAACAATTTTTATTTAAACTTTTTTTTTAATACCAAAAAATAAAAATATTCCCTCAATTTTATGTATGAATTATTTTCTTTTAAGTGTGTTCTTAACTGCTCTGCTCAACAAGAGGAAAATGTTTTAACACATTTACAAATTCATTTTTCAACTGAAAGATATAAAATTGCAAAACCTGATTAGAAATCTAACTTCATTTTCCATTTTTGGATCAATCAATTACTTATTGAGTTATAATCGGGAAATACCATTCAAAACACGAACTTTGGCGGCTTGTTCTAAAATATCTATAGCGTATTTTAAAAACAAAAAATTGATATTAGATAGTTTCTGAATAACAACATCTGCTAGTTTCATGCATTTCTGAACAAAAATAAACTGAAACTTATGACACAATGTTGCCCCTATTGGATTTAAGAACACCCTTAATGCGAATTCCGTCAAATGACCTCGAAAAAACAGCGAATTTCAGCAAAGAATTGTATAAAAAATGTTTATTTCGACCAAACCTTGCATAAAAAAACGTGCATTTCAAGAAAGAATCACGTAAACTAAGGAACATTTCGACAGTAGATTGCGCGAAAAACATGAATTTTGACCAAAGATTAGGTAAAAAAACTCCATCCATTAATTGCATAGAAAACGCGAATTTCCCGAGAGTTTCCATAAAATACGCAAATTCTGTGCATGAATCACGTAAAAAACGTGAATTAAATTTATGAATCGCTCAAAAAACATGAATTACCTCCACGAATCACTCAAAACACGTGAGTTACGTTAATGAATCACTCAAAAAAGAACGCGAATTATGGTATGGCCATGAATCACTCAAAAAATGCGGATTACAAATACAAATCGCTCAAAAAAACGCGAATAAGGTCTATAAATCGCGTGAATCGTATATCATGAATCACATAAAAAACTCGAATTACGGCTGTAAATCGCTCAAAAAAGTGAGTTTCGTCAACAGATTGCTCAAAAAATGCAAATTATGTCCATAAATCGCATAAAAAAAGCGAATTATGTCCATAAATCGCTTAAAAAACGCGAATTACGTCTATGAGCCGCGCAAAAGTGCGAATTACACCCGTGAATTGTGTAATAAAAGCAAATTTCATCCATGCCAAAAAAAACAATGTGTAATTTTGTTAAAAATTAAATTAATTTGCAGAAAGTTTTTGACCGAATATTACATGCACAGAAAGGTTTTGGTTTTATACAAGCCTGGCACTTCCCTGATTAGTTTTAAGAGTTCATTCGATAAGTATAAGTGGGGGAACGGATTTTAATACTCCTCCCCAGAATTTATTATATCAATGGGTTTTTCATTCAGAGTTATCAGTTTTCGTTCAATATTTAGACATAGGATCATTCTGATGAGGGCCTCTGTGATTAGTATTAGATGCTCATTATATAAGTATAAAGAGGTGAAACGGGAGGCTAATTCTCCACCCTTAATTTCGATAAATGTGTTTTACATGCAGATTTATCAGATTTCATTCAAATTTTAGACATAGGATTATTCTGATGAGCGTACCGCCATGATTAGTTTTGGGAGTTCATTGGATAACTATGAAGAGGGGCATGGGGAGTTAATCCCCCACCCTTAATTTCGATAAATGGGTTTTTCATGCAGATCTATCAGATTTCATTCAAATTTTAAACATAGGACCATTCTGGAGAGGACACCAACATGATCAGTTTTGTGAGTTCATTGGATAAGTCTAAGAGGGGGGAAATGGTAGATAACTCCCCTCTTAATTTAGTTTAATGGGTTTTTCATGCAGAATTTACTTATTTTCTTCAAAATTTGGAAATAGATTCATTCTGATAAGAACTTCCCTGATTTGTTTTGGGAGTTCATTGGATAAGTATAAATGGGGGATCGGCGGGACTACCGTTCTTAATGTAGGCATATGATTTTTCTTGCAGAATTAACCGATTTGCTTTAACATTTGGACATAGATTCATAGTGATAAGATGCTTCTCTAATTAGCTGTGGGGTTCTTTTGTTAAGCACAAGAAGGATACGGGCAATTATCCCCCCCCCCCTTTAAATTTGATAAATGAGTTTTTATGCAGAATTGTCCGATTTGCTTTAAATTTGGGGTGTACATTCTTTCTGATAAGGTGAATCTCTGAATAGTTTTGGAAGCTTAATGCTTAATTATAAGAAGGTGCATAACTACCCTTAAATTACATAAATGCGTTTTTATGAAGAATTATTCGATTTACTATAAATTTTGCATATGGGTTTTTTTTATGTGAAAATCATATCCCTGATTAGTTTAGGGGATTCAATGATTAAGTATAAAAATGGGAAATGGGCGGGAACTCTCCCCCCCCCTTAATTTGTTTTTCGAACATCATTAACACTTGAAAAAATAAGGCTATAATATACAATCAGTATGCACAGCCTGTGAACTCAATGCCATCGGTTTAACTGGGCAATATTCTATTTATAATTTTTTTTCATAATCCTTTTGTACAGTGAATTGGCAGTTCGTGCAGCAATGGGAACTTCGTATCTTGCTAAAACTAGCTATTTGCAAACAGCTGATACATAGCAGAATAACAAAAAAAATATTGATTTTAATAAATATCATGATCAAGATTAATTCATTCTTAATCTAATTAGTTGACTACAGAAAAAATTCTAGATGAAAATCAAAGTTGGTATAATATTGAACTAACAATATTGAAGTAGTATTAATATTTGTAAATATTTTTTGAAACATTGAAATCTATGAAGTAGAAGAGAGTATTTGGCATTGGTGCATCCAAATAGTTATTTTCTTGACTTCATTATAAATATTTAAAATTAAAAGAATTTTTTTTTGTTTATAAATTTCAAATTGATCTAACTTACAATAAAATTAAATGTAGCTTAATGTAAAACAGTATTAAATAATTAAAACATGAAAAAAATCATCAATTAAACCTATAAAATAAGTAACTCTTCAACCATTGGTATATTAGCAAGGCATTTTATGTTTACATTATAAAAAAATGCTGGGTTTTTGTGTGTGTGTGTGTGTGAAAATATTTTTACCGTATAGACATATTAATAAACGAGTAAAATTTGTTCAAAAAATTATCATCATTTCATTGTACAAAATATTAGCAATTATCAGCAGTTCATTGAGAAATAAGCAGGGTATTTAATTGCTTGGAATTGCATTTTTTATTCAATATTATTAATATACACATACAGAGTTTGAATTTTGGGACGGGATAGCAGGATTCATGCTCTAAAGAATCTTGTGGGCAAGACATTCCTGTTTCCAAAAAAATCACTTTCCGAATTTTTTTTTTTTTTTTTTGTGAAGTGACGATTAAGTCTCATAACCGACTGACTATTTTCGTGATATTTTCCACTACAGCAAAAGATTAGACATTGGTGTTATTTAACTTTTAAATAAAAAATACGAAATCTTGAGTTTTACAAATGGCTATACTTATTTTTAAATATATTTTAAACATTTTAGGATAAAAATAATGGTTATAATATAAGATAATACTAGCGGACCCGACAGACGTTGTCCGGGCACCAACTTCAAAAAATCAAATAAATGTACATAAATATAATAATACGCGTGATAAATACTACGCTCTTAATTTAATTTCTTATTACAATTATGTAAGGAAACAGGAAATGACAAGGAGGCAAAAACATGAGGGGCTGCATCCATATGTCTGTTTATTAGTGTCAATATCAAATACACAATATTGCGCGTTTAACTATATTTAGATGCAGCTTTTCTCTTTTTTTTGGGGGGGGGGGAGGTGGAGCGATGGATTTTGAGTTTGTTCTGTCGACGATAATTTTATAATTTTAAAGATATAGTTTTGAGAATTTACAAAATCTGCTTTATACATTTATTTCTCTATATAATATGTAAATGAAACTTTGATAGCGTTTACGTCTGCACAGTGAAAAAAATATTTAGTAAATCTGCTCATCTTTCATGCAATTTTTATTATTTTTTAATTGTGATGATAGGATATCGAGAACAAATTATTTTGTCACACTTTCTGAAAAGAAGTTTTTTTATATTAAGAATTCTGCAAATTATAAACAAAAAACTTGGGAAATTTTGGAACTGTTTTTATAAAAATAATTATTTTTCTACGAGTACAAGCTATCTACATAAAAACAAACACAATTTATACTATAAGCCCCCTAATCTGCAGTTTGAATGCTTTTGCTACATTAATTTTGAAAAGATATTTCTTCTTTTTCAGTTGGTTTGCTATTCCTCATGGGAAAATATTCTCCCGGTAACATATGGCCTGTACAATTATGTTTACACAACTGGAATTTCAGGATAATTCCTCATGTATTATTTAGATATTTAGTAAAATGTCTAAAGTCGCAACTGGCCGGTTACCTTTGGCCATATAATGTATAAGGACTTCAATTTCGAAATTTGCCTTAACCAGAAAATGAAATTCTGAGAAATCGCGAAAAACTTCTAATTACGTCCATTGATTTTCATCGTAAACCAAGATTTTACAATACCAGATATACACGTTAAACTGGTGTAGATTGTAGTGTTTTTTCAAAGTAATAGAGTAATAGAACAGACTGTTAGTGAAAAATTATGTTTTTTCAATTATGGATATACCGATTTTTGAAATTCATATCTTCATATATTCTCTTTATTCTTTGACATATTCTTAACAGACTAAACATGCATTGAATTTTTATGATTTCATAAATATTTGAAATGTTTATAAATGCTTTCTAGAAGTTTTAATATGTAACTAGAGTAAAACCCCAGTCATCCGAAAAGCATGAGACCAAAGCATTTTTGGTTAGCCGGGGTTCCATAGGAATTTTTTATTTATGGTGAAAACTTCTTTGATGAAAAGCTGTGATTGTAACTTTAGAACATAGTTGTACAGGACCATAAGTATAAACTTGGAGGCCCCGGGGCAAAACTTCAACCGGGGCAAATTAAAATTTTGCCACAAACGCAGTTTTTTTTTTCTTTTGCACGCCGCTGTTTAAACGTACACAGTATGATAAGCCCAAAACATAGGATTGGGCAACCCTACTCGGCAGGCACCTGGCGGCGACGCAATTTTTGCCTATCCCACTGAAGAAAATACGGCCTTCTGATTGGTTGAATGCTTTAAAGAGCTTTTTGTTTAGGTTCATTTTTGAGTTTATGTCACTTAATGATACGTTTCTATATAAAAACACTTTGAAAGATGGATTTTGATAATTTATTTTATTCGATTTTATGTATTTACTAGCTTTTGCTCGCGGCTTCGCTCGCGTTAAATTTGGGGTAACACGGTTCCCCTTTCCTGATTTAGAACACAGAAGAGAACTCGGAACAGAATATTACTTTAACACGCTATCGTAGACGATATTATATGGCTTTCCATTTGGGGATAGAATGTAAAGATTCTGGGCATTGGACACACGCGAGCTTGCTACGTATAGTTGTCCTTGGGAGAAGCACGGCTTGGAATAGATGTATTATTCGCACGGAATCCGCCATTTTGTCTCTTGTTGATCACTTATGACCACTTTATACTTAATGTTTGAAGAATTCAGAAATTAAATATAAACAATAACAATTTTTTAAACTGAAAATCAGCACTCCAAACATTTGTAAAAAACGAAAAAAATAGCGTAAGAGAGCGAAGGAATTCATAATTAACAAATGATAAAATCATAAATTTAAAACAGTTAAATAAACCAAATATTCATTTAAAAAAATATATACATTCCGGAATTACAGTCAAAAATGTTTCAGAGATTATACACTTAAGAAAAGAACAAGAACAAAAATAAATGAATTAGCAGAAATTCGAAATCGGCAAAAGAAAAAAAATATGGCCGCCATTTCCGGGCGAATATTACATGATAGCCCACGGCTTTATTAAGTTTACCCCAGCCACATTTAATGTTTGTCTTTGAGCTTTGTAAATGGTCATAGCGAAACTAAGCAAACAAATGCGAATCAATCGTCAAATAACAAAGTATAGGTAGCGTATGCACTATAGTGTGAAGCGCGGGCCGATGCCCGCACTTAAGTAAAGACAGAGAGCACACAACGTTATCTTGTTTCAGAAACCTATCAGTACCATCTATCGGAATCCATGAGTAACATTTATGTTTCGAATTTCGATTTTTTGCTCCATACAAATTTCCACATCCCTCCATTTTAGGGAAATGGGAGGTTAGAAAGAGACAAAAAGTAGCCTATGTCCCTTCAAACATCTCCACTTAAAAAAATCACGTCGATTCGTCGCTCCATTTTGCTGTGAAGTCCGACACACACATACACTTTCCCATTTATAATGTTAGTATGGATTAATAGATAAGAAGAAAGATTTTCTAGAATTTTCTAGATGTTTTTTATATTATTCAATAGATCAGAAGCCCATATTTTCTTCCTTATACTAGCTTCGGTGGGATCGGCAAACATGTTGGCGCGACATAACACATTCGACTCGACATTCTGCTGTCTGCTCTAGAGCTGCTTTTGCATGCGAAGCGTAAGGAATATATGGACAGACACGCAAAAACATTTACTCTAGCACTTTGACTTTTTTGCATTTAAATTTTTAGCTAGGTGCTGGGCATTTTATAGGAAGTTAGACTAGAAACTAAAATCAATAGCTTTTTTAACCATCTGTTTGGGGCCCCTCAGAACTTGGAGGCCCCGGGGCAGTGCCCTGGCTGCCCCTGCGGTAGTTACAGCACAGTAGTTGTAAAAAAAAAATGTTGTAGTACCGTATTCAAAGTACCCCAAAGTTGAAAAACAAAAGAAAATCACAATATATTTTGTAAAAAAAAGAAGAAGAAGAAGAAAAGAAAAGAAAAGAAAAAAAAGAAGTGCCGTATGTGTCTATCTAATAAAGTGCCGTAATTACGAAATGGACCAAATAAGTTAGTTAACTTTATTTCAGAAAGAATAGACCTTTTTTAACACTATTTCTACCAGTTTGTAATAATACCCCTTCAAAGTTTTGATTTTTACTTCTAATTTTTAAAACTAATGTGTAATAAAACATAAAACAACTCTTCCGTGCATTAAAAATGATTCAGAATTGTTTAGATTTAAAATTTTCAAGTTAAATAGTAATCATCAATCAAAATATGTTAAAAGGTATCATTTCACATCGGTAAAAATAGTACTGGCAACAGGGGCGTAGGAAAGGGGGGGGGCTCAGGGGGCTCAAGCCCCCCCCCCCATTGGATTTTATCAGAAGCTTAATTAGGGAAAAAATTTTCATTTAATAAACGCATTCAAATTATTTCGTGATAATGAAAATTTTAAATATTTCAAATTCTATTGCTTAAACTTATGTAAAATAATAAATATGCTTAAGCTCATCTATAATCTGAAAATTCTAATAGGTTTTAATTTGTATTGTTAATTTGTTAAAATTCACAAAAATAATAAATTTGAAACATTCTAGGAAGTTCGAACAAGCTAATCTGCAAGAGAGATCAATTTCAGTAAGCTTGAGTATGTTAAAGAAGGAGGAAAGGGGGGGGGGACTAAAAGCATATTATAGTAGAATAATAGAACTGTTAGAAGCAACATTTGTAATAGGAGAAAAAATAGATAAAGCTTTTTTCTTTTTTTTTACTCCTCTGGGAACGGCAGTGCTTCGAACTCCCGGAGAAATGTAGTAAATTTCCTTCAGGATTTGCAATCCTTTTTTGAGGATAACTGATGACAGCAGTAAGGCCAGACACCAGAGAAATATGCGACCCGGCGTGTAACTTGCCATACAAAATCAAGCTTTCAAAAGGATTTCCAAAACTTTTGTATCTCTCTATTTAAAAATAGAAAAGAAAAAAGAAATACCCATCTCTGTTAACAATAATGTCCACGCTCGACGAAAAGCTTCAGAGATCCGACTTGAACAAAACACGTGTCCAGCAAGAGGGGGAAATTTTAGTGGCACGTCATTGGTCGAATTAACCACTTAACCGGCTGCCCCGAGATAAGTCGGGGGTAAAAGCACTGTTTCCCCATACCCTTCGCCGGTGAAGTGGTTAAAACTTACTGCTAGCAGTGGATTGCGACATTGCGTCCTAGAGAGCACATCACTACAAACCCTCTATTGAGAAACACCGAAAATACTGGCGATAAATATATATCAATAAATATAAAAAAACTTTGTTAAATCACCATAAAAAGAAAAATTATACAGGACGCGTTTCGAGCTGCAAAATTACCGCTCGTCATCAGCTGGTCCAAACACGTGTCACAACGGACAGAGTGGAAATAACTCGTGTCACAACAGACAGAGTGGAAATAACAGAGTTATTTCCACTCTGTCCGTTGTGACACGTGTTTGGACCAGCTGATGACGAGCGGTAATTTTGCAGCTCGAAACGCATCCTGTATAATTTTTTTTTTATGGTGATTTAACAAAGTTTTTTTATATTTATTGATACTACAAATGCTCTTTATTCCCCTGATATTTTGTGAATAGAACAGATTTCTTCTGAGAAGATTGTTTTCAAAATCATTTTGATTTTGCGTTTGTCTTTCGTGTTTGATTTGTTAAGGTTTAGTTGAATTTTATCGCCAGTAGGCAGTAGTTTATGTGAACGTTATATACGATACATAACAAAAATAAAATTGCACTATGAATTCCCGTAAAAGACCGAAAAAAACATTGTTGAGTTTTTTTTTCTTCTAAAGTTCCAAAAAGAACGGAAGATTCTGAAGTCATAGAAGAAAAAGTGAAGAATCAAGTTCTGCAGTTAAAGATGAAAAAACTGAAGAAGCGAGAGAAGCTATTAGCATTGGACAAAGTGATGTAAATACATTATCTAAATCGTTCTCTGAAAGTAATATGGTTATAGGACTATTTATTGGCTATGGCATTTATCTCGATGACTGCCAAAAATTAAAAGTTTTAGAAAATTCGTGGAAACCAGATCCATTTTTTTCTTTCCCAGCAAACCATAAAAAAAGAAAATTTAAATATCACTGGTTTGAAAAATTTCCATGGTTAAGTTACTCTGCAAAACTTGATGGAGCATTTTGCAAAATTTGTGTAGTATAAGGAAAGGGCAGCTGACGTCACTGTGGACGAATTACTGTGGATAAGGGAGAAAAACCAGTCCGTCCTTTAACGACTGACACTGTACGGATGAAATCCAGGAATTTGATTGGTCTAAGTTTGCCATTGCATAAGTAAGTATGATATGATTGGGCTACGTCGTCAAGATGATTCCTACAATGATCGCTATGACAAAAAATGTAGCGGTAGATTGGTTGACAGAAATGTTTGTTTGTAAACATGACCTTTCCTTATTTTCAAATGGGCAAGGTGGTCAAGGAAACCAGCGATTGGGTAAATTAGTTTTATTGCCTTTTTCGCAATGGAAAGATGCTTTAAGGTTCTATTACACGTGCGCTGCTGCAGGCGTCAAACCGCAGGCGTCTCCATGTTATCCTATGGGACCAGAAGAGTCGCTTGGTTAGCGCGCGATTCTCTTGTGTCGGAGCGTCTTTGACGCCTGGAACGAAGCGACTCGCCAATAAGAGCCAATCAAATGCTTGGAAATCCAAGTGATGGTAAAGATTCTTCTCGAACAGCCAATGAAATGCAAAGAACACGAAAAAACGCAGGCGATTTTTGTCGCTTGCAATTTTTATGTGTAATAGCACTTTTAGCATACTTCACATCGCATCAAATGTGCCAATATAATAAGAATTACGTTATTATGTCAGAAGAATTAAAAAAAATTATGAAAGGGCAAAATGAAAATATAAAAATACAACTTCATCAGAAAAGAAATGTAGAAATCTGTAAAAATAGGCTGAAGCTCCGTTCCGTAATTAAAACAGTTATTGTTTGCGAAGACAAGGATTTGCATTACGTGGTCACAGAGATTCTGGAAACATTTCTGTTGAAGAAACAGGTAAAAATGAAGGTAATTTCAGAGCTTTGCTTCGATTTTGTTTGGAAGCTAACGATAAAGCTGAGGACTTAAAGGAAATTCAATCAGGTATGATTTCAAAAAAATATACAAGTCCGGGCATACAAAATGAAATCATCAAAATATGTGGCAAGACTATACAAGATGAAATAGTTGAAAAAGTCAATAATGCGAGATGTTTCGCAGTTCTTGCAGAGGAGACTACCGATATTTCCGGAAAGGAAGTTCTGACACTTTGTGTCCGTTATATCGAGGAATCTGATTCTTCTTGCATAATAAGAGAAGACTTCTTAGACTTTATAGGAACTGAAAATTTATCTGGGGCTAATATCGCTGATACAATATTGTCAAATCTCAAAAAACTTGGGATCGATATTTCCTTACTTGCGGGGACAAGGTTACGATGGGGCCGCTTCTATGTCTGGAAAATTGAATGGAGTTCAAGCAAAAATATTGCAGGTGCACCCAGCAGCATTGTATGTCCATTGTTGCAACCATGTGTTAAATTTAGTTTTATCAAAATCATGTGTTGTCCCTTCAATTAGAAATTCCCTTGCAACTATTCAAGAAATAGTTACCTATTTTAGATCTTCGCCAAAGAGAAGGAAAATTTTAAAGAGCAAGTTTCTAGAAGAAGAATTTTTAAACATTAAAAACACATCCAGAAAAACCAATTGCCTTAAAAATTTTTGCGAAACTCGCTGGGTCGAACGCCACGAACCTATTTTTACATTTTGTAAATGTCTGGAACCAATACTTTCAACCTTGCTGGAAATTACTGAAGACGCCACTTCCGAAACCGAGGCATCGAAGAAAGCTATGCTATTTTACAATGCTTTATGCCAAAGTAGTTTTTTAGTATCGCTTTTTGTGGCAGAAAAATGTTTCTCAATCACACACAACTTATCAATAGCCCTACAGAAATAGGATATTGATTTAATATCATCTTATAAAGCCATAAGTGATGTGACAGAGATTTTTAGAAAAATGCGTGAAAATTCTAAATCCAAATTTTCAGCTATATTCGAACGAGCTTCCGAAGTCGCAAAAGACTTAAATTTAGAAATTAAAAAACCTAGACTGCTAAAAAAGCAAATGCATAGGGATAATACACCTAGTGAATCAGCAGAAGATTATTACAGAAAAACAATTTTCAAAGCTTTCATGGATTTTGTTATTCAAAATATGATTGACCTTTTTGAAAATCATAAGAATATAGCTACTAGCTTATACGCAATACTGCCAAAATACAAAGAAAAATCTTCAGTAGAAAATATCATGCAATGTGCTGAATTTTATTATTCTGATATAAAAAGTTTTCCGAATATTTTACAAGCTGAAATTGAAATGTGGCTCGAAAAATGGTTGTCGTCAGACAAAGAAGAAAGGCCAAATACTGCGATAGAGTCATTATCAAAATATAATGCGAATGTTTATCCCAACATCAAAAAATTGTTAAAAGTATTATCAACGCTTCCAGTATCAACAGCCACTCCAGAAAGAACATTGAGAAGGTTAAAAACTTACCTTAGGAACAGTATGTCAAATTCTCGGCTTTCTGGACTTAAACTGATGAACATTCATCAAGAAATAAAACTAAATGCTGAATCCATTTTGAACACAATGGCTTCGAACCGCACTTACCTTGTATTATGAAGACAAAATTTGTAAGTATATATAAATTTATTTTTCTAAGCACTGTATTTTATCGAAGAAACGCCACATTCGTCATAATCACTATACTCGTGGAAACTGACCCCCCCCCCCCTCCTCAATAACCTTTAACTATTGTAATCGCTTTTAATGTAATTTTTAGACGTCAGAAGGTATTCAAACTATTCCAGGAAAGGTGAAAAATTTGTCATCACGTGGCTGGAATCACATATAACTCAATAAATAACTTATCCAGAGGTGATTGTGGTCCGGGTATTCCCTGGAATTCCGAGTTTTTCGATCGATCTTCCTGGATCATAATATCGTTACTTTTAGTGGAAAATTCAGATATATAAAAAGTTCGCGAATTTCGAAAAAAAAAGCGCTGAAAAACGTAAATTGCTCAAAAATTAACGAAAAAACAAATTTCTCTAAAGAATCGCGTAGTAAAAACGCAAGTTTTGTAAAAAAAAAAAAATCACGAAAAAATAATCTATATCGTCAAAAAATCGTGAAAAAACAATAAATTTCATCAAAAAATCGCGAAAAAGGCGACTAATTTCGTCTTATAAACGCGAAAAATCAGCCATTTTTTCAGAAGATTACGAGAAAACGATGAATTTGTGAAATAAAATGAGTCAAAAAAATCAATTTTGTCAAGAAAGCGTGAAAAAACGACAAATTTCACGAAAAGATCGAGAAAAAACGACCAATTTCTTCAAATATTGCAAAAAACGACCGATTTCGTCAAAAGATCGAGAAAAAACGACCGATTTCGTAAAAAGATCGAGTAAAAGCAGAAGTAAACGTCACATTTGGAATAAAATAAAACAAACTTTCAAACTAGTAAACACCGAGGTGTTTCTTTTATAAAATTCGGTTCTATTTATGAAAAATTTCTTTCGTATTGTAGTGTCATATTTAACAAAATTGTGAAATTTAGCCTATTCTTTAATGTTTGCTTTTAAATAATGTGCATACACATACTTTTAATTGAGAATAAATATATTTATTATTCTACATAATTACTAATTGAGACGTTTTATCCTTTATAGATTTTCTCAGTTTTGCAGTTATTTTGTGCGTATTGAGTTAGAAATTAATTGACCCCCCCCCCCCCCCATAATTTTTAAATTGCTACGCCACTGACTGGCAATCAAATTTTTCACATTTAAAATGCACTTTAAGAAGGTTTAAGGTCTTTCGGTTAAGCCGATTTTCGGATAACCGGGGTTCTACTGTATAGCTATAATCTGTTATATAAGCAAAAAATTATTTCTTTTTTCCTCTTCCCTGTTTATGAAAACATTTCGTGACTATCATAATTATTCGCGCAAAAAGTCTAAAGTTACCTTGATTCTTCTCCTGACATTAATTTACTCTTATCTGCTTTTGAGTGACATCACTGAGTGAAGAAAATTTTGTAACAAATTAAATGCAGTTACTGGAATAATCTATATTCAGAGCATCGACTGTGAAGGTCATCATAAAAGAGACGAATGAGAGTGTCGAGGTGTTTTCATAAAACAAATGTTTAAATGACACTTTTGGCCAATCAGGAAGCGACAATTAGTGATATAGTTTGGAAAAGATCTTGTGACATGCGCAATACGAGTAAGGTTTTCTCATTCAGCAGACTTTTAGCCAATGAGTTTTCGCTTCTAATTTAAAGGCTTTCGTGAATGCAATTCTCATTTTAAAATTCCCACCGCAAAAAAATTTCTTAAGGTGCGATCGTATTTATATAAATATGTAGCACCTACAGTCGTCGTCGGATTCGTCATTTTGTCTGTCCGTCTTTCCGCATACAATAGCGTAAAAACTACACCATAATACATATGATAGATTTAAAGTGTTCCGTGAATACAATTCTCATTTCAAGATTCCCGCTGCAGAAAATAAAATTTTAAGTGCAATCGTCATTATATAAATACGTAGCACCGACAGGCTTCGTTCCTCAGGTCCTTCCGTTTATCTGTCGGTTTTTCCACATGTAACAGCGCAAAAACTACACAATAATACATATGATAGATTTAAAGTGCTTCGTAAATACAATTTTCATTTTAAAATTCCGGTTGCAGAAAATAAATTTTTAGGTGCGATCGTAATTACATAAATATTTAGCTCCTCTATTCGTTGTCAGGTCGTCCGTCTTTCCGCATATAACAGCGCAAAAACTACACAATGACACATATAAAAGATGCAGAATTTTGTCAATTATTTTAAATTTTATGAAAATCGAATCGAAATTTAAAAAGATTTTTTAAAGTTTTCTTCATTCTATTAAAACAAATAATAGGTAATTAATTCAATCAGGGATGTAGTGGAGTGAGTATACGTTCTGGATATTTTCAGGAACACCTTATACCTCTGTTTCTCAAAAAGCTATAGTAACTCTAGGGTATACTTTCTGCGTTTGGCGTACACCCTCTGCTTAAAATGTATATTCCCTGTTTTATTTTTTATTTATTTATTTATTTTTTACGATTACATCACTGAATTTAATGATATCTCGTGATAGCTAAATGCTCCTAGGTTCCCATAATGATTAAATAATATTTAAGATGTAGTCAAATTATTTCCATATTACTCAATTTAGTACATGTAATCGCATTAAATTTTGTATTATTGCACGACGATCTAAGTTATAAAATTAACTAACAGCCTTCGCCCGCTACGCTGGTGCTGGTGAGTTTTTCTAAAGAAACTTTGAATCAAACGAAATTTTTATATCACATTAATTTTTATTTTTATGTCATATTTTAGACTGTCTGTCATCGGTGAAGAGTAAGTCATCTAAACGGAAATTTCAATGTGAGTCACTGATGAATGATGTAATGTTCAACGTGTTAACAGTTTTAATCACATAAAAATTCATTCGGCTGAACCTTTAAAATAAATCCAACCTTTTGTAATTGGGTTCATCTGATTTAAAACATCTCCATAAGTATTTAACTAAACAACGTAGAATGCTATATTTCATTCTAACATAATTTCTGAAAAATTATCCAACTAACAATGTAAGTTCCATTAAAATCTATCTAGTAGGATTTAAGTTATAAGTGGCCGGAATGAAATTTCTCTTTGCGTTTTATATGTATTGAGATAATTAAATATAGCTTACATAAACATGTTAACCTGATTATAGAACTCTCAGGAATATAAGAGTAGATATATGCCGCATCATTTCTAGATAGTGTTAAAAAACTCAACATAACTTCCATAACTATAGCCTAAATACTCTCTAATATGTGCCCTCTGACTGTAGCGCATATCCCCCAAATTTCTTTACTATACCACTGATAACTTTTCTGCACAGCTCTGTAACTAAACAAATCAAAATAACATTATAAATGTTGAAAAAAATCCCTGAATTATACTAACTGTGCAACTGTCATTAAAATCCATTCAGTAAAACTTTAATCTTTCATAATCGAATTCACTTAATTTTAGAACTCTCCCTAGCTATTATTACGCAACGTAGAGCGATGGTTTTTACATTAAACCATTTATAAACTCAAATTTACTGTCTAACAGTGTAAGTTCTACAAAATTATGTTCTGTAGAACCAGGGCCGTAGCTAAGAGGGTGCTGTGGGCGACTCACCCCCCGCTCCCTAAACTGTTTTAAGTCTCCCCTGGAAAAGATTTTAAGGTCACTAAATGAATTTCCGTTCCGAAAATTCAAATGAAATTCTGTTCGAAAATCTAATTTAGTTTTGAGACCCTTTCACAGTTTTGCAGAATTACTAAATTGTATCTAAAAGAAGTGTTTCAACACTCGCTCATCCTTATTTGCACATAGGATGCTAACATAATGTTTCATTTTGTACACTCAAAATGTTCATCATCCTATTCTTTTCTTCGCATAAAATTAAGTCATTACAGCAGTTTAATAAGATACATAGTACCTGCAGTTTGAATATGCACTAATTTATCTTTCTGCGTCAGAGAGAGAGAAAAAAAAATTATGAGTCCCACCTATATTCTCTTGACCCCCCCCCCCCCCCTTCTACCTATCGTTCACTTCTAGCTACGGCCCTGTGTAGAACCTGAGTTTTAATCAATCGGAAAAAATAGGAATTTGCATTTATATATACAGATAAGCGTATAAACGCGGATTTATTATTAAATTGAACGTTTTCGTTTGACAATATTTTTTTAAATAACGGAAGGACAAATAAATTGTAAAACAGTTATAAAATACAAATAAAAAGTCGAATTATAAACCACTTGATGACGTAAAAAACACGCGCATCGTGTTTAATATCAAGTGAATCTGACTTTTACGATCAAACATTATTGTCATTTAATCTTATAAATTGACGATGGTTTTTGGGCAAACGGGATAATCAAATAGTATCAGACAGATTTCCGTCTTATATATAATTCGTCTTACAATGAGTTTACTGTAAATATTTTGCAAGTAATAAAACATAGTGAATTTAAACTGCAGGTTTGAAATTGTTAATGTCTTTGAGTATTGCAGCGTGGCATTATGTAATACGCATGTCTCATATTGCAGTAAACATTTCATTTTTTGAATAATGACATTCGTAGTTTTTTTTTTTTTTTTTTTTTTAACAAAACATTTTTTATGCATAATTCCTAAGTTCTGAAATAATTTTATTGTAGTTTTCTCTGTTGCGGTTTATTAAAGAGAAAAAAAAAATTAGTTTTACTTTTACATTATTGTATTTTGGCAACATCTTTTTTCCGTTAAGGTTTTTTTATTATTGAACTCTGTGTTCCATTAGCTTTTTAAAAACGGTTTTATTATGTGTCTATCTACATTTCATAAAGCAATATTAAACGAAGTTTTTCTTCATTTATTAATGATTCTGTTATAATATTTATATAAATATACTACCGTATTTACTCGTGTATAGGGCGCATGCGTGTATAAGATGCACCCCTACTTTACAAGTAAAAATGGCGATTTCTTAAAATCTTGTGTATAAGGCATACCATAAATTTGATACGCTAATGAAGAATGACCAAATGAATTCCAGTAAAAAAAATGTCAATACAAACATTATACCAGACCAGAAAACAAGACGAAAATCCATTTTACTTACCCATCATACGTAGTATAGGGTAAGTCTTGCAATCGTTTTGAAAATCGAAAAATTTTTTTGACGGATTTACACGTTTTAGATAGTGGAGATTCCGAAAAACATATTTTTAGAAAAAAAATTTTGCCGTCCGTCTGTCTGTCTGTCTGTCTGTAAACGCTCCATCTCCCGAACAAATTGAGATAGAGACTTGACATTTTGTATGTAGTTAGTATGTAAGAATGGGACGAACCCTATTTAATATCAGCAACCTCGATTATCCGGAACTATTTTTTTCGGACTCTCGAAAAATTCGTTCTGATGAAAGGTATATAAAAATTTTCGAATTTTTTTGTTCTAAGGAATGGACGTAAAAGTCAATAAAATAACACACATTTTGCATATAAAACGAAGTCGATCGGATTATTAATTGCCGAGATATTTGCAATCTTGTTTTCCACATTCTTCGATTTTTCATGACCCTGTATTTCATTCAAATTTCAATTCAGAAGTATATTTTAATCGGAAATGAGACGCTTAATCCGACGCAGTTAATTGTTAGTTAATAGAATTGTTATTTTTGGAGTTATAAGGATGTTTCTTTTACGCAGTTCGGTACTACTTGAGTAGTTTGGCGTTTTATATAATTTGTCGGAATTGGTACACCTGCAGGTCTTTAATATAGCATTACTATGTATATTAACAATATTTAAATTTTGTTTATGAATTGCAATGCATTGTATAAATAGTTTAACATGTTTTATTTTCATATACATATCCATGATGGGTAAGTATTACGGTGGCCCCCAACGACTAGTTTAGACTTCCGGTTGTAAGTGAATAACGGGAAATAGGAATGAGTGACGGTAAAGAGAATTGGTAATTAGCGTTTAGATAATGTCATTAGCTCTGTTGTATAAAAAACTGCAAGGAATGAAATAAATGTGCAGTAATACTTCAATTAAGTAACATTTTCCGAGTTTTAATATCTTCTTTGAATAATTCCTTATTTCATATGTATATCGTTTGACTGCATCCAACAGTAAGAAATTATTCTGTGTATAAGGCGCACCTAGCAGTTTCGCCCTAATTTTTGGGGGGAAAAGTGCGCCTTATGCACGAGTAAATACGGTAATTGATTTAAAATTACTTTAGGTTATGGGTTTTCCGCACGCTATGTGCACTGTCATGATTCAGGCAAAGTTTTTAAATATTTAGTATATCGTTATAGCATTAAGCCTAATGCATAATCGGCAAGAAAAATAGGTTTTTCTTGAAAGTCTAACTATGGATATAGGAAAGTTGCAGATAAAACCATTAAGCGGAGAAACCGACTGGCCGATGTGGAAATACAGAATCAAGTTTGCTTTAAATTATTATGCTGGTCGTTTAGAACTGGTTGAAGGAAAGTTAGTCAAACCGGATCAACCATCCGATGAAGCTAACGAGGCATCTTTGAAGAAGTACAAAGACGATCTTTGCAAATATAAAAAGGCAAATACCGGGTGTCCCAAAAATGACTGATGGATTTTAAAATTCAATAACTTGCAAACGGTGACAGCTATTTAAAAAATTTTTGCAGGAGAGTTAAGTATAATGTCAGGAGTTTTTTTACCATAATTTTTTATTTTAGTTCGTATTTCAAACAAAAGGTGGCGCTGATGGCGATTGAAGGCCAGGTCGACGCTTCACTCAGTTCTGATCACCTGGCCTTCAATCGCCGTCAACGCCATCTATTGTTTCAAATTCGAACTAAAAAAATTACGGTTAAAAAACTCCTGACATTATACTTAACCCTCCTGCAAAAATTTTTTAAATAGCTGTCACCGTTTGCAAGTTATTGAATTTTAAAATTCATCAGTTATTTTTGGGACACCCGGTACTTGTGCCATGATGGTGCTAACATTCCATGACAGAGGAAACTATGCAGAAAATCATGAGATTTGATAATGCAAGAGAAGTATGGCTAGAGCTTCAGAAGCTTTATGGAGCTACCTCTGATAACCAGTTATATAATATATGTCTACAGTTTTTTCAGTGTAAGTGGAAAGTAGATGGCAGTATGGCTGCTCATCTATCGAATTTAAAGAATTTTTGGAACGAATTAAATTTGGGTCTTCAAAGAAAGCAAGAAGTTCTTCGTTGAAATTCATCGACTTTATGTTAAAATATTGAAAGCTAAGCAATCATTTCTTTTTAAACATTAGACCACTATAATTGCTTTAATACTATTAGGTGTCTATAGATATTTATTTCATGTTTCAAATGAGAGGTCGCTTTCCCAGTTACCACATCAATTTTCCAAGAATGGGGTAAGTGGATCATATATCAGGGGTAAATAGACCATGTATCAGGGGTAAATGGACCATACAAGAGTCAATTACCCCAAAGTTATAAATCCATCAAAAATATATTTTTAAATTTCTCTCACTACGCGAAATTCATTTATCCGTTGTTTCTTTTTTCTTTTTTGTCTTACAGTATATATATATCCGATTTTCTTAAGTGATATTGCCAAACACTGATATTTTACGATAAAAATGAAGAGGTGTACATAAGACAGAGTAACATCATTAAAAAATTATCAAAACAAATAAAAAAAGATCTCTTTGATATAAAAGCATGGCTACATTATCCACAGATTTATTGGACATATCGCACTTCAGTTGGAGTAAGTATAAAAAGAGAATGGGGAGCATACGTAGTCATTTGTTCATAGATTTGTATTGTTATTTTTTTCCTAAAATATTCATGTAACTTTAATTATTATTTCCAAAACTAAAATACACAAGTACTCCCTTAAATCCTATGTTTTTGTTTAAATAAATCGAATAATTTCATGTTTAATTTTTTTTAATATCTAGACAACAAAGATTTTCTTTACACGCTCTTTAGTTAATGTATAATTTACATGATCTCACAAAGATTACCAACAAATCACTTAATTTAATTACCTGACCCGGGTGCTTGTCTTAGTGGATCGTCACAAAATTCCCGACATGTACGCTAACGGCGCCTGGTGCATGTAAAATCCGTCGTGGGCGCAAAGTCCTCCAAGTTACCTGTGAATTATACCTCTGGAGGTGCCTTGCCAGGTGAAGGTCTCACCATAATAAATAAAAATAAAGAAAAAAAAAAATATCGAAATCTATATAAAAGAAAAAAGAAGGAAAATGAAAACAAAGTTAGTTCACTTAGTTAATCAAAACTAACAGTCTAAGTTTTGAAATGTGATAAAAGAAGAGACCCACCTTTTTTTTTTTTTTTTTTTTCTTAAGAACATTATTTTTTTTATTTTTTTTAATTAGAATATTTACTAGAATCTGTATTAGTCACAGTAAATCAAAAAGTTGGTTTTATAATCCCAATTTGATGTCTTTTGTTTCGGGAAGTTTTTTTTAACGCCATTCTTTCTCATGCATATTATTGCAATTCCATAAGAAATTAGCGTAAATTCTCGACAAGGATAGAAACTATTTATATCTTTACTTTTGTAATATAAAATCTAGATAGGAGCAAAAAAAAAGTGAAAGGAAATACAGATGTTTAAGCGGAATGCCTTAAATAAGGAAATCAAATTTATTGACATTATAATGGACTTGACCTTGATAAAAATTAATTACTGTCAAATAAAAGTTCTTGATTAATATTTATGAGTAAAATAATAATTTAAAACTACTTAAGAGGCAGATTTTATAAGAGTCAGGCAGGTCATTATACAACGTAAAAAATGTAACATATAGTGAATAAGCTATAATCTAGTATATAGTTAACTGTATGTTTTGTTATCATATTTTTCATTTCCACAATGGCTTGAAGCAAGCCATATGTGTTCGCATGGCCATTAGCCAAAGTTCTGTCAAATGTCTATTAAAGGGTAGGTTTCATACTATAAAATACAATTATCAAGTTCCATTTTGACCCTCAGCGCACTGAAATACAGGGTCACCAAAAGGACCATTTTTTGTTTCATTCGATACAAAATTAGCTATTTTTCGGCAGCGCTGAGGATGAGCCATGCAACTAATGAGCTAATTCAGTTAATAGTGAGTAGTACTACACAAGTTAAATCCCAAAACTCTGGCTGACCCTCAGCGCATGGGTCCATGAGGTCTCAAATATGGCGTTTTTTTCACTTTCCGCGATAAAGTTTGACGAGCCACGCCGGGTGTCACTGAAGGTCAGGCATGAAATTTACAAAATAATTCAATTTAGCAACTAAATGTAATGTTGTAATCACAACAATAACTTTGGTTGATGCTCAATGTACTGAGATAATAGAATACAGAAAGATGTCGATTCGAAAAAAATACTGGGTCGTGACCTGCTTTGGAAATTTTTGTGGGTCAGAAAAATTTTTTTGGGGGAAAAACAAAATATACATATTTTCTAAAATCATTAGAAGAAACCATAAAAAAATTTCGGCAAAATCAAAAATGGCTTGCATAATGACATCCCCTTTTCTGCCCGACTCTTATAAAATCTGCCTCTTAATACTGATTTATTAGTTTTAAAATTAAATGTTTGATTTCATGATTGATTTATTATTAAATTAATGTTTTATTTCTTGATAAGTTGACAACTTAAGTGAATTTGAAATCATTAAAAGATATGTATTGGTCTTATAATTATTTTATGTGAAATTAAGGTTTTATTTATTGATAAGTTGACAGCTTAAGTGATTTTTAAATCAATAACAGAGATTTATTGGTTTTTTAATTATTTTATGTCAAGTTAAAGAAAATGTTTAAATTTATGATCCTATAAATCTATTTTGATGATTTTTCTTATTATATTTTCCTAAAAAAGTTTCAATCTTGACTCTGCAATCAGGCAGAGTACATGTAAAAATTTGTTAATATCGTGAAATTTCATGACTCTGTACAAAAGGAATGTGTTTATTTATTTTATTTTATTTATTTATTTATTTACTTATTTATTTATTGCACTGCATATCAGAGAATATAGTTGTAATCCTGGCTAAGATTATATTAAACGGATTAATAAACTATTTAAATATTAATTGCTCTCCCAACTGAAAGACTGGGATTAATTGAACATATTTGTGAGTGGCAGAGCCAAGAGATTTGAACTGATAATTCCACCACATGATTGGTCTGAGTCACGGACTGGGGGTGTATAAATCTACTTCCTTTAAAAATGAGTAATAATGGTAAGCAAAATTCAAATTGGTTGATTGATTGGTTGTTTGATTTTTTTTTGGGGGGGGGGGGCTTATTTTGACATTTATCAAAAGAACATGTTATAGAAATGATACGGGCTCATTTTTTTAACCTGAAAATTTTATTTATTCTTGTGTAGAACAGATTGAAAGAACTCTTTTCCACTTTAAATTGCGTACTTATTCCTTTTAAAAGTTATTTTAATGCTACTTTGATCAAAATGACAAAGGAACTAAAGTCGTGTTTATTTATTTTAGTATTTCATTGCTGTTTGAAATTAAAATTTATGATAATTACAGATTTATGTTTACGAATATATTAGTTTCGAATCCATCATGTTTTATCTATGTTTATACATCTTTTTCTTATCCATTAGATTTAGTTTTGAGCAATTTCTCATCCTCCTTCACGCAATGGAAAATTGCGTTTGGGTTCTTTTTAAAAGAAGTATCACACAATTATACCTGCCGCAAATAAAAACCTGTCTAAAACGGAAATTTGTTAGGTTTTATGGGTTCCGTTTTATTAGGTTTTACTACATAATATATTCTTTGTGCCCAACGTGTTTAGGTTAAAAAATTTGCTCCCCCCCCCCCCCCTAGTTCAAAAGGCTGGTTACGCCTATGTGAATTACCGTTAACATGAACAAAATTTTCATTCCCGTTGAAATTCATGTTAACGGGGTTCGACTGTAATTACTTTTGAAAAAAAAAATCATCAAATGCAGATTTTTCTGTCATGAGACGGATGATAATTATAAGGCTAACGTATGTAACGTAAGATGAATTACAGATAATTAGTATTTTTGGGGTGAAAGATTTGTTCATGATAATTTAATCATTGTAATTTTCTATGGAAGCCAAACCTTGATTAATTGATTTTTGATCTTTAAAAGCTGTATAATGTATGCAAAATAATTAATTACAAGATCAGATCAAGGCTAAAGTGGCCTTGAATCAGATTATGAAAGTATACCTTTTTAAATAAGAGCTATTAAGATAAAGGCATTTTCTAACAAGAAAATATTTTTGATTTATGAATTGCTTGCTTAAAACTTAATTATATATTATTGAAATTATCTGAGCTCCAAATCTAAAATATTTTTGATAAGCAATTGCAGATATTATACAAAGTAAAATGATGTATGAAAATGCAAATGTATATACGTATAATAATGGAAGGAAAGATGATTTTCTCATATGAGCTAGATAATATGGATTTATCCTTGATCCGAAATTAATATCACTTTTTCACAAACTCTAAAAAAAATCCTCGTTTCTTTTTAAACAGCTTAATTTTACCTAATCACACAGCTCATACCTTTCGGACACAGATAAATTCCTAAAACATACTCTAATATAAACCATAACTTTTTAGCATGAAACATTCTCGAGTTTGAATGAAAACTAAAAACAAACGCAATGTTTTTTCACATAGCTTAGTTTTTCGCACATCAACACTTTCGGGCTTACCCACTTCACTATTTATATGCTAAACGGCTATTTCGGTTCTTTCATGTTAGGTCCTTAGAGAGAGAAAAAAAAATAGCATCGTATTTTCCGGAAATTTATCTTATTTCATATACATAAGCTGTTTTTCATATGTGGGTGATTCTACGATAAGAGGTTCAAAAACATAGAGAATTCGGCCAAAAAGAAAAGTTTGAGTTTGATCAAAAACCTTTAAATTATGATTTTTGTCCCGTTTATTTACCTTTTCATATAAGAGCAAGTCACTTTATACATATTTTATAACTTTTTCTGGTCAATGACTCGCTCCCCTGGCAGTTATCTTGCCAGGGGAAATACGGCAGGGGAGAGACATTTTCATGTAAATTCAAATTTTTTAACTGACTGAATTAGTTTTTGGGTTAATTGTGTATTTCACTTTAATTATTACCGTATTGCTTAATTAGGGCAGTAAATGCAATTGAATTGAATGAATATTATAAGTTTTATGACTTACCAGGGGAGATACATGATCACTGTGCGAAACCACTACACAGCACGGTTGCGTTGCAATAACTAAAAACGGCGACGCTTAAATGGGTTGCGCGTTTAGTATTGCTAACTTCAAGCCGATAGATGTCCTTAAGCACTAATTCCAATATAGCCATCCTTGAATTTATATTTGTTTCAGCGGAACGAAATTTGACAGGGGAGAGACACAAAAAAAGCGGGACAAAAGTTAATTAAAAAAATTATTTAAAATTTACAAAATCATTTTATCTTTTTTTTTTATAATACGTAAGTATAATTACTTAAGTTCCAATTAAACATACTTTAGTTAAGCATCTGGCGGAAAAAATATTTGTATTGTTTGAAAGTTAAATTGAAACCGGCAAGGGGACATGCCAGGGGAGGGGACTTTTTAGACTTTGTAAGAGATTTCAGAAAAATGTCTTTTAATTAGACATTCAATCGTGATGTTACTTAATAAAGTATATTAAGATGATGCGATTCATTGCAAAAAATAGCAACATATAGAATAAAAAATCTGTTTTCAACGGATTGCCGTACAAATTACCTCTTATCGTAGAATCACCCATGTATAAAATTCAATTTAAAGAAGTCATTAATCTGTGTTTATATAGAAACAAAAATAATTTAAAGTAAACAAATATATATATTGTGCATGTTTATATGCATACAAATACATATAAACAAAACAAAAACCAAACCCGTTTATAAACCAGGTTTGTTTTAATAGCTATTTACATGTTTTGGCAACTATTTCACTTTTTCAAACCCGAATTGCTCAAAGCTTTAAAAAAATGCCAAGGCAACTGTAGTGGAATAAAATGTAAATAAATAAATAATAACATAAACTAAAATATTTGGCAAAGCTATCATTGGCGTTTTTTTTTTTTTTTTTTTTTTTTTTTTTGCCTGACACGGTGACCTGGCTATTGTGGTTTATTTACTGAAAAAATTTCGATTTTCTTTTTTAAAATGACAAAAAATGTATTGTTCTATATAGTCATTGTATAAAACATCGTTAATTTATTGCTAATTCTTTTTCAAATAATAAAATAATAAAATAATTTTTAAATAAGTGTATAACTGGTATTCGAAAAAGTTTTCACCAAATTGTTGTAAAAAAAATCGCGCCAAACCAACACCGACGCCAGTAGTGTATTAGCGTCGGTGTTGGCCAAACCTGGTGCATATACGACATCTGTGCCAAATGTTCATTTAACCTGGCTATTGCTGTTTATTTATTAAGGAATTTATTTTATTCTATTTTTTATGACATAAATTGTTTTATTCTACATAGTTATTGTAAGAAATATCATTTATTTATTATTTTCTTTTTCAAATAATAGAAAATAATTTTAAAACATATGTATAACTGATATTTAAAATAAAATTTTCGGCAAATTCTTGAAAAAAAAGACGTTTTTTACGTGAACAACCGAAAACTATGTTTTACGGGTCAGAAATAATAATATTCTTTTCAAAATATCAATAGGATTCATTGACGGATATCTACCCGATGTATTATAGCTGTCTTCAAAAGGAAAAAGCCTTCAATTTTAAATAAAAGAACATTTAATTCACAATCACACAGAAACGCAACATTGCAACATAAAAATATAAAATGGAATAACAGAAAAGTTTGTTTCTTTCTCGAGGAAAAACCTCACTTCAGTTCACTTCAGTTCATGTCACTGACGCAACATATCCTCCCCCCTTTTGAGTTGGCGAATGCTGGCTCAAAACCATTTTACTTGAGAGAAGCAAGCAATCAGGAGTTTTCACAACATGACCAGCTTTAATTTCCACTGGATTGACATGAAAGGAAGCATTCGGTTTCGGAATCAAACCTGAAGTCTTTTCTAACTTACCTTCAAAATATGATTCAAATTGAGCACTTTCTTTTTGAATTTGCTTCTTCATTTTATTTAACTTCTTTTCATAAGAAGGTCGTTTTTCTCTTTCAATTTTTTCTCGCTTTCTTATTGGCGACATTAAACCAACTTTTAACTTGAGTGTTTCATTTTCTTCAGAAATTTTTACAAACTCAGATCTAACATTATTTAACTCAGCTTGTAAATTTTGTATTTCATTTTCTGGAACTACTTTGATATACCCCCCAAAATCGTAAATTTGGCGACTTTTTTTTCTCGCCAAGCAAAATACCCATTAAGTTAAATTAAGTTAAATACAAAAAATAAAATTAATTAAAATTAAGTTAAATACATTAATTAAAAATACATTAATTAAAAATAATAAATAAATTAAAAATACATTAATTAAAAATAATAAATTAATTAAAAATACATTAATTAAAATTAAGTTAAATACAAAAAAGGAATACCTAAAAAATACAATGAATACATAAAAAATACAAATGAAGGAATGAAGCTGAGTAACAGCAAACCTAAAAGGTCCGTAGGAAAAGTGCGTAGGGAGTGCCAGATTTGGCGCGTAATTTTTTTGGGGGGGGGGGTATATCAAAGTAGCACCCATTTTCTAAGTATTTAAATCTTTTTTCGTAGCCATAGCAAGTAAATTTCATTTCAGATTCAGCTTTAGAAGTCAATTCTCCTTTTGATTTCGCAATAACATTTCGATGAGTTTCTAGAAATCTTTTTCAATAACCTCGTGCTTTCTTAATTTTACAACTGTTCCCCAAGGTATTGCAACTCTCTTGCATCAGTTTGGTTTTCCTTTTTCATGATATTATCTCGATCTGGACACATCAACAAGTAATGATTTTTATCACATAAATTGCACTTAGGCTTAAATTTACAAAATCTATATGTATGGCCTACTTT
The DNA here is from genome assembly GCA_964019185.1 of Maratus speculifer. Taxonomy (NCBI): domain Eukaryota; kingdom Metazoa; phylum Arthropoda; class Arachnida; order Araneae; family Salticidae; genus Maratus; species Maratus speculifer. The sequence continues at coordinate 286,247,101 of OZ025292.1, read as the reverse complement.
AAGACAAGAAAAGCAAGCGCCTTTCTTCAGCAAAATATTCCGCTTGTCTCCTAACGTCATCTTTTCAGACAAAAAACAATTGTGACTTACATGTCGCCCTTCACAAAATAAACAATGTAAAATTCTCTTACCTTGTCTGCTGTTTTCATTTACCGTATTTACAAGAGTAGAAGCTGTGCAAATTTCTAACTTTTCACTGGAATCTTTCCTTTGTGTAGTTCCAAATCCGGTACGAGCAAGCGCAACCAGTTCTTTACCTTGTACTTCCTTCTGGAGAAAAGACATTAATTTTTCTAACGAGCCTTTTCCGAAATCTTCAGCACTGCGCTGTCTTTCCCAAGCAATCAAAGTTTCTTCTGGCAAGCACGATTCAACAAGAGGAGTCAAAAATCACTATATTTGTCTTGAGTGCATCCTAGACTGTCTAATGCTCTCAGCTTAGACTCAAGCTCATCGTATAGTCCAGCCAAGTGCCAATTTTCGTCCGATTTGAAAGAGCATTTTTCATAACCATAGATAAAAGTTCTCTAACGTAAATTTGTATCAAAAGGTCCTGTCTTCCAAATCTACTTTTTAACTGCTCAATGGCTTTGGGATAATTTGCCGCTGTTGGGGGAAAGCTTTCTACTACTTTTGCAGCCTTTGACATAGGAACTATTGCTGATAATAAATATTGAAACTTATCTTCTTCAGGCAAAGTGTCATCCAGATGAATGTTCTCGAATTGTGACCAAAACGCTAAATAATTTTTCGCTTCACCATTGAATTTTTTCAGTTCTATTTTGGGTAAGTTAAATCTTCTCTTTTCGGTAATTGTCATCTGCGGAAATTTCTTTTCTTCTATCAGACTTTCAGTCGCCATTATTATTTCAGAATATCGATCGCGGTACTCTTCTGCAGCAATAAAGTCTTCTTCATATTCCTTTTCAATACCTTCTATTTGCAAAAATTTATTTCCTATTTCCTTTTGAATATCTTCAAGTCGTTTAAACTTGTCTTTTAATTGCACTTGAAATACAGAAATAAACTTCAAGTCGGGATTGCTTTTTTTCAATTCAGTTTGTATTTTATTAACACAAGTACTAAATGACATTCTCAAAATTCTTCTTTTAATTTCCAATCGATCCATATTAAAAGCTTATGCGATCTATTCTATTCAGCTATAATCCGTCGAGCCGCACGTCTGGGCGCCAAATTTTACGTGAACAACCGAAAACTATGTTTTTACGGGTCAGAAATAATAATATTCTTTTCAAAATATCAATAGGATTCATTGACGGGTATCAACCAGATGTATTATAGCTGTCTTCAAACAGGGGCGTAAACCACTCCAGTCGCGTAGGGGGGTGTAGACCCATAAATTTCCGACTCCAAGAAGGAAAATTTCCGAGTACTATATAAACATGAGGACTAATATATATATATATATATATATATATTCATATATAATATATGTATTCACACACATACTATATATGAATCATAATGCTCAAGATAATTTTCACTTAGTGTCTCGAGATAATCAAGTAAGTTTTAAAGCATTGATGTTGATTCTTTTTGAAATATTAATGTATGTGTCTAAAAAACAGTGGTGAAGTACTATGATTTGTGTAGAAAATTATGTTTTAGAACTCCAAACATCTTTGTTTGGTGGCAGTCTTGTTTCTAAGTATTCAAAAACTCATGAAACTGGATTGAATAACTGGAGATTCGTTGTTCGTTTTTTACCTATAAACGGTTTAATGCATTTTACTTTTTCTATGTATGCCATGCTTATTCACATAGATTTCACTATAGATAGACATGCAAATTTTGAGCTAAACATAAGGAATCCTGCTACCCATGAACATAAAAGTAGCCAAAATTTTAAAGACTGAAATTTTTCGAATGAATAAAACTCATATTCATTTATTTTTTAGTAGGGTAACATCACCAGTAATTGGCATGCACCAATGATTGGCACATCCTACAAACATGTCCTAAAATAAGATTTATATCGAGTTTTTTAAAAATGCTAGACCGTATACCAGTTATATGCTCATTTACTTTACAGATTATAACTTTGATTTATGCTACTAAATGACAATAGTGCCTAGGAAAGAGAAACAATTATGGCTTGTATCAAATTAGCCATTTTTGTTACAAATGCTTCTTCTCTGGCTTAAGAAAGGCATGCATTTCAATTTTATAGTATACTTTAAATTTTAATCGACAACAGTTTTGTTTAGTTGAAAAGGGTTACTTTAATTGTGTAAAAGTCTAAGTGCCAATTACTGGTGATTACAGCAACTTTTTACAAATAAATTTTTATGAAAATACTTTTTTAAATATTTTTGCTTTTAGTGGGCAAAATAGATGCACAGATATGCACGCTTTGATTTAAAAGTATTTGCAAGTACATTTTTTATTTCTTGGTAATGAAAGTAGAAGTAAGTTTAAAGAAAAATCCTTAATGTGCCAATTACTGGGGATGTTACCCTACGTTAATAAAATTCTGTAATTTTAGTTAAAAAAAAAAAAAAATTATCGCTATGTAACAAAACAGTTTGGAATGTAACAAAAAAATTTTCAAATCGCCCGTTTTTTTCTGCGACGAATTGGCATACTCAGGGGCGATTTTGTTCCAAAACTTTAAAGCATTCGCTTCCGAAAATCATGAAACATCAGTGCTCTGTCCGGGAATTCGGATATAGAAAAGTATCGCGAATTCAGGTTAACAAACGCTGGAAAAATCAATTTCGTTGCAAATGATCGCGGAATTAATGCAAATTTCGTCAAAGGATCGCGAATAAAATGTAAATTTTGGAAAGGATCGTGCATAAAATGAAAATTTTGTCAAAGAATCACGTAAAAAAAACCCCACAAATTCCGTAAAAGAATTGCGAATAAAACAGGAATTTTGTCAAATTATCGCTGTAAAAACGCGAATTTCGTTGTAGGTTCGCAGTAATATATTAATGTTTTCAAAGGAATATAAAAAAATAAATAAAACGGGCATTTCGACAAATAATCGTGAAAGAAATATTAAGTTTTGTCAAAGGATCGCTAAAAAATGTTAAATTTCGTCAAACGATCGCGAAAAAATGCAATTTTCGTCAAAAAATCCTGAAAAAACGCGAATTTCGTCGAAATTTCGCCATGAAATGTGAATTTCATTAAAGGACTGTGAAAAGACGCTACATTCGTTAAAGGATCGTAGATAAAAAGGTGAATTTCGTCGAAGACTGAAAGAAAAAAGACAGCAGGCTATGTAGAAAACGGTGCGAATGTAAATATTTATGTTTATTATTATAATTTTTGATATAAAATGATAAACCAAACTAATTTGCAAAATACACCCAGTTTAAAATTGGCCTGAACCAAATACAGTTTACTTGACTTGCAACAAAAAACAATTAACTCCAAGAGAGAATCCTACTTCCACCTTTGCCGTAACCTTTAAAAATAATTGCTGAGAATTTTTTTATTTAGAATTACATTGAAGACATGAAAGAATTTCTTGAAAAAATGAAAACAATTCAGTTATTTACGTATTTTATGCATCTAAAATATTCTGTCATAAATTAGCTGGAAGCTAATTTATTACAGAATTGTTCTCATTAGCTGAAACAAATGTTTGAATAGTTTACTGTATTGTTTTCATTAGCTGAAAGTTGTATGAAAACAATTCGGTTATTTACATATTTTATATATCTAAAATATTCAGTAATAAATTAGCTTACTTACTTCAAAAGGATTTTTTGGAGCTCTAGCAGTGCAAAACGGTATAATGTATACGGGCTGAAAAATTATCAGCATACTTTTGCTTATTATATATGTTCTTGTAATCACCAATGAAAATTGAATTACATAACCCACATTGCACTTTTGTTTCTTACATTTAGGTTTTAGATGGCGGCATAGTTGATACAAAAATATTGAATTATTAACTATATACCAAAATATTCTCGCATCAACACTTTTTAATGGAACGATTTCGTACTATGAGCTAAAATACTAACGGTTAAAAAAAAAAAAAAAAAAAAAAAAAAAAAAAAGCGTTAACGCAGGCGCAGTTTGTTTTGTAACTGACACATAAGGCGAGAGATCCAGCACCCAATCGTCTAGGTGCTCAAGCTTTACGTTAAAGAGAAAACAATGTTCTATCTCTATTTTTTAGCAATCAGTTAAATCTTTTTAGCGAAAAAGTAAAATTGAAATCTGTTTGCTTGGGGAATATTTTAGAGACAAAAATTTATCAAAAATACGGGATTTCTTAATATAAGTTCTTAATATTATGCCTTTTCCTATGGAACGGGAAATTTTCCGAATGATATTCTCGTTTTTCCAATTTATAAGTTTTTATAGGTTAATACAATTTTTTCCGATCGAAGAAGAATTTTTCCGACTGACTTTTCCATTTTCCCAATTTATAAGTTTTTTTTAGGTTAATACATAATGCAGTTTTTTCCGACTAAACATGCCTTTTCCGATGAAACAAGAAAATTTCTGAATGATATTTCCGTTTTTCCAATTTATAAGCTTTTATAGTTTATTAACATTTTTTCCGATCGAACAAGATTTTTTCCGACTGACTTTTTCGCTTTTCCAATGAACCCTTTCCAGCACTGACAAAATCTGTTAGTAAAATGAGAAATTATCGACTGACACCGGAATTCATAAACGAATTTTTTAGATATTTTTTTAACCCTTAATTTAAGCTTTTATTGTAAAAGTAAAATATTATTAAATATTATTGGTGCCATTTGCAAGTTTGAAATTAAAATTAGGTATCCCAGACCGACCACAGTGTGCCGGAAAGGGTTGATAAATTTTTATAGGTTAACACGTAATAATATTTTTTCCCGACTAAATCCGACTGCTTTTTTGATGGAACGGGAAATTTTTCCGAATGATATTTTCGTGTTCCCATTTTATAAGTTTTTATATTTTAATACCATTTTTTTCCGATCGAACAAGAATTTTTCCGACTTAAATTTTACATTTTTCCAATTTATAAATTTTTATAGGTTTATATGTAATACTATTTTTTCCGACTAAGCATGCCTTTTCCGACGGAACGGGAAATTTTCCGAATGTTATTTTCGTTTTTCCAACTTATAAATTTTTATAGATTAATATGTAATATTATTTTTCCCGACTAAACATCCTTTTCCGATGGAACGGGAAATTTTCCGAATGATATTTTCGTTTTTCCGATTTATACGTTTTTATAGGATAATACAATTTTTTTCCGATCGAACTAGAATTTTTCCGACTGACTTTTCCGTTTTTTCAATTTATAATTTTTATAGGTTAATACCTAATGCTATTTTTTCCGACTAAGCATGCCTTTTCCGGTAGAACGGGAAACTTCCCGAATGATATTTCCATTTTCCAATTTATAAGTTTTTGTTTTCAGGTTAATACCATTTTTTCCGATCGAAGAAGAGTTTTTTCGACTGATTTTTCCGTTTTTCCAATTCATAAGTTTTTATAAGTTAACACGCAGTACCATTTTTTCCGACTAAACATACTTTTTCCGATCGATCTTGGAATTTTCCGACTGATTTTTTCTTGGGGGGGTGCTGCACCCCCCCAAACCCCCCCGGGGTTTACGCCCCTGTCTTCAAAAGAAAAAAGCCTTCAATTTTAAATAAAAGAACATTTAATTCACAATCACACAGAAACGCAACATTGCAACATAAAAATATAAAATGGAATAACAGAAAAGTTTGTTTCTTTCTCGAGGAAAAACCTCACTTCAGTTCAGTTCACTTCAGTTCATGTCACTGACGCAACAGCGTTAAACTCGATGCGCATGTGACATCTGTGCCAAATATTTCATTTAAACATCAAATGTTTTTGTTTCTTACTTACTTTCAAATAAACATTTATTCTACGATAACTTCAATTGGCAAGAGTTTTATATCCTGTTCTGGTTTTTTTTTGTAAACTTTTTTTTTTTTTTTTGACATTAAATGAATCAATGTGGTTGCCTTTGAGGATGCTTTTTACTACTGGAATGGACTTTAACCTTTTATTTTTTGTATATGTAAAATGTATATATATAAATATTTATATAAACATCGCATAATTTTGGCACAGATGTCATATACGCACCACATTTGCGCGTGCTTTTTTCTCCCGCCAATTTCACGAAAATTATGTTTTTGAATATAAGTTACAAATTTCATGCAATAACAGGGCGCGATTTTTTATTGCAATATAAAAACTAGTCGTTGGGGGCCACCGTAATACTTACCCACCATGGATATGTATATGAAAATAAAACATATGAAAACTATTTATACAATGCATTTCAATTCATAAACAAAATTTAAATATTGTTAATATACATAGTAATTCTATATTAAAGAACTGCTGATGTACCAATTTCGACAAATTATATAAAACGCCAAACTACTCAAGTAGTACCGAACTGCGTAAAAGAAACATCTTTATAACTCCAAAAATAATAATTCTATTAACTAACAATTAATTGCGTCGCATTAAGCGTCTCATTTCCAATTAAAATATACCTTTGAATTGAAATTTGAATGAAATACAGGGTCATGCAAAATCGAAGAATGTGGAAAACAGGATTACAAATATCTCTGCAACTAATAATCCGATCGACTTCGTTCTATATGCAAAATGTGTGTTATTTTATTGCCTTTTACGTCCATTCCTTAGAACAAAAAAATTCGAAAATTTTTATGTACCTTTCGTCAGAACGAATTTTTCGAGAGTCCGAAAAAAATAGTTCCGGATAATCGAGGTTGCTGATATTAAATAAGCTTCGTCCCATTCTTACATACTAACTACATACAAAATTTCAAGTCTCTATCTCAATTTGTTCAGGAGATAGAGCGTTTACAGACAGACAGACAGACGGACGGCAATTGTTTTTTTCTAAAAATATGTTTTTCGGAATCTCCACTTTCTAAAACGTGTAAATCCGTCAAAAAAAATTTTCGATTTTCAAAACGATTGCAAGACTTACCCTATACTACGTATGATGGGTAAGTATTAAAATAACGTGAAAAATGAAAGAAATTCTAGTATTCAAAGAAAGGAAATAATAAAAGTAAATAAATGATAGTTTGACTACATAATTGTTGATATAGTATGTAATAAAAAATGTAAAGAATTAAAATAAAAAATAACAATAAATAAACATGAATTTAATAAAAAAAAGGAAACAATAAATAAACAATTATAAATAATAAACTTAATAAGTAACAAAACAGTAAATATAATTTTCAAAATAAATCGTACATAGTATTTATTAGTAATGTAACACACATATTCTTACTTGTTATAAACTTACTAATCGGAGCTTCTCCTTGGCACAATTATGCAATGCCAAATTAGCGGGAGAAAAAAGCACGCGCAAATGTGGTGCGTATATGACATCTGTGCCATAATTTTTAACATATTGCATATATAGCATTTATTAAATAAATATATCTTTATAAATTATTTAAAAATCATATTATTCCACCATCTTGAGAAATCTGATAAGTTGCTAAAATGTCTTTTTGCCACCAATTTCGATTTTTTCACCAATTGCGCCAGCCACAGCAGGATATAGAACTCTTCCTCTTCAACTGAAATTAGATTGACAACTAACTATCCGACTTCATGAAGATTACAAAAACAAAGGATTCATTCACATGAACGGAAAAAAATATTAAACCAGGAAGACAATAATTCGCAAAGAAATAAGTGTCCAACAATGAATGGACATGGATAATATTCTTATGACGTCATAGCATGTAAATTGAAAGTGCTAAACCTGTGTTTACGGTTTGTTTCCACTTTTACTTTGCCTCCATCAGTTATGTTTCTTTTACGTCATATTTATGTTACATGTATCTCATATTTATGAAATCAGACATAAAATTGATAAATACAAAAATATACATATCAATTCTTAATTATTAATGGTATGTAGAGCATATATGTACAAATTATACAAAAATGCCACCTAAAACACAGTTTTGTAGTATATTTTTCCTAAAACTGTTTTTTTTTTTTTCGTTTTACGGAAACTACCCGCTTTTTGACACTTTCTAACATGGTCTAAAAGTGTTTACGACTTCAACCTGTCTGTATACCGGATGCCTAGTGCCTGGGGTCTGCCGTCTGTCTGTCCGTTTTTCAACTTCGGTAAATATAGTGGAATTCATACGAAAATAACATGCGTTATTGAGAATTACCATAGCATATGCGCCATTGAAAATGGACCAGGTAGCAATTATAGCTGAATCACAGGAGCACACAAAAGGAAACTTAACATTATGGTCTAAGGTTAAAAAATCATTTGTGGTGTATTTTGATAATGTTACATAATTTTAAATGTAATGAAATTTACATGCATTTTTAAGGTTCAGAAAAACATGGTTACTATCGAATATGTTAAATGTGGTACTTATAGTGTGCGTACAGGGAGCTCAAAAGTATTTCAATATATTATGGTCTGTGAAGAAAAAGAATTTGCAACGTATTTTAATAATGTTATTTTATTAAGGTTATTTTAATAATATTGAAATTGATATCAGGTTCTGAAGTGCACTAAAATAGGATTTCTGTAGAAAATGGGGTGAAAAGATTTAACATTCACTTACAATATTGCAGAAAAATGTTCGGTAATATAATAGTCTACGGAGAAAAAAAATATTCCCAGCGTATTTTAATTGCGTTGCGCTATTTCAAACATGATGAAATTAATATACTGAGATAATCAATACAATGATAAATACTGAAATTTACTACAATAAGCTTGCAGTTAAGTATCATTTGCATCACATTCGTTGTTCATTTACAGAGACGCATAAAAGATTTTGGACCTGTGTCCAAATCTCAGATATTGTATCCAAAATATGGTCTATTAGAAAAGATTGCTGAAGAGCTTTTTCAATTATCGTATGTATTTGGAAAACTAATGCATCCTGAAGTTCAGCTACATTTGATATAATAAGAGATGTTTGTAGAATTTAAATAAATCATGTATCGGACTATACAATAAACTGGATTGGTCACCAGTGTAATAGCGATTTCCGGAAATATGAATTCAATAATTTGAATCGGGTTTTTTGCTTGAATAATTTAAGCTAAATATGCAATCGTATACATATTTGCACGTAATATACAGGACTGTAAAAAAGAATTCAAGTAAGTTTCTGTCTATAATTAGAAATTGCTAAAGGTGAATTTTAATATTCGTTATACTTTTTCTCACTAAGCAAAATTTTAACATTGTATTTAGAATATTTACAAACACATAGATCATATACACAGCTGCAGAAAAGAATGTCCCGGTGAAGTTATGCATTATGGAAATGTTGGATATTTTTTTTATTACCTAGGTTTAACACATGATTTTTCTTTCTTTGGTATGGAATTCTGAAATGCACTACAACATGATTTCTGTACAATTGGGGTGCGTTACAGTTGTTCTACAGTATAAGTGGTTACAATTTCATTTTCGCGATTGTTCATGTTATCTAACACATTTTCCTTTTATTTGACTGAGTTCTGTAAGTCCCCTATAAAAAAACTACTGCATAGCCTTCTATAAGATAAATGTCATACATATTTTAAATTATTGTTAATGAACCGTTTTGTTTAATTAAAGCGTTTATCTTTTTTTTTTAATGCTACGTGAACGACGTCACGGGTAACAGCTAGTATATTATAAATGTGAAAGTGTGTCCGAAAATTGGAATGAACTTGGCCTCAAAACGGATGGATTAATGTCTTTGAATTTTTGCATATAGATAGATTATTGGCTTGAAATGAACATAGGCTAATTTTTATTTATTTTATTCAAATACTTTTCTTAATAATTCAAAATTTCAATTTTTTTCATACAGAATAAATTGAAAAATTTTCCGTAATATTTAATCATCTTTCTTTTTTCGTTGCCAAAAAATAAAAAAACCGGAATAATTATTTATCTTCTGTAATTAATTTTCAACTGAAATATTTTCACGTGATAAAACAAAATGAATTAAATAAATGGACCCTGTTCTGTTTTTCGGTTCGAGGTTAAAAACCACAATTTTACCAATTGTGACGTCAGAGGAATACTGTTTTTCTTCTTATATCAGGCAGACGATTATGTAAAATTTCTTTTACACTTAGAAGACTTCACAAGAATATAACTTCACACTTTACAAGAAAATAAGTATTTTAATAGTTTTTCCAGATATTAATCCGTAATCAAAATGAACCTTTTTCTTTCTTTCGGTTCGAGGCTATACAATTCAATTTTTTACCAATTGTGACGTCACAGGACTACTTTCAATTAAGAATTTTAAACTTATCAATGTAACGTCATATCTGAAACAAAGTATAAGTTTTCAAGTTTTCATTTTAATAACACAATGTAATTTAGAGTAAGTGCTAAAAAGAGACGACTGTGACGTCACATATTAAAAATAAAATAAATATGCTCAGATGTTGTAATGAAATGAGATTGAATTATGATTTCAAAAGTTATTTAAAGAAAATTAAGTTTATCGTCTGAGTGTGGTTAGTATAAATATTTAATTTTAAAATGAAATACGTTTTTTAAAGATTAAGTATTAAATAATTAGAAAATGTTAATAATTTATACATATCGTAAATAACGTAATGATCAATGAAAAATACTTTTTACCATTCTTAGAAAGTAAGAAAAACTCAACTAATAATTAAAAAATATATTTTTGTGTGTTAATTCTTGAAATTGTTCAATTCTTCAAATATAAATAAAAATCACTTTAAAAATGTACTATCGGACTTAAAATCTAAAGATTTAATGTAATGTGAGAAAATACATTCCCTCAGTCAATATCTCAATTTCGCATAATGTGCTCGAAGTGTGCTGGAAACAGGTTTGTAAATGGATATTAATTCCACTTTTTTTTAGCTCTTAAAAAGTAAAAATATGTTGTCACTTTTAAGAATATTTTTTTACAATAAATTTCTATAAATTTTTATGGTATGCAAAACATATATGTACAAATTATACAAAAATTTCATCTAAAACACAGTTTTGAAGTAAATTTTTCCTAACACTGTTTTTTTTTTTCGTTTTACGGAAACTACCTCCATTTTGACACTTTCTAACATGGTCTAAAAGTGTTTACGACTTCAGCCTGTCTGTATACCGGATGCCGAGTGCCTGGGGTCTGCCGTCTGTTTGTCCGTGTTTCAACTTGAGTAAATATAGTAGGATTCATACGAAAATAACTTACGTTATTGAGTTTTGCCATAGCATGTGCGGCATTGAAAATGCGCCAGGTAGCAATTATAGATGAATCACAGGAGCACTACATTATGGTTTAAAGTGGAAAAATCATTTCTGGTGTATTTTGATAATGTTACATAATTTTAAATGTAATGAAATTTACATGCATTTTTAAGGTTCACAAAAACATGGTTACCATTGAATATGTTAAGTGTAGTACTTATAGTGTGCGTACAGAGAGCTCAAAAGTATTTCAATATATAATGGTCTGTGAAGAAAAACCATTTGCAGCGCATTTTAATAATGTTATTTTATTAAGGTTATTTTAATAATATTGATATTGATATCAGTTTCTGAAATGCACTAAAACAGGATTTCTATAGAAAATGGGGTGAAAAGATTTAACATTCATTTACAAGATCACAGAAAAATGTTCGGTAATATAATAGTCCACGGGGAAAAATATTCTCAGCGTATTTTAATTGCGTTGCACTATTTCAAACATGATGAAATTAATATACTGAGATTAATCAATACAATGATAAATACTGAAATTTACTACAATATGCTTGCAGTTAAGTATGATTTGCATCACATTTGTTGTTCATTTACACAGACGCATAAAAGATTTTGGACCTGTGTCCAGATCTCAGATATTATATCCAAAGTATGGTCTATTAGAAAAGAATGCTGAAGAGCTTTTACAATTATCGTATGTATTTTAAAGAAAACTAACGCATCCTGAAGTTCAGCTACATTTAGTATAATGAGAAATGTTTGTAGAATTTGAATAAATCATGTATCGGACTATACAATAAACTGGATATATGGTCACCTGTGCAATAGCGATTCCTGGAAATATGAATTCAATAATTTTAATCGGATTTTTTGTTTGAATAATTTAAGCTAAATATGCGGTCGTATAAATATTTGCATGTAGTATACAGGACTGTAAAAAAGAATCTAAGTAAGTTTCTGTCTATTATTAGAAATTGCTAAAGGTGAATTTTAATCATAGTTACACTTTTTCTAACTAAGAAAAATTTTAACATTGTATTTAGAATATTTACAAACACATAGATCATATACATAGCTGCAGAAAAGAATGGGCCGGCGAAGTTATGTATTATGGAAATGTTGGATTTTTTTTATTACCTAGGTTTAACATATGATTTTTCTTTCTTTGATATGGAATTCTGAAATACACTACAACATGATTTGTGTACAATTGGGGTGCGTTACAGTTGTTCTACAGTATAAGTGGTTGCAATTTCATTTTCGCGATTGCTCGTATTATCTAACACATTTCCATTTTATTTGACCGAATTCTTTAAGTCCCCTATAAAAAAACTACTGCATAGCCTCCTATAAGATATGTGTTATATATATTTTAAATTATTATTAATGAAACGTTTTGTTTAATTAAAGCGTTTATCTTTTTTTTAATGCTACGTGAACGACGTCACGGGTAACAGCTAGTATATTATAAATGTGAAAGTGTGTCCGAAAATTGGAATGAACTTGGCTTCAAAACGGATGGATTAATGTCTTTGAATTTTTGTATATAGGTAAATTATTGGTCTGAAATGAACATAGGCTAATTTTTATTTATTTTATTCAAATATTTTTCTTAATAATTCAATATTTCACTATTTTTCATACAGAATAAATTGAAAAATTTTCCATAATGTTTAATTATCTTTCTTTTTTCGTTGCCAAAAAATAAAAAACCGGAATAATTATTTCTCTTCTGTAATTAATTTTCAACTGAAAGATTTTCACGTGATAAAATAAAATGAAATAAATAAATGGATCCTATTCTGTTTTTCGGTTCGAGATTAAAAACCGCAATTTCACCAATTGTGACGTCAGAGGAATACTGTTTTTCTTCTTATATCACGCAAACGATTATATAAAATTTCTTTTACACTTAGAAGACTTTACAAGAATATAACTTCACACTTTACAAGAATATAAATATTTTAGTAGTTTTTCCAGATATTAATCCGTAATCAAAATGAACCTTTTTCTTTTTTTCTGTTCGAGGCTATAAAATTCAACTTTTTACCAATTGTGACGTCAGAGGAATACTTTCCATTAAGAATTTTTAAAATATCAATGTAACGTCATATATGAAACAAAGTATAAGTTTTCAAGTTTTCATTTTTAATAACACAATGTAATTTTGAGTAAGTGCTACAAAGAGACGACTGTGACGTCACATATTGAAAATAAAGTAAATATATCTGATGTTGCAATGAAATGAGATTGAATTATGATATCAAAAGTTATTATTTAAAGAAAATTAAGTTTATCGTCTGAGCGTGGCTAATATTTAATTTTAAAATGAAATAAGTTTTTTTAAAGGTTAAATATTAAACGACTAGAAAATATTAATAATTTATACATATCGTAAATGACGTAATGATCAATGAAAAACTTTTTATCATTTTTAGAAAGTAAGAAAAGCTCAACTAATCAAAAAAAAATATTTTTATGTGTTAATTCTGAAAATTGTTCAATTCTGAAAATTGTTCAATTCTGAAAATATAAATAAATATCACTTTAAAAATGCACTTTCGGGCTTAAAATCTAAAGATTTAATGTAATTGTGAGAAAATACATTCCCTTAGTCAATATCTCAATTTGGCATAATGTTCTCAAAGTGTACTAGAAACAGGTTTGTACATGGATATTAACTGCACATTTTTTTTAGCTCTTAAAAAGTAAAAATATGTTGTGACTTTTAAGAATGTTTTTTATAATAAATTTCTACACATTTTTATGGTATGCTAAGCATATATGTACAAATTATACAAAAATGCCACCTAAAACACAGTTTTGTAGTATATTTTTCCTAACACTGTTTTTTTTTTCGTTTTACGGAAACTACCCGCTTTTTGACACTTTCTAACATGGTCTAAAAGTGTTTACGACTTCAACCTGTCTGTTTACCGGATGCCGAGTGCCTGGGGTCCGCCGTCTGTCTGTCCGTTTTTCAACTGGGGTAAATATAGTGGAATTCATACGAAAATAAAATACGTTATTGAGATTTACCAGTGAGCAATTACAGCATATGCGGCATTAAAAATGGACCAAGTAGCAATTATATCTGAATCACAGGAGCACTCAAAAGGAAAATTTACATTATGGTCTAAGGCGAAAAAATCATTTGTGGTGTATTTTAATAATGTTACATAATTTTAAATGTAATGAAATTTACATGCATTTTTAAGGTTCAGAAGAACATGGTTACTATCGAATATGTTAAATGTAGTACTTATAGTGTGCGTACAGGGAGCTTAAAAGTATTTCAATATATTATGGTCTGTGAGGAAAAACCATTTGCAACATATTTTAATAATGTTATTTTATTAAGGTTATTTTAATAGTATTGAAATTGATATCAGGTTCTGAAGTGCACTAAAATAGGATTTCTGTAGAAAATGGGGTTAAAAGATTTAACATTCACTTACAAGATTACAGAAAAATGTTCGGTAATATAATAGTCTACGGAGAAAAAAATATCCCCAGCGTATTTTAATTGCGTTGCGCTATTTCAAACATGATGAAATTAATATACTGAGATAATCAATACAATGATAAATACTGAAATTTACTACAATAAGCTTGCAGTTAAGTATCATTTGCATCACATTTGTTGTTCATTTACACAGACGCATAAAAGATTTTGGACCTGTGTCCAGATCTTAGATATTGTATCCAAAGTGTGGTCTATTAGACAAGATTGCTGAAGAGGTTTTTCAATTATCATATGTATTTGGAAAACTAATGCATCCTGAAGTTCAGCTACATTTGATATAATAAGAGATGTTTGTAGAATTTAAATAAATCATGTATCAGACTATACAATAAACTGGATTACTCACCAGTGCAATAGCGATTCCCGGAAATATGAATTCAATAATTTGAATCGGGTTTTTTGCTTGAATAATTTAAGCTAAATTTGCGATCGTATACAAATTTGCACGTAATATACAGGACTGTAAAAAAGAATTCAAGTAAGTTTCTGTCTATAATTAGAAATTGCTAAAGGTGAATTTTAATATTCGTTATACTTTTTCTCACTAAGCAAAATTTTAACACTGTATTTAGAATATTTACAAACACATAGATCATATACACAGCTGCAGAAAAGAATGTCCCGGTGAAGCTATGCATTATGGAAATGTTGGATATTTTTTTTATTACCTAGGTTTAACACATGATTTTTCTTTCTTTGATATGGAATTCTAAAATGCACAACAACATGATTTCTGTACAATTGGGGTGCGTTACAGTTGTTCTGCAGTATAAGTGGTTACAATTTCATTTTCGCGATTGTTCATATTATCTAACACATTTTCCTTTTATTTGACTGAGTTCTTTAAGTCCCCTATAAAAAAACTACTGCATAGCCTTCTATAAGATAAATGTTATTTATTTTTTAAATTATTGTTAATGAACCGTTTTGTTTAATTAAAGCGTTTATCTTTTTTTTAATGCTACGTGAACGACGTCACGGGTAACAGCTAGTATATTATAAATGTGAAAGTGTGTCCGAAAAATTGGAATGAAATTGGCTTCGAAACGAATGGATTAATGACTTTGAATCTTTGCATATAGATAAGTTAAAGCCCGGAAATGAACATAGGCTAATTTTTATTTATTTTATTCGAATATTTTTCCTAATAATTCAAAGTTTCATTATTTTTTATACAGAATTAATTCTCAATTTTCCCGTAATATTTATTGTAATTTAATCATCAATCTTTTTTCATTGCCAAAAAATAAAATACCGGAATAATAATGTTTCTTCATTAATTAATTTTCAACTCAAGATTTTCACGTGATAAAACAAAATTAAATAAATAAATGTATCCTCTTCTGCATATCGGTTCGAGGTTATAAAACCACAATTTAACTAATTGTGACGTCACAGGAATACTGTTTTATGTACTTATGTCGATCAGAGGATTATATAAAATTTCTTTTACACTTGAAAAAATATAAATAGTTTACCATTTTTTTCCAGCTATTAATCTGAAAAGAAATGAAAATTTTTCTTTCTTTCTATTCAAGGCTAAAAATTCAACATTTTACCAATTGTGACGTCACAGGTATACTTTAAGTTAGAAATTTTAAAAATATCATTGTGATGTTATATTTGAAACAAAACATAAGTTTCCAAGTATTCATTTCGAATAGCACAAGGGACACGGATTTTAAGTAAATGCTAAAAAGAGACGAATTTGACGTCACATATGGAAAGTAAAATTGATATGCTTCGATGTTGCAATGAAATGAGATTGAATTATGACATCAAATGCTATTATTTAAAGAAAATTATATCTATAATTATTATTAACGGTTAATATTCGATTTTTAATTTTAAAATGAAATAAGTTTCTTTTTTCGAAAAAAGGTTAACTATTAAATGACAAGAAAATGTCAATAATTTATCCAAATTGTAAATGATTTAATGATCAACGAAAAATACTTTTTGTCATTCTTAAAAACTAAAAAAATCTCAACTAATCAGAAAAAGAAAATATTTTTGTATTTTTAAAAATGCACTTTCGGAATTAAAACCTAAATATTTAATACAATCGTGTGAAATTACTATGATTTCCCTCAGTCAATATCGCAATAAGCATAGTGTGCTTGAAGTTTACTGGAAACAAGTTCGTAAACAATGGCGCAGCCAGATTGGGGGTTTTGAGGCACTGGATACCACTTCTTACAATTTTGTTTCACTTACAAGGAAGGTCTCCATACGGGCATACTCAGAAAAATCTGAAAAAATTACAGAATGTTCTTCTCGTTTAGTTATATATGTTTATAAAAAAAATTTCGGCGGAACCTCCTTATAACGTCCGTAAAAAAATAATAAAAATTTTGTTATTTGGCGATTTATCTCCGGTTGGCGAAAAAACGAAATTTTGAAAAATACGCTTTTACGCTTCGAATACTTTTTAAAGAAAAAACTTTCTATGTTCAATTTATTTAAATAAGTTTAGTTTAAATAATTTTAGTTTTGCATTTTTACTTTACTTTAAGTGTAATTTTGTCATATACGTTTATATGTACTTATAACAAAATGAAATTAATATATTTTATCATTTAAAACACAATTCAAATTGATTCAAATTGTTCCAAATTGAAAAATACACTGTTAAAAATCTGCTGCATTTTGTTGCAACGCACTCCCTGGCTTGTATAGAAAACGGTTACTTGGCCGTGAAATGGAGCTTTCTCATTGGTTGGAATAGAGATATTATATACAAGCGGTGGAGTGCGTTGCAACAAAATGCGACAGATTTTTAACAGTGTATGACACGGTCAATTCACAGTGCTATGGAGCATTCTCATTGGTCAGAAGAGAGATATTCTATAAAAGTAGTGGAGTGACGTTGCAGTAAATGCTGCAGATTTTTAACAGTGATGTCAATTAAAATCAATTTTCAGATTCGTTAAAATCGTCGGTTTTTGGCGAGGAAATGCACTGCTCGCCAAATCCCGCGTCGCTTTCAGCTTTTCACGCCAATTATTCCAAATTATTTTATTTTTTTACATATCTAATAATGTAATTCCGCCGCTAATTTTCACTGATCCTTTATTACCTACATGAGTAGTTTAATTCGTATTTTTTTCAAAAAATTCTGAGTATGCCCCCAATCGAGACCTTCCTTGTTAGTTAAGTTAAAAATATTCTGAAAGTTAATTTAATAAAGTTTACCCTTTAAAAATAGTGTATATTAAGCTTGAAAACCACCTCCCTTTCTGCGCCACTGTTCGTAAATGGTAATTTGCAACCGGATTTTAATTCCACATTTCTTTTAATCCTTAAAGATTAAAATATGTTTTGTCACTTTTAAAAATATTTTTTGTAATAAATTTCTGTAAAGTTTTATAGTGCGCAAATCGTACATACACAAATTTTCCAAAAATACCACTTAAAACACAGTTTTGCAGTAGATATTTCCTAACATTGTGTTTTTTCGTTTTACGAAAATTAATTCATCGATTTTGACGATTTTATACGACCACCCCCTTTTTGACACTTTCTAGCATGACTGAAAAGTGTTTACGAATCCTAGCTGTCTGTATGCCGGATGCTGTCTGTTTGTCCGTGATTGAACTCGAGAAAATGTAGTTGGATTCATACGAAAATAATAGATGTTATTGATACACTACCTGGCCAAAGATGACCGTCCACTTGCGATTTTAGACATTTTGTTAAATATTTAGAAAAGTACACGAGGAATTATCTTGAAACTCTAAAAATGTAAATATAATAGTAATAGTGATAAATTTCTGAGAATTTTTTTTTTTTTTACAAAACTCTAAAGGGGACCGTCAACAAATTAAAAAAAAAAAAGAATGAATGTCTTTTGGATAACCCTGCCAAAACTAATGTAGCAAAAGTATTCAAACTGTAGATTATGATTAAGTGGCTTATTGTATTAAATTGTATTCATTTTTATGTCGATGGCATGTATACTCATAGAGAAATTAAGGTTTTTATAAAAACAATCCCAAAATTTTCCAAGATTTTTGCTTATGATTTGCAGAGCTCTTAATATAAAATCATATCCTTTTCTGAAAATATGACACATAATATTGCACACAGTACCCTGTTATTAGAATTAAAAATAATGAAAATTGCATGAGAAATGAGTAGGTTTACTAAATACTTTTTCACTGCGCATGCGTCAACTATATCAAAATTTTATTTGCATATTATGTTAGATAAATATATAGAGTAACTTTTGTGAAAGAATCAAAATCATAGCTTCAAAATTCTGAAAGTAATCGTCTATAGAATAAGCACAAAATCCATTGTTTACAAAATGAAGCAAAACAATGAGGGGTTTTATCCAAATGTAGTAGTACGTCTCATATTGTGTATTCTATATTGACGCTAATCAATGAAAATATGGCTACAACCCAAGGGCGGATCTGGAGAGTCCTCAAGGGGGGGGGGGCGATTTTAGAAATTTGGAGACTCGACTTTAATGCGTGGGTCGGGGCTAATTTTTTCACTGCGGGCCATGTTGCTTTTATTTTTTGCTGCGTGTCGGGTCTGGATCCGGTTGACTTCTAGTTTTTGCTGTGGGTCGGGTCTGGGTCCGGTTGGCTTCTAGTTTTTGCTGTGGGTCGGGTCTGGGTCCGGTTGACTTCTTTTTTTTTGCTGCTGGTCGGGTTAACTATGCTTATGTTGTGGATCACATTAACAGAATTAGCGGGTGTTCTTATTCAGAAACTATGGCGTAATCCATTTTTTGATAAGCAGTTTAAGAAAATGCTGTGAAAATTATCGTTTTGAATAGAATTTCTGGAAGCGACAGCATGAGAAGGTAGAAAAATCCGCAATCATTTGCTGTGCGAAGAGAAAACTGCGCTCGGGGCAAAGCAAAATGTGGTGCCCCCTAAATTTCCACGCCCGGGCCGACCGCATCCTTCGCCCCCCCCCCTTTTCGCACGGCACTGCATATTGTCTGTCCTACACATCTTGAGAACAGTAAAGTCTAGTTCCAGCCCGGCTCGTCCATATGTAGAAAAACAATGCAAGCCTGATCTCGGGCCGGTACGAGCCTGGTAATATATATATATATATATATATATATATATATATATATTAAACCCGGGTTACACACAATATAATTCTCCGATGCTGATCTCTACACTGTAAAAGTTAGATTTCTGTATTGGTGTTGCCAAACTAGTTTCGACTGATGACGCACATTTATACTTATTCTCATTAAACCCATATAATTGAAAATAGCTCATATTTTAACGTTCTTTACAAAGGGCCAGTGAGCCCGCATTTTTTTATTTTTTAATGGGCTCGGCCCATATGGCCCTTTAATTTTTTTGCCGGCTCGTCCCGTTTATTTTGTTTATTGGCCCGGCCTGTTGGAAAAATTATTCTAATTTTGCTGGCCCGCTAGAAAATTCGGAACCATTTCGCCGACTTGGACAGGCCCGGGAACATGCATACGTCTAGGCTGGGTCGGACACGGACCAAATTTAACTTTCATTCCGAGCCGAACCCCGACCAGGGAAATTTTGGTCAATGCGGTGTTGAGATAAATTTCGGCTATTATTCCACAGCCCGGTCCCGCCTGAGGCAGAAACATTTTGCGGCATCAAGAGCAAAACCCGATACTGAAATTACATTATACAGTAGAAAAAATTGCATAATATTTATAAAAAATGTTCCAAAAGTAATTATAATTTTAAAGCTATTTTTTTTATATTAAAAAAAGGCTGTTAAACGAAAAATTAAATTTAATATTATCAAAAGAACAGTTTGATGTAAAATAAAAATATACTTTACGCATAAAAGGATTCTCATATGTTGTGTCTGTTTTAGTAAAAAAATATGACCATATGGTTAATTGGACATGTTAATGAAGTGTGTTTCATGAATAAATGCATGGAGCCTGTAGAAAATACTGTCTATTATCTGTCGAATCGAACAACATTTTTAAATTTTCTGTAAAAAATGCACATTTTTAACTATAACCATCTCATTTTTCATAACAAGCCTTCGTTATAGCATGACCCAAAAAATAACCTCAAATTAAAAATTTTAAAGTTCAACACTTTTTTAGGAACAGAGGAAACACTACTCGATCGCAAGAATATGGTAAATACACTTACTTACCGCTACGGCATCAGCAGAGATCCCAAAAGAAATGATAATTACTACAGTTATTTCCATATGAATATGAAAAGCGATTACGACTTGTATACGTTGCATACACTAGAAATTTAAATTATTCGGTAACCGCAAAATAAAATCAAAAGAAAATATTCTTTTCGCGTTACATGTCTAAATAATAATAATAATAAAAGATCCAATTGCAAAATAATCTCTGCCACAAACAAAAATCGAACTAAACACAAATTCATTATTCCCGCCTTTTTTCGTAGGCGCCAGATCGGCGGTCGTCGGCAATGCTTGAACATAAATCTACAGATGTAAATATGACTAATTGTTTCTTTTTTTTTTTTTTTTTTTTTTAATGTCATTTAAATACTAAAATATAAAAAAAGATTGCCTCTTTTTCATTTTTATCAAAATAGCAAGACATTGATTTGAAAAGGAATAAGTACTAATTTTTAAGAGGAAAAAAAGTTTTCTACAGTTTTCTATTCATTGATAAATAAAATTTTCAGATTTCAGAAAAAATGAGTCCGAGTCAGTAGACCAGCATAAAAACAGAGCACGATCTCATATCGGACACAGGCTAAGTTTGAACCTGTGTCATCTTTAATGCAGACATCTAAGAAGAATGACTCCAGGCCAGACTCGATCTAGAAGAAAAATAAGTCAGACCCAATCCAAATCAGCAGAAAAATAATGATCATGATAGTATCAAATAAATGACGGCCGAGTTCTGAATGCGGTAAGACCAGACACAGTCCGAGGCTCGCGAACTTAAGGTGCGGCCAGGGGGGGGGCGCTGAATTCTAGTTAGGATCTAACTCATTTCTTGCAAGGATGCATGTATTTTTGGGAAACGTTTATTGCCCAAGAAGGGAAGACGATCGCCCCCTCAGACCCGCCATTCGGCCCGACCCAAATCTGCAGAAAAATAATGATCACGATACTGCCCGGTTCTGAAAGCGAGAAGACCTGACCCAGCCCGAGCCTCGCGAAATTAAAAAGGCGCGGCCCGCCCTGGACTCGAGTTAGGTTTCAATTCATTTCCTGCGAGGATGCATGTCTTTTTAGGAAACTTTTATTAGCCCAAGGGCAGGGGGGAAAGATCGCCCTTTCGCCTTGAAAAATGCAAAGGCGCATTTTCCTTGAATCCGCCAATGGCGGATCTAAGGGGGACGGTCGCCCTTTCGCCCCCCCCCCTTAGATCCGCCATTGCTTCTCCTCCCTTAAGGTCTGGTTCGACCTTAGACAGAGTGTTTACCTCAAGGAAGAACGAAATCCACGCCAGGCTCTCCCTGAAAAGAAAAGTGTGGCTCGATCCCGCTCTACAGGAAAAAGTAAGACTCGATCCGCCCCGGTTCTGAAAGTGTAAAGACCTGACCCAGTTCAGTGACTTAAAAATGGCGCGGCCCGACCCGGGTCGCGCCGGTCTCGAGTTTAAGTCCAATCCTTTTTCCGTGCGGGCATCTTTTTCAGACCCTTTACTGGGCTCAAGGGGGGGGGGCGATCGCCCCATCGCCCCCCCCCCTTAGATCCGCCATTGCTACAACCCCTCTTTTTTTTGTTTCATTTTGGGAATAACGGATTTTTAACTTATTCTATTCACGATCATTTTAAGAGTTTTCAAGCTAAGATTTTGAAATTTCCACAAAATTTGCTCTATACATTTAGCTAACATAAAATGCAAATGAAATTTTGATGTCGTTGACGCATGCACAGTAAATTTTTTTTAGTAAACCTACTCATTTTTCATACAATTTTTATTAGTTTTTTAATTCTGATAACAGGGATTGTATGCAATATCATGTGTCATATTTTCAGAAAAGAATATTATTTTATAGTAAGAACTCTGCAAATTATAAGCAAATATCTTGGAAAAATTTGGGACTGTTTTTATGAAAATCTTAATTTCTCAACGAGTATACATGCCATCGACATAAAAATTAACACAGTTTATTACAATAAGCCACTTATTCATAATCTATAGTTTGAACGCTTTTTCTACATTAGTTTAGACAGAGTTAGCCAAAAGTTATTCATTCTTTTTTAATTTATTGACGGTCCCCTTTCGAGTTTTGGGAAAAAATTTTCACGGAAATTTATGACTTTTACTATTATATTAACACTTTTAGAGTTTCTCGATAATTCCTCATATATTTTTCTAGATATTTAACAAAATGTCTAAAATCGTAAGTGGACAGTCATCTTTGGCCAGGTAGTGTATATACCATAGCATGTTCGGCATTGAAAATGAAGCTTGTAGCAATCATAGCTCAATCGCAGGAGCATTCAAAAGGAAGCTTTACATTATGGTCTAAGAGAAAAAATCATTTGCGATGTATTTTGATAGTGATACATAATTTTAAATGTATAGAAATTTACATACATTGTTAATGTGTACAAGAACATTAACATGGTTACTATCGAATATGTTAAGTGTAGTACTTATAGTATGCGTAGAGGGAGCTCAAAAGTCTTTCATTATATTATGGCCTGTGGAGAAAAGTCATTCGCAGTGTATTTTAATAATGTTACTCTGTTACAAAATTATTGAAATTGATATCAATTTTTGAGATGCACTAAAACAGAATTTCTGTAGAAAATGGGGTGCAAAGATTTAACAATTATCTACGGGACCAGAAAAAAAACTCGGTAACATTATAGTATTTGGGAAAAAACATTCTGTGTTGCACTATCTCAAATATGATGAGAGTGATATACATTAGGGTAACATCCCCAGTAATTGGCACTTTAAGAATTTTTCTTTAAACTTACTTCAATTTTCATAACCAAGAAATAAAATATTGACTTGCAAATATTTTCAAATCAAAGAATGCATATATGTGCATGTATTTTACCCACTAAAGACAGAAATTTTTAAAAAAATATTTTTATAAAAATAAATTTATAAAAAGTTGCTGTAGTCACCAGTAATTGGCACCTAAAGCACCAATGCAAGGTTGGAAAAAAATCATGATTTTTTTAAAAAAATCAAAAAAATCGTATTTATTTGATTTAAATCAGATTTATTTGATTTAAATCGGATTTATTTGATTTTTTTAGAATTATACTTTTAATTATTGTATTTTTATGTTTTTACAATACATGGAGCAGTTTTTTATAAAAATAACTAAAAAAATTCAAATAATAATAATTCAATTTTTATAAAAATTCAAAAAAAGAATGTCCAAAAGAAGAAAATTGTCTTTCTACTCCAGCAGATGAAGCCAAGGCTGTTGTTATTTGGTAAAAAAATTCAAATTCAATTTTGCTGATTATCTCTTTACCTCCCATTATGTGAAAGGACTTCCACCAATCATAATCTGTCATAATATCTGAAACTTTTTTCTCAAGCAATGGTAATTTTTGGAATGGGCCATTTTTTGCTTGAAAATATGCTACAGTGGTGAAAAGATTTGGATAATTTTCTTTAATGAATGCCAAATCTTCATTATTTTCCTCTACACTAAGTGAAATTTCATTTCAATTTAAAGCAGAGTAACTTAATAAAACTCCGGCAAAATGACAGCTATTAATAGCTTGTTCATATTTTGCTTTCAGTTTTGTAATTCTATCTCAGACTTGCCAAGTTCTGAAAGTTAAAGATCAGGAGATTTTATTTCAAAAATCAAAAGATATTTTTGTTGATGAAAACTTGTTAATTCGTTGAAGTAAACATCTTTAGTGAAAGTTTGAGTTTATATTATATTGTAAAAAAAGGGATGTTTTGTTACTCATTAACTTATATAAAACTATAGTAAAGATCATAAATAAGTCTTAAGAGACAAATTATTAATAATTCAATACATGACCATAGTAACAATAACAAACCTTAAAGATTCACAGTTTATAATGCATCTGGATGTATTTCATCACATAAATACTACTGGTCAAACATACTAAAGAACAATTACACCCGTACTAGAGCTTTTCTCACTGAATTGTGATTGTCATCTTATGTCATTGAAACAAATAAACATTTGATTGTTAAATAACAGAATATTTAAAAAGTGTGAAAAAACAGGAGTATGGAGAAACATCTGAAAACCAGGAGTCTTCTGCCAAAATCAGGAGACTTGGCAATTCTGCTATCTTTATCTAATACATTTTCTAACTTTTACCCAAAAATTTTAAACATTCGTAACCTTTGATTAAAATTTGATAGTGTAATATGGCAAGTTTTAAAACTTGTTCCTTGCACGTAGTATCCAATTTTTTGGGGAACATTAATGAATTTGTTTAATCATTAACTTGTGAAACAAAAAAGATTCAAATCATTTAGTTGCTAAGATTGGCAAACGAAATATGATTTATAAAAAGTTTGTTTCACCTCATCATCTAAAGTTTATTACAAAAGAATAAACAATTAATGGATTAGTAGGGGGA
Source organism: Maratus speculifer (assembly GCA_964019185.1). Classification (NCBI taxonomy): domain Eukaryota; kingdom Metazoa; phylum Arthropoda; class Arachnida; order Araneae; family Salticidae; genus Maratus; species Maratus speculifer. Next base: position 286,221,818 of record OZ025292.1, on the reverse strand, counting down.
CACCTGGACTTAACCTGTACCTGCCATATTCTTTCTAGCAATCCTGAAAATACCAGAAAAACATCTGTTACTTATTTACACTTATTTCTCTGCTGATTAATTTTCAAAATGAAAAAAGAAAAAAAATGATTTAAATCAAATGATTTTTTTAAAAAAATCAGTTGATTTAAATCTAGATTTAAATCTTGATTTAAATCGGTTGATTTAAATCATGCCAACCCTGCACCAATGTATGACACCTTATGATCCAGTAATTGGCACATGTTTATATAAAAAAAACTTTATATTTTGCATTGGGTTTAATTGCTTTAAATGAATTTACTGTAGATGAAGATGCCATATTTCAGGTTTTTGAGAGAAAAAAATTAGCATATTAGTCTGAAATGTGAATACTTTAAAACAACACAATATATTTATGTCAATACCCAGTAATTGTCATATGAAGCTTTATTGGATTCCAATTACTGATATTATTTCATATTTTCGAATAAAAACAACTGATAAACAAAATTAGTCTATAACTAACTTAGTGTACTGCCAAAATAAGTGGTTTAATCTCAAATCATGCGATTCCCTTGTAATTGGAATAGGTGCCAATTACTTGGAACTAGCAAAATTGAAGCACCATTAATTGGTATCTATCATTAATTCAGAAATCCAAATATTTGTGTCAAAAATACTTTTACATAATTAAAATAAACTTTTTCAACTAAACAAACTGTTGTCAATTAAAATTAAAAATATATTAGAAATCAGATAATAATGAGTTGAAAAGCATGCCTTTCTTAAGCCAGAGAAGAGGAATTTACAACAAAATGGCTAATTTCATACAAACCATAATTGTTTCTCTTTCCTAGGCACTGTTGTCATCTAGTAGCATAAATTAAAGTTATAATCTTTAAAGTAAATGAGTATATAACTGGTATATGGTCTTGCATTTTTAAAAAACTGGATATAAATCTTATTCTAGGACATGTTTGTAGGATGTGTCAATCATTGGTGCATGTCAATTACTGGAGATGTTACCCTACTGAGATTTACTACAATATGCTTGCAGTCGAGTATGATTTGCATCACATTTGTTGTTCATTTAAAGAGACATATGAAAGATTTCGAATAGAATATTGTGTTCAGAAGAGCTTTTTTAATTATAGTATGCGTTTTAAAGTAAACTAATTCATTTTCAAGTTTGTCTACATTTAGTATAATAAGAGATATGTTTGTAAAATTTAAAAAAAAATGTTATACCGGACTATACAATAAACTGGACATACATGGTCACCTGTGCCATAGCAATTTCCGAATATGTGAATTCAATAATTTTAATCGGGTGTTTGCTTGAATAATTTAAGCTAAATATGCGGCTCGTATAAAAATCTACACGTAATATACAGGATTGTACAAAAGAATTCAAGCACGTTTCTGTCTATTTCTGTCTATTATTAGAAATTGCTAAAGGTGAATTTTAAACTTTATTACACTTTTTCTAACTAAACTAAATTTTAACATTGTATTTAGGATATTTACAAACATATAGAACGCATACATAGCTGCAGAAAAGAATGGGCCCTCGAAATTACGTATTATGCATACGTTGGATATTTTTTTATTACCTAGGTTTAGCGCATTATTTTTCTTTATTTGATATGAAATTCTAAAATGCACTACAGCATGATTTCTGTAGAATATGTGGTGCGTTACCGTGGTTCTACTGTATATAAGGGGTTACAATTTCATTTTCCCGATTATTCATATTATCTAACATATTTCCCTTTCATTTGACTGAGTTTTTTTTAAGTCCCCTACAAATATATAGACCTATATTTCCTCCTATAAAATGTGCATTATTTATATATGTTTTAAATTATTGTTAATGAAACGCGTTGTTTAGTTAAAACGTTTATCTTTTTTTAAATGCTACGTGAACGACGTCACGGGTAATAGCTAGTTATTAATAAAGAAAATATTGCATATAGAATTTTTAAATATTAAACTATCTTTTTTACTTTTTTTCGGTACACTCTCCGGACTCGTGTAGTTTCAAGCTCGGTTAGGATCGGATGTAAAATCATCGGACTCAGGCGAGTATATAAGCTCTGAAATATGAGCCCAAATTCATGTCTAGTGCATAGCGCGCTTTTTCAAAAAATTTAGGACTAAATTTCGAGATCCACTGAATACACGGAATAGGTAACTGCACAAAACAAGCATTCTTCTTTACTACATGGACAAAGGTGACTTGCGATTTTAGACATTTTGTTAAATATCTATAAAAACCCATGAGGAATTTTTCTCATGTATTCCTCATTCGACTAAGCAATCTTTCCTTTTTTTTCATCACACCTGTAATATTCGCAGACGTAAATTTGGATGTTTCTTCAGAACAATTTGAAATAATAGGTTCTTTTATGTGTAGAAATGCTGGTGCTCTAAAGCAAACTCTTCAGGCAGAGTGGGAACACTTCGCTTTTTGGAGCCGATTGCGTAATAAGTTAGAGTTTGCTAAGTAATCTTATGTTTCCTAACAACAAAATGTTAGATTTGCAAATAATAGAGTTTTGTTAACATCTTGTTCATTTGGCTGTTATTCACCGAATTGCTAATATTGCTTAAAAGCCATCGAGAATCCTGTCTTCCCCACTAAAATGCTTTGTATTTAGGGTTCTCGCTGTCGCTCGCCATTGCGCCAAATTGCGACTACATTCATCGTTTGACGAGTAAAGAAGCGATTAGATTCGCCAAATGGCTAATACTTATTTTTTCCTTTTTCTTTCTTTCTTTTTCGTTTTGCATACATAGCGTATGTACATATTTTTCATATACTTGTAGTGGATCGTTGAAATGAGATTAATATCAATCGTTGTCGCAGTTATAAAAAATTAGGTTATTTTAGAACATATTGAAAAAAGGGGTACATTAAAGGGTTAAAGATAATATTTTAGTGCTACACGGCGAATCTATTTTGCTAATGCCTTCTTCATTTGGCGAATGTTTTTATTTTTATTTTTAATTAGCCAAATTACTAACATTGGTCAAATGCCAGCGAGAACACTTTTTGTATTAATACAAAGTAGATACTGACCAATTAGTATATTCTTATCATGATTTGCATTTTCTCACACGTAGCACCCGGACTAATGCACTTACCATTCTTATTTATTTTTCAATCTTAGTGAGTTGAAACATCATATTCGCCACGTTCCTCTCAATTGGCAACAAATTTCATTGATGGTAATCAAGGTATACGTTATTATTTAAATAATAACAAATCATTTGGCCTTTTTATGAATTTTTAAGTTAAAAAAATAAGAGTAGAATGTGTAAAATATAGACTTAAAATTAAAACAGAACACTATTTTCCAACAGAATGCAAAAATAGTGTTGAAACTTGCCTACTAATAGTCAAAAACAATATAGTAGTCGTAATAGAATAAAACACAAGAGAAAAAACATTTTACTAAAATTCGTTTGCTTTATTTCCTCCCAGGATGCGATGCATATGCAAAAGAAAGTTGTTATTTACGTTTATTTGATGAATTTATTTACATGTGTATGTATTTACCACACAAGAAATGTGTTTGGAAAAATGGTGCCAGTTGTATGTAGATACCTGAGGACAATCGTTTCTGTGTTGCTCAAAAAAAAAAAAAAAAAAAAAAAAAAAGAACTTGGGGAATAATTTTAGATAAGACATGCCCTAGACTTAGCGTTTGAAATCCCCATCTTTTAAAAATTTAGAAATGACCTTTTTTTTCAAGATTCCGCAAAAAGAAATTGCCTAGGAACAACATACAGTTGAACTTCCCTTTAACAAAGAGCCTATTTAAGAAAGTTTTTTATTAAACGAAAGATTTTGCTGAACCTCGACTTTGTACACCATTAAAATGTAAATTAATCTCTGCAATTATGATAATTATGTTCTATAAAACTTAGTTTATTCTAAGTTCAAGCATGTACAACATTCAAACGAAGTGGTTGCTCTTCCCATGGATGCATTAAGTTATTCCAGCGGATTGGATGAAAATAAAATTATTCATTAATGGAAATAATTTATTTATTTATGTAACCATTTGCATTCAAAAGAATAAATTTTAACTCTTCACTGTAAGATTTTTTTCTATTTTTGGGAGAAAAAAAAACATTTGAAATGTATATATTGCACTAATAATAGAAAAAATAGTAAAATAAATTAAATGTCAAAATTTTAGCTAAAATTTCCTATTGTAAGGCGTTTACCCTACATACACAAATGGAGTTTTTAAATATTGTATTACTATATTTTGCAATTAAATGGTTTTAAATTAATTAATTTTAGCTGGTTAACACTTAGCAGCTGGTTAATTGCTTCAGCTTCTCTAAAGCAATTACTAGATTTTCCAGCATCTATAAATTCTAAAATTGCCGATATTTGTAATTTATCTCCCATAATTAAATAAAAAAGATAAAAAACTGCACTTTAGCATGGAACAAATAGCACTGCGTAAACAAACGATTATCAGGTCTATACAACGCCACCTTTCGGTCATTACAAACGCGAATACTTTCTGTATTTGCTCATTTTAATGTGTCTTGTATTACTAGAATTTGTTTGAAAATAACGTTTTTATTTCAACTATGACGCCATTTTCATATTCTGTTAAATTTATAGGGAAAAAATATTTAAATTTTATATTTTATTGAAAATCTTTAATTCGAAAATTAGATGACGTGGAGAAATTATTATTACGGCTTTTGATTTTTTTTAACAATAGAAAGGAATATCATTGGTTATTAGTGAAGATAGCAAAATTTAGAATACTTATGAAATATATTTGAATCAAGTAAATAAAATATAGATTTCTTTTACTCTAAGAGCTACTAAGGTTTATTTATTTATTTTTTACTCATCTACCGATATGTAAAGACATTTTATCATCCGTTTTGACCCTGATGCCTGATGTCAGGCATCAGGATGATGTCATTTTCTCACACTGGATTTGTAATGTTACTGGAATCAGAAAAATAAAATAATATGAAAATTTGTGAGAACAGGAACAAAACGGAGGTAAGAAAAATCGAAAAAGTTAAAGTCCTAGGCGTTTCTATGCTAAATTAACATTGAGATGTGATATTGGAAATAAATAAATATTACACTGCCTAGCCATACTTAAATGTGCATTTATATCTCTATGCTATTATCATAAAAAAAGTAACATAGAAGTTTTTGTATGCGTGCGTGTGTCTATGTCTATTAAAATGTACATGAATATATGCAAAACCTACATACATCCGTATATCTATTAAAATATGCTTCCATGCTTGTGTTTAAACAAGGTCTGATTAAACAGCTGCTTCCTGGACTTAACGCATGTTCGATATAAAAACTTTTCGTGATATTTGCCTTGAAACATTTGGATTATGTTATAAAGCACAAAATGACAGATGTTATGGCCATAGCGTATAGAAAAAGTTGGAAATTGCATGTCAAATGTAGCAAATGAGATATAGTCATACTATAACAAAGTTTTAAAATTTTTTAGATCGCTGTGTAATAGTATACAATACGTCGGATATAGTATAGTGGCTGCTTTTGTGTGTCCCTGTAAATACTATATGCTTTCTATTATACAGGAAGTAACAAGCAAAGTACAGTGAACTCTCTCTATCTGAACACTCTCTAATGTGAACACCCCGGTATTATGAACACATTCCGATGGTCCCGGCGAATCTATAGATTTAACAAAGGATAAACTCTCTGTATTCTGAACACTCTTTAATCTGAACACCCCACTATTATGAACGCTACTTTTGGTTCCCACTTCTACTCTACCTCTCTGTAAAGTGAACATGTGTTTGCAATTTCAAATCCCATTATGAAAATTCGGAAAAACTGTTATAGAAGAATAAAAAAATTCAACTAACTCCATTGAAAAATAAAAAGAGATCACTGCTAGATTTTAAGCATGTATTTGAAATTGCAATTTGTTTGAATACTTCATCTAAAATCTTCAATTAAGTGCTGGAGCACCTGTTGTCAGATTATTATAAGCTGTCTCCTGTAATAGAAGCCATTTAATGATTTTTTCCTTAGAAAATATATAAAAAAATAGTTTTTGATTAGTTGGAGAAAATTATGGCAAGTTAAAATAATTCATTTTCATTTTACTTATTTCAAAAAAATAGTTTTGTATGAATTATTGTTAATTACAACTTACGTATGATATTTAAAAAATTAATTTTATAATTTTCAACTGATTGCTTCGATTAATCAACTACAGGGAAAATGGATATTGAAAAAACTAATATGAGTGTTCAGAATAGAGAGAGTCCACTGTATATCAATTTCATAAAATGTTAAATAGTTTAATAGTATTAAAAAATGCTCCAAACATTGTTTTTATCTATATCATTGTGTAATGGAATACTTTTGTGGGGCCCTGTAAATTAATAGCATATATTATTCACACTACAGATAGTGCAGAACGTACTTTTTTATTTAATACTTCATAAATGTATCTCTAGATTGTCTAGAAACGGACAAGTGAACATACACAACTGTCGAATTTGGGCGAAAGAGAATCCTAATGTTGTCCAAGAAGTTTCATTGTATGCAAGCTAAAGTGACGGTGTGGTTCGGTTTTACTGCTACATTTATGATAGGGCCATATTTTTTTTTTTGAGGAATTAACATCCACAGGGCCCATTATATGTTCCGTAAATGGAAGAAGGTATCTCAATATGTTGTCACATTTTCTGATTCCTGAGTTGCAACAGCGAGACTGCCTTCAAAACATCGTGTTTATGCAAGACGGTGCACCACCGCACATTATAGAGCAGTTCGGACTTTCTTAATAAGCCATTTTACAGAATACCGCATAATACGTCGTTATTTTCAAACAGCCTGGCCACCACGATCGCCTGATCTAACACCATGTGATTTTGGTTGTGGGGATTTTTGAAAGATTCTATATCTAAGGATAGATGTCAGACAATCTCTGATCTGAAAGACAGTATTAGACTTCACATTCGCTCAATTTCACAGGACAATTTACGCAATGCTGTAGAAAACACAATTCTGAGAATAGAATGCGTTAGGATTTATTGAGCATGCTTAATGTTATTTTCCTTATTTCCTCGCTGCCGAGCGACGTGTTTTATTTTTGCCGATGCAGATTATATCACATCAAATTATATTCATTTTTCTGTACTGTTTGGAGTCATAGGTCAGGCACTAGAGCTGTCTGATTAGGTGAACTTTAATTATAGCAATTCGCATTTCGTCGAAGTTTGTTGAAACTTTTAAATTTGTGTGCTTCGTCTGGATTGACTGAAATCGATATAATGAATTTGCAAACATCTTCTTAAATATTGGCGCAGCGCCACCTATTTCAAAAATTTTAACTTTTTTTTTTTTTTTTTTTCGATTTTCGCAAAGCGCATCTCTTCAACTACGTACTAGTGAAATTTTGTTTCGTTTGGAGCCATAGATCCGGCTTTAGAGCCTTCTGAATAGGCGAACTTTAATTACAACAACCCTGTAGAAAGAAATGTGATTTAAAGATATGATTACTTAACTAAACGTAACAATTTTTCCTTCACAATATAGCGTAATTTAATAATTTTAAAATTAACGATTTTAGAGGATTAACGACTGCTTAGTGTGATTTAAAAAATATTACCAAATTGGCGATTGCTTCAAATTATTTTTTTTTACTTTATTTACTTACAATATTGTTTATGTTTTTTCTACATTATATATTACAGTATTTTTTGTTATTATTATTATTTGTTTACATTGGATCTGAATATTTGGATTGATAGGATTGGAAATTTCTGCAATATCAAGTCAGACGACAAATAATCGTTAAATCTGCGGTTTAGCCATAAATACAAATGCTAAAAAATAGTCATGCTTTTATTAAAGTTCACAAAAACGTAGTAAAGGTATACCTACTTGGGATAGGCTTATTACGAGAATTAGTAGGTGTACAACCCATTTAATTAAAAAAACATATATACTCAGAACAGAAAATCCGAAACAATATTTATTTCTACGTTTCTATGGGTACATAAAGAATATCTCGGCCTCAGAAATATTCTCCCTACAGCTTGAATGGAATCGGCATGGCATTTTGCAAACCGGAGATCTTACAAGTGTGGTCTAACAGTAACAGGAATATTTCAATCGTTTTCAAGTGCAATCGAAATGAAGATGTTACAGCTAATTTTCTACAAGATCGAGATATACAAAGAGGTTCTTCTCAATTCAGATTTTATGAATATGAAAAAGCATATTTAGTTAAATGGAAGGAATATAGGTCGGTATTGATGTTGTACAGTGCATTTGGCATCAACGCAGAAAGAACTTGCAGGAAATGGAAACATACATAGAAATACTTATTGCAAAAAAACCTGCTGCAATGAAAGCTTACAATACTTATATGGATGGACTAGAGTTAATAAATAGATTTATTTCATACCATCGCATTTGACCACGAATTTTAAAATACCACATTTTAATTGATGATTTTAGAGTTTTCTTTGACCTGACAATATGGAATACATGATTTCTTTACACACGACATTGCAAACAATGTCAGGTGTAAAGATAAAATTAATCTACATTTTATACAATTCAAATCTATGCCGATTGCAGAAAGTTTGATTTGTAAACTATGCCTAAAAGTACAAGAAGGAAGTTCGGTGAAAAAAATTGCCCAAAATGTTATTCCCATACCAGGGAATGATATGAGATTTAGCAGAATGTGGCATTTCCCAGAGCATGCCAAATTCCAAAACCAACTGAAATTTCAACCTGTAGAGATTCATTAAAGATCGTGCGTATGTACCTCCACTACTAGCTGACCCTTGCAGCTGTTACAACAATGACCCCACAAACACTAAATACTATTACTTACTACTAAAACTTATTTTACTTTTTGTATGTAAACTAATGATTCATGTTGCGTAGTGCATTTTTGAAATATTATCTATATAATCTGTTTTCAAATTTCAAAATCAAGTCAAACATCAAAAGCCAGTAAACCAAATATTTAATTCATTTGATTTTTTTCGCCTTATTTGCTTTTTATAAACATTCAGTTAATTCTAAATTCTTGCACTTTTACAAACATGCATTCACATCCAAATTTTTGAACCCCCCCCCCCCCCAAAAAAAAAGAAAAAAAACATAGATTCATGTGCTGAAAATCAAACCAAAATGTATTTATGTTTTCCAATATTGTTTATGAATCTCTTGTAAATGTTTACGATATTGTATAGATTCTTCCAGATTCTAATGTTTCACTAGAAAGCAGCAGGCTTTCAGTGACACAGATATTTTTAGATGTATCTTTAGATGTATCATTTGTTATCTTTAATAATCGTTAAACTTACATTATATCTATGAAGTTAAAACATAAATAAACAAATTATGATATATTCTATGCTTCTTATTATTAAAAAATATGTTATAAATTTTTTCAGAATTATATGCGATCCATAGAGACCCATGCTGTGGACCATTGTACCCCGGCCATGGGGTACAATGGTCCATTTTATCACTTGCTATTTAAAAATATATATTAAAATAAGTACACATAATTATTATTTTTGAGTATATGTAATCTAAACTATAGTGCAAAAATAACATGCATGTATGTGAGTTTTTTTTTTTTTTTTTTTTTTTTTTTAATGAATATTTTATGAGTAAACGATCAAAGTTAACAAAAGTGGTCCATTGTACCCCAGTCTCCCCTAACCACAGCCATCGACCGAGAATATAAAATAACATAAAAATACAAATATTTACATCTAAATTTTTAAATGTCACGTAATTGGAGTGAAAGTGAAAGTCTAATTTTCAGATCCGAAAAATAAGATGTAGATATTGAGGCACGTGGACTGTTACTTGTATTATGACGTTTCTTTAAGTAATATACTTAAATAACATTTAAATACGAGTTAATTAAGTAATAGAACATATTTGATCAATTATTTAAAGAAATATAATACAAGCAATAGTCCACATGCCTCAATATCTACATTTTATTTTCCAGATCTAAAAATTTGACTTTCATTTTCACTCCAATTACGTGACTTTGAAAATTAAAATGTTAATATTTGAATTTTTATATTCTCTGTCGATGGATGTGTTTACAGTTGGAAGTACTAGGATTAATAGTAATTTAACACATTTTAAAATATTTTTGTCATCTGTAAGTAATTTATACATAGTGTAGTTATAAGCTTACATTTTGTTGCAATTTGATGTTTTCCAGACATCTTCAAAAACTCTTCCTTACAAGGAAGGTCTCCATACTGGGCATACTCAGAATTAAAAAAAAAAAAATACTGATTAAACTACTCATGTATGCAATAAAGGTTCAGTCAAATTTAGCGGCGGAATTGTAGAAGAAACTGAGTAAAAAATAAAATGCTTTCGAGTATTTGACGCGAAAAGACGAAAGCGTCACGCGATTTGGCGAGCAGCATTTTCCCAAAAGCAAACGATTTTAATGCACCTGAAAATTTCTTGTCAACTAAATTTTAGAATACGTGTAAATAGTATTTAATGAATTTAAATTTGGACAATGAGAGAGTTAGCATATAGATATATTTTATATTACATATTTCTGTTGCTTTTGCTGCAGTTATTTAATTTTATCACCTTAAAAATAATTTCTTAAAAAAAATACTTTCATACTGAAAAGTATTTTTTCATATATTTAAGCGTATGACAAAATAAAGGTCAGATAAAGAATGCTGCAGTAATGTATTTCAATATTGGATAAGTTTTTGTTTCTATAGCAACAAAATTGAATGAAATGAACAGAGCTCAATTAGATTGGAGTTAATTTTGAGATTGAAACAATTTTAAATTTGTTTTAATTCATAAAATTTCGCGTTAATTTTCATTCTAAATACATTATGACAAAAATATAGTTAAAACAAACTAAAGCTGACAAAACTAATGTTATATAAATAAAATTTCTTTAAACAAATTCAAGATGAAACATTTTTACCTTAAAAAGAATTTGACATAAAAAAGTATTTTTTGAAATTTTCTTTTTCGCCAACCGATGATAAATCGCCAAATAAAAGAAATGTTCATTACTTTTTTACTAACGTTCTATCGGGGTTCCGCCAAAAAATCTTTTACAAACATATATATCCACATGAGAAGAACATTCTGTAATTTTTTCAGAATTTTCTGAGTATTCCTGTATGGAGACCTTCCTTGTTAGTCATTTTCAAATGAAAATGAACTAAAAGGCACGCAAAATAACCACATTCGTTTGATTTCAGACAATGGAACATTTGTTAAACTTCAGTGTTTATTAAACTATTTGAATACTAGTATTAATATTATTAACATAAAAGTAATTTTTAACACAAAATTGGAAAAAAAATAGTACACGAAAGGGATACATATCTTAAAATACCTTAAGCGTTTTCAATCATTACACGGTCGTCGTGAGTAGGTATTAAAATGCTGTTATTATTTTTGTTTGCTCTTATTCGAGAATTGTCTAGAAAAAAATCCTTCTAGACAATTTTCCAGAGCCTCCAAACTATCTTCTAGATTATTTTTTTCTAGACAATTCTTGAATTAGTGCAAACAAAAATAATAACAGCATTTGAATACTTTCTCATGACGGCGGTGTAATGGTTGAAAATGTTTTATCTATTTTAAGATATTTTAGTGTATTTTAAATAAATTTATATGTTATAAGTTTGCATCTGAAAGCAATTTTAGTACATTTATTTGGGATTTATATGAATTTTAATTATAAAACTCAAGTGAATTTTGCATTAAAATTTTAATTTTATTTATACTTAACATATATCAGGTCCATGAAAATTCGAAGATATCTACGCAGGTTAGATGTGGGAACCGACAATCCGAATTCAATGACACTTTTCAAGTATGATGGAAAGTTTTAAAAATGCTTTATATCTGTATCTATTCGTTTAATATAATACATTCACGAATGCACAAAAAACATTAATAAATACTTCATTAAAACTGTTTTGTGTCTTTACTTAAATTGTTTTGATTAATTGGTTAAATTATTGCACTGTTCGATCAAATTATTTAGATGCATTTGTTAAATTGTTTTGATTAATTGATTCAATTCATTTGATTATTATTTGAAAAAGCGTGTAATTACGTAGATTTCTTTCAAAAAAAAAAAAAAAGATTTTAAAGAGCAAAATCATTGTACATAAACATAGTCTATAAGTAGAGAAAGGTTATTTTTAATCTCAATCTTTATTTCTAATGAATGCAAAAATAAAAGAAAATGTTTTAGAAAACAAAAAAATTCTAATAACAAGATATTTTTTATTGTTGTTATTTTTATTGAACATGTTGAACACAAGCAATGACTATAATATGCAGTTTATTGGCATAAAATAAAGAAATAAATTTATGATACAATCCCAGAGAGACGTGAAATGAATACTATTCGCGTAAACATGTCTATAGACGTATGGTAATCAAATTAAACTTTTTATGAATGCTGAAACATGTCCGTTTTTCTAAGATAAAATTTTTATGCAACTTCTTATCTTATGTAAATGCTGTAGATTATTAAACATCCCTTTTGAATTACAGGCGATAGTACTTACGTAGACAGACAAATATAAAAAAGAAATTTGAATTATGTCCATTGGCTGTTTGTGCGTCCTGTTAATCTTATTAATTTGTGGTGAGTAGTAGGAAAACAACAGTACGGGCTCAGGAGCAGGGACCAGGGACCGTCCCTGCTCCCGTCCCTGCTCAGTCGCTGGGATGAAGGGATCGTCCCTGCTCCCACCGTGCCACCGCCGCCCCGCCTGCTCCTCCGGCTGCCCCGCCTGCTCCTCCGGCTGCCCCGCCTGCTCCTCCGGCTGCCCTGCCTGCGGTCCCTCCTGCTCCCACCATCTCACCGCCGCCCTCCTGCGCCCCCTAGTGGAAAAAAGGAACATTCTATTCTAACATGAGAGGTGATTAACCTTCCCTAATTAAAAATATTATCAATCACATCTCAACATTGAATCATACTATAAGATGAAGATTAAATTTATATTTGAAT